>CM042963.1:26662575-28015075 GCA_023678885.1 Pogostemon cablin
CCCCTACAAACAATACAAAGAAAAGATTATACTCTTAATGCTTCAATGTGGGTAATAACATCACACCCCCCCCAAACTTAGTAAAAACGTAAAGTCGAAACTAAGTTTGAAAAGGGAGATGTAATTGCCTATTGGTAAGCATCTTAAATACAAAAATTTCTTACTCACACGAAAAAAATAAAGCAATAAAATGGAAGGTGCAAGCCCCCAACAGGCGCCTAATGTTTAACGGTCGTAGAGTCACGACGGTACCAAATCAGAACAAGGTATATTCAAAAATGACACACGCATCATCCGGCGACCTATAATGCTTCAATCGATGCCCATTCGCCGCGATAACGTCACCATCTTTGTCAATAAGCTCATAAACTCCCCCCTCCTAAGGCTCGATGAATCATGAACGGTCCCGTCCACTTAGACTTCAACTTGCCTGCAAAGAGCTTTAAACGAGAGTTAAAAAGTAGTACCTCATCTCCTTGCCTGAACTCCTTGTACGAAATTTTAGAATCATGCCACCTCTTCATTCTTTCCTTATAAATCTCTGAATTCTTGAAAGCACGACTCCTAAACTCATCCAATTGATTCATGTGAGTTAGCCTCAACTCCTTCACATCCCTAAGGGTCAAGTTCAAGCGACGCAAAGCCCAAAACGCTTTGTGTTGGATTTCTACGGGTAAGTGGCACGGCTTCCCATAGACAATTTGATACGGTGACATATCTAATACCGTCTTGTAAGCGGTCCGGAACCCCCATAACACATCATCAAGCTTCATAGCCCAATCTTTTCGATTAGTTCCTACCACTTTCTCCAAAATTTGCTTTACTTGACGGTTGGAGACCTCCGCCTGCCCATTGGCTTGCGGATGATAGGGTGTAGTAACCCTATGCCTAACACCATAATCCCTAAGCACCTTCTCCAGAAATTTATTGACGAAGTGGGAACCTCCATCACTAACTAATGCTCTCGGAACTCCATAACGGGCAAAAATATGTTTCTTTAGGAAAGATAAAACAACTTTCGAATCATTAACACGAGTAGGAATTGCTTCCACCCACTTCGAAACATAATCCACCGCAAGAAGAATGTAGAGAAACCCATTCGACGGGGGAAAAGGTCCCATAAAATCGATCCCCCATACATCAAATATCTCCACGACTATGCTAGGCTGCAATGGCATCTCATCTCTCCTACCTATATTACCCATGCGCTGGCATCTATCGCAAGACGCCACATAGCTCTCACTATCTCTAAACAAAGTAGGCCAATAAAGAGCGGATTGAAGTACCTTAGCTGCAGTCTTTTGCGCTCCGAAATGCTCCCCATTCGGTTGTGCATGGCAGAACTCCAGCACACTTTCCATTTCCATCTCGGGTACACATCTTCGGACAATAGAATCTGTACAAATCTTATAAACAAACGGATCATACCATATAAATGTCTCAACATCCCTACGAAATTTTGCAAGTTGGTATCGGTTGAGATCCCTTGGAATTTCACCAATGACAATGTAATTAACATAATCCGCGTACCATGGATCCATACCTTGCGCTGCAACCACACATGCTCGCTCGGCCCCTTCAACAGCCACAGCCATGATCTTCTCATCAGGGAACATCTCTTCAATATACTCGAAAGAATTATCACAATGCTCCCTAGTCTCCAACCTTGACAAGTGATCGGCCAACACATTTTCTGTTCCTTTCTTATCCCGAATCTCCAAGTCAAACTCCTGCAGTAGTAGAATCCATCGTATAATCCTAGGCTTTGTCTCCTTCTTCTCCATCAAATAACGAATCGCTGAGTGATCCGTATACACAATCGTCTTCATGCCAACCAAATACTGACGAAACTTATCGAATGCATACACAATAGCCAAAAACTCCTTTTCAGTTACCGTGTAATTCTTCTGTGCCGCATCGAAAGTCTTACTCGCGTAGTAAATGGCGCAGAACTTCTTCTCCCTTAGCTGCCCAAGCACCACACCCAATGCTACATCACTTGCATCACACATAAGTACAAACGGTTGCGTCCAGTCCGGTGTGATCAAGATAGGGGCAGTAATAAGCGCCTCCTTCAAAACTTGAAAAGCTGTTAAACACTCATCATTAAACACAAAAGGAATATCCTTTTCAAGTAAATGAGATAAGGGCTTAGAGTATTTTGAGAAGTCTTTAATGAATCTCCTGTAAAAACCGGCGTGTCCAAGGAAGGATCGCACTCCTCTTTCATTGGTCGGTGGTGGAAGCTTCTCAATTGCCACCACCTTAGCACGGTCTACCTGTAATCCCTTGGCGGAAACATAATGCCCAAGAACAATCCCATCTTTCACCATGAAATGGCACTTCTCCCAATTCAAGACAAGATTAGTTTCTTGACACCTTTTCAAAACAACAGCAAGGTTAGACAAACACTTATCAAAAGAAGAACCAAAAACTGAAAAATCGTCCATGAATACTTCCATGATCTTCTCTATCAAACCATCAAAAATCGCCATCATGCATCTCTGAAAAGTAGCAGGCGCATTACACAATCCAAACGGCATTTTCCTAAAAGCAAAAGTCCCGTAGGGGCAAGTAAAAGTAGTCTTTTCTTGATCCTCGGGAGCAATCATGATTTGATTATACCCCGAGTATCCATCCAAGAAACAATAGAACTCATACCCTGCAAGACGATCCAACATTTGATCCATAAATGGAAGAGGGAAGTGGTCCTTACACGTGTTCTCATTCAATTTCCTGTAATCCACACATGTACGCCATCCCGTAGGAATTCTCGTGGCTATCGCTTCTCCATCCTCAGTTTTCACTACAGTCATACCCCCCTTCTTAGCAACTACATGCAATGGACTCACATGGGGACTATCACTAATAGGAAATATAATTCCAGCATCCAACCACGTAAGAATTTGCTTCCTTATCACCTCTTGAATTGCGGGATTCACCCTACGCTGATTCTGAACACTAGCTTTGGCTTCATCCAACAACCTAATCCGATGCATACAATACGAAGGACTAATACCTTTCAAATCATCAAGTGACCACCCTATTGCAGACTGATACTTCCTCAAAATATCTAATAAATCATCATTAAGAGAAGAAGATACAATTACCGGATATTGTGCATCATTACCGAGAAAAGCATACTTCAAGTGATCCGGCAATGGTTTCAACTCCTCTTTTCTTTTCTCCACTGGAGTGTTTTCATTATCCAAAGGCAAGTACTTCCTGGTCCATTTGACTTCTTCCACTTTATTTCTCTCCAATGCAAACCTGTCATCACCCAAAGCAAGTAAGTTTTCAAGAAATTCAATACATACCTCGTTAGAAAGTCCGTCAAGCTCCGTAGTGGGATAAGTAAGAGATTCCATCAAACATGTCTCAAGAGGATCCTTTGACAAGATCAAAGACATATCCTCCTTCACAATCTCCTCCACCACGTCAATACTATAACATTGGGACTCCATTGGCATTTTCATCGCTTTGTCCAAGTTGAAAAGTACTTCTTCTTTGTCCATTCTCAACTTCAGTTCTCCTTTCCGAACATCTATCATAGCTCCAGCCGTAGCAAGGAATGGCCTCCCCAAGATTAAAGGAACATTATCCTTGTCATCATCCATTTCTAATACAAGAAAATCCACAGGAAAAACTAGCTTCTCCACCTTTACTAGAACATCTTCAACTATTCCTTTCGGAAACGTCATTGATCTATCTGCCAATTGGAGAGCAACAGTTGTCGGGGTCATCTCCCCCAAACCAAGCTTCTGAAAGATGGACAACGGCATCAAATTGATGCTTGCCCCAAGATCACATAAAGCTTGCCGTGCTGGCCCCTTCCCGATCTCACAAAGAATAGTAAAGCTCCCCGGATCTTTCATCTTTGGTGGCAACTTCTTTTGAATAATTGAGCTACAATTCTCAGATAAGTTTACCGTTTCAACTCCGGTTAAGCTTCGCTTCTTCATCAATATGTCTTTAAGGAACCGAGCATAATATGGCATCTCCATGATTGCCTCTGAAAAAGGGATGTTCAAGCTTATCTTGTTCATTATCTCTGAAAACTTCTTGAACTTCTCTTCCATCCCTTTCTTCACTAGCTTGTAGGGAAACGGTGGAGGTATCTTTGTTTTGGGAATCCCCCATTCATCACGATCAACCTTTTCCGCTTTCTCCTTTTCGGCTCTTAATCGCTTAGCTCTTTCCCATTTTTTCTCAGCTATTATGTCTGTACTTTGCTCATTCCGTACCACTGGAATTGCATCAACATCAAAAGGAACAACAGGTGCATCAAACAACACATCTCGGCGAGGTTCGACTGGGGTTCGACCAGGCTGAAAGGTCGAACCAGGACTGTATTGGTCGAACCTCTCTCCTGGAAGACTGATCTCATTCTGCTCCGGAGGTTCGACTTGGGTTCGACCAACATTAGAGGTCGAACCACTGACCCTTTGGTCGAACCGCTTCACTGTATAATTTCCATCCTTCGGTTCGACCTGGGTTCGACCTGAAGAGTTGGTCGAACCTTCGTGATCGTGGTCGAACCGTTCCTGCGTCAAAACAGAGTGCTCTGGCCGATGAGGTTCGACCAGGGTTCGACCTGTAAAGTTGGTCGAACCCTCTGCGTATTGGTCGAACCGCGGCTTAGAAAATTCCAACTTCGATTCCGGCCTCATCGGTCCCTCGTACTGCGTTCCTGACCTCAGTGTGATGGCATTACACGACTTTGGATTCTCTATACTCTGAGACGGAAACTTACCTTTTCCTACAGTTTGAGTCAATGTGTTCACATTCTCTGCAATTGTACCCATCAACAATGTGAGATCTTTCACTTGAGTGGACAAATCTCTGTGGTGATCATCAATCTTTTTCTCAAGCTTTGCCTCAAGGCGATTCACTCTTTCATCATTCTTTACCATGTACCGGTTCACAGTATCCTCGAACCCAGGCTTTCCTTCTTCCACCTTTTCTCCCGGATCAACACCCATCGGAAGTTGCACTGCATTGTTCGTATTGCTCCATGAAAATTCAGGCCTCCTTGGTTGCTGTTGATAACTACCAGATGGACCACGATTATTCAAGTTCCCTCGATAGTTCCCTTGGTAGTTCCCTTGGTAGTTCCGGTTTCCTTGATTTGGGTACCTCGTTCCTTGGATACTTTGACCCGTGGCATAATTTGCTTCCTCCAATTCGTCTTGGATGGTTCCATTATTCATCATCTCTTGCTGCAAGATTGGCACTCGTTGGGATATCTCGCTGATCTGCTTCTGTTGAGACTCAAGTAGCTTGTTGATATTAGACAAGCTCGAAACGATCTCATCTTCTCTCTTAGTCTTCACCATTGCTTGTTCAACCTGAGCTACCTTTCCAAGAACATACGTACCTCTAACTCTATCAGTGGGCCAATCCCTCGAATTCATTGATATGTCTTCAAACAATCTCTCGGCCTCAACGGATGACTTTGTAAGTAATGCTCCATTAGAAGAAGCATCAAGTAGCACTCTTGATTCACAGTCCAATCCGTTATAAAATATACTGATATATTGGGCTTTAGATAACCCATGTTGAGGACACTTCCTGAGCATGTCCTTGAATCTATCCCACGCTTCATGAAATTTCTCTCCCCCACTGATAGCAAATTGGTTAATATCTTGCTTCATCTTAAACACCTTCGAAGGTGGCATATACCTCTCCAAGAATCTTAACTTCAATTGCTCCCACGTGGTGCACTCAGCTGCATTAATAGTATCGTACCAATCCCTCGCCTTTTCAGTAAGCGAGAATTTGAACAAAAGGATCTTCCTAGCATCTTCATGTTCTCCTACGTTTTTTTGAGTACTTGCATAGCCCAAGAACTTGTTCAGATGCTGCTGCGGATCCTCGAAAGACCCTCCTGAAAAGGAGTTCCTTTCTATCATGCTAATAAGAGCGGGATGAAGATCGAACGCTGTGTTAGTTCCCCTTGCTCCTAAAAGCTCATAATTTCCAGCCCCATTATTTCTGAAAACCTCACGGATGGCTAGATTATCCGGATTCGCTGCCATGTTGACTGTTACTACTTCCAAATTAACTTCAGTTGTAGCCTCAATCGCTTGCGAAATCTGCTCGTCAACCTCAACTCCAAAATTCAGAGCTTCAGTTGAGTCTATTGCCTTTGCCTTGCTCTTCTTCTTTTTCTTCTTTCTTGATGATGCTCCAATCTCAGGATTATACGGTTCAAGATTACCTTTCTTTGATCTTGTGAGCATACACCTAAAACGAATAAGAAAGAAAACAACAAAACAAGGTAAATAGTCCTAATAAACTAGAAATAATACAAAAAAAGATAGTTTACGCCGTCCCCGGCAACGGCGCCAAGAACTTGATAGGGGTTTTCTCAACACACAAATTAATCCTCAAGTATAAGGATATCAATTGTAGTCGCGAAGATGACCAAGTTACAATATCGAACCCACGGGACGAGTAAATATCAATTTTGTGATCTTCTAGTATATTTTAGACTATGTTGGTAATTGTAAAGGTTTAATGGATAGTAACTTCTAATCGAATTAACAAAAGAAATAGCAAAAGTAGAGAGAAGTGAGTTGTGATCGGTAAGAATGATAGGTAGTTCATTGGGTCATCCAGTTTCACTAGCAATTCGTATTTTCGTATGATGGTGTCCGACTCTGCCCTGTGGTTTGTGGACGCATCACTAGACCATGCAAGTTTACTCTATAGACACAAGTAAATATGCGCTTGACACGTGTGAATAACATCGGAGCAAGAGATATGCTTCACCCCCCTTTCTAGGTACTATCATAATCAATTATCTTCTACGTCTAGAATCTAACCCGATTTGATCTCCCTTTTTAGGTACTATAAAGTTATACTCTTCGTACTATTCATCAACCCGAATTCAATTCAATTCATGAATATTCATATAAGACAGTTCTAATAATACTTCGGAATCCCTTCACTTAGAATCATAACAATAAACCCTGCTCAGTAGTGAACGCACTCAATCAATAACCATGTTATGTATTCAGACTCTACACAACGATCATTGATGCACAAAACGACTATGAGTATGGATTAAATATGCAATCTTATATAAAACAAACCACAGGTAGTGTTGTACGGAGTTTTACACACGAAACACGAATTACATCATGAAACTTTCATAACCCTAGAACTACCAAGGTGGTTCTAGTCCATGATTGATCTAGGAACAATCATGGTTAGATTAATCATTCTTATTTGAACCTTCAGTGAACCTCTGTCACAGCCCTCCGAATGGATCACCACCTCTACTCTTGTCTCTCCTACGATTGACGATCAAAAGCTCCCTTTATTCTCTGTATGAGCCTCCTTTTATACTTGTAATCACGTCTCTAGGGCTTGGAATGGGCTTTCTAAGTGATCTCACGCGTTTCGGCCTCGAAAATCCGGATAAGGTAAGTTCTCGCACACAGGTTCGACCACGTCAAGCAGGTCGAACCCCGAGCCACAGGTCGAACCCCAGGTCGAACCCCGCTACTGGAAGAATTCTGCACAGGTTCGACCTTCTGGACAGGTCGAACCACTTAGGTTTTGGTCGAACCCCAGGTCGAACCTCAGCACTGGACAACTCTTGCTCCCGATTCGACCAACGGGCAAGTCGAACCCCAACATCGTGGTCGAATCCTCCTTCTTGCAAACTGGTTCGACCATGGTTCGACCTGATGGCCAGGTCGAACCAACTGAGTCATGGTCGAACCCTTCTCTGTATTGTCCAGCAACGTTGGTTCGACCTGCTGGAGAGGTCGAACCCTCCTCCAGCCAGGTCGAACCCACCTACTTCTTGGGCGGTTCGCGTGGCTTCGACTCCGTCTCTTCGATTCTTGGCTCTTTCACTCCGTTTTTGCTAAGAAAACACTCAAATAGCTCCACTAACATATGATTCATGCTATTTCACAATATATATAGGTTTTCCACCTATTTCCACATCAAAACTCTCCAAAACTAGCACAAAACATAGCGCCAAACTTGTGAATTTACACACTCATCAAACCCCCAAACTTACATGTTGCTCGTCCCGAGGCAACCAATTTAAACCACAGGAGTCGTGTATAATTCAACAAGATCAAGTACAACACATATTACACATGCCACTTCATTGAATCAAACAAGAATTACTTGCATCAAATATGTCACTCATGTAAAATCAATCTAATCACACACCATTCGGAGCACTAAGTAATCTCACTGACAAGATAAGTCTTTACTCTCATTCACTCGTGCGTGAGGCACTATAGGCTAGTATAAACACTCATATCAATTCATATTCACGCGTAACCATAAGCTTGGCAAAGGTCTCAGAAATCAACTTACATTAGATTAACACTAGGATCACAAAGGACTTGTTTCTAGGTTGTAATGTTGGCTCTTTGGAAAGGGTAGGAAAATTTGATCATAGTAACTTAATACACTAGTAGAGAGTTACCTTGGAGGTTCTTGATTTCCCATTCGGCTTCATATTCTCCTCCAATTCTTCTCTTGCACTTGCAATTATCAATTTTTCTTCTCTTCCTTGCATCAACATCATTCTTCTTTTAATTGCTCGGGTACCAGTTATAGGCACTACCCTTCTCGAACATCATTCGGCTGTTTCGTAGAAACTTCAAGCCCCATGTATAAGCAATTCGGGGTACCAATTTTAGGCACTATCCCTAACAAGATTTAACCATGCATATTTCTTACCGAACCTCATTCCATCTTCCCTTTGTTCCACACTCATTCACCTTATTCTCTCTACCAATGGATAGGGTATTTTCAAAGCTCAAATAAGGTAATTAAAGCTCATATATCTGGCTTGCCAAAGAAAAAGCTTTTAAAAGGCTCAAACAGGGCTACCAAAGATTTATAAGATCATTAGGAAAGGTGAAATTTGGCTAAGTGACTCAATTAATCAAAAATGGCCTAAGATCATATCCTAATATTTCATCAATTGTAAGTTTCACACAAGACTCCAAGCCAAGTTCTAGAATATGTTCATACGAATGATTCTCTCAAGAATAAACTATCATGATTAATCATGATGAAGGCTCAAATCCTCACATAGGTAATCAATTCCTAATACTCCTCATAGCACATAATCAAAATCAATTCCTCATGAATTCCATATACTTAACAAATTATTCATGCTCTTTCCAAATGAAAATAAACACGTAAACATATGAATGCACATAATCAACACCCATACAGAGCAATGATACAAGATCAACTATATCAAGTACATTCCACTCACACATGAATCACACCCCAATCTGTAAAAATAAAAAGAAAAATGGGAGATAAGATGAATCGGAGAAACCAAAAGAAAACCTGAAACTACTCCTTAGGAGCATCATCATCCTCATCATCATCGTCATCCTCATCCATTCTATTTTCCACAGCTCGGCACAAACTGGTAATGTGTTTGTCCATCATATCGACTCGACTACTCACTCTACCAACACGCTCATCCAAGGCAGAATACCATTCGTTCAGCGTGGCGTAGTTGGCGTTAGCGAGCGCGAGTTGCCTGTTCGTCTCTTGTTGTGTAGCTACCACCGCGATCAGCTGCTCATGAATTAAGCGAAGCTGCTCCCGAGTACCTGGAACTGCTCGCCGCTGCTGCGGTTCTGGAGCATGCTGAGGCGCATCGTGCTGCTCTCCTTCCGGAATCTCCATCTCCGGCTGCTCCTCTACCTGATCCTCCTCTTCAGACTGCTGTGGCTGAGGTGGACGGAACTCTCCTCGATCAACAATCTGCTGTAACTCAGCCATCCTTCCCTCAGCACACATCTGTGCTACCGCTCTCCAATCACCCCCCGACTTCGCTGCCACAGATAAAGCGGTGTGTCCTAGAGAATTCATTAGTCTATTCCTTGCTTCCCGAATAGTTGTCAAGTTGCTCACGTCGAAGGGGAACATAAATTCGAAAGGCTTGACACCTCTCGTGAAAAACCAATCTCCATTTCTAAAATGGGCAAACCCTCCCTTCGCGCACGTGCTCATAATCAAATCGGGTTCTCCTTCTACTGGTGTAACGCCGGTGAGGTCCAAATTGTAATGCTCAGCCAAAATCGTCAATAACCCTCCAATATTCACCTTTTGAAAATCAATGGTCTTGAATCGATTCAGCTGCGCAATAAAATAGGCTCCAACGTTGAACTTCACTCCGTGCAACATACACCACAAGGCATATAACTCTCCTCTAGACACAACACTGCCCTCCGAGCGGGCGAACAACGTGTTGCTTAGGATGCGGTCCATGTACCTCAAGACAGGGTTCTTTATTGCGGAAGCACGAGCCTGTCTAGTCTTGTAATCACGAATCTCCCCCGTGATCTCCCTCCAAAATCGCTTTACACCGAATGCAGCATTTTCTAAACGAGGGATCTCCAAAGGTGTCTCAAACATCTCATTGAAATCCTCAGACGTCCATCTCCTACTCACTCCACCAAGCTGAAACGTACACCGATAGGGGTATCCAAGCGGGTCCTTCTCCATCTCAAACGAACAAACCACTTCCGCTGTAACATGGAAGTACGTCGGCCTCTTCAGCTCCATGAATCTTCGGATCCCTACTTGATCAAACATCCAAAATATATCATCCCCTATTCTCATTATCCTCATCGCTTCATCATCTTGGTAACGAGTGCGAGCTATCTTGTCTGAAACTTCTTCCCACTTCTCTTTAATCTCATCCCAACCTTGCATCCTAATCTTGAAGTTATCAGGCAAACGGTCTTGTAACCTCAGTTTTCTTGTCACTTTGTCCAAGTTTGAAGGCCTGTCATGCCTCTTCTTTGATCTCTCCTCCTCTGCTTTTCCTTTCCCTTTGCTTGATACTTGTCCCTTTCCTGAAAACAAATACTTCAATCCAACCAACAAGACAAGAAAGCAAGTATTGCACTAGCACATCACATACTCTACTCAAGACTTCAAGCATCAATGCATATTCATACAAACTATCATCTCAACACCACTTGCTTATTCAACATTTTCAAAACATCTTCAATTATACCTTCTTTAATCATCAAAACAGAACCAACAAGCATGCATTAAGCAATTCAAGTAATTCAATCAAAAATTCGACATGCTTTCCTCCATAAACTACTTTAATTCTATCAATTTCAACCAAATCAACATGCTCATTCTATGATATATTCTATATCCTTGATTAATTCACATAAAAATCCAAGTTCTATCAATAATCAATCAACAACAATCCAAGAAACAAGAATTCATATGAAACCAATCAAAATATCAACATTCACCATGAAATTCAACCATACTCAACATCAATTCTCTATTACACATCAAATTGCTTACCTAAACCTTCAATCCTAGAGTAATTAAGTTGGAAAAAACGTACCTTGTGACTTGCCCATGGTGAAAAACCGATCGAAAACACAAAACACCCAGAAACGCGAATTCAGCCCTAACTTGCGACGAAATCCGCCCAAATCCGCGACCAAATCGATAATTCAAGGTGTAATGTTGTGTAATCGGTGCGAAATCAAGTGTAATTGAAGAATTTGTGCAAGGGTGTAGAGGTTCGAAGAGGGTTCGAGGTTTGATGTTTCGAAAAAGTGATCGAACCCCTCTGAAAATTCGAACTTAAAACGCGTACCTGGCTTGGTTCGACCTCGGGTTCGACCACCTGTACTGGTCGAACCATGGATGGCGAGGTCGAACCTCTCTTCTGGACAAACAATCTTCTTGGTTCGACCAGGGGTTCGACTTGCTAAACAGGTCGAACCTTTCATGAATTGGTCGAACCTCTCTTCTGGAAAACAGAGTGCTTACGACTGGCGGGTTCGACCTTAGGTTCGACCCCATGATCAGGTCGAACCACTATAGCTTTGGTCGAACCTCCTCTCTGGACAACTTTCAATGTCAGGTTCGACCATAGGTTCGACGTCATGGTCAGGTCGAACCACTATGGCTTTGGTCGAACCTCCTCTCTGGACAACTTTCAACGCCGGTTCGACTTCCTCTGCTTTTGTTCGACCTCTGGCTCTGGTCGAACCACTGCTAGACATGGTCGAACCTACCTCCTGATTTCCAAAACTGAGTGTTCTTCATTCACTACATACTTCAAACTTCAACTCAATCTCATTAGGTATAATCTAGAGCACAACTTCAGAAATTGTTCCACATAATATCATTCATGAGTATCTCCGTATAAGAAAAACACAACCAAAAACCACTGAACATTAGGCAAATTGTAAAAAATCGTCACATCGAACCCTTCTCTGTATTGTCCAGCAACGTTGGTTCGACCTGCTGGAGAGGTCGAACCCTCCTCCAGCCAGGTCGAACCCACCTACTTCTTGGGCGGTTCGCGTGGCTTCGACTCCGTCTCTTCGATTCTTGGCTCTTTCACTCCGTTTTTGCTAAGAAAACACTCAAATAGCTCCACTAACATATGATTCATGCTATTTCACAATATATATAGGTTTTCCACCTATTTCCACATCAAAACTCTCCAAAACTAGCACAAAACATAGCGCCAAACTTGTGAATTTACACACTCATCAGTGGTACTACTCTCGAAAGAGATATTAATTAATGGAGTTGTCAGTAACTTAATTAATTAAAGGACATTACATATCTTAAACATGGGGAGACTAACAGACTCATAATAAGGAGCCCATAACGTAATTTGGGATTAGAGCGGCAGTGCAGTAATAATATTTTAGTAGAATATATTTTTATTATTGGACTTAAGTATAAGTTTTGGGCTAAACTTGGATACTTAAGCCCAATGGAGGCCCGACTCTAATTTCTCCTCCTAGTCCCTATTATAGCCCATATATAAGTCATTTTAGTGATACAAAAACTCCAATAACTGCACCTAACACACGTGAGTTTAATGGAAGATTACAGATTGAGAGGATCTTGAATATCATCGCCCACACGACGTTAAGATTGGAATTGGAAATACAGCAGAAGATCAAGAGGTCATTTTCAGCAACCTGATTGTCAACTTCCATGATTTTTCTGAATTCTTGTGGAAATCAAAAATGGTCATGTGATATACCTTTAGAAAGCCACGGAAGAGAGGCTCATTTTGTCGCAAAAATCACTCAAATCAGAGATTGGATGAGGAAGTTATGCACAAAATTGTGAGGCTGCGCATGCTGCCAGCGAGAATTTCTCTTCTTCAACATACCCTGGTGAAATGTAATGCAAATTCATATTCTTGCTTCCGCTGACATAGTTTGCATGGAACCCTAACGGTTCACTTTAATCAAATGATCGAACGTGAACAATTAGTATCAGAACTTCGATTTTGTGGCTAAATGTGACACGTTAGACTAGGGTTTATGTGCCAAACGTGGATTAGGGTTCAGAATATTAATTTTCATAATTGGATACCCTAAACGTTTGAACACGGTGGCATGGTGGTGGCGAGTGCTGGCGGCTCGTGATGGGCATTAGTTGCGTGACACGCTGGCTGGGCAGCGACATGCATCGGGCTGTGACGGGTGACGCTGCACGATGGGCCAGCGGCGCTGGTCGACACTTGCAATCGGCACGAGACGTGGTACTATGCTGCATGACTACATGGCATGAGCAGCAGTGCGTGCAGGTGGGCTGCGCTGGCAGAAGGCATGTGTCGTGCCAGTGGATGGCACGAGTTGTGCCAGCATCCGAAAGAGCAAGCGGCGGACAGCAAATAGCATACGACAATTAGTGGCCTGGCATGGGCGGCACGGGTGCAGCACACAGGAGACGTGGTCGGCACGACTGACGTTGTCGGCCAGCACGAGCGGTGAGGGTGGCTGGCACGATTCGTGCCGGCAGATTTCCAATGACTTGCGTGTTAGATTATATACTAGAAGTCTAGCTTTTTGTATGAACAATATTTTTGATAATATTTGAATTGAGAATCACGTGATCAAATGTTTGCAATTAGATTATTGCAAAAGTCCATTTACTTTATACTGTAGATAATGTGGTGTGCGACGTCACATGAAAGATCATATTACCGGCTCCTTATAAAGTATAAATAGATGTTCACAGCCGAGATAGATAGGGACTGTCTATCGGTATAGTTTTATTGTGATTTGGTGTCACTCTGTCTTGACTATAGAATTGCACTAGTGCGCTTTGTGTGTGTTGAGCAGGACCGCGGTGAGATCGTTCGATTTATAATGACTATATAATAGAACTTGATCTCTGTTATTATGGATCTTCATATTCTTAATCCCTATACGTTAACCTCGACACATAAGCCAATATTTATTTTTTGATTAATCAATGGGTGAGATTTAAATATTAAATCAATAAACTCGGTGAGTTGGGAGATGGTGCTATCTCTATGGTGTATTGTTGATTGTAGAAGAAATCTGTATCTTAATGGAATTGGTTGATGATGTTCCCTTGAGGAGCTCATAATGATTATCATGTAAACCCTGCAGGTGGATTTATTTCAGCATGATAATAAGGTTGAGTGGTACTACTCTCAGTAAATATATTAATTAATGGAGTTGTCAGTAACTTAATTAATTAATGGGCATTGAATCTTAAACACAGGGAGATTAACAGGCTCATAATAAGAAGGAGCCCATAATGTAACTTGGGATTAGGGTAGCAGTGCAATAACATTTCTTTAGTGGATTGATTTAATATTATTGGACTTAAGTATAAGTTTTGGGCTAAACTTGAATACTTAAGCCCAATGGGAGGCCCAACCTTAATTTCTGCTCCTGGTCCCTGTTGTAACTTAAAAATTGCCAATCTCAGCAGTCCAGATATTAAGTTAATCACGCCAAAAATCATGAGGTAGCGATAGTCACTACAGATTGAGATTGTCTTATAGATCGTTGCCCTCACAACGTCAAGACGTGGCTTAGGAATACAACAGAAGATTGAAAAGTCGTTTGTTCCTGCTGTTGTTCAACCTCTACATCAAACCCTGGTGAAAGGTAATTCAATTCATGATTATGCTTCCGCTGAGATAGAATTGCATGAAACCCTAACGGTTCACATTAACCATAAGATCCAAACTCCAACAATTGGTATTAGAGCATAGGTTCTATGGCTAAATGTGACACGTTAGGCTAGGGTTTATATGATTATATGATTTAATTTTGAATTAGAATCGCATGAGAATTAGGGTTTGGTATATTGCTGTATCATTCAATGTGAAACCCTATATTATTCTCGGCTGCACCACGGCTGTTTGTGGTGGCGGCACAAGGTGGCTGATGGGCAGACATGAGCGACGACTGCATCACATTACGATAAGGCTAACGAAAGTCATTGGCATGACTGAACGAACGTGGCACGAATGATGACTCCACGGGCATAAACAATGACTCCACGTGCAATGATGAACGAAATAGGCGATGGTCTGCGAACCTGGCTGGATGCGGCCAACTTAATCAGCGTGCGAAGCATGTCACGATTGGGTGACGTGTGATGGCTGGGTACGCGAAAGAAAGTCACTGGGCAGGTCACGGTTGGCGTGCGTGGCTACCGGTGCTCACGGCCAGACATCCAACAGATAGCGTGTGGTGCAAGCCAAGGCTTACGATGGTGCTTGTTGGGTTTTTTCTGCTGGCTGGCCTGGCTATCATGCACAGTTTAACGACGGGCATCTGGTCGAATTCTGGTCGAATTGATTGGTAGTAAAGATAATTCGACCACGTCATGTCAATTCGACCAGGGCCTCTGGTCGAATTGAGCGTCTGGGACTTACAGTAGGCCAATTTGATCTCAAATTCGACCTGGAAGGGAGAATTCGACCTGTTGTGTTGGTCGAATTGAGCCTTGAAAACTTATCATATCTGTATTTTTACACACTCAATGCGTGTGATCACTTAAAAAGCCCATTCCAGGCCTGGGAGGCGCGATTACAAGTTTAAAAGAGGCATATGCAGCAGTATAGAGGACGTTGGAGGAGAGTCAATCAAGAGGAGTACCAACCCTAGAGAGATCATCCATCATTCGGAGGGGCTGCAAGAGAGGCTCCACTGGAGATTCAAGTAAGATCAGTCCAACTAACCATGATTGTTCTTAGATCAATCATGGGCTAGAGCCGCTTCGGTAGTTCTAGGGTTATGAAGGTTTCATGAGTTAATTTGTCTTTCGTATGTAAACTCCATACAACACTACTTGTGGTTTATTTTATATAAGATTGTGCGTTTTTAATCCATACTCACGATTGTTTTGTGCATCATTAACTGTTGTGTATAGTCTGAATACATAACTTGGTTATTGATTGAGTGCATTCACTGCTGAGCAAGGTTTTATGTTATAATTCTAAGTGAAGGGATTTCCGAAGTATTATTAGAACTATCTTATATGAATACTTGTTAATTGAATCATATTCAGGTTAATAAGTAGGATAAAGAGTATAACTTCATAGTACCTATAAAGGGAGATCATATCAGGTTAGAGTACTAAGTGCACGAGAAATAGTTGATAGTGATAGTACCTAGAAAGGGGGGTGAATTATATCTATTGCTCTGAGGATATTCACACGTGTCATACACATGTTTACTTGTGTCGATAGAGTGAATTTACATGGTTTAGTGATGCGTCCATAAACCACAAGGTAGAGTCAGACACCGTCACACAGAAGATGAATTAATAAGTAGAACTAGATAACCTGAAGAACTACCTACTTTCTTACTTGATCACAACTCACTTATCTTCACTGCTTGTTTTAATTCAATTGTTATTTTATAATTATTTATTAATTAATCACAAAATCACAACCATTATAATTTCCAACATAGTCTTAATATACTAGAATATAATTAAATTGATAATTATTCGTCCATTGGGTTCGATATTCACTTGGTCACCTTTTGAGACTACAATTGATATTCTTCATACTTGGAAATTAATTGTGTGTTGAGAAAATGCTTATCAGTTATGATGAGTGTGTAAATTCACATGTTTTGAGCCTTGATTCGTGGGATAATGATGTAAGATTTGATCATAAGTAAAGATAAATCATGTGGTATAGTGTAAAGTCATGAATCAGGTGCGTCTGAGTTCGTTTGAGTGGATTCAGAGAAAAATAGGATAGAAGTGTTCGGAACTGGAAAAAGGGGGTTCAGGTGCTCGATTCTACCAAGAGGTAGTTGGTTCGACCAGCACCTGTGGTCGAACCAAACGAGAGAAAGTGTCAGGAGTGTGGTTTGACCACGACACTGTGGTTCGATCAAGACATTTGGTCGAACCGTGGTCGAACTAGAAGCATAAGTTTTTGCAGTTGCCATTCGACTTAAAAGCATCTGATTACCATCCATTTGGGTCGAACCGGCGATCTACCAGCATGTTACAGGACGATTCGACCTGTTGTTTGACCAGCTGTGATCGGTTCGACCAAGGCCTTTGGTCAAACTGATGCACTGGACACATTTGGATTCATATTTTTACACCTTCAGTGCATATTTTCACTCAAAAAGCCCATCCTAGATTCGTAAGAAGAGCTCATAAGTATAAAAGGAAGATCTTACGCAAGGGAAAAGAGTGCCATTCACCACCTTCATTCTACACAATATCCAAAACCCTACCACCACCCATGGAGCTGTGGAGAGAGATTTGTCTGTTAAATTAAGTAAAAATCAAGTGAAGATTCAAGACGGAGAGACGCGATGGTGCCCGCATCTAGGGTTTACTTCGCATCTTAATTTATCTTATAATTTTCAAGACTATGGGTAATATCTATCCAAACACCATGATTGTTCTTCGATCAATCATGGGCTAGAACTACTTCAGTAGTTCTAGGGTTTATGAAGGTTTTATAAGTTAATTAAACTTCCGTGTGTATACTCCGTACAACACTACTTGTGGTTTATTTTATATAAGATTATGCATTTTTAATTCATACTCAGAGTTGTTTTGTGCATCATTAATTGTTATGTAGAGTCTGAATACATATCTTGATTGGTGATTAGGTGTTCACTGCTGAGTAGAATTATATGTTATGATTCTAAGTGAAGGGATTCCAAAGTCTCATTAGAACTATCTTATATATATACTTGTTAATTGAATCGTATTCGAGTTAATAAGTAGGATAAAGAGTATAACTTCATAGTACCTATAAAGGGAGATCATATCGGGTTAGAGTATTAAGTGCATGGGAAATAATTGATATTGATAGTACCTAGAAAGGGGGTGAATTATATCTCTTGGTCCAAGGATACTCACACGTGTCACACGCCTATTTACTTGTGTCTATAGAGTAGATTTGCATGACTTAGTGATACGTTCATATTTCACAGGCAGAGTCGGACATTGATACACAGAAGGGAAATTAATGAGTAAGACTGGATGGCCCGAAGAACTACATATCTTCTCACTTATTCACTTTCCTTCGATCTCTACTGCTTATTTATTTTAATTGTTCTTTTAATTATTAGTTATTGGATACTTAATCACACAACTATTTTGCCATAATAGTCTTAATACGTTAGAATATAATTAAATTAATAATACTACGTCCTTTGAGTTTGATAATCACTTGGTTGCTTATCGAAGCTACAATAGCATCCTTAAGGATTAATATTGTATGTTGAGAAAATGCTCATCAAGTTCTTGGCGCCATTTCCGGGGACGGCATTAATTATTAGTTTATTATTTCTAGTTTAATTGAGACTATATTATTCTTGTCTTAAATTTCTAACACTTATTTTTCTTAGGTGTATACTTACTAGATCAAAGGTAGGAGATTTATAACCTTACGATCCGGAGATTGGAGCATCGTTGAGGAAGAAAAAGAAGAAGAAGAACAAGAACAAGAATGTAGAACAACAGAGGCTCTTAATTTTGGAGTTGAAGTTGACGAGCTGAATCCGTAAGCGATTGAAGCTGCAACCGATGTTAACTTGGAAGCAGAAGCAGTCAACATGGTAGCAAATGCGGATAATCTTGGCATCCGTGAAGTCTTTAAGAACAACGGACGAGGCAATGCAGGGCTGTTAGGAGCAAGAGGGGCCAGAGCTGATTTTGATCTACACCCTGCTCTTATCAGCATGATTGAAAGGAGTCCCTTCTCTGACAGGATGGTTGTAGTATGGTTTGGTATTAGCTTGTCTTGGCTATAGAATCACATTAGTTCTCTTTGTGTGTATTGAACAGGACCGCTTGAGATCGTTTGACTAATACTGACTTATAGAAGAACTTGATCTCAGCTATTATGGATGTTCGTGATCTTAATCCCTATACAATAACTTCGACACGTAGGGCAGTATGTATTTCTTTGATTCATCAATGGGTGAGATTTACATGTAATTAAATCAACAAACTCGGTGAGTTAGGAAATAATGCTATCTCTATGGTGTGCTGTTGATTATAGAAGAAATCCGTGTCCGACATAGGTTGATGATGTCCCCTTAAGGAGCTCATAAGGATTATTGATGAGAGTGAAAATAAGCGTGTTTTAGTGTCCAATTTAACACCTTTATGCTGAGAATTGTCGTTATATATTAGCACAAGTGTCTTATGTTCAATATATATGTGAAAAAGGTACACCTGAGGTGTTTTATTGTGTTTTAGGTGGAAAAATGATCAAAAGTGCAAAGTTGGAGAAACGGTGCAATTTGTGCAAGAATGCTGAAAAATGCACGTCCAAATTGTTTAATTTTTCTGTGTTCATGTGGAGCTCCGAATTAGAAGTGTGATACATTGTTGGAAAGCCACTGAAAAGATGATCGTTTTGACAAAAAGAACACTTTAATCGGATTCCAAACGAGGAAGTTATAAGCAAAATGGTGACGCCGCGCGAGCCATGCCGAACAGAACGAATATTCTGGTTTCCATGGCTTTTTACATATACAAATCTTGGATTTTTTATGAGATCTTTATATGGATAGAAAGCCAAGGAAGAGATGATCGCAGCGCAAGAATTACTCATGTCGGAGCTCGAAGGTGGAAGTTATACGCGAAATAGTGAGATGGCGCAAGGGGGATTCGACCACAACAGTCGAGATCGACCAGACACCTTGGTCGAACTGCAACCATTTTGGTCGAATCAAATGTCTAATCAATTAAAATTTACGATTTAATTAAATGGCGACACGTGAATTTTATTGATTAAATATTAATTTATTTTGGAATTTAAATAAATTAATTTCTAAAGTAAATTAATAAATAATTAATTTGAGCCCAATAAATTAAATGAACTTAAATGAAAATGAGACCTGACCCAAGCCAAATAAGCTCAGGTAAATTAAATCAGGTCTAAGTCAAATAGGCCTGATTATGGTCCGGCAAGTTGAAGGCCCAAGCCCTTTAAGTGAGGCCCAAATGGCCTGAACCTCCTTTCCTCACCTATATAAAGGGGTCTCCACCATTCGTTAGAGGGGGACAGACATTCAAGCAAACGAAGACGAGACACTCCTGAAGAGATCGAGAACACGAGCAACGCTCCCTCAAATCTTCAAGTCTTCAAAGCTTTAAGCGAAGAACGAACAAAGATCTTCAAGCCTTCAAGCGATCTTCAAGTCTCCGAAGCTCCAAACGAAGAACGTTCGAGGATCTTCAAGTCTTCAAAAGATCTTCGAAGATCTTCAAGTCTTCAAGCGTCCTTCAAGTCTTCAAGCAACCTTCAAATCTTCAAGTGATCTTCGAAGATCATCGAGTCTTCAAGCGGCCTTCGAGCCTTCAAAGCTTCAAGCCTCTAAAGCTTCAAGCGATCTTCAAGTTTTCAAGCCTTCAAAGCTTCAAAAGAAGAACACGCCTTCAAGTCTTCGAGATCTTCAAGCTCCAAGGAAAGAACAAGCTCAAGACCTTCAAGCGATCTTCAACAAAATTTCAAGTCTTCAAGCCTCCAAAGCTTCAAGCTCAAGATCTTCAACAAAACTTCAAGTCTTCAAGCATCCAAAGCTTCAAGCTCAAGATCTTCAACAAAAAATTCAAGTCTTCAAGCCTCCAAAGCTTCAAGTTTAAGAACTTCAAGGCATCAAGCAAGCTTCAAGTCAAGAACAGCTACTAAACTAGGATCAAGGCTTCAAGTCCCAGATCAAGTGTTCTTCGTGGAAAGCTCTCAGTCAACATTCAATCCGAACAAAGGTTCAACGCCTCCGGATCAACGTTCAAGACTACACACTCGAGCTCGGACAAGCTTCATTTGAAGATCCAGCTCAACACACACGCTGTCAACACAGTCAGCATACACTTCGTCAAAGAAGTCAAAGTCAACACACTAGTCAAGTCAAAGTCAAGTCAAAGCCAAATTGGTTCAAGAGAATAATCGGATGATTGATTGATATTGTAACCCGCTTACATATTCCCCAAATTAAATCCATCAAGAAATTATCTTTGTACCCAATTTGTATTTATTTTATTACAAAATTTGTTGTTACAAATTTTGGCACGCCCAGTGGGACAATCTCTACCTCTCATCTCTTCTCTCTACAAGCTTGAAGATACAACATGACTCCTATTAAGATCACAGTAGGAAGGACTGCAGCTTCCAAGCTCTCCGATTCATTGAATGAATATGTTGTTATCACAAGGAGTATGTCAAAGAAAGCTCAGTCGGAGGCCTCCTCTGGATCTAACTCTTCGGTCGAAGTGGCTTTGAGAAAACAGCCACCCATGAAGGAGGATAGTAATGAAGACTCTGCATGCTCACACCCTCTATCATCTTCTAGCTCTTCATCTGACTCAAGTGCAGCTCCAGTAATGATGGCAGGCACTACAACTATTGAGGAGCAACTAGAAAACATGATGAAAGCTATCGAAGCGCTCACAAAACACATAGAAACTCAAGATACAAAGATCTCTCAATTGATGGAAAAGAGAGACATCGCGGAGACTAGCCATGCAAACAGAAAAGGAGTTATGGACGAGAGTGAGGTGGAAGAGTTCACAAATCACCAAACTACTGAAAAAGAGCAAACTGAAAGTGGAGTGCAACTTTCAGCTGATGGAATGCTCCAAGTGGATCAACTAAAGGATATTATACTTGAACAATAAAAGAATGGTTTGAGGAGACTTCCAAGCCTACCATCATTTATGTCAAGCCATACACAAAAAGAGTGAACAACTTAAAGATGCCAGCTAGCTACCAGCCTCCCAAGTTTCAACAATTTGATGGCAAGGGAAACCCAAGACAACACGTGGCACACTTCATTGAGACATGCAATGATGCTGGTACTTATGATGACCATATGGTCAGGCAATTCATTCGCTATCTCAAAGAAAATGCCTTTGATTGGTATATCGACTTGCAAATTGAATCCATTGACAGTTGGGTGCAAATAGAGCATGAATTTCTCAATCATTTCTACAGCATGAGGAAAACCGTTAGCATGACCGAGCTAACTAATACTCGCCAATTGAAGAAAGAGCCTGTGATTGATTATATCAATCGATGGAGAAATTTGAGTTTAAACTGCAAGGACCGATTATCCGGAGAGTCTGCTATCGAAATGTGCATCCAAGGGATGGAGTGGAGTTTACTCTACATACTCAAAGGGATTCAGCCAAAGACTTTTGAAGGATTGGCTACGAGAGCTCATTACATGGAATTGAGCTTGGCTGCCAGTGGAATCAAGCACTCACCAGTGTCGGATTCCTATAAGTCCAGTGATAGACAAGAAATCAAGAAAGGGGACAAGCCGTATGCCACAAATTCCAATAAAGAATCAATGGCCATAAAAGCCGCTACTGTCAAGGTTCGAAAGAATGGAGATGACAAGAAAGACAAATGGAAATAAGTTACTCAAGAGTGGGGGCAAAGAAGATTAACCCTGAAGGAGATACAAGAAAATGAAAATCCATTCCTGAACTCTGATATTTCTGGCATATTCGATGATCTGATGAAAGACAAACTCATCGAACTCCCTGAGATGAAGCGCCCAGAGGAAGCCAATCGAATTAATGACCCAAAATATTATAAATACCATAGATTGGTGGGTCATCCCATTCATAATTGTTTCATCTTCAATGAAAAGATCATGCAATTGGCAAAGGAAGGGAAAATTATGTTAGAGGATGAAGTAGCCGCAAACTTCACTTCTGTAAAAGAAAGTCGTGACAAAAGCTCATGTCACGTGGTGAGTGAGGAGGGCAGCGAAGGTGAACCAATTGAGGCTAAGGAAAAATCTTACTCCATGAAGGTGACCTTCACAGATAAAGACATGTTGTTAGGTTCACAACCTCATAACTGACCTCTATTTGTAACTGGTTATACACAAGGGCTGCGAGTAAAGCGTATACTTGTTGACGGAGGCTCAGCGATGAACATCTTGTCTTTAAAGATGTTGAGGAAGTTAGAAATACCAGTGGATGAACTCAACCATAGCCGATTGATGATCCACGGGTTCAACCATGAAGGGCAAAGAGCTCTTGGCACAATTGTTCTTGATTTGATGATTGATGAGATGAAATAAACGGTGCTTTTCCATGCCATTGATGCAAAAACTTCGTACAACATGCTTTTAGGGTGCCCATGGCTGCATGAGAATGGCGTGATCCCTTCTACATTACACCAGTGCTTTAAGTACAGTGAAGGCAACAATGTTAAAAGGGTATTCGGTGATGACAAGCCGTTGACTGAAGCCGAAGCTTACTTTGCAGATGCTAAATAATTCTTCAAGAATGCAATGGAAGTGAAGCGTGAAGAAGCCCCAGCACAAGATAATGGGGGCAGTAAACAAATAAAGGAGGAGGGTAGCACATCGTCTGCCAATCTCAAGAAGAACAAAGGAAAAGAGCTTGAGACCTTAGAAGAGTTGACATTGCCTTTAACAAAAATTGATGCAAGTAAACCTTCATCTCCACCACTCAAAGGATTCACACGTCCTGTTGAGGGAGCAAAGACTGAACACGGTGAGGTGTTTAAAGCAGAAATAACAAAGTCATAGGTCTATAAGCTTTCAGACTCCTCAAGAAGACCGGTTATGAACCAAAAGAAAAATCGATGACAAGCAAGCTGCATCAAGAGACTATCAATCCTTCAGAACATGGGCTCAATGACACTCAGAAAATGTTGAAAAATAGTGGCCACGCTGTTAAGAATGCTAAGCCAGGTTTGGGATATGTCCCTCAAAAGTCAATCTGCATTGCAATTAGAAGAACAAGTACAAACTATATTACAGAGGGAGAAGCTTCATCCACGGAAGATATGTTTGATGAAGGTGGAAGGAAAATCAAGAGAAGCTCTATCTTCGAAAGGCTTGGGAGTGTCTTTGAAAGTCTCGACTGTGAGAGAAACAAGTGTGAGAAGAAAAATAATTTCAAGTCTCCTAACTTCAACAAACTCCAGAGTCGAATTCCCTCTCGCATAAAGAGACAAAATATTTTGACTGTGTCATGTGGAAGAGTGTTGAAAGCAAAGATGCAGACAATTGTCTTTACTAAAGACGATAATGATAATGATAATGATAGAGAAAGCATAGCTTCCAACAACCATATCACTGCTCTTGAAGATTCTCAAATGGAGGAGGTAGATGCTGAAGATGCCCCTCCACAATTTGAACATGGTGTGAACATTGGCCCCATAAATGGAAAATTCTTGAAACGCTGTTACGCGTAAAAAAATATAAGATACCACGCTCCTTGATACGAGCAAAAACTGTCCATACAATACTCCTTGATATGAGTTTAAACTATCTAACATAAATAATACAAGACTCCCTAACACGAGAGAAAATTGTCTACACAATACTCCTCGACATGAGAGAAAATTATCCTCACAATACTCCTCGACACGAGTAAAAAAATGTCCACACAAGGCTCCTTGACATAAGTGTAAACTGTCTACAAGTTCAAATTCAAGACTCATTGACACGAGTATAAACTGTCAGCAAATTCAAATCTAATGCTCCAAGGCGCACGAGCCTAAATTGCATGTTACTCCTGGTCCGCATGAGTATAAACTGCGTACGACAACAAATGCATAAACACAACGCTCCTTGACGCACGAGCCTAAACTGCATGTTACTCCTAGTCCGCATGAGTATAAACTGTGTACGATGAACTCCTGGCCCGCATGAGTATAAACTGTGTACGGCACACCCTCTTCAAATCAAATCATGTCCTTTTTTTTTAACTACGTAAGGTACGTAGGCAGCTTAGTTCTCGCTAAGTACAGTCATAATTTATGTTATTTGCATCGAGTTTTTGGGGCAAGTAATAAGTTGAAAAGGAGAAGACGGTGATTGAAGGCAAGTTCGGATAAAAAAAATTCAAATTATTAGAATGGAGAAGTTCAAACTTTCGGAATGTTGGGATGATTTCAAATTCTTGTGGTGGTGAAGAAAATCCAAAAAGTGGCGAAGATGATCCAAGTTGTTGCATCGTAAAGAAAGTGCAAAATATGTGGATTAAAAAAAAAGTGAAGTGTGAATCTTCAGGAAGGAAAAAAGAAAAAGCAACTGGCCAACAATCAATCCACTGAGCAAGATAGCTTCAATCGAGATAGCATTTCACTAGGCATTTAGACTATCTCACTCCGATTAGAAAAGGGATTCATTTCCGTTTTTTTCATCTACGTAACCTACGTATAAGAGATATAGTAATAACCAAAGGAGGACATGAAATTACCCATGGAGAAAATCTGCTAAGGAAAAGGCCAGAAAAAATGCTACCATAGGTCCAAATTACTTTAAGTTTATAAACTTAATTAATTATAGGGCCTACGAGTCAGGTTGGAAGTTTGAATTCAAGCCCATTATACATTAAGGTGGGCTCAAGCTAATTATGAAAGTTTGTTGCAGTATACAATTTTTTTTCAAGCCCAGATAAGTGTTAAAAGTAATAGGCCTATGTTAATTAATTTATTTGGGCTCAAGTGAGAGTCAAAATTGACCCAAATAAAGTCAAAATTGGTTGGTGGTGGTCATTAAATGAAATCAATCTCTGCATAGAAGGAAAAAGTGAGAACTCCAACCTCAGAAGTCACGACAACAACAGCTCGCCTTCACTTCTGGAAGCCCGCCCTCGCCGGGAAGTCTCGTTGCACCGATCGGCCTCCACACCACACTGGCCAGATCTACATCACGGCCGCCCGTCAACCACCACCTTACTGCCGGAAGCGCGAGGCTATTACCTTCGTCGGGAAAGCCGCCACTTCGCGGCTGCCAAGGTCGAGAGCACCATCAGCCAACACCGCCAGCCACCGACAACTACCACGCCGGAGTCAGCATCCCCCTCGATCTGGACCGCCGTTCAGCTATTGCTGCCGACCGCCGCGTGTGCTGCTGCATCACACGGACATCCGCCGTCCCCTTCCGCCGCGTCGCCCCCAGCAACGCTGCTGAATTCCGCCAGCTGCCGGCAATCACACAGTAGCCGCCCCTTCTCTCGCTGCTCTCTACGCCGAACCCACGGTCTCCGACGATCGCTTGCCACCGTCGCCGGATCGCCACTGTTCAGCAGAGAAGTTGAGTCACCGGCGCGATCTTCGACTACAACCACCATCCTTCTAGCCATCGCCAGCGCCTCGACAGCTAATCCCTCAATTGTCGTACCATCGCGCGTGGCTGCCGCGTCACCATCTCTCTGCCGGAAGACACGAGCCCGCCACCTCATCCAGCCAGATCTGCCGCCGCAGTCTGGTGCGCCGGAATCTGCCGCGTCTGCCACCATCGTCGTGCCCGATCTCGCTGCCGAAAATTGCAGGCCTCCTCCAGCCGCCAATTTAGCCAAGATCCGCCCACCGGAGAAGCCCCAACACCACCATGCATCGTTATCATCTGCACCCGACAGCAGCCAGCCTCGGATCTGATCAGGACTAGCCATCGCCGGGAGTCCACGCCACTAACTGCCGCTGCCGAGGATCGTGCTGCAACCGGAAGATCACGAGTCCAGCCGCCACTTCAAGTCGAGCGCAGCCACCACTCGATCATCGCCCACCGGAGACTAAGCACTCCAGCCGTTTCAGAGCGCCGGTTCGCCACTGGATCCGCCGCGTTCTGGTCACCACTGCCTCGCCTACCGATCCTCATCAGCCGCCGCACTCTTCACCGGAAGCAACCGTTTCTCCAGCCTCCTCTACGCTTCAGATCCACTTTCTTTGCCATTACATGTTGAAATCACTAGCAATCTGCAAAAAGCTGAAGTGCCCACAGAAATGCTGTCGATGCCGCTCACTGCTCTGGCTGGATTTCAGTGAAGATGGCCTACCCACGCGTAACTAAAATGGCCTGGATCGTAAGCCCGTTTGAAGAAGTCAATGCAAGCCATCGCTGACAGTCAACAGTTGCTACTTCCGTCATATGCTGAAGCTGCCAGCCACCGTCGTTGTTCGCTAAGCCGCCCGGAATTGAGAAATGAATTCGTTTCAAGGAGAGGCATCGCCTCTCTCTTCCGAAATCAAATTTGCCTTGTTTTAAATTCCTTGAAACGATGAGATGTCGTTTCACCATCAGAATAAGTGGATTTCCTGTAGAAACAAAGGGGAGAGGAATTAGTCTATTGCAAAAAAAAAAATTGAAGGAAAAAAAAAACAAGAATTACAATTCTCACAGTCAGCTGATGAAAAAAATCAAATGCACTAAACCTCATACTCCCTCCGTCCCGGATATTTTTACCCGTTTGTACGGGCACGGAGATTAAGACGTTTTATTTTTTTAATATATAATGTAAGAGAAAGTAGGGATAAATTAGTAATTTAAAAAGAAAAAGTGAATAAAGTTGTTGGGAATGATGAATAAAGTGTAAAAAAGTAGTTAAAGTTGTTAGGATTGTAAAAAGTAGGTAATAAAATATTATGTATTTTTGCCAAAAATGGAATGGGTAAAAATACGTGGGACACCCCAAAATGGAAAGTGGGTAAAAATACGTGGGACGGAGGGAGTATTATACACTGAGGAGCCTGCAGCCAGTTATGGAGTTTATTTGCATAATCGAAATCTCCCAAGATTTAAGAGATTTTTTTTATTACAAATTAGCTTGATTGATTGGAATAAGATTTACAGAATCAGCTGGGTAGAAAAATTGATGACAGACTGATTGGAATAAGATTTACAAAATCAGTCTAATGAGCAGGAAACAAATCTGTATTTCCCCTAATATTGGATTGAGACAAGAAGCAAGTTGATTTGGGCTTAAGAAAGTAAAATGGGCCACTTGAAAAGGGGAAGTGGGCCCACTTAAAAAAAGTTGGACCAAGACCTTACTTTGTAGGATAAAGTAATTTCTCAAGTCCAAGATTACAAGTATAAAAGAAAAGAAAGGAGTTTTTGCGATTCTTTCACATCAAGACATGGTGTCCGTGAACAAATCGCAAGGGAGCATTTGTAAGCAATTAAAATTTACGATCCAATTAAATGGCGACACGTGGATTTTATTGATTAAATATTAATTTATTTTGGAACTTAAATAAATTACTCCCTCCGTCCCAACTTCAACTTCACACTTTCCGTTTTGGTCCGTCCCAATTTCAACTTCACACTTCCATAAAAGGAAAAGGTACATAACTAATATCCCTCTAACATACTTTAATTTCAAAATTGCCATCACCTTTTTAACACACATAACATACTTTATCATTTATTTATTACCCCAAAATACCAAACTACCCCCAAAAGTTACTCAAAAAGCAACTTTTCTTAATTTGCGTGTGTACAGTAAATATGAAGATGAAAATGGGACGGAGGGAGTAATTCCTAAAGTAAATTAATAAATAATTAATAATTAATTTGAGCCCAATAAATTATATGAACTTAAATTAAAATGAGACCTGACCCAAGTCAAATAAGCCCAGGTAAATTAAATCAGGCCTAAGTCAAATAGGTCTGATTATGGTCCAGTAAGTTGAAGGCCCAAGCCCGTTAAGTGTGGCCCAAATGGCCTGGACCTCCTTTCCTCACCTATAGAAAGGGGTCTCCACCATTCGTTAGAGGGGGACAGACATTCAAACAGCCGAAGACGAGACGCTCCTGAAGAGATCGAGAACACGAGTAACGCTCCCTCAAATCTTCAAGTCTTCGAAGCTTCAAACGAAGAACGAACGAAGATCTTCAAGCCTTCAAGTGATCTTCAAGTCTTCAAAGCTCCAAGCGAAGAACGTTCGAGGATCTTCAAGTCTTCAAGCAATCTTCGAAGATCTTCAAGTCTTCAAGCGGCCTTCAAGTCTTCAAGCGACCTTCAAGTCTTCAAGCTCAAGTCTTCAAGTGATCTTCGAAGATCTTCGAGTCTTCAAGCAGCCTTCGAGTCTTCAAAGTTTCAAGCCTCTAAAGCTTCAAGCGATCTTCGAATCTTCAAGCCTTCAAAGCTTCAAGAGAAGAACACGCCTTCAAGTCTTCGAGATCTTCAAGCTCCAAGGAAAGAACAAGCTCAAGACCTTCAAGCGATCTTCAACAAAATTTCAAGTCTTCAAGCCTCCAAATCTTTAAGCTCAAGATCTTCAACAAAACTTCAGGTCTTCAAGCCTCCAAATCTTCAAGCTCAAGATCTTCAACAAAAACTTCAAGTCTTCAAGCCTCCAAAGCTTCAAGTTTAAGAACTTCAAGGCATCAAGCACGCTTCAAGTCAAGAACAGCTACTAATCTAGGATCAAGGCTTCAAGTCCCCCAGATCAAGTGTTCTTCGTGGAAAGCTCTCAGTCAACGTTCAATCCGAACAAAGGTTTAACGCCTCTGGATCAACATTCAAGACTACACACTCGAGCTCGGACAAGCTTCATTTGAAGATCCAGCTCAACACACATGCTGTCAACACAGTGAGCATACACTTCGTCAAAGAAGTCAAAGTCAACACACAAGTCAAGTCAAAGCCAAATTGGCTCAAGAGAAGAATCAGATGATTAATTGAGATTGTAACCCGCTTACATATTCTCTAAATTAAATCCATCAAGAAATTATCTTTGTACCCAATTTGTATGTATTTTATTATAAATACAAAATTTGTTGTTACAGAATGCCTGAAGTGCGAATTATCGCCGATTTCAATTCAACCAGGGTTCGACAAAGCCCTAGATCGAACTCTAGGTCGAACTTCATGCCTGGGACTCATCCGGATCCAATTTTTACACCCCAAGTGCGTGTTAATGCATGTTTTTCAAGAAAAAGCACATCCTAGGTCCATAAGGAGAGCTTACAAGTATAAAAGGGGATGTAGATCACACCAAGAAGACAACACAATAGCATAGAGAATAGAGATTAGAGAGAAGGAAGAGAAACACAACACAATCATCCTACACCCCACAAGGGAGGGTTCACACCCCAACCATCATCCACATCCTTTCCTCCATACATTCATCACTTTGAAGATTTGTTCGTGGAACCAAGAGAAAAATCAAGAGGAGGATTCAAGACGGAGAAGGACGCGACGACACCAACATCTAGAGTTTTCTTCGTTTCCTAATTTATCTTGTAATTTTCCAGACATCCGGGTAAGATCTATCCAACACCCATGATTGTTCTTCGTAATATCATGGGCTAGAGCCTTTTTGGTAGAACTAGGATTGTGAAGGTTTTTACCAATTAATTAACTTTTGTGTGTAAACTCCATACAACACTACTTGTGGATTTATTTTATATATGATTGTACCTTTTTAATTAATACTCAAGGTCATTTTGTGCATCATTAACTGTTATGTAGAGTCCGAATACATATCTTGGTTATTGATTGAGTGCGTTCACTGCTGAGCAGGATTCCATGTTATGATTCTAAGTGAGGAGACTCCGAAACTTTATTAGAACTATCATATATGAATACTTATTAATTAAATTGAATTCAGGTTATTAAGTAGGATAAAGAGGATGATTTTATAGTACCTATAAAGGGAGATCATATCGGGTTAGAGTACCAATTGACCAGGAAAATAATTTATACTGATAATACCTAGAAAGGGGGATGGAATTATATCTCTTGCTCCTAGGTTATTCACACGTGTTACACGCATGTTTACTTATGTCTATAAAGTAGATATGCATGGTTTAATGATGCGTCCATATTCCACAAGGTAGAGTCGGAAATCAACACACGAAAGGGAGACTAATGAGTGAAACTGGATTATCCTAGAGCTACCTATTTTTCTACTTGATCCACTTTCGTATTCTTCTAGTGTTTAATTTATTTTATTTGTTATTTAATTTTCAGCATATTAGTTATTAGATAATCAACCTCAAAATCTTATTGTCTTGTCTTAATTAATTTAGTTAATAATTAAATTGATAATACGCCATCCTTTGGGTTCGATATTCACTTGGTCGCTTGCTTAAGCTGCTATTGATATCCTTAATACTTGGGGATTAATTTTGCGTGCAAAGAAAACGCGTATCAATTATCATGTAAATCCTGCAGGTAGATTTATTCTGGCATGATAATGAGGTTGAGTGGTACTACTCTCGGATGAGATATTAATTAATGGAGTTGTCAGTAACTTAATTAATTAATGGACATTGTATATCTTAAACATGGGAAGACTAACGGGCTCATAATAAGAAGGAGCCGATAACGTAATTATGGGATTAGAACGGTAGTGCAGTAATAATATTTTAGTGGAATATATTATTATTATTGGACTTAAGTATAAGCTTTGGGCTAAGCTTGGATACTTAAGCCCAATGGAGCCCAACATTAATTTCTCCTCCTAGTCCCTGTTGTAGCCCATATATAAGTCATCTCAGTTGTTCTAACCCTAAGAGAGACACGCCTAACACGTGAAGAGGTTAGATGGAACAGCAGATTGAGAAGATCTCGAAGATCGTCGCCTACACGACGTCGAGATTGGACTTGGGAAGGGGTGAGAATTCATCTTCTCCAACTTACCCTGGTGAAAGGTAATACGTTTCTTATTTTCTTGCTTCCGCTAACTTTTAAAAACATATAGAACCCTAACGGTTCACGTTAATCAAATGATCGAATGCCAACACATTACTCGTCTGGTTCGACCAGAGCGCCTATTGAACCCTGGTCGAACCACATCGTTTGGCACCATTTTCTATACCGAATACTTTACTTGATGTTGATGCTACTCCAGTGCCATCCAAAGAGCAGAATACTGAGCTTATAGTGGAAAAGAAATGGGAAAGCGCAAAGAGATTGAGAGCCGAAAAGGATAAGACGGAGAAGGTTGAACGAAATGAATGGGGGATTCCCAAAACTAAGATACCTCCTCTATTTCCTTTCAAGCTAGTGAAGAAGGGATTGGAAGAAAATGTCAAGATGTTTTCAGATATCATAAACAAGATAAGCTTGAGCATTCCTTTCTCTGAAGCACTCTTAGAGATGTTATTTTATGCCCGCTTCTAAAGGATATACTTTTGAAGAAAAAAAGCTTGAATGTAATTGAAACAGTTAATTTGTCTGAGAACTGCAGCTCGATCATACAGAGGAAGCTGTCAGTGAAGTTAAAGGATCCAGAAAGCTTCACTATTCTATGTGATATTGGGAAGGGGCCGGCACGACGAGTCTTGTGCAATCTTGGGGCAAGCATCAATCTGATGCCCTTGTCGATATTTCAAAGGCTTGGTTTGGGGGAGTTAACTCCCACAAAGGTTGCTCTACAACTAGCGGATCGGTCTATGACTTTTCCAACGGGATGATTGAAGATGTTCTAGAGAGAGTAGAGAAACTAGTCTTTCCTGTGGACTTTCTTGTACTCGAGATGGAAGATGACAAGGATAATGTTCTCCTTGTTAAGAGTGAAAATAAGCGTGTTTTAGTGTCCAATTTAACACTTTTTTATGAGAATTGTTGTTATATATTAGCACAAGTATCTTATATTCAATATATGTGAGAAAAAGGTGCACTTGAGGTGTTTTGTTATGTTTTAGGTGGAAAAAGGATCAAAAGTGCAAAGTTGGAGAAAAGGTACAATTTGTGCAAGAATGCTGAAAGACACACGTCCAACTTGTGTAATTTTTTTGTATTTGTTTTGAGCTCTGAATTAGAAGTGTGATACATAGTTGGAAAGACATAGAAGAGAGGGTCGTTTTGGTATAAAGAACACCCCAATCGGAATCCAAACGAGAGAGTTATGATCAAAGTGGTGACATCGCGCACGCTGTGCCGAATAGAATGGCTGTTCCACTTTGTGTGACTTGTTACGCCTACAAATGTTGGATTTTCTGTGAGTTTTTGTATGAATAGAAAGCCAAGGAAGAGAGGATCATGTGAGCGCAAGAATTACTCAAATCGGAGGTCGGATATGGAAGTTATACGCGAAACGGTGAGACTGCTCAAGCTTACTCTACCAAAGGAGATCCGTTCGACCAGCATATTCTTGGTCGAACGAAAGAGGTCAAGTCGAGCAAAATGACCAAATTCTTATAGAAGGATTGCTTGACCATTGCTCGATCAAGGGGGACTTGTTTGACCAAGAAGGTTTGGTCTAACAAAATGTCACTAGTTCTATTTTTGGTAGTTTCGGGTTTTTTTACCAAATTTGGCATATGTCTCAAGTAAAAGCCCATCAAAGGTCCGTGAGGAGCACTTTACAAGTATAAAAAGGGATGTAGAGCACATAAAAAAGGAGATTAATTATATTAGAGAGGAGGAGAGCAACACAACACAATCATCCTACACCCCACAAGGGGGTTCGCCTCCAACCATCATCCACATCCTTTCCTCCATCCATCCATCACTTTGAAGAATCGTCTGTGGAATCAAGAGGAGAACCAAGAGGAGGATTCAAGACGGAGAAGGACGAGATGACTTCCGCGTCTAGGGTTTATTTTGTTTTCTAATTTATCTTGTAATTTTCCAGACATCCGGATAAGATCTATCCAACACCCATGATTGTTCTTCGTAACATCATGGGCTAGAGCCTTTTTGGTAGAACTAGGGTTGTGAAGATTTTTACAAATTAATTGAACTTTCGTGTGTAAACTCTGTACAACACTACTTGTGGATTTATTTTATATATGATTGTGCTTTCTTAATCCATATTCACGGTCATTTTATGCATCTTCAATTGGTATATAGAGTCTAAATATATATCTTGGTTATAGATTGAGTGCGTTCACCGCTGAACAGGATTTCATATTATGATTCTAAGTGAGGGGACTCTGAAGCTTCATTAGAACTATCATATATGAATACTTATTAATTGAATTGAATTCGGGTTATTAAGTAGGATAAAGAGGATAATTTTATAGTACCTATAAAGGGAGATAATATTGGGTTAGAGTACCAATTGGCCAGGGAAATAATTGATACTGATAGTACCTAGAAAGGGGGGTGGAATTATATCTCTTGCTCCAAGGGTATTCACACGTGTTACACACATGTTTACTCGTGTCTATATAGTAGATTTGCATGGTTTAGTGACGCGTCCATATTCCACAAGGCAGAGTCGGACATCAACACATGGAAGGGAAATTAATGCGTGAAACTGGATTATCCTAGGGCTACCTATTCTCCTACTTGATCCACTTTCGTATTCTTCGAGTGATATTTTATTTTATTTGCTATTTTAATTACTTGTTAGTAGTTTAATAATTAAATCTCAAATCTTATTGCCATCTTGTCTTAATTAATTTAGTAAATAATTAAATTGATAATACGCCGTCCTTTAGGTTCGATAATTCACTTGGTCGCTTGCTTAAGCTGCAACTAATATCCTTAATACTTGGGGAATAATTTTGCGTGCAAAGAAAATGTGCATCATTCCTTATCTTAGGGAGACCATTCCTTGCTACAGCTGGAGCTATGATTGATGCATAGAAGGGTGAGCTAAGGCTGCGCATGGATAAAGAAGAGGTGTTGTTCAACCTTGATAAAGCAATAAAGATGCCGATGGAGACCCAGTGTCACAGTATCGATGTGGTGGAGGAGATCGTGAAGGAAGATATGTCTTTGATCCTATCTAAGGATCCTTTGGAGACATACATCGAATCTCTTACTTTTCCCACCACCGAGTTAGATGAGCTCTCCAATGAGGTATGTATTGACTTTTTAGAAAACCTACTTGCTTTGGATGATGACAGGTATGAATAAAAAAGGACCAAGTTTGAAGAGGTGAAGTGGACTAGAAAATACTTGCCTTTTGATAGAGAAAGCACAATCAAAGAAGAAAATGAGGAGTTGAAACTGCTACCGGAGCACTTGAAGTATGCCTATTTAGGGTGACAATGAAACATACCCGATAATTATATCTTCTTCTCTAACTGATGATCAACTCGATGAGTTATTAGATGTGCTTAGGAAGTATAAGTCTGTAATTGGTTGGTCTCTTGATGATTTGAAAGGTATTAGTCCATCATATTGTATGCTTGATAAGATTATTAGATGAAGCTAAGAGTAGCATTCAGAATCAACGGAGAGTTAATCCCGCTATTCAAGAAGTGATTAGGAAGCAAATCCTAACATGGCTAGATGCAGGATTATTTATCCAATTAGTGATAGTCCCCATGTGAGTCCATTGCATGTTGTAGCTAAGAAGGGGGGCATGACTATGGTGAAAGCCGATGATGGCGAGACTCTAGCCACTAGGATTCCTACGGGATGGAGTGTGTGTACTGATTACAGGAAACTGAATGAAAATACATGCAAAGAATACTTTTATGATTGCACCCGAGGACCAGGAAAAGAATACTTTTACTTGCCCTTATGGAACTTTTGTCTTTAGAAAGATGCCTTTTGGATTGTGTAATGCACCTGCTACATTTCAGCGTTGTATGATGGCCATAATTGATGAGTTGATAGAGAAAATCATGGAGGTGTTTATGGATGATTTTTCTGTGTTTGGTTGCTCCTTTGATATTTGTTTGTCTAACCTATCTACTGTTTTGAAAAGATGTCAAGAAACTAATCTTGTCTTGAATTGGGAGAAGTGCCACTTCATGGTAAGAGATGGGATTGTTCTTGGACACCATATTTCAGCTAAGGGATTGCAGGTTGATATAGCAAAGGTGGTGGCGATTGAGAAGCTTTCACCACCTACTAATGAAAGGGAGTGCGGTCCTTCCTTGGACAACAGGATTTTATAGGAGATTTATCAAAGACTTCTCAAAATACTCTAAACCATCGTCTCACTTACTTGAAAAAGATGTTCCTTTTATTTTTAATGATGAATGCCTAACAGCTTTTCAGGTTTTGAAGGAGGCACTTATTACTACGCATATCTTGATCACACCGGATTGGACTCAATCATTTGTACTTATGTGTGATGCAAGTGATCAAGCACTTGGAGTGGTGCTTGGGCAGATGAATGAAAAGAAGTTCTGCGCCATCTACTATGCGAGTAAGACTTTTGATGCAGCACAAAAGAACTACACTATCACTAAAAATGAGTTTCTAGCTGTGGTGTATGCATTCAATAAGTTTCGACAATTTTGGTTGGCATGAAGACTATTGTGTATACGGATCATTCTGCGATCTGGTACTTAATGGAGAAGAAGGAAGCGAAGCCAAGGATCATTAGATGGGTCCTTCTTCTGCAAGAATTATATATGTAGATCCAAGATAAGAAAGGAACGGAGAATATTTTGGCGGATCACATATCAAGGTTGGAGACAAGGGAGCATTGTGATGATTCTTTTGAATACATTGAGGAGATGTTTCATGATGAGAAGATCATGGCGGTGTTTGCTGAAGGAGCGGAAAGAGCATTGTAGTTGCTGCTCAAGGAATGGATACATGGTATGCGGATTATGTCAATTACATTGCTGTAGGAGAAATTCCAAGAGATCTCAACCAATATCAACTTGCGAAGTTTAAGAGGGATGTTGAGACTTTCATATGGTATGATCCGTTCGTCTACAAGATTTGTATGGATTCTATCGTCCGTAGGTGTGTGCCAGAGATGGAGAGTGTTCTTGTTTTTTGCCATGCACAACCTAACCGGGGCACTTCGGAGCTCAAAAGACGGCAGCTAAGATACTTCAATATGCTCTTTATTGGCTTATTTTGTTTAAAGACTGTGAATCCTATATAGCGACATACGATAGATGCCAACGGATGGGAAATATAAGTAGGAGAGATGAGATGCCATTTTAGCCGAGCATTATTGTAGAGATCTTCTATGTATGGGGGATCGATTTTATGGGGCCTTTTTCCCATCTAATGGATTCCTATACATCCTTCTTGCTGTGGATTATATTTCTAAGTGGGTGGAGGTCATTCCTACTCGCTTGAATGATTCAAAGACAGTGTTGTCTTTCTTGAAGAAATATATCTTTGCTCGCTATGGAGTCCCTCAAGCATTAGTAAGCGATGGAGGTTCCCACTTCGTAAACAAGCTTCTAGAGAGAGTGCTCAAGGATTACGATGTGAAGCATAGGATTACTACACCCTATCACCCTCAAGCAAATGGGCAAGCCGAGGTCTCCAACCGACAAGTAAAGCAAATTTTGGAGAAAGTAGTCGGAACCAATTAGAAGGATTGGACTATAAAGCTCGATGATGTTTTGTGGGGGTTCTGAATTGCGTACAAGACGGTGCTTGACATGTCACCGTATCAAATTGTCTATGGGAAGCCGTTCCACTTACCCGTGGAGATTTAGCATAAAGCTTTTTGGGCATTGAGGAGGTTGAACTTGTGTCTTAAGGATCAAAAGGAGTTGGGATTGACTCATATTAATCATCTAGACAAGTTCAGGAATCAAGCTTTCAAGAATTCGGTATTCTACAAAGAAAGAATAAAGAAATGGCATGATTCGAAGATTACTTACAAGGAATTCAAGCAAGGTGATGAGGTATTACTTTTTAACTCTCGTTCGAAGCTCTTTGCAGAAAATTGAAATCAAAATGGATGGGATTGTTCATTATCCATAGAGCCTGTGGAGGGGGGAATTTTGAACTCATGGACAAAGACGGAGATATCATAGCGATGAATGGGCATCGATTGAAGCACTATAAGTCGCCGGATGATGCTTGCGTCGTGTTTGAGGATACCTTGCATTGATTTGGTACCGTCGTGACTCTCCGATGTTAAACAAGAGCACTTGTTGGGGGCTTTCCCTCCTGTTTTATTATTTTATTTCTTTAGTGTGAGTAAGAAATTTTTATATTTGACGTGTTTACTTATCGAAAATTACATCTTCTTTCAAACTTAGTTTCGACTATAGTTTCTACTAAATTTGGGGGGTGTGATGTACTTACCTCATCGTAGCACGGATATTATAATCTTTTCTTTGTAATGTATGTTAGGGGAGTTGATTTTTTGCGGTGTATTGAAACTTTAACCGGTTTTGACATGTCGATTTTTTTGCAATTTGCCTAATGTTTAGTGGTGATTTATTTATTGAATCGTATGCGAAGTATATACACACAAATTTAGAGTCTTTTAAGTGGTTCTCTAGCTTAGTTTTGCTCCATGTTGGTACCTAATGTTCGTTTTTTAGCTTGAAATGTGCAGGGGATGGAGAATAGTGAATTTCGAAGGAGCAGGAGCTCGATTCGACCACGATTCTGTTGGCATTTGAACATTAAGTTAACGTGAACTGTTAGAGTTCCATACATTTCTAATTCAGATGAAGTAAGAAATCAAAGAAATGTATTACCTTTCACCTGGGTATGTTGAAGAAGATGGATTCTCGCCGGTAGCCTGTGCAGCCTCACCGTTTTGGGCATAACTCTCTCATCTAGAAACTTTTAAAATTTTCCTAAATTTTCCTAAATTTTCCTGCTTTTCACCCAACTCGACTCGAGTAGCCAACTCGAGCTACTGCCTGTCAAGTCGAGTTGCGTGGCTCTGCAAATTGGATAGTTTTTCGACCCTAGCTCGACTCGAGTTGCAAGTCGAGTTGGACCTTGCAACTCGAGTTAGCTCACTGGATGATTTTGGACGCTGCTCTGTCCTAGCTCGACTTGCTGCTTAACTTACCCTGATCCCAGCTTGACTCGAGTAAGATAACTCGAGCTCTCGCCTGTCTACTCGTGTCAGAAGCTTGACTTTCCTCGGCATCTAACTTGACTCGAGTTGCAAGTCGAGTTGGACATTGCAACTCGAGTTGAGCTACTGGACACTTTCTGCCTTTGCTTGACCCTCAACTCGACTCGAGTTACAAGTCGAGTAAGACCATGCAACTCGAGTTGGGTATTTCTCAGCCCGTTTCAGCTCGTTTTAGCTCCTGACTCTGTTTTGCTCCATTTTTTACCTATTTTTCACATATTTAAGCTCATTTTCACATTTTTATCAATCCATATCAAATCTCTTATAATTACATAAAACTCCACCAAAAGTTACACAAATACAGATAATAACATACGAATTTCATAAATAAAGACACTAAAACGTAGGTGAAAATGATAACGATCAACCCCCCAAACTTAAAGTGTTGCTCGTCCTCGAGCAACGAAAATGAGAAAACGAGAGGGGAATTTTCACCTAGAGAAAAACCTAAAGAACATAAGCACAACACATCATAAGTAACAAGGACTACAAATCTAATTAAGTATTCCTACATCATCAAACTTATAACATGAAAGATTAACAAGTTCAATCTTAAGATGACAAAAAAGTAATCAAATCCCTTTCCATCCAAACCTCTCATAGGATATCACATTCAGTCAACACTCTATGAGGTAAGGTTTAAACAACACTCATCAACCGGTTGGAACAGACTCACCATAGGCTTGCTCATGGACTATGTTCACAAGCCACCCTAGTTTTAATAAGTGATCAAAAAGGTCTTTATCTTAGAATGTAATGTTCAAGCTCTTTGGTAAGGTAGGAAACTTTGGATAATAGTGACTAATCAAGTGTGGATAATCAAATATGATTATTTTCTTTAACTTCCTCACTTTCAAACTCCCTTCCTTGTAATTGTTCAAGAATACTAAACATCAACATACCATGAATTTTTTGAGCTTCTTTTGAATGGCATACTTCTTTTATTTAAATTTTTTGCGTTCCTTGAGCATATTTTAGGATTTTGCTCCTTTTTCTCTTTTGTTGAAATTGCACTTGCTTTTTATCTTGAGCTCTTTCATCATTTTTCTTGTGTTAACCCTTTTTTCATTTATTTGCACATTTTTCCACATCTTTCCTTGTAAACCATCATCATCCTCAATTATCCACACATAGGTTACATATATAAGGCTCAAGTGGGTTTTCAAGGCTTGTATTGTACTTAAATCATGAAGAAAAGGCTTATAGGCTCAAAATGGCTAAATAGGGATAATATTTTTGGTAAGGAATTTTATGGCTATGACTTCATTTAATTAGGATGGCCTAAGATCATATCACAAATTTTAATCATTCGGGCTTTGTTCCTATAATCCATGAGCAAGTTCTAGTTTGTCTAAGTACAACCGGTCCTCACATCAAGAATTAACCATGGAGGCATGGTTGAGGCACAATTCTCACAAGCTTTTACTTGGACCAAAAGAAACATAATTACCCTTTATACTTCTCAAAATTGAACAAATTATGTAATTCATGTCACAATTTCAACAAGTAGAAACCATTAACATACTTGCCATCACTCATCACAAACAATGCATTATAGCTTACATTCAAAAATACTCAACACCTTCCCAAAAACATACCACCAAAATAACCCTACAAGAATAAAATCAAAACAAACATAACACAATAATCGAAAACTCACCAAACAAGAAACATTACAAAAACATATAACATACATAACCAAAAATCATCCATCACTAGAAATTAAACCATATCAACTCATCATCCATAACAAATAAGCTAAACAATTATCTCATCCTTAATTGAAAATGAAATCCTAGAGTACGAAAGTAAACCTCCCAAGTACATAACACATGAGGTTGCATGCTAATCCAATATCATCCAAATCAATATCAATTCATGTCAAGCAATTTAGAAGTGATAAGATGTAGAGTGAACTCCCTTAAACATTTGAGAATGGAAATGGTTGACATGAGCTTCCGAATCACATCCACAACAACTTCTCGATTTGATATTCGGTGTTCAATCCATGCTTCCATTATACTTTATTTATGCTCAACAACTCATCAAACACCATTAGCTCAACACTTTTAATAAAAATAAGGACTATCATGCACTTCAACACAACCTATTGTTCCCAACATTATAACCAAACTCATGAGAAAAATTTTAAAATTGACCCAATTTTACATAAGATAATCCCTCAATCAATCATGATCTATAAAGCGCTCAAGTGGTGAGTCACACCACGCACTATCCCTCAAACTTAAATCGAAATAAGAGTTGAGAATTAAATTTGAAAAAAGTAGTGGGACTTACCCTTGTAGGCTCAAATGATCTTCATGAAGTTACCTTGTAATGACATATTTGCACATCCCAAAATTCAAGTATGGCCACCATGCACTCTCCCCCCAAACTTAAATTAACACAAGTGTTACTTTAAGTTTGTAAAGAGTGGTGGGACATACATCTTCATTCCAAATCGAACACATTTCGTCTTCTCCATATGTATTTTTCTCCATGAGCACAATCCTCCTACATACCAAACCTAAAAGAAAAACAAAAACTAAACAAGAAAACTTACCAAAATAGGTTGCCTCCCATCAAGCGCTCGATTTAACATCGTCGAGCTAGACGCATTTAAGCTCTTAACAATCGGAGAAATCCAAGACCCCATCGGGCCTCATTTCACTTAAAATATTTCCTTAACAACCTGCTTATCCACACTTCTTGCTCCTTTAACACTTGAACTCACTTTGTTTCCTCTTTTCCTCACTTTTTAAATCCCGGAGGCCCTTTATCAATCTTCCAATCAACATGTAGATTTCCCCCAAACTTGTTCCTCTTTGAAGAAAAATTTCGTGCAAATTCAAGTAAAAAATTAGTTAAATCTTCATCTTTCAAAATTTCACTTACCACTCGATCTCGATCATCTGGAGGCTTAATGGGTGGCTTCAAATGAAGATCGGAGCCCTTTCAAATTCTTGCTTGATAACACCAATTCTTTTTTATTTGATCGGAGTATGAGTTCCTTCCTATCCATGTCAAATTTTGCTCTTCCGGTTGCCAAAAATGGCCTTCCAAAAATCAATGGGATCAAAGGATCCGCTTGCTTCTCAACTATCATAAAATCCACCGGAAAGATAAAATCCTCTATTTTCACAAGTATATCCTCCACAACTCCATGGGACTTTATCATTGAACCATCCATTATTCCAATTTCCACATCCATTTTCTTTAACCTCCCAATGCCAAGTTTTTCAAAAATTTCCAAAGGCATCACATTAATGCTTGAACCAAGATCACATATAGCATTAAAATATTCCCCATTTTCAATTTTACAAGTAAGAATGAATTTACTGGGGTCTTCAACCTTTGATGAAGGTTCAACTTCGACAATGTCACGATCTTGTTTCAACATCACCTCTTCATCACAATTATTCTCATCATCCAACAAAGACAAGAATTCACCAATTATCTTCTCATCATCAAAAGATAAATCTTTATCAATGGCAACTTTCTCTTCCACTTTTGACACGATTTCATCACAAACTACTTTTTCAACCTTGTAAACAATGTTTGTTGTTTCCACCAACCATTTCTCCAACTTACTTTCCATGTTGCACACGGTAACATATAAACATTGCTCCTTAGGATTAGTAACGGTAGTGGAGGGAAACTTACCCTTTCGATGCATTTCACCTTGAACGGTTGCCATTTGACTCATTTGTGTCACCAAGGCTTTGAGTCTATTATCAATCACTTCATCTTTTTGCGTCATATAGTCAAACATCTTGGTCATTTGATCCTCTATCGAAGACTTTCCTTCACCATTTGGAGCTTTCTCCCCCGGATTGATGCCCGGTGGTAAAGTAAGAGCATTTCCTTGATTTTTATATGACAAATTTTTATACCTACAAGGTTGATTGAAATTTCCTTGAAAGTTACCTTGCCCCCATCCTCCTTGTCTTTGTGGATATCCTCTTCCATGACTTCCAAAGTTACCACCATAATTTCCTTGGAAGTTCCTTCCTTGCATGAAGGCAACTTCCTCAAACGTCATCTCCGGTGGACACCATGTATCTTGAATTCCAAAATTAGAGGACATACCTTGTTGAGGCATGGATGTAGGCATTTGGCAACTTTGAGAAGATTGACTCACATTAGGTATCGTTATGCCTTGTTGAGGATTAGGAAACACTTGTTGATTCATCAAAGGCAATGACATACCTTTTTGAGGACTTGCAAGCACTTGTTGATTCACCATAGGTGTCGAATTTGGAGACACTTGCATGTTAGCGTTCATCCTCTTTAATATCTCCGTGATCACCTTGTCGGTCATATCTTCCTTGGGCATTTCCACCTTTTTCACTTGTTGCAAGCACACTTCTTCCATCTTAGTGATTCTCTTCCTATCATACATCCTCGGTGCATGATCCATAGGCCATTGACCCATATTCAAAGCTACTTCCTCACATATGGCAATTGCTCTTTCTGGAGTTTGTCCCAAAATCGAACCTCCCGCCGAAGCATCAATAAGTATCCTCTCACTTCCGTGTAAACTGGCAAAGAAAATCCTATTTTTTGTTCTTCGGGGAATCCGTGTTGTGGACATTTCCTTAACATCTCTTTGAATCGGTCCCATGCTTCACTAAATGTCTCAAGTGGCATTTGCTTGAATTGAAAGATTTACCCTTTGAGATGCAACATCTTTGAAGGGGGAAAATACTTGCTCAAAAATTTTTGTGCCAATTCTCTCCATATAGTATAAGATCCCGGTGGTAGAGTATGATACCAAGTCTTAGCTCTATCTCGTAATGAAAATGAGAAAAGCTTCATTTTAACAACATCCTCACTCATCCCATTTATCTTTATCGTGTTGGCTAACTCCGTAAATTGGGCTAAGTGAGCATTCGGATCCTCCATAGCACCACCACCAAATTGATTTGCTTGCACCATGTTGATCAATCCCATCTTGATCTCAAAATTATTAACATTTAACGGCGGCCCCATCACATAATTCCCAAACTGAGGTTGGAAATGATCTCGAATGTTCATTCCACCTCTATTATGTCCATTTTCACGGGGTTGGTTTTGCACCACTGGAGGATTATTCCTTGCTTCTTGTTGTGCCATCAAGTTTTGAATAATAGCTTGCATTTGTTGGTTTTGCAAGTGCATTTGTTGAGTATACACTTGTGGCACAAATTTCGGATTATTATAACCCCCTCTAGCATTATCAACTCCATGAAAATTCCTCATATTGCCTTCTTTATCAACCATGTTTGCATTATCCCTTACTTCTTCCATACTTTTCTCCCGTAGGCTCTAACACTCCTCGTCTTTGTTTTCTTAAGGTAGCTTCTGATTCCAAGTCAAAGGTTCAATAGATTGAGACCATGAACGCGTTTGCATATACCTGCAAGAAGTTCCAAATTAGTTTTCCAAGTAACCAAGACAAGTAAATAAGTAAACAAATAAAAGAAATATCCTTATCAAAACTAATCAACTTCAAACTCTTTACAACCAAAAGTTTAACATTTCCCCGGCAGCGGCGCCATGTTCTTAGTCGCATTTTTAGTAAAATATTTTTAGAATAAGAGACTCTATCGTTGTTGTACATGTGTGACCAAGTAATAAAATTTATAAGTATGTCATCCTAAGAGAAAGTAAACTTAGGCTTGTATCCAGATTTTCCATTGATTTGTGCTTTGTAAGGATGATAGATTGAAGGTTTTGTACTTAAAACTATTACTTACGATTCTACTCAATTGTCTAGAATTTAGACTAACAAAGTAAATGATCAATTAACAACACAAAAGATGAATGGAATGGAGGTAGGATTCACTTGAGAAGAGAGCAAGGCTAATCATACTCGTGGTTAAGACTTGAGCTAGATATGCAAAACTTTTGATGGTAATTTTCATTAACTTGTGGATTAAAAGCAATCACAATTTTACCCCTAGTCCCTATGACCAAGACAAGTCAACTAGGTTCTCGACCCTTTTACAAGCCTAAATCTCCTAGGATTGATCTTAATCTCAATTCCCTTAAGGTACTATGATCATAAGTTGGTTCTTTTCACTTAATCTCTTAAGTGTCCCTCTATGAATGTTCCAAGCCTAAAGAGGGTATGGCTTACCTTCCCTTATACTAACATACATGCACAATTCAATATATGATTCAATTAAACATCCACTCACAACATTGGAATGGCCATCCTAATACTATGAATAGAGAATTTATTCACACAAACATTGAAATGAAACATGATTGATATATCATAAAAAGAAATCCACAAATCAATTCAAATCATTACTCAAGTTCTACACATCTAACTCATCACCTCAACCATTCATATAATTAGCCCTACTATAGGACTAGCCACTAAACATGGTGTTTAAATCATTACAAATCATACTTTGCTCCATTTGAACCAAATTAAGAAGAAAATCAACAAATGAAAAATGGAATTGTTTCCCTTGCATGGAGAATCCTTCCTCTTCTTCAATATATCAACTTCTTCACTCCTTTAAGCTTTCTTCTTCTGAAATGGTGGATGGATGGATGGAGTGATGGATTGATGAAGATCAAGTTGAGTGGATGGATGAATTGAAGGGTGAAAGAGATGGATCGGATGGAGTGTGTGAAATGGTGGTGAGAAAGTATGTGTGTTGATCTCTAAAATAACTGTCAAATGAGGCTCTCCCTATAATTTTTGCACCAATTGTGCATTTATACACCCTTGGGGACCTTCTAGAAGCTTCCAGAATTTTCCTAATTTTTTCTGCTTTTGACCCAACTCGACTCGAGTAGCCAACTCGAGCTACTGCCTGTCAAGTCGAGTTGCGTGGCTCTACAAACTGGGCAGTTTTTTCGACCCTAGCTCGACTCGAGTTGCAAGTCGAGTTGGACCTTGCAACTCGAGTTAGCTCACTGGATGATTTTAGACGCTGCTCTGCCCTAGCTCGACTCGCTGCTCGATTTACCCTGTTCCCAGCTCAACTCGAGTAAGATAACTCGAGCTCTCACCTATTTACTCATGTCAGAAGCTTGACTTTTCTCGGCATCTAACTCGACTCGAGTTACAAGTCAAGTTGGACATTGCAACTCGAGTTGAGCTACTGGACACTTTCTGCCTTTTCTCGACCCTCAACTCGACTCGAGTTGCAAGTCGAGTAAGACCATGCAACTCGAGTTGGGTGTTTTTCAGCCCATTTCAGCTCGTTTCAGCTTGTTTCAGCTCTCGACTCTATTTTGCTCTATTTTTTACCTGTTTTGCATATATTTAAGCTCATTTACACATTTTTATCAATCCATACCATATCTCTCATAATTACATAAAACTCCACCAAAAGTTATACAAATACGGATAATAACATACGAAAATTCACAAATAAAGACACTAAAATCTAGGTGAAAATGACAACGATCATCAAACTGGTTCCCTGCTTGGTCGAACCGATGTCTTTGACACCCTTTCTCTAGTTTCGATCACTTCTATCCTGTTTTCCTTCAAAAATCCACTCAAACGAACTCAAACGCACCTGATTCATGACTTACCACTATACCACATGATTTATCTTGACTTAAGACCAAGTCATACATCATTATCACATGAATCAAAGCTCAAAACACGTGAATTTACATACTCATCAAACCCAAACTAACATATTGCTCATCCCGAGGCAACGCAATCAAAACACAGGAGTAAGTGTAAATTTCACAAGGCCATCTAGTCAAATACAAGTCATGCCCACAGATGCAACTATATCAACTTAAAACAAGTATCACTCACATCATATATTTCATTCATGCAAAACATCACTCAATTATAACACAATTCGGAGTACAAATTCATCTAGCTCACAAGATAAGTGTTTACTCTCGCACTCAAGTGTAAAAGATGTACACTTTCACAGGTTAGTATATACGCTCAATTCGATTCATATTAACGTGTAACCATAAGCTTGGCAAAGGTCTCTAAATCAACTTATAATCACTTCGTTACTAGAATCACAAAGGACTTGTTTTTAGGTTGTAATGTTGGCTCTTTGGTAAAGGTACGAAAATATAGATAAAGTGACTAATTCACTAGTAGAGAATTACCTTGGAATTTTGTCTTTCATCTAACAACTTCTTCTCTCCTTCTTATTCTCATGATCTCCGCGATTCACTTTTCCTTTTTTTTCTTGGCATCAACATCATCTTTCTTCAAAGTACAAGGGTACCAATTTCGGGCACTATCCTTCTAAGCAGTCGGGGTACCGGTTTCAGGTACCACCACTAAACAAGATTTAACCATTTTTTTCTGCAAGTCATACCACTCGACCAAATTATCTTACTTCCTTCTTCATTCAAGCTAGCATTTATTCACCTCAACTCTCTACTAATGAATAGGGTATTCAACAAAGCTCAAGTAAAGGATAAATAAAGGCTTTTTATCAAGGCTTGCCAAAGAAATAACTTTAAAGGCTCAAAAGGGCTTCCAATGATTTATATAATATATGGGAAGGTAAAATTTAGTTAAGTGACTCAAATAAATAATAACGGCCTAAGATCATGTCCTAGTAACTAATCAATCATAAGTCTCACACAAGACTCTAAGCCAAGTTCTAGAATACGGTCATATGAACAATTCTCACAAGAATAAACTATCATGCATATAGCATAATTTCATAAGGCTCAAATTCTCACACATGGGTAAATAGAATCCTAAGCACTCCTCATAGCATATAATCAAGATCAATTTCACAATGAACTCCACATATTTAACAAGTTATACATGCTTCTCATCAATAAAATCAACACATGCAAAATACGAATGTAACATACTTAGCAAAGAACCCATCATAACAATCCAAATCAAGTACCTCCAACCAATCCATCAAATCAGAATATAAGTAGACATACATGCCACTCACACCACAAATACCCATCCTATAAAGAGAAAAAGAGAAGGGGGGATGAGATGAAGAGGACAAAGGGAAAAACCTAGCGCAACCTACTTCTCCGGAGCATCATCCTCATCATCATCATCACTCATCTTCGTGCGCCAATGGTCAAAATCCCTATGGAGATTATTCAGCTCCCTATCTAGCTCACTCTCATTAGCCAGTATCTTTTCCAATCTCCTATCCATCTCTACATAGTTCGTATGCAGTGTAGTGTATCTCAAATCAAGTGATGCATAACTCGTGGTAAGCAAGCCTAGTTGGCGGTTCGTCTCCTACTGATTATTGTTCAATTTGGCAAGATGCTCATTCAACAACCTAAACTACTCCCTCAAGTACTCATCAGGACCAGCCCACTACCGTTGTTGTGGCACTGCCGGAATGGGTGGTGGTGGCATCCCATGCTGCTGCGGAACATCCATCTCAGGATGGATCTGATCCTCCCCATGCATCCCATGCTCATCATGTTGTTGCTGCGGCTACTGTGGCCCTTGCTGCCCTTCGTCAAAAATTCTCTGCAACTCTTGGTACATCCCTGCAGCGTACATCTGAGCCACAGTCCTCCAGTCAGCATTCCTCAAGCATGTAATTTATATGGCCTCATGCTCAATGTGCTCATCAACTTGTTATCCTCACTCTGGATCGTAGTCAACTCTGGTACATCGTATGGAAACATAAAAGAGAAGGGCCTAGACCCCCTGGTGTAGGGCCAATCTCCATTACGATGATAAGCAAATCTAGCCTTCACACAAGTGGTCATGACAAGATTCGGGTCCTCCAGGATAGGTGTAATACCAGTAAAGTCCATGTGGTAATGCTCAGCCACAGAAGTCAGCAATCCTCCAATATTCACTCGCTAGAATGTAGAGCTCCTAAACTTTTAGAGCTGCTGAATCAAGTACGACCCCACATTGAACCTTACTCCATTCAACATGTACCATAGAACATACGACTCACCCCTTGATACACAACTCCCTTCAAACCGGATGAACAGTGTGTTGCCCAATACTTGATCCATATATCGAATCAAGGGGTTCTTAATCAAGGAAGCGTGAGCATCCTTGGTCTTAAAATCCATGTCCTCTCCAGAAATGGCTCTCTAAAAGTCATTCACCTTGAAATATCCATACTCATTCCTGAAGATCCCCTCGGAGTCTCGAAAAGCACGTTAAAATCCTCAGCTGACCATTTTCTCATCTCGCCTCCCCAGCTAAAAAGAACACTCATACGAGAGAGGAGTAGAGCCCTTCTTGATGGTGATGGAGCACAACACCTCAGCAGTCAAATGGAAGTACGTCGGCTTCTTAAGCTCCATGAAGTGATGTATCCCTACTTGGTCAAACATCCACATTATATCCTCACAGATGCGCATTGTAATCATGGCCCTATCATCCTGGTACCTCGTTCGAGCCATTTTATCAGACATGTCGCCCCAACGATCCTCTATCTCATCATAATTCTCCATCTGAATCTTGAAATCTTTAGGCAGTCTCTCCTTAAGCCTTAGCTTCTTGGTAACTTCATCCTCACGAGACTGCCTATCTTGTCTCTTCTTTGATCGAACTTCAGGTTCATTTCCTTTTTCTATAAAACAATACTTCAATACCAAACGAATACAAGAAAAGCAAACTATATCCAATGCAACTAATTATACATTAAACTCTACTCAAGACTTCAAGTTCTCATGTAAAATCATCTTCAAACAAGCATGCTTCTTCTTCATCAAGAATTCATCAATCAAAACATTCACATGCTAATTCAATTCCACTTCAATTCCAACTTCTCAATTATCAACAATTTCAACAACCACTTCAATTTCTAAAGCATGCATTCAACAATTCAATAATTCAACTCAAAATTCAACATACTTCACTTCACTTCTCAAATCACTCATCAATTTCAAGTAAACATCAAGGTCTAGCAACTATTCAACAATTAAAATCGGACCCATCACTTGTTCATAGAAAAATTCAAACAATAATTCAATTTGCACCATGGATTATCATGAAAATGAGTTCAATCAACTTACCCACCCCAAAATCAAGCAATAGAACTTCAATCCTAGGGTAATAGGATCAAGAGAACATACCTTTTGATCCGGCCATGGCTTAATATGAACAAGTGCGAAAAATACCTAAATTCATCGAGAAACCCTAGTTTTGCAACTAGAACGCTCCAAATTCATGACAAATCGAGTGTAAGTAGTGTCGAATATGGTTTAATCGGGGCAAAATTGAGCAAAAATGAAGTTTTAAAGAAGGAATTCTTGGTTCGGAGAGGATTCAAGTGCGGGTGGTGTGTAAAGTTATCGAAACAAGGGTGAAAATCCACTTAAATTCGCGACTTACCTGTGCAATTCGACCCGAACGGGTGGTCGAACTACCTCATTGTGGTTAAATCGTGCTTCTGGAGACATTCAGCACCTCGGTTCGACTCTAACCGTTAGTTGAACCAAAGTGTCGTGGTCGAACTCGCCTGTTAAAAACTTTCAGGTGGCTAGTTCGGCCCAAACTCTTGGTCGAATCACACCTGCGTGGTCGAATCGACCTATAACAAAATCTCTGATCACTGAATTAACTTGGACTTTTGGTCGAACTCTGGTCGAACCACCCCATGCTTGGTCGAATCGACTTGTAATACACTTTCAGGATCATATTTTGACTTAGGCTGCTCGGTTCGACCAGTCTCCTTGGTTAAATTATGGTCGAATCGAGCTCTTGTTCCTTTGAAATCCACTATTCTTCGTCCTCTGCACACTTCAAGCTCAAAAATAAATATTGGGCACCAAAAACAGAGCAAAACTAAGCTAGAGAACCACTTATAAGACTCTAAAATCATGTGCATATACTCCAGATATGACTCAATAAATAAAACACCACTAAACATTAGGCAAATTGTAAAAAAATTGACACGTCAAAACTGGTTAAAGTTTTAATATGCCGTAAAAAATCAACTCCCCTAACATACGTTACAAAGAAAAGATTATAATCTCCGAGCTACGAGGTAAGTACATCACACCCCCAAACTTAGTTGAAACTATAGTCAAAACTAAGTTTGCAAGAAGATGTAATTTTCGATTAGTAAGCACGTCAAAAATAAAAATTTCTTACTCACACTAAAGAAATAAAATAATAAAACAGGAGGAAAAGCCCCCAACAAGAGCTCTTTTTTAACGTCGGAGAGTCACGATGGTACCAAATCAATGTAAAGTATCCTTAAAGACGACACAAGCATCATCCGGCGACTTATAGTGCTTCAATTGATGCCCATTCGCTGCTATGATGTCTCCGTCCTTGTCCATGAGTTCAAAACTTCCCCCTCCGCAGGCTCTATGGATAATGAACGGTCCTATCCACTTTGATTATAATTTTCCTGCCAAGAGCTTCAAACGAGAGTTAAAGAGTAGTACCTCATCACCTTGCTCGAATTCCTTGTAAATGATCTTTGAATCATACCATTTCTTCATTCTTTCCTTGTAGATCACCAAATTCTTGTAAGCTTGATTTCTGAACTCGTCTAGATGATTGATTTGAGTCATCCTCAACTCCTTTTGATCCTTAACACACAAGTTCAAGCTTCTTAATGCCCAAAAAGCTTTATGCTGGATCTCCAAGGGTAAGTGGCACGACTTCCCATAGACGATTTGATACGGTGACATAACAAGCACCGTCTTGTACGCAGTTCGAAATTGCCACAAAATATCATCGAGCTTCATAGCCTAATCCTTCCTATTGGTTCCAACTACTTTCCCCAAAATTTGCTTACCTTGTCGGTTGAAGACCTTGGCTTGCCCATTTGCTTGAGGGTGATATGGTGTAGTAATCATATGCTTCATACCATAATCCTTGAACACTCTCTCTAGAAGCTTGTTGACGAAGTGGGAATCTCCATCGCTTACAAGTGCTCTAGGGACTCCATAGCGGGCAAAGATATGTTTCTTCAAGAAAGACAACATGGTCATTGAATCATTCAAGTGAGTATGAATGTCCATTACCCACTTAGAAACATAATCCACAGCAAGAAGGATGTAGAGAAATCCATTTGATGGGGGAAAAGGCTCCATAAAATCGATTCCCCATACATCGAAGATCTCTACAACAATGCTCGGCTGAAGTGGCATCTCATCTCTCCTACTTATGTTTCCCATCCGTTGACATCTATCGCATGTCACTACATAGGATTCACAGTCTTTAAACAAATTAGGCAAATAAAGAGCAGATTGAAGTACCTTAACTGCCGTCTTTTGAGCTCTGAAGTGCCCCCGTTAGGTTGTGCATGGCAAAAGTCAAGAACACTTTTCATCTCCATCTCGGGCACATACCTTGGGACTATAAAATCCGTATAGATTTTGTAAATAAATGGATCATACCATATGAAAGTCTCAACATCCCTCTTAAACTTCGCAAGTTGATACCGTTTGAGATCTCTTGGAAGGAGGACCCATCTAATGATCCTTGGCTTCGCTTCCTTCTTCTCCATTAAGTACCGGATCGTAGAATGATCCGTATACACAATGGTCTTCATGCCAACCAAATACTGTCAAAACTTATTGAATGCATACATAACAGCTAGAAACTCCTTTTCTGTGATAGTGCAGTTCTTTTGTGCTATATCAAAAGTCTTACTCGCATAGTAGATAGCGCATAACTTCTTTTCATTCATCTGCCCAAGCACCACTCCAAGTGCTAGATCACTTGCATCATACATATGTACAAATAGTTGAGTCCAATTCGGTATGATCAAGATAGGTGCAGTAATAAGTGTCTCCTTCAAAGCCTGAAAAGCTGTTAGACATTCTTCATCAAAAACAAAAGGAACATCCTTTTCAAGTAAGTGAGACAATGGTTTGGAGTATTTTGAGAAGTCTTTGTTAAATCTCCTATAAAATCCTGTGTGTCCAAGGAAGGACCGCACTCCTTTTTCATTCATAGGTGGTGGAAGCTTCTCAATAGCCACCACCTTTGCTCTATCAACCTGTAATCCCTTAGCCAAAATATGGTGTCCAAGAACAATTCCATCTCTCTTCATGAAGTGGCACTTCTCCCAATTCAAGACAAGATTAGTTTCTTGATATCTCTTCAAGGCAATAGATAGGTTAGACAAACAAATATCAAAGGTGGAACCAAACATAGAAAAATCATCCATAAACACCTCCATGATCTTTTCTATCAACCCATCAAATATGGCCATCATGCAACGCTGAAATGTAGCAGGTGCATTACACAATCCAAAAGGCATCTTTCTAAAGGCAAAAGTTCTATAAGGGTAAGTAAAAGTAGTCTTTTCCTGGTCTTCGGGTGCAATCATGATTTGATTATACCCCGAGTAACCATCCAAGAAATAATAGAAATCATACACTGCAAGACGATCAAGCATTTGATCCATGAAAGGAAGGGAAAAGTGGTCTTTGCATGTATTTTCATTCAGTTTCCTGTAATCAGTACAAACACGTCATCTCGTAGGAATCCTAGTGGCTAGAGTCTCACTATCATCGGCTTTCACAATAGTCATGCCCTATTTTTTAGCTACAACATGCAATGGACTCACATAGGGACTATCACTAATGTGATAAATAATACCTGCATCTAGCCATGTTAGGATTTGCTTCCTAATCACTTCTTGAATAGAGGGATTAACTCTCCGCTGATTCTGAATGCTACTCTTAGCTTCATCTAACAATCTTATCTTATGCATGCAATATGATGGACTAATACCTTTCAAATCATCAAGAGACCAACCAATTGCAGACTTATACTTCCTAAGCACATCTAATAACTCATCGAGTTGATCATCAGTTAGAGAAGAAGATACAATTACCGGGTATGTTTCATTGTCACCTAGATAGGCATACTTCAAGTGCTCCGATAGCGGTTTCAATTCCTCCTTCTTTTCTTCTTTGATTGTGCTTTCTCTATCCAAAGGCAAGTATTTTCTAGTCCACTTCACCTCTTCAAACTTGGTCCTTTTTTATTCATACATGTCATCACCCAAAGCAAGTAGGTTTCTAGAAAATCAATACATACCTCATTGGAGAGCTCATCTAGCTCGGTGGTGGGAAAAGTAAGAGACTCCGCTATGAATGTCTCCAATGGATCCTTAGAAAGGATCAAAGACATATCTTCTTTCACGATCTCCTCCACCACATCGATGATGTGACATTGCGTCTCCATCGGCATCTTCATTGCTTTATCAAGGTTGAACAACACCTCTTCTTTATCCATGCGCAACCTTAGCTCAACTTTTTACACATCAATTATAGCTCCAGCCGTAGTAAGGAATGGTCTCCCTAAGATAAGAGGAATATTATCCTTGTCATCCTCCATCTCGAGTACAAGAAAGTCCACAGGAAAGACTAGTTTCTCTACTTTCATTAGAACGTCTTCAATCATCCCTTTCGGAAAAGTCATAGACCGATCCACTAGTTGTAAAGAAACCATTGTGGGAGTTAACTCCCCAAACAAGCCTTTAAAATATCGACAAGGGCATCAAATTGATACTTGTCCCAAGATCGCACAAGGCCCATCGTGCCGGCCCCTTCCCAATCTCACATAGAATAGTGAAGCTTCTCGGATTCTTTAACTTCACTGGCAGCTTCTTCTGTATGATCGAGCTGCAGTTCTCAGACAAATTCACTGTTTCAATTCCTTTCAAGCTTCTCTTCTTCAAAAGTACTCCCTCCGTCCCATTTCAATTTTTACATATTTCTAATTTGGGCGTCCTATTTCAATCTTTATATTTCCCTTTTTGATAGATGGGACCCACATAAATTAACTTTTTCTCTCTCCATAACCCCACACTTCACACTAATATACCTATTCACTTTACATTAAAATATTATTTCTCTCACCTCACTACACATTAAAATACTATATTCCTTAATCTATGTGTAAAAAGCAAATGTAAAATTTAAAATGGGACAGAGGGAGTATATCCATTAGAAAGTGGCATAATATGGCATCTCTAAGAGTGCTTCAGAGAAAGGAATGCTCAAGCTTATCTTGTTTATGATATCTGAAAACTTTTTAAACTTTTCTTCCAATCCCTTCTTCACTAGCTTGAAAGGAAACGGAGGAGGTATCTTAGTTTTTGAATCCCCCATTCATCACGTTCAACCTTCTCCTCCTTATCCTTTCAGCTCACAATCTCTTTGTTCTTTCCCATTTCTATTCCGCTATAAGCTCAGTATTCTGCTCTTTGGGTGGCACTGGAGTAGCATCAACATCAAGTAAAGCTTTCGGCGCGGAAAATGGTGCCAAACGATGTGGTTCGACCAGGGTTTGACCAGGTGTGCTGGTCGAACTAGGCGAGTAATGGTCGAACTATGCTTCTGCAAGTTTGTTCTTCCCTGGACAGGCTGGTTCGAACAACAGGATTGGTCAAACCATAATGATCGTGGTCGAACTGCACTTCTGAAAAAATAGAGTGCTCTGTATAGGTTGGTTCGACCAATGGGGTTGGTCGAATCAAATCCTTCGTGGTCAAACTACTCAGCTGGGATCTCCAGAGATTGCTCAGGTACCTGGTTCGACCTCATCAGTGTGGTTCGACCATCTATTTTGGTCGAATCGAGGTCGAATTGGGCTCCTGGAGCTTCAGAACTCATTTTCGGCATCATCAACCACTCATACTGTGTTCCAGATCTTAACGTGATGGCATGGCACTACTTCAAATTCACTATACTTTGCGATGGGAACATACCTTTCTCCACGGTTTGCGTCAATTGGTTAACAATCCCGGCCATCTCCCCCATCAACAATGTCAAGTCCTTCATTTGCTTAGAAATATCCTCATGATTTGCATCAATTTTCTTTTCAAGCTTGGCCTCGAGACGATCTACTCTTGCATCATTCCTTGCCATGTACCTATTCACCGTATCCTCAAAACAAGGTTTTCCTTCTTCGATCTTAGCACCCGGATCAACACCAACAGGAGGTTGTATTGCTGTATTAGGATCTCTCCATGAAAACTCCGGCCTCCTTGGTTGTTGATATTTAGCTGGGAAATCATGATTATTGTAGTTCCCTTGTTAATTCCGGTTTCCTTGATTTTGGAACCTCGTTCCTTGAATACTTTGACCCATGGCATAGTTTGCCTCTTCCATCTCCTCTTGGCTAGCTCCTTCATTACACACATCCTGCTGCATAATTGGTACTCGCTGAGCTATGTCAGTAATCTGCTTTTGCTAAGACTCAAGTAACTTGTTGATACTAGTCAAACTAGAGACGATCTCATCTTCTCTACTTGACTTTATTATTGTATGCTCAACCTGTGCTACTTTTCCAAGAACATAAGTACCTCTCACTCTATCAGTTGGCCAATCTCTTTAATTCATTAAAATATCCTCAAAGAGCTATTCGGCCTCAACAGATGACTTTATAAGCAATGTTCCATTAGAAGAAGCATCAAATAAAACTCGAGAATCACAGTCCAATCCATTGTAGAAAATACTAATGTATTGAGCTTTAGAAAGCCCATGCTGTGGACACTTTTGAAGCATGTCCTTGAATCTGTCCCAAGCCTCATGAAACTTCTCATTACCATGGATAGCAAATTGATTGATTTCTTATTTCGTCTTAAACACCTTTGAAGGTGGCATGTAATGCTCCAAGAATTTCAATTTCAATTTCTCACAGGTATCGCATTCAGCAGCATTGAGATTATCATACCAATCTCTCGCTTTTTCATTCAGCGAGAACTTAAACAAGATGATCCTCCTCGCATCTCCATGAGCTCCTGCATCTTTTTTTGTACTTGCATAACCATGGAACTTATTCAGATGTTGCTGAGGATCTTCAAAGGTTTCCCCAGAGATGGGACTCCTTTCAATCATGCTGATAAGAGCAGGGTGTAGATCAAAATCGGCTCCGGCCCCTCTCGCTCCTAATAGCCCTGCATTATCTCCTTCGTTGTTCTTAAAGACTTCACGAATGGCAAGATTATCCGAATTCCCCGCCATGTTGACTGCTTCTGCTTCCAAGTTGAATTCGGTTGCAGCTTCAGTTGCTTGCGGATTCAGCTCGTCAACTTCAACTCCTAAATTAAGAGCCTCCTTTGGTTCTACGTTCTTATTCTTATTTTTTTTCTTCCTAGACGATGCCCCAATCTCTGGATCGTAAGGTTGTAAATCTCCTACCTTTGATCTAGTAATCATACACCTAAGAAAAATAAGCGTTAGAAAATAAAGACAAGAATAATATAGTCTTAATTAAACTAGAAATAAAAAACTAATAATTAATGCCGTCCCCAGCAACGGCCAAGAACTTGATGAGAATTTTCTCAACAGACAATATTAATCCCCAAGTATGAAGGATGCTATTGTAGCTTTGATAAGTGATCAAGTGATTATCGAATCCAAAGGACGTATTATTATTAATTTAATTATATTCTAACATATTAAGACTACTATGGCAAAATAGTTGTGTGATTAAGTATCCAATAACTAAATAATTAAATGAATAATTAAAATAAGTAAGCAGTAGAGATCGAACGAAAGTGAATAAGTGAGAAGATAGGTAGTTCTTCGGGCCATCCAATTTTACTCATAACTTTCCCTTCTGTGTATCAATGTCCGACTCTGCCTTGTGGAGTATGGAAGTATCACTAAACAATGCAAATCTACTCTATAGATACAAGTAAATAAGCGTGTGACACGTGTGAATATCCTTGGAGCAAGAGATATAACTCACCCCCCTTTCTAGGCACTATCAGTATCAATTATTTTCCCGTGCACTAAGTACTCTAACCCGATATGATCTTCTTTTATAGGTACTATGAAGTTATACTCTTTATCCTACTTATTAACCCGAATATAATTCAATTAATAAGTATTTATATAAGACAACTCTAATTAGACTTCGGAATCCCTTCACTTAGAATTTTAACATAGAATCCTGCTCAGCAGTGAACGGACTCATTCAATAATCAAGATATGTATTCAGACTCTATATAATAATTAATGATGCACAAAACAACTCTGAGTATGAATTAAAAATGCTTAATCTTATATAAAATAAACCACAAGTAGTGTTTTACGGAGTATACACATGGAAGTTCAATTAACTTATAAAACCTTCATAAACCCTAGAACTACCGAAGCGGTTCTAGCCCATTATTGATCGAAGAACAATCATGGTGGTTGGGTAGATCTTACTCATAGTCTTGAAAATGACAAGATAAATTAAGATGCAAAGTAAACCCTAGATGCGGGCGCCGTCTCGTCTCTCTCCATCTTGAATCTTCACTTGGTTCTCACTTGATTCGACAGACGAATCTCTCTCCACAGCTCCGTGGATGGTGGTAGGGTTTCGGATGTAGTGTAGAATGAAGGTGGTGAATGGCTCTCTTCCACTTGCATAGGGTCTTCCTTTTATACTTGTGAGCTCTCCTTACGAACCTAGGATGGGCTTTTTGAGCGAAAACATGCACTGAAGATGTAAAATATAGATCCGAACGTGTCCAGCGTATCAGTTCGACCAAAGGCCTTGGTTGAACCAATCACAGCTGGTCGAACCACAAGTCGAATCAACCTGTAACACACTGGTAGGTCTGGGGTTCGACCCGAATGGCATCTCGAATCAGAAGCTTTCCGGTCTAACTGCAATTGTGAAAACTTATGCTTCTGGTTCGACCACGGTTCAACCACTGTGCTTGGTTGAACCACAGTGTCGTGGTCGAACCACACTCCTGGCGACTTCCCAATGTCTGGTTCGACCAGGAATGCTGGTTGAACCACTCTCTGCTTGGTTGAACCAATTCATTGCTAGGTTGAACCAGTGTCTTCGATACCCTTTCTCTGGTTCCGATCACTTCTATCCCATTTTCCTTCAAAAATCCACTCAAACAGACTCAAATGTACTTGATTCATGACTTTCCACTATACCACACGATTTATCTTGACTTAAGACCAAATCATACATCATTATCACACAAATCAGAGCTAAAAAAATGTGAATTTACACACTCATCCCTCACCCATTAATGGATCAAAGAAATACATACTGCCTTACGTGTCGAGGTTATTGTATAGGGATTAAGAGCACGAACATCCATAATAACTGAGATCAAGTTCTCCTATATAGTCAGTATAAGTCGAACGATCTCAAGTGGTCCTGCTTAATACACACAGTGAACTAATGTGATTTTATAGTCAAGACAAACTAATACCAAATCACACTACAACCATCCGGATAGAAAGTCCATGTCTATCTCAGTTTTGAGTATTTATTTATACTTTATAAGGAAATCGATAATAAGATCTTTCGCGTGTTGTCGCACAACATATTATCTACAATATAAATTAAGTGGACTATTGCATCAACATATAAATAAATAGTAAGACGCAATCATTTGATCAATGATTCTCATTTCAAATTAATTGTTAAAATATTGTTCTTACAAAAAGCTAGACTTTTAGTATACAATACAACATACTAATGAATAGAGTATTCAACAAAGCTCAAGTAAAGGATGATAAGGCTTTTTATCTAGGCTTGCCAAAGAAAAAGCTTTTAAAAGCTCAACAGGGCTTCCAATGATTTATTCAATATATGTGAAGGTAAAATTTAGGTAAGTGACTCAAATAAACAATAATGGCCTAAGATCATGTCCTAATAACTAATCAATCATAAGTCTCACACAAGACTCCAAGCCAAGTTCTAGAATACGGCTATATGAACGATTCTCATAAGAATAAACTATCATGCATGGATGTAGCATGATTTCATAAGGCTCAAATTCTCACATGGGTAATAAATTCCTAAGCACTCCTCATAGCATATAATCAAGATCAATTCCACAATGAACTCCACATATTTATCAAGTTATACATGCTTCTCATCAATAAAATCAACGCATGCAAAATACAAATACAACATACTTAGCAAAGAACCTAACATATCAATCAAAACAAGTATCACCAACCAATCCAACCTCAAGTATCAAGTATCACACCTCAATCCTATCAATATACGTACATGCCTCTCACACCTCAAATACACATCCTGTAAAGAAAAAAGAGAAGGAGGATGAGATGAAATAGATAAGATGAAAAATCTGGTGCCCTTTACTCCTCCGGAGCATCATCATCATCATCTTCGCCCCTGCGTCAATCATCGAAGTCTCTCTATAGGGTATCCACCTTCCTATCCAAAGCTTCATAGTTATCATTCAAATTCTCTAATCTCTGATCCATCACCACATAATTAGTATGCAGTGCGTTATATCTCATATCGAGCGCGGCATAACTAGTAGTAAACAAGCCCAGCTGGTGGTTCGTCTCTTTCTAATTATTGTTCAGGTTAGCAAGATGCTCATTCATCAACCTAAACTGCTCCATGTAATACTCGTCAGGGCCGCCCCAATACTGCTGCTGTGGCTGTGCTGGATATGGTGGTGGTGGCATCTCATGTGCTGTGGCTACTACGGTATATCAATCTCAGGCTGCTCAAGAGGCTCATATCCATGCATCTCCTCTACGTGCTTTCCTTGCTGAGGAAGCTGTTGTTGTGGCTGCTGCGCTTGGTTAACTATTCTTCGCAAATCATCAAACATACCCGCAGCGTACATCTGAGCCACAATCCTTCAATTGCCTCTCCTCAAGCACGTAATGGAGATCACCTCATGCGTTATAGTGCTCATCAACAAGTTCCCATCATTTCGGATCGCAGTCAATGCTCCCACATCATAAGGAAACAAAAAAGAATAGGGATTTGAACCCCTAACAAACATCCAGTCTCCTATCCGGTGCAAAGCAAACCCAGCCTTGACACATGCACTCATCACAAGATCCGGATACTCTAAAATAGGCATAATTCCCGTAAAGCCCATATGGTACGACTCAGCCATAGGAGTAACCAATCCGCCAATATTCACTATCTGAAACGTGGAACTCCTGAATCTGTAGAGCTACTGAATCAAATACAATCTCACATTAAAATGAACTCTATTCAGCATACACTAAAGAGCATACAACTCTCCCCTCGATACACAACTCCCCTCAAATTGGGCAAACAACGTGTTGCCTAGAAATCTATCCATGTACCAAATAATGGGATTCCGAATCAAATCACCACGAGCATCCTTTGTCTTAAAATCCATGTCTTCATCAGAATTAGCTCTCCAGAAGTCATTCGGTCTAAAGAGCCCATTCTCATGCCTCGAGATCCCCCTCGGAGTTCCTAACAGATTGTTGAAATCCTCCGTTGTCCAAGTTCTCTTCTCTCCTCCAAGCTGAAATGAACACTCATAAGGAAGAAAACTCGAACCTTTCTTGACCGTAATTGAAGACAAGACCTCCGCAGTAACATGAAAGTAAGTTGGCCTCTTCATCTCCATGAATTGCCGGATCCCAACTTCATCAAACCCACATTATATCATCCCTGATATTCATTACAATCATGGCCCCATCATCCTGGTACCTCGTTCAAGCGTTCTTATCAGACATAGCCCCCCATCGATCCTTGATCTCCTCCCAATTTTCCATTCAGATGTGGAAATTCCTAGGCATCCTCTCTTTAAGCCATAGCTTTTTTGTAACTTAGTCTTCATGAGGCTGCCTATCTTGTCTCTTCTTAGAGCGGACTTCGATCTCCTTTCCTTTTCCTAGAAGAACAATATTTCAATACCAAAACATGTACAAGAAAAGCAAACCAATCCTAATTCAAAACCAACTATACATAAAACTCTACTCAAGACTTCAAGCTAAACATGTATAATCAATTCCAAATCATCATGCTCTCAATCTCATGTGTTCATAAAGTTTAACAATTAATCCACACACATGCCAATCCAATTTCACCTCCAATTCAACTCTTGAACTACAATTTCCAATTTCAAAAACCACATCACTTCCTTAAGCATGCCTTTATCTAATTTAACAAAAATGCTACATGATGCACTTCACAAATCAAATTACTCAACAATTTCACATAAACATCAAGGTCTAACAATAAATTAACAATTAAAATAGGACCCATCACTTGTTCATATGAGATTTCACACAAAAATTCAAATTACACCATGAATCTATATAAAAACACGTTCAATCAACTTACCCACATAACATCAAGTAATAGAACTTCAATCCTAGGGTAATATAGTCAAGAGAACGTACCTTTCGATCCAGCCATGGCTTAGTATGAACAAAGTATGAAAAATTCCCAAATTGGAATGAAGAACCTAGTTTTGCACTAAAACACTCCAAATTCGTGAGAATTCGAGTATGGGAAGGATGGAAAGTGGTTTAATCAGAGTAGAATGAAGAAATATCAAGGTTTGTAAGAGAGAGATTTTGGTTTGGAGAGGATTCGAGTGCGGGTGGTGTGAAGAATGTACGGAATGGGGCAAAAATCCAATTAAAAAGCCACTTACCTGTGCAGTTTGACTCGAACCAAGAGGTCGAACCACCTCGTCGTGGTTGAACCAGGTTTCTGGAAAACTTAAGCACTATAATTCGACTTGAACCACTAGTCAAATTAGGAGGTTGTGGTCAAACCAGCCTGTAACGAACTTTCAAGTGGCTGGTTCGACTCGAACTCTTGGTCGAATCATACCCCTCTTGGTCGAATCGACCTGTAACAATTTCTCTGATCTTTGATTCGACTTGAACTGCTTGGTTCGACCAGCCTCCCTGGTCGAACTGAGCTCCTGATCCTTCATTGTCCATTATTCTTCGTCCCCTGCAAACTTCAGGCTCGAAAACGATCATTAGGTACCAAAACAGAGCAAAACTTAGTTAGAGAACCACTTTTAAGACTCTATAATCAATGTATATATACTCCGCATACGACTCAATAAATAAAACACCACTAAACATTAGGCAAATTGCAAAAAACCAACACATCAAAATCGATTAAAGTTTTAGTATGCCGCAAAAAATCAACTCCTCTAACAAACATTACAAAGAAAAGATTATACTCTTAGTTCTACGATGAGGTAAGTACATCACCCCCCAAAGCTTAGTAGAAACTATAGTCGAAACTAAGTTTTCAAGAAGATGTAATTTTTGATAAGTAAGCACGCCAAATATAAAAATTTCTTACTTACACTAATGAAATAAAACAATAAAACAGGAGGGAAAGCCCCCAACAGGCGCTCATGTTTAACGTCGAAGAGTCACAATGGTACCGTATCAATGCTAAGTATCCTCAAAGACGACGCAAGTATCATTCGGCGACCTATAGTGCTTCAATTGATGCCTATTCGCTGCTATGATGTCTCCGTCTTTGTCCATGATCTCAAAATTCCCCCCTCCACAAGCTCTATGGATAATGGACGGTCCTGTTCATTTCAATTTCAATTTTCCTGCAAAGATCTTCAAACGATAGTTAAAGATTAATACCTCATCACCTTGCTTGAATTCCTTTTAAGTGATCTTCGAATCATACCATTTCTTCATTCTTTCCTTGTAGATCACTGAATTCTTGTAAGCTTGATTCCTGAACTCGTCTAGATGATTGATTTGAGTCAACGTCAATTCTTTTTTATCCTTAAGACACAAGTTCAAACTTCTCAATGCCCAAAAAACCTTATGTTGAATATCTACGGGCAAGTGGCACGGCTTCCCATAGACAATTGGATAAGGAAACATGTCAAGCACAGTCTTGTACGCAGTCGGAACCCCCACAAAACTGTTGGTGTTCGTTCATTTAGTTAACGTGAATCGTTAGGGTTCCATACGATTCTATATTCAGCGGAAGCAAGAAAACATAGAAACGTATTACCTTTCACCAGGGTATGTTGAAGAAGAAAAATTCTCGTCGACAGCCTGCGCAGTCTTACGGTTTTGGGCATAACTTCCTCATCTAATCTCCGTTTTAAGTGATCTATGCGCTAAAATGATCCTCTCTTCAGTGGATTTCCATTGGTATTTCACAAGTCCATTTTGGAGTTCCACACGATTTTATAAAAATCATGTAATTTGACAAACAGCGGCAGCAAACAACCTTCCTATCTTCTGCTGTATTCCCAAGTCCAATCTCGACGTTGTGTGGCAACGATCTTCGAGATCTTCTCAATCTGTTGTTCCCTCACCCTTATCACATTGTTAGGCGTAATTCAATTAGGGTTTTCGAATAGCTGAGATGACTCATATATGGGCTATAGTAGGGACCAGGAGGAGAAATTAGAGTTGGGCCTCCATTGGGATTAAGTATCTAAGTTTATCCCAAAATTTATACTTTAGTCCAATAATAATAATATATACCACTAAAAATATTATTACTGCACTACCATTCTAATCCCATAATTACGTTATGGGCTCCTTCTTATTATGAGCTCGTTAGTCTTCCCATGTTTAAGATATACAATGTCCATTAATTAATTAAGTTACTAACAACTCTATTAATTAATATCTCATCCGAGAGTAGTACCACTCAACCTCATTATCATGCCGAAAAAAATCCACCAGCAGAGTTTATATGATAAACCTTATGAGCTCCTCAAGGGGACATTATCAACCTATATCAGACACGGATTCCTTCTACAATCAACAGCACACCATAGAGATAATACTATTTTCCAACTCACCGAGTTTGTTGATTTAATTACATGTAAATCTCACCCATTGATGAAACAAAGAAATACATACTGCCTTACGTGTCGAGGTTATTGTATAGGGATTAAGAGCACGAACATCCACAATAACTGAGATCAAGTTCTTCTATATAGACAGTACAAGTCGAACAATCTCAAGTAGTCCTGCTCAATACACACAAAGTGCACTAATGTGATTCTATAGTTAAGACAAACTAATACCAAATCACACTATACCATCCAGATAGAGAGTCCCCGTCTATCTTGGTTGTGAGCATCTGTTTATACATTATAAGGAAATCGATAATATGATCTTCTGCGTGTTATCGCACAATATATTATCTACAGTATGAACTAAGTGGACTATTGCATCGGACATATAAATAAATTATAAGACGTAATCATTTGATCATTGATTCTCATTTCAAATAGATTCTTAAAACATTGTTCATACTAAAGCTAGACTTTTAGTATATAATCCAACTAAAACATCACGAGCTTCATAGCCCAATCCTTCCTATTAGTTCCTCATTAGAAAGCTCAACTAGCTCCGTGGTGGGAAAAGTAAAAGACTCCGCTAAGCATGTCTCCAATGGATCCTTTGAAAAGATCAAAGACATATCTTCCTTCACGATCTCCTCCACCACATCAATGCTGTGACACTGCGTCTCCATCGGCATTTTCATTGCTTTATCTAGGTTGAATAGAACCTCTTCTTTATCCATTGGCATCCTTAGTTCACCCTTTTAAACATCAATCATAGCTCCAACAGTGGCAAGGAATGGTCTCCCTAAGATAAGGGGAACATTATCCTTGTCATCATCCATCTCAAGTACAAGAAAGTCCAAAGGAAAGACCAGTTTCTCTACTTTTACAAGCACATCTTCAATAACACCCTTCGAAAAAGTCATAGACCTATCCGCTAATTGTAGAGCAAACGTTGTGGTAGTTAACTCCCCAAAATCAAGCCTTTGAAATATTGACAATGGCATCAAATTGATGCTTACCCCAAGATCGCACAAGGCTCATCGTGCCGGCCCCTTTCTAATCTCACATAGAATACTGAAGCTTCTCGGATCTTTTAACTTAGCTAGCATCTTCCTCTGAATGATCGAGCTGCAGTTCTCAAACAAATTAACCACTTCAATCCCGTACAATTCAAGTTCTCTTCTTTAAAAGTATATCCTTCAAAAAGCAGGCGTAGTATGGCATCTCTATGAGTGCTTCAGAGAAAGGAATGCTCAAGCTTATCTTGTTTATGATATCTGAAAACTTCTTGAACTTTTCTTCCAATCCCTTCTTGACTAACTTGAAAGGAAACAGAGGAGGTATCTAAGTCTTGGGAATTCCCCATTAATCACGTTCAATCTTCTCCGCTTTATCCTTCTCTACTCTCAATCTCTTTGCTCTTTCCTATTTTTTCTCCGCTATAAGCTCAGTATTCTACTCTTTGGATGGTACTGGAGTAGGATCAACATCAAGTAAAACATTTGGCACAGAAAATAGTGCCAAATGAGGTAGTTTGGCCATGGTTCGACCATAGGTACTGGTCGAACCAGGCGAGTAATGATAGAACCATGCTTCAGAAAGTGTATTCTCTACCGGATAGGTTGGTTCAACCATGGTTCGACCTACTGGGTTGGTTGAACCATGATGGTCGTGGTCGAACCATGCTTCAGACAAATAGAGTGCTCTGGACAGGGTGGTTCGACCAATAGGATAGGTCAAACCATATCGGTAGTGGTCAAACCGCTCAGCTAAGATTTTTGGAGGTTGCCCAGGTGCCTAGTTCAACCTCCACATTGCGGTTCGACCTGCTGGCTTGGTCGAATCGAGGTCGAATCGAGCTCCTGGAGCTTCAAAATTCATTTCTGGCATCATCAGTCCCTCATACTACGTTCCAGACCTTAACGTGATGGCATTGCACTGCTTCGGGTTTGTTATACTCTGAGATAGGAACTTTCTCTTCTCTACAGTTTACGTCAATTGATTTACATTCCTGGCCATCTACCCCATTAACAACGTCAAACCCTTCATCTGCTTAGATATATCCTCATGATTTGCATCAATTTTCACCTCTAGCTTAGCCTCCAGGCAATCCACTCTTGCATCATTCCTCGCCATATACCTGTTCATTATATCCTCAAAACCAGGTTTTCCTTCTTCGACCTTAGCACCCGGATCAACACCAACAGAAGGTTGTACTATTGTATTAGGATTGCTCCATGAAAACTCTAGCCTTTTTAGTTGTTGATAATTACTCGTGGGACCACGATTATTGTAGTTCCCTTGATAATTCTGATTTTCTTGATTTTGGAACCTCATTCCTTGAATACTTTGACCCATGGCGTAGTTCGCCTTTTCAAATTCCTCTTGGTTAGTTCCTTCATAACTAACATCCTGCTGTATAATTGGTACTCACTGAGCGATGTCAATAATCTGCTTTTGCTGAAACTCAAGTAGCTTGTTGATATTAGCCAAACTAGAAACGATCTCATCTTCTCTACTTGACTTAACCATAGTATGCTCAACCAGCACTAATTTTCCAAGAACATAAATGCCTCACATTCTATCAGTTGACCAATCTCTTGAATTCATCGAAATATCCTCAAAGAGATTTTCGGTCTAAACGGATAACTTTGTAAGCAGTGCTCCATTAGAAGAAGCATCTAGTAAAACTCGAGAATCACAGTCCAATCCATTGTAGAAGATACTGGTATATTGAGCTTTAGATAGCCCATGCTGTGGATACTTTCAAAGCATGTCCTTGAATCTGTCCCAAGTCTCATGAAACTTCTTATTACCATTGATAGCAAATTGATTAATTTCTTGTTTCATCTTAAACACCTTTGAAGGTGGTATGTATCGCTCCAAGAACTTCAATTTCAATTGCTCCCAGGTAGTGCATTCAGCAGCATCAAGAGTATCGTACCAATCTCTCGCTCTTTCAGTAAGCGAGAACTTAAACAAAATGATCCTCCTCGCGTCTTCATGAGTTCCTGCATCCTTTTGTGTACTTGCATAACTAAGGAACTTATTCAGATATTGCTGAGGATCTTCAAAGGTTCCCTCAGAGAAGGGACTCCTTTCAATCATGCTGATCAGAGCAGGGTGAAGATCAAAATCAGCTCCAGCCCCTCTTGCTCCTAACAGCCCCGCATTGCCTCCTCCGTTGTTCTTAAAGACTTCATGGATGGCTAGATTATCTAGATTCGCCGCCATGTTGACTACTTCTGCTTCCAAGTTGTCTCCGGTTGCAGCTGTAATCGTTTCTGAGTTCAGCTCGTCAACTTCAACTCTTAAATTAAGAGCTGTAGTTGGTTCTACGTTCTTATTCTTCTTCTTCTTTCCCTTCTTCTTCCTCGACGATGCTCCAATCTTCGGATTATAAGGTTCTTACTCTCCTACCTTTGATCTAGTAAGCATACATCTAAAAAAAATAAGTGTTAGAAAATAAAGACAAGAATAAAATAGTCTCAATTAAACTAGAAATAATAAACTAATAATTAATGCCTTCCCCGGCAACGGCGCCAAGAACTTGATGAGCATTTTCTCAACACACAATATTAATCCCCAAGTGCTAAGGATGCTATTGTAGCTTTAATAAGCGACCAAGTGTTTATCGAATCCAAAGGACGTATTATTATCAATTTAATTATAATCTAACTTATTAAGACTAGTATGGCAATATAGTTGTGATGATTAAATAACCAATAAACAAATAATAAAAATCAATTAAAATAGACAAGCAGTAGAGATTAAACCAAAGTGAATAAGTGAGAAGATAAGTAGTTCTTCGAGCTATCCAGTTTTACTCATTAACTTCCCTTCCATGTATCAATGTCTGACTCTGCCTTATGGAGTAGAGACGCATCACTAAACCATGCAAATCTACTTTATAGACACAAGTAAATAAGCATGTGACACGTGTGAATATCCTTGGAGCAAGAGATATAATTCACCCCCCCTTTCTAGGTACGTACTATCAGTATCAATTATTTTTCGTGCACCAAGTGCTCTAACCCGATATAATTTCCCTTTATAGGTACTATGAAGTTATTCTCTTTGTTCTACTTATTAACCCGAATCATATTCAATTAACAAGTATTTATATAAGATAGTTCTAATGAGACTTCGGAGTCCCCTCACTTAGAATCATAACATATAATCCTGCTCAGAAGTGAACGCACCCAATCAATAATCAAGATATGTATTCAGACTCTACATAACAATTAATGATGCACGAAACAACTCTGAGTATGCATTAAAAACGCATAGTCTTATATAAATAAACCACCAGTAGTGTTGTATGGAGTATACACATTGAAGTTCAATTAACTTATAAAACCTTCATAAACCCTAGAACTACCAAAGCGGTTTTAGCCCATGATTGATCGAAGAACAATCATGGTAGTTGAATAGATCTTACCCATAGTCTTGAAAAATATAAGATAAATTAAGATGCGAAGTAAACTCTAGATGTGGGCGCCGTCGCATCTCTCTCCATCTTGAATCTTCACTTGGTTTTTACTTGATTCGATAAGCGAATCTCTCTCCACAACTCCGTGGATGATGGTAGAATTTCGGATGTTGTGTAGAATGAAGGTGGTGGTGAACGTCTTTTTCCCCTATGTAGAGTCTTTTTTTTTTACTTGTAATATCTCCTTATGGACCTAGGATGGGATTTTTGAGCGAAAATACGTACTGAAGGTGTAAAAATATGAATCTGAAAGTTTCTCGCTCATTGGTTTGACCAAGGCCCCTGGTCGAATCAATCAAGGTTGGTCGAACCGGCCTGTAACAATTTGGCAGGCTCCTGGTTTGACTCGAACGAGTGGTCGAACCAGAAACTTCGTGGTCGAACCTTACATGCGAAAAGTTTTGCTTTTGGTTAGACCACGGTTCGACCAACACGCCTAGTAGAACCGCACTGTCATGGTCGAACCATACTTCTGCTGGCTTCCAGCGCCTGGTTCGACCATAGGTGCTAGTCGAACCATTCCCCACTTGGTCAAACCAGGTGCCTACAACACCCCTTTTTCAATTCCGATCACTTCTATCCCATTTTCCTTCAAAAATCTGCTCAAACGGCCTTACACGCACCTGATTCGTGACTTTTCACTACATATCTCGATTTATCTTGACTTAAGACTAAATCATACATCATTATCACACGAATCAGAGCTCAAAACATGTGAATTTATACACTCATCACCCATCACTGTCCCGTTTGGGTTTGGTCCCAATAGTCTTGACTTCAATCCCAAATATTTTTTTCAGCAATAATAGTCCCACCGTTAAGTTTTCTGTTATTTCCGTTAAGCAACTTTGATCCCACTAGAAAAATCCTTAAATACTGGGACCAAAATTGCAAGATTCTTGCAATTTTGATCCCAAAGCACATGTACAATCCAATTTTGGCACATTTCTGTTATCCTTTTCTTTCCTTTATTTTCTTTCTAGATCCTACTGTACTTTTTCATATCATTTTACTTTTTCCTCTCTCTATCTAGCTTTTTAATTCATTCCCTGAAAAAAATTACATCCTAAAATTAATTAAATATAAATATATAATGCAAGTGTTTAGTAAATAGATTTTACAACCCCAGTACATCATATCTTATAATACTTGTTAAATTAGTGACACATGATAGAAAAAGAATTTAAACATTTGCAAATAAAGTTTATACCTTCTCATAGGGTGTAGTTTTTTTTCTTTTTCATCTCTACCTTATGTTACTCATGCTGCGGTACGACACAATGTATAACAGAACTACTGATCTATGATTTCTAGAGTTAGTTACTCTTGCAATTAGTATATGCATAAACCCAAATCAAATTGAAGTATAGTTTTTTAAAAAGTAGATACAATAACACTACGTTAAACTCTAAAGGTAGAAATTAATTTGAATACATTCACGCATTTCATGTAAGACTCTTATCATCTAAGTTTATGAAAAGCTAGTTAAATCATTTAACAAAGAGACGAAAAGAATAAAACCAAAATCAAAAGAGAAAAATTAATTAGTGGTGGGAAAGAAGCAAAAAGAAAAAGGTAACTTGTATGGTGAGGAAAAGAATTAGTGTTGGAAGCATTTAAGCCTGTATTCAGGAGTTTCAATCTCAATCTCTCTCACACAAAAATTAAAAAAAAGGAAAAAAAAGGGAGAGAGTAATAGCTTCCGCCACAACTGAAATTCTAATTCAAAATCTGATAGACATCACCAGTGAGGAGTTCTCATTAATCCGAGGTCTCCACCAAAATACCAAGAAGCTGAATGGGACGTTGGGCATGATCCAGGAGTTGTTGGATGACGGCCAGAAGAAATTCATCGCCGATGCAGCCATCAGGGGATAGCTTAAAGAGCTCCAAGCATTGGTCGTTGATGCTGACAACATTTTGGATGAACTCAACTATCAACTCATCTACAACAAAACCAACAACGTCGAATAAAAGAAGAAGAAGCCAGCATTATCATGCTTCTCATCTATTACTCATTGTCTCAATCGGAGACAAATGGCTCTTAAAATCAGAGAAATCAACTCCAAAATGATACCCATCTTGACACAAATACTACATTATTTTCCACTTCTTTTTTCACAACACCATATTCTGAACTCAGAACATCATTTATATACTTCATGAAATATCTTTATCAGTTGTAATAGTAAACAACTCCAAAATTTTGACCTTGATTGAATTAATTTTCCTTACTAAGAGATGTGGATTATGCCCTAACTCTAAGTTTAGGTTGTAAATCAGCTACTTTAATCTCATCAATTTTAGCAGCAACAATGAAGTCATTGATGCTCAATCCTCCTGTATAACCATCAAATAATTTATACAACACACATACAAACTAATAAACATAAACATAGTACTAAAGCATATTTATTTCTAATAACCAATTGATGAACGTGCAGATTTATGGTACTAAAGCGGAGTTGGGCTCTGACTTGATTAGGTGCCTCAAATTGTAACTCTGGAACGTGCCCAATTGATTCTATCAATGCTTCGTCACATTCTTCATTCCTAACTATCTACAATCCTTCAAGCTTTCCATCCACAGTTATCCATCCAACAACCTAATTTTGCAATCAAACACATTAATTAATTCAATTATTGAGTAAATTGGAGAGAGAGAACAAAAAAAACTAAACCTTGAACATCTTCTTCGGGGAAGGGTTGAAGCTGCGAAAGGGGAAAGCAGTCTAGGGAGAGGATGTTACCAATAATCTATGCTAACATTTTCGAGTACTTTTTCACCAAAGTTGCTCTCAATTTCTGCAAGGAAAGGGTCCCTAGCTCCAAAATTGCCCAATAAATCGATGGGGCCACTGGATGCTCGAATTATTAGTGAGGTGGGTCTAGTTGCGATGGAAGGAAGGATGGCATGGCGGTTTCAAATCAGAGTTTTAGAGAGAGAAAGGATTGGAGAGAAGATTAAGTGTGGTGCAGTGGATGATAATAGTGCCGATGATAACGACCGCGCGGTGGCTCTCTGGCGGCAGCAGTGCTGTGGTAGTTCACTGGTAGATCCAGCGAGAAGCAGTGATAGGTGGCGCGATTGAGATTACATGGTGAATTTTGGCGATGAAGTCACAATTTCGAAGGTGGTGGCGTTCGGTTGTAGATTAGGTGGTAGTGATGGCAACCTGACTGGTGACGGCACTCAGCATCGTCACCGATGGTGATTATGGCGGTGTTCGGCTGGCATCACCAGTAACTTGCCGGCGCATTGGAGAACTTTCATCTTATCATGGCAGAGGATATTTGGGGAAAAAAATTAAAGTTTCAGTTTGGGGAAATTGGTTTGAATTAGGGAAAGAAATCCCAATTTTATGATTTAACGGCGCGTGGTATGCACATAAGGGGGCTTCCGTTAAATTTAGATGGCTTAGGGTTAAAATTGCAAAAACAAAATTGAGCGGGACCATTATTGCTGAAAAATATTTGAGACTGAAATCAAGACTATTGTGAGCAAACCCAAACAGGACTGTGATGGGTGGGACTGGTTTTGCAATTTTCTCAAGTAAGAATATTTTTTAAATTTTTTTTGGGTAATTTAATAAAAAATATGTATAAAGGTTGTTGGGTTAAGTGTAAAAGTGAGTAACAATTCGGTAGTGTTGTTGTATATTAAGGGTGTTGATATTATATGGAGTACCATTTTTAGAAGTGTACATAAGTTTTGGAACGGACACAAATTTTTTTTTATCGGAATGAATGGAGTATGATTGAGGTTTTAAGTTTCAAATACTAAAAATAAGTTGTGTTATTGAATAAGTTCGGAATCGTTATATTAAAAAAATATAATCTCTCTGCCCCACCATAATGTTTATGCATTTTCATTTTGCGCGTCTCATTATAAGGTTTACATTTTCCTTTATAATGTTTATGCATTTTCTTTAGTTATGGTCAGTTATACGTCGTTATTTCAAGATCAACGTTCATTAAGGCAGACTTGAAAATTCTATTATAAAATGATGAAGACAACGAATCTGGTATTTTAGAAATGTATGATTGTTGCTTTTACATATTCGTATCATTTTGGTTCTGATTATTGATTTGAGATGTCGTTCTATGGGACGATAGAATACTCTCCCGATATTGCTGTACTTTTTAATAAAGCAGGAAAATTTTTATGTAATGAAAATGACGAACATATACTTTCATTATTTGTTAATTCTAATTTTAATTTGCTTTGATTTGGTAGATATATTTTTAACAAAGCATGGAAATTTTTATGTAATGAAAATGACATAACAGATATTTTCATTATTTATTAATTCTACTTTTTATTTTCTTTGATTTGGTAGATATATGGATATTGTTGAATCTTTATTGTAGGATTTATGTTAAGATTTATCTTTTATCGAGTTTATTTTCAATTATGCTTGACCAGTAACACCTAAAATTGATGAAGTCTAACAAATTTTTTGAAGCATCAATTGATTTTGAAGTCAGTATTTATCAACCAGTGATATTCACCTTCATCTATTCTCTTATCATGATTCCCGTATTTAATGGATAGACTATGTTAGTTGTTAATATCATTGCTATTTTTACTCTATATTAACATTTTGTTTGGAGTTTGCTTCATCATTTCGCCTTTAAATTAATTTAATCAGATTTTTTTTTTTTACTTTCACCTTCCTACCTCCAAATATGAAATTCATTTATAGTGTCAAGTAAACAAGGATTTCACGCAATAAAACTCTTAATAATTAATTAATTTAATGAGAATCAAATTAGCGGTTCATACCCAAAATCCTTTTTTACACTCACAGTCCTTTATAATAAAATTCTCAATAAGAAACAATCATTCATTTTTAATCCTTTAAATTTACCACAAAAAATAATATTATTGTCATAACGTCTTCTTGTGCAACGCACGGTTAAACGCTAGTACAAATCAAATTTCAATCACAAGTTCAAATTCACATCAAAGCTAAATTGCATAACCAATCAAATACGTTGGACTTACCAAATCATCAAAATAGAATACAATTGAAAATAAACATGACATACAGAATGATCAAGCTAGCGGGTGACGTTAAAGCTTTAATCTATAGATTTCCTTTACAATCTCGTAAAATATCTCATTGTTTTCAAATCAATTGATATGTTTTTGCACGGTGTTTATTAATGGCTTGTTTCGAAAAGACGGCAGAAGAGATTCATAATGGCTTGTTTCCTAAAGACCGCATAAGAGAAAAAATTAGGTATAGGTTGTTATTATTGTTGTGAACCTGAAGTTCCCACATCGCTCACACACGGGATTGTGTGTGTGCTTATATGCAGGGTATGAAGCTTTTACTTGGGGACGCGTTTTAAACCCGTGAGGTCCTGAAGTACCAAAGCGGACAATATCCACAAGCTGTTTACAACAATTATTATAGATTTTTTCCTTTTATTTATTATTTTATTAATTAATTATATTTTTTTAATTAATTTATTATTCTTATTTATGTATGCATAGAGTTAAGGCGTAATATATATATATATATATATATATATATTCTATCTAATAGATAATATATACCCCTCTGTCTCTCATTAAGAGGATCTTTTGTTTTTTGGCACGTGGATTAAGGAGTATTATTATTTAATGTGTAGTGGGTAGTTGTATTAGTGGGAGTGTGAGTCCCATATTTTAATTGTATTAGTGGGTGTATGTAGGTTCATGTGTGTAAAAAAGGAAATGAGACACTTTACACTACAAAAAAACTATTTTTTACCAACGGAATATTCTGTTGGTAAAAGCCTTAATTCCATTGTTAAATTGGCTTACCAACGGATTTGCAACGGAATCTGTTGGTAAATTTCTGTTGGTAATGTGGTGGTTGGTAAATTTTTAGCAACGAAAAATCAATTCCGATGCTAAATAATTCTGTTGGTAATCCGTTGCTAATAATTCCGTTGGTAATTTATATAATGATTCCCTTGGTAATCCGTTGGTAATTAGCAACAGATTGAATTCCGTTGCTAAAATAGAGAATAATTCTGTTTGCATTCCGTTGCTAAAATAAAAATGTCATTTTTGTTACTAATTCATTGGTAATTAACAACTGATTGAATTCCATTGGTAAAAACAATTGCTAAAAATATTTTTTTTGTAGTGTTAAGTGGGACGCCCAAAATGAAAAAAAAATATCCTCTTTCAAGGAGACGGAGGGAGTAATTATTATTAATAATATTTATATGTTGATTTAAATAATTTTTTTATATTTTCTTTCGATTAATTTATTAATTATTTATTATCCTTTTCTAATTTTTAATATCTGTGATTCTAAATTATATGAAATAAATTTATTTGAATTGTATTTTTTATATGTATATTATTTTACAGTTTAAATTAAATTTGAGTTTTCAGTATAACAAAAATGATTGATAAATTGAAAATAAAATTTAATAATTACAATATTTATATATTAATTATGTAAAAGAAGATTTTATAATCCCATAAAAAGTCTAAATTTATATTAATTATGTAAAAAAAATTATTATAATGTAGCTTTAAGTATAAATGATGTACTATAATAATAGCATATGTATTAATACATTCCTTTTATAGTGTATTAAAATAAATGTAGTATTAGCCATATTTTCTTGTAGTTAATTAATTTTTCAATTTTTTTATTTCTTAACAATCAAACAGGACCCTTAAAATTATTTGTTTGGATTAATGGATAATCCTTCTTATATAAGGAGATTCGTGAGAAGGTCTAGTGCAAGTCTTTTACTTATCGGGAGGCCCTTTTTTCTTCCTTGTTCATTGTTAGATTAATTTAAAAAATTATTTACTTGAGGCAATAAGTAATCTATTTCACACGAACGAATTAGGATCCGTGAAATTATTCCACTTAAAAATGCGCTAATCTATTTTATGGAATAAAATTTATAGAGTATATATTGGGTGCACCCGAGTGTAAGGGTGCACCTATATGTGTATGACTTTTTATTCTATTTTGTATACCTATCATTCTTTTTTGTATACGTATTTTATAATAATTGTTTAGGGTGCACCCGGATGTACACTCTAATTAGCCAAATTTATAAAACAGTCTCACACCAATTTTCCTCTCATCACAAATCAAAACAGAAAAAAATCTCAATAATTAAAAAAAATATATTAAAATATAAACGTTCAGCTAACGGCATGTGTTTCTTCATTAAAATATTTGGTGAAAGCCCAATCATCACAAAAATATACGTATATGGTAGAGTTGTGTCAAACTTGGCGAAATTTGAACTGCTTGATAGCTAGGAAACGCCATTAGTCCACACATTCTTATATTTTAACCATACATGTTACAACTGACAAAGATCTGTTTTGTCCTTAACGAAACTGTCTTACTCATCATAGGTCACATGCATAGGATTGGATCCAGGGGCGGACGTACTAGGTGGGTAGGGGGGCACTGGGCCCCCCTGAACTTTTACAAATTACTAGTATAGATATAGAAATTTTCTTGAAATATCTTTGTGTGTAAAGTGGGGATGTTTTAGTTTTAAAGGTCCCGATTCATGCAGCACTATTATTTTTTTCCCCTCTTCTATTTCTTTTATTTATTTATTTTCCCTCTAAATAACATATTTATTTAATAATTTTATTGACTTTAGTTTCAAAATTGTATTTATTTTTCCTCTAAATAACATATTTATTTAATAATTTTATTGACTTTAGTTTCAAAATTGTTACTCTTACATAATACAATTAAAAACACTAAAACATCTTTAGAAAAATGTTAATAAAAGTTGGTAAATAAAATATTCTTCTTAAAATTTGTAGAACAAAAAACACGAACTATTGTATAAGAAAAGTTGGGCCCCCCTCGACGGAAATCCTGCGTCCGCCACTGATTGGATCCATCTCAAATTTGGTTCTTCCTTGATACTATACTACTTTTATCTGACTTGAACGTGGGATTGGTGTAGAGAGAGATGGAAGGGAACACCCATTCTTCTCTAACCACATCACTCATCCAAACCCAACAAAAAAGTGATGAAAAAGAAAATGGTTTTAGTTCTTACAAAGAGACAGCATAGAGGAACTGAGGAGGCAAATATGCTTGCGGGTCCGTTGGTGTTGGTGTCGTTGTTGCAGTTCTGTCTGCAGCTGATCTCAATTATGTTTGTGGGGCATTTGGGGGAGCTGCCTCTTGCTGGTGCTTCAATGGCAACCTCCTTTGCTGCTGTCACTGGTTTTAGCTTGTTGGTGAGCCACTAATTTAATACTCAATACGTGAAATATACATATAAGAAAGAAACTAATTAATGTGTGTTGGTTACCAGATTTCATTTGCTGTTTTCGTTAATTGTGTCTGTGCCACCTGCTATGTGATTGAATGATATGGGGTTAAGAATGAGAAGAAAATCCAACTATTAGTCATGAGATTTGCACTTTCTCGTGGTGTGTTACATGATAAATCATTACACTAAAACTAAACAGAAAATCCAACCGATCCAGTTGAATCTTAGGTTTTTTTTATGGAAATCAAAATAATGAAAGGAACAATTCAACAGGTTTTTCACGTTGTAAATAAATAAAATTAGGAGTGAGTTAGTTGAGTTAGTTTTGATATCATTTTTTAAAAAAAACATGAAGATTTTCACATATTTTTTTATTAGTTAGTATTTTACTCTCTCCGTCTCATAGTTAAGTTCACCGACACTGTAGATACGAAGTTTAAGAAAAATTTCTTTTTGACCAACTTTATTGACTTTTTAGGGGTATTGTGGTATTTTTATGTAATAAATAAATTATAAAGTATGTTATGTATGTTAGGTGGAAGTGATATTTTTGAAATTAAGATAACTTTTGTGATTTTTGGTTAATGTAAAGTTTTCTTTTTTGTGTGGTGAAGTATGGGACGGACGAAAATGGAAAATGTGAACATAAGTGTGGGACGGAGAGAGTATTTAATTAAAATTTATAAATTTTAATTTATCTTATAAATATTTGATGAAATAATTTAATTGATGTCCACCACTTTTCATTAATTATATACTCTTTCTATCAATTTATACGTATTCATTTTGTTATTTTGATCCGTCCCATTTTAAAATATTCATTTTCTTTTTGAGTTGATGCGATCCAAAAAAACAATTATTATACTCAATACATTATACATGGGCCCACACACAACACAAATACAACAACCCACTAAATATTAATATTATATTCCTTAATCCACTTGCAAAAATTAAATAATTACGTATCAGGAAGACGGAGGGAGTATAACATTTTAATATAAATATTATCACTTCTTATCCATTTCAAATTAGAATATACAAAAGATAATTTAACAACTAATAACTCGGTAGCTCTTCTCATTTCATATTGCGAGTTTATGGGACTTAGATTATTACTTCTCATTTTTTCTAAAAAGTGATGCATGTAATAAACAAATTATTCTATGAATTTATTTTTGTTTATTTCTTTATTGGTTTTTTATGTGATTAACGGTCTATTTTGTCGGGTAAATTGCAATTTTAGAACACTAACATAAAGAATGTTTGCATTTCGAGGACATTATATTGCTGGGCTAGCAGTTAAATAACATTATATCTTAATTTTCGCAACTAAATTATAAATTAGTTAAAATTAAAATTTTGATGTTTAATTACACTCTTTTTCACTTAGGACAAATATATGAAAAGTTATTATGTTGGTAGTGTTGCATTGACATTTACAAAATAAAAATAAATAAAGTTAAGGCATTGCGTCTATTGAATTGCATAGTTTTCAATTAATTATAATTTAGAGTTGAAAGCTACATCACTGATGTAATAACTCTCTATTTGAACTCGTTCTATTGTCAAGCCTTATTTTGTTATCGTACTCGACTTTATTAGAGATATTGGGAGAAATTTAAAATAAAAGGAACAATTATTTTAAAATGGTGTCTATTTTAAAATAAAGTGGTTTATTAAACTATTTTATGAATATCAACATCACCATGCATTTAAATTAACACATATATGAGCACCATGTTTATTTGGAGTGTGAATTAGGAAAATAGTGTACATATATAATCAAATACTCCCTCCATTCCTCTCCTAGTCAACGTTTACGTTTACTTTTTTCATTTAGATTGTGAGATATAATATTTTAATACGTAGTGAAATGAAATAAATAATACTCCCTCCGTCCCAAATTCAAGTTCACATTTACTGTAGATACGGAGTTTAAGAAAAGTCACTTTTTGACTTACTTTTGAGGATAGTATGGTATTTTTGGGTAATAAATAAATAATAAAGTATGTTATGTGTGTTAAAAAAGTGATGGCAAATTTGAAATTAAAGTATGTTAGAGGGATATTAGTTTGTTGCTTTTTTCTTTTATGGAAGTGTGAAGTTGAATTTGGGACGGACCAAAACGGAAAGTGTGAATTTGAAGTTGGGACGGAGGGAGTATTTAATGTAAAAAATGGGTAATTGTATTAGTATTGTGTGTGAGTCCTATATAGAATAATTAATTGTCTTGTGTACGCCCAATTTAATAAAAAATGAAACGTACACCTTAACTTTGGAAGGAGAGGGTATTTTATAAAGGTGCATATTTATGGTGCATTGAGACTAATGCAAAATTTTAAGGAGATGGGCTTGTCAAGTGCATTAGACACATTGTGTGGAATCCTATGGAGCTAAGCAGTACCACATGTTGGGAATCCACATGCAGAGAGCCATGTTTGTTCTTTTTCTAGTAAGCATACCCTTTGCAGTAATCTGGACAAACACTGCTTTAATCTTAAAAGCATTAGGCCAAGATCCTGACATATCCGAAGAGGCCGGAGTTTACGCGTGTTTTATGATCCCCAGCGTCTTCAGATATGCTATGCTGCAATGCCAAGTTAGATTCCTACAAACACAAAGCAATGTGTTTCCAATGATGATAAGCTCTGGAATTACCACATTGCTTCACCTCTCGTTGTGCTGGACTCTTGTGCTCAAGTGTGGATTTGGTAGCAGTGGAGCTGCGGTGTCCACTTTCATATCGTACTGGCTCAATGTTGTTCTGTTGTCGTTTTACATCAAGTTATCTCCTTCTTGCGCAAGAACATGGACTGGGTTTTCGAAAGAAGCCTTGCACAATGTGTTGAGTTTTGTTAGACTTGCTGTCCCTTCAGCTGTAATGGTGTGGTATGCCATTGAATTTTGATGAGATGTGATTTGATTTCGTCGTCATTTATGATGCTAAGAACTTACTGTGTTGCTCTATTTTGTGCAGCTTAGAAGCATGGTCTTTTGAGTTGATTGTTCTACTTTCTGGTCTTCTTCCCAATCCCCAGCTCCAAACATTTGCTCTTTCAATATGGTAATTTGCTACTTTACCTTTTAAATTATTTTATTTGTAACTAGAGGATTCTGCTTCTATCTTCATTAATTTATTTTTACAAATCTCCAGCCTTAATACAGCTTCAACGGTTTGGATGATCCCATTTGGCCTCAGTGGTGCTGTGAGGTAAGTTTAAAATTTTCTATTAGTTCCATTTTACATAAGCACCTTTTGGATTCTATATGCCATTCATTTCTTGTGGCACTGCTTTGGATGAATGACACATAGCACAGGGAAATTATAACTTATAAGGAAAACTTAACCCCTAGAAGATAATGTACAAAAATAGCGCAAAAAATCCGGTGTGCTTTTCTTTAAGGGACTCTGTGCAAATATTATTTTGGGCATTTTTACTTTTATTTGCACAAACGGTTAATTATGATTGTATGAACTATATCTTATACACTCATTTTTGTCTTATTTTCAACCCTCTGAAGTGAAGTTATCATGCCAAAGTCTTTGTAACCTATAAATCTATACTATCTTCTTGGAAACAAGGATTAATAGACACTCATACTATTGTGTTAGAAAATAATTTTTATCGAGTGTACTCTTATCTATATAAAACTATGAATGCAGCACACGAGTCTCAAACGAACTGGTTGCTGGAAATCCAATAGCTGCACGTTTAGCCGTGGGTGTGGTATTATTCATGGCCATCACTGAGGGCATCATAGTCGGCCTCGTTCTGCTTTTAATACGTAACATATGGGGATATGCTTACAGCAATGAGATACAAGTGGTGGGCTATGTAGCCACAATAATGCCAATTCTAGCTATATCCAACTTCATGGATGCTCTACAATGTGTTCTTTCAGGTACATTTAATGGTCAATATCATTAATATGCATTTTCCAAGTTAACTGATAGACATCACATAGTATTTGTTGTCTATCAAATTCTATATCCGTTGTGGAAATCAAATAATAAAATAGTCGTGTTCAGTAACCACAACGCACGACCATCAGAAATAATTAAATATTGTATGGTGTTGTTTATTGTTATCATGTGACTTGTAGAGAAAATATCAAAATTTATCGTATGATAGATACCAACATTAGTCCTTTAATATTTGCAATTCTCTTTTTTTATTTTTTAACTTTCTTCTCTGATTTTGGGCATCTTTGTTCAAATTTAGTTTTTTTTTTCAAATTTAATTTTTTTGTTTTAATTTTGGTCCAAAATTTGGACTGAAAGTAGACAAAAATATAAATCGATTAGGAAAAAATAATCAAAATTTGACAAAAATAACCAAAATCAAACAAAAAAAATAATCAAATTCGAAAATTGCAAATTTAAAAATGTTTAAAATTAGAATTCACCATATTTACGGGATGAAATTTTCCCTAACCATGTACAAGAGAGAATACATAGAGGGTTTAAAATTAGAAATCAAACTCTAGAGTTGGTTTTGCATTCATAGTGTATTCATTAATTCAGGTAAATTTGAAAGATATAGATATAAAAGACAATAAAATTCTAAGAGAAATGGATCACAATTGGCTGTAAAAACCGGGATGGACATTAATTTTTTACGATTTTGTTCACATTGAGTTAACATGTGGATTAATAAAGTCGGACTACGTTTGAGTGAGATCATTTTGCATTTTTTAGATAATTATCACTTTTTATTAATATTATTACTTTACATTGAAAATGTTGTCACTTTTTATTTATTCTTCAAATTGTTCTTGAAATAATCCACTGCACCACTATCAATTTTCATCAATTCGGATATCACTTTTTATTGAAATGTTATCACTTCTTATTCGTCTCATGCAACTCTTCCCTTTAGACAGTCTCACACAAGTGTTTACCAATAAAGTTTGGGCATGTGATTAAAAAGTGTGAAAGTTTCCAAAAAAATTTACTAGTTTCAAAGTAAAGTACCACATTGTATTGGACCCTAAATTTTTTAGCAATTTTTTTAAGGCTTATTGATTAATATTAACTCAATGTGAATCAAACACTCTTTAAATGATAATAACATTCATCTATAATCTTTATAGGAACTGTTAGAGGATGCGGGTGGCAGAAGATTGGAGCATTTATGAATCTTGGATCATATTACCTTGTTGGCATTCCTCTGGCGATACTATTTGCCTTTGCTTTCCATATAGGCGGAAAGCTGAGTAAATATATGCATTTTGAATACGTACAATTTATCTTAATTTCATTTAATTTAGTTTTCTCTTCATATATATTTGTATACGTAAATAATATACTATATTGTAGGGTCTCTGTTTGGGAATCCTATGCTGTTTGCCTTTGTTTTCCATATAGGCGGAAAGGTAAGTAAATATATGCATTTTGAATACGTACAATTTATCTTAATTTCATTTAATTTAGTTTTCTCTTCATATATATTTGTATACGTAAATAATATAATATACTCCCTCCGTCCCGGACTTATGTTCACCGGTACTGTAGATACAGAGTTTAAGAAAAGTTGCTTTTTGACCAACTTTATTGACTTTTTAGGGGTATTGTGGTATTTTTAGGTAATAAATAAATTATAAAGTATGTTATGTGTGTTAGGTGAGAGTGGTATTTTTGAAATAAAGAGAACTTTTGAGGTTGTTGGTTGATGTGAAGTTTCCTTTTTTGGGTGGTGAATATAAGTATGGGACGGACGAAAACGGAAAGTGTGAACATAAGTATGGGACGGAGGGAGTATATTGTAGGGTCTCTGGTTGGGAATCCTATGTGCATTACCCGTACAAGTTGTGTGCTTGTTTGCAGTGGCGGACCCAGGATTTTAAAATTTGGGGTACGAAATTGTCAAAGTCACATAGTCTCTCCGTCCAAGGCTAAGGGACCCATTTTATCATTTTCATCGTCTCATTTAAAGGAGGTCATTTCTATTTTAGGAATGTGAGGGATCCACCACTAATACTTCATAATAATATTTTATATTTTCAAAAGACAAAAATACCCCACTATAATTAATGGATTAATTAGGTAGAATGATATAAAATTAATTAAAAAATTTCACATACCAATAGTTAATTAATTGTGTGTAAGCCCTACATGAAATAGTTAATTATTTTGTGTAGGCCCAACTTTAAAAAAAAAAACATGTAAACTTTAACCTGAAATAAACTAAAATGGAAAACATAAACGTTAATATGAGACAGAAAGAATATTTACTAATTAATTTATAATTGAATGAACAATTTAAAAAATATTTTAAATTTATGTACTAAATATTTCATTTAATACTAGTATAATTAAATAACCTCAACAATTAAGGTATCGTAATTTATAATCATAATTTGTAAAGTTAATTATTTGAAAATTACTTAAAAAGGTGTATACGCTATTAAGTTATATAAGCGTTAAAATAAAACTAATTAAATGATTATCAAGTTAATACTGTAATTATTAGTAACATGTAATTGGATTTACATAATTTCTCAATATATAGTAGAGGGTATATTTTCAATTTGGGGTACAACTGTACCCATGAACCTTATTGCGTCCGTCACTGCTTGTTTGGCATCACATTGCGCACTAATGGGAACATGAAGTAAGAAACTATCGTCAAATTTTTATTCTAATTATGTGTTATATATACAAGTTTAATAATAAAGAGAAATGTTTTTTTTTAATTTCAAATAATCATCTCAAATTTTATTTTTATAATTATTATTGTTGATTTTATTAGGCAAAGAAGGCCAAAGAGAGAGTGTATAACTCCACGATTCCTGTGGAGAAATCAAGGAAAATTTCGTGTAGGGACATTTTCACTGTTTGTATTATAATTTCCAATTATTGCGTTTGAAAATCAGGTATGGGACTTTGGTGCCTATCATAATGTGGATTTGATAGTATAACATAACCTCCTTAGTTAATATTGTTTTGATCGGAAATTTTTATTAATTTAGAGGAGTACTATATAATTGATAAAGGGTAAATTACCAATATTTTTTTTATTGGGTTTGTTCAAACTACCAAATAAATCTTGTGATTTGAAAAACTATCAATTACCCCCCTCCTTAATTATAATTTTAATAAAAGTGATATTAAGAAAAAATAAAAACCGAAAAATTCAACTATTTCATAAATAATTAGTAGAACGGTCCAATTAGTGATAATATTTTTAATAGAAAGTGATATTTGTTCAATGAGAAGTGATAACCGTCCAATTACACTATTTTATAAATCATTCATAAGATGAATAAAAAATAATATAACAATTTTAGTAAAAATGATATTTGTTTATAAAAAATGATAATCTTTTAAGTAAATTATTTTATGATTAATTCGTAAGATGAGTAAAAAGTAAAAATATATACAATAAAAAGTGATGTCTAATTATGAATTTTTTAAAAAATAAAAAATATATTTTCAATAATTAATAAAAGTATTTATTAAATAAAAGGGTAGGTCTTGCGTGAGACCGACTCACATGATACCATTTTTCACTTTTTAAAATAGTTATCACTTTCGCTATAAAATGTTATCACTTTTTTATTTATACTATAAATTATTCATGAAATAGCATTATCACTTTTCATTAGTTTATTATCACTTTTCTATGTAAAAGTTATCACTTTCTGGCTGTCTCACATAAGCTCTTACGTGAGACGATCTCGCACAAGTCTTTGCCTAAACAAAATAACGAGAAAAGAAAATTTTCTTCTCAATTTTTAACGTAATAAACAGTGTTGCCTGTAATACTCATTATAGATCCTGATGAGATTGGAAATTCATGTATTTTCGGGTCCAATTGGATACTTCTTTGAGTGTTTTAATTGCTATTATTTGTACAAATATTAATACTATAAATTATTATTGACTAAAAGGTGCATGATAGGTATTTTGTTGTATTTTGATAAAAAATGATAAAAAAATACAAAGTTGGAATGAAGGGTGAACTTGTGCTACTTACAAGTAAACAGACGTGCAGCTTCCATAATTTTTATGTATTTGTGTGGAAGTCAAAACTGATCGTGTGAAATATGTTTGGAAAACCACGGAAGAGAGGGTCGCGTGGGCATGAAGAACACTTCAATTGAATTCTAAACGAGAAAGTTATGATCAAAGTGGTGACGTCGCGCAAGCTATGCCGAATAGAACGGCTGTGCCATTTTTCGTGACTTGTTATATATTCAAATATTGAGTTTTCTAAGAGTTTTTTATATGGTTAGAAAGGACGAGAGGATCGCATGAGCATAAATATCACCTCAACTAGAATTATAATGAAGAAGTTATGATCAAAATGGTGAAGCCTTGCAGCTGCCAACGGGATGTACGAAATTCACCAAGGTTTTATGATTGCTATTATTTGATCAAATTGGCCCATGAATCATTATCCCACATGTGAAGCCATGTGCACTTATCCCACAAGTGAAGCCATGTGAAAGAATTGCTAAGCCATGTTGTGACATGTTAGATCACATGGAAATACACATGTACCACCTAAGATCACCACCTAAGATCACATGGAAATATACATGTACCACCACCTTGCCATGTGCCAGTGTATTCTCGATTCCATCTCACACATCTATAAATACCCAAATCCATTCAAGCCACATACACAAACATTTTGCTGCCCAAATCCCTTCATCCTTCACTCATATTCTTTTCATTAACTCTTACAATTAGTAGTAGTTTGAGGAGTGATCAATTGAGAGTTAATTCTCCACTCTTCTCTTTACATGTTTTCACACACACACACACACACACACACACACACACACACACACACACACATATATATATATATATATATATATATATATATATATATATATATATATATATATATATCAATTCTCACACACTATCCTTTTTTATTGTGTTTATTTTGTTGTCTTTCTGAAATGTTGTCAAATATCGGAAACATGTTGTCTTTGCTTTGTTGTCTTTCTGAAATGTTGTTAAATTCTGGAAACACTTCTGAATAGACAACAGCTTTTTGGAAAAATATTGTCTTTGCTTTGTTGTCTTTCTGAAATATTGTCAAATGCTGGAAACATGTTGTCTTTGCCATTTTTTTATTTTTTCCTCATTTTCTGATTTTTCCTCAATAAATAGTAATTTCGAAAGAGAGTTGGTAGTTTCGAAGTTTCAAATTCTTTAAAATCAACTACACACAACATTCAAGCATTATATATATTTATATTTATATTAAATTATATTTAATTTAATTCTTTTAAATATTAATTTTATTACTATTATTAATTTAGGCATAAAATCTTTATTTAATATCCATTTTTAATAAAAATAATGTCATTTGTATCCATATTTTAATATTTCAATTTATTACTAGAATTGTAATATATGGTCGTTAAATTATTATTTTTTTATAAAATATGTATTTCTATTTTTTATTTTATTTTAACTCATTTTATTTAGTGATTAATTATTTATATTATCTTAAGTGAGTTAATAATTAGTTTATTTTAATTATAGAAATTTAGTCTTAGAATAGAAATTATGATTATAAGTAGAACTCAGTTTAGTATACCCTTGCAGGCATACCTGAGACAAACGAGCAAGTTTATTCCGACCAACTATCTCTAAGAAAGTTTAAGGTGGGGGTAACTTTCACTCTTTACCGAGTGCTACATTTTATGTCATGATTGCTATGTTAAAATATGATATGTGCTACTTATATGTCATGTTATATGACATGTGAGCTTTTAGTTCGATGACAAATATTTTTTACTAACACTTGTATGGGGTGACGACTCGGTGCACATATACCAACTAACACAAATTACTGGCTACATCGGTTCAGTACTAAAATATATTTCAAGTATGCTAACATTGTACTGGGGTGACGGCCTGATGCACATATACCAACTAACACAAGTTATCGGATGACGATTCGGTCTAAAATATTTTCATTGAGTTATCGAACGACAATATGCAAATTATTTTATTAAATGGTATATGTTACATTTTATGGTATATTTGGCATGCATATTTATTTTTAACTGTGCAATCATTTAAGTTAGCCCACTGAGTGTATTTTAGACGCTCACCCCTTATTGATTTTCAGAACAAGATTTAGAAGATGGAGAGGTCCCTACAGATGTCCCAAGACCATAGAGTACTTTTTATTATGTCTTATATTTTAGTATTTTATTAAGAACTTTATTTCAGATATATCATCTGAACGTACTCATTTTGAATATTTCATTCTACTCGGGTGAGTAGACGCTAATGTGTAATAACCTTTATGTAACTTATGTTTTATTATATTATCGCTTTGGGGATTTTATTATTTATTCCGCTGTGTATACTCGACCCCTCTATTATTATATTGAAAATTTTATATCTAGTAGCGTTCTAACCCCATAGCGTAACACGGGGCATTACAGTGTGGTATCAGAGCAGTCTATATCAGGCTTGCTCAAGTACCTGACTTAGAATTTTATATCATCCCTAGGATTGACTATTCTACAACTATGACAAGACTATACTTTAGGATTTTTTGTCTAATTTATATTCTAGTATATAATATTAGTAATATTTTGACTAGATCATGAGCCGGAGAAGACCACAAAACCAACGTACAAATGATAATCTTGAGAATGCTTATGGTGCCCCAAGAGATGATTTAGTGACAATCCTTCGGGGATTGGCTCAACAATTTAATGCAAACTCTGCACGACCACCACCACCAGAACCTATTCCTAAAAACGAGCCAGCCTTGGTAATTGAATAATTCCGACGTTTCAATCTACCAACATTCAACGAAACGGAGGACCCCGCAGAAGCTGAGAAATGGTTAAGGTCGTTGGACAAAATTTTCACCTATCTCGATTGCAATAATGCACAGAAGATTGCGTGCGCTGTTTTTCAGTTCGTAGGTGAAGCTGATTTCTGGTAGGAGGCTTACGGACGTACCAAGACACCCGAACAAAAGGCTAGAATGACATGGGAAGACTTCAAGGAGGTGATCATTCAAAACTACATGCCTCAGTCGTACCGAGATGAAAAGGAAAGTGAATTTCTTCACTTGAAAAAAAGAACAATGAGCGTTCTTGAAAAGGGACTGCGATCTGAGATCAGCACTATCTTGGCTGGACAAGAAATGATGACTTTTGCAGATGCATTTTCCAGAGCACAAGAAATTGAGTCTCGACAGAAGAACAACAGCAACCAAAACAAAAAGGTAATGGAAATACCTGCAAGCGCAAGTGGGAAGGACCGGGAATCGGAAAACGAAACCATAAGGTTCAGAACAAGTAAATAAAAATTAGAGGGGGATCAAGATCACTGCCACTCGGAACAAATTCTCCCTGCTCAAAATGTGGAACGAATCACCTTGGAGCATGCTTATATAGAACCGGAATATGTTATCGATGTCGTCAATTGGGACACACCATACTGGAATGCCCTAACACTAAAGCAACTGGAGGATCGAGTGCTAGACCAGCACGTGCATATGCTATGACACAGCAAGAAGCTGAGGAAGAACCAGAAACAATGGCAGGTATGTTATCAGTATTTGGCACTCCTGATCTTATACTTCTTGATATGGGAGCCACTCATTCATTCATATCTGCTAAGATGTATAAGAAAGTAGAAAATAATTATGAGAAATTAGACAAATCAACCCTTGAGATTAGTATATATTCGGGTAACTCCATCCGAACCATGAAGTTGTGCAAGAATGTGAAGATAGGGATAAATGACAGAGTCCTACTTGCACACCTTCACATAATTGAGATGAAAGATTTTGATGTAATTTTAGGGATGAATTGGCTTAGAGCTAATCATGCTATAATAAGATGTCGTGAAAAAGAAGTACAGTTCCAACTCCCAAGAGATAAGAAGTTTACATTTCATGGAGCGAAAGTTGGAGTAGTACCGCGAGTTATAACAGTAATGAAAGCGATCAAAATGATAAAGAAGGATGGATGTCAAGCACTCTTAGTAAACATCGTGGAAAGTGAAGGAGAAAGGATGAGCACAAAGGATGTTCCTATTGTGCGTGAATACGAAGATGTATTTCCAGAAGACTTACTAGGATTGCCACCCGAAAGGCAAGTAGAATTTACAATCGATCGAGTACCGGGAGCAGCACCAGTCTCAAAAGTACCTTATCAAATGGCTGTTGGCAGTTGGATCTTGTGGTTCATACGTGATCGTAAGGATTTCAGATAAACGATAACAGCGGAAGCAATTAAATCTTGTTTACCGTACTTCTGGGTTGATGTAGAGGATGAACCATTGCAGAGAACCACCTCTCAATCTTCTGCAGTATGTCCCAAGTTGAATCCTGCTGTTGTGTGGGCAACAATCCGCAGGATTCTCTCAATCTGCTCCTGTTCTTTCTAACTGTCAAATGAGGCACTGACTTCGGGTTAACAGGAACTGAGATAACTTATTTATAAGGGCTACTGCAGGGACCAGGAGGAGAAATTGGGCTGGGCCTCAATTGAATTTAATTAACCAAGCTTAGCCCAAAGCTTTTAATTAAATCCAATAATAATAATATAATCCACTAAAATATTATTACTGCACTACCCGTCCAATCCCAAATTATGTTCTGGGCTCCTTCTTATTATAAGCCCGATAGTCTCCCCATGTTTAAGATATACAATGTCCATTAATTAATTAAGTTACTGACAACTCAAATTAATTAATATGTCATCCGAGAGTAGTACCACTCAACCTTATTATCATGCCGGAAATTAATCCACTTGCAAGATTTACATGATAAACCTTATGAGCTCCTCAAGGGGACATCATCAACCTATGACGGACATGGATTCCTTCTACAATCAACAGCACACCATAGATACAGCACTACTTCCCAACTCACCGAGTTTGTTGATTTAATACTTATAAATCTCACCCATTGATGAATCAAAGAAATACATACTGCCCTACGTGTCGAGGTTATTGTATAGGGATTAAGAGCACGAACTTCCATAATAACAGAGATCAAGTTCTTCTATAAGTCAGTATAAGTCGAACGATCTCAGGCGGTCCTACTCAATACACACAAGTGCACTAATGTGATTCTATAGCCAAGACAAGCTAATACCAAACCACACTACAGCCATACCGATAGAGATCCCCGTCTATCTCAGTTGTGAGCATCTGTTTATACTTTATAAGGAAACCGATAATATGATCTTCCGCGTGTTGTCGCACAACATATTATCTACAGTATAAAGTAAATGGACTATTGCATCATGCATATAAAATAAATTATAAGATGCAATCATTTGATCAATGATTCTCATTTCGAATATTGTTATAACATTGTTCATACTGAAGCTAGGCTTTTAGTATACAATCCAACAATCTCCCACTTATACTAAAAGACTATGCTGTCATGTCTTCTGCCATACATCTGATTCCTACTCCTACTTACACGACCATTAAAAGCTCTCGCCTTAAGGTCCTTGTAAATGGATTACTAGGTCATCATCCGATGCAATCTAGGCGACAACAACCTTCCCCTCATCATACGATTTCTCGTAACAGGTGGTACTCGCGCTCCATATGTTTAATTGCCTTATGGACTTGTGATTTCTTCAAGTTTGCAACTGCACCAATATCATCAATGTAAATTGTGATTACCTTGGGCAAACTTAGAAACACTTCAAAGTCCATCATGAAGTCTCTAGAGTCATATAGATACTTTGGCTGCCTCATAGGCTCAAATTCATCATCTTTCTATGATGGAGTCCGGAGTCTGAAATATATTTCTATATAACACTCCTCCACATTATGACTCTACTTCCTAAGATTAAACACATAACCTTTAAGGAGAATTTACTGCCGTCCAATCTGACTAAAAATCTGAATCTACGTAATCCACAAGAAGCAGTGAATCTGTCCAGTAAGTGTATATATGATAACCAGTCCTTCTCAGGCACTTCATATATATCTTACCACAGTTCATCATTCTTGTTCCGGGTTACGTTGATACCCACTGTTCATGCATTCAGCAAAACAAATATCCAATCTCGTTCATAGCATTCTTTAGATTAAGCTTCCTTATTTGCCGAAGCATAAGGAACCGCTTTCATCTCCTTTATCTTCATTTATGTCTCAAGACACATCCAATAAGATAAATTCACATGCTAAACGAGTATGGATTGTATCATTTATGAAACTTGAGATAAGCATAACATCCTTTCATATGATCCGTATTACCGTGATCAAAAGGATATATTTTACTTTTCTTAAGTCCTTCATATCTACCGCTTTAATAACCGTACCCATACGCCCGATAATACTCTTTCATTGTCTCCAATGAGCAAGATACTATCTACATATAGTCCAAGAAATACCACCACGTTTCCGTCACTCTTTACAATACACAAGACTCATCCGCTCATTGATTTAAATCCATGCCACTGGATTATCTAATCAAAACAGATGCTTCACAATCTTAAAGCTTGCTTTAGTCCATCGCTGGACACTTTTAAGCTTACTATCAAAATGCTATTAGTACTTTGCAATGAATTACTCTGGTTGCTTCACATAGATGTTTTCCTCAAGACTTCCAATCAGGAAAGCTGTCTTGACATCTATTTGCTGTCCCTCATAATTTAATATGAGCAGCAATAAATAAAAGAATTCGGATCAACATAAGCATAGCTACCAGCGAACATGTTTCCTCATAATCGAACCATTTCTTTCTGAGTACATCTTTTCGCAACAAGCTTTGCTTCCAAGATTTTCACCTTTCTGTATGATCCTCTTTTATTTCCTTTGACCCTTGCAATGGCTTTTACACCATTTAGTGGTGATACAAGTTCCCAGACTTAATATAGAATCCGTAGATTCTATTTCAACATGCATTGCAACTTACTAAGATTCCGCATTTTCATCTTGTAGTGCTACGTCATATCCGTGGGACAATACCATGTTCACTAGGGATCAAGTCTCACGACTCTCCCAAAACATATATTTATGGGTTGTCATACAACCCTCCCACTACGACAAGGCACTACATGTAATTGTGTATCAGACGTGACACGCGTTGCAGTTTACCTTGTGGTATATCCTCTTGTACACTTGGTACTTATACTTAGTGTTTTCCTTTCACTTCCTTTAGAACAACTTATACATGGGTTTGTGATTTATTACATAGTCCTTTTCCAAAAATCTAGTTATTGAGTTAACAATTATCCTTCGATCTTTTGGACTAAATAAATCACCCTTCATTTTTCTAGGATATCCCATATACAGACAAACGTTTCACGAATTACTGTATCTAGGGCATATCCATAAAATGAATTTAATTATTTCAAATAATTCATCATCTATCTAATCATAACCATAAGAGCCTAATACCTTCTACCCACCACACCATTCAGCTGGGGAATACCCGGTGTAGTCAACTTGAGATTTAATCTCAACTTCTGATCAATAGCTTCTAACTATCCCAAGAGGTATTCGCCATCATGATTGAATCGTAATGACTTAATATATTTTTCATGACGCTTCACTGTACCAGCCTTACAATTCTTGAATTAATCAAAGAACTTAGACATGCAGTGCATCATATAAATATATTGGTTTCCAGAATAATTTTCGAATATTCATAACCACCTCTCGCCTGGATAATATTAGGTTCGCTTGAATCAGAATCAACTAATTCCAACATATATATCTTTGGCTCTACACCCCACAGCCTTGAAAAGGCAGTTAATCATTTTTACTTCCAAGCAGGACTCGCAAGTCTGATAGTTTCCACTTCAGATAAACCTTACGGTCTATCGGCTATCAACTTTTGAATCCTACTCAAGTAAAATGAATTAGTCTTAGACGCCAAATGTATGTTTAGTTCATCTCCGAAGGTTCCTTTCTCTTACTAATTTTAGAAGATGCATTATTAATTATTATTTATTGCATCTGTGGGATGAACATGATTTAAGAGTATACTTATTATCCACCAACGTACTTTAACGGATTAAAGCCTCATTCCTCATTACTATGACCATGTCATTTAAATGAAATGAAGTGTCCATCCGTTAATGCATAGAAACCGAAATCAAATTCTTTCTATGAAATGTACGTAAAGGCAATTTCTCATAATCAATCGTTTATTCTTATCATGAGATAAATAAACAACTCCCACTGCAATAGCCACTACCTTTGTAGTTTTACCCATGTCAATACAATCTTATCCTTACTAAGTGAAAAACATTTAGTGATTCTAGTATCTACACAGTTCGAGTCAGTAGATGCCATCACTAATCATGTTTAAATCATTAGTAAATAAGATATTAAACTTGTTCACATCATGATGAAAATGGCTTTCCCTTTGCCACATGTTTTGTCAGAAGTTTCCCACCATTTACATCCTTTTGTAATTCAGGTGGAACTTACTCAAAACATTTAAGCAATTATGTAGAATAAAATTGACTTAGGTTTCCCTTTCAACTTCTATTCCATATATATTTCCAATTCATTCATCAAATTCTATCATGATCTTGCGCCTTTTAAATTACTCAAGTATCCAAAGAGTTACATGAGACCATCATATTTCTATGAACCTCTCATCTCTTCACTAGAGACATTAACAGGCATCATGAGCCGTCCTATGAGAGAACACACTTGTATTTTCTTAAGCAGTAAATTTTCAAAACCAAGATTCTTTTCTAATCAACTAATTTGGACAAGTAAATATAATGTCTTTTAGTTAACAATTAGTGAGATAATACCATTCGAAATTCAGAGAATCACAAATAAATATTCAGATCAAAACTTCGAATTTTATCCTTTTATATTGTTTCCCTCAAAACAATATAAAATAAAATTCATCGACATCTCAAGCACCGTGAGTCTGCAAGCCACGTTAGTGTGGACGTTTACAAACCCGAACATTTACAAGAGAAGGTTTTACCCATTAATTTCATTTGTCAACCTAACTTTATGACAAAATAATTAATAGTCGGTTACTTTTTAGCCATGCAAATAATAGCAGTGACTCCGTTGGGGAGGATACTAATTATTTACACCTAAGTGTACACCATTATTTGATCCCAAGTCCACTGCGCGAGCTTATGTGCCTTACAGTTGGAGAAGTACACGCGCTCGGGTAGCTTCCTACAATCATCAATTATAAGTTTGTACCAGTGTACCGCACACAAACTCATCCGTTAGGGAGGAAGGCCTATGCCAACACGCAAGTTTATGTGCCACATTACAAACAATAATTATTTATGAAGTCTGTACCAGTGATCCGTGAATAAACTCATCCGTTAGGGAGGAAGGCCTATGCCAACACGCAAGTTTACTCACATCACTTACAAACCAATAATGGAGGCCGCGGGAATTTATTACCAATCCCCTCTCCCACTTAGTTATTTAACACCGAGGGTTTTAAACATGCATATAATATTTCATAAATAAAATATACATCTTAGACATGCTTCTATTAACAGCAATTTAAATAAATAAATCACATAGAACATGCCTGTCACATATACAACAATAATTGACAATTAAATCAATTAATCAGTTATATAACATTAATTAATTGCATAAAATGTTGGATCATTTAAATATGCCCAGCTAACCCAAACTTTATTAGCATAAAATGAGCAACCCATTAATAAAATAATTAAGCCCATTTACCCTGCCAATTTCTTCATTAAGGTCTAGCCCAATATTTAAATTAAATCCAGCAAGCACATATATCCAGCAATTAAAAAAAATTGGCCCAGCAGCCCTTAGACACCACTATTAAATTTGGGCCCTGCAGGCAGCCAAAACCAAATATAAGAAATTGAGCCCAACGGCCCAAAGTATGAGATGCCCTCTTCCTGCCTAAATCACCAACCGCAAAGATAAATCCCAGCGCCAACGTTTGCCGCCAACGAAACTGCCGCTGCCACAACTACTTCTCACCGGCGCCGCTGCTGCCGGCGGCCGTGCTCAGACCTTGCACTCAGTCCTCCTAGCAGCGCCCACCAGCCACCACACCGCCGGTCGCACGATCCCTCGTCCCGACAGCTACCAGCAGCCCTGTCGCGCCGCTGCCCGATCGCACACACGGCAGCAGACACCCCGGCGCCGCTGCTCTCAGCGATAGCACCGTCAGCCCGCCGGAGACATGCCATCAAGACCCGACAGCTTCGCCACATGCCCAGCCTGCCATGCCCAGCAACACAGCGCTATCCACGCCATCGCGCTCGGTGCCGCTGCTTTCGGCAGTGATGCCATCAGCCCACCGGTGTCATCCCGCCGTCAGCTAGCCCGGAAACGACGCTTCGCACTTCCACCATCGCCCACTTCCAGACCTTCCATCAGTCTGCAGCAAGGACCACCGGAACCCATCGGCGCTCCATATTCGTCAGACACGATCGACAGGAACGCCGTCCATGGCCTGGCCCTTCCGCTGCGCCTGCCTTCCATCGCGATTCGCCAGGATGCATTCCACAGTTTGCCATGGCCACCGTCGATCTCGCAGCGATCCCTGCCACCGTGTGCCGTCGACAATCGCGCTGTCAAGGCAGGCTTTCTCCAGTCACCGTTTGGTCCAGTCGCTCGTCGGGAACGACGCACAGCAGACAAGCCCGAGTGCAGCATCAGACGCGCTCGGAACTGACCTCTGTCACGCCCATCGCTGAGTCCTAGTCTGAATCTATCGTCAACTCGGCCGGAATCCACATTCGACTCACATCAGATTATCACCAGACGCCATCGATGTTCATCCGACTCTTCCGACGCATGCCGTCCAGGTCTGACGCCGCTCACAACTTCTGTCGATCTCCATGGCGGGTGTTCACCAGTCGACGTCGTACAGCCTCGCGTCGAAGGCGTCGAAGGCATGGAGCAGATGTGTGCGTATCGTGTTTTTCGATCGAAGAGAAATAAACACACAGCAATAGGGTTTTTATTATTATTATTATTTTTTTAATAAAATAATACCAAAAACCCTTAAAAAGAACAGGCGATTATAAACAGATTATTACACATAATCACTAAAACAGCCTTACAAATCACGTTTCACCAAGAAACCATGCTCTGATACCAATTGTTGGCAGTTGGATCTTGTGGTTCATACGTGATCGTAAGGATTTCAGATAAACGATAACAACGGAAGCAATTAAATCTTGTTTACCGTACTTCTGGGTTGATGTAGAGGATGAATCGTTGCAGAGAACCACCTCTCAATCTTCTGCAGTATGTCCCAAGTTGAATCCTGCTGTTGTGTGGGCAACAATCCGCAGGATTCTCTCAATCTGCTCCTGTTCTTTCTAACTGTCAAATGAGGCACTGACTTCGGGTTAACAGGAACTGAGATAACTTATTTATAAGGGCTACTGCAGGGACCAGGAGGAGAAATTGGGATGGGCCTCAATTGAATTTAATTAACCAAGCTTAGCCCAAAGCTTTTAATTAAATCCAATAATAATAATATAATCCACTAAAATATTATTACTGCACTACCCGTCCAATCCCAAATTATGTTCTGGGCTCCTTCTTATTATAAGCCCGATAGTCTCCCCATGTTTAAGATATACAATGTCCATTAATTAATTAAGTTACTGACAACTCAAATTAATTAATATCTCATTCGAGAGTAGTACCACTCAACCTTATTATCATGCCGGAAATTAATCCACTTGCAAGATTTACATGATAAACCTTATGAGCTCCTCAAGGGGACATCATCAACCTATGACGGACATGGATTCCTTCTACAATCAACAGCACACCATAGATACAGCACTACTTCCCAACTCACCGAGTTTGTTGATTTAATACTTATAAATCTCACCCATTGATGAATCAAAGAAATACATACTGCCCTACGTGTCGAGGTTATTGTATAGGGATTAAGAGCACGAACTTCCATAATAACAGAGATCAAGTTCTTCTATAAGTCAGTATAAGTCGAACGATCTCAGGCGGTCCTACTCAATACACACAAGTGCACTAATGTGATTCTATAGCCAAGACAAGCTAATACCAAACCACACTACAACCATACCGATAGAGAGTCCCCGTCTATCTCAGTTGTGAGCATCTGTTTATACTTTATAAGGAAACCGATAATATGATCTTCCGCGTGTTGTCGCACAACATATTATCTACAGTATAAAGTAAATGGACTATTGCATCATGCATATAAAATAAATTATAAGATGCAATCATTTGATCAATGATTCTCATTTCGAATATTGTTATAACATTGTTCATACTAAAGCTAGACTTTTAGTATACAATCCAACAATGGCACCAAAGGAGTTACAAGAATTGAAGATCCAATTACAAGAACTCTTGGAATTGGGATTCATACGCCCTAGTGTTTCACCCTGGGGCGCACCTGTTTTATTCGTAAAGAAGAAAGATGGTTTGTTTAGGATGTGTATCGATAATCGAGAACTGAATAAACTTACCATCAAGAATAAGTATCCATTGCCAAGGATTGAGGATCTATTTGATCAACTGGGTGGTGCTAGCGTATTCTCCAAGATAGATATGAGGTCTGGATATCATCAAGTGCGAATCAAGAAAAGCGACACTTCGAAGACTGCTTTTAGAACACGTTACGGGCATTATGAGTTCGTGGTAATGCCTTTTGGACTTAGCAATGCACCAGTAATTTTCATGGATTTGATAAATCGTGTTTTCCACTTATTTTTGGATAAATTCGTGATCGTATTCATTGATGATATCTTAGTGTATTCTAGAGATCAGGAACAACATGAAGAATACCTAAGAATCGTTCTAGAGCCACTAAGAAAGGAAAAGTTATATGCCAAATTCAAGAAATATGAATTTTGGTTAGACAAAGTTGTCTTTCTTGGATATATTGTGTCAGCTCGAGGAATAGAGATGGATCCAACCAAGGTGGAAGCAGTAGAGAAATGGAAGATACCTACGAATGTAGGAGAAGTACGGAATTTCATTGGATTGGCTGGATATTACAGAAGATTTATTGAAGGATTTTAAAAGATTGCAGGGCCCTTGACGAAATTAACTCGCAAGGAAGTTAAGTTCTGTTGGACGGAAGAGTGTGAAAAGAGTTTCAACCTTCTCAAATAGAAATTGATCACTGCACCTGTACTGACAATTCCAGATGAGACAGAAGGAGTTATCATCTACAGTGATGCTTCAAAGCAAGGACTAGGATGTGTTCTGATGCAATGTGATAAAGTAGTTGCCTATGCGTCTAGACAACTCAAGTTCCATGAACAGAACTATCCAACTCACGATTTAGAATTGGCAGCTATGGTGCATGCTTTGAAAATTTGGAGACATTATCTGTATGGAGCAAAATGTCAAATTTATACGGATCACAAGAGCTTAAAATACTTTTTCGAATAAAAGGAATTAAACATGAGGTAAAAGAGATGGTTGGAATTAGTCAAGGATTACGATTGTACAATACTGTACCATCCAGGGAAGGCAAATGTGATAGCAGATGCTCTAAGCAGAAAAGGAAAAGGAGAATTAGCCTGCTCTATAACAAACCAAGAATTATTGGTGGCTGAGTTCTCTCGGATGAGTTTGGAAGCCGTGATACCTGCAAGTAGCATTGAAGCAGTATTAACTGCATTACTGATTAAACCCTCCTTAAGAGATAAAGTCAAGGAATCTCAAGATTGAGATAATTTTCTCAGGAAGATTAAGGAACGCGTGAAGATTGGGAAAGGAAATGGATTTGCTCTCACTGAAGATGGGACACTCATCTTTGGAAAAAGATTATGTGTTTCTAAAAATGAGAATCTTATTAGAGAAATTTTGTCAGAAGCTCAGTGTACTCCATACACGATACATCCAGGAGGAACCAAGATGTATCAAGACTTGAAGAATACATTTTGGTGGAAAAATATGAAGAGGGATATAGATTTGTATATCCAAAAGTGTATGACTTGCCAGCAAGTAAAAGCAGAGCATCAACGACCCTCAGGACTCTTGAAGTCATTAGAGATTCCTGAGTGGAAATGGGAGCACATTACAATGGATTTCGTTACTGGTCTACCAAGATCAGTGCGAGGAAATCAGCTATATGGGTGATAGTGGATCGTTTGACCAAGTCAGCGCATTTTCTTCCAGTGAAAATGACTCATGGAATGGATAAGCTTGCATAAATTTATCTAGAAGAAGTTGTCAGATTACATGGTGTACCAGTTTCAATAGTTTCGGATCGAGATCCAAGATTTACATCAAAATTCTGGCACATCTTATAAAATGCGATGGGCACGAAGCTAAAGTTTAGCACAGCGTTTCATCCGCAAACCGATGGTTAGTCTGAAAGGACTATTCAAACCTTGGAAGACATGTTGAGGGCATGCGTACTAGATTTTGGGAAAAGTTGGAAAAGATACATACCACTGATAGAGTTTGCTTACAACAATAGTTTTCAAGCTACGATAGGCATGGCCCCTTATAAAGCACTCTACGAAAGAAAGTGTAGATCTCCACTCTATTGGGATGAGGTTGGTGAGAAGAAAGTTCTAGGACCAGAGATAGTAGAAAAGACAATGGAAGCGATTGAGAATATCAGAAGAAGAATCTTAACAACACAAAATCAACAGAAGTCTTACGCTGATAAGAGACGCAAAGACTTGCATTTTCAGGTAGGAGATAAAGTTTTTCTCAAAGTCTCACCAATGAAAGGAATTTCTCGCTTTGGAAGGAAAGGAAAACTCAAGCCAAGATACATTGGGCCATTCGTGATTTTGGAATGAATCGGCGAGTTGGCATACAAATTAGCTTTACCACCTGAACTAGCTGGAGTACATGATGTATTTCACGTGTCCATGCTATGGAAATATGTGTTTGATCCAAGCCACGTTGTTAACCACGAGGTCATAGTAGTTGACGACAACTTAATGTACGAGAAATTTCCTATAGCCATTCTTGACAGGAAAGTTCATAAGCTGAGAAATCATGAAGTTACTTTAGTTAAGGTTCAATGGAGTAGACTCAATAAAGAGGAAGCAATGTGGGAATGCGAAGACGACATACGAAACAAATATCAGGGTCTATTCTTACCTAATGAGTGAAATTTTGAGGACGAAATTTTTATTTTAGTAGGAGAGGATGTAATACCCACTATAGATCCTGATGAGATTGAAATTCATGTATTTTCGATTCCAATTGGATACTTCTTTGAGTGTTTTAATTGCTATTATTTGCACAAATATTAATACTATGAATTATTATTGACTAAAAGGTGCATGAGAGGTATTTTGTTGTATTTTGATAAAAAGGGATAAAAATACAAAGTTAGAATGAAGGGTGAACTTGCTTGTGCTACATGCAAGTACACAGACGTATATTTTCTATAATTTTTTGTATTTATATGGAAGTCAAAACTAGTTGTGTGAGATATGGTTTGAAATCTACGGAAGAGAGAGTCGCGTGGGCGTAAAAAATACTTCAATTAGATTTCAAACGAGAAAGTTATGATCAAAGTGGTGACGTCGCGCAAGCTGTGCCAAACAGAACGGTTGTGCCACTTTGCGTGACTTATTAGATATTAAAATGTTAGGTTTTCTGAGAGTTCTTTATATTGATAGAAAGACAATGAAGAGAGGATCATATGAGCGTAAATATCACCTCAATTGGAATTATAATAAAGAAGTTATGATTAAAATGGTGAAGCCTTGCAGCTGCCAACTGGATGTACGAAATTCACCAAGTTTTTATGATTGCTATTATTTGATCAAATTGGCCCATGAATCATCATCCCACATGTGAAGCCATATACCAACTAACACAAGTTACTGGCTACGTGGTTCAGTACTAAAATGTATTTCAAGTATGCTAACATTGTACTGGGGTGACGGTCTGGTGCACATATACCAACTAACACAAGTTATCGGATGACGATTCGGTCTAAAATATTTTCATTGAGTTATCGAACGACAATATGCAAATTATTTTATTAAATGGCATATGTTACATTTTATGGTATATTTGGCATGCATACTTATTTTTAACTGTGCAATCATTTAAGTTAACCCACTGAGTGTATTTTAGACGCTCACCCCTTGTTGATTTTTAGAACAAGGTTTAGAAGATGGAGAGGTCCCTACAGATGTCCCAAGACCATAAAAGACTTTTTATTATATCTTATATTTTAGTATTTTATTAAGAACTTTATTTCAGATATATTATCTGAACGTACTCATTTTGAATATTTCATTCTACTCGGGTGAGTAGACGCTAATGTGTAATAACCTTTATGTAACTTATGTTTTATTATATTATCGCTTTGGATATTTTTATTATTTATTCTGCTGTGCATACTCGACCCCTCTATTATTATATTGGGGAATTTATATCTAGTAGCGTCCCAATCCCATAGCATAATCCGGGGCGTTACACTGCCTTCCTTTCATGCTTCAATAATTTTATTGTTAATTATAGACAAAGTCTCTTGTGAGACGTTACTTATGTGAGACCGCTTGTGAGACGTATTAAAGTATGTCTATTATATAGATAAAATATATTTAATGGTTGTTAAAATATGTTTTTTAAAGTATGATGGATGATGGATTAAAGTATAATTTTAGAATGTTATAATATAATTCATTATTGACATACTTTAACAACAAATAAGCATATTTTACCTATATAATAAACATACTTTAGTAATGGGTCGACCCGTCTCACAAAAAACCCGTCTCACAAGAGAGTCTCTCATTAATTAATTAATTAATCTAATCAAATAGGACCTTCTTTTTATACAATTATTGTTTAAGTGAATTTAAAATACACTTTTTTTTATTTATGAACTAGTATTGAGCCCATGCGATGCACAGGATTGATTAAATTATCTAATATATTAATATTAAATTTTTATTTATTTATTATGTGAAATTTTATATAAAAATTTAATGTACTTATTAATTTTATAATATTTTTTTTTTGTAAATTTTACATGTAAATTATTAAATTTTTAAAAGTTTTATAATATAGTACAATTTTTATAAGTTATCTCCAATTGTTAACGATGATATTTGGTCTGAGCGTACTCAAAATCAATAAACTATCCATTCATAAGTAAAAAATTCTATTAATTACTATTATTAATTAATTTAAGCCATTTACTAATACTTAAATATTCACATGTTATTCATTCAATCTTCTAGATTTACATTAAAAAAATTAATAACAAAAAATTAATTAATATTAACAGTATTCCATATAAAACACTAATTTTTATAGCACGACAAATTATAAAATCACATGTATAATACAGGAAAATATGAAAAGATAAAAGTGGTATATGACATTTATCTAATTAAAATAAAAATGAAAATTAATGTGGAAATGTAGAAAACTCATATGAAAAGAAAAAATAAATTTTGAAAAATGTTTAAGATATTTAAAAAATTATGGTAATTGAGAATGTATTACCATTTATTATTTTTATTGCGTAATTAAATATATTCTATATTATATTAGTTGGAATATTAAATTCAAAAGATTAAATATGATAATTTATAGATTGATTGATATTATAATTAATTAATTAATAAAAACATAATTTAAAAAAATATTAAAGAAAAAATTTCGAAAATAGAAAAAAAAATTAAAATAATGTTAGAATGACATGGAAATATAAATACACTTTAATATTTTATAAATATAAATAAATATACATTTTAAACCTTTTTTTTAAATACTATTAAATGTTTTTATAAATATTTTTTTATTTAGAATAAATTAAAACGTATTTCAATTTTTAAAATATATAAATACTAATTTTGTCTCCCGCGAACGACGCGGGTTCTATTATGTGTGATGTCTTTATTTTAAAAATATATTTTTATATTTTATTATATATATATATATATATTTGTTTTTTTTTTTCATCTTACTTTACTATTAAATGTATTTTTTACCTTCGTGTGTTAAAAAGATGAACATTCAATTAATATAAAAGGAAGCGATCATAGAAGAATATTTTCAATCTAAAATCTGGAAAATGAATAAACTATCAATTTGGGGCCTAATTATTTTTTCTATCAGTTAGATGTTAGAGTGATTTGGTTAAGTATTAAACTATTCAATTCTTTATTAGCTTAAACTTTTAGATGAGGTGGTCATTTAACATGGTATCAGATCTCATGGTTAACAGAGGTCCAGGGCCACCCATTTATGAAAAAAATTCCACATGCAAGGCTTAAGGCAAAAGTTAACCCGCCTGTATGTGAGGGCGCATGTTAAATTGATTTGGTTAAGTATTAAACGATTCAACTGTCTATTAGCCTAAGCTTTTAGATGAGGTGGTCATTTAACATTAGAGACCTTAAAATATATAAAATAATAAAAAAAAAGGTAGCAATGTGCCATAATAAGATTTTTTTATCATATTTATATAACAAAAATATTAAACTTATGATTAGTTGTAAATTTAATTAATAATCAAGTATCTCTTTTTATCTTTTAATTATTTTTTTATTGAATAACTAAACAAAATTATTAAAGTTAAAATTCAATTAATTTTTTTTATTAAATAACTCAATCAAAAAATTATTAGTTGTAAATTAATTAAGAATCAAGCCTCACTCTTTTTTTTTTATCTTTTACTTGTATTTTTTTAATTGAATAACTCAACTAAAACTATTAAATGTAAAAATATATTAAAAATTATTATCTTTTTTATTATTTTAAATATTAATTGTATGTTATTAATTAGAGCGACCTGTAAGTTATTAATGAGAGCGATCTAATATAATATTAGTTAAAATGTTAAATTATTTAATATAAAATATTAATTGCAAGATTAGAATTTTTAAACATATTTATAAAAATATTTTTATTATAATTAAAATAATAAATTTTTATTAAAAAATACTTAAAATATTCTTATTAGATTAAATTAAATTAAATCATTATAAAAAATTACTTAAAATATAATATTAATTGAAAGATTATAAAATCTTAATTACTTTAAATATTAAATTACTTAAATAAAATATTAATTTCATTATGAAGATTATTAATGAGAGAGATTAAAAAAAATATTTAAAATATTAAATTATTTAAAATAAAATATTAATTTAATGATTAACGTGAGAGCGCTACATGCACAATTTTTTCAAAACGAACATGGCGATACCACTGACCACATACACAAAATTTTTTAAGAGAAGCGTGACGCCACCACATACACAATTCAAAAATTTTATATTCTCTTACTTTCCAAGAAAACATATTAAGCATGTGGTCATTGAAGTCTCTACCACTCTATTAGGAGAGCAAGAATTGCCCTATCCTCAAAATAACATTAATTAAATTACCTAATATTATTAATTTTTACAAGAAAATTACTTAAAATAATATTATTAAGATTAGAATATTAGATCTTCATTAATTGAATTACTTAAAATAAAGTATTAATGTAAGATTACAAAAAATTAATTATTTTAAATTTAATAATATTAATAAAATATATTACTTAAAATAAAACATTAATTGCAGGATTAACGTGGGAGCACCACGTACACAATTTTTTAAAGAATGAATGTGGCGACGCCACATACACAAATTTTTTCAAGAAGGAGCGTGGCGTCGCCACACACACAAATCCAAGATTTTATTTTTGGCAAGCACTTATAAATTAATAGTATTAATGATTCTTTAGAATTTTGCAATATTATTTATTACTTTTCTTAATTTTTTTAATAAAATATCAAATATAATAATAATTTTTTCAAATTTTAAATAATTTTTGTGATCCATGAATCATGATTACACATAATAAGCTAAAATAAAAATAAACATATCACATACTCAATTTAAACAACTAACTATTTCTATCTTTGAAAAAAATTTCTATTTCCACTACAATGAAAAAATTCAAGCAACTAAATTTCAAATTGTATCTCTTTAATACATACCCATTAATATATAATTAATATATATTTATTAAAAAGTTTAAATTACCCTTAATTCATTAAATAACACCCATTGTATATTATTGTATATTTTCTTTAAGGAGTATTAAAAGGAGAAGCATCAAACCGGTTTCGATCCATCCATGGCTTATGGGGAGAAAGGGAATGCTGAACTAAGAGCGTCAGTCGAGCTCTCGTTACAATCCCATGTTGGAAAATTTAAAATTTTGTTTATCAAACTTTCAAAGATAAATTAATGGTTAATTTAGGATTTTTTTTATCAAACTTCATGGATATAAAGCATGAGCTTCAAATAATTCATGATTGTTCTGCCAGGCTATGAACAGATAGTAGATCTATTTGATATCCAAACAAATGTTCACACCTTTTGATATTGAAAGGAAATATCTTAAAAACTAATGTTGTTTGCTTCTTGTTTCTCACAACAAATATTTTTTCAAGTTCTACTGATATTACGAGGATGGGGAGATGAGGAACAGGTATAGATTAAAGCTGGACATTTGCCCACCCTTTCCGTCTTGCCATCATCTCCATCACCGCCACCGCCTTCTCCACCACCATTGATTTCTTTAGTGTCCAACGTTGTGATTTTAGAACTTTCTTTGTCTGGCAAATTACAACGGAGAGTGCGAAACTGCGTTTTTAGGATTAATAATAGAAATTTCTTGCAATTGAAATTGGAGATAGGGGTGAACTGATTTGTCGTTTGGGAGAATAATCGGTGGATTCTTCAATTCCATTCCAAAACTGAAAGCTTCAATCCAACAAAAATTTCTAACAAATTACAGTGCATAGCGTGTATGAAGGGGTGTGTATAATATAAAAAATATATTATTAATGGTGTGTATAATATTAAAAATGTTATTGGGGGTTTGTATTATCTTAAAATTAAAAAGGGTAAATTTGGTTTTTTTAGGAGGTGTGTATATAGTATAAAATCAAGATTTAAATCATTAAAAGGGGGCATGTATTCAATAAGGGTGTGTATTTAATAGTACTCTTTTAAATTTTGTGTGTCCTTTTTATTTTTTAGAAATGGATCGATTAATTCTTCTTGATTTGAGCGATGAATTCCCCAACTTGGTACAATGTATGTGTCTATATTATTATTAGATACACAAATAAATTAAATTATTAATTAATACAAATTATATGCATAAAATACCATTTTTATCCCTATTTTAATTGTATTAACAAATTAATTTAAAAGGTGTGACGCAAAAAGATAAACTGTCCAACTAATTTCTCTACAAAAATAAGTGGAAGAGAACTTATTAACGTGTCTGCATACAAATATTTATGAATACAACTAATTCTGAATATATTGGATAAATTTATTTCTGAATACATTTAGCTTTTTGGGATTATGATCACATCCACATTATTTTTATATTTAGTAATGTTTATGTTCAAATATATTTTTGTATATTTATGTTCAAATAGTATGTATTCAGAAATTTTTATTTTCAAATTTTATGTATTAATTTTCTTTTTAATATATTTGTGTTCAAAAATTATATATTTTTGTATTCAAAATTTAATTTAATTTGTTGATATTCAAAATTTATGTATTTAAAAATATTTATTTTTAATATATTTGTGTTTAGAAATTAACTTATACTGCGGATCCATGGTGGAGAGTGTGAAATAGTTTTGACGTGGAAACAGAGAGAGAATTATAATGAAGGATATAATCCGATCATTTTAACGTAAATATATACGTCTTTTATCTACATGATATATTTAGGGGTAATTGTGACTTTTTATGGAATAATTTTGTAATAATTAATAATAAAATATATATTTTGTATCTACTAGTAATATTATAGTATATATTGTACTAGATAGTAATAAATCCAAAAATATAAGAACAATAAATATTCCTTTAATAGGACGCTCTAAATTAGTAATCTTTATAGGAAAAAATAAAATTGAAACATAAAAATGCTCTAAGCTGCTATTTCGAGAGAAAAGAAAATAAATACATAAAAGTCATATATTTTCATATGTATAGACAAATTATCAAAGCATTTATGTTAACAAATTAATAAATCTCATTAAATTATTTGATATAATTTTAAATATTAAGAAATCAATTAAATCATTTCAATCAAAAATACAAATTAAATTTTATTAATTAATAGAAAATATAATATACAAAGATTTCTTAAATAAGGCAAATCAATATAAACGAAAATTGTTAAATAAGGTAATTGACATAATGATTTCTATTAATGGATAGATAAGTAACTAATCTCATAAAAAAAATCGAATTTTAAATAAGGTAAATCAATATATATATTAAATGTTAAATAAGGTAATTGACAATTTGATTTCTATCAACATTAATGGATGGATTGATAATTAACTCTTTATATAAATAAATAAAATAAAATCAAAATTTTAAATAGAAAAATTTAGAAATTAAAATTTATTAAAAATAAATAAATAAATTGTGAGTCTGCCATGTCATCAAGGAAGGCAAATAGATATGTAACATGTCATCATCAGAAAACTGATAAATAAATGTGTTTAGATTATAGGATAATCAAGAATTTAAATAATATAACAAATTGAGATTTATACCTAAATATATAATTTTTTTAAAAAAATATTTGAGAGAAGTTAATAATTAGGCATGCAATTAATGAAATTGGATTAAATGGGTTTAATACTTTCAATATGTCAAAGTTTTATATATGATTTGATTTTACTGTAGCGTGATTTATGTTTGTGGAAATCTCAACAAAATGGATTCAATTATAAAAATTATATGACTTTTTATTCAATGTTGAACCATTCATGTTTGATTTATTTGTATGGTATCTTATTTTTTTTAATGCAAAATTGGTGGAATGAATATTAATGATATAGAATATAGATAATCAAAATATAATGTAGTTCATTAATTTATTAAAATCTAAATAAAATATACATTATTGCCTATTCATTGATTTCGGTCAATTAGATAAATCATAATAATTATTATTAATGTGTAATACAATATTAATCATAATTCATACCACTTATCCCTATATAAATTTCTTTATATAGAAGGTAATCTTTATTTAAATGCAATCAAGGAACAATTATAATTAATTTAGGGAATTTAATACTTTATTTTTAGTTATAAATATTAATTCTAAAAGAATTGAGCCTAATTATGATTGAAATTTATTTTGTTATATATCTCTTTATATGGAAAGTAATTGATATAAGTTTTAAAGAAATTGAGAGTAATTATTTCAATTTGATTATATGGCCTACAGTGAATAATTTAAAGTAGAGTAGGTTTTGCGTGAAATCGTCTCACGTGAGACTATTTTATACTTTTTAAAATAGCTATCACTCTCGATATAAAACATTATTACTTTTGCTATAAAATGTTATCACTTTTCATTATATTATAAATTGTTCATAAAATAGCATTAAAGTAGAGTAGGTTTTGCGTGAAACCGTCTCACGTGAGACTATTTTATACTTTTTAAAATAGCTATCACTTTCGATATAAAACATTATTACTTTTGCTATAAAATGTTATCACTTTTCATTATATTATAAATTGTTCATAAAATAGCATTATCACTTTTCAGTATAAAAGTTATAACTTTCTGACTATCTCACGTAAGCCCTCATGTGAGACGGTGTCACAAAAATCTTTGCTTTAATGTAATAATTAATGATGAATTGATTATTAATAAATTTAATTTTTATTTTACATGATGAAAGATAATTTATTCATAAAATTGAAAATAAAATATCATTGAAATTAAAAACTTAAATTAATATAGTAAATTATTAAGTAGAGTGTAATCATGATTTAAAATCAGAATTAGACATCTAAAAACTTGATAAAATTTAGTAATAATGATTTATTTATTATATAGTCTGATAGAGAGTTTAAATTAAAATACAATCAATTAATGATTATTGACATCGTTAATTATTATAATTAATAAAATTGATTGATGACGATAATTAAAATTAAACTATATATAGTAGGATAGTAAGATATTTTAAGTAGAATTTTGATATTTTATTAATAGTGATTGAAATCTTTAAGTTTAATGATTAAGATATATATCTTAATAGTAGAATGAGTATAAAATTTGATTAAAACTAACTATTTAAATAAGCAAAGTGTTAAATGAAATTAATATTAAATACTAATTCAAAATATATATAATTTTTTTACTAATGATGACAGAGAATCTTCAATTTACAATTGAATAGTAATTATTAATAATTTGAATATTAATAACAAAATTATTACTTAATAAATATTTATAAAAATTTACCATAAATATAAATAATTATAATTAAATAAGGCTAAATATAGTGTGCACCCGGGTGCACGCGAAGCTTCGTGTGCACCCACGTACAAATATAAGCAAAAACATATACAATTATGAGTAAAAATGTGTACAATTTAATTGTTAATTTTTTTAATAAAAAATTGAGTGTAAAAAAATATACAATTATTAAAATACATGTATACACTATTGAATAAAAAGTTATACACATATGAATGCTTGTTTTTTTAATGAAAAACTTAGTGTGAAAAAAATATACAATTATTACAAAACGCGTATACAAAAGAGAATAACATGTATACAAAATAGAATAAAAAGTTATATAAATATGGGTGAAGGGTGCACCCGGGTGCACCTAATATACACTCATTAAATAAACAATGGCATGATTAAGGATTTATGATAATTAGTATTAACAGGGATAAAAATATGGAAAGAATAATATATTATTTTAAGTCAAAATTTAATAATAATTATAATGGTGACAAAATAATTAGTGAAAACTAAATGTCATTGATTTCTTGTTACTTTTGATTCTCAAGTTAATCCAAAATTTCTTATTATTATTTTTTTATCTTCAAACTAATTCAAATCAAAATTATTGACTAAAATTATATTGATTAAAGATTAGAATTGATAATCAAGAATTGCCTTAACAAAAAAAATAAAATTCTATTAAAAAACAAAAAAATATAAACAAATAATGTACAACATTGATTTAAATCAAGCAAATAATAAAATAAATGCACACTCAATCATTAAAGAATGAGCTACTAAAATTTTTTTATAAAATTATACTCAATTCTTAATAAATAATCTTGTTAAAACACATAATATTCAAATCTCCATATTTGCTTTTATGTTGGGCATGGATGTCAGATCGGTCCAAATTCAATTTTTTTATGGTGAGATAAGATTCAACTATCTCTCTCTTTTAAATCTTCAAAGAATATTATATATTAATAATAACCAAAAATTTGGAACAACAAAGAACGATGAAGAAAAAGGCAAAAAGACACTCTCAAATGGTCAAATTATAAGTAGATTTAATTTAATTTCACAAACCTGATATAAGGAATAAATTTTAAACAATAAAGAAAAAAAAAACCCTCTAACATAAATGTAGAGGGATTAATAACTTTAGTACAATTTTAGGGGCAAAATAAAATCAACAATTACATGTGAGCAATTCTAAATATTTATCTTGTGCATCAAGATGTACACACTCTAAAAACTATCAAAGTAAAAGAAAAATTAATTTCATTAAATTTCAAATAGTTAGATATGAACAAATATAATCTCATAAAAAGTGAAATAAAAGCTAAATATTAATAGAGAGAAAAAAAGTGATTATCAATTAAAAATATAAACTAATGAACATTAGAACAAACAATCAAATGTTTAAATATCACATATTGAATAAATAAAAGCAAATTCAACTTTAAAAATTTTCATATTATGATTCAATCTACTCTTACCGTAGGAACAATTTTCAAACCAGAAAAATTAAATATTTAATCGATTAAGGAGGAGAAATTTTTCAAGATTGAAAAAATGAGTGTGCAAATGAGTTTTTATATAAAAAGGAATATAATCTCTATTAATGACATTTAATTTAATAACGTGAGTATGGAATGATAAAAAGGAAAGCATTATTAAGAAATTAAAAAGGAAAGCAAAAGAAAGAGAAAAAAATGTAAAAAATAAATCTAATAAAAATAAAACAAAATAGAAAGTGCTCCAAACACTCTCACAATGCCATGTCATCATGGAGATTAAGGAGACACTCCAAGTCAACAGAAGACAACTGCAAATTAGATGTTTTTAGATTAGATAATCATCTCATATGAAGAATTCGTGAAACGGTATTATGCAAGATATACCAAGTAAAAATATGGTGAATGTTTCATCGTATATATGGAACCGTTCCATCCAATACAAGCTCTAAAATCTAACATACAGTAAATTCATTACATACTTTCCACGTTTGATGCTAAATATACACACATTAGTACTATTTTGCGTACGTTAATAAATCTTAAATGAAATATATTAATTCATTGCCTGAAAAATTAACAAACTATGAATCTCAAATCAGAATTATTTTTTTCTATGAATTAATTAAGAGTTTAAAATTATGTTAAATAGTTTTATGTTAATCATATAACACTTAAAAAAAAATTATCAATGAAATATTCTATTGTAAAACCGTAATTTCATTGTTAAATTTAATTACTAAAGGATTAATAATATATATAATCTGTTCATAATTTTTCGTTAATAAAGTGGTGGTTGATAAATTTTTACCAACAAAAATATAATTATATTGGTAAATATTTTTGTTGGCAATCCGCGCTACTAATAATTTTGTTGGCAATTTATGTAATGATTATGTTGATAGTTATTAGCAATGAAAATTATTCTGCTAGTAAAAACAATATAAATCAATTATCATTCTATTACTAAAAGGAAAAAATATAATTTTTGTTGGAAATTTATTGGTAATTAACAACGGATTAAATTTCATTGGTAAATTAAATTGATAAAAAGGAGTTTTTTTAAAAATGTAAATTAATCACATATTAAAATGTTATTTTAAAAAATCTTAAAAACATGTAAATATTTGAAGTTTAATTTAATTGTAATTATTTTTAATTTTATGATATTCATGACCTAAATTAATAATTTTACACTTTTGAGGCTCTTATTATTAATCGATACAAAAAATAATTTCAGGTATTGAATTTTACTTTGAATAAACTCCATTTTAAAACGATTATCCCGTACACCACACGGTTAACACCTAACAGTAAAACAATAATACATGCCTTTGTGATTCTTTATTTCATATATTAGGATAAATAATAGTAACACTTATGAGGTAATCTTTATTCCTCCCAAACACTAATATCATTATTTAAGCTAGGTTGATATATATCTCTAAACATAGTGTTATAAAGGTTATACTCAATGAATGATCCAATCATACTTCTTCGCACCAGAAAGATAGATACCATCAATTCGTGCCTCCCAATAGCAAAAACCAGGGCCACACTGCTTTTTCAAGCTACTTTTAAATGCATCAAAAGAGATCTCTCGATTAGCCCACACAAGATGACAAAAGAAGAGAGTGCCACCAAATAAATTCTCGCAAAACTTCCAATTATAATCATAGTTTGTTGTAACTTCTCGATATCCAAGATCGTCGTTTTTGGACTAGCAACGCAATTGGAGAACCGGAGATGATGGAAGTTTATTAACAACATGAACAACATATTGCTTGGTCAAAGTACATCTTGCAAAGATTATGGGAAAAAAGATAGCACAGAGAATGAAATATACAATGAGGGTTTTCATCATGAAGCAAATATTCATCTACTATTGACCTTAATTATAAGTTTAGACGTTGATCTTAATGTATGTTTTTGATTAATGAGTAGTGGTGGTTATGTATATTTATAGGGCTTCATGAACATAAAATTAACTAAGAATTAGACTTTGATAATGAATATTAATTAATTAATACAACTAATTAGGCAAGATTATATTTTATGTCTTCTTTTGTTAAAATATACCTAATTAAAATATAAAATATAACTCCAGTTGATTGTTAGTGTTCAAAAGAAAATAATTCTATATAAGATTAATTGGTAATGCTTTTTGTATTGGTAATGTATATTGGTAATAATAGACGCAAATGGCTTTAATATTTTTTAAAGATTTATTTACTACTAAATACGTACTTATTTTATATAATACTATTATTATCACAGATTATAATTAATACTATTAATTTACAAGTGCTTGCCAAAAATATTTTTTAAAAATTGTGAGGTGGCAGCTCCACGTTGCTCCTTGAAAAATTTTGTGTATGTGGCGCTCCCACGTTGATCCCGCAATTAATGTTTATTATATTTAATTTAAGAGTCAATTAATATTAGGTACAATTTATATACCACAATTACTAATAGATACAATAGATAAAAATATTATTAATTAATACATTAATAATGAGTAAAATATCCTTCTTACCCTTATTTTAATTATGTTCAAAAATAATTTAAAAGATTAGATATTTAATATATAATATTAAAGAGAAAAATCATCCCACGTATTCACTCCTTAAAAATAGGTGGAAGTTTACTGCAATCTGTTGATTGAAAGCCCGATAATACTCCCTTAACCTTATTTGTATTTAAAAATTTTGTGTTCAGTGTTTAATAATTTGTGTTTAGAAATTTATATAGTTCAGGATATTTATATCCAGATTTTAATAATCAATTTCCTGTTACTCACACCATTAAAAATACTTTACTTGTATTCAGAAATTTATATACTTTGATAGTTAAAAAAGATATTACTTGTGTTCAGAAATTTATATACTTGGTATTCAGGATATTTGTATTCAGAATTTAATAATCATTCATACGTTGATTTATTACGTGAGTAAAACTCTCACATGTGTTCAGAAATACATATACATGGTGTTCAGAATATTTGTGTTAAGGACAAAATAACTGCGCAGAAGAACAAGATCACCATAACAAGATCCACCCCATATTAGTGGAGAGATGGGAATCATTAATTAATTCAAAGTAATACTAATATCACAACAAAAAATATACACATACATACAAACAACCCAAAGAGGATGCAAATGCGTTAGTTAGGAGATAGAAGAGAATAATATCGTTAAGAGGGAGAGAAGAGAATAGTAACTTTTGCATAATATGCTCTCGCTTCAGAAGTTGATGATGATGCAGCAATGGAGAGGAAATCACCGATGACGAAATGAATCATATTATATGATTTGAGATTTTATTTCATTGTTATATATGGATATATTAGGTATCTTACATTAATAAATTGTATCTATTAATAATATTTTTATGTTAATGTATCTACTGGTAATATTGCTATATATTTTGTATTAAGTAGTAATTTAATTTAAATATTTAATAATACTACCATTAATACATAATAATATTATTTTAAGTTTATATAAGTAATTTAATTTAATACTTTAAATATTTTTTATTTAATCCATAAATTTTGTGTGAATTTTAAATTATTTATTTTCATTGGATTTTAATTTATTTATTTTCATATTTAGCATATACATTTTAATTAAGGTGTGGTACAATCGATTAGTTATAAAGTTTTGGTAAATTATTTATTTTCATTGGATTTTAAATTATTATTTATTTTCATAATTTACAAGTGCTTGCCAATTTTTTTTTTAAATTGTGAGGTGGCGACGGCACGTTGCTCCTTGAAAAATTTTGTGTATGTGGCGCTCTCACGTTTATCCCGCAATTAATGTTTATTATATTTAATTTAATTTACTATAATTAATATTTTGTAATCCTACCATTAATACATCTTAATTTAAATATTTAATAATCCTACCATTAATACATAATAATATTATTTTAATTTTATATAAGTAATTTAATTTAATACTTTAAATTTTTTTATTTAATCCATAAATTTTGTGTGAATTTTAAATTATTTATTTTTTGGATTTTAAATTATTTATTTTCATATTTAGCATATACATTTTAATTAAGGTATTGTACAATCGATTAGTTATAAAGTTTTGGTAAATTATTTATTTTCATTGAATTTTTAATTATTTATTTTCATATTTAGCATACACATTTTAATTAAGGTATGGTACAGTCGTTATAAAGTTTTGGTAAATTTATAGTATTATGTAATAATATTATTTTAAATAATTTTCTTAATATTATTTTAAGTAATTTTCTTATAAAAGTTTATGTAAGTAGTTAAATTTAATACTTTAAATATTTTTGATTTAATCTATAAATTTGGTGTGTATTTTAAATTATTTATTTCCATATTTAGCATATAAATTTTAATTAAGGCATAGTACAATCGATTAGTTATAAATTTTTGATAAATTTATAAAGAAACAAAAAAATTTTTGTTGCTGTTTGATTATTTAAATTAAGTTTTAATAATTTTATTAAAGATGGAGTATATTATTAAAATTTAATATTTTTAAAGTAATTTTGGTGTTAATTTTAAATTATTTATTACCATATTTATCATATAAATTCATTGTATATAAGTATATGACATAATACAAACGATCAATATTCATCTATAGTGAATTTTTTTACCTCCATTGCAATCTTTATACTGTTTCTTTTTTCCTTTATTAAATCATGTCATCAATTTATGATCCTGTGTCTGAAATTACTATGCAAAAGGAGACTTGGCGATTTAAAGTTAAATGCTTGAGGCTTTGGATACCATACCTTGATAATACAGACAAAAAAAATATCTGGATATGATTATGATGGATGAAAAGATAAATTTTAGTTGATTATAATGATTAAATATTCTTTAAGTATACGATATATTTTATATTTCCACAACTTTTAGATTATTAACATGATAATATTTTTTTTTTAGTTATTGTTATATTATATGTGTAGGGTTCGAAGATTCAAGCAACAATTCGCCATAATCACATCTCAAAATTTGAGAAATTGTTAAGTAAGGGGCACAATATATTATATCAAATTTCCGTGTTGCTGAAAATATTGAGTCGGTCCTTATTACAAATCATGAATTCAAGTTGAACATCCATAATTACACGTTGGTACGATTGACTTCGCCATTAGAAACCAAAAAAACTGGCTTGAATTTTATTGATTTTGATACAATCAATTCTCAAGACAATACTAGAGATACAGTACTCATAGGTATGTTTTAAAAGTTTATTATTATTTTTTTTATAGAAACTAATTATACTTTTTAAAAAAAATTAGTTCTATTTTTTCTTACAATGACAATATCCACAGACATAATTGCTTTGGTGGTAAAAATAGGAGATATAATTTGTGTTAGTGCAAGGGGCAAACCTACAGATAAAATTGATATTGAGCTTTAAGATGAACGGTAATTTTCTTTTAAAATATTTATTCATATTTTTTTTAACTCAATTTTTATGTTTAATGTTTTTTTAATTAAAATTTTAACATCAATTTAAGACACACAATCATGAATTGTACATTGTGGGGAGAATATGCAAGACAACTGATGCAATACAAGAGGAACAATCCAAACCAAACACTTATTATTGTTTTTGAGTATGCCAAAATCAACAATAAATATAGAGGTACATTTTTTTTAAAACTCATTTTATTTATGTATAATTCTGTATGTATTTAGATGTCATTGATGTTTATTCTAATATATTTAGCCATTAATCATATATTATTTGTCCTCTAATTTCTTAGATATATTTTAACAATAATAATTATTATTATTATATAAAAATTTAAATCATACTTTCTTTGAAATATGCTATAGGAAAAAACATATCAAATTCTTGGAATGCAACAAGGATAACAATTAATAAAGATATAAAAGAAGTTCATAATTTTCGAAAGAGGTACGCGCTCAATCTATACATTACATTTAGTGATTTTTTCTTTTTAAAAAAATATATATCTATAAATTTTAATATTTATGCATTTGGAAATGTAGCATGAGTTTAATAGGCCATGATAGATTACCTGGACAGTCTCATATAAATCATATTGGTAGAAGCTTCGTCTTTGAAGAATTTACACAAAATGTAGAAGTGATCTATCTTACAAAAATTCAAGACATCAAGGATGTAAATATTCCATTATAATTTTTTTGTTTTAAAATATTTTTGTTACAAAGATTAAAATACATTACAATTATTATATAACTTATGTTAATTTATATTTTCATCATGGATTTTTAGGAAAGCTATTGCATTGTTATTGCAAATGCTCAAAGAATCCAAACTGAATATAGATGGTACTATAATGGATGTAACAAATACACCAAGAAAGTTATTGATAAATCTGGAGTCCCTTACTGTGAGAAGTGTAAGCAGGACATACCAGTACCTGTGCCACAGTAAGTTTTATTTTTTTCTTTGAACGTTTAACATATATTTTTTTTAAATTTACTATTTTCTTTAGAAAATGACAAATAAAATTTTATTAAGTTATTTTGCATTTCAACAGATATAAAATTCATCTCAAGGTTGCTGATGAAGCTGGGAGTACTTTCTTTATAGTATTTGATAGAGAAATTAGACCAATAATTGAAAAAACAGCAGCCGAACTCATTGAAAATCTTGAGAAGGTATTTTATAATTTTCATAAACTGACATCTATAAAGAATAGAATTACATTAATCAAATTTCACATATTACAAATTTTCACATGACTGAAAGATATGACATAAATTAGAATTTAGTTTACAAAATACAACATACCTATTATACCTATCCTATGTTTTATTATAATTCTTTTTTATTAGCTGGACTTGGTTGGATCATTTCCTAAAGAGCTTGACACTCTTATTGGTTCGAAGTTCATCTTTAGATTCCATATCTCCGAAAGAAATATAAGTAGTCATTGGAATGTATACACTGTGATGAAAGTATCTTCAGATCCTACTATGATCAAGGCTATAACGAATAGATCAAAAGTGAAAAAGATATTGAAGTTAAAAATTAAAAATGCATTTATGGTGATTTGCTCCATCTTTTCTAACTGTTATATTATACTATTATTTTTTTATGTTTACATACAACCTTTAGGATCCTCCATGAATGATGTTTTTTCAAATAAAATGAGTACTCTAAAAGGGAAGCATAAATTGGTTGACTTTGAGACTATTGATGATGATGAAGATTTATCCATAAATTTTATTATAAATGCAGATTTAGATTATCATAATTTTTATGAAACTATGAATGATTATTTTAATTCTATTATCAATTTTATACTTCAAATTTTTCTAGAATTAAGAATTAATGTTTATTTCAATATCATTACCAACTCTGTTTTCCATATCAAGTATACATGCGCCACCACAAAAATAAAAATTCAGAATCTAAATTGTCTCATACAAAATTAATTTATTCAAAATAGTCTCAAAAAATTTAATTTTACCAACAAATAAAATCATAACTTTTAACTTTTCTCTAAAATGGTCATTTAAACCTAAAAATGATCAATTTTATTTATTAGTTTTATATAGATAAAAAGTAATATTTTGAGATAAAATTACAACAAGTAAAAATTAATAATTAAAACAAAAGTTATGGGACAATATTGATAAAAAAGAGTATTGTATTGAAATAAATACTATATAGCAAAGCTAAAAGGTTCCAGGTTTGGAACGAATATTAAGCTCTTAATTAATATTTTATTTAATCTTATAATTAACATTAATTTTAAGTAATTTAATATAATATTTCAAATATTATTTTATTTAATAAGTCCTATTTTAAGTAATTTATTATGACAACCACAATAAAATTTGTACATGTGGAAATCTCACATTAATCTTATAATTAATATTTTAAAATAATTTATTATTCTAAATATTAATTTTTTATATTCTCTTATTTATTTATAATTTTAATAACATAACTAATATTTTATTTTAAATAATTTAATATGAATACCATAGTAAAAAATCATATTGTATTATTTAATATTTATATAACCATAATTAAATTTTATTGGTGATACTATATGTAGACAATATATTTTAAGATTAATATTTTATTTAATCTTGCAATTAATGTTTGATTTTAAGTAATTTAATATATTATTTCAAATATTATTTTATTTAATATGTCATATTATTTTAAGTATTTTATTATGACTACCACAATAAAATTATGTGGCAATCTCAATCTCACATTAATCTTATAATTAATATTTTATTTAAATAATTTATTATTTTAAATATTAATTTTTATATTCTCTTATTTATTTATAATTTTAATTACATAACTAATATTTTATATTAAGTAATTTAATATGAATACCATATTAAAAAAATCATATTGTATTATTTAATATTTATTTAACCATAATTAAAATTTATTGGTGATACTAAATATAGAAAATATAGTTTAAGAAAAGATTCGATTAAAATTATTTCTGGTGTGCAATCACTATTATTTTGGCAAAGGATATAATAATACTATAATAAAAAGTTTGTTTCGAAACATAAAATATATATATATATATATATATATATATATATATATATATATATATATATATATATATATATATATATATATTGTATTTGGTGAAGTTTTTAGAAATTTACAATAATTAATGTTACAGATAATATAAATATGATTATATTTTACTTTTTATTTATTTCAATTCAGTTACATAATATTCCATTTAAAGGTAAACATCATAATTACAATAAATAAAGATAAATATATACGAACATGAAAAACAGAACAAAAATAACATTACATCAAAACATATCGAAATTAACATAATAAAGTAAAGATCATTTAAAAAAGTTATATTATAAAAAATATAACCCCAAATATACTAGTATAATATAATTTAAAATTACCAACATCTAAATATATCTTAAGTATACTATATCTGAAACTTTTCTTGCTGATGTGTCGCCTTCAGAGCGCTCCAATGTGACGTGTGATTTTCTCAATTTTTTGAAATTTTTAATACTTTTTTTTAATATTTTCCTTATTTACTCTTAATTTACTTCCTTATTTAATATTTGTTTTAATTAATGTGTTTGTTATTTTAATAATGATTAAATTTTCAATATTTTATTTATTTATTTGGGTATCATTAATTAATTACAAAATCTTTTAATACAATAAATTAATTAATTAAGAGTTGATATTAGATGCACTCGAGTGCAAGGGTACACCTATATGTATAACTTTTTATTCTATTTTGTATACATGTTATTCTATTTTGTATACGTGTTTCTTAATAATTGTATACTTTTTTCACACTAAGTTTTTCATTAAAAAAACTAGTATCCATATGTGTATAACTTTTTATTCAATAGTGTTTACATGTTTTTTAATGATTGTATATCTTCTTACACTAAATTTTTTATTAAAAAAACTAACAATTAAATTGTATACATTTTTATTCATAATTGTATATGTTTTTGTTTATATTTGTATACATTTTTGAAAGTGGGTGCACCGTATCTTAGGGTGCACCGAGGTGCACAGTATAATTAGCCATTAATTAATATCAAATTAAATCATATATACATAAAGGAAAAAAGAATATTTCATATAATATTCTCTCTCACCCCACCTATAAATAAGACTTTTTCGTTATTCATTCTAAATGCACACATTCGATTCTTCAAGAGGAATAAGAGTTCCTCTAAAGAATTGATTTATGAAAGTATAAAAATTTATTTCGATAGAGCGATTCCTTCATGATCTCCTCCACCACATCGATGCTATGACACTGCGTCTCCATCGGCATCTTCATTGCTTTATCAAGGTTGAATAGAACCTCCTCTTTATCCATGCGCAGCCTTAACTCACCCTTTTGAACATCAATCATAGCTCCAGCAGTAGCAAGGAATGGTCTTCCTAAGATAAGGGGAACATTATCCTTGTCATCCTCCATCTCGAGCACAAGAAAGTCCACAGGAAAGATCAGTTTCTTAACTTTTACTAAAACATCTTCAATAACACTACCCTTCGGAAAAGTCATAGACCTATTTGCCAATTGTAGAGTAACCGTTGTTGGAGTTAATTCCCCCAAACCAAGCCTTTGAAATATCGAAAGGGGCATCAAATTGATGCTTGCCCCAAGATCACACAAGGCTCGTCGTGCCGGCCCCTTCCCAATCTCACATAGAATAGTGAAACTTCTCAGATCCTTTAACTTAGCTAGCAGCTTCCTCTGAATGATCGAGCTGCAGTTCTCAGACTAATTCACAGTTTCAATTCCATTCAAGCTTCTCTTCTTCAAAAGTATTATATCCATTAGGAAGCGGGCATAATATAGCATCTCTAAGAGTGCTTCAGAGAAAGGAATGCTCAAACTTATCTTATTTATGATATCTGAAAACTTCTTAAACTTTTCTTCTAATCCCTTCTTGACTAGCTAGAAATGAAACGGAGGAGGTATCTTAGTCTTTGGAATACCCCATTAATTCATCACGTTCAACCTTCTCTGCTTTATCCTTCTCAGCTCGCAATCTCTTTGTTCTTTCCCATTTCTTTTATGCTATAAGCTCGGTATTCTACTCTTTGAATGGTACTAGAGTAGCTGATTAGAGCTATTTTCACCTAGATTTTAGTATCTTTTTATATGTGTTTTCGTATTATTTTATCCGTATTTTATATGTTATTTGGTTGTGTTTGGTATTTTTATTGGAATGTGTGTGAATGAGCTTAAACTTAATTCGGAGAAAGCGGATCTCAATTCGGAGTTGAAACGAGGGAGAACGAGCCAAAACAGTGAAGAAATGCAGGAGCCAGCACACGAGCTGTGTAGCCAACACGGCCCTGTAAGAGTTGGCCGTGTGGCGACGTCTAGTCATTCAACACGGGCAACTTCAGGTCGTGTCCAGTTGCACGAGTCGAGTCTGGAGCACGAGCCGTGTCGCCAACACGGCCCTGTAAGAAGTGGCCGTGTGCCGACATCAGAAGAGCCAACACGACCAAACCTGTGCCCGTGTTACAACACGCGACTCGTGTTGGCAGCACGAGCCGTGTCATCAACACGGCCCTGTAAGGCGAGGCCGTGCGACAGCATCAGAAGACACAACACGGCCACCTCGTGGCCGTGTTGCGTAACACAACTCGTGTTGTGTATTTTCCTGCAGAAATTTCCAGATCCTTCTAGAAGCCTCCAAAGGGGTATAAATACCCCTTTATTCAACAATTGCCAGGAGGATCCGAAATATCCATCATCTACACACACATCACACACCATTTCTTCCATTTTCCACCATCATCTTCATCCACCTTCATCCATTTTGATCCATCTTCATCATCTCCATTAATTCTCCATCAAAACTTCATCCCTTCCATTGGGTGTGAGAGATCTCAAGGAATCAAGAGCTAGAGGTGGAGATCAAGAAGAATAGAAGATTCTCTTCAAGAAATTGATAGGGAAGAATCCATTCATTTTGTATTTCTTTAGATCTAAGACTATGGGTATTTGTAATGAATCATTTATTTGTTTTATTACTTTTATCATGGTAGGCTAATCCCTCTAGTGGGATTAGGAATATGAAGAGCATATTAGATTTATATTATCATGTGGATTAAATTGGTTTTTGATTTAATTGATGTTGATTTCTATTCATGGAGTTTAATTGTCTTGATGTTGTGATTGCATGGTTTGTTATTCATGAATGTTTATTGGTTTAATGGATTGTTGATCAATGGATTATTTGTGGTAATTAAATGCTATCATGATGTTCATGTATGTATTGCTTGGAGTGAGACGGAAACGACCCTCTATAGTATTAGGAAGGCATGAATAGACATTGAGTTTGGATTTGATCGAAAGGATATTTGAATTCAATGAGGGGAACCAATCCATTCGTTGGCCTTAGCACACAAAAAGGGAGAGTTTAATCTAACTAGTACCTAGATGGAAGGGGTTAATGTTGGGCTTTGATCTTAAGTGCTTTTGGGAGTCTAAAATTGATCAACAACCTTTGTAACCCGAAAGGGAGCTTAGGATACAATCGTGATCACCCTTAGTCTACATCAATTGAGTTGAATTCCGTTTGCATGATAATATGAATCGAGTGTGCTTGGATGTTTCTAATCCCATGTTTTTCTATACTTGAACTTTAGCACCCATTTTCTTTACTTGTCATTTATCTTATTTGCTATCTTATTTACTTGCTACTTGTTTTAGTTGTTAATCAATCTCAAAACCCCCGATCATCTTTACAAAAACAACATGAACATGAGCTCACGTATTTTGCTAGTCCGAACATAACTCCTTATTGGATTGATAATTTTTCTTGGGATATACTACTACAACGATCGAGTATTCTTGCTCGTGAGTACTAAAAATAGGCAAACAAGAAAATGGCGCCGTTGCCAAAGGGGAGTTTGACGGACTAGTCGAGTACTATGTTATTGTTTTAGTTGTTCTTGATAAGGATTCTTTTTATTTTCTTTTATTTATTATTTGTGTTTGTGGTCTCACTCTTTGACTTTTCGTAGGTGTTTTATGATCACAAGATCAAAGGGAAATCAATCGATCATTCCTTTGAATTTGGAGATTGAAAGGACCGCACGACAAAGGAAGCGAGAGAGGCGTAAAGCTAGAAAAGAAAAAAAATATGGAAAATCAAAATGGAGATCATGTCAATCATAATCCACCCCAAGATCCTTTACAAGATCAAAGGGGGGTACAAGGAGTGTAAGAGAATCAAGCGGAGATAATGAGGAATGTCTTTGCTCAAAATCAAGAGTATATGCAATTGCTTGCCAATCAAGAAGCTCAAAGGATATTTCAACAACAAGAGTTGCCAAGGCCTAGAGCAATTCGGGATTACTTCCAACCGAGGGCCGTGCACAATATGGTTCCTCCGGTTCAAGCCAATGATTATGAAATCAAGACCGGATTGATCAACATGGTTAAAGCAAATCAGTTTGGGGGAGGTCCTCTTGAAGACCCGAACACTCATCTATCTACTTTCTTGGAGGTTGCAAATACCGTCAAGATGAAGGGAGTGTCGGAGGATGCTATTCGGATGAGGTTGTTCTCTTTTTCTTTAAGAGACAAGGCTAAAGCATGGTACAATACAATTCCTTTGGGAAGTTGTAATACATGGGAAGATCTTGAGCAAAGGTTCCTAAACAAATACTTTCCTCCTTCAAAGACACTCCAATTGAAGAGTCTTATCACTCAATTTAGGCAACTTCCGGATGAAAATTTTTATGAAGCATGGGAACGCTACAAAGAGATGCTCCGAAAGTGTCCTCAACATGATTTTCATGAGAATCAACAAGTGGCTTTCTTTTACCAAGGGTTGAATCAACAAAATCGGATGCATGTAGATGCCTCATCCGGAGGGTCTATATTTGGAGTGGATGCTATGAAAGCCATGGATATTTTTGAAGACATTGCAATGAATGCTTAGGGAGGTTATGCCTTTGGAAAAGTAGCTCAAGTGGAGAGTGTAAACAAAGTGAAGAGTGATATGTTCCAAAGTGAAGGAATGAAAGAATTCAATGAGAGCATTCAAGCTTTAACAAAACAATTGAATTTGATCACTCAAGGAGTAACTCAAGGGGGAAGCACAAGTGCTATTGTGAATGATGAGAGCCATGTTATGCAAAGTATAGAGGATGTTGCCTACTTAGATAGGAGAAATTACCAAGGAAATTTTCAACGTCAAGGGAATTTCCAAGGTAATTATCCTTCTAATCAAGGTAATTTTCAAGGAGGATATCAAGGACAAGCTCGGGGAAGCAATTTCAATCAATCAAGTGGAAATTATCAAGCTCCGAGGAAGCATGAAAATCTTTCTTACTCTAATCCTCAAGCCGCCGTGTCATATCCTCCGAGATTCGATCCGAGTGCTAAACCACCAAATGGAGAGGGGAAAGCATCGGTGGAAGAGACATTGCTAACATTCATGAAAAAGATGGAGGCTAGAATGGAGGAAAATGAGAAGAAATCCGACAATAGGATGAGAGCTTTTGAGTATCAAATGGGTCAAATTGCTTCTTCCGTGGGATCTCAACACCAACAAGGAAAGTTTCCATCTACCACGGTAACTAATCCTAAAGAAGATTACAAAGCTATCACTCTTAGAAGTGGAAAAGAGTATGAGGAACCTCCTATGCCTAAAGAAGATAGTATTGTCATTGAAAGGGAAGTGGAAAGCAAGGTGGAAGAAGGGTTGGTGCAAGAAGAGATTGAAATGGAGGAAGTAAGTAAGAGAAAAGAAATTGTTGAGCAAAAGAAAGATGAAGAAAAGATAGAGAGAATTCCAAAGTGGAAAAAGGCAAAGGAGTTAAGGGAAAAGGAAGTTGAAGTTGAAAGAGATAGTTGGGGAATACCCAAGACTCAAGTACCGGTTCCTTTTCCTCAAAGGTTCTTGAAGAAGGGTTTGGATGAGAGGTTCAAAAAGTTTCTTGAAATCTTCAAGAAGATTCAAATCAATATCCCTTTCGCCGATGCTTTGGATCAAATGCCTCATTATGCTCATTTCTTGAAGGACATCATGGGAAAGAAAAGAAGTCTTGTGGATAATGAAACGGTTAATCTAACCGAAGAGTGTAGTGCCATTCTACAATGTAAACTTCCACAAAAATTGAAGGATCCGGGTAGTTTCATTATACCATGTGAAATTGGAAAGAACAAGAAGAACAAGGCTCTTTGTGACCTCGGTGCAAGCATTAATCTAATGCCTCTCTCCATATTCAAGAAGCTTGGATTAGGTGAAGTAAAACCAACTTCCATCACACTTCAATTGGCGGATCGATCTATGACACATCCAAAAGGAGTAGTTGAAGATGTGTTGGTGAAAGTTGATAAGTTCGTCTTTCCGGTGGATTTTGTTGTTCTAGATATGGAGGAGGATGAAAATGTGCCATTGATTTTTGGGAGACCGTTTCTTGCTACCGGGAGAGCTCTTATTGATGTCTACAAAGGAGAATTGAAGTTGAGGGTTAATGATGAGGAAGTGGTATTCTCTCTACACAAGGCCATGCAATATCCAATGAATGATGAAGAATGTAAAAGTGTGGATGTTGTAAAGGGAAGTGTCGAGGAGAGTTGGCCTTCCATTGTAACCAAGGATCCACTTGAACTTTGCTTGAGCAATTCTTTATCTCTTTCTAATATGTCTACTACTTCTCTTGATTAAATGAAGAATTGATTCATTGTTTGCTTGATCTAGGTGATTGTAGTGAAGCTCAAGAGGTTGCAGCCGCCATCTCAAGGGGAAATGACAAGTTCTTACCACTTAGAGATCCACTCGAGCAAGAAGAGAAAAAGGAAAAGAAGGTGGAGTTGAAGCCTCTACCCGATCATCTTACTTATGCATACCTTGGTGAAAGTGAGACATATCCGGTAATTGTATCATCATCTCTAACTTCTAGTCAACTTGATAAATTGCTTAATGTCCTTAAAGAGCATAAGTCGGCTATTGGTTGGTGTATTGATGATTTGAAGGGAATTAGTCCAACAATTTGCATGCATAAGATAAGACTTGAGGATGAAGGGAAAGCTTGTGTTCAAAACCAAAGAAGACTTAATCCTATCATGCAAGAAGTTGTAAAAAAAGAGGTTCTTAAGTGGTTAGATTCTGATATGATTTTTCCTATTAGTGATAGCCCTTATGTGAGCCCGTTGCATGTAGTATCTAAAAAAGGGGGTATGACTATAGTGAAGACCGAGAAATATGAGACCATAGCCACTAGGACGGTGACGGGGTGGCGTGTGTGTGTTGATTATAGGAAGCTTAATGAAAACACACGTAAAGATCACTTCCCCTTACCTTTCTTGGATCAAATGTTGGATAGGTTGGCCGGGTATGAATTTTATTGCTTTCTTGATGGGTATTCCGGGTATAACCAAATTCTCATAGCACCCGAAGACCAAGAAAAGACCGCTTTCACTTGTCCTTATGGAATATTTGCTTTTCGAAGATTGCCATTCGGACTTTGCAATGCACCGGCCACCTTTCAAAGGTGTATGATGGCAATCTTTGAAGGATTAATTGAGAATATAATGGAAGTTTTCATGGATGACTTTTCGGTGTTTGGTTCTTCTTTTGATAATTGTTTGTCTAACCTTGCTATTGTTTTGAAGCGATGTCAAGACACTAATTTAGTGTTGAATTGGGAGAACTGCCATTTCATGGTAAATGATGGCATTGTACTTGGACATCACATCTCTTCAAAGGGATTGCAAGTTGACCGAGCCAAAGTTGTTGCTATAGAGAAGCTTCCACCGCCAACAAATGAGAAGGGAGTACGATCGTTCCTTGGTCATGCCGGGTTCTATCGTAGATTCATCAAGGATTTTTCTTCATTTTCTAAACCTCTATCTCATCTCCTTGAAAAAGATGTGCCATTTAAGTTTGATGATAATTGTTTAAATGCTTTTCAGGTGCTAAAGGAAGCTTTGATTTCATCACCCATCTTGATCACCCCCGATTGGAAGGAGCCATTTATCTTGATGTGTGATGCAAGTGACGTAGCTCTTGGAGTGGTTTTGGGGCAACTAAGAGAGAAAAAATTCCGAGCTATTTACTATGCAAGCAAGACATTTGATGCGGCTCAAAGGAACTACACTACTACCGAAAAAGAGTTCTTGGCGGTAGTGTACGCATTTGATAAGTTTCGTCCTTATTTGGTAGGAACGAAAACTATTGTATACACCGACCATGCCGCTATCAAGTATCTCATGGCAAAGAAGGATGCAAAGCCAAGGGTGATAAGATGGGTACTACTTCTTCAAGAATTTGATATTGAAGTGAGAGATAAGAAGGGCACGGAGAATGTGATAGCCGACCATCTTTCAAGGTTAGAGTCGAGGGAGCATTGTGAAAGTACTTATGAGTTAATCAAGGAGGTTTTTCCCGATGAAGAAATCTTGGAGTGTGATTGCTATCAAATTGAGGCTTTAGTGGAGCAAGAAGGAAGCCCGTGGTATGCGGACTATGTGAATTACTTGGCGAGTGGAAAGAGGCCTTATGAGCTTAATAAGTATCAATCCAAGAAGTTCTTTCATGATGTTAAAAGTTACTTGTGGGATGATCCATTTTTATACAAGATGTGTAATGATTCTCTTGTGCGAAGATGTGTGCCCGAGGAAGAATGGAATAGTGTGTTGGAGTTTTGCCACTCTTCACCTAGTGGAGGCCATTTTGGAGCTCAAAAGACCGCTGCAAAAGTCTTACAATCGGGGTTGTATTGGCCATTTTTGTTCAAGAGTTGTAAGAAATTTGTAGAGGGTTGTGATCGATGTCAAAGGATGGGAGGAATCTCCAAGTGGGATGAGATGCCCCTTAAGAGCTTTCAAGAAGTGGAGATATTTGATGTGTGGGGCATCGATTTCATGGGACCATTTCCTCAATCTAATGGATTCCTATACATCCTATTGGCGGTCGACTATGTATCGAAATGGGTTGAGGCCATACCTTCAAGAACAAGTGATGCTAGAGTGGTCATGGGGTTTCTAAAGAAGCATATCTTCACAAGATTTGGAGTACCTAGAGTGTTGGTAAGTGATGGGGGTAGTCACTTCATAAATAAGCTAATGGAGAATATTCTCAAGACTTATGGAGTAAAGCTTCTAGTGTCTACTCCGTATCACCCTCAAACGAATGGTCAAGCTAAAATTTCCAATCGATAAATCAAACAAGTCTTGAAGAAAACAGTGAGTGTGAGTAGAAAGGATTGGTCAAATAAACTTGATGATGCATTGTGGGCCTTTCGAACCGCATTCAAGACCACTCTTGGTATGTCTCCTTTTCAAATTGTCTATGGTAAGTCTTGCCATCTTCCCGTGGAGTTAGAGCATAAAGCTTATTGGGCCATTAAGAAGTTGAATTTTGACATGAAAGCTTCGAAGAAGGTAAGATTCTTACAATTGAATGAGCTTGAGGAATTTAGAGAAAATGCTTATGAAAACTCAAGGATTTTTAAGGAGAAAACCAAGAGGTGGCATGATGCTCGTTTAAGGAAAAAGAGCTTTGAAAAGGGTGAAAAGGTGTTGGTATTCAATTCTCGACTAAGACTTTTCCCAGGCAAGTTGAAGTCCAAATGGAGAGGACCTTATGTGGTAAAGGAAGTACTTGATGGGGGAGCTCTAAAGGTTATGGATGAGAACGGGGGAGAGTTCTTGGTCAATGGTCATCGTGTAAAGCACTATGTGGATCCATCACAAATGGAGACCCTCTTTGTGGATACTTTATGTGAAAGATGAGCTACACATTCATCTAGCTTGAAGACGTTAAACTTAGCGCTCGATGGGAGGCACCCCATCACTATCTTTATTGCTTTATTTTTGTTGCTTGTTTGTTTTGGCCTTGTAGGTTGATTGTGCTCATGGAGAAAAATGCACATTGAAGAAAAGAGAAGTACTTCATGGATTCAAGTTGACATGTTCCACCATTTGTTGCAAACTTAATTCGTGACTCTTGTCTCGAGTTAAGTTTGGGGGGTGATAGTGCGTGGTGGACATCGCTTGAGTCGTATGGATGCGGTTACTTCTCTACAAGAAGATCATCAATGGAAACTACAAGGGTAAGCCTCACCACTTTTTGCAAACTTAAGTCTCAACTCTTGTTTCGATTTAAGTTTGGGGGGAGAGTGTGTGGTGTGACTCACCACTTGAGTATGATTCTTGTAAAATTGGATAAATTTTAAAATTTTTCTCATGAGTTTGGGTTGATTTTGGTATGATTGGTGGTGTTGAAGTGCATGATAGTCCATATTTATAATGAAATTGTTGAATTAATGGTGTTTGTTGAGTGTTTGAGCATGAATGAGAGGTATTGAAAGCATGATGGAGCTTGGAGCTAACGCTTTCCTTACCAAATGCCTATCGAGGGAGTACTCTACACCTTATCATTTTATTACTTGAAATGAATTGATTTTAATTTGGATTGTTGTGACTAGCATGCTACTTCATTTGTTATGTTTATGGGATGTTTACTTTCGTAATTTAGGATTTCCTTTTCAATAAAGGTTGGGATGAATGTGTGCTTAATTTTCTTATGGATGATGGTATTTTGTGCTTTTGCATGTTTTGTGTTTTTGTTGTGTCTTGTTTGTTGAGTCCTTATTTGTATGTTTTGTGTATTTTCATTTTTATCTTGGGTTGTTTGGTGGTTTGTTTAGGGATGTCATGAGTCATTTTTGAATGTGAGTGATGATAGGTTGTGGTGATAAGTGATGACAAATTATGATTAAGAATCTCTACACTTTCAAATTGCGACATGTTTTACTTAACTTGTTCAATTTTGAGATGAATGTGGTGTAATAAGTTCCTTAAGTCCGAGCACAAGCTTGTGAGCATTTGAGCCTCAACCATGCATACATGGTATTTCTTCATAAGTGGATCGGTTGTGTTTGATAAGTTAGAACTTGATCAAGGACTATAGGAACGAGCCCGATTAGTGGAGATTGGTGAAATGATCTAAGGCCATCCTTGTTATTATAGTCATTGCCATATATGTTCCCTACCATGAACATCATCCTTAGTTAACCATTTTGAGCCTATAAGCCTATTTCTTGTGAATTTAGCACATTACAAGCCTTAATTACCCATTCAAACTTATATATACCTTTGTGTGGGTGATTGAGGAGATGGTAGCTAGAAAGGATTGATTGATTAGCAAAAGAAGAAAAAGGACATGGTAAACAAGCAAGAAAAAGGATGAAAAGAGCAAAACAAGAATGCACATGCAACCTCAAAGTAAGAAAGGAGCAAATCAACATCAAAATGCTCAAGTAAACAAAATTCAAAGATAGGAAGCATGCATCAAAAGAAGCTCAATCCAAGGAAAGTTAATGAATAGTGGTTTAGATTGTAAAGATAAGAAAGGAAGAAAGAAAAGTGGAGAAGTTGAGGAAATTGGCCATCTCTTTGATTACTTACACTTGTTGAGTCACTCTTATCCATATACTTCCTACCATACCAAAGAGCCTATCATTACATCCTAATTAAAGACCTTTTTGATCATTGATTGAAACTTTGGTGGTTTGTGAATATAGTCCGCGAGCAAGCTTATAGTGAGTCGAGCCAATCGATTAATGAGTGTGATCTTCCCTATTTCAAAAGAGTGTTGAGAGACATTAATATCCATTGTGAGGCTTGGACTTAAAAGGAACTATATTACACTTTATTCTCTTTTGATTGAACTTGTTAATTTCTCATGTCATGATTTTAATGTTGTAGGATGACTTAGCATAGTTTGTTGTTATTATTGATAACGATGTGTTATTGCTTATATTCGTTTAGTCTTTTCTAGGTGAAAATTTCTCCTTTTGATTTGTCATTTTCGTTGTTCGGGGACGAGCAACACTTTAAGTTTGGGGGGTTGATTAGAGCTATTTTCACCTAGATTTTAGTGTCTTTTTATATGTGTTTTCGTATTATTTTATCCGTATTTTATATGTTATTTGGTTGTGTTTGGTATTTTTATTGGAATATGTGTGAATGAGCTTAAACTTAATTCGGAGAAAGCGGATCTCAATTCGGAGTTGAAACGAGGGAGAACGAGCCAAAACAGTGAAGAAATGCAGGAGCCAGCACACGAGCCGTGTAGCCAACACGGCCCTGTAAGAGTTGGCCGTGTGGCGACGTCTAGTCATTCAACACGGGCAACTTCAGGTCGTGTCCAGTTACACGAGTCGAGTCTGGAGCACAAGCCGTGTCGCCAACACGGCCCTGTAAGAAGTGGCCGTGTGCCGACATCAGAAGAGCCAACACGACCAAACCTGTGCCCATGTTACAACACAAGACTCGTGTTGGCAGCACGAGCCGTGTCATCAACACGGCCCTGTAAGGCGAGGCCGTGCGACAGCATCAGAAGACACAACACGGCCACCTCGTGGCCGTGTTGTGTAACACGACTCGTGTTGTGTATTTTCCTGCAGAAATTTCCAGATCCTTCTAGAAGCCTCCAAAGGGGTATAAATACCCCTTTATTCAACAATTGCCAGGAGGATCCGAAATATCCATCATCTACACACACATCACACACCATTTCTTCCATTTTCCACCATCATCTTCATCCATCTTCATCCATTTTGATCCATCTTCATCATCTCCATTAATTCTCCATCAAAACTTCATCCCTTCCATTGGGTGTGAGAGATCTCAAGGAATCAAGAGCTAGAGGTGGAGATCAAGAAGAATAGAAGATTCTCTTCAAGAAATTGATAGGGAAGAATCCATTCATTTTGTATTTCTTTAGATCTAAGACTATGGGTATTTATAATGAATCATTTATTTGTTTTATTACTTTTATCATGTTAGGCTAATCCCTCTAGTGGGATTAGGAATATGAAGAGCATATTAGATTTATATTATCATGTGGATTAAATTGGTTTTTGATTTAATTGATGTTGATTTCTATTCATGGAGTTTAATTGTCTTGATGTTGTGATGGCATGGTTTGTTATTCATGAATGTTTATTGGTTTAATGGATTGTTGATCAATGGATTATTTGTGGTAATTAAATGCTATCATGATGTTCATGTATGTATTGCTTGGAGTGAGACGGAAACGACCCTCTATAGTATTAGGAAGGCATGAATAGACATTGAGTTTGGGTTTGACCGAAAGGATATTTGAATTCAATGAGGGGAACCAATCCATTCGTTGGCCTTAGTACACAAAAAGGGAGAGTTTAATCTAACTAGTACCTAGATGGAAGGGGTTAATGTTGGGCTTTGATCTTAAGTGCTTTTGGGAGTCTAAAATTGATCAACAACCTTTGTAACCCGAAAGGGAGCTTAGGATACAATCGTGATCACCCTTAGTCTACATCAATTGAGTTGAATTCCGTTTGCATGATAATATGAATCGAGTGTGCTTGGATGTTTCTAATCCCATGTTTTTCCATACTTGAACTTTAGCACCCATTTTCTTTACTTGTCATTTATCTTATTTGCTATCTTATTTACTTGCTACTTGTTTTAGTTGTTAATCAATCTCAAAACCCCCGATCATCTTTACAAAAATAACATGAACATGAGCTCACGTATTTTGCTAGTCCGAACATAACTCCTTATTGGATTGATAATTTTTCTTGGGATATACTACTATAACGATCGAGTATTCTTGCTCGTGAGTGCTAAAAATAGGCAAACAGTAGCATCAATATCAAGTAAAGCATTCAGTGCAGAAAATGGTGCCGAACGAGGTGGTTCGACCATGGTTCGACCATGGGTACTAGTCGAACCAGGCGAGTAATGGTCGAACCTTGCATCTGGAAGTGAGTTCTCCATCGAACAGGTTGGTTCGATAATGATTCAACCAACTAGTTTGGTCGAACCATGATGGTCGTGGTCGAACCGTGCTTCAGATAAAATAGATTGCTCTGGACAGGGTGGTTCGATCATGGTTCGACCAACAGAGTTGGTCGAATCATGCTTGACGTGGTCGAATCGCACATCAGACAAAACAGGGGGTTGCGAACAGGCTGGTTTGACCACAGTTCGACTAATTAAGTTGGTCGAACCATGTTGAATGTTGTCGAACAGGTCGGCTGGAGCTTCCGAAATCATTTCCGGCATCATTGGTCCTTCATACTGAGTACCAGACCTCAATGTGATGACATTGTACTGCTTCGGGTTTGCTATACTTTGAGGTAGAAACTTACCCTTCTCTACAGTTTGCATCAATTGGTTAACATTCCCGGCCATCTACCCCATCAACAACGTCAAGTCCTTCATCTGCTTAGATATATTCTCATGATTTGCATCAATCTTTGCCTCAAGCTTCGCCTCTAGGTGATCTACTCTTGCATCATTCCTTGTCATGTACCTATTAGGCTGTTCATCTTATCCTCAAAACCAGGTTTTCTTTCTTCGACCTTAGCACCCGGATCAACACCAACAGAAGGTTGTACTACTGTATTAGGATTACTCCATGTAAACTTCGGCCTTCTTGGTTGTTGATAATTACCCAGGGGACCACGATTATTGTAGTTCCCTTGATAATTCCAGTTTTCTTGATTTTGGAACCTTGTTCCTTGAATACTTTGACCCATGGCATAGTTCGCCTCTTCCAATTCCTCTTAGCTAGCTCCTTCATTACAAATATCCTGCTGCATCATTGGTACTCGCTGCGCTATATCAGTGATCTGTTTTTGCTGAGACTCAAGTAACTTGTTGATACTAGCCAAACTAGAGACGATCTCATCTTCTCTACTTGACTTAACTATTGTGTGCTCAATATGTGCTACTTTTCCAAGAACATACGTGTCTCTTACTCGATCAGTTGGCCAATCTCTTGAATTCATCAAAATATCCTAAAAGAGCTTTCGGCCTCAATGGATGACTTTGTAAGCAATGCTCCATTCGATGAAGCATCTAGTAAAACTCGAGAATCACCGTACAATCCGTTATAGAAAATACTGATGTATTGAGCTTTAGATAGACCATGTTGTGGACACTTCCTAAGCATGTCCTTGAATCTGTCACAAGCCTTATGAAACTTCTCATTACCATTGATAGCAAATTTATTGATTTCTTGTTTCATCTTAAACACCTTTGAAGGTGGCATGTATCGCTCCAAGAATTTCAATTTCAATTGCTCCCAGGTAGTTCATTCACAGCATCAAGAGTTTCGTACCAATCTCTCACCCTTTCAGTAAGCGAGAACTTAAACAAGATGATCCTCCTTGCATCTTCGTGAGTTCCTGCATCCTTTTGTGTACTTGCATTACCAAGGAATTTATTCAGATGTTGCTGAGGATCTTCAAAGGTTCCCCCAAAGGAGGTACTTCTTTCAATCATGCTGATAAGAGCAGGGTGAAGATCAAAATCAGCTCCGGTCCCTCTTGCTCCTAATAGCCCCGCATTGCCTCCTGTGTTGTTCTTAAAGACTTGATAGATGGTAAGATTATCTGGATTTGCCGCCATGTTGACTGCTTCTGCTTCCGCGTGAACGTCGGTTGTAGCTTCAGTCGCTTGCGAGTTTAGCTCGTCAACTTCAACTCCTAAATTAAGAGCCTCCGTTGGTTCCACGTTCTTATTCTTCTTCTTCTTCTTCCCCTTCTTCTTCCTTGACGATGCTCCAATCTCTGGATTATAAGGTTCTAAATCTCCTTCCTTTGATCTAGTGAGCATACACCTAAGAAAAATAAGCGTTAGAAAATAAAGACAAGAATAAAGTAGTCTCAATAAAACTAGAAATAATAAACTAATAATTAATGTCGTCCCCGGCAACGGCGCTAAGAACTTGATAAGCATTTTCTCAACATACAATATTAATCCCCAAGTGTGAAAGATGTTATTGTAGCTTTGATAAGCGACCAAGTGATTATCGAACCAAAAGGACGTATTATTATCAATTTAATTATATTCTAACTTATTAAGACTATTATGGCAAAATAGTTGTGTGATTAAGTAACCAATAACTAAATAATTAAAAGAATAATTAAATTAAATAACAGTAGAGATTGAACGAAAGTAAATAAGTGAGACGATAGGTAGTCCTTCGGGCCATCCAGTTTTACTTATTAATCTCCCTTCCGTGTATCAATGTCCGACTCTGTATTGTACAATATGAACGCATCACTAAGCTATGCAAATCTACTCTATAGACACAAGTAAATAAGCGTGTAACACGTGTGAATAACCTTGGAGCAAGAGATATAATTTACCACCTTTCTAGGTATTATCAGTATCAATTATTTCCCGTGCACTTAGTACTCTAATCCGATATGATCTCCCTTTATAGGTAATATGAAGTTATATTCTTTATCCTACTTATTAACCCAAATATCATTCAATTAACAAGTATTTATATAAGATAGTTCTAATGAGACTTCAGAAAACCCTCACTTAAAATCATAATATGGAATTCTGCTCAGTAGTAAACGTACTCAATCAATAACCAAGATATGTACTCAGACTCTACATAACAGTTAATGACGCATAAAATAACTCTGAGTGTGAATTAAAAAGACATAGTCTTATATAAAATAAACTAGAAGTAGTATTGTACGGAGTATACACACGGAAGTTCAATTAACTTATAAAACCTTCATAAACACTAGAACTATCGAAGCGGTTCTAGCCCATGAATGATCGAAAAACAATCATGGTGGTTGGATAGATCTTACCCATAATCTTGAAAATTACAAGATAAATTAAGATGCGAAGTAAACCCTAGATGTAGGCGCCGTCGTACCTCTCTCCGTCTTGAATCGTCACTTGGTTCTCACGATTCGACAAACGAATCTCTCTCCACAGCTCTGTGGATGGCGGTAGAGTTTCGGATGTTGTATAAAATGAAGGTGGTGAATGGTCCCTTTCCCTTGCGTTGGGTCTTCCTTTAATACTCATAAGCTTTCCTTCTGGACCTAGGATGGGCTTTTTGAGTGAAAACATGCACTGAAGGTGTAAAAATACGGATCCAGACGCTGCCAGCACATTGGTTCGACCAAGACCCCTAGTCGAACCAACCAAGCCTGGACAAATCTCTGGTCTAATCAGCCTGTAAATCATTGGCAGGTCCATGGTCCCGAACGGCTGGTCGAACCATATGTATCATGGTCGAATCACCAACTGCGAAAAGTTAAGGTTCTAGTTCGACCACGGTTCAACCACCATGCTTGGTCGAACCACAGTGTCGTGGTCGAACCGTACTCCTGCTGCTTTCTTGCGCCTGGTTTGACCAGGGGTACTGGTCGAACCACTTCCCTGTTGGTCGAACCGGGTGCCGCGACACCACCCTTCCTCCGATTTCAATCACTTTTAACCCATTTTCCTTCGAAAATCCACTCAAATGGACTCAAACACACCTACTTCATGACTTTCCACTACATATCTCGATTTATCTTGACTTAAAATCAAATACATCATTATAACAAGAATCAAGGCTTAAAACACGTGAATTTACACACTCATCAAGATTTCATGCGAAATTTTTGTGGATATGGTTCATGTGATGCAGGGTTCTTATGTGCTTCTTTGTATGAAATATTAAAGTGTGTGAAATATTATTAGACGTGCTAGCGCTATATGAAATCCGGGTAAGCACCTCATTCAACCGGGTTCTTAAATATGTGCTTCTTTGTATGAAAAATTCAAGTGTGTGAAATATTATTAGACATGCTAGCACTATATAAAATCCCGGTAAGCACCTCATTCATGAGGTGCTTATTATTGTTGGGTTTCTGCTCTAGTATGAGGTGTATATTAGTTTCTCATAAGTTGCTGAGATGCCTTGTTGGACTTCATTCAACAATGTATTGTTTTGAATGTGGTATTTTTATAGTTGAAACATGTTGGACCTTTTAAGATGTAAATTACTATTTACTACTGATTGTCTTGAAATTCACCTAAGTTTATTGTGTGTTTTATATAATTTGTCTCGTATTTTATGTCTTGTTTCAAGTTTTATTTGTTGTTATTTTATTATTTTTAGTTTTAATTTATTTTTATGTTTTTGTTGCAGGAATAGGTGATTTCGTATTGTATTGGATATATGAAACGTGGAGTGCCAACCGAAGCTTGCCACGTCATGATTAGAATTCGATCAAAAGGAAAACAGATGCCTAGTTTTTAGCCTTGTGAGATGATATATTGGGTCCAATAGTGTGTCGCCATGTCATCACTTCACATTTCCACTACTTTACTAAACTTTGTGACCGTGTTTTGTCAAGCAAATAATATCACCTATCCATCCAATCAAAAGCTGCCACGTACCCACTAATTCTAATTCACCATTTAGCAAACCCACTCCAAGGCATTATTTGGTTGATTAATTGCCGCATCCTCCCAGAATGTACCATGTGTCCTACTTTCCTCATTTTAACCTAATTTTCACTTCATATAAATATAGCAGATATGAAAAACACAAAAGCACCATTCAGCCGAGAAAACAGAGTGATGAGTGATATTTTCACCTAGATTTTAGTTTCTTTTTATATCTATTTTCGTATTATTTTATCCGTATTTTATGTATATTTTGATTGTGTTATGTGTTTTTAGGAAATGCGTGTAAATGAGCCTAAACATGTTAAAAATAGGTAAAAATGAAGCAGAAATAAAAACAAGCAAGAAACGGGCTGAAAATAACCCAACTCGACTTGCAAGACCCAACTCGACTTGCAACTTGAGTCGAGTTGAGGTCCGCAAGTTGTCCAGAATTGTCCAGTGAGCTAACACAACTTGCAACACGAGTCGTGTTGAGGATGATCCAAGTCGAGTTGCATGCCGTGTTGACCAGAGAAGGTGTTCAGTGAGCCAACTCAAGTTGTCAAGTCGTTACTCGACTTGCAACTTGAGTCAAGTTGGGTGCCATAGATAATTCAGTTTCAGAGTCTCGCGACACGACCGGACAGGCGAATGCACGAGTTGCTAACACGAGTCATTCTAGGGTCACACGAATTACAATTCAAGCAACACGACTCGTGTTGCTAACTCGTGTTGGCAAGTCCAACTTGTGTTGCACGTTTTTGGGCCAAAAATTAGGATTTTCACCTTTCAGTGCGTGACAATGTATGTAAAAAGCCCAGTTGATGCAAAATTCGGGGCCCAAGTTTGGAAGAGGTATAAATACTCTCAAGTTCAACATTTGAAGGAGATTTTATAAGGGATTCACTTGGACACACACATCACACACCAATTCCTCCATTTCACACCATCATCTTCATCCATTCACCATCCATTCCATCTATCTTCATCCAACCATCAAAACCTTCATCCAATTGAGGAAAAGAAGCAAGGAAGAGAGAAGAATTGCAAAGGGAAGAAGAAGATCACCATTGGAGACATCCAAGGGAGTTTTCATCCAAACTTTGTATTGAAACCTTATTGTTCATCATGTTTTGTAAGGATTTTAATGTCTATGTTGATTTCCTTTTGAATATGGTAGGCTAATCTCCCTTGTGAGATTAGCAACATAAGAGTTGTTGGATAATTTTGGGATCTATGTATTAAAATTCATATGTTGATTGGGTTAATTGATTTTCTATCATTGATGCTTTAGATATTGATGTTTATGATGATTTGTGTGGTTTGTTGTTTTAAACATGTGATTAGATTGAGAAGTCTTATACCATATTGGCCCTTAGTCTTATACCCATGATTGGCCCTTAGTCTTATACCCATGCTTCATATGAATTTGATGCATTTATCATAGGATTTCCACTTCTTAATTGTTGTTAATCTCAGTTTTACTTAATTTGGAAAACCAGTCTTCATTTATCGATCTTGTTTGTTGATCATTGCTTGCTTGCTTGCTTTGATTGATTTATTTACTTGTTTGAAAAACCTATTCATTGATGATTCGTCTCTATAAAATTACGAGAAACGTGATATCGCTTAAGCTCTAGTGTCTTCCTCCCTATAGTTCGATAAATTCTTGAATTGGTCAACTCGACTACAAGTTATGGCTAATCAAATGGCGCAGTTGCCGGGGAGCCAACGATTGCTAGTAGCTTGAAGAAGGATCATTTCAAGTGATCTTAATAGAGACATTTTTATTTTGTTATTTATCTTATTTGCTTTTGAAAATTTTGTTCTAACTTCTCTTATTTTTGAAGGTGTATGCACACAAGATCCTAGGGGAATCAAGTAGAACCGATTTACTTGGAGATTGAACATACATTTTGAAGAATGAGAAAAGAGAGCAAATCCAAAAAGAGTGAACAAATGGAGAATTTTTAAGGAGATAATCGTGTGGAAATAGAGCATGATGGGGAAGGCGGAGAAAATATGCAAGACAACACACCTCAATTCAATGCCAACCCTCCTCAACATGCCTATCAAAATTTTAGAGCTATAAACAATCGAGCTTTGCTTCAACAAATGGTGCAACAAGCCATGCTTCAACAAGGGTTTTCACATTCTTATGCACCTTCGCAACAAGCTTATGCGCCACCACCACCACCTCTGGTGCATCAAGGGCCTCATGTTGATTCAAGGGTGATCGGGGACTTCTTTATGCCAAGAGCTATGCCACAAATGATGGGCCCATGGATAAATACCAATAATTTTGAGATTAAGGCGGGCCTAATCAATATGGTGAGAGAAACAATTTGGTGGAACACCGAATGAGGATCCTAATGCATGTCTAACCCAATTTATTGAGATTGCTAACATAGTGAAGATGAACAGGGTGAGCGAGGATTATATTAAGATGAGGTTATTCTCATTCTCATTGAGGGATCGTGCTCAAACATGGCTATCTACTATTACTCTGGGTACGTGCAACACATGGGATGAGCTTGCACAAATGTTCTTGAACAAGTAATTTCCACCTTCCAAGACACTTCAAATAAAGAGCTTGATTACTCAATTCAAGAAAATGCCTCAAGAGAGTTTCTATAAAGTGTGAAAAAGGTTTAAGGATATGCTTCGCAAGTGTCCACAACATGGTTTTCCAAAAAATCAACAAGTGGAGTTTTTCTACCAAGGTTTGGTAAATGGTCAAAAAATACTTATTGATGCTTCGGCCGGTGGATCCGTTCTAGGAGTGACTTCGGAAAGGGCTATAAGAATATTTGATGAGATTTCTACAAATGTTTATCAATGGCCATCGGAGCGAGTTAGTGGATGTTATGGTTTTGAGCATATGGATCAAGGACAACAATATAGTATGAAGAGTGCTAGTGTGGAGTCAAGTATGCCAAGTGTTGAAATGATAGCAGCGGAAGTCATTAGACAAATGAGCTTAAATCAATGTGTGAATAATCAAGGAGCTAATATGGTTGAAGGGCAAGTAGAGCAAGGTGTGCTTCCTCCGAATAGTGTAAGTATAAAACAGTGTGGACTATGCCTATGCCACGTGTTGAGGATGTGTTGTACATGCAAGGGAGAGGTTACCAAGTTAATTACCAAAATAATTAAAAAATGTAATTTCAACCAAAATCAAGGAAATTTCCCACAAAGACAACAAGGGTATAACAATCAAAGTGGTGGAAGTTCATTCCCACAATATATGAGGCAAGATAACTTTTCTTACTCCAACTCGAACAATGCGGCAGCTTATCCTCCGGGATATCATCCGGGGGCTAAGGCACCGAACAATGAGGGGAAAGCATCGATCGATGAGCTACTTGAGAAGTTGATCAATTCAAACAAAGTTCAATAGGGGTCAATAAGAGCTCAAGATGAAGCTTGGAGAAAAGCCGAAGAATCAAATGAGAAGAGACTCAAAGCTTTGGAGTATAATATTAGACAAATTGCAAGTGCTTTGAGTACTCAACAAAAAGGAAAGTTTCCGGCCACAACCGAAGTCAATCTGAAAGCTCAATGTTTGTTTGATGATGTTGAAGAGGATCGAAAGGATGAAGAAGGGTTGGTGGAATGCAAGGTTGGTGAAGGAAATGAAGAGATAAGTAAGAAAGAAGAAAAGGGGCTTAAATGGATACCTACGTAAAAAAGGGTGCAAGAGGAAAATTAAGTGGAGGAAAAGGTCAAAGAAGAGGAGTACAAACGTGATTATTGGGGTATTCCGATCACTCTATTTCCTATTCCCTATCCACAAATGTTTGTAAAGGAGGAGAATAAAAAGGAGTTTGAGGAACATGTGAAGAATCTTAAAAAAAAGTTTAAGGAGAAAAGGAAAGAAGAGCAACCCGAAGCAAGTGAAACAATTTAAAAAGGGGGGCCTACAAAAGTTGGTGATCCGGGGAAGTTCATAATTTCTTGTGATTTTGAAGGGAAAGGCACTCTTGATGCATTGTGTGACTTGGGGGCAAGCGTCAATGTGATGTCTCATGCTACTTTTAAAGAACTTAAAAATGGAGAGCTCAAGCCTATGACTATTCGTCTTGAGGTGGTAAATGGAGATGTTGTGAAGCCACTAGGGGTTGTTGAAGACGTGAAGGTGAAAGTGAAGGGGTTAGCTTTCCAGGTTGATTTCATGGTTTTGGAAGTGAAAGCGGATCCTTAATTTCCACTTATTTTGGGAAGGTCATTTCTAGCTATGGGAAGAGCAAAAATTGATGTTGGTATAGAAGAGCTTTTTTTGAGCTCAAAAGGAAAGAGTGTCACATTCTTATGTAATAAATAAAAAGGAACCAAGTCTCATTTGAAGCCTCCGAATAATCTTATGGATCATGATTCTCTTCTCTTTGACAACTTAAATTCATTTCTTCATGATTATATGAAAATATCGAATTCTAAATTGTCTTTTTGTGATGTTGATAGGATGAAAGTATCGGAGCTCGATTGGAAAATAGACAAAGGAGAAAGAGGAAATCCACTAGAAGTACTTCTTGATGATGACTTGATGCTTGTAAGCAAGAATGGTGAAGTTGAGCTAGTGGACAAGAAGAGGGCTAAGCAAATGTTCAAAGTGAGGATGCGAGGAGAGAAGGTGATGGACCAACATTTGATCCAATGAGCGTAAAATTTCATCCGGCTTGAAGACGTTAAACTTAGCGCTAAATGGGAGGCAAACCATTCTTTTTATCTTTTGATGCTTGTTTTGTTGTTTGAATTTTGGTCTTGTAGGTGGATTGTGCTTGTGAAAAAAATGCGTATTGAAGATACGGGAAGTGCTTCATGGATTCGAGTAGACATGTTCTCCATTTGTTGTAAACTTAATTCTCGACTCTTGTCTCGAGTTAAGTTTGGGGAGAGAGTGCGTGGTGGACATAACTTGATTCGTGTGGATGCATATGTTTTTCTACAAGAAAATCATTGATGGAAACTACAAGGGTAAGTCCCACCACTTTTTGCAAACTTAATTCTCAACTTATTTCGATTTAACTTTTGGGGAAGAGTGTGTGGTATGACTCACCACTTGAGTGTGCTTGATAGTATGATGATGAGAGGTCTTCTTGTAAAATTGACTCAATTTTAAAAATTTTCTCATAAGTTTTGGTTTGATTTTGGTCCGATTGGTTGTGTTGAAGTGTATGATAGTCCATATTTTTAATAAAATTGTTGAGCTAATGGCTTTGATGAAGTTTTTGAGCATGTACAAGGGGTATTGGAAGCACGAATTGAGCTCGGAGCTAACAACTTCCACTACCAAATGCCTATTGAGGGAGTTTACTCTACACTCATCACTTCAATGTGCTTAGCATAATTTGATTTGATTTGGATTGTTGTTGATTAGCATTTTACTTCATGTGTTATGTTTGTCGGAAATTTACTTTTATAATTTGGGGTTTCCTTTTCAATAAAAGATAGGGATGTTTGTGAGCTTAATTGTTATGGATAATTTGAATGTGTGTTTCATTTTCTGATGATGGATGGTTTGTTATTCATGCATGTTATGTGTTTTGATTGTTTCTTGTTTGGTGAGTCTTTTCTTATTTGTTTTGTGTATATTTTTATTCTTGTTTATGATTGTTTTTGCTGTTTGTTTTGGGATGTCGTGAGTCATTTTTAAATGTGAGTGATGACATGTTGTTGTGATAAGTGATGACAAGTTATGAATAAGAATCTCTACACTTTTGAATTGTGACATGTTTTATTTAACTTGTACAATTTTGAGAAGAATGTGGTGTAATAAGTTCCTTAAGGTCCGAGCATAAGCTTGTGAGCATTTGATCCTCAACCGTGCATACATCGATTTCTTCATGAGTGGATCGGTTGTGTTTGATAAGCTAGAACTTGCTCAAGGACTATGGGAATGAGCCCGATTAGTAGAGATTAGTGACATGATCTAAGGCTATCCTTGTTATTTAATAGTCATTGCCATATATTTTCCTACCATGAACATCATCACTAGTCAACCACTTTGAGCTTTTAAGCATATTTATTATGATATAAGCACATTACAAGCCTTAATTACCCACGTGAGCCTTATATATTTACCCTTTTGTGTGAGTGATTGAGGAGATGTGGTTTAGAAAGGTTTGATGAGATAGCAAAAGAAAGAAAGGAAATGGTAACAAGCAAGAAAAATGATGAAAAGAGCACGATCAAGAATGGACATGTAACCTCAAAACAAGAAAATGAGCAAAGCAACAAAAATATGCTCAAGTACTTAAAAGTTCGAGAAAGGAAGCATGATTTATAAGAAGCTCAATACAAGGAAAGTTGATGAATAGTGCCTGTAATCAATTAAGAAAAGAAAGGAAGAAAGAGAAGTGAAGACGTTGAAGAAATTAGTCATCTCTTCGATTACTTACACTTGATTAGTCACTATTACCTATATTCTTCATACCCTACCAAAGAGCCTATCATTACATCCTCAATTAAAGACCTTTTTGATCACTAATGGAAATTTTGGTGGTTTGTGAATGTAGTCCACGAGCAAGCTTATAGCGAGTCGAGCCAATCGGTTGATGAGTGTTGATTTATCCCATTTTATAGAGTGTTGAGAGAAATTGATATCTAACGTGAGGCTTGGACCAAAAAGGGACTATATTATATTTTATTCTCTTTTGATTGAACTTGTTAATTCCTCATGACATGAATTTAATATTGTAGGATGACTTAGCATAAATTGTGATTCTTATTGCTATCGATGTGTTATTACTTATTTTTATTTAGTCTTTTTCTAGGTAAAAATCTCTCCCCTTGGTTTATCATTTTCATTGTTCGAGGATGCACTTTAAGTTTGGGGTGTGATGAGAGATATTTTTACCTAAATTTTAGTATCTTTTTATATCCATTTTTATATTATTTTATCCATATTTTGTGTATATTTTAGTTGTGTTATGTGTTTTTATGAAAATCTGTGAATGAGCCTAAACATGTTAAAAATAGGTGAAAATGAAGCAGAAATAAAAACGAGCAAGAAACGGGCTGAAATCAACCCAACTCGACTTACAACTCGAGTCGAGTTGAGGTCAGCAAGTTATCCAGAATCGTACAGTGAGCTAACATGACTTGCAAGACCTAACACGACTTGCAACACAAGTCGTGTTGAGGATGATCCAAGTCGAGTTGCATGCCGTGTTGAGCAGAGAAGGTGTCCAGTGAGCCAACTCGAGTTGTCAAGTCATTACTCGGCTTGCAACTCGAGTCGAGTTGGGTGCCGTTGATAATTCAGTTTCAGAGCCTAGCGACACGACCGGATAGAAAAATGCAGGAGTTGCTAACACGAGTTTCAATTCAAGCAACACGACTCGTGTTGGCAAGGCCAGCTCGTGTTGCACATTTTTGGGGCAAAAATTAGGATTTTTACCTTCTAGTGCGTGACAATATATGTAAAAAGCCCAGTTGATGCAAAATTCGGGGCCCAAGTTTAGAAGAGGTATAAATACTCTCAAGTTCAACATTTGAAGGAGATTCCACAAGGGCTTCACTTGGACACACATATCACACACCAATTGCTCCATTTCACACCATCATCTTCATCCATTCACCATCCATTCCATCTATCTTCATCCAACCATCAAAACCTTCATCCAATTGAGGAAAAGAAGCAAGGAAGAGAGGAGAATTGCAAAGGGAAGAAGAAGATCACCATTGGAGATATCCAAGGGAGTTTTCATCCAAACTTTATATTGAAACCTTATTGTTCATCATGTTTTGTAAGGATTTTAATGTCTATGTTGATTTCCTTTTGAATATGGTTGGCTAATCTCCCTTGTGAGATTAGCAACATGAGAGTTGTTGGATAATTTTGGGATCTATATATTAAAATTCATATGTTGATTGGGTTAATTGATTTTCTATCATTGATGCTTTAGATCTTGATGTTTATGATGATTTGTGTGGTTTATTGTTTTAAACATGTGATTAGATTGAGAAGTCAATTGCATATTTAGAAAAATTAATTGAATCAATTTTTCATACACCTCATGTGCATTATAGATCTTAAAGAGATAGAGATGCCCTTTAGGATTTAGAACCCTTTGATAGGACATTCGATTGGTTTGATCAAGAGGTTGAATAATCATGTGAAGGGACTCTCATTTCAAGCTTAGTACCTAGTTGGAATTGTTTGAGTGAGAACCATTCCATTGAGCTATTTGAGATTCATATCCTATCCATCTCGAGAGGGAGTTTAGGTGAACTTAGTGTTGGCCCTTAGTCTTATACCCATAATTCATATGAATTTGATGCATTTATCCTCGGATTTTCACTTCTTCATTGTTGTTAATCTCACTTTTACTTAATTTGGAAAACCACTCTTCGTTTATCTATCTCGTTTGTTGATCATTGCTTGCTTGCTTGCTTGCTTTGATTGATTTTACTTACTTGTTTGAATAACCTATCCATTGATGATTAGTCTCTATAAAATTATGAGAAACGTGATATCACTTAAGTTCTAGTGCCTTCCTCCCTGTGGTTCGATAAATTCTTGAATTGGTCAACCCGACTACAAGTTATGGTTAATCATAGAGTACAGAAGCAAAAACACACATCACCTACTCCTTTGCCTAATTTCACCTCCAATTTTATCCATCTCCATTTTCTTTCATTTTTGGTGTTAAAGAATTCAAGAACTTAAGAGCTAGAGGAGGAGATCAAAGGGTGTTAAAGATTCTCTACAAGAAATTGCTAGGGAAGAATTAATCCCTTTTGTATTTCTTTTTTATCTTAGACTAATGGGTATTTGTAATGAATTATTTATGTATTTTATTACTTTTATCATGTTAGCTTAATCCCTCTAGTGGGGTTAGGAATATGAAAAGCATATTAGATTTATATTATCATGTGAATTAAATTGGTTTTTAATTTAATTGATGTTGATTTCTATTCATGGGCTTTAATTGTTTGAATATTGTGATGGCATGGTTTGTTATTTATGAATTATTATTGATTTAATGGATTGTTGGTCAATGGATGATTTGTGATAATTAAATGCTATCATAATGTTCATGTGTATATTGCTTGGATTGAGACGGAGAAGTCCCTTTTAAGTATTAGAAAGACATGCATAGACATTGAGTTTAGGTTTGACCGAGAGGATATTTGAACTCGATGAGGGGACCCAATCCGTTTGTTAGCTCTAGTACACAAAAGGGGAGAGTTAATTCTAAATTAATACCTTTTAAGGGAGAATTGGAAAATAATTTAGTACCTAGATGGAAGATAACATGTTGGGTTTTAATCTTAAGTGCTTTTGGGAGTCTCTAGTGGATCAACAACCTTTGTAACCCGAGAGGAAACTTAGGATATAATTGTGATCACCCTTAATTTACATCAATTGAGTTGGATTCCATTTGCATGATAATATGAATTGAGTGTGCTTGGATGTTTCTAAATGTTTTTCCATACTTGAACATTAGCACCTATTCTCTTTTATTATTTTTAATTATCTTTTCTTGCAATTTTCCTTATTTGCTATTTTATTTACTTGTTACTTGTTATAGTTGTTTAGTTCAAAATCATCCTTACAAAAGTGATATAAACATGCGCTCACGTATTTTATTAAGCCCAACTTAAACTCCTTCGGGTTCGATAATTTTATTCCTTGGGATATATTTCTACAACGAACGAGTATTCTTGCTCGTGAGTTTAAAAATATTCAAACAAGAAATTGGCGCCGTTGCTGGGGAGTTTAACAGATTAGTAAAATACTGTGTTATTGTTTTAGTTGTTCTTGATAAGGATACTTTTTATTTTATTTTATTTACTATTTTTATTTGTGATCTCACTCTTTGAATTTTCATAGGTGTTTTACGATCACAAGATCAAAGGGAAATAAATCGATTATTCCTTTGAATTTGGAGATAGAAAAGACCGCACGGCAAAGGAAACGAGAGAGACGAAAAGTTAGAAAAGAAAATATGGAGAACCAACATGGAGACAATGTTAACCATGACCCACCCCAAGATACATTAGAAGATAAAAGGGGGGGTATAAGAAGGAGTGCAAGAGAATCAAGTGGAGATGGTTAGGAATTTCATTGCTCAAAATCAAGACTACATGCAATTACTTGCCAATCAAGAAGCTCAAAGGATACTCCAACAACAAGAGTTGCAAAGGCCTAGAGCAATTTGGGATTACTTCCAACCGAGAGCCATGCACAATATGGTCCTCCGGTTCAAGCCAATAATTTTGGAATAAAGTTCGGATTGATCAATATGGCCAAAGCAAATCAGTTTGGGAAGGTCCTCTTAAAGACCCGAACGCTCATCTAGCTACTTTCTTGGAGGTTGCAAATACCGTCAAGATGAATTCAGATGAGATTGTCCTCTTTTTCTTTAAGGGACAAAGCTAAAGCATGGTACAATACAATTCCATTGGAAAGTTGTAATACTTGGGAATATCTTGAGTAGATGTTTTTAAACAAGTACTTTCCTCCTTCGAAGGCTCTCTAATTGAAAAGTCTTATCACTCAATTTAGGCAACTTCCCAATGAGAGTTTCTATGAAGCATGGGAATGCTACAAAGAGATGTTACGAAAGTGTCCTCAACATGATTTTCATGAGAATCAACAAGTGGCTTTCTTTTATCAAGGGTTGAGTGAACAAAATCGGATGCATGTAGATGCCTCATCTGGAGGGTCTATATTTGGAGTGGATGCTATGAAAGCTATGGATATTTTTGAAGATATTGCAATGAATTCTTATCAATGGCCTTCTGAGAGAGTAATGGGCGGTTATGCATTTGGAAAGGTAGCTCAAGTGGAGAGTGTTAATGAAGTGAAGAGTGATGTGTTCTAAAGTGAAGGCATGAAAGAATTTAATGAGGGCATCCATGCTTTAACAAAGCAATTGAATTCGATCACTCAAGGAATGAATCAAGGGGGAAGTACAAGTGCTAATTTGAATGAAGAGGGCAATGTTATGCAAGGTGTAGAGGATGTTGCCTATCTAGGTAGGAGAAATTACCAAGGAAATTTCCAACATCAAGGGATTTTCAAGGTAATTATCCTTCTAACCAAGGTAATTTTCAAGGAGTATATCAAGGGTCAGCTCGGGGGAATAATTTCAATCAATCAAGTGGAGGAAATTATCAAGCTCTGAGGAAACATGAAAATCTTTCCTACTCTAATACTCAAGCCGCCATCGCATTTCCTCAAGGATTGGATCTAAGTTCTAAGCTATCCAATGGAGAATGGAAATCTTCATTAGAGGATACAATGCTAGCATTCATGAAAGACATAAGGGCTTATATGAAATATAATGAAGTTGAAATGGAGAGGAGAAATGCTAAGCTTGAATCTGAGATGGAAAAGACGGAGGCTAAGCTTGAGGCTAGAATGGAGGAAAATAAAAAAAAATCCGACAATAGGATGAGAGCCTTTGAGTATCAAATGGGGCAAATTGCTTCTTCCGTGGGATCTCAACACCAACAAGAAAAATTTCCATCTACCACGGTAACTAATCCTAAAGAAAATTGCAAAGCTATCACCCTTAGGAGTGGAAAAGAGTACAAGGAGTCTCCTATGCCTAAAGAGGATAGTGTTGTTGTTGAAGGGGAAATGAAAAGAACGGTGGAAGAAGGGTTGGTGCAAGAGGAGATTGAAGTGGAAGAGGTAAGCAAGAAAGAAGAAGTTGTTGAACAAAAGAAAGATGAAGAGAAGATAGAGAGAGTTCCAAAGTGGAAGAAGGGAAAAGGAAGTTGAAGTTGAAAGATATAGTTGGGGGATACCCAAAACTCAAGTACCGATTCTTTTTCCTCAAAGGTTCTTGAAGAAGGGTTTAGATGAGAGGTTCAAAAAGTTTCTTGAAATCTTCAAGAAGATTCAAATCAATATCCCTTTTTCTAATGCTTTGGAGCAAATATCTCATTATGCTCGTTTCTTGAAGGACATAATGGGAAAGAAAAGAAGTCTTGTGAAATATAAAACGGTCAATCTAACCAAAGAGTGTAGTGCTATTCTACAATGGAAACTTCCACAAAAATTGAAGGATCCGGGTAGTTTCACTATACCATGTGAAATTGGAAAAAGTAAGAAGAACAAGGCTCTTTGTGATCTCGGTGCAAACATTAACTTAATGCGTCTTTCCATATTCAAGAAGCTTGGAGTAGGTGAAGTGAAACCAATATCCATTACTCTTCAATTAGTGGATAGATCATTGACGCATCCAAATGGAGTAATTGAAGATGTGTTGGTCAAGGTGGAGAAGTTTGTCTTTCCGGTTGAGTTTGTTGTTCTACATATGGAGGAGATGAAAATGTACCATTAATTCTTGGGAGGCCATTTCTTACTACCGGGAGAGCTCTAATTAATGTTTACAAGGGAGAGTTGAGGTTGAGAGTTAATGATGAGGAGGTCGTATTTTCTCTACACAAGGCCATGCAATATTTAATAGAGAATGAAGAGTGTAGAAGTGTGGATGTTGTAAAGGAAAGTGTTGAGAAGAGCTGGTCTTCTATTGTATCCAAGGATCCACTTGAACTTTGCTTGAGCAATTCTCTATCTCTTTCTACTATTTCTACTACTTCTCTTGATTTAAATGATAAATTGATTAATTGTTTGCTTGATCTAGGTGATTGTAGTGAAGCTCAAGAAGTTGCAGCCGCTATCTCGAGGGGAAATGGAAAGTTCTTACCACTTAGAGATCCACTCAATCAAGAAGAGAAAAAGGAAAAGAAGGTGGAGTTGAAGCCTTTACCCGACCATCTTGCCTATGCTTACCTAGGTGAAAATGTATAACAACCCAGAATTTTAAATAAATTTATTTGCGTTAATGTTTTGGCCTAATTATTTCAAAAGCCAATTATTTTCCCAAACCGCGTGAATAAGAAGGGAAAAATCAAATTCACAAACCTTCCTTATTTAACAAGATTTCCTCTTCATCAAAAAATCAAATCATATTTTTTTAATCTTTAAAGAATATTTTCCCTTGCAATCAATCCTAAAATAGGCTCCCCTAACTAAGGAAAGTTTGACAATTCTTACGCGTTTATTTTTCTGGGGTTTTGATTCAGCCATCCAAGTATAAAAATCAATCTTTCTTTTCATTCTTATACACCACTTATAGTTTTCTTATCACGCGGCTGCACAAAGAGAGTTTCGAAGGATTTTGATCGCGATGTTTAATACTCAAACCTAAGGCTTTCACGCGGTAAAAGGTGGGGATTTTCTCATCTTATATGTGTTAAATTATTTCATAGGTGATAGTTGAAATTAATTGGAATATGTGAATTGATAAATGCAATACAAGTTTGGACCGTAATGGTGCCTTACTCTTATCACAAGTTTGGACCGTAATGGTGCCTTACTTTTATCACAAGTTTGGACCGTAATGGTGCCTTACTCTTATCACAAGTTCAGACTGTAATGGTGCCTTACTCTTATTTTAAGTTTGGACTGTAATGGTGCCTTACTCTTATCACAAGTTTGAACTGTAATGGTGCCTTACTCTTATTGCAAGTTTGGACCGTAATGGTGCCTTACTCTTATCACAAAATAAATTGCAATGTCGTATCTTTATATGAATAATGTATCGAAAGGTGCCTTATTGACATGACAGGATTGTATTGTAAGTGAAATTTTAATTCTCGCACATGAATTATTTAACTTATGTATGCATGATTAAGTCTTCACTGAACTTGTGGTTGCTCACCCTGATAATTTATCTCATTTCAGATTAAGCGTGGAGATAGCATACGAATGGGGACGCGTCGGCAAGGAGGCCTTATAAAACATTTTAATAAACAGCAACTTATATACTGCGCACTTTCATTTTCCTTTTCAATTTAGAAATTGTGTTCAACTGAATGATTATGTTTTATCATTGGAAATTGGTTGAGAATTCGTGTTTTAAAACTGCAGCTTTGTGTCATGCATTATTTTTTAGTTACTCGGAGTCAGTAATGATATTTGGGATATTTGGTATTGATATTACATGAAATAATTACGAACTTGGTGATTTAAGGTTGAAATAAATTAATATATGATTTTATTTGTTAATGGCAGTAGGTGGTCGAGTCAGAGTTTGCTACTAATTCCCACCCTTTAAATTGGATTTGAAGATATCCATATAATATAATTATGTTAGTCTACATGGTCAGGAGTTGTCGCATGTAATGGAAATTATGTTAGCAGCAAGTTATTGGTTCTGTTAGTTCATATGAGTTGGAAGACAGTGGGTTAGTATTAGAGTATTTAATTTATTTATTATAAATCTGGTAATTAGTGGAGATTAGCATGTATGACTTTGCCTCAAACTCTTTTTTTTTAAAATCAATATGGGATGACTTGGTGGGAGTTTAATTAATTGATTTCATGTTCTTGCGCAGCTGTATTCGTGTCTTATACTTTAATGTGTTTTAGACTTTAAATTGTTAGTAGGTGGCATGTAATAATTTTTAATCTACTCCATATTTTGTTTAGTTGTTTTAAATAGATGACATGGCAGTCCTATATGTTTGTATCTTATGAATTTGTAGCTATAAACTTATAGTCCTTCTCTTTAAAGTTCTGCAGAAAATTTCCAAATATTCTTTAAGGACTAAGTTTCAGAAACTTAAAGGACCTACCCCTCTATTTAATTTCTTTTATTTGAATTATTTGCTTAAGGTTTGCTAAAACTTATGGGATTTATTCCTTATTTAATATCCTTTGTCCTTGCATTATCACTTATTTGATTATTTATATGTTTTAGTCATGCCTTTTTTAAATTCTTTAAGAAAATAATGTGCAAATCTCTTTATTTAAAAATTGGGGTGTGACAAAATGAGACATATCCTGTAATTGTATCCTCTTCTTTAACCTCTAGCCAACTTGATAAATTGCTTAATGTCCTTAAAGAACATAAGTCGGCTATTGGTTGGTGTATTGATGATTTGAAGGGAATTAGCCCAACTATTTGCATGCATAAGATAAGACTTGAGGATGAAGGGAAAGCTTGTGTTCAAAACCAAAGGAGGCTTAATCCTATCATGCAAGAGGTGGTGAAAAAGGAGGTTCTTAAATGGCTAGACTCCGATATGATCTTTCCTATTAGTGATAGTCCCTATGTGAGCCCTTTGCACGTGTATCTAGAAGGGGGTATGACTATAGTGAAGATCGAGGAGAATAAGACCATAGCCACTAGGACGGTGACGGGGTGGCGCGTGTGTATTGACTACAGAAAACTTAATGAGAACACACATAAAGACCACTTTCCCCTACCTTTCTTGGACCAAATGTTGGATAGGTTGGTCGGGTATGAATTTTATTGCTTTCTTGATGGGTATTCCGGGTATAATCAAATTCTCATAGCACCCGAAGACCAAGAGAAGACCACTTTCACTTGTCCTTATGGAATATTTTCTTTTTGAAGATTGTCATTTGGACTTTGCAATGCACCGGCTACCTTTCAAAGGTGTATGATGGCAATCTTCGAAGGCTTGATTGAGAATATCATGGAAGTTTTCATGGATGACTTCTCGGTGTTTGGCTCTTCTTTTGATATTTGTTTATCTAATCTTGCTATTGTTTTGAAGCGAAGATACTAATCTAGTGTTGAATTGGGAAAAGTGTCACTTCATGGTAAATGATGGCATTGTACTTGGACATCACATCTCTTCAAAGGGATTGCAAGTAGACCATGCTAAAGTTGTGGCTATTGAGAAGCTTCCACTACCAATAAATGAGAAGGGAGTACGATCGTTCCTTGGTCATACAAGGTTCTATCGTAGATTCATAAAGGATTTTTCTGCATTTTCTAAACCCATCTCTCATCTCCTTGAAAAAGATGTTCTATTTAAGTTTGATGAAAATGGTCTAAATTCTTTTCAAGTGTTAAAAGAAGCTTTGATTTCGTCGCCCATCTTGATCACCCGATTGGAAGGAGCCATTTATATTGATGTATGATGCAAGCGATATAGCTCTCGGAGTAGTGTTGGGAAATTAAGAGAAAAAAGGTTCCTAGCCATTTACTATGCAAGTAAAACATTTGATGCGGCTCAACGGAACTACACTACTACCGAAAAGGAGTTCTTGGCAGTGGTATACGCATTTGATAAGTTTCGTCCCTATTTGGTGGGAACGAAAACTATTGTATATACCGCCGACCACTCCGCCATCAAGTATCTTATGGCGAAGAAGGATACAAAGCCAAGGGTGATAAGATGGGTATTGCTTCTTCAAGAATTTGACATTGATATGAGAGATAAGAAGGGGAGTGAGAATGTAGTTGTTGATCACCTTTCAAGGCTAGAGTCGAGGGAACATTGCGAGAGCACATATGAGTTAATCAATGAGGTGTTCCCCGATGAAGAAATCTTACAATGTGATTGTTATCAGATTGAAGCCTTAGTGGAGCAAAAAGGAAGTCCATGGTACACGGACTATGTGAACTTCTTGGCTAGTGGAAGGAAACCGTATGAGCTTAGCAAGTACCAATCCAAGAAATTCTATCATGATGTTAAGAGTTTCTTGTGGGATGATCCATTCTTGTACAAGATGTGCAATGATTCTCTTGTAAGAAGATGTGAGCCCGAAGAAGAATGGAGAAGTGTGATGGAATTTTGCCACTCATCGCCAAGTGGAGGTCATTTTGGAGGACAAAAAATGGCTGCCAAGATTCTTCAGTCGGGGTTGTATTGGCCATGTATATTCAAGTGTTGCAAGGAATTTGTTGCCCGTTGTGATTGTTGTCAACGAATGGGAGGAATTTTAAAATGGGATGAGATGCCCCTTAAGAGCTTTCAAGAAGTGGAGATTTTCGATGTGTGGGGCATCGATTTCATGGGACCGTTTCCTCAATCCAATGGATTTCTATATATCTTATTGGCAGTTGATTATGTTTCAAAGTGGGTTGAAGCTATACCTTCAAGAATAAATGATGCAAGAGTGGTAATTGGATTTCTCAAAAGACATATTTTCACAAGATTCGGGGTGCCAAGAGTGTTAGTGAGTGATGGGGGAACTCACTTTATAAACAAGCTCATGGAGCAAATTCTCAAGTCCTATGGAGTTAAACATAAAGTGTATACCCCTTATCACCCTCAAATAAATGGTCAAGCGGAAGTTTCGAATACCAAATCAAGCAAGTGTTGGAGAAAACTGTGAACGGGAGTAGGAAAGATTGGTCAACCAAGCTTGATGAGGCATTATGGGCTTTTCGTACCGCGTTTAAGAGAACTCTTGGCATTTCCCTGTTTTAGCTTGTTTATGGCAAGTCTTGCCATCTACCTGTGGAGTTAGAGCATAAAGCCTATTGGTCGTTCAAGAAGTTGAACTTTGATATGAAAGCTTCCAAGAAGAAAAGATTCTTGCAATTAAGTGAACTTGATGAATTTCGTGAAAATACTTATGAAAATTCAAGAATTTTTAAGGAAAAGACAAAGAGATGGCATGATGCTAAATTGAGAAAGAAGAGATTTGAAGAAGGAGATCAAGTGTTGGTTTTTTCCTCGGGAAATTGAAATCTAGATGGAGAGGGCCTTATATTGTGAAAGAAGTTCTAGATGGAGAGGGCCTTATATTGTGAAAGAAGTTCTAGATGGAGGAGCTCTTAGAGTAGTGGATGACAAGGGGGGAGAGTTCTTAATCAATGGGCATCAAGTGAAGCACTACTTTGATCCATCCCAAAGAGAAATTGTCTTTATGGACACTTTTTTTGAAACTTGATCTTACACTCCGTTAAGACTGTTAAATTCAGCGCTAAATGGAGGCAACCAATTCTTTTTAATTTTGTTGAATAAGTTCTCCACCTTAAGCTCTTGGTTGTTAGTTCTTATCGTTTTATTTTTATTTTGTTTATTGTAGTGTTTTGATGATGGTGTATGGTAGTGTTAACAAGTGTAATTGGATTACAAGAAGAGGTACGTGGATGCTTCATGAGGTGGAAAGAGCAGGGGATTTTAAAAATCAGCAATCACGCGGGCATGTGATAAAATATGGCTGTGTGGCCATGTTGGAGTCGAGATTTCAGAACAGGAATTACACGCTCTCGTGTTGGGCGTGTTGGACTTCATGGAGGTGTAAGGCTTATTTAAGTATTGTCCATGTGATTGCAATTTTCCAGGTATAAATATTTTTTATTTCTATCATTTCATTTCCAAACCTTATTACTCTCTGTTCTCTACTTCCACATCTCGTGGCTGCTCACTCACTTGAGTCACTTCAACCATTTCTCCACATCCACTCACTCCATCTCGTTGCTTCACACTCACCACCACACGGCCACATCTCATTTTCCACACACACACACAGCTTTTCCCATTTTTCCATTCATTTTATACATATCATCTCTCTTGTTGGAATTCTCAAGATACTCAAGCCATCACCTGCTTAATCATTTCTCAATCCATTTAAAGTATTCATTTGAAGCAAGCAAGGTACGTATTTCTAAGTCTTACTTCAATTCAATCTTTGTTTGTTGTTAGAATAATATGCATCTTGAAATTAAGCCTTAGGAGGGGCTGTTCTTTTTAGTTGATGCTTAGGTTTTTAATTTTGTTGCTTAGTTTATGCTGTATGTTTTGAATGATTGAATTGAGGGGAGAATTATGTTGTTGGGTTTGCTTGATTGAAAAATAGGCATGAATTGCATTGCAGAAGTTGATAAAATTCTTAAGCTTTGAGAATGCATGCAAGGTGTTTGATAAAATGCTTAAGAGAAAAATGTTGCTTCTTTATGCTTCATTGTGACTTGAATTGATGAGTGATTGTTCATTACAAAAGTTGTGGTGTATTGATGCATGAATTTGGATTAATTGTTGAAGGAAGGAAGTTGAATGAAAGCAAGAATCATGAATCTTAAAAGTTGAAAATTTGGGCACACCAAGTGTTTGATGAAAAGCTTAAGTGAAAGTTTTTATGTTTTATGTGCTTCATTGTGTTATAAGTGAAACTTCAGTTGATGGGAGAAAATGTGATGCATTGATTCATGAACTTTAGGTAGAAAATGGTGGAAGTGATGATAAGCATAAATCCTTGCTAAGAATAGAATCATTTTAAGCTTGACTTGGCTAGTTTTATTATTTTTTTTTTGTGTTTTTTGTCTTGTTCTTGTTCTTATTTATGTTTTTGTGCTTGTGTGGAATTTGGATTAATTGAATTGATACTTGTAAATTAGGGACTTGAGGGGAGTAAGGAGCTTTAACTCGTAGTAAATTGAAACAAGATCCTTTTAGTTTGCTCAAATAAGGGATGAATGATATGCAATAATACTTGGAAATTTCAAACAAATGCCTAGTGAGATTTGAGTCAACCCATGCATTAAATGGTATTAATTCATTCTTGAGAGGAAATTGATCATCATGAGAAAAACTAGAACTTGTTTGTTGACTCTTCTTAAGAATTTGTTGATAAAGCACTTAAGATATGATAAGAGGCCATTCTTGTCATTAAAAGCTAGAGCCAAATACATACTTTTTCTACATTCAAACATAATCCATTGCTAGCCAATTTGACCCATTAAAACATATATCTTTTTGACAAGCTCATTATCTAGCCAAATCCCATTTAAGCTAAGAAAGAACCCAAGAATACCAAGATGGACTTGAATTTTTCTTAAACTTTGCCTTTTCAAATTCATCCATTAGTGGAAAGATAACATGTCCATGCAAGAAATGTAAAATGGGTCTATTTGTGAGTAGAGACTAAAGAGAAAGCATCTGAACACTTGACAGTTATAGGGTTTATTCCTGGGTACACTGAATGGATAGCTCATGGATAGCTTCATAGAAATTATTCATCTTCTTCTGAACCTCAGCCTGAATGCCTAGAATCGTCCATATACATGGATGGAGTAGAAAGATTAGTTCATGATATTATTGGAGATCCACAAGAAAATGTTTACATGGACACTGATGATTTTCCCAGAGATACTGAAATCCCCCATGGGCTAGCTAAACAATTTTATGACTTGATTGATGCTTCACAAAAGCCATTATACGAGGGATGTGAAAATTTCACTAAACTTTCATTCATCATTCGTTTGTTGCATGTTAAATGTGCTGGGAGATTGACTAATATTGTTTTTTTATATGATATTGGGCTTATTAAGTGATGCATTCCCAGAGGCCATGAAAGGTTTACCCAAGTCATACTACGAAGCTGAGAAAATGGTGAAAAAAATAGGACTTAGTTATGAAAAATTGATGCTTGTCCAAAAGATTGCATTTTGTATTGGGGATCGAACAAAGAGAAGAGTTCTTGTGGCACATGTGGGAAACTTAGATGAAAAATTTCCGATAAAGATCCATTGGGTGATAAAAGAAAGATTGGATGAAAAATATTATGGTATTTTCCAATCAAGCCAAGATTGCAAAGATTGTTCATGTCTTCCAAGACAGCTCGTCATATGAGATGACATTCTGAAAGGCGGAAGAAGGATGGAAATTTAAGACACCCTGCTGATTCTCTAGCGTGGCATACATTTAACAGTTTACATGATGAATTTGCTAAGGATCCTCGCAATGTTAGACTGGGGTTAGCTTCTGATGGATTTAATCCATTCAAAAATATGAGTACGACACACAGCACTTGGCTTATGATACTCTTTCCATATAACCTTCCACCAGGTATGTGCATGAAGCAGCCTTACTTTCTGTTGTCTTTATTAATTACTAGCCCATTAGCTCCTGGGAATAATATTGACGTTTATCTACAACCACTAATTGCTTATTTGAAGGATTTATGGGAAGTAGGCATTGAGCGGGTGTGGCGTTTGATTTTGGTGATAATGGAGGAAGTAATGGAACACTAGGTCAATGTAAAATTAAAGTTAAATCCGTTCCCTTCTACACTAATTTAACGAAATGCAGGTACTCATCTATTCACTTCTTTCTTAATCTCACTCACTGTTTTTCTCTTCTCGTGTGTGATTCTTCCTTGAGATCTGTGTTTTTTTCTTGAAATCTTGCAGTATATCAATTCGCTGGAATGACAGAAAGCAAGCTGGATCTTCCGGAGGATCTCATGGCTTCGAAGATGTCCAATCAGTCTTGGATTCTGAAAGGTAAATCGTTGTTTCTGATTTTGTATGGACTTTTTTATTCTTTTGATTTACTTTAGTTGTTTGGATTTGGCTATTTTATGCCCGATACTGCACTTTGTTTGATCTGTATTGGCAACGCAACTTTTAATTTGGGTCTTAGGGTTTCAAATCTGGTTCTTCACTTCTAATTTAGTGCCTATTCATTGCTTGAATTATAGGGATACATATTTCTTATACGGATGAGAAAATCTAGTTATCTAGTATATTATCTTTCTTCATGGAATCGTTCTTATCTCTTAATTGGGTTAATCTGTCGACTGTTAACAGTTCTTATTATCAACGTTTTTTGAACTGTAATTTGAAGTTCATTATTGTTACGCTTCGTATATGAAGTAGATTCTTGATGATTGCATTAGTTGATGTGCCTGTTTTATATAAGTCATCTTTTTTATTTATACCTTTTCCTTTAAATGATATATTTTTTAGTTTTGTCTCTTTTTTTTGTCATTGTATTTTTTGTTTGAATTTTTGTACAGAGTCATTACTTTCAATGGTGTGAATGGTGTGCTTGGCCGTCGATGATGTTTGGAAACTGTCTCTGGATCTATTTTCAGGTTTGCACAATGTATTCTTAATATCAATGTATTTCTAGTAATTCTCTTTCTTTTTAATTAGTCTTTTTTGCTTCATCTAATCAATTTGTGTGAAATATTTTATTTGATGTTTCTTGTGTTATCATAATGATGGTTGGTTGTAATTTTAATTTGTTTTTGCTTGCCCCTGCAAATAGTTTTAAGGTTTGTTGTTCCAATCTTCTTCGCAAACTCGCATATTGTAGATCGATTCATAGTGAAATAATTGTTGGTTCCAGTTGTGATGGTTCTTCTCTTTTCTCTTCTTGGTTATCCTCTTTGTTTATTTGTCTCTTGTATGTCATTCCTCCCTCTCTGTTTGTGGTCTGTGGTTGTTTGTGTGTTCGTTTCTTTGCTATTCGTTGTGTTTTATGTGGCTATCTTATCCTCTCCTTTCTTTGTTCGTTGTATGTTCTGGTGTGCTTGTGTGGCTATGCTTTTTCTTGTTCTTGCTCGTTTCTGGTTCTTGAGTATATGTGTGTGTCTGGTTATCTATTTTGCGTTTCTGGATCTTAAGTGTATGTGTACTTCAATTAATCTGTGTTAGTGTAGCTTTAGTGCTATTTTTGCTACTTGTTTCTCGTTTCCTTCCCTGTTTGTATTTGGCCTTGTGTTTTCTCATCGTTCCCTTCTTGCGGCTGTATCCTTGTGTGTTGGGTTTTCTTTTTACCAACTGAATGACGAATTAATTTCTATCACTGAGCTACTTTCTTAATGGAGTACTAACTAACTTTTAATCATAATTATTTATCTAATTGAAAGTCCACTATAATGGACCATAATTTACGAGTAGCTAATAATTAGAGAAACAAAAGTTTTGAGTAATAGAGTTGGGTTAATTTTTTTTGAAAAAATATTTATTACTCCTTATATGAGCACGAATAAAAAGGAAGAGATATTCCTTAATTATATATATGTATAAGATGTAAAACTATGTTTATATTTGATCTTCATATCTTGAAAAGAATATACTAGCTTTGAATGTGTGATTCAAATGATTGTCATGTGTAACATAGTAATTCACATTTGAAGAAAGAGAAAATGATGAACAACAAAAACTTTTAGTTTGCATTTATTACAGAATCTGATTTAGAATAGCATCAAATTCCATTATTTTAGTTGATTAACTCTTGATTTTTGTAATTCTGTTTCTGTATAAATTAAGGAAAGTTTAATAATACAATTAATAATTTAATGTACAAGCTAAATTTATTAATTTAAATCTTATCTCGTACAGTATCTAAAAATATAATACTATTTTTTCCTTATTTTGCATAAAATTTCTTACTATACTTCTTTTAACATATATAATTTGTCTTTATTTTCAAATTATGTCTTATTTAGAAGTGAACTTTCAAGTTTTTTTTATTCCATTTTTTACTGAGCTCACAGTGTGGGTGGTTGTTTTTTAATATTTGCATAGAATCTGTTAAGTAGTGGAGTATTCACATTTGTCCTCATTGAGTTAGCATATACTGAATAATTTATCATTTTCATAATGGCTCTTATCAGACACATACACAATTGAATGTTCCATGTGTACATTACTTAATCTATGAATTATATAAATATGTTAATGCTAGCTTTTTGTCAAGATGGAACTAATCAGTAACTTTAAGCTTACTCCAGATTACATTGAACATCATGAATTGAAGAGTATGATGGAACATGTAATCCAAAGTGAGCTATCATAACCCTATAAAATATGATACAGTTATGATTATCCGCTTGATTTTTTTATTTTTTGTTTAATACTTGTTGCTCTTTAAGATAGAAGAGATAAGATTATGATGAAAGTCTACGTAATTGAAATTAAAAAACCATTAGCTATACATCAGTATCTTGATAAGATTCTCTTTTGAAGGTTGATTAGTGCATTGGCAAGGAAGTAAAGATCCTAGTCAAGAGCGAACTATGCACACAAGAAGCAGGATTTGCTTCGTATTCTTCATTGTCAGATAGCAGTTTTGATGTTGTCGCTCTGAGATCTTCCTCTAATTTTGGGTAAAATTACCTATCCCATGTGCTTTATTAACTTCATGGAAACTTAAAAAGCTGAACCTAATAATATCATAGACTGAGAACAAGTTTCTCTATTAGTCATAGCATTAGGCATTCATGTTTATGTTTAAAAAGATCATTTGTGTGCCACATTTTTCAATTATGATAATTTTTTTGTTAATGCACAAGAGGTTTATTTGGTTATAAATATTGTTTGTCTTCAGGATAAGCAACAATGTATTATGGAAGGATAAGCAGCTCACTAAAATGGTACGGAAGGTCAACATGATGAATTGGGCGAAGGAAGTACAAGCAGTCAATATAGTTTTGCTTAATGTTTAATGTAATCAGATATTTTGTATTAAGGATTTAGTAGGATTTGATATTTTGTGATAAATTTGGATCTTTATTTGAAATTGTGGAGATTTTATATTAGGTTGTGTTTTGATGGTTTATTTAATTACAATTTTTGTTTATTTATTAGGTATTAATATTAATTTAAAAATATATATTACAAATATAAAAATACTTTAGCGATGGAAAAATTCGTCGCTAAATCTTACTTTAAGCATTTTACCGATAGATTTTTCCGTCGGTAACTTATTCCGTCGGTATTCCGTCGCTAATATAAGTGTTATATGAATATGACGCCATGTTTTGTATTTACCGATGGATTTTTTCGTCAGTAATTAGTGACGTCCATAATCTGTCAGAAATTACCGACAGATTTAAATTTCTATCGGTAATGAGTTACCGACCATGGTTTTAGCGATGGATCAATTTCAGTCGGTAATCCGTCGATAAACTGTTTAACGACGAATTTTTCTAACATTACCAACGGAAATTTCCGTCGGTAATCTGACAGTTTCTTGTAGTGATACGATGCATCAAGGGGGAAGAATTTTAAATTGTGGGCAGCACTATTATGGACTATTAGTGATTTTCCTGGATATGCAAATTTGTTAGGATGGAGCACAAAATGTAAATACGCATGCCCTGTTTGTCATAAATATACACATTCACTTAGACTAAAACATGGTGGAAAGTGTTGCTATATGGGTCATCGAAGATTTTTGGATATGCCACACGAGTTCCGAAAGATTCGACGACTCTTTGACGGCTCAGTAGAATATGGAAAAAGCTACCTAAATTGATTAGAGATATGGTGATGGATGAACTAAAGGATTTTTCCTTTAAATTTGGGAAAAAAGTAAAAGATAATTCAAAGTTGCCTTACAATTGGAAAAAGTTGAGCATTTTCTATGGATTGCCATACTGAAAAACTAATGTTATACGCCACAATTTTGATTTCATGCATATTGAGAAAAATGTATGTGAAAGCCTTTGTAATACCATTTTAGGTATGAAAGGTAAAAACAAAGATAATGACAATGCACGAAAGGATTTGAAAGAGTTAGGCATTAGACCAGAGCTTCATCTCGTTGAAAATGAATCTGGAAAAGAGACTAAGCCTCCAGCTTCTTTTACAATATGTAAGAAGGAGAAGTAATTTTTTGTGATGTTCTCGAAGGAATTAAAGTTCCAGATGGTTACTCCTCAAATATCTCATAATGTGTTCAAGTCAAACCACCTAAGCTTGCGGGTTTAAAAAGTCATGATTATCACATTTTGATGCAACAATTATTGCCTATAGCATTAAGAAAAATTCTTCCAAAGTCTGTTCGGTCTCCTTTACTAAGATTAAGTACTTTCAAGAGTTATGCTCCAAAGTAATCAAACCTTCAGATGCAGTTCGTTTGGAAAAGGAAATTCCTGTGGTACTTTATGAGTTAGAAAAGATATTCCTACCATCATTTTTTGATGTTATGGTACATCTAACTTTACACTTGGCTACGGAAGTAAAACTAGCTGGACCAGTTCACTACTGTTGGATGTACCCGATTGAAAGGTAACTTTTATATTTGTATTTGTTAAGTTATACGGTTGGAAATTTATTGTACTTTTTTCATTAATGATTATTCAAAATATGTTGAATTGTAATGGTGTTTTATGTTTTGTCTTAATGTTTAACTAGGTATCTAGGTACATTGAAGTCGTACGTTCATAATAGAAGTAGACCTGAAGGGTCCATTGCTGAGGGTTATTTAGCTGAAGAGTGTGTATCATTCTACTCTTCATACCTAGCAGGTTATGTGGAATGAAAGTTTGAAAAAAAATCCAGAAATGATGACAAGGACATAGACAAAGATACCACAGCAGAGTTAGATGTCTTTAAGGTGGTAGGTCATGGTATTAGAACATCCACCCCCACAAATTTTGATGCTGACACATTGAAAAAAGCACATCAATATGTGTTGTTTAACTCTAATGCTCTCGGTCCATATATTGAGTAAGATATGTGTGTTAGTTTTGTTTATTGAATTATCTAATTTATTTTGAGATTATCTAAAATGTGATTACTTTTTCAGGGAACATTTAGCCATGATTAAGCAAACTCATCCACGTGTAGCACGTCATCGAATAGAACAAATGCTTAGTCAAGGATTTGCAGATTGGTTTGCTCAAAAGGTAAGTGGTAGTTGAGATTAAAGAGACGTTTATTGTATAATGCAACTATTATTTATATGAATATTCGATGATTCTACTTATTAAATAGGTTGAGGGGTTGAGACTTGAAGCAAATGCATTATCAAAAGACTTGGCATTACTTGCTAATCGCCCAAACTTCATTGGACAGCAACATGAAAGTTTTGTTGTGAATGGTTTTAAGTTTCAGACTAGGGAACTGGATAGTAGAAGAAAAACCCAAAATAGTGGGGTACGTGTTACGGCCACTACATCAAGTTTTCAAGTACTCGGGACCAAAATCTAATATTAAGTGATTTGGATTATTATAGTGTTTTGACTAACATCATTGAGCTAGATTATGTTGGTGCACGTACAGTGGTATTATTTGAATGTGATTGGATTTCAAAAGGGAAACAACTGAAGCAAGATAGCGATGGTTTTACTTTGGCAAATTTCTCAAAGTTAAAAAAATATAATGAACCATTCATCCTAGCATCCCAAGCTAAATAAGTATTCTGCGTTCAAGATCCAATTGAGCCAGAATGGCATGTCGTTATCTCTACTACTTCACGAGCACATTATGATAATGACCCTAGTGTTGATGTGGAAACATACTTGCAAAGTGATATTTTTGTAATCCTCCACTTAACATTGAGATTGATGATTTCCGTTGGATCTGTGAATATGTTGAAGAAACTAAAGTGATCCTGATACATAAAGCCAAACTAGAAATTTTAAACTACGCATATTAATTATAGTTGTTCCAGTTTGTTTATGTATTTTGTGTCAATGCTATTTAGCTATGTTCGATTGACATTTGATTGTTTGGTATTATGTTTTCTTATTTTCTAAAATTAATCATGAATTTATTTATTTTTAGTTAATTTTCTATTTATAGATCATAATGTGGAATAGATCGATAAAGAAATGTGATTAGTGTAGGAAATTTTTTCCATATTTGGTGTATTGTCTTATCGATTTTCATATTTATCCTTTCTTTTCTTCTTTCTTTTTAAGTAAACTGCGAATTCAAAATTATGTATCGAATGTCTGCAGAATAGAGTTTTACCTCATGGATAAAGGACATTCCTATGAAGTTAATTTTTTCTTTACATCATTAAAAATTTAATTATAATGGAAACAGATCTTAGTGGAACTAATTTAACTCAGTCTCTTGCTAATTAGTGTATGTTAGTCTACTTCACTGTTGTTATTAAAAAAATATTCAAGCTAAAAGTTTGTTACTTTACTTTAATTTAATAAGAAAAATGAAATCTTGTCTTTCACTTGGTGAATGTTAACACATAATAGTAATATATGTTTATTTTGAGATTTTAGTAGGATAGATTTTAACTTTATATTAAATGAATGTAAAAGTGATTATAATTTACTAATTTTAATTATAAAAAAAAGAGTTGGGGGTGCATAAGGTATGTTAGGATACAATATTTTTCTAAAGGGTAAATATTTTAATTAATAAAGGTATAATTTTTCATTGAAAATATCGACTTAAATATGAATAGTATAAATATTTAACTAAAAAAATTAGTTTTTTTTTCATGAAATAAAGGGTACACGTTATTATACTAAAGGGTATACTATTTAATAATAAAAGGTATAACTTTAAAAAATGTGAGATTTTTGGACACGGTGTCTAGTAGGTTTTAGCCTTAAAAAAAGTCTTCAAAGATTTTATATAATATAATAATTCATTATTTGAAAATAAGTTTGAAAATAAGAATCATCATTTATTCATTTTTAATATATTCTATTAGAATTTACTATATGAATTTTGTTTTAACAAAAATTTTCTTAATCTAAAACATAACATTTAGTGATAATTATAATACTTATAGAGTGGCCAAATGCACGGCACCTTGAGCACACATACATTCCAGTTCAACTATTGAGGGAGGAACATGCCATAATTAACTTTTTATTTATTTTTAATAAATCTACTAAAATTATTAGCGGAGGAAACCAGCCAAAAAGGAAATAGAGAACGAGAACTAGTGGGCAGCAGTTTATTCCATATTACTTTCATGATTTTTCTCACTCTCTTCATCCTTCAATTTTTTTCTTGAGTTCTCTAAGCGGAACACGAACTCGATGATCGGTAATATGGTCTTCCTCAACTAAGTCTCCTTATTCCTTTATGGGGACCGTCGTAATCCCTCCCGATGGGGAGAAGGAGAAAACTATGTGCGGCTTAGTATATTAGGGACCATAACCGTGAGCCTTTATATACTAAACAACTGGGCCACCCATAATCACCCAGTCACGTAGTATTGGGTATCTACTCAATTTACCCATATTAAAATATTATAGCCCATGGACTTTTTATCTTAATGGATCAATTAAATAAGTCCATAAAATAATTGAATAGCTAAAATAATTACATAATAATATATTGCCCATAATTAGATTATATAGGAAATAAAAATTTCCTAACAATCTCCCACTTGGGATATATATTGTTCCCAAAGCAATTATATCAAGAGTCTTTAGTTGTGCAACTTTATGCTATTCTTCTTCATGCTATACTTAATATCTGGTCCATCTAATATACTAATATGGAACTATCGCGGCATTCACCACATTACAAATCGTGGTTAAACCCCGACAATCACCATATCAATATACTCAATGACATAGATCAAATATGGTGAGTAGCATGGAAATTAAATCCAATGCGATTAATATAATTTCTATTTTTAACTGGTCCAACTTGAATCTTTAGTGAGATCAATCCATAATGTAAAATATTACAAAATGAAAAATTAACTTTAGTGAATTCACAATGAATTCAAAACCATCAATTTTATTCTGCAGAAAACTGAATTATCCAAATAAAAGTGTCTTAAAAATTGTAAAGAGCAATAAATATAGACTCTCACTGAACCAATGTATTCTAAAACCATATAACACCCACATGAGTAACTAGCTCATAAAATTACAGGGCGTTAAATACATAATTGATGAATCCATATTTAGAGTCTATCATAATGTGCTCTACTAAAATTTTATTCATACAAAATACTTTCTTTAACAACCAAGAATTCTATGTCAATATACTTGACTTATAGTACTCTTGTCATTAATACTTTACTGTAAAACTAATTGTCACAATAAACTTTATGTGACAAAACTTCGCAACCTTTATTTAATGTTTGGATGCCCCTTAGTGTACTACTAATTTTGTTGTCATGGTTAATGAGCTATAAGTGTTTACTTGGCACTTCTTCATAATATAACTCTCCTGACCAACATAAAATGTAGTCTATAGTGAATCTTATACTCTATTGGCATTCAACAAACTTAGAATCAGAATTCTTTATGATCTCCTACAATTCTGATCTCTGATAAGTAAGCATGTTATTCTTAGTTCTCTGTAAATATTTTATAAAGATCCATACTAGAGTTACTTAACAATCTACTTAATATACCAATAATAGAAGCCAAAATAAGCCTTGTACAGACCTCATCATACAACAACTTCCAACAATCAAAACATATAGAATATTTCTACATTTCTTAAATCTTTAGTTTAACTATAGGGCACCGGATTGAGACTGTACTTGTCTCCCTTAACTTAACTTAAACATTCTCCTACTGAATCACACAATTATCTATGTTTGTCTCAAAACCAAATAAGATAATTATTTCATGATGATAACTATGATTTCTTTATGGGAAAACTTGCTTGAATGCATAGATGGATTTCTATTTAGTTCTTAAATTATTGAGATCGTTTCATCAACTTTACCCTTAAGAAACATTATCTTTACATCCATTTAATGTAATTCAAGATCATAATATACTACTAATGTCATGATTATCTTAAAAGAATCTTTCTCAGTAACCGGATAATCCCTTAAAAATAATACCTTCTTTTCCTTATGAGTATAATCCTTTACCAAGATGCAAACCCGATCATCTTGTATTGATTTAAACTCATAACTTATAGGATTAACCCACTTTTGAGTATATGGACCTTGTATGACTTGATGAACATTGTTTGATGTTCTACCATTAATTCTATAGTGTCCTCATTATTTAGGAGAAAAATTACATTATCATCCGAATTGTGTTTCTCCCAACTCTAGTGATTTCCTTAGTGACATTATTAATTCTTGAGGTTGTTGAATTTGTTATTCTTTTATTATTGACATTGTCCTATCGTTATTCTGAAATTGCACTATTTCTTTAAAGCTTTAGTAGGGGTCGAATTGACTCCCCTTTTAAGACAATGTCTCTAATATTATTCTTCCCCCCAAATCAACATTTTCAAAGAATTCCATATTACCCATCTCAAATATGATCTAATTAATTGGATCATAAACTTATTATCTTTATTCATAACCAATAAAGTAGCTTGTATCTATTTGAGTCCAATTTTCTTTAGTAGATCCCAATGATATAGCCTTAGTTGGACATCACCATATGTGAAACTCAAAGAGTTCTCACAACTACTTTAGTTAAAACTTTATTGAGACCATAACCTGCAATCTTTAGAATTTCTCCTATTAGTAATCATATATTGTAGAGTTCAATCTTATCTTTTAACTACACCATTCACACTTAGCAATTATAATACAATTCCACAAGCCTTTAAGAGAAGTAAAATGTTATATTTTAATTTTATTTTTAGCATCTTTCTTTATGGGTATTCTTTTATTACCCTTATACTTTATTCATGAAGTTCTCATCATGTATGATTTTGTTTTTGATATAGGTTAAACTTAAATAGCAGACTTCTTAATTGTACAGTAAATTATTGCAAAATAATTTATCATGCTTTCATTATACTTTATAATCTTTCAAAATTTAAATAATTTATAATCATCTTGAATATTCGAGCACAACATTAGTATCAAGTCTTTGGACAATAATACTAATTTAAATGATGCTCTCACGCAGTGGTCAAATACTGACAATAAAAACTGTCAAGCAATTGTCTTCCTTTTGGCCAACTTATTACTTACATGTCAAACTAAATAATCGTCACGTATTCAACACCACAAGTACTTGTGTATTTCAGGCCAGATATTAATCTACCTTTGGGCTGATCAATACCCGCATGAAGATACACTAGCAATATTTTTAATTAGGGACCCATCACAAAACACCTTATGCAACATTAACCTCGTCTATAGAGAAAAATTAACTGCAGGGGTAATCTTGGTGTAATAATCACAAGTATTGATAATAAGTTTTGTGAAACAAAAGTCTATCTATGGACCGACTAATGTTCATATGAACAGTTCAAATTAATTATCACATACTTATCATCACATGTACGTTATTATTCTGTCAAACTGTGCCAACCTATGGGCCGAACACAGAACACATAAATAATTTCACATTCATCTATGTAATTTCAATAAAGTCGCACTCCACACACAGAGGCTGCTATGACAACATGATGTTTTGATTAACCAGATTAAAAATTACTAGACCAATTAAACAAATATTAAAAAATATTTAATTTAATTGAACAACATTAAAAAAAAGTCTCCCCAATTATACTTTAATTAAATTCCACAAGTTAAATAGAAATTTTTAAATGATTCCTATATATTTAAAATTAATGAAAGATTCTTAATTCAATTGATAATTTTAAATTCTAATTAGAATAAACTAAATTACTCAAATATTTACCATTGAATTCTTTATCAAAAATATGTGTGCAATTAGAATATTTAATGATTACAGTAATCAAATCCTTCAATCTCAATAATCAAGTTAACTCAATTATCATGTGTATATGTAAAACAAAATCTTTTCAAATCACGCATAACAATATACCTCATGAGTCACATTAACTTTGACTCTCGCTATACAATAATCAATAATGATCAAAAAGATTGAATTTAAATTAACAAATAAACTTTATGAAATTTGATTACTGAAATTTCACAATTAGAGCTTCCACTCCTCAACCATTAATTAAAAAATAATTAGAGAATCAACATAAGAATTTTCAACTCATAATTGTGTAACTTATTCACAATCTCAACTACTATGCATTCGAAATTTTAATCCAAACGGAGTCCATCCAAACTTATAATTAACATAATAGCTACCCATTCATTACCTTAGCAGTAGCGGCATTCCATCATCAAATTTATTTTTCTATTTTTATTTATTTAATAATTACTTAATTACCACCATATTCTTGTGATGGACAGGTATATACATGTGACACATACAACAGAGGTGAAAGAGTAGTCACATCAGAATTAATCCAACTCAGCCACTAGGACAATAGCATAGGATGTACTTCGAGATTAATAGATAATTAAGCATTTTTGAAATTACTGAATTACCACATATAATTCAATTCATTTGGTACATAATCTCAACTAACAATTAACAGATCTCAAGTGATAAAAATAGTTGAAATCATGCATTAACTAAATTGATAAAACGGATCAGACAAGCATTATCACATAAATAGTGCCACGCACATTTCTTGATCATCAATTGTAAATATGAAAATTGCTCATGCAATTTCAAATGTCACAAATATTCAGCAATTAAAATCCATTAATAAATGGACACAATAAACTTTAACACAATTACTGCCGTATATGAATTTATCACCTCAAATTCAAATTGCATGGCCAGGCTCATAATTATGAAAATTTCATGTAATCACTAATCTGAACCATGCTGATGCATACATATACCATGAAATATTCTTGATAAACTGGACACCCATCTGGCATATTTTAATTGCAAGTAATGATCACTCTCATATCAACTTAAACAAATCTAGTGCACCACATCATACCTAAAACAATTTACGAAGTCACAGTGGATCGAAATTAAAATCTGTGAACCATCCAAAAATTTAATATCCAAAATTAATCCCATCAAAATTATCAAAACTACAAATAATATGATATCCAAATTATTGCTCAAATATAATTGGATGTCAAAGATTGCCTATAGTAATTCTTCATATCAATAGAGACTACGAATTTTCTAATTACCAAACCAATTGCCGCACTATCACAGTTCACATGTCACCACTGAATACGCTTATTTAAAAATTTTAAATTAAAATTGCGCAGTGCATATATTAAGCCACACAAATGTTACAGTAATATAATGAGACATAATTCAAATTATCTCAATCATGCCTTCGAACAAAAATAACTGTTGAATCCATTGAAATGGATTATATTTTTATATGAAACAAAATAGAGAAAAATCACAATCACTACGTTATTAGTCATGTTATATATGAATTCAATTAGCAAACTAGAATACGATAATTGAATCCATAAAATAATACCTATCCTTTAATAAATAAAAAATAGTGATTTACCATAACGATTCAAACACACATGTTCGAATCTAATCACAATATTTTAAGATATCAGAAAATCATATATAACCTGGATCTGATACTACTTGTGGGAAATAAATCCATAGATCCATAAACCTTAACCCTATTACGATTAAATGAGATCTAGACTATAACACAGAAGCGTACCTTGGATCCATTGAGTCCTCTAGGCGGAACATGAACTCGATGATCGGTAATATGGTCTTCCTCAACTAAGCCTTCTTATTCCTTTATGGGGACCGTCATAATCCCTCCCGATGGGGAGAAGGAGAAAACTATGTGCGGCTTAGTATATTGGGGACCATAACCTGTGAGCATTTATATACTACATAATTGAGCTACCCATAATCACCCAGTCACGTAGTATTGGGTATCTACTCTATTGGCCCATATTAAAATATTATAACCATAGATTTTTTATCTTAATTAGATCACTTAATTAAATCCATAAAATAATTGAATAGCTAATATAATTGCATAATAATATATTGCTCACAATTAGATTATATAGGAAATAAAAATTTCCTAACAATAATCACTCCCGCCGCCAACGCCCATCATTGTTGTTTTGTTTTTTTTTTAAAAAATTGTCCAGGTACACACTTTCTTGCCCTTCTTCTACTTATAAAAATATTCAATTGATGAGTTCGAGCGGGTTGGGTTCTCAATTTGGGCGAGAAATACAGCTTGTGGATATGTGTTATACATACTTCCTCCGTCCCACGTTAAGTTTTATGCTTTCCATTTTGGATTGTCCCAAGTTAAAATTTATATTTTTTTTATCAAATTGGACCCACACAAAATAATTAATTATTCCATGTAGGACTCACACACAACATTAATATAACTACCCACTTTAAATTAAATATTATTTCTCTCACCTCACTACACATTAAAATATTATACTCCTTAATCTTCGAGCAAAAAGCAAACGTCAACATTAACATGGGACATAGGGAATATGTTGTTTCCTATATTCAACTATTGTTTAAAGTGTCGAATCAAAATTACTACTTGTTATCCCTTTTTTAGCCAAAGTATGGTCGCATAGCTATGAAGTGCATTTTTTTTCTTTTCTATTTAAGCAGAGAATCTGAATTTCTTAGAGTGTTATATAGACTTATAAGCTAAACTACACAATCAATGTCGTAAGTGATCTCCTTTTCCATTTCTTGATCACTTGTTATTTCTTTTAAGCCAAAGTAGATGTGCATTATTATTTTTTTTAAAAAAGTATTCTGTTTTAGCAAAGAATCTGCATTTGTTATAGTGTTATTTGGTACAATATGATTAAATAAATATCGTAAGTGATCTCCTTTTCCCTTTTTTGATCACTTGTTATTCCTTTTAAGCCAAAGTAGATGTGCATTATTATTTTTTTTTTAAAAAGTGTTCTGTTTTAGCAAAGAATCTGCATTTGTTATAGTGTTATTTGGTACAATATGATTAATATAGATATCAGCCGTATGTGATTTTCGTCATGTATGAGAAGTGTAACAGACTTATTTGTAAATACCAAATATTTCCTCATTCATCTATATAGTCATTCTGCAAGTAAGTGAAATAGCTCTTTTCCAGTCCACACAAACTAAGAAGGTTTCTTATCTTCTTTGTATAAGAAAATAACAATTCTGTTGGAAGCTATCATAACTTTAACTACTGTTTATTTTTTATTTTTAATATTTTATATAGAAAATATGTCTTTCACTATTTTATTTGTGCAAGTAATTAATTTATTAACTCTTACATTTTGAAGCTATGGGTAGTAAAAGTATGAAGCAGATACAGACAAAATTTGCTCTTCAAGATGAACCAGTTATGCAAGCACCCAAATTTCTAACACCTGAAGATTATCATCAGCGTTTTCTAGATGAAAATTCGAAATGCAAAATCAAGAGCACATGGGTATAATATTCTCTTTTTGTATATTTATTACATTAAGATTAGTATATATATATATATATATTCCTCTTTCTATTTGAGTCAACTTTGTACTTTTGTAGTGGTCTTTGTCTATTATGCTTAACTAAATCGTTTATCTTGTTAAAGGTATCTAAAAAAATATTTTAAATTTTACATTTTTATTTCTATATTTTTTTAAATAGTGATGACAAATAGAATTCAAGTTCCAACTGTGGAAACACGCTACCATCCATTGAATGAGTAGACTAGAATACCTGTCGTAGGCCAAACTAGTATGAACAATCAACCCTACAATATAATTGAGGAGGAATTAAGAATCGAGAATGAACTAATGAATAGAAGTTATGAGTTGAACAATCAAGCCAACAATAGCATTCAGAATGAATTTATTGCTGGAAGATATGAGATGCACAGTCAACCCAACACCACACCTTTGGAAAAATCAAGAACTGGGATTGGGATCGTGAATGGAAGCCATGAACAAGAATGTGGGCAAGGTAACAAACTCAACATAATATTGTATTTTATTTAAATTTGATATAAGTAGCATCTTCTTTAAGCACTTTTAGGTGATGAAACTAGTAATGGAAAGAAAAAGAAAACTCGAGGTCCCACATACATGCAATCTGTTTGGGTCGACCTTCCAACATAGAGCGGTTTCATGTTGAATACAATGAGTATGGCCAGCCAATAGATGGCGAGGATAGCAAATTAACTCATTTCTTAGATTCAATTGCCCAAAATGGTAAATATTGTCCAATTGATGTGAAAGATTGGCGTGAGTTGCCAAGTACAAACAAAAAAAGAGATTCTTGATGTGGTAAAGGTAATCAACACCTTTTATTTTCTTCTTTCACGTAGGTTGTATTACACTTGTTGATTTTTTTAATCTACAACTCATTTTCTTGCTTTTCACTTGTTCCGTAATTTTTAATTATATTAATATATATGTGTTTGCGTTAAATATTTTTATAACATGTGAAAATATTTTCAGCTACGTTTTTTGTATCCAACATTGCTGAGAAATGGATTTTAAAATCTATTGGGGACAAATGGAGAAATTGGAAACATTATTTGAAAACCAAATATTGAAAAAAAGATATAACTATAGTTGATATGATTGGTGATAAGGATGGTAGAGTTTTGATTGAGAAGTGGACTAAACTTCTTACACATTGGAACTCGAAGGAAACACAGGTTTATAGTGATTGTTTAATGTATAAAAAAAATTTATAACATCAATTAATTTGTCTTTTATGATTTATATTCAGAATACCAGTGCCAAAAATAAGGTAGCTAGAACCAAAAAGTCAATGGATCAGAAAACTGGAAAGACGTCATTTGCACAAGTTTGACATCAATTGGTAATAAGCTGCATATCTTTTTAACTGCATCATTTCCAGCATATCATAATTATAAATAAAAAAGTTATATTCTCAGGAAAAGAAATTAGAACGTCACCCAAGCATGATGAACTATTTTATGCCTGCTTTGTTAAGGAAGATTCAGACAAGTGACGTTGCGTTAACTAAATAACTCAAGTGACGTTGCGTTAAATAACGTCACCCTTCCATTAATAACGTCACCCTTCCAATTCTGATAATAACTCAAATAACTTAAATGGGAAGTCAGGTGACGTTGCGTTAACTAAATATGTAAGGGCGCTTAATGCTTCTCATTCATATTAAGTGATAGATATTATGTGATATACGTAGAAATGGATGAAACTTAGAAATATCTACTACAATATGATTAGGTGCAGGTTCAAATAGCATCAATATCATACACTCAGAAAAAATCATGCATGCATGTTTATGTGAATGTGGTTTGTACGGATGACATAGGAATATTAAATTTTGGATTTTGTCATTTTCTTTCCCCCAGTTAATGGCAGGTGCATGTTTTAACGCTTCATTGTTTAAATGAACAGCTAGAAATGAAAAAACTCAGCAGTCAACTTGCTGAAAATTCTGAAGATATAATAGGTCGAAATGACGCATTTGCTCAAATCATGGGGCCCGATAGAGCTGGTTACGTACAGATGATGGGTAAAGGAGTCTGCCCGTCAGATTTGTGGGTGTACTTCCTAGAGGTGAAGCCAAGCACCTCGTGATAGAGCAACAAGCAAGAATCGATCATTTGGAATCAATGCTTTTGGCACAGCCAAGATGTAATACTTCAGAAATACTCTTCAGACACCGAATTCGAATTGTTAATTCTCTCTCAAACCATGCTATACTACAAATCCACACCTTTTGGTAATGCTCTATTGAATTTTCTCATCTTTAAACAAAGTTATTCTTTTCATTATCATTTTTAATTGTCATATATACATATTAGATTCTTATTTCAATTAGTTAGATGAAAAAGATTCATATCTGTTTGTTTTTATTGACATAATAATAAAAATTATGTAAGCAGGTTGTACTTTTAAATTTTATAAGTTAATATAAACATGGTCATAACTCAACCTAGTACTATAGTGATATATTCTGTTGGAGTTATTATTAAAATGTGGTGTAGCTAGGTTTGCATAATAGTGTTGCATTTATAATATCCTATGTCTATGGAATTTTTAAAATAGGAGTACTTGAATTGCTTAACAGAGTTATTACATTTAAATCAGACTAGTTTCAATATGGTATTCATATTGGTAAAGGTTTAGTTGTTTCATTTTTCTCTTGTGATGAAAGCTTACTGATCCAAAATAATATAAGTAACGGTTGAGAGTATCAACTTAGAATAAATATGAGTAACCCTCCTTTCTTTGTCCTGAAAGTTAAGTGCATTGTGTCAAAATGTAGTATCATGTAGCTTGAATGTATTCAGAAATGTGTACAGACTATTCTTTTCCAGTATACTTTGTATTTTGTTAATATTATCTTCTTGTTTCTTATTAACAAAATTAATATTTATTGATGAAATAAAATTATATCATATTCTATTCATCTTAAAAGTCTATTTGATCCTAAAAGAATTGTTGCTACATGACATATTCAAAGCCTCAACCCATTGGGAGGGATAAGTCTTGGATTCAAATTGGTGTTCTGTAAACGTGACAGTTATAGTTGAACCCGAGGAAGAATTGATTAGACCTCACGACAATCTTCAAAGATTGTAGACACACTTGGTGAAATTATTGGTTGGACTTGTAAATTGGTATGTATTGTCCTTCTAAAATACATCAATAATTTTGTTTAGGCTGTGGATATCTACACACATAATTTTCCTTCGTACACCCATTTCATCATATTTACAAAAATATCAATAAACAAAAAACCTATAATACCCTTAATGAATATTCCCTTCTCACACACACTCTTAATTCATAGTAAAAAATAACATCATACACCCACCACTTTAATACATAAAATATAACACTCCGACATCTCTACACTAAAATTCAACCACTTTCTCAAATATTCAATCTCTTCATTTTTTATTTTTTGTAGTAGAGTGAAAATTCTAACTCAATCCATCTCAACCTCAAAACTCATCGAAGAAATATAATATCGGATGAAGAAACAACAAAGAGATTTAAAATGTGTTATTTTAAAAGTTTAGACTAATTTAAATATTATTTTTTAGCACTTCAAGTTAGCTGAAGTCGCGAATTTCACGATCAACCAGAGACGAAAGTTATTAGATTAATCGTCCAATGTCAGACGAAAGTATTAAGATCGTTCGTCCAGTATTAAACAAAAATTATAAAAACTCATGTCCGATGTTGAACGAAAGTTATAGAAACTATCGTCCAACACCAGACAAGAGTTTTTATAATTTTCGTCCGACACTGGACAAACAATCTAATAACTTTCGTCTCTGGTTGGTCGTGAAATTCGCGACTTCAGCTAATTTCAAGTGCTAAAAAACAATATTTAAATTAGTCTAAACTTTTAAAATAACACATTTTAAGTCTCTTTATTATTTCTTCATCCGACATTATATTTCTTCAATGAGTTTTGAGGTTGAGATGGATTGAGTTAGAATTTTCACTCTCTTGCAAAAAATAAAAAATGAAGAGGTTGAATGTTTGAGAAGGGAGTTGAATTTTAGAGATGTAGGGGTGTTATGTTTTATGTATTTAGTAGTGGGTGTATGAGGGGTTTTTTTTATGAATAAGAGTGTGTGTGAGAGGGAAATATTCTTTAAGTGTATTATAGGTTTTTTGTTTATTGATATTTTTGTAAATATGATGAAATAGGTGTATGAAGGAAAATTATGTGTGTAGATATCCGCGGCTTTTTATTTATGTGTTTTCATTGCTTTGACATATTTATATAAAATATGCCGGTATTGCCAAGTAAGGATTGATGGTTGGTGAAGTATTGCACTTGGAGAACTCACTCCGCATTTGGAGAATTATAAATAATTAGGGATGTAACCAAACCAAACTGTTCGCGAACTATTCGAGTGTCAATTTTATTAAATGTTCATTCGAACTCGTTCGTTAACCTTAACGAGCCAAACCAAACTTGAATTTTGGGTTCGAATAGTTTATCAAACCAATCTCAAGCCTAAGAGTGTTCGGCTCAAAAGCTCGCGAACATATTCATTTATAGGTTCACTAATGGCTCGCAAACGCGTTCGTAAATTTTATAGTTATTCTTTAGAATTATATATTATTATTTATTTATTAATATTCAATAATTAAATATTTTATATTAAACCACACAAATATGATAATAACTTAAGTGATTATTTAAATATTTTAATACTTTTTATCGTTTATTATTATATTTTGTTAGTTTATTTATTTAATATTATGAGTAACATTAAATGTTTATAAACGGAACATTCTTTTAATATCCAAGCACAAAATTATTTAAATATTCATGAAAATATATTCATAAACAAGTTACTTTATGTGTTCGTGAACATGTTCACGAGTTTTAACAAATAGTTTGAGTTTAAGCTCGAGTTCGATATTTTTTTTCTTGACGAGTTCGAGCTCGGGCTCGAGTTCGATAATTTCTTAACAAACGATCCTCAAACCTAGTAGTGTTCGACTCGACTCGGTTCGATTACATCCCTATAGATAATTAGGTTTTAGATAGATTTTATTTTATGAAGATTTATTTATCATCTTGTAGATTTCTTTTTTATATGTGCTTATTAGAAATGTTTTGGAATATATATACATTGTTTGTTGTTTCCTTTTAAAGATTTTTTTAAATTATTTTAATGCGTGCTTTGGATTTTTTCTTAATTATTTTAACGCCTGCTCCTGTTTTTTTCTTGTTAATTCTTAATATTATTTATTATTATATTTGTATTTATTATTATTACTATAATGACTATTATAACAAATGAATGATATTAATAATAATAATAATAATAATTAACTACTTACGTAACTAATTATAATAACTAATTCACACATAACTAATTAGTAATTAATAATTATTATTATCATCATTATTATCTATTAATACACTTAATTTGTAATGTATTAACAATAATTAATTAAAATAATTTATTAAAATTTTTAATTTATTGACTAGTGTACATAAGATATTCAATCATGACGCTTAAGAATGTATTTATAGATGGTGAACTATTGCAACCTTGGAATGGACGACATTCTTAAAAAATGTCATTATAGTGAAAGTGTATTAATATATTAGTTTTTATGGCATATGTGAGTGTCATTAGAGCCATACTCCCTCCGTCCCACACTAAGGGTAGTTTTTGTTTTTTGACACGTAAATTAAGGAGTATTATTATTTAATGTGTAGTGGGTAGTTGTATTAGTGGAATTATGGGTCCCATATTTTAATTGTATTAGTGGGTGTGTGTAGGTCCCATGTGTGTAAAAAAAAAGTGAACTCTTTGGATGGGACGACCAAAATGGAAAAAATACTCTTTAGGTGGGACGGAGGAAGTATTTTCTAGTAATTAAGGGCCTTATTTAGTTAATATCAAAATAGAGAATTTAAAAAATAATTGTGAAATGAAAATTAATTAGATCTTACATATACATATATATATATATATATATATATATATATATATATATATATATATATATATATATATATATATATATATATATATTTTCTACACTTTTCTTATTTAGTTTATATATTTTATTATTAAAATTTATTATTCATTTAATTTATTTTTTAATTTAAATATTATACATTTATAAAATGTGATAATATTTTAAAAAAGTCATAACATTTTTTTAATATAAAAAAATACTGATAAAAAAAGTGATACTACCTCTGTCCCAAAGAGAAGTTCACGGTTACTGTAAATATGAAGTTTAAGAAAAAATTATTTTTTGCTTTACTTTTAGGGTTAATTTGGTAATTTTAGATAATAAATACTAAATTATAAAGTAAGTTATGTGAGTTATAAGTGGGTGACAATTTTGAAAATTAAAGTGTGTTGGGGTAATTGATTTGTGTGTATTTCCTTTTTTAGAGATGTGAAATTGTTTATGGGACGGATAAAAATAGAAAGTGTGAATTCATTTATGGGACGGAGGAAGTACTTTTCATTTGAATTATGTTATAAGTAATTCATAATTTCAAAGACTAACGTGAGTCCGTCTTACGAATAACTTTCATGAGAAGGATAAGAAGTGATAACTTTTATAAGAAAAAGTGATACTCAATTGATGAAAAGTGATATCATAAACAGTTATACTATAAATGAAAAGTGATAACATTTAAAAAAAATGTGATAACATCTTTAATAAAAAATAATAAATAATTAAGAAAGTAACTTTCACCGAACAATTTATATAATTGATAAAACGTGATAATATTTTTAATAAAAGTAATACTTAGAAAAAATAATAGCTGATCAATTCAACTATTTCATGAATAATTAGTAGGACATATAAAAAGTGATAATATTTGTAATAGAAAGTGATATTTGATTAATGAAAAGTGGTAACCGCCAACTGCACTATTTTAAAACCATTGATAAGATGAATAAAAAGTAATAACAATTTTAATAAAAATGATATCTGATTTATAAAAAGTGATAATCAATTAAATAAATTATTTTATGATTAATTTGTAAGATGAATAAAATGTAATAATATATACTCCACAAAAAGTGATGCGTGATTATGAATTTTTTAGAAATTAAAAATAAAAATATAAAATTTTTTAATAATTAATAGAATTATTTATTTAAAAAAATAAGAAAAAAATTGTGTAAGTTTGTAACGTGAACAGCGCCAATTTAATGCTAATTAATTAGTCTAACCAAAAGCCCTTATTTTTATTTAATTTTCTTTTAATTGAATTTAAAATTTACTTTTTTTATCCATGGTCAATCCGTCTCACATAAAACGGATCTCACCCAAGACCTATCTGAATAGTCCGTTGCTATTAAATCAATAATAATGGTTGTTTTTTTACAATTAATTATCTATTCTTAACCTGATTTACAATTTATATTCCAACAATTTGTCTGAACCAAATTCTTAATCCTGATTCACGATTTATATTCCATCAAATTGTCTGAACTAAATAAGGAATCTATAAACAACATTTTGAATGTAATACAATTAAATTAAGGGTAATTCTTGGGTGACCCGTGGTCACCCATGACCCTCTCACATTAGGGGGTGGGGGCCCACCCCCTGACATGTGGGACCCACCCCCTCATGTGAGAGGGTCATGGGTGACCACGGGTCACCCAAGTCATGCTCTTAAATTAAACATGCATAAATACAATTTTATGGCGTAAGAATGTGATAACAATATGGGTTGGTCTCTTGTATTTTAAGGTGCACTCAGGGGCGGATCCAGAAAAAAAAATTGGGGGTACGACATGTAATTATAAAAATATTATTTATTTAATATAAATTTTTCGACATTTGAGTATCACTTTTCATTATAAAAAAATTATTTTTATATATATTACTAAAAAAAAGAGCAACTAATGTCTTCAATTTATTGTTAATAAATCGTCCGTTGCATATCTTTCTTTCAATAAGATAAGGGGATTATAAAAGAGTGGGAAATAACTATTACAGTAAGATAGGCTAAGGCTATCGAATCTAAAATGTGATTCTTCTTTTGAATTTTACGAGATTGAGCAGTTTGAGATTACCCTCTTATCAAAAATTTGAGGATATGATTTAGTGTATAAACCATAAATTACTCACCAAAGAATCTCATAACCTATTCTAACTTAACAAGAAAAGAGCACGACAAAATACATACAACTTAATATTGTCAAATCTATTTTTTTTATTATCAAGATTTGTAAAACTACATTAAATTAAATGAAAGAAAAAGAAATTTAAGAAGATCCAAATCACATGGTAAATTTAAGAAGATCATGATTATAATGATAAACATCAAGTCCTATTATTATATATATTATTATCATTTTTTTTTCAAAAGTGATAAATTAAAATATACTAACCTTAGATTCTGGAGGAATAGCATAATTTAAATGTTCTGGAGAACTAAGGACTCCCTGCAGCGGTGAAGAAAATGAAGTTTTTTTAAATTTTATGGAGGTAAAGTCGTAAGGGGAAGGGAGAAAGTAACTACATGATGTCAATGGATTAATTTGGAGAAGAATGTACTAAAGGAAGCGAATGACCAGCTAAGAGAGAGAGAGAATGTTACATTTTCAGAAAAAAGGTAAGAACTGTGGGTTTCTGCCAGACAAGACATGTATTTATAGGGCATGTGGTGAGTGTACGAAAATATATTCCTATCTCCACGTTTTTAAATCTTATGGAGGAAACGTTTTTAAATCTTATGGAGGCAACGTGTTTCACCCCTGGCCCTAACCTTTTATTCAAAAATAAAATATTTTATTTATTTTTATTATTTATATTGTTTATTAACATTATATATATATATATATATATATATATTGGTTTTTTTCAGTATACTTCTTTTGGGTGCATTTAAATCTGAATTTTCAGATAATGTCTCTTAAAATAAATCTTTAGAAAAAGAACATGGTTAGAAAAATAAATTAAAATAAATGAATAAAGAAACACACACACACACACATATATATATATATCGCATAAATGCATGCATATATTTTTTTTGTATCTTATAGAACCACCCACTCAGACTCCGCTGAATTTCTAATGGCAATCAACCTGTCAACTTTCACGAGGCTCACATGATCTCGCTCGGCAGCAAGGAGCGCAGTGATTGCCAGAGCAAGATTCTTAAAGTAAGTAGTTAAGTCTTTCTCCTCGGGCGCCTTAAGACTTGCAACGAACGGAGGTCAGAGTACAACACAAAAAAAGAAATAAAATAAGAGGGCTCACCTTCTCGAACGCCTTGAAAGGATGAGAACACATGAACGCCCGGTGAGTCCTAGTTGCCAGAAACCCAGAACCAACCCTTTTTCCATCCCTTAATGGACGTAGGCCTGGCCGAAATAACCGACCTGACCGATCGCTTGTTCATCCGGTAGTAACCCATTGATTGATGTTCCGCCATCGGTGAGTACAAATAGTCAAATTCCATGGAAGACAAGTAGGAGTATCCTTTGCTCCGGAAGAACAGCACAAGGCCCACGCATTTGGGGACAATTGGGTCGGGGACAACTTCTAATGGGCAAACAAGCGAGCGAAGTACCGGTGAAGTGGAAGGCCGAACCCTGCTTCAAAAATATCCAGATTCACCGCCACACAAACTTTCGGCAGATGACTAAAGAATTCTCCCGCCTCTGGTCGTCGAAACTCCACACCGGGAGCGGCGTACAAGTCCCTTGCCTCTTGGACTTTTGCCTCTGAAGTTGTGGATACAAGCGAATGCGCCATGAAGTCATCATTGATTAGCCATTTGTAGTCGGGATGACTAATTAAAGAATTTATCGAACCACAGGGAGGAAGGTTCTAGGGTCTAAGAGATCTCGTGTTCATCATAGTATTATAGAAATGATCATAAAGGGGAGATAATCAATAAATGATAATAAAAAAATGGATAGATGAATGAATCAATGGATGAATGAGCCAAGTAGATAGAGAATGAGACTAGCAATACTTAAAGTATGGAAAATCTAGATATCATGCAACGAATTCATATGTGGCATTGGTACAAGACTGAGGGCCAACACTAAGTTCACCTAAACTCCCTCTCGGAATGAATAGGATATGGAATAATGCTCAATGGATTGGTTCTCACTCAAACAATTCCAACTAGGTACTAAGCTTGAAATGAGAGTCCCTTCACACGATTAATCAACCTCTCGATCAAACCAATCGGATGTCCTATCAAAAGATTCTAAATCATAAAGGACTTCTCAATCTCTTTACAATTTATAATGCACATGACGCGTATGATAAAATGATTCAGTTAATTATCATAAATATGCAATTGACATCTCAATCTAATCACATGTTTAAAACAACAAACCACACAAATCATCATATACATCAAGATCTAAAGCATCAATGATAGAAAATCAAATAACCCAATCAACATAATCATTTAATTACAAATACCTAAAATTATCCAACACAATTCATATTGCTAATCTCACAAGGGAAATTAGCCTACCATATTCAAAAGGAATTCAACATAGTCATTGAAATCCTTATAAAACATGATAAACTATTTCAATACAAAGTGTAGATGAAAACTCCCTTGGATGTCTCCAATGGTGATCTTCTTCTTCCCTTTGCAATCCCCCTCTCTTCCTTACTTCTCTAACTACTTGGATGGAGGATTTGATGGTGGGATGAAGATAGATGGTATGGATGAAGAATGGATGGAAGATGAAGGTGAAAAATGTAGAAAATGGTGTATGATCTAGGTGTAGGGGGTGAAACCCTTGTGTAGAATCTCCAATCTCCTCTGAAATGTTGAGCTTGAGGCTATTTATACCCTCTCCAAGTTGGGCCATGAATTTAACATCAAATGGGCTTTTTACACATACTTACACACATTGGCAGGTGAAAATCTAAATTTTGGCCCAAAAAACATGCAACTCGAGTTGGCCTTACCCAACTCGAGTTGCAACACGAGTCGAGCTACGTGTGTGTAGCTTGAGTTGAAATAGCTCGACTTGTGTTGGCTACTCGTGCACCCACTGTTCGGTCGTGTTGCGAGGCTCTGAAACTGAAAATCCTACGGAAGGCAGATCGACTCGAGCTAGCAACTCGTTGCAGCTTGTAAGTCGAGTTAGCTCACTGTACAATTTTTGGCCGCTGCCCTGCTCCTAGCTCGACTCGAGTTGTAAGTCTAGTTGGACCTTACAACTCGAGTAAGCTCTCTGGACGATTTTTGGACCCTAACTCGACTTTCTCTCAACTCTAGTTGCAAGTCGAGTTGAACCTTGCAACTCGAGTTGGGTCTCTGGATGATTTTTGGACCCTAACTCGACCTTCTCTCAACTCGAGTTGCAAGTCAAGTTGGACCTTGCAACTCGAGTTGGGTCCCGGCAGCCCATTTCTTGCTCGTTTCAGCTCCCGTCTCCATTTTTGCTTCGTTTTTACCTGTTTTACATATGTTTAAGTTCATTCACATGCATTTTCATGAGAACACATAACACAACTAAATAATATATAAAATATGAATAAAATACTATGAAAATGGACATAAAAAGATACTAAAATTTAGGTGAAAATATCACTCATCACACCCCCAAACTTAAAGTATTGTGCGTCCCCGAACAACGAAAATGATAAACCAAGGGGTGAGATTTTCACTTAGAAAAAGACTAAACGAACATAAGTAATAACACATCAATAGCAATAAGAACCACAAAGTATTCTAAGTCATCCTAAAACATTAAATTCATGACATGAGAAATTAACAAGTTCAATCAAAAGAGAATAAAGTGTAATAGTCCCTTTTGGTCCAAGCCTCACATAGGTTATCAATTTCACTCAACACTCTTTCAAGTAAGGTAACAACACTCATTAATCGATTGGCTCGACTCGCTATAAGCTTGCTCGTGGACTACATTCACAAACCACCAAAGTTTCAATTAATGATCAAAAAGGTCTTTAATTAGGATGTAATGATAGGCTCTTTGGTAGGGTAGGTAGAATATAGGTAAGAGTGACTAATCATGTGTAAGTAATCGAAGAGATTGCCAATTTCTCCAACTTCTTCACTTTTCTTTCTTACTTTCTTATCTTTGTTGATCATAAGCACTAATCATCAACTTTTCTTAGATTGAACTTCTTTCAATGCATGCTTCCTTCTTCAAACTTTTAAGTACTTGAGCATATTATTCTTGCTTTACTCATTTTCTTGTTTTGAAGTTGCATGTATATTCTTGGTTTTGCTCTTTTCATTCTTTTTCTTGCTTACTTACCATTTTCTTTTCTTCTTTTTCTTCCTTATCAAACCTTTCTAGTTATCATCTCCTCAATCACCACACAAGGGGTATATATATATAAGGCTTAATTTGGTAATCAAGGCTTGTAATGTGCTAAATTCATAAGAAATAGGCTTATAGGCTCAAAGTGGTTGACTAGGGATGATGTTCAAGGTATGAAAATATTTGGCAATGACTATACATAACAAGGATGGCCTTAGATCATTTTACTAATCTCTACTAATCGGGCTCATTCCTATAGTTCTTGAGCAAGTTCTAGCTTATCAAACACAACTAATCCCCTCATGAAGAAAACTATGTGTGTACGATTGAGGTTCAAATGCTCACAAGCTTGTGCTCGAATCTTAAGCAACTTATTACACCATATTCATCTCACAGTTGAACAAGTTAAGTAAAACATGTCATAATTCAAAAGTGTAGAGATTCTTAATCATAACTTATCATCACTTATCACCACAACATATTATCACTCATGTTCAAAAATGACTCACGACCTCCCTAAAACAAACCACCAAACATACCAAGATAAAAATAAAATACACACAAAACATATAAGAAAAGACTCACCAAATAAGACACAAACAAAAATATATAACATGCAACAATAAAAATATCCATCCATCAATAGACAATAAAGCACACATTCAAATCATCCATGACAATTAAGCTCACAAACATCCCAACCTTGATTGAAAATGAAAAACCTCCAAAAAACATAACATATGAAGTAACATGCTAATCACATCAATCCAAATTAACATCAAAACATGTCAAGCAAATAGAAGTGGTAGAGTATAGAGTGAACTCCCTAAATAGGCATTTGGTAGTTGAAATGGTTGGCACTAGCTTCCTGATTGAATACACAACGAATCTCGACTTGATCTCCGAGTTCAATTCATGCTTTTACTACACTTCATTCATGCTCAACAACTCATCAAAAATATTAGCTCAACACTATCATTAAAAATATAGACTATCATGTATTTCAACACAGCCAATCGAACCAAATCAAACCAAAACTCATGAGAAAAATTTTAAAATTGCCCCAAAAATACAAGAAGTATATGCTTACTAACAAAACATGTATGTCACACCACGCCATATCCCCCCAAACTTAAATCGAAACAAGAGTTGAGAATTAAGTTTGCAAAAAGTGACGAGACTTACTTTCACACTTCAAATCAAGCACTTATCGTATCTCCAATACACATTCTCCTCACGAGCACAATCAACCTACATACAAAAAATATAAAACAAGCAAATCCACAATCCTTATTGAAAGCACTAAATAAAGCAATAAAGATAATGATGGATTGCCTCCCATCCAGCGCTAAGTTTAACATCTTCAAGCCGGACGGGATATGGAGAACTCATCGGTATGGCCACGGATATCTTTCGGCCTTGCCATCGAATTTTAAACATTGTGCTTCTTCCTCTATTAGGCACTTGTGGTAAGTGACGGCCTCCGTTGCATCCTTCGAACATAGCTTTAGAAATTCGATTCTCTTGAGCTTACACTCTATTGCCCTCTCCATTCTTGAACACCACTTATTTCTTCTTTCCAAGTAAACTTCCAACATCTTTTTGAGTTCTCTTTTGTTCCTAAGGATGTGAAAAGAATCAATGGGTAAGACAAAGTCAATGTAAATAATATTTTGAAATTCAAAACAACTAAAGAGTTTAAAGGTTTAGAAATGCTCATTTCACTCTTCAAGTCATCATCATTTGCTTTTAGACTTTGTTCCTCGTCAACATCATTTGCCTCAACGGCTCTTCAAATACCTCATTTGATTCTTCATCTCCCAAATTCTTTTCTTCCTCAAACTCTTCTTCAACTTTACTCTCCTCTTCAAGTTCTTCAACTTGTTGAAAATTGGTCAAAGCACTTATAATTTGGCTTACTTGACGCTCCAAGGCTTCAAACCTCTTCTCATTTACCTCATTTCGTGCTTCATCTCTTTTCTTGTCTTCCTCAAGGTTTGTTATCATCATCTCAATCAAGACTTCTATAGATGATTTTCTTTTCTCAACTTGTTGAACGTCTCCTCCCTCTTGGTTGTCAATATCCCATCCTTGAATTGGTGGATAATTTCCATGAAATCTTCCCTCATAATTGTTTTGAAAATTTCCTTGGAAATCATCCACTCTCATGAAATAGGCATCTCCTACTTGGTGGTTAGGCATCCTCCACTCTTCTTGCTCCATAGGACTAGGAATCGACACACCTTGCACATTTTGATCATCCCCCAAACTTGAACTAGACAAGACTTGACCATAAGCACCTTGAGTCATCATCCTTATTTGTCTTGTCAATTCCAAAGTAGCGGGTTTAATTATTTCGGAGGATTCGTTGAACAATAAACTTGATTGAGAATTTTTGCATTCATTACTTTCTTGAGCACTTCTTCTACATAATTCAAGTAAGGCGTAATTTTGGAACGGAGGGTTGGTGTTGGGATTTGGTGATGAATAAGCACATGCTTGATAAGGGTGGAATGTATTTGCATTGTAAGGTTATTGTTATTCTCCATTTCTTCCTTGATTGTAGTATTGGAAGCTATCTTGATTCATTTGGAAATTGAAACCATAGTTGCTCTCATTCATGTAACCTCTTGATTGTTGAGCCAAATACATCACTCAAGTATTGATTCCACCCTTCCATTTAAATGCTCTTCTCAAGGCCTACTATAATTCTTCTTCAAACTTTCTATTTTTGGCTTTGATCCCCCTTCTCCTTCTCTCAAGGTATTTTCGAAGTACCTATCAAAACGAACAACTGAGATAAAAAATTTTCCAAAGCAAATAACTAAAAGCAATAAAATATCTCTAGTAATACTAATCAAAACACTCCCATTAAACCACAAGTAACTTTTGCCTTCCCGGCAACGGCGCCATTTGATTAGCCATTTGTAGTCAGGATGACTAATTAAAGAATTTATCAAACCACATGGAGAAAGGTACTAGGGTCTAAGCGATCTCATGTTCATCATAGTATTATAGAAATGATCATAAATGGGAGATAATCAAGAAATGATAATAAAATAAATGGATAGATGAATGATTCAATGGATGAATGAGCCAAGTAGATAGAGAATGCGACTAGCAATACTTAAAGTATGGAAAATCTAGATATCATGCAACGAATTCATATGTGTCAAGGGTACAAGACTAAGGGCCAACACTAAGTTCACCTAAACTCCCTCTCGGAATGAATAGGATATGGAATAATGCTCAATAGATTGGTTCTTACTCAAACAATTCCAACTAGATACTAAGCTTGAAATAAGAGTCCCTTCACACGATTAATCAACCTATCGATCAAACTAATCGGATGTCCTATCAAAGGGTCCTAAATTATAAAGGACTTCTCAATCTCCTTACAATTTATAATGCACATGATGCGTATGACAAAATAATTCAATTAATTATCCTAAATATGCAATTGACTTCTCAATCTAATCACATGTTTAAAACAACAAACCACATAAATCATCATACACATCGAGATCTAAAGCATCAATGATAGAAAATCAAATATCCCAATCAACATAATCATTCAATTGTAAATACCTAAAATTATTCTACACAATTTATATTGCTAATCTCACAAGAGAGATTAGCCTACCATATTCAAAAGGAATCAACATAGACATTAAAATCCTTACAAAACATGATAAACTATAAGGTTTCAATACAAAGTGTAGATGAAAACTCCCTTTGATGTCTCCAATAGTGATCTTCTTCTTCTCTTTGCAATCCTCCTCTCTTCCTTGCTTCTCTAACTACTTGGATGGAGGATTTGATGGTGGGATGAAGGTAGATGGTATGGATGAAGAATGGATGAAGATGAAGGTAAAAAATAGAGGAAATGGTGTGTGATCTAGGTGTAGGGGTGAAACCCTTGTGTGGAATCTCCAATCTCCTCTAAAATGTTGAACTTGAAGCTATTTATACCCTCTCCAAGTTGGGCCACGAATTTAACATTAAATGTGCTTTTTACACACACTTACATATATTGGTAGGTGAAAATCCGAATTTTGGCCCAAAAAACATGCAACTCGAGTTGGCCTTACCCAACTCGTGTTGCAACACGAGTCGAGCTACGTGTGTGTAACTCGAGTTGAAATAGCTCGACTCGTGTTGGCTACTCGTGCACCTACCTGTTCGGTCGTGTTGTGAGACTCTGAAACTGAAAATTCCATGGAAGACAGCTCAACTCGAGCTAGCAACTCGTTGCATCTTGTAAGTCGAGTTAGCTCACTGTACAATTTTTGGTCGCTACCCTGCTCCTAGCTCAACTCGAGTTGCAAGTTGAGTTGGACCTTGCAACTCGAGTAGCTCTCTGGATGATTTTTGGACCCTAACTCGACTTTCTCTCAACTTAAGTTGCAAGTCGAGTTGTACCTTGCAACTCGAGTTGGGTCTCTGGATGATTTTTGGACCCTAACTCGACCTTCTCTCAACTCGAGTTGCAAGTCGAGTTACACCTTGCATCTCGAGTTGGGTCCTGGCAGCCCATTTCTTGCTCGTTTCAGCTTCCATCGCCATTTTTACTCCGTTTTTACCTATTTTACGTACGTTTAAGCTCATTCACACGTATTTCCATGAGAACACATAATACAACCAAATAATATATAAAATACGGATAAATACTATAAAAATGGACATAAAAAGACACTAAAATCTAGGTGAAAATATCACTCATCAATCATAAACAACTGCCCTCTTCTCATTCCTCTTTGCCGACCGAGACGAAGATGGTGTATCGCCGGAACATCACCCGGAGGAGTCCTCTGACTGGCCTAGATGGCTCCCTCCCATCGCTTCACTCATTTCCGCCAAAGAAAAAAGAAGAAAATACAAAATGATGGAAAATGACTGTTTGTAGAAAAAAAAACTCAAGAGGTGATTGACTATAGGCGAGACAGAACAATGGGATGAGCAGCGCATTAATAAGAACAGGGATGGAACCTTTTTTAAAGAGAAAGCAACGTGACGTTTTTTATTATTGACGCGACGGTTGTTGGAGATATTTGAAAGCGCCAATCAACGAGTCTCGAAATAGGAGATAGGGTCTGGCCTTCATTGCGGCCACCCTCTCCAGAAGCGAAGTCCGGGAGCTAATGTGGATGGGCAATATTTAAGTGACTGATGAATGATATTTTCACCTAGATTTTAGTATCTTTTTATATGTGTTTTCGTATGATTTTATCCGTATTTATGTGTTATTTGGTTGTGTTTTGTGTTTTTATGTAAATGTATGTGAATGAGCTTAAACGTATGATTTTTAGGTAAAAATGGATCCTAGACGTGATAAGGAAGATGTAGGAAAAAGCAGATCTCAATTCGGAGTTGAAACGATGGAGAATGAGTCAAATCAAGCAAAATGCTGAAAAAATGCACGTCCAACTTGTGTAATTTTTTTGTACTCTTGTAGAGCTCAAAACTAGAAGTGTAATACATGGTTGGAAAGCCATAGAAAAGAGGATTATTTTGGTATGAGAAACACTTCAATTGGAGCCGAAACAAGAAAGTTATGATTAAAATGGTGACGTCGCGCAAGCTGTTCCTACTCAGCACAGTTGTGCTACTTTGCATGACTTGTTACACCCTCAAATATTAGAAGTTTTGTTAGATCTTTATATGGATAGAAAGCCAAAGAAAATAGGATCACATGAGCTCGAGAATTACTCAAATCAGAGATCGGATGTGGAAGTTATGCGCGAAACGGTAAGACTGCGCAGCCCGTGTTACGCAACACGACCCGTATTACGCAACACGGCCCTGTAAGCCCTGGCCATTTTCTGACATCAGAAACGCCTACACGGCCACCCTGTGGTCGTGTTGCAGCACACGAGTCGTGTTGCTGCAGCATCAGAAACACATCAGAATCCTTCTAGAAGCCTCCCAAGGGGTATAAATACCCAATACTTCAATATGTGAAAAAAAGATCCGAATTCCAACCCTTCTACACACACCTCACACATCATTTCCTCTATTCTTCACCTTCACCTTCATCCATTCTTCATCCTTTGGATCTACCTTGATCCAACCATCAAATCCTACATCCAAGTAGTAGAGAAGCAAGGAAGAGAGGTGAATTGCAAGGGGAAGAAGAAGATCACCATTGGAGACATCCAAGGGAGTTTTCATCTACACTTTGTATTGAAACCTATTGTTTATCATGTTTTGTAAGGAATTTAATGTCTATGTTAATTTTCTTATGGATATGAGAGGCTAATCTCCCTTGTGAGATTAGCAATATGAATTGTGTTGGATAATTTTTAGTATTTTGCAATTGAATGATTATGTTGATTGGGTTAATTGATTTTCTATCATTGATGCTTTAGATCTTGAGGTTTATGATGATTTGTGTGTTTAATTGTTTTAAGCATGTGATTAGATTGAGAAGTCAATTGCATATTTAGGATAATTAAGTGAATCATTTCATCAAACACTTCATGTGCATTATAGATTGTGAAGAGATTGAGAAGTCCTTCATAGTTTAGAACCCTTTGATAGAACATATCATTTATTAGATTGAGAAGTCAATAGATTATGTGAAGGGACTCTCATTTCAAGCTTAGTACCTAGTTGAAATTGTTTGAGTGAGAACCAATCCAATGAATGTCATTCCATATCCTATTCATTCCGAGAGGGAGTTTAGGTGATCTTAGTGTTGGCCCTTAGCCTTTTTCCCATGACACATATGAATTCATTGCATGATACCTAGATTTTTCATACTTTAAGTATTGTTAATCTCATCTCTATCTACTTGGCTCATTCATCCATCTCCCATTCATCTATCCTTTTATTTTATTGTCATTTCTTGATTATCTCCCCTTCTCATTCATTTCTATAATACTATGACAAACACGAGATCGCTTAGACCCTAGTACCTTCCTCCATGTGGTTCGATAATTTCTTTAATTGGTCATACCACTATATTATGGCTAATCAAATGGCGCTGCTGCCGGGGAGGCAACGTTTGCTAGTGGTTTAATTAAGGAGTGTTTCGATTGGTATTAATAGAGATATTTTTATTGCTTTTTATTATTTGCTTTGGAAAATTTTTGATCTCACTTGTTCGTTTTGATAGGTACTTGACACTACCTTGAGAGAAGAGGAAGGGGGATCAAAGCCAAAAATAGCAAGTTTGAGAAGAATTGTAGTAAGCCTTGAGAAGAGTATTTAAATGGATGGTTGGAACCAATTCACAAATGTCTTTGGGGATCAATTTGCAAGGGTTCCATCTCCACAATCAAGAGGCTACATGAATGAGAGCAACTATGGGTACAACTTCCAAATGAATCAAGATAGCTCTCAATACTACAATCAAAGAAGAAATGGAGAATGGCAACAAGCTTACAATGGAAATACATTCCACCCGTATCAAGCATACACTTATTCTCCACAAAATCCCAACACCAACACTTCTTCTCCGTTCCAAAACTACGCTTTACTTGAATTACATAGAAGAAGTGCTCAAGGAAGTGATGAAGGTCAAGATTCTCAATCAAGTTTTCTTCAAAATGAATCCTCCAATATAGTTACCCAAGTTATTTTAGAAGTGACAAGACAAATAAGGATGATGAATCAAGGTGCTTATGGTCAAGTCTTGTCTAATTCAAGTTTGGGGGGTGCTCAAAATGTGCAAGGTGTGTCGATTCCTAGTCCTATGGAGCAAGAAGAGTGGAGGATGCCTACGCATCAAGTAGGAGATGTTTCTTTCATGGGAGTGGATGATTTCCAAGGAAATTTTCAACATAACTATGAAGGAAGTTTTCATGGGAATTATCCACCAATTCAAGAATGGAATTGTGACAACCTAGAGGGAGGAGACTTTCAACAAGTCGAAGAAGAAAAATCATCTGTAAACGTCTTGATTGAGAAGATGATAGCAAACCTTGAGGAGCGCACGAAAAGAGATGAAGCTAGTTTTGAAGAATGGAAGAAAAGAAATGAGGCAGATGAGAAGAGGTTTGAAGCCTTGGAGCATCAAGTAAGCCAAATTATAAGTGCTTTGAACAATTTTCAACAAGTTGAAGAATTGGAAGAGGAGAGCAAAGTTGAAGAAGAGTTGGAAGAAGAAAAGAATTTGGGAGATGAAGAATCAAATGAGGTATTTGAAGAGCATATTGAGACAAATGATGTTGATGAAGAGAAACAAAGTCAAGAAGCAAATGATGATGACTTGAAGAGTGAAATGAGCATTTCTAAACCTTTAAACTCTTTAAGTTGCCTTGAACTTGATAATATTGTTTACATTGACTTTGTATTACCCATTGATTTTTCCCATATTCTTAGAAACAAAAGAGAACTCGAAGAGATGTTGGAAATCTATTTGGTAAGGAGGAATAAGTGGTGTTCAAGAATGGAGAGGGCAATGGAGTGTAAGCTCAAGAGAGTCGAATTTTTGAAGCCATGCTCGAAGGATGTAAATGAGGTCGTCACTTGCCACAAATGCCTAATAGAGGAAGAAGCACAACGTTTAAAATTTGATGGCAAGGACGAAAGATATCCGTGGCCATTCCGATGAGTTCTCCATATCCCGTCCGGCTTGAAGACGTTAAACTTAGCGCTAGATGGGAGGCAACCCATCATTATTTTTATTGCTTTATTTATTGCTTTCAATAAGGATGGTGGATTTGCTTGTTTTGCATTTTTTGTATGTATGTTGATTGTGCTTGTGAGGAGAATGCGTATTGGACAAACGATAAGTGCTTGATTTGAAGTGTGAAAGTAAGTCACACCACTTTTTGCAAACTTACCTCGAAACTCTTGTTTCAATTTAAGTTTGGGGGGATATGGTGTGGTGTGAACATACTTTGTCTTGAAAGCATATACTTTTCGTATTTTTGGGCTAATTTTGAATTTTTCTCATGAGCATTGGTTTGATTTTGGTATGATTGGTCGTGTTGAAGTGCATGATATTCCATATTTTTAATAAAATTGTTGAGCTAATGGTTTTGTTGAGCATGTATGAAGGGTATTGGAAGCACGAATTGAGCTCGGAGCTAACAACTTCCACTATCAAATGCTTATTGAGGGAGTTCATTCTACACCCTACCACTTTTATGTGCTTAGCATAATTTGATTTGATTTGTATTGATGTGATTAGCATGCTACTTAATTTGTTATGTTTTGGGATGTTTATTTTCATTATTTAGGATTTCCTTTTCAATCAAGGTTGGGATGATTGTGAGCTTACATTGTTTTGGATGATTTGAATGTGTGCTTCATTGTTTAATGATGGTGATTTTTATTTTTGTATGTTATGTGTTTTTGTTTTGTTCTTTGTTTGTTGAGTCTTTATTTTGAGTTTTGTGTGTATTTTTATATTTGTCTTGGTATGTTTGGTGTTTTTTTTATTTAGGGAGGTTGTGAGTCATTTTTGAATATGAGTGGTGATATGTTGTGGTAGTAAGTGATGACAAGTTATGATTAAGAATCTCTACACTTTCGAATTGTGACATGTTTTACTTAACTTGTTCAATTTTGAGATGATTTTGGTGCAATAAGTTTCTTAAGGTCCGAGCACAAGCTTGTGAGCATTTGAGCCTCAACCGTGCATACATGTTTTTTTTTCTTCATGAGTGGATTGGTTGTGTTTGATAAGCTAGAACTTGCTCAAGGACTATAGGAACGAGCCCGATTTGTGGAGATTAGTAAAATGATCTTAGGCCATCCTTATCATCTATAGTCATTACCATATATTTTCCTACCTTGAACATCATCCCTAGTCAACCACTTTGAGCCTTAAAGCCTATTTATTGTGATATAAGCACATTACAAGCCATGATTACCCACTTAAGCCTTACATATATACCATTTGTTTGGGTGATTGAGGAGATGGTAACTAGAAAGGTTTGATAAGGAAGAAAAAGAAAAAAGGAAATGGTAAACAAGCAAGAAAAATGATGAAAAAGAGCACAAGAAAGAATGGACATGCAACCTCAAAATAAGAAAATGAGCAAAGCAATAACAATATGCTCAAGTACTTAAAAGTTCAAAGAAGGAAGCATGAATCATAAGAAGCTCAAGAAATCCAAGGAAGTTGATGATTAGTGCTTGTTAGTATCAAAGATAAGAAAGAAAGAAGGAAAAGTGGAGAAGTTGGAGAAGTTGATCATCTCTTCGATTATTTACACTTGATTAGTCACTCTTACCTATATTCTTCCTACCCTACCAAAGAGCCTATCATTACATCCTTAATAAAAGACCTTTTTGATCACTAATGAAAACTTTGGTGGTTTGTGAATGTAGTCCACGAGCAAGCTTATAGCGAGTCGAGCCAATCGGTTGATGAGTGTTGATTAACCCTACTTCAAAGAGTGTTGAGTGAAATTGATAAACTTATGTGAGGCTTAGACTAAAAGGGACTATATTGCACCTTATTCTCTTTTGATTGAACTTGTTAATTTCTCATATCATAAATCTAATGTTGTAGGATGCCTTAGCATAGTTTGTAATTCTTATTATTATTGGTGTGTTATTACTTATGTTCGTTTAGTCTTTTCCTAGGTGAATATCACTCTCCTTGGTTTATCATTTTGTTGTGCGAGGACGCACAATACTTTAAGTTTGGGGGTGTGATGAGTGATATTTTCACCTAGATTTTAGTATCTTTTTATATGTGTTTTCGTATGATTTTATCCGTATTTATGTGTTATTTGGTTGTGTTTTGTGTTTTTATGTAAATGTATGTGAATGAGCTTAAACGTATGATTTTTAGGTAAAAATGGATCCTAGACGTGATAAGAAAGATGTAGGAAAAAGCAGATCTCAATTCGGAGTTGAAACGATGGAGAATGAGTCAAATCAAGCAAAATGCTGAAAAAACGCACGTCCAACTTGTGTAATTTTTCTGTACTCTTGTGGAGCTCAAAACTAGAAGTGTAATACATGGTTGGAAAGCCATAGAAAAGAGGATTATTTTGGTATGAGAAACACTTCAATTGGAGCCGAAACGAGAAAGTTATGATTAAAATGGTGACGTCGCGCAAGCTGTTCCTACTCAGCACAGTTGTGCTACTTTGCATGACTTGTTACACCCTCAAATATTGGAAGTTTTGTTAGATCTTTATATGGATAGAAAGCCAAAGAAAATAGGATCACATGAGCGCGAGAATTACTCAAATCAGAGATCGGATGTAGAAGTTATGCGCGAAACGGTAAGACTGCGCAGCCCGTGTTACGCAACACGACCCGTATTACGCAACACGGCCCTGTAAGCCCTGGCCATTTTCTGACATCAGAAACGCCTACACGGCCACCCTGTGGTCGTGTTGCAGCACACGAGTCGTGTTGCTGCAGCATCAGAAACACATCAGAATCCTTCTAGAAGCCTCCCAAGGGGTATAAATACCCAATACTTCAATATGTGAAAAAAAGATCCGAATTCCAACCCTTCTACACACACCTCACACATCATTTCCTCTATTCTTCACCTTCACCTTCATCCATTCTTCATCCTTTGGATCTACCTTGATCCAACCATCAAATCCTCCATCCAAGTAGTAGAGAAGCAAGGAAGAGAGGTGAATTGCAAGGGGAAGAAGAAGATCACCATTGGAGACATCCAAGGGAGTTTTCATCTACACTTTGTATTGAAACCTATTGTTTATCATGTTTTGTAAGGAATTTAATGTCTATGTTAATTTTCTTATGGATATGAGAGGCTAATCTCCCTTGTGAGATTAGCAATATGAATTGTGTTGGATAATTTTTGGTATTTTGCAATTGAATGATTATGTTGATTGGGTTAATTGATTTTCTATCATTGATGCTTTAGATCTTGAGGTTTATGATGATTTGTGTGTTTAATTGTTTTAAGCATGTGATTAGATTGAGAAGTCAATTGCATATTTAGGATAATTAAGTGAATCATTTCATCAAACACTTCATGTGCATTATAGATTGTGAAGAGATTGAGAAGTCCTTCATAGTTTAGAACCCTTTGATAGAACATATCATTTATTAGATTGAGAAGTCAATAGATTATGTGAAGGGACTCTCATTTCAAGCTTAGTACCTAGTTGGAATTGTTTGAGTGAGAACCAATCCAATGAATGTCATTCCATATCCTATTCATTCCGAGAGGGAGTTTAGATGATCTTAGTGTTGGCCCTTAGCCTTTTTCCCATGACACATATGAATTCATTGCATGATACCTAGATTTTTCATACTTTAAGTATTGTTAATCTCATCTCTATCTACTTGGCTCATTCATCCATCTCTCATTCATCTATCCTTTTATTTTATTGTCATTTCTTGATTATCTCCCCTTCTCGTTCATTTCTATAATACTATGACAAACACGAGATCTCTTAGACCCTAGTACCTTCCTCCCTGTGGTTCGATAATTTCTTTAATTGGTCATACCACTATATTATGGCTAATCAGCGACCCAACTTAAATCATAAGGTTTATTCCTTATGGCTTATTCCTCTGGCCAATTGTATTCATGACCAATAGTCGTGGCCCTCCTGGTTTCAAGCCCCGCCGAATAGCTACAAAATTAGGGGACGAGAAGCAGGTTGTTGCCACTACACGCGCAAGTGCTCAAGACACACCAATAAGCAGCCACCGCCACTCGAAGGCCTCATTAACTGCTGGATTGTATACTTAAAGTTTAGCTTTAGTATGAATAATGTTTTAACAATATTTAAAATGAGAATCATTGATCAAATGATTGCATCTTATAATTTATTTATATGTCGATGCAATAGTCTATTTACTTTATATTGTAGATAATATGGTGTGCGGCATCGCACGGAAGATTATATTATTAGCTACTTATAAAGTATAAACAGATACTCACAACTGAGATAGATGGGGATAATCTATCGGGATGGCTATAGTGTGATTTAGTATTAGTTTGTCTTGACTATAAAATCATATTAGTGCACTTTGTGTGTATTGAGCATGACCGTTTGAGATCGTTCGACTTATACTGACTATATAGGAGAACTTGATCTCAATTATTATGGATGTTCATGTTCTTAATCCCGATATAATAACCTCGACACGTAAGCCAGTATTTATGTCTTTGATTCATCAATGGGTGAGATTTATTTATTAAATCAACAAACTCGATTAGTTGGAAGATAATGATGTCTCTGTGGTGTGTTGTTGATTGTAGAAGGAATCAGTGTTCTATTAAATAGGCTGATGATGTCCCCTTGAGGAGCTCATAAGGATTATCATATAAATCATGCAGGTGGATTTATTCCGGCATGATAATAAGGTTGAGTGGTATTACTCTCAGATAAGATATTAATTGTAATTTAATTAATTAATGTGCATTGTATATCTTAAACATGGGGAGAGTAACGAGCTCATAATAAGGAGCCCATAATGTAATATGGGATTAGAGTGGCAGCGCATTAATAATAATTTAGTGGACTGTATTATTATTATTGGACTTAAGTATATATTTTGGGCTAAACTTGAATACTTAAGCCCAATGGAGGCCCAACTCTAATTTTTTCTCATGGTCTCTATTGTAGTCCATATATAAGCCACCTCAGCAGTCCAATAACTCTAATTCCATCGCCTAAAATCATGAGTTAGATAGAAAAGACTGCAAATTGAGAGGGTCTTGAAGATCGTCGCCCACACGACGTCAAGACTAGGCTTGGAAATACAACAGAAGATCGGAAGGTCGTTAGTTACTTCTAATCGATCTCTTCAACAACATACCACGGTGAAAGGTAATTTATTTTATTCGTTTTCGCTGCAATAGAATTACATGGAACCCAAACGAATCATGTGGACTATAAGATCAGAACGCCAACATTAACACCTTGCTCTACTCCTCCCCTATAAATATGTAATTTAGGAACCCTCAAAGGGGCATCCAAGATCTCATACATGCTCTCCTCTCATAAGTCTAGAATTATAGCTAGAGAAAAGAGAGAAAGCAATAAAAGGGCTCAAATTACCTCCCAGGGAATAGGAGATGGGAGGAAGTCTCGTCTCATTTGCTTTTATATTTGATACGTAGAGTTAACTTCATAGCCACATCATCAATATATTACTCCACAAACTCACTATCAACATGTGATAATCAGTTAAATTAATTTTTTCATAAACTATTAATATAATAAATAAAAAGTGATAACTAATTAGTGAAACTATTATGCATTTTTTTTCAATTATATATTATTTAGACACTTACATTAACTGTGTTTTTAAAGAAAATACTTTATTATTTACAAATGGTAATATTATAGATGTAATAATAATAATTGTATACGTACTAATAAATTATAGTAATAAGATAAAGTTTAACTCAATATTGTAATAATTTTTTAAAAAAAAAGTCAAAATGGCAAAAAGAGGGACGAATTAGTTAAAGCCGTGTTGACAAAAAATTAGTAGGTTGGGCGCTATTTGACTCTTCACTCAAGTCTTTACCTTATTAATGTTTTTTTTTTTAATTTATTATAATTAAATGACTATTAAACACTAAACCTTAGAAATACGATACACGCTAAATCACAAGAATAAAATTATAATTATATCTTAAACATTTGAGTGTGTTTAATTCCAGTTTAATCTTCCGAATTTAGATTTAATAAATCTCTTTAAATCTTCCATATATATACTACATACCCTATTAACATTTATCCACCCTCCTACTATATATTAAAATTCCTCCCCATGCTCCAACCTACACATTATATTTCATATAATAGAACGAAATGAAGTATTTCATATAAAAGAAAAAATGATTCTTCATTAGAATTTCTACATCAAAGTTAAAATTGCTCAATTAATAATTGAAATAGTGATGAAAAACAAACAAATATTATAATCCCCAAATTTCTAATTACCCAACGTATAATTCCTAAATTTTTCAATATCGATTGAAAAAGAAAAAAAAGAAAAGAAAAATCTAATGAATAGTAGCATGACAAAAAAATAATAATAGAGGGGTAACGGAGGTGAAAGACGAGGCATCCGCTAGGGTGGATGACGACGGCCGCCGACGAGTCAAAGTAGAAGTACTCACAATGGAGCGGTAAAAGCAACGAATTGAGAGGAGGTGAGGAGGTGGCGGCTGTGGGTGCTAAATTGGGAGGAGGCGGTGACTTTGTGGTGGGTGAATTGAGAGGTGACGATGGCGGTTGGACGGACGGTGACAAAACGTTGTTGGTGGAGCAAGAGCGAGGGAAGACATCGAAGAAAGAAAAGAGGAGGGAGAGAGAAGGGTTATTAACCCTTATATGCATATGATCCATTCATGAATATGAGTTATGTCGTTAGTATATATTCCCTCCATCAAAGGAAAGTATACACTCTCCTTCCCGACACAGAGATTAAGAAAGTGATAACTTTTAAGGGTATTATGATATTTTTTTGTAATAAATGTGTTAGGTATGTATGGTATTTTTGTAAATAAAGTGTATGGGGAAGGGTGATTGTATTTGACTTTTTAAATAAAGTGTATGAGGACGGAGGGAGTATATATATTATACATTAAATGAACCCTTTAAATAATCTCTGTTTACATTCTAAAATGTAACCATTCCTAAGAGGAATAGAAGAAAATCTCGTTGCAAAATTATTTTTATAATTTTATTTATAAGTTCCCATTAGAAAATATCCATATGTAAAATCAACTGAGTACGTCCCACTGCTCAAACCACTCTCTCAAATAGCTCATCCCAATTGGCCTGCCCCGGATCTTCCTAATCAATAGCCCAATCGATTAAATAGCATATTCTGGCATATGGGCCAAACCCAATTTTTAACGCTCAACCAATTAGGTGACTAATTATCACTTACTCCCAACGTCCCACCAATCTACTTTTAACACTAAGTAATAAAATACTCCCTCCGTCCCGGAGAAGTTGGTATAATTTTTTTTTGCCACGGAGATTAAGGAGTATAATAATTTAATATAAAGTGAAGTAAAATGAAGTGAGAGAAATAATATTTAATGTGTAGAGGGTAGTTGTATTAGAAGTGATATGTAGGGCCCATGAGAATAGATTAATTATTTTTGTGTGGGTCTCATGTATTAAAAAGGAAATGTGTCAACTTTAGTGGGACAAACCAAAAAGGAGGGAGTACTTTTTATTACTTCCAACGTCCTCCGTCTAAAAATTTAACACTTTTTTTCTTTTTTTTATATGCACGTTTCTTAAGATAAAAATAATATATTTCAATAATATTTACTTTTTACACACATCCCAACAACTTTACACACATTTTTCATTAAATTATCATATTTTTTATATGAATCTCAATAACTTTGCACATTTTTATACATAAAAAAAATCTTAATCTCCCCACACAAAAAAATACTCTCTTCGTCACATTTAAGTCTGCGCCCCCATCTTGTTACGGAGATTAAGAAAAGTAATAACTTTTCGGAGTATAATAATATTTTTTTTATAATAAATAAATGATAAAGTGTGTTAGGCAAATTAGGTAGGGTGGTTTTTTTTTAAAAATAAAGTGTATAAAGAAGAGTAATTGTATTTGACTTTTTGCTTTTTTAAGTAGATATAAATTTTTGTGGGATCATTCAAAACATAATGTGTCATATGAAATAGAGAGAGTATTTTTCTTAATCACGTGCATAAAAATACGTTAAGTAATTATTAGAATGGAGGGAGTAACTACTAATAATCAGTTGTGTGATATACTCAAGCAGTACTGGTGTAGAAAGTAAGTGGTTTTACAACTTTCTTGAAATTCTAGATAAAAAGAAAAAGGAATTAAAAAAAAAAAAAAAAGCTAAGTAGGAGGCCATTTTTTTCCTTGACAGCAATAATGAAGTACCAAACAATTATAATGTCGTTGTCTTAATGTTATCACATGCAACTAATCAATGGATCCAATTAAGGCTACCTCGTGAACTTTTCTTTGCTTTTGATCATGCATAGTCATTAGTTATCATGAGGACGACATTAAAACTAATCCTTAATTCCTCATCATCATCTCTTTAATAATGAACTTTTCTTGATTAATTCTCCCTACCTTGCTACACACCAAACATATTACACAATATATATGCAGAGGATAAATGAAGATTGAAAAAATGGATGGAGGGATGATGGAGAAAGATTTGGTGGAGGAAGAGTGTGACTATCTGTTCAAGGCAGTGGTCATAGGCGACTCAGCAGTTGGGAAGTCGAACCTTCTGTCCCGATTCGCCAGAGATGAGTTCTGTGTTGAATCAAAACCGACAATCGGAGTCGAATTTACGTATCGGAATATAAGGCTGGGTGACAAGCTCATCAAGGCTCAGATATGGGACACCGCTGGCCAAGAAAGGTCCATAGCTCCTTCCCCTCATTCTCTACCAATATTACTATATGTTGGAATATTTCGTTCACATTGAGTTAATATGTTGATTAATAATATGAATAGCAAGGTATAAGCATAAAATTCTCTTTAACTTTTTATTAATCAAGAGATATAGTAACTCACTACTCCTAGTTTCATCACGTGTCCCCTTGCATTTTATTAATAAACGTAAAAGTAGATAAACTCATATAAATACAATTAATGTGCAAAGTCCTTGATATGATATTTTGTAAAGCCCATGGAGTGCTAATTGTCTCAACAATGTTACTATCCTTTTGTTCTTGTTGATTACGGATAAATTATATGCTATCAGAATCAGAACATAATATAAATGGGAGTTGCTCTTCTATACGTTAATTCGATACACTTGCATCATTTCAAAATCAGATGATATAAAGAAAATAAGCTCTTTAAGAAAAATAAACATTGATTAAACATCAGGGTACTCACATATACATTTAGAGCATAAAAACATTATTAAATTTATTTATGGGTCACACTAAATACACATTTTCTTTTATTAAAAACTAGTATTTAACCCGTGCGTTGCACGGGAATGATGCTATCATTTTTAATTTTATTTATCTTATAGCATTAATTTTTATTTATTAATAATTTTATTAATTTTATTGGATTAATTTGTTAATAATTAACACAATAATTACTTAAAAGTGGTAAATAATTAATAATTGGAATTTAAATTATAAATTAGATTTTGATGAAACACCAAATTTATTATAAATAAGAGCAAAATATTAGAAAATTTCAATCATCTAAAATATTATTCTATTTGTAGTTGTTTATTTGAGCAATTAGAGATGCTGTCGTATCTTCTTCACCATTGTTAAAATTATCACTGTTGGATGAACCATCTTCAGAAGTTAATACGATGGGATAATTTATGTGGGTGCCTTTTGGAAGCTTTTCAACAGAAAAACGGAATCTTTATAGGAACTGAATTTGTATAACACTTATATTTTACTAATTTAATTTTATTTTGTTGGAGTATATACAAATCCACATAATTGTAAGTTGAACCCAAAATGCTCATGATGCAGTAGGTAGATCCTTTAGAAGAAAAAAAAAAGAATAAGAAGTTAGTACATAACGGATGATCAACATGTTATTAAGAAATATAATTAAATATATACAAACCACTTGATCATGAGTATATTCTTCCGTGATGTCTACCACAAACTCTCTTGCGCATCCTATCATGATTGAACCTAAAAAATTTTATAAAAAAGATATATATATATATATATATATATATATATATATATATATAAATTCAAATGTTAGATAAACTAAAAAAATTGTAAGAGTTTGAAAACTCCATACGAAAAATACAAAGAACGCAGAGGAACGCTATTCTTACGCTTAAAAATACAGAACAAAAATATGGATGAAGATAAGTTGTGAAAAGTATTTTGATCTAAGTATATATTTATAAATTTAGGAAATCTATTTTTGGATAATATATGTATTTATGCAGTAATTTCCCTTTTTGAATTGATTTTGATTACTGATTCATCGTGTATTAAGCACACAAATGATTACCCATAAATATCATTTCTTATTGTATCTGATCTAAGTATATATTAATGAACTTACTAATTCTATATTTGATAATATATATATATATATATATATATATATATATATATATATATATATATATATATATGTGTGTGTGTGTGTGCGCGCAATAATTTGCCTTTTTATTGATTTTGATTTATGATATCCTGTATTAAGAACCTAAGTGATTACCCATAAATATCATTTCTTATGATATAAGAAGGGATGTAATCGAATCGAGTCGAGTCGAACACTACTAGGTTTGAGGATTGTTTGTTAAGAAATTATCGAACTCGAGCCCGAGCTCGAACTCGTCAAGAAAAAAAATATCGAACTCGAGCTCGAATTCAAACTATTTGTTAAGACTCGCGAACATATTCACGAACACATAAAGTAACTTGTTTATGAATATATTTTCATGAACATTTAAATAATTTTGTACCTGGATATTAAAAGGATGTTTCGTTTATAAACATTTAATGTTATTCATAATATTAAATAAACAAACTAACAAAATATAATTATAAACGGTAAAAAATATTTAAATATTTAAATAATCACTTAAGTTATTATCATATTTGTGTGGTTTAATATAAAATATTTAATTATTGAATATTAATAAATAAATAATAATATATAATTCTAAAGAATAACTATAAAATTTACGAACGCGTTTGCGAGTCATTAGCGAGCCTATAAACGAATATGTTCGCGAGCTTTCGAGCCGAACAACATTAGGATTGAGTTTGGTTTGATAAACTATTCGAACCCAAAATTCAAGTTTGGTTTAGAAAGGGTCGTGTCTATTTTGACATTAATTAATATGAGTAAATTTGTTAACTAATTTTATGCGAAATTTCAGTTGTCAATCTGCACTAAATACTAAACAGATTTGTTTAATCATTCACCAACTTAATAGGACTGACTATCATCTTTGAATTATCCTGCCTATGAAATTCTGCTTGCTTAGCAGCATTCTCACAGGCTGCAATAGCCCAAACATGTATACTAAGAAAATGATTATTATATATACCAAGTTGTAACATTGATTGAGACAACTCAAGTGTACTATAATTAGATGAGTTGTGAAAAAATCGATTAATGATATACTCGAAACTTTTGGGCTCTCCAACTTATTTCAAAACGATGATCAGAATTAGCCAAACAAACAATGCATTGGCTATCTAGTTTCATTTTCTGTATAAGTTACTTCCTCGTGTACTTCAGGAAGAATAGAAAATCTTTCAGAACTCAAACAAATAAAAGTGACATCGCTTTTGACTTCACTGCACAGACCCAAATACAGTTGATGGGCCCATGAAATTAAAAGAGATTGCACTTCCTTATAAGATGGCTTAACTCATACACAGAATCATTTGGCACAATGAGCTTACGTTTATGCCACAACATAAAGATATTAAATATATGGTAAACTTTGAGCTTACATTTACACCACCACATAAATATCGAACCTTGGTAAAAGAATTAACTTAAATAAAGCTACAAACGTTGTATTGACATTTCCAAGATTTGACCATCAATCTCCATATCCACTTTTTCGGCATCGAGAGCCTTTTTATCAACATTACATAGATAACTTAAATAAAGCTACAAACGTTGTATTGACATTTTCAAGATGAGTGAGGCTCCTGTGCACCCGGGCGCACGGAGCACATTCCGTGCGCCTTTACAATTTTCATGCCCCTTTACAATTTAAACTCCTAGCAATACATAGGTTTAAATAGGATTGGAGGGGAGGGTTGTGTTCACATGGGGACACGGAGCATCTTTCCGTGTCCCCGGGCGCACATGAGCTTTTGCCATTCAAGATTTGACCATCAATCTCCATGTCCACTTTTTCGGCATAGAGAGCCTTTTTATCAACATTACATAGATGTCTAAGCAATTAAAACACAATCTCAAATGGATAATATGAGACAGTAAAACTCTTTGAATTCTATTTAACTTTCTTAAGTTATTATCAATGGTTAACTATTCATGTTAGGCCGGTATCTAAATCTCTTATGTATCCCAAATCATCGATTGGTGGATTAACGAATATTGAAAGAATCCATCGATTGGCTAAGAGCAAAAAAATGAAAAAGGACAATAAAAATTCATACCCTATGGATAGAGAAGCACTTCTCAACGTTTCATCAAATCTGAAAATTCATCTCAAATTACAAAATGGACAGGAAAAGAAGCAAAAACTAATTTAATTAAAATCTTCATGAAAAAATTAAAAAAAATCTACTAATTGACTTCAAAGAAAACTGTGAATTACAAAGTAAAAAATATAGTTCAGTGAGGTTTTTTACTAAACAATAAAGCCCAATTACAGAAGTTAGAGACAGTTAATGACACAATCAAAAGCCAACCTTTTCCCAATAGTCTGGTACACCAGAAGGCTTTCAGATAATGAACTCAAAAGTAATGTGAGGAAAGAGGCAAGAATATTTTTGTCTAATAATATCATCTTTTTCTGCTGAATAATTAAGTGCAACAACTCTCCAAGAAAATGCAATGCAATGACTTCATTGTTTCCTGAAATACAATTTGATAAGCAAGTGCCAATTATAGAAAAATAAACTTGGGAAATAAAACATAGTGTCATGGAATACTTTTCCTAATAATATGCCCACATGCAGACAACTACTCGATGCAGCTCATTGCAGCTACCATAACATTCTTAGTAGCCAAGTAAGAGTAGCAGTATGACAAAATTGACAAAGTAAATTACCATAGTTGTTAGGAGGTCATCAGAATTTACAATAGCAGTGATTTCAATATGTAGTGCCTTTAACAATATAATCAAGTTCATTTCTTATTCTTATTGTCAGGGAAAATATAGGTCATCAGAAACATCCATGAAATAGCTTTGTATTTTCTCCAACTGCATAATATAATTAGAAGAAAAGAAAATAAAATAGAAATTAGAGCATATATAATTAGGTTACATGGTGGCTGGTGGTGAACAGGAGCACTGCCATAAACAACCCGACTTTGAGTCTAGTTTGAAACGAAAACTTCTTAGCTTCCTCCTGAATCTGCAAACCCAACCAACAATATATCAGAATAAATACCCAAATAATTCCTAAATCATTATAAAGCAAGGGTTCATTTCTTAAAATATGCAGTAGAATATTTCTTCTCTAAACACATGTTGCAAAGGAGGGCGAAGATTGAAGGGTGGTCAAAAACTGAAGAATAGTTGACAGAAGTTGACGGAGGAACACAAATTTTGCATTTACCCAAACCATATGAATAATCAATGTACTTCCACAAGAGTTTGAGTTTGGCAATCAGAGGTAACTGTCCATGATTGAGAAGAAGCCGAAATGCGAGAAGAGAAGAGCAAGCATTCACTCTGTTCTTGTAGTAATCCTCGTCTATGGATATGGCGATAGAATCTCCGGAGCAAACAAACGGAAAGGCGTCGACAATCACGTCGTACTGCATCACATCTTTGATTGTTCTGGGCAGCGTTGAAGTATAAAGAGGAAGATCCGCCACGAGCAGCAAAGCATACCGCCTGCTTCAATAGATGTGGCGGCACAGATTTGGGGCTATCCAAGATATGTGACGTCGCTGATTTAGGGCTATCTACGAGAGACCGTGTAGAAAGGGGTTGAGGACCCGCCTCCCGCTGAGCAGGCAGCGGCGAATCGCGACGGGTGCCAGCGAGAAAAGGCTCCGAGTGGATGAAATAGGTGCGGCAACATACCGATTAGACCAATTGTTGGGTGGGTTTGTTAATAGGAATGCCCAAAAATTAACAAAAACCTCTGATGTCTATGCGAAAGGCGAAAATGGAGAAGCAGAAATGAATTAGTGAGAGAAGAATGGGAAGGAGAATAGCCACACCCTCATGCAAGTATTTAATTGAAATATGGTAAGTTTGACTTAATATCATCGAGTGATTTATTAACATACCATACTTAGTTTAAATAATTTTAATTAATTAAAATACTTGCTTAATATAGATAAAAGAAATAGTGGCAGAAGCAAGGGATCAGAGTCCCTAAATAAGGGCTCTTGTTTAAAGCGGGAAAAGTAATGGGACAATTAATATATATATAAATATAGATAGATATAGATACACACCATATTATAATATAATTAAAATATATATTTTTAAAAAGTCTGAATTGCCCTTAATTTATTAAATACACACCCCTTAATTTAATAAATAAATACAAATATAATTAAAAAAAATCTTACCTTAATTATCTCCTTATTATCAACAACTCAATATATCTTATAAACTAAAGATTGAATTAGAAAATATCTTACCCTAATTATCTCGTTATTATCGTTCTCTACAACTCAATATCTTGTAAATTCAAGATTAAACATAGAATAGTTCTAATCTTCGTTAAGCACACTTCGTTTCCTAAAATTAATAGGCAGTGTTTTTTTATTTCAATTTATTCTATGCAAATAGTGCATAATTAAGAAAAAAATATAACCAATTTGATTTCGTTGAAGCTTTTCTCATAATAATCATATTTTATTGTTCAATCCAGATTCTCATTTTCACCACTATCATTCAATATTTTTTTTCCATGATTTTTTTTAATCATTGAAAGATGAAGTCTTTGCCTTTAGTTTTCACGGAAGGTCCTTCATATTTTTGTTACGTGAATTTGAAACTGCAAAATAATAAAAAGTTGAGCAGAAACGGAGAGTAATGTGTATATTGTTGTATTTAGTTGGAATTGATAAGAAGAGTGAATATCGTTTCTTCTTCTTTAAGACAAAGAAGAATACCGATAAAATAAAGTTAAAAAAAAAGACAAAGAAGAATAATTGAATGCACAACAATGAGAACATAATGAGTGAAGAAGAGAAATGAAAAAAAAAAAAAAAGGAAGAGAGAATGAATAGCTGAGTTATACATCATTTAAATAAAATTGAAAGAACATGAAAATAGCTAAATTGAAATCAAATTGAAAGTAGATAGGTTGAACGGAGAAGATAAAGTATTTATTTAAAATATAGAGTGTTTATTTAGTTTTAATGTTAAAAAAGGGTAATTTTGGAATTTTAGAGGGTGTGTATATAATAAAATTCAAAAGGATTGTGTATTCAATAAAGGGTGTGTATATTTAATAAAAATGGATGTGTATTTAAAAATACTCTTTATTTATTTGGCCAAAATTTAAAAAAAATTATTTGGCCAAAATTAAAAAAAAAAAAAAAAGGAACCAACTGTAAATCTTCTCCTCTGAAGGGCCTCTAATTTAGACATTATTCATTAATAAAAAATTATAAAAATGAAAAAGAATAAAAATGGTGAAGAAATTAATAGAAATTAGCAATTGATGGTAAAAACATGCGTTTGACGGTCTCACAAATTTTTAATAAGAAATAAATAATCAAGAAAAAGTACGATTGATCTAGCTAGCTTTTGGTATTTTGATAAATGAATTTACCCAAGAAAAAAAAGAAAATAATCAATAATTATTTATTTGATATCAAATTAAAAAATTAATTATGGAAGAAAATTAATTAGGCGTTACGTATATGTATTTTTGTTAAGTTTTATCTTATTTAATTTATATAGTTTTTATTATTTAAAAATATAATAAAATTTATTATTCATTTGATTTATTCTTTAATTTAAATATTATAAATTTATATAATTTGATAATACTTTTAAAAAGTAACATTTTTTTTAAAAAAAAAAGACTGATCAAATAAAAGTAATAACTTTTTATTTGAATTATGTCATACATAATTCATAATGTCAAAAACTTGTGTCGGACCGTTTTCGGATGACTTCTGTGAGAAGAATAAAAAATAGTAACCTTTATAAGTAAAAATGATACTCAATTGATGAAAAGTGATAACTGTGTTGTGAACTATTTAATGAATAGTTTATGATATAAATAACAAGTGATAATATTTTTTTTAAATAAAGAAATAACAAAAAATATACTCCCTCCGTCCCACAACAAGGAGTGCATTTTACCATTTTCGTCCATCCCAACACAAGAGGTGCATTTCCCTTTTTAGTAAATGAGATCCAAACAAAACAATTAATATATCTCCATGGGACCCACATACCATACTAATACACCTACCTACTATACATTAAAATATTATTTCTCTCACCCCAACTACCCCCAACTACTCATTAAATATTATATCCCTTAATTTACGTGCAAAAAAGTTTCACAACTTTTGTTATGGGACGAAGGGAGTATCTTGTAAATGAATTTATTCTATCAAGAAAAGTTCACGTTTTCTGTGTCTTTTTTGGTTGAAAAATTAAAATTATATATATATATATATATATATATATATATATATATATATATATATATATATATATATATATATATACTCCCTCCGTCCCAAAGATATTGACACACTTTCTTTTTGGGTTGTCCCACAGAAATTGACATATTTCCTTTTTAAGAACATGGGACCCACACAAAAATAATTTATTTATTTACATGGACCCACACACCCATCACACTCACCACTAATACAACTACCCACTGCAAAATAAATATTATTTCTTTCACTTCACTTTACATTAAATTATTATACTCCTTAATCTCCGTGCCAAAAAAAAGTGTCAATACTTCCGGGACGGAGGGAGTATAATAGAAAAAAAAATGACTTTGTATATATAATATGAAATCTGCGTACTACGTGGAATTATTTAATTATTACTTTTATTTTTTATAATTAAATAATCTGTGTCATATAACAATTTAATATTAATTACAAATATTTTTTTCTTTTTTATAGTTAGATAACTTCTTTCATCAATATAAAGAATTTACAACAAATTATAATTTTTACTTTTGATAATATGTCATGTGAAAAGTTAATACTCCTTCTGTCTCTCGCGTTAATATTTACGTTTGTTTTTTGCACGGAGATTAAGAGATATTTCCTCCATCCTACAAAAGATTGCACCCCCAATTTCGGCACGGAGATTAAGAAAGTGATATTTTTAGGGGTATAATGGTATTTTTTGTAATAAATAAATGATAAAGTATATTAGGTAGAGATGATTTTTTTGTAAATAAAGTGTATGGGGAAAAGGGTGGTTGTTTTTTTACTTTTTGCTTTTTTTTGGAAATGTGCAAACTTTTGTGGGACAATCCAAAATGAAAAGTGTGTCATCTGAAATGGGATGAAGGGAGTATAATATTTTAATAGATAGTGGATTGAGAAATATAATATTTAATGTATAGTGAATAGTTGTATTAGTGTTAGAAAAATTATTGTTTTGTGTGGGTCCCACTTGACAAAAAAAATAAATGTAAACCCTAACTTGGGATAAACCAAAATAAAAAATATAAACCCTAACACGAGATGGGGGGAGTATATCTGTACATATATTCTTATTTTTTGAAAGAATCTCGACTTGTATTTTTTTTTTAAATGTTACCATATAACATAATAAAATTGAAAATTATTTAGTACTCCATCTATATCTCTAAAAAAATGTGCAACCAAATAGAGAAAATTTTATCTTTTTACTGTATATTTATGTAATTAATAGTATTTCACTTTTTTTCATTGTATTTAAGTGTAATTAAGATTAAAGTATGTACCTCCTAATAATAAATCCTTAATTTTATTTTTTTAAATAAATATCAAATATTTCATAATTAAATTAAAATAACCCTTATAAATTTAGGCAATGACTTATGTGAGACCGTCTCAGATAATGGCTGATGTGAGACGGATGAAAAGTGATAACTTTCATAATGAAAAATTATACTCCCTCCATCCGATTCTAAGGTATTAATTTATTTTTTGCACGTGGATTAAGAAGTATTATTATTATATGTAAAGTGTGTAGTTGTATTAGAGGGAAGTGGTGGGTCATATTGTATACTTTTTTACTAAATAGAGGAAATGGATACCTTTGAAGCGGACGCAAAAAATAATAAAATGGATACCTTAGAAGCGGACGGAGGGAGTACTAAATTTTCATGAACAATTTTTAGTGTAAATGAAAATTGATAACATGTTATAGCGAAAATGATAATATTTTATAGCGAAATTGATAACTATTTTAAATAGTGTAAAATGATCTCACATGAGGCAATCTCACGCAAGACCTACCCATAAATTTATAATAAAAAAATCTCAACTTTTTTAATATGTATACATGATTTGATTTGATACTAATTAATTTTTTTATATCGAAATATTTTTTTATTAATTGTAATTAATGATAATAAAGTAATAAATCATAATAAGTGTATAGGAAAAAAAGATATGTATTATTTTAGAAAATGAAATATTAAGTAAGGAAAATAATTAGAAGTAAATAATTAAAACTTTATCACTTCCTCCCTCTCATATTATTCTTCATCGTTACTGTAAATAGGAGTTTAAGAAAAATTATTTTTTAACAAACTTTATTGATTTTTAGAAGGTAATGTAGTATTTTTAGATAATAAATTAATTATAAAGTATGCTATGTGTATTAGGTGAGAGTGGCAAATTTATAATTAAGATTTATATTTAAGGGTGAGAATTGATGTGATGTTTCCTTTTTTGAATGGTGAAGTTTAACATGGGACAGATAAAAACGGAAAGTGTGGAATTTTACTTGAGACGGAGAGAGTATAAAGAATTTTAACTTGAGAGTTGAGACGGAGGGAGTATATTATATAATAATTTTAAAAATTTTAAATTTAAATACTTCCTTCGTCCCACAGCAAGGGTCTTTTTTTTTCATTTTGGTTGTCCCACCCAAAGGGTCCTCTTTCCTTTTTTACACACATGGGACCCACTCATCCCCTCTAATACAATTAAAACATGTGGCCCATACTCCCACTAATACAACTACCTACTACACATTAAATAATAATACTCCTTATTCCACGTGCCAAAAAGCAAAAACTACCCTTGCCGTGGGACAGAGGGAATATAATATTTAAATTTTATTATGTGGGTGCAATTTAAAAAATATATATAATTTGATTTTTTTTTACCAAAATCTCAAAGGTTGGGACTAAATCACAACTAAAATAAAAATAATAGTTTTTTGTGTAATTAACCAAAAATGATGTAAAAACTGACGTGGCATAGATCTGCTATGAGCCTATGTCAGCGATCGGGCATCATCTAATTATCCTTTCTGGGTTCAAGGATACGGCATATTTGAACGCTAAGGCAGTATTCAATCAACATATATTGCAGAAAACTTCCACCAACATAATTTTTCTCTTTAATATTACATTAAATATACTACCTTTTTAAAATTTTGAACACAATTAAATTAAAATAAGGGTAAGAATGATATTTTACTCATTATTAATGTATTGATTAATAATATTTTTACTCTAGTTTCTCTATTAGTAATTGTGGTGTATAAATTGTCCTCCATCAGTCCCATGAAAAGAGTTACGATTAAGAAATATAATATTTTAATTTGTAGTGAGTTAAGAGATATAATAATTTAATGTAGGGTAGTTGTATTAGTGTTGTGTGTGGGCATCATGAAGATAAAATGATTGATTTATGTGGGTCTCATCTACTAAAAAAGAAAATATAATTCTTGTAGCGTGACGCCCTAATTAGTAAAATGTAACTCTTGTGGCGGGACGGAGGGAGTACTTAATAGTAATAACCCATGAACATATAGTAATTAGTGAGTAGTTATACTAGTATAGTATTGTGAGCCCCATGAAGATATTTAAATGTTTTGTGTGGATTCCATATACTAAAAGGGAAATGTAATACTCTCTCCGCCTCGGACTTACGTTCGCCTATACTGTAAATATGGAGTTTAAGAAATGTTACTTTTTGACCAACTTTATTGACTTTTTAGGGGTAATGTGGTATTTTTAGGTAATAAATAAATTATAAAGTATGTTATGTGTATTAGGTGGGGGTGATATTTTTGAAATTAAGATAACTTTTGAGGTTATCGGTTAATGTGAAATTTCTTTTTTTGAATGATGAAGATAATTGTAGGACGGACGAAAACGAAAAGTGTGAATATAATTGTGAGACGGGGGAGTATTATTTATGAGACGTCATTTTTAATAAAATGTAACAATTTTCATTGAATAGGGAGTATATGTTATGTCTCTAGCATAATCCATCAGTCCGCCTTTAAGGGTGTCATTTGTTTTTTGCACGTGGATTAAGGAGTATTATTATTTAATATGTAATGAGTAGTTGTACTAGTGGAGGTGTGAGTCCCATTTTTAGTTGTATTAGTGGGTATGTGTGGGTCCCATATATATAAAGAAGGAAATGAGACCTTTGGGGGCGGACGCCCAAAATAAAAAAATGATACCCTTGAAAGCGAGCGGAGGGAGGGAGTACTCTCTAAAAGAGTGAAACCGGTTCAAATAATCATTTAATGAGACAGTCTAACTTAAATATTTACATAAATTTATCATTTTTGAGAAAATAAAGTCTTATATAAAGTTACATGATCTTAATCAGGAATCATGGCAAAATTAAAGTTGACAAAATGATTTAGCATTATTCAGATTTCGAGCAATCACAAGTTCATATTATCGGGGAGCGCTGGGCGCCCTACTAGTGTACGACATAACAAGGAGGTCGTCGTTTGAGAACTTGAGAAAGTGGTTGAAGGAGTTGAGAGTATGGCAGCCCTTAGATGGTGGTGGTGCTCGTTGGAAACAAGTCGGATTTGAGCCAGTCGAGGGAGGTTGATCTGGAAGAAGGGCAAAGCTTAGCAGAGCTGGAAAATTTATCTTTCATGGAAACTTCGGCTAAGGAGAATTTGAACGTCGAAGATGCATTTCTTCAGATGATGAATAGGATATATGACATCACATGCCACAAGGCTTTAGAAGCTAAGCTTAGTGCCTCCAACAATCCCACGGTTCAAACTTTACAGGAGAAGAAGGAAGTTATATGCATTGATGAAGTGTCTGCTACTAAACAAGCAAGTCAATGTTGTTCTTATTCATAATTGATTGTAACAGTGTTATTGTGAAATGGTTGAGTGGACGTGTTTAATTTGGTCATGTCTAATTCCCCAATATTCGATCTGCACCGCAGCCACAAGTGTATGTGATCGTTGTGTTGCACATTCATGTGCAAAACGAGCAAACTAGGAAGATTCTAAGTGTTCACATGCGTTCAATTGCATCACTTTCATTAGAGACGGATCAAATATACCACACTGGATTTCCAATGACAATTTTCCTATAACAATTTCATTTATCATCTCCTGTACCACTAATTTTTTATTGACATATAAGAGAGAGAAAAAAATCTAACCATTGTTCCTAAGATTTATGTTTTTCCTTTTATGAAATAATAGTTTCCTTTCTCCCCTACATGTCACTCGTGTGGCAGGAGATACACCGAAAACTTACATTGATTTTTGAATCTTGATCTATATATGCGCAAAATCATTCCGATGAGGTTTCACAATATTGGTAAAATAAAATGGTGTAAGTTCTAGTTTTATCTGAAGTTGAAACTGGTGTTGCTGTATTTTAACCGATCCCTTCATTTCCTAGTTGGTCTTGACCTCCAAATAATAGCATTTGGGTCCGGACAAATTTGATATGGGATTTTTTGAGGAGGAACCTCTGGTACGCTGCACCAATTCCACACAATACATTCATTCAATAAATTATGTATTCCAATCACTGTAAACAAAACATACTCCATAAATATTCAAAACAAATATCACCCTCTCTGGGGACCATCTATGTGGCATTTATCTCTCTTTCACATCAGCAGGAGTTCATGCCAAAACATCCATCTAATCAACAATTCCTTTAACAAATCATAAAAGGGTACCTAGATATAACAACTACATTCAACAAGCTGTAATTCTATATTCATTCTCAGCTTTTTAACTTAAACCATTTTTTTTCATAAAAATTCACTGTCTCTTAAGTTGCCTCAATCCGAAACAAGTTTTTAAATTTTGGTCATTTAATGTTAAAGTCATATGTCTGAGCTCAAGAAACAAGCATGTTCGATCACACTTAGTGTAATGAACTCATCTCAATTTTTTATGAGTAGCACATAAAAAATAACAATTTAATTTGTCCTGCGAAACAAGTGCACAAAGGCAAAAATTATAACAGGGAGATATATTCAACTGATGAAACAACTGAATAGACATGGAGAAATTGTCACGTAAAATTTAAAATAATAATAATATAGTTAATTTCACATAGGTGTCATCATTCAGTGGTGATATCATGTCAGCACTAACTGATTAGAATTTCGACGGGTTGAAACAACCTTAGAGATGGTGAATTTACACAATAATGTTGAAGGTATGTTTAAATTCAATTTTGACCTAAAAGGCAGTGAATTAATATAGAATTATCCCGTAAAACAACATGGCACAAATTTTTTGTTTACTATCGACTATTGTCTCAAACCAGGGTGTTAAATGAAATTCATTAATCATTTTTATAATTCATTTGATACTTAATCAAACCTTCTAGGTAATTAAGAAAGGCATTAATTAGAGCAAGAAATCCAAATACAGAAACAATGTTGTATGGGTTTATTGCGTTAAGCAAGCGAAGCGGTGATTATCATGTTTGTTTCACCAACTGATGAGAAATTCATTTTGGTTAATGTTGTTATTCTACTTATCAAAATCACAGAAACATGCACAAGTTTATCAAAACACAGACAAAGTCGTCCCATGAAGTCACCAAGAAAGGATCAGTAGCCTCACCTAAGTACAGACATTTCAATCTGTGAGAAGTACATTTCAGTCGAAAACCCTTGTAATGATATAGTAGTTGATGTAAGGCTAGTTGGGTCCTTGATGGCGAGAACCTTACAATCCAAATTCCTCGTGCTATTGTTTTGGGGAGCTATCAATCTACATTCAAGCAGCAACCAATGAACAAAAACCAAATACTGATAGGTTACAAAAGCAAATGGAACTTAAATTGAACTTTTCAACTGTACATTTATCAAGGCTTCTAACATAAAAACATCAAGTGTGATGTCCATCGTGACAGTTTAAAATATTACACAGTAATATAATGCATTACTATATGACAATATCATTGAGGAACATTAAATTTAAACTGGATAGTTCATCAGTAAAATAATCAGAATTTCATGATATAATTATACCAGGTGTCTTGCGGGAACATTTGATCTTTTTTGTAGAGAGTGAGACTAGCGAATGATCACAAACATGTGATATTTGGAGATTAGCAAGGTTTTGCTCACTCAAAGGATCATAAACAGGCCGTAGATAACCTTGCTAACCAGATTTGGCAGTGTAGATAAAGACAGAAAAATAGCAGGGAAGGGACATTCCAAAACAGATTCTTAGATTTGGCAAATTCATAGATAGGTCCTATATTTGTAAGTTTTACAGTTTTACTCAATTAAGTTGTCTTCTTCTACTTCTTTTTTCTTTTTCCGCACATAGACCTACCCACTGTTTTTCTTTAGATTGTCTCTAGACTTTTTATTAGCATGGTAAATGGAAATTTGACCCATGTGTTGTTGATCATTCACAAAGAATTATCTGAAGAACTCTAAGATGTAATCCAGCTCTTTATCAATAAATTTGAAAAGAGTGGGGTGCGGGGTGCTTATAGTGGGTTTCAAGATCAAGATCAGGGCATTGAAAATGTTTTTATTATGGAGGAATGAATCTTAATATTTCATTCCTTTCCTATTCACTCCAACAAGCCAAGCAGTCACAAATGATAAGTTAATCAATCAAGAATCACTCCCTACACTCCAAAAAAAGAAAATAGCAGAAAGATAAACAAAGCCAGAGGAGGGATACTGACGCATTCACAGTTTTAGAAAGACAATCACAATTGAGCAGTCAAAATTCAGAAGCCATAGTTTTTAAACATTTGGTCAGACCATAGTTGTTAAGAGGTGCAAAGAGCTCCTTGAGAGGTGTGCACCTCTTGTACATTAAGTTCTAAAAAGAAATATATACACTTGCTTATGTCAGTAGTCATATATGTAATATATAGGTTCTTTGATTAAGTCTTTTTTTTTATCATTTCTACATGTAAAAAAATGCATTACTACAAACTTAGTAGTTGATTGAAAATCAATAATATATATAATTATTAAAAAAACTCATTATGTACACAATAAAAAATGAACATAGAACATGTTTTGAGGCCGGGGTGATGTTCACATCATGTGCTTGAGGCGCAGGAGAAAGAAAAAAGGCTCATGAAAGGGAGTGAGGGCCTTAATTATATTGCCTGCCTCTTGCCTGTAGAGGTGCTCTCCTCTGCACCCATCATTGCGTCGCACATGTTGGGCGTGCCTCTAATAACTAAGGACTGGATGAACATATCTAATATCTACTGTCATTTGCACAGAGTCAAGAAATGTACAAAACGCACAAGGATCACTCTGCTGTCATTTTAATTAAGATCCCTGCATAACCTATTGATCTGTGCAATTTGAGAAAACAAGAACAGAAGTAAAGAGAGCACCGACATCCTAAGAACACAAGAGGGTTCATTTTAATTTAATTTATTAGTTTTGACCAATCCCCATTCGAAAAGATACTGCTTTAAACTATCTTCACCTCAAAACTTTAAGAAGTATAGCAGTAAATCCCAATGTAATAATTCAACTAAATGATAAACAAAACTGAAATAAATTTAACATAAAGAAAGAACAGAACAAAATTACATACATCATACCAGCACTTACCAAGACGGCAGCTGGTTTCATGGAAATAATGAAAAAGTTGTTTTCTATTGCCTCAGCAGTTAGTATAATAATAATTAGAAATCATTTATTTATGAGAAAAAAAGAAGCAATAAATAGGAAGGAATGACAACACAAAATGTAAGGACAAACAGGAAAACTCAGCACGCTCTTTTGTTTAACAGTTTGTTAGTCCGTGTAAGGTGGGGTGTTGACCAACCACCGTACAATGTCACGATGATGTAACATTAACACTAATCAAAATCAACCAAACCTTGAGATAATTCACACCCAATTTGGTCGAGCCTCAATTATTTGATGAACAGTCCGACTGTTATTACTGATTAAATTACGATTTTCACAGGTAAAAATCAACAAAACCTAATAACAATTACATATAAGAATATACGCACACAGAATGAAACAATTACCGATAGAGAAAGCTCCGATCATGAAGTCCTAACACAAGAGTGGATGCGCCGACCTCTCTGACGACGGCGGCAATCCTCCGTCCCTCCTCGTCGCCTTCCGTCACAACAATCTCAGTTTTCGTCTACAGACGTATGGCTCCATCAGTTCCATCAATTAACAATATTCATAATCTGTAAAACAATGAGAGTACACAGAGAATGAGGATTGAAGACGTACGTTAAGGAAATTGTTATTGCAGATATCTCTGAAGGAGAGAGCTAATTGGAAGCCCTTGAGGCGAAGACGTCGGAGTTTCTTCTTGTTCTTGGAGCATCTTTGGGTGGGATAGACGTGGAGAAGCGTGATGACATCCCCACAACGAAGAATGTTGTGAAGCGCCCACTTGAGAGCAGTTCTTGCAACTTCCACCTCTTCCACCACCACCACAATTTTCTCCATTTCCCTAATCACAATCTGTCTGTGAAAATGACAACTGTAATCTATTTCTTTAGGCGTGGATGATGAATGTTTGATGAACGCAACTGGGGATGGAGGAACTAGCAATGAATGTGACGGGGACACTCCTTTATATTTTGGGATATTCGCTTTCTCCGCTCATTAAATTTGGATTTTATTTTATTTTGTTTTATAAAAATAAAATCCGCCTTCTACGGTTCTACCTCTGTAATACGACCGTGCATGCCAATAGGATATTATCAAATATCATTATCCTTCCATTCGGGGTATTTTTATCCATTTATACGAGTACGAAGTTAAGACATATTATTTTTTTAACATATAATGTAAGAGAAATTAGTGATAAATTAGTAATTTAAAAAGAAAAAGTAAATAAAGTTATTGAGAATGATGAATAAAGTGTAAAAAAAAGTAATTAAAGTTGTTGGGATTGCAAAAAGTAGGTAATAAAATATTATTTATTTTTACCATTAATGGAATGGATAAAAATATGTGGGACATCCCAAAATAGAAAGTGAGTAAAAATACGTGGGACAGAGAGAGTAATAAATACGACTGTGCATGTTAATGGGATATATTACCGAATCTTCTAATAAAAAAATTCGTTAATTATTTGTCATTCTCGAACCGAACATAACTAAAATATACTCTCTCCGCCTCAAAGACAAGTTTCCGATTACTGTAGATACAAAGTTTTAGAAAAAGTTAACTTTTGCTTTACTTTTAGGGATAGTTTGGTATTTTTAGGTAATAAATAAATAAATTATAAAGTAAGTTATGTGAGTTGTAAAGGGATGGCAATTTTGAAATTAAAGTGTGTTGTGGAGTTATTGATTTGTGTGTATTTCCTTATTTGGGGGTGTGAACTTACAAACAAAAATAAAAAGTGTCACTACAAGAAACTGTCGGATTACCGACGGATTTACCGACGAAAAATATCCATCGGTAATTACGATGGTTTACCGACGAATTACCGATATTTTATTGATTTAATATGATTTATTTTTAAAAAAATTATCAAAGAAATTTTCGACGGATTACCGATGGAATTAGCGACGGAATTATTTCCGTCACTATTTCTGTCGTTATTTTAGAGGGATTACATCCCGAAAAATTACCGACGACAAGTTTCCGTCGCTAAATGTACAAAAATTATTTAAAAATAAAATAATTTCAGTCTTAAATTTAAATATATAAAATATTATTTAAAAATAAAATAATTTATGTCTTTAATTTATCGACGGATTAAGTTAGTCGGTAAAGATATAAAATTTTATTTTAAAATAAAATAATTTATGTCTTTAATATACCGACAGATTTAATCCGTTGGTAAATTTATAAAATATTATTTTAAACTAAAATAATTTATGTCTTTAATTTACCAACGGATTTAATCCGTCGATAAATATATAAAATAGGGTCACTTACTATTAGCTACAAAAAAAATGCATAATTGCTATTAACTACATGACTTAAAGCACTATTACTCATAACTACACAATTATGACTGTAGTACCATAAATACCCCTATATATTTGCACAATTGTTTTGCACAAATTGATTCTGCACAATTGTTTTGCACAATTTCGCCGGTCAACGGTGGTCAACGCCGGTCAACAACCGGTCATCGGAGGTCAACGGCCGGTCCCCTATATATTTGCACAATTGTTTTGCACAATTTGATTTTGCATAATTGTTTTGCACAATTTCGCCGGTCAACGACCGGTCAACGCCGGGTCAATGGCCGGTCAACTGCCGATCCCCTATATATTTGCACAATTGTTTTGCACAATTTGATTTTGCATAATTGTTTTGCACAATTTCGCCGGTCAACGCTGGGCAACGGCCGGTCAACACTGGTCAACGCCGGTCAACGGCCGGTCAACGCCGTTGACCGACTGGTCAACGCAGGTCAACAACCGGTCAACTCCGGTGGGTGGTGTGGGGTAGGGTTGTTGGTTTAAAAGTGTATTGAGTATAAGGTTATATTTGGTATTTTACTTTAATATTATGTAGTTGAGAGTAATTATTTAAATTCCATGTATCTAATAGTAATTTAGGTTAAAAATGTGTATCTAGGAGTAATAAACCCTATAAAATATTATTTAAAAATAAAATAATTTATGTCTTTAATTTACCAACGGATTAAGTTCGTCGGCAAAGATATAAAATTTTATTTTAAAATAAAATAATTTATGTCTTTAATTTATCGACGAATTAAGTTCGTCGGTAAAGATACAAAATTTTATTTTAAAATAAAATAATTTATGTCTTTAATTTACCGACGAATTTAATCCGTCGGTAAATATATAAAATATTATTTTAAAATAAAATAATTTATGTCTTTAATTTACCGACGGATTAAGTTCGTCGGTAAAGATATAAAATTTTATTTTAAAATAAAATAATTTATGTCTTTAATTTATCGACGAATTTAATCCGTCGGCAAATATATAAATTTTATTTTTAAAAAATAATTTCCGTCTTTAATTTACTGACGGATTAATTCGTCGTAAATTTGTTAAATTTTTATTAGGAAATTCTCAATTAATTGTAAACAGATACAAGGCATACTCTAAAATCCCCAAAATCACTCCTCTCTCTCCCGATAACACAACTCTAGCCAACAATTTCACTCCTCCTCTCCCATGTCGTTGTACACTATCTCCCTCCGCGACCGCCAAACCATCTCCAATGATAATTTCAGCACCGCCTCCGTGCCACGCATGGAGAATGCCGCCTCTTCCGCCTATCGCACGTCCCCAGTCACCGCTGCCTCTGACGAGCGAGAGAAAGAAGAATAGTCGAGTGAGTAATTGAGAGATCGATTCTAATTTTTTACCATCTCATCGATTTTGATTTTTACCATCTCCATTGCAGAGGCGAAAGGGTTCGATACTTATTGAGTGGAGAATCGAGAATCATCGAGCTTAATTCTTATTGATATACCTGAAAGGTAAAATATATCTCAATTTATCCAAAAGCATTGTGCTGGTGTATTCGTAAAGAAATTTTCAAATAGAGGATTCAGCAATGAAGCCGTTGATAAATTCTGAAATAGACTTTAAACTAGGGCTTAGAGTGTCGTTATGTTGCTCCTTGTGCATTAATTATATCTTTCATTGAATGTGGATTTGAAGTCGTTTCCAAATTGTGATTATTCAGATTTATTTGATTAGTGTAGTGCAATTCCAATGAAAATTGAAAATTGTCGTCTGATTTTAGTTGGTGGTAAATTGACCTCTTTCCTGTAGAGTTGCTTAAATATTTTATGTTTAACTGATTTCGGCGATTTGTTAAGATATACGATTTCAAATGAGGAAAAGTGAGAATGCATTATTTCTGGTGCTTCTTGTGACCATATCTGTATCTGTGTATGTTTCTGGTATGTTTTGGGTTAGTCCCCAGCCAAATATGGATGCAGTGTTGCTAAAGTAAGCATTAGGATGATTTGATTTGTGACGAAGATACCATGAATTCCAGTGGAATAAAGGAACAAAGAACTTGCGATTATAAGTATTATTTTTTGTTTAGAATATTTGAAATATTGAGTGGAGAATACTTTACTTATTTTGGTAAAATGATTGATGTATAGTTAGTGTAGGGCTGAAAGTAAGGATAATTTAATGATTGATCCATATATCTGAAATAGATTCATCTCTTTCTAGTAAGGGGGGTGACAGAGGTGCCAAATTTGAACTGTGTTTCACTCCCGGCTTCAACCATCTGATTTAGTTATTCAAGTCAAAGTTGGCAACTGCATTGATTCCTCTGTATTCTATTGCTGCTATATCATACGCACGAGCCTACTCCTGCATACCTGTAAAAGAAGGTGCCGGCTATGAAATCATGGAATATGCTTTCTTGATTGATGCAGATGAGAAGACAAGTTACTGTAAGTGCCAATGTAGAGATACTCCTTCCAAAATCTTGTTCGATTCTTGCTTCCCACCTTCCATTATGATGGTGTCTGTATATTATTCACAAACATCTTGTTATGTTCTAATTATCAAATTGGTTGTTCTTATAAGATTACTTATTTGATTTAGAAATAATACACACCTTAATGTTGTTATGTAATGCATACTTCGCCTTCCTTTTTCTCTTTACAAAAGTTTACATTTGAATACCTCTGATATGCAAAGGAGAACTTATACTTAATGTTGTTTTATGAGACCTGGTGAGATGATGTTTTACCCATTTCATGGATAGTGGAATAAGTAGTCCAGAACTAATTTTATTCATAATAATTTGTTACAAACTACCATTATTTGGGTTTGACATCATTCACTACTAGCTTTAGGCCATTCATTTTGGATTCATGGAAATGCTCCTTTTAATCTTAGTTTCTTCTTTCTTTCATTAAATTAATGAGAAATGCATAAAGCAGCTTCGAGTCTTCTTCATACTTTATAATAGTTCGATGAAAAGAAACTGTAAAGTTATTGGCGATTGACATTACTTTCTTTATATTGCAGTCTAGGAAATCTGCTGCAATATATGCTTGTTCCAGAGATCAAGGATTTTAGATTATTGAGGTATGGTTTATTGGACATAGTTTTAGCTTATGTAAAAAAAATTCCTTAGCTTTTAACATTTTTCCTTTCAGGAGCTAATGCCTTTAAACCATCTTAGGATATAACATGCATATGAATCTTTTGATTAGAATGTGAAGAAACACCCTGTGCCCATTTATGGATCTCTTCCAACTTCTGAAATCAGAGTGTTACTATTGTTCCCTCTTTTTTAAAAAAAAAGAATATTGTGTTGTTAAATATATTCTGGCAATTAGTCTGACATCTGCTCATAAATCTTAATACATGTTGAAGTTACATGCACAGATCAATGGATACAATATAAACTCCATCTGTTTTTGCTAGATCAATGCTTCAGATTTGCGCAATGGAGCCCTAGTGAAGCAAAAATTTGGCGAAACTGTGGAATCACATTGGAAATTTGGGCGAAGGAAGTAGAAGTAGCCAATCTAGTTTTACTCAATGTTTAATATAATTAGATATTATGTATTAAGGATTTAGTAGGATTTGTATTTTGTGATGGATATGGGTCTTTATTTGAAATTCTAGAGATTTTTGTAGGTTGTGTTTTGAAGGTTTATTTAATGACAATTTTTGTTTATTTATTAGGTATTAATATTAATTTAAAAATATATATTAAAAAATATAAAAATACTTTAGCGACGGAAAAATTCGTCGTTAAATTTCACTTTCAGCATTTTACTGACGGATTTTTTTGTCAGTAACTTATTCCGTCGATAAATTCATCGCTAATATAAGTATTATATGTCACCATATTTTGTATTTACCGATGGATTTTTCCTTCGGTAATTAGCGACGGAATATTTCCGTCGGGAATTCCGTCGCTATTTTTGGCTTCTGATGAATTTTATTTTTATGAGTATCGACAGAAAATTCTATTTACCGACGTTCATAATCTATCGGTAATTATCGACGGATCTAAATTTCCATCGGTAATGAATTACCGACCATGATTTTAGCGACGGATCAATTTTTATTGGTAATCCATCGGTAAAATCATTACCGATGATTTTTCCAAGTATTACCGACGGAAATTTTTCATCGGTAATCTGACAGTTTCTTGTAGTGTACAAATATATTTATGGAAAAGAGGGAGTATTATAGTATGAACTTGGATATCGTCTAATAAACCGTGCCGCTCCATATCGAAGTCCGAACCAATCCATACCTTGTATCGAACCAAAAAATTGAATACAAATATATTTTGAAATAAAATTTTATACCTTATTAAACCTTAATAATTAAAAATAACTTCCTATTAAAATCATATTTATACTTTTTTAATAATTTATACTCCATATATTATAAAAATTGATCATCTTTGCTTTAGATATTAATATTAATATTATTAAATATTTAATTTTTATTTATTTTATAAATGTATTAATTCTTGCTTCTATAAATTTATTTTTTTAATTATATAATAAGTTAAGAATTAGTATATTAAATAATAATTGTTTGTATGTAGTACTTAACTATAATATTTTTAAATAAATTTTAAAATATATTTTCATTTAATATTTTAATTTATTTTAAATGTGCTTAAAATCACTAATTATAAATCAATATTTACATCTTATTTTAAAATAAACATAACAAAAATTATATATTTTTTAAATGCATATGTTTGGTAAATACGTTTACAATGAACCGCATCGATCCTAAATGTACCGATCCAAATATAACTGAAAATTCATTCCAAACCGTATCGAATTATAAGAAAACTGTATCGTTACCATACCCAAATTCGGTATGGTATTGAATTATCTATGTACAAAAATCCATACTGAATTTTCGATATGAATTTTTATAAATTCGTACCATTTCACGTACCAAACACCGCTACTGAACTTTAAGCCAATTTCGGTATAATTGCGCAAGGTAAGCGTACCTTATCGTGTAGTTATTGACCCAGTTTAATTATCGATCAAAGGAAGAGTTCAATCCGAGGTGTATCCGGATTCATTTTTAACCATGCTTTATAGGAGTGATCGGGTTTGTGAGTTGTAGAACGAAAATACAAATTATCTAATCAAGTAGCAAGTAAACTAACTAACAACTAAATGAGATTGATGCAAGAGACAAATAACCAAGAATGAGAATGAAGTGAAAGGTGAATATTCTAAAGAGGAGCAAGACTAACCACATTCAAGATTAAGGGTATTATATAGACTTGTTAGATTTCAAATGACAATTATCAATGATAAATGGACTAGAAGCAATCACAAAGGTTCCCCTAATCCCTATGGCCAAGGTAATTAGGATCTAAACTCATTACAAGTTTTTAAGCACAAAAGATTGTCCCTTACTCTCAATTCCCTCAAGGGTACTATGATTATAAGATTGGTTCTTCTCACTCAATTAATAACCTGCTTAGATCCATTAACTAAATGTCCTCACATGAATGTTCTAAGTATATAAAGATGCTACCACATACTTCATATACTAACATACACTCTTCATACTATAACATGATTCAATCAAAACCCTAGTTACAATATCGGAATGGCCATCCTAACATCATAAATAGTGATTTCAATCACACACATCATAATGCAAATAAAGTGAATCATAAATCATGTAAGAAATTCCATCTATCATATCAAAATACCATTAAAATCCAACAAATCCACAAAGCCCTAATCCATCTTGTGGCTAGCCTCACTAGAGGTCTAGCCAACAATAAACATTATGAACACATCCATAAAATGCTTACATGCATCCATTGTTTCAATCACAAGTCAAAAATACTACAAATGAAAAGTATAATATCTTCCCTTCTTGAGGTAGGTTGGATATCTTCCTTCATTTGTAAGATCAAACTCTCAATCCTCTATCCTCAATAGCTTGGTGATGAAAGAGTGAAGAAAATGGAGTTGATGGATGGTGAGATGGTGGATGGATGATGATGAAGGTGTAAATTGTATAGAATAGTGTGTGTAGTGTGTTCTTGGAAACTCCCCTTGCCAAAATCTGCCTCCAAAAGTTGATGTTGGGGGTATTTATACCCCCAACCCACCTGGAAATCGCATGAAGGTGAAAAACGACTTTTGGCCAAAAGTGCAAGAAAACACGGGCGTGTTTTCCTGCATCTGCCCGTGTTTTCTTGCAATTTTTCAGCATTCTGTAAGTTTTAGCACCTGCACAAAAACACGGGCAATGCATAAAACACGGGCGTGTTTTTATGCATTTTGATTAATTCTTTATTTTCTTCAACTTTCTCCTTTCTTCATACTTTTTCTCACCATTTATCTTCAAAATCACCTATTCAAAGACATGAAAATCATCATCATCAATATCCCAAAAATACTATATACAAAAGATGCAAAAATTATGGAATAAGGTAACAAAAGACACATAAAAACAACACAAAATCTAGGTGAATTAGACGACAATCAACCCCCCAAACTTAAAGTGTTGCTCGTCCCCGAGCAACGAAAATACCAGAACAAAGGAGTAACATTCACCTAGACTCACAAAACAAAACAACATGAGCTCCAACATATCCACAAGCAATTAGAGATCGCAAATCATGTTAGGAAACCTTACTAAACTAGAAATTAACACATGTGGAACTTAAAATGCTCAAGACGAAGAGGAAGCCACACAATTATATCCCTCAACCATAAGCCTCACGGATGTGTATAACACTCACTCTTGTGATATAAAGGGGTGATACCTCATTCAATTGATCATAGTCAAATCATCATAGGTTTGCAAGTGAACTCATGCTTGTTTGCCATTTTTAATGTCACACAAAGATCAAAAAGGACTTGTAATCAGGATGTAATGATGGCTCTTTGGTAGGATAGGTAAATATAGATAAAAGTGACTTTAATGCGTATTATGATCATAGAGAAGGCCTTCATGTGTTTTCTTCTTTCAATCTCCATCTTCTCTTTATTGCACTTTTTATCTTATCCATGTGTACCTCAAAACTTAAGAACTCTTGCTGAATTCTTATGAGAGCTTGATCATCAATGATGCATTTTTCTTAGAATCTCGCTTTTCTTTTGTTTTCAACTTTACATCCTATTTCTTTTTCTTTCCCATTCATTCTCACTTACTAGCGCTTACTTTTGTTTTACTTTCCTTCCTTTTTATTTCTTATACTCAACCTTTTGTTAACCTTCTTCTATAATCTCCACGCATCATAGGTTTTATGTATAAGCTCAAGTAGGATTATTAGGCTTGTAATGTGCTCATCAATAAAATAGGCTTTAAGGCTCAAATTTTGGCTAACAAGGGATAAATATTCAAGGTAGGAAATTCATTTGGCTAGTGATTTGTTAAATCAAACATGGCCTAGAATCATTTCTCAGCGCTTCATCAAAAGGCGTACTTGCAGAGTTCACGAGCAAATTCTAATTCATCTTCTAATGATCAATCCTCTCATCAATGGAATCAAAACCGTATGAAATGCACGGTTTGAGGCTCAAATCTCACTAGGCTTTTGCTTATGGCCTTAGAATATTATCGAGTTTTATCCATCTTTATCTTGCGCAATTTAAAAACCTATATCTCAATTTCCTAGAGTAAAATGTCCTAACAAAATTTTTAATCACCATTGCAAACAAATATATCAAAGCTCAAGGGAAAACGACATAAAATAATATAAAAGAGCTAAATAAAATCTACCCTCCCCGACGATCAAACACATACAAACAACAACAACACATCAACAAAAAGCAAATACAAAGATTAAACATTCATAGCAAAGTTCAAATATCCCAAATCATCAAACATAAGCATCAAGTCTAACAACTATGAATGTAACAATCCAACAATAAAACCAAACAATCAAACAAGAGAGTACTAAGTCAAATGCAACATCACAATCAAAGTTCATTAAAAGATAGAATAAAAATAGAGAAGATTAGAAAACTCCAATCATGGAGAAGGTGAGTTGCTTGGATCTTCCGAGGGATATGGGGGGTAGTGTGGCGGAAACTGTGGTTCTTGAGGCGGTTGGAATGGAGCCCATGGTTGGAAAACTTGAGGGTCAGAAGGATTGTGTAGATTGTAAAAGTATGTCATCATCCTCTCAACATTCTCCTGACTCCTCCCAATATTGTTGACCGTGTGCTCCACCCTGTCTCCACGCTCTCTAGAGTATCTAGCTTCTCTCACAAGCCATTGTTGATCTCGTTGTATTTCAGCCACTGTTCCTCTCAATTCACCCCACTCTTCTCTAGTAATTTCTCCTCCTCCTGCTCCAGTGCTAGGTCCTGCTCCTTCATCACCTTCCTCAAACTCAGGCTCCCGAGTCATCTCATCTCTAGGAACTTCCCTGTGCATCAACTCAACCTGATGACTAGCCTTGAACTCATTCACTTTAGCTGTATGGCTTTTGCTAAGTAGAGTGATATTCTTCTTTTGCCTAGTTGGATATATCTTTGTCAGTTCTACATTTGGTACAGGAAAGATCTCTTTTTGACGGAGTACAAACACCCAATCATTACCAATTTCTTCCAAAATTCTCATTTTCTTCATTTCTTCTAGCCCAAGATTGGGCCCATCCAAGGGTATCAATCCAGAAAGGTCTTTTCCCATCCTTCGAGCAAGCAATGTAATCAAACCTCCCTCCGCAATCACTTGAGGGTGCTTTCTCTTAGCATTCCTAAAAACATTCGGGATCCAGTATCCCGCAGCATTGAACACTTTACCCTCGAGGAAGCATTTGATGACATACAACTCGCGTGCCCCAATGGTTGCCTCTGCTTTAGCGAAAATGGTATTCGACAATATCTTTTCGATGATGAGGAATTGTACTTCAATTGTTTACACTTGAAGCTTTGGATGATGAGGAATTGTACTTCAATTGTTTACCTTTCTCCTCTCGAAGAGTCAACATTCCCCAAAAATCTTGTCTTTTCCAATTCCCTTTATCCTGAAAATCTTTGACATTTTGAAGGAATGGGCATCCCAAGAAGTCATTCACAACGTGAGTCTCCATCTTTAGTTTCTCGTTCATCATTTGAAAAGTGATCTCTTGTGGAAAAGACGTCCTTGGGAAATTTTTTACTGTGAGTGAACACATGAACTCCAATGTCAGTCCCACATAGGTTTCGGACCTATTCCTTAAGAACTCACTCATTCCAACTCTCTCAAACATCCCCTCAATGTCTCGAGTAATTCCCAACACTTCCATTGCCTCTGGATCAGCATACCTCGTTTTAATGACTTTGGGGGCCAACTTATTCCACTTCAAGCACATATCCCACCATTCCTCTCCAAAATCTACCCCAAAGTTATCCGGATGCAATCTTAAAATCCTTAATTGATGATTAATTTCTCTAAACTTTTCATGTGTTAACACTTCTTCAACATTGTCCAACTGCTCATTTTCATCATGATCCTACATAATCAACAAGAAGTGTTATTGCAAGTAAGAAGTATTGATTAGCCACACTTGAATATTCTACATGTGCACCTTTAATTATTTTAGAAAACTTTTCAACTCTTCTTTAAGCATACTCAACAATGCACCAATCATGTCTTTTTCTAGATCATTGTAAGCCATCTCATGTTTCTTTAACTCATATGAACACAACATCTCATGTATTTCATAGCTTACACAACTAATGACAATCATGAACATGTATAATTAAGCACTTTAAACCTCAAAAGTTGAAAAATTTTCTAAGTGGCATTTCAACAAACACTTAGTGGGCAAGAATTTTCAAAGTACAAGTTTTTACACATTTCTTGAACAATCATCCCAAAATTTCTCATCATACAGTCTAAGCATGTAGAATATCCATCAAATATATCAATTTCATCATTCAACACTTCTTACTACACAAAATTTCAAAATCCTCTTCTCTTTCAAAAACTCTCCTCATACGAATAGACTCAATCCCTTCCTAATTTCACATTCAAGGTTTATTGACATGCACATTCGTATTCATAATCAAAAATCCAAACATTTCTACACATAAACCCTAGAAATTTAACTTCAAAGAAATTAGGGAGGAGTGGAAAAGTACTTACCATTTTCACTTAATAAGTGAGAAGAGAGCGGAGAGAGAATTCCGGTGGTTTTTCCGGCGGCCGGAGGCGGTGGAAAGTGGGGGCAGGGAGACGGGAGTGTGTGATGAGTAAAAAAGGGAAGAATGAGTGGAGAAAGAAGAAAGGGAAAGAAAAAGGGCAGAGAGCCCGCAATTTGCATGAAAACACGGGCGTGTTTTTATGCACTTGCCCGTGTTTTTCTGCAAATTTCCGGTTCGACTTACCTGGACCCGATTTTTTTTCGGTTCAACTTCATAAAAACACGGGCGTGTTTTTATGCTTCCGTCCGTGTTTTTCTGCCAAATTTCAGCTCTCTGGACAATTTTCTTCTTTTCCATACTTAGCCAATTTTTTTTTTTGCTTCTTTCACCTTTCCTTCCATACTTAGCCAAATTTCCTCATTGTTTCTTACCTTACCATACTTTCCAAGCACATATGCATATGATTCAAGCCCAACTCCAATATAAATAATAAAGCATAACTCAATACTCTCATGAAAAATCAAATAACAAAATCACAAAAAGAACAAACAACAACCACAAATAATCAACAAAAACAACAAGAACACAACAAATTAACAAATAACAAAACACCAAAGCACTCAATGGATTCAATCAACAAACACATACAAGTTACGCTACGACGCATCCCCCCAAACTTAAATCTTGATAGAGGAAAGAATTAAGTTTGTGAAAGTAGTGAAACTTATCCTTGGCGCATCCAACGTAGCGCTTCTCGTAATCCATTCTTCATTCCATCCACTAGAGTGTAAACCTACACCACCAAAACACGAACAACACATGAAAACAACAATAAAAGAAAATCCTACTATACTACTAATAAAAATGAGTTTAAGAGTGAAAAGTATCCACATACACTATCTCCTTTTGAGAAGGAGATAGGTAATGTTTAACCCGATGCCCATTAACTACGAACTCATCATTTGGCCCCTTGAGTTTCAATGTATGTCCTCCGATTACCTCCAACACCTCAAATGGGCCCATCCATTTCGACTTAAGCTTTCCCGGAAATAACTTCAATCTTGAATTAAACACTAGCACCTTATCCCCGGGGGCAAATGTCTTTTCTTTAATCTTGGCATCGTGCCACTTTTTCACCTTCTCTTTATAAATGGTTGAGTTTTCGTATGCTCTTTCACGAAATTCTTCCAACTCTACCATTTTTAGCAACCTTTCTTGTCCGGCCTCCCCTTCATTCATGTTGAGCCTCTTGATTGCCCATAACGCCCGATGCTCCAACTCAACGGGGAGGTGACAAGCTTTCCCATACACCAACTGATATGGAGAAACACCAAGAATTGTTTTGAAAGCCGTCCTATATGCCCATAAGGCATCATCAAGCTTTTCAGCCCAATCTTTCCTTCCCCCATTGATCGTCTTTTCCAACACTAACTTGATTTGGCGGTTTGAGACCTCCGCCAAACCATTTGCTTGGGGATGGTAGGGAGTGGCTATTCGGTGTTTAACTCCGTATTTCTTCAACAGTCCTTCCATCAATTTGTTCACGAAGTGTGAACCCCCATCACTTACCAAAGCTCTTGGGACTCCAAATCGACTAAAGATGTTCTTTTTCAAGAATTTTTGCACCACAAAAGCATCATTAGTCTTGGTGGGGATCGCCTCCACCCACTTGGATACGTAGTCCACCGCCAACAATATGTATAGATACCCTTGAGACGAAGGAAATGGTCCCATAAAATCAATGCCCCAAACATAAAAAATCTCCACTTCAATTCCTAATCCCATGGGCATTTCATCTCTTTTACCTATTCCTCCAACCCTTTGGCACTTATCACATTTTTCAACAAATTTCTTGGCATCTCCAAACAAAGTGGGCCAAACAAAACCCGATTGAAGAACTTTTGCTCCCGTCTTGTGATGGCTAAAGTGCCCACCACAAGGAGATGAATGGCAAAGTTCTAAAATCCCCTCAATTTCTTCATTGGCGACGCACCTTCTAATGACTCCATCCGCACAAATTTTAAATAAGAAGGGCTCATCCCACACATACTTCTTCACCTCAACATAAAATCTCTTCATTTTGTACTCATTAAGAAGCGTGGGCTTAATTCCGCATGCAAGATAGTTGACATAGTCGGCGTACCAAGGAGGCGAACTTATCATTAGAGCACACACTTGTTCAACCTCCACCTTAAGGATTTCCTCGTCCGGGAACACCTCACTAATTGGAGTCAAATCTTCATCCCCCTCTTCTCTTTCTAGCCTAGATAAGTGATCGGCTATCACATTTTCAACCCCTTTCTTGTCTTTGATCTCCACATCGAACTCTTGTAGAAGCAATACCCATCGAATCAATCTTGGCTTCGCGTTCTTTTTGTTCATTAGATACTTGATGGCCGCATGATCCGTGAATACTATAGTTCGTGTGCCAACTAAATAGGGGCGAAACTTCTCAAAGGCGTAGACAACCGCTAAAAACTCCTTTTCGGTGGTTGTATAGTTGACTTGGCACGAATTCAATGTTTTTGAGGCATAATAGATAGCCCTAAACTTCTTCTCCTTTGTTTGCCCAAGTGCAACTCCGATGGCTTGATCACTCGCATCGCAATGCAACTCAAAGTGCATACTCCAATCCGGAGCTACAAGAATGGGGGATGAGATTAAAGCTTCCTTTAGTACCTGAAAAGAAGAAAGACACTCTTCATCAAACTTAAATGTACTTTCCTTTTCAAGAAGCTTACAAAGAGGTTTGGCAATTTTTGAAAAATCTTTAATAAAGCGGCGATAGAAGCCCGCATGGCCTAAGAACGATCGAACTCCTTTCTCACTGGTAGGAGGAGGAAGACGTTCTATGGCTATGACCTTTGCTCTATCTACCCTCAAACCATGCCCTGATATGTGGTGCCCAAGCACAATTCCGTCAGTGACCATAAAATGGCACTTTTCCCAGTTGAGTACAAGGTTTGTTTCCTCACAACGCTGCAACACAATAGACAAGTTAGTTAAGCACAAGTCATATGACGATCCATAAACGGAGAAATCATCCATAAAAACCTCCATGATGTTCTCAATTAATCCACCGAAAATGGCCATCATACAACGTTGAAACGTGGCTGGAGCATTGCACAAACCAAATGGCATCATCCTAAATGCAAATGTGCCATAGGGGCAAGTGAATGTTGTTTTCTCTTGATCCTCCGGGGCTATTAGAATTTGATTGTACCCAGAATAACCATCGATGAAACAATAGTACTTGTGTCCCGCCAATCTATCGAGCATTTGATCAATGAATGGTAGTGGAAAATGGTCTTTTCGGGTGTTGTCATTGAGCTTTCTATAATCAACATAAACTCTCCAACCGGTGATAGTCCTCGTGGCAATTATCTCATTAGTATCGGACCTCACGATGGTCATACCACCCTTCTTTGCTACCACATGCAAAGGGCTCACGTATGGACTATCACTAATTGGAAAGATGATACCCGCATCAAGCCATTTCAACACTTCCGTTCTTACAACTTCTTGCATTATAGGATTAAGACGACGTTGGTTTTGCACACAAGACTTATCCTCTTCAATTAAATGAATTTTATGCATGCATAGAGAGGGGCTTATACCTTTCAAGTCTTTAATGGACCACCCTATGGAAGATTTGTGCTCTCTCAAGACTCTCAACAATTTCTCCACTTTCAAATCATTCAAAGATGAGGATACGATTACCGGATACGTTTCATTCTCTCCCAAGTATGCATACTTTAAGTGATCCGGTAAAGGCTTTAGCTCCACCTTTTTCTCAACTTTTTCCTCCTCTTTGGGCCCATCATCAAGCCTCTTTTCAAGTGCTTCTCTTGCTTCTTCCGATGTAAGTTCACTACATGAATTTAAATAATGAAAATTATCAATTATCTCATCATCATCAAAGCAACAAGAAAAGTTAGAAAAATCAAGAGAGTAAGAATTGCTCATTATTGATTCCAAAGGATCCTTGGAATGGAAGCAATGTAGATGTTCTTCAACAATATCATTCAACACATCAATTCGCCTACATTCTCCTTCCCCACTAGGATACCTCATAGCTTCCTTCAACGAAAAGATCACTTTTTCTTCATTAACTCTAAGGGTTAACTCCCCTTTCTCCACATCAATCAAAGCCTTTCCCGTGGCTAAAAATGGACGTCCAAAGATTAATGAAACATTTGAATCTTCGTCCATATCTAACACCACAAAGTCAACGGGAAATACAAATATGCCAACCTTCACCAATACATCCTCCACAATCCCTTTCGGATATGTCATAGATCTATCGGCCAATTGAAGGGTGACCGATGTAGGTTTCACTTCTCCAATACCCAACTTCTTGAAGATTGATAGAGGCATCAAGTTGATGCTTGCCCCCAAATCACATAGAGCCTTATAGCTTTCATGTTTGCCCATCTCACACGGGATGGTAAAACTTCCCGGATCTTTCAACTTGGGAGGAAGCTTCTTTTGCAAGATGGCGCTACACTCCTCCGTGAGGTTCACCGTTTCATGATCACCCAAGCTCCTCTTCTTTGCCAAGATATCCTTCAAGAATTTTGCATAGTTGGGCATTTGTAGAAGTGCATCCGCGAAGGGGATGTTGATGTGTATCTTTTTCAACATATCCACAAATTTAGCAAATTTCTCATCCAATCCTTTCTTCAAACATCTTTGTGGAAATGGGATGGCTACGGGTAACTTGGGAATTCCCCATTCATCTCTTTCAAACCCTTCTTCTTTCTCTTTTCTCTTTGCTTCCTTGCACTTCTCCCATTTCTTAGGAGATTTTGCTTCTTCCTCTTTGTCGAATGGAGGGATCACTTCATTATTTTTAGCATCATGAGTCTCTTTCTCTTTCCCTTTTTCAACCTCAACTACCATAGGCTCTTGTTCACAATCTACCTCATCATCTTCCTTGGGCATCGGAGGCTCATCATATTTTGTTCCACTTCTAAGCACGATAGCCTTGCATCGCTCCTTAGGATTGGTAATGGTAGTAGACGGAAACTTCCCTTGTTGATGAACATCCCCCTTTTCACTTGCAATTTGACTCAATTGTGTCTCTAGTGCTTTAAACCTTCTATCATTCACTTCATCCTTTTGCCTTCTCTCTTCCCTATCTTGCTTAATAAATTCAAACATTTTGCTCAATTGATCCTCAACTGTAGGCTTTCCTTCATTGTTTTGAGCCTTAGCTCCCGGATTAATCCCCGGTGGAAGTGTAAGAGCATTACTTTGATTTCCATATGACAAGTTATCAAACCTCCGAGGTTGTTGAAAATTTCCACCAAAATTCCCTTGACCAAATCCTCCTTGCCTAGGTGGGTATCCTCCTCCTTGGTGCCCAAAATTCCCTCCATAGTTTCCTTGAAAGTTCCTTCCTTGCATGTAGGCGACTTCCTCAAGTGACATCTCGGGTTGGCACCAATTCTCTTGACCTCCCATACTAGATGAAGATCCTTGTTGAGGCATTTGGATAGGCAATTTACTCATTGAGCTTTGAGTAGGTTGATTCATCACAGGCAAAGAACTTGGAGATAATTGCATATTGACATTCATTCTCTTAAGTATCTCCGTGATTGCTTTTTCCGTCACATCTTCCTTTGGTGCTTCCACTTGTTTTACTTGTTGCATGCAAATCTCCTCCATCTTAGCTATCCTTTCCATCTCATAACTTCCCGCTACACGATTCATAGGCCACTGTCCCGAATTTAAAGCAATCTCCTCACATATAGCCATGGCTCGTTCCGGTGTTTGCCCCAAGATAGAACCCCCTGCGGATGCATCAAGTAGAATCCTCAAATTCCCATCTAATCCCGCATAGAAAAATCCAATTTGTTGATCGAGAGGAAACCCATGTCGAGGACATTGTCTCAACATATCTCGGAATCGATCCCATGCCTCACTAAATGTCTCCATTGGCATTTGCTTGAATTGTATGATCAAGCTTTTCAAGTGTAGCATCTTAGATGGTGGGAAGTATTTGTTCAAGAACCTTTGGGCCAGATCATTCCATGTATTACACGCTCCCCTAGGGATTGTGTTATACCAAGCTCGTGCACGATCACGGAGAGAGAAAGAGAAAAGCCTCAGCTTCACAATATCATCACTCACTCCATTGATCTTAATGGTGTTGGCTACCTCCACAAATTGAGACAAGTGAGCATTTGGGTCTTCCGTTGCACCGCCCCCAAATTGATTTGCTTGGACCATATTAATCAACCCCGTTTTGATCTCAAAGTTGTTGACATTCAATGGCGGCCCCATAGCATAATTTCCCACTTGTGGTTGGAAATGATCTCTAATATTCATGCCTCCATGATGTCCTTGAACTTGAGGTTGTTGCACCATCGGAGGAACTTGTGGAATATTTCTAGCCTCTTGTTGTGCTAACAATTGTTGGATAATGGCTTGCAACTGTTGATTGTGTAAGTGCACCTGGTGGAAATTTGCTTATTGCATAAGCTCCAGATTCACTTGAACACCTTGAGCATTTTCCGCACCATGATGGATATTTTGCCCATTTCCTTCTTCATCAACACCATTGCCATTAGCTCCTTGATCCATTTCGTCCTCCTTTGAATATAACAACTCTCTCCTTCTTCTTCGTAAGGTGGCCTCTAACTCCAAATCCAAAGGCTCGATAGAATGAGACCTGGAACGAGTGTGCATACACCTACAAGATTTACCAAGTTAGATAACTCAACAACCAAATTAAAAAAAAACAAATAAAAAGAAAGCAAGTAAAAGTACTCCTAGCAAAGCTAATTAAACGCGAACTCGTTACTCTCAAGATTTAACTCTCCCCAAGCAACGACGCCATGAACTTTAAGCCAATTTCGGTATAATTGCGCAAGGTAAGCGTACCTTATCGTGTAGTTATTGACCCAGTTTAATTATCGATCAAAGGGAGAGTTCAATCCGAGGTGTATCCGGATTCATTTTTAACCATGCTTTATAGGAGTGATCGGGTTTGTGAGTTGTAGAACGAAAATACAAATTATCTAATCAAGTAGCAAGTAAACTAACTAACAACTAAATGAGATTGATGCAAGAGACAAATAACCAAGAATGAGAATGAAGTGAAAGGTGAATATTCTAAAGAGGAGCAAGACTAACCACATTCAAGATTAAGGGTATTATATAGACTTGTTAGATTTCAAATGACAATTATCAATGATAAATGGACTAGAAGCAATCACAAAGGTTCCCCTAATCCCTATGGCCAAGGTAATTAGGATCTAAACTCATTACAAGTTTTTAAGCACAAAAGATTATCCCTTACTCTCAATTCCCTCAAGGGTACTATGATTATAAGATTGGTTCTTCTCACTCAATTAATAACCTGCTTAGATCCATTAACTAAATGTCCTCACATGAATGTTCTAAGTATATAAAGATGCTACCACATACTTCATATACTAACATACACTCTTCATACTATAACATGATTCAATCAAAACCCTAGTTACAATATCGGAATGGCCATCCTAACATCATAAATAGTGATTTCAATCACACACGTCATAATGCAAATAAAGTGAATCATAAATCATGTAAGAAATTTCATCTATCATATCAAAATACCATTAAAATCCAACAAATCCACAAAGCCCTAATCCATCTTGTGGCTAGCCTCACTAGAGGTCTAGCCAACAATAAACATTATGAACACATCCATAAAATGCTTACATGCATCCATTGTTTCAATCACAAGTCAAAAATACTACAAATGAAAAGTATAATATCTTCCCTTCTTGAGGTAGGTTGGATATCTTCCTTCACTTGTAAGATCAAACTCTCAATCCTCTATCCTCAATAGCTTGGTGATGAAAGAGTGAAGAAAATGGAGTTGATGGATGGTGAGATGGTGGATGGATGATGATGAAGGTGTAAATTGTATAGAATAGTGTGTGTAGTGTGTTCTTGGAAACTCCCCTTGCCAAAATCTGCCTCCAAAAGTTGATGTTGGGGGTATTTATACCCCCAACCCACCTGGAAATCGCATGAAGGTGAAAAACGACTTTTGGCCAAAAGTGCAAGAAAACGCCCGTGTTTTCCTGCATCTGCCCGTGTTTTCTTGCAATTTTTCAACATTCTGTAAGTTTTAGCACCTGCAGAAAAACACGAGCAATGCATAAAAATACGGGCGTGTTTTTATGCATTTTGATTAATTCTTTATTTTCTTCAACTTTCTCCTTTCTTCATACTTTTTCTCACCATTTATCTTCAAAATCACCTATTCAAAGACATGAAAATCATCATCATCAATATCCCAAAAATACTATATACAAAAGATGCAAAAATTACGGAATAAGGTAACAAAAGACACATAAAAATAACACAAAATCTAGGTGAATTAGACGACAATCAGCTACTTTGTACATATTATTTGCACAAGCAAATATTCAATTGATGAAAAAAATACTTAATTGATGAAAGAAAGTACTCAATTTATAATATATAATGTCATGTGTGAGATCGCCTTACAATAAAAAGTACTCCCTCCGTCCCGAAAGTATTGACACATTTTTTTTGGGCACGGAGATTAAGGAATATAATAATTTAATGTAAAGTGAAGTGAGAGAAATAATATTTAATGTGTAGTGGGTAGTTGTATTAGTGGTGAGTGTGATGGGTGTGTGGGTCCATGTAAATAAATAAATTATTTTTGTGTGGGTCCCATATTCTTAAAAAGGAAATATGTCAATTTCTGTGGGACAACCCAAAAAGGAAAGTGTGTCAATATCTTTGGGACGGAGGGAGTAATACTCTTATAATAAAAATATATATTTCCTCCGTCCCGTCCTTATGGTTACATTTGCTTTTTGCACGGGGATTAATGAATATATAGTATTTTAATGTGTATTGAGGTGAGAGAAATAATAATTTAATGTAAAGTGGGTCGGTGTATTAGTGTGATGTGTGGGCCCATGGAGAGAGAAGTAATTAATTTGTGTTGGTTGTTGAGAGTGGAATTTCACGTATTTTAGATCTCACATTACACTGTTTTTGATAGAATGTGGCCATAATTCTGGGTAGGATGGCATGATTTTCATATCTTGCATAATTAAGATGCTACTAAGGTGTTTTGTTGAGTTTTGAAGGGTAAAACATGATCAAAAGTTCAAAGTTGGAATGAGGAGTGAAAGCGTGAAGGAATTCTGAAAAACACACGTCCACATTGTGTAATTTTTCTGTATTCATGTAGAAGTCCAAATTAATCATGTGATATATGGTTGAAAAGACACGGAAGAGAGGATCGTTTTGGCATAAAAATTACTCAAATCGGAGTCTGTATGAGGAAGTTATGCTCGAACGGTGAGATCGCGCAGTGCAGTCTCTGCCACTCGACTGACAGCTCGGGGCGAGCTATTCTGGCTCGGCAGCCATTTTCGGGCGAGTGGGGTCCAAATGGGGCCCAAATGACGTGGAAAGTCACCCTATATCAGCTCGGATGCCACTCGCCTAGGTCCATACCCAGCTCGAGCCAAGTATGGTGCCGAGCAGCCTAAAATTGGGCCCAGACGAGGCATGTTCGATACAGCATAGTATTTATACCCTTCAGATCACGTTTTGAGGCAGAATTGATCGAAAAACAGCCCTGCAACAGTCCAAGAGAGATTAGGGGAGATCAATACACAAATTGGAGAGAACCCATCCATAATTCATCATCAATTCACTCTACCAACAATTTCATATCAGATTTATATCTGATTTCATCCTCCATCCATCTCCAAGTGTGTTTCAAGTGCTAATTAAGGGGAATCGGACGATCGGAGAGACGGAGAAGGGATGCAGACTTACGCTTTCGCTAGAGTTTCGTGTTTCTAATCTTTCTCTTTCTTTTATCTTGATTTTTGATATGAATTGCATAGCCATGAGTGTTGGTTGTAATCTCATAGACTAATTTTATAAACAGTTCTAGGGATTGATGGTTAGATTGGATTGATTTGGGAACCTAGACCAAAGATTGGGATTTTATGCAGTTGATATTTTAATTTTACCTATTTTATCAAGATTTGCTTTTCTGATTCGTAACGTCTTCATAATATATTCATGACATCCGCTATAATGCTTGGATTATTGTGTTAGCTTGTATGCGTTCATGATTGGTATTGTCTATCTGTTAGGGATTGAAGTAGTTCTGCTATAAACACTTAAATTTCATGAACTGGTAAATCAAATACTTGAATTATTTAGAGGAACAATGCAATTAAACTTTCAAGTAGGAAGCGAATAGAACCTTGTAGTAAGTCCAGAAAATATCTTGTTAGTCGAGCTTACCATCCGGAGGTATTGTTGCTTGCTTTGATTAGTATCTAGGAATAAGGATTGGTAATATTTGTGCACTTTAGGATTTAAACCAAAGTATAAAGTTAGCTTAGAATCTAATCATATTCGGTGGATTAACGGGGTGTATTTTCATTGAAACTGCATGAATGAGCAATTGGAGGTCTAGAAACCCGAATTAATTGGTCTATACCTGATACCTTAGAACTGTCGTTAATCTCTTGGTTAGAACTTGATTTATTTTTATTGCCTTTAATTATACAATTATTTAATATTTCATAATTTAGTTAATTACTTCAAAACTTGGAAATTCGGTTAAATAATTATTATTAAATAGTGATATAGAATAAATAAATAATTAACTATCTCAGTGGGATCGATAATTTAACTTGGGTACTTGCTACTACAATTGACATCCTTATACTTGAGGATTAAATTATAGTGTGCAGAAAAAGCCTAGCATGGGTCTTATATGCTAAAAAGAGAAATGTAATCATTAGGATGGGACACCAAAATTGAAATATGTAACCATTAGGATGGAAATGGAGGAAGTATGTATATTGAGTGATATCGTCTCACGGATTCTAATTTATGAACGAATTATTAATTGACCAAATTAATTATAACCTGTTTGGTTGCTATTAAATTGAAAAAATTAATTAGGTCATATAATAGTACTACTTCCGTCCCAAAAAAAGATACCCGTTTGCTTTTAGTGCATGGATTAAGAAGTATTATTATTTTATATGTAGTGAGTATTTATATTAATAGCAAACGGTGGATCATATGTGGATCTCTTTTACTAAAATTGAAAAATAAGATTCTTTGAATGTGACACCCAATACAGTAAAATGGGGATCTTTCGGTGGTATAGAGAAAGTATATATTTTGCAAAGACTTATGTATTGTGTAAGATGAATAAGAATTGATAACATGTAAAGTGATATTCAATTAATGAAAAGTGATAATGTTACTGTGAATTTTTTCATAAACAATTTTTTAGTATAAATCAATGATTTCCAAACCGAACCCGGTCCGAACCACCCCATCAAAAAAAATGATATTTTGCAGTCAAACCGGAAAAAATTAATTTGAACCAACCAAAAACAGAATAAATGGTTGAATTGTTCAAACAAAAAAGGGTAGGTTTTTTTATTTTTATTTTATTTTATTTTTTTAATAAAATCGAATCGCTGAGTTGTTGATACTTGTTATAGTATTGATAGCCATCCTAATTTCTTTCCTTCAACGTTTATTAATGAAGCAGATTAGGATAAAATAATCTCACCTCAAGTTTAAAATTTTAACTTTCCCTCATTCAACCTAATTAGTGCAAGGATAATTTTAACTTTCCTCTTTCAGGTTTTAACTTTCACCCTAATTAATACAAGATAATTTTAACTTTCCTCTTTCAAGTTTTCAACTTTTTCCCTAATTAATATGAAAGAGCATTAGTTACGGAGGAAAGGAGATTAAAACTAATGGGATTTTTATTTCTTTTAACTCCAACATTTTAATTCCTAAAATATAGAGATCAAAATTTTAGAATGTGGAGCATATTGTATTTGTAATTTGTTACACATATAATTAATTAACAAAGTAAAAAAGATAAAAATGAAATTATAAGATGAAAAAAATTAAAAGAAAAACGGTAACTAGGGATGTAACCAAACCAAATGGTTCGTGAACTATTTGAGTCTCAGTTCGATAAAGTATTCATTCGAGTTCGTTCGTTAATTTTAACAACACATATACTCAAGTGATTATTTAAGTATTTAAATATCTTTTTAACATTTATTATTATATTTTGTTTATTTATTTATTTAATATTATGAATATTATTAGATGTTCATAAACGAAATATTCTTTTATTGTCTACAAACAAAAGTAATTAAATGTTTATGAGAAAACATTCATGAACAAGATACATTATGTGTTCGTGAACACATTCGCGAGCTTTAATAAACAGTTTGAGTTTGAGCTCGAGTTTAATATTTTTTCTCGCGGAGTTCGAGCTTGGACTCGAATTCGATAAATACTTAACAAACGATACTCATGCCTAATATTGTTCGACTCGACTCGATTCGATTGCATCCCTAACTGTAACATAAAATTTAAAAAACAGAAGAAATTTTTAAAAAAATAATATAAATATAAAAAGAAAGAAATGGACAAAAATATATAAACATTTAAAAAAAGGAATGGATAAAAATTCTAATACCAGTTACGACTTACGGGGGTTTGATCCCATACATATATCAGTGCTTAAATGACTAGGCTATTGGCAAACTCTTGTATTCACATTATATATATATAATTATTCGAGTCTCGATTCGACAAAGTATTCGTTCGAGTTCGCTCGTTAATTTTAACGAGTCAACCAAGCTTGAATTTTGAGCTGAATAATTTATCAAACCAAATTCAAGCCTGAGGGTATTCGACTCGAAAGCTCGCGAACATATTCGTTAATGGCTCGCGAACGTGTTCATAAATTTTATTACTCCCTCTATCCGCTGGTAAGGTATCCATTTTGCCATTTTGATCGTCTACTCTTAAGTATCCATTTTTTCTTTTTAGTAAAAGGGCCCCACACATACCAACCACTCACTACTAATACAATTACCCACTTTACTTCCCCCGTCCCACCCAAAAGGTTGTTTTTGCTTTTTGCACATGGATTAATGAGTAGTATTATTTAATGTGTAGTGGGTAGTTATATTAGTGAGAGTGTAGGTCCCATTTTTTTTTTTTTTTTTTTTTTTTTTTTTTGATACCGAGGTTCCGGGCTTACGCCCGACTAGTCCTCGAGGAAACAGTCCCGGCCCCTCAGAACTGCCTCCAAGTAAATCGCGGTAACCACACAATGGATCACAGGTTCCTAATATCTTTAACTACTGCGCACAAGGAGTCGATCCCCAAGTGATTGCTCCATGCTGGTGATTGCTCCATGCTGACCCTCCCCCTAGCTCAGCCGCAGGTTCCCACTGAGTTTCAGCCTCCCACACTGCCGCTTGTAGCCCTCAATATTAATTGTTCCACCATTGCGTTCCGGGGGGCTTGAACCCCTGACCTTTCAATCAGGGGCACCTCAATGTTGACCCCTCAACCACTGGGCATTAGTGGGTGTGTGTGGGTCTCATGTGTGTAAAAAAGAAAAGGGGACTATTTGGGTGGGACGGCAAAAATGAAAAAAAAAATCCTTTTTGAAGGGGATGGAGGGAGTATTAAACAACACAGATACTCAAGTGATTATTTAAGTATTTAAATATCTTTTTAGCATTTATTATTATATTTTGTTTATTTATTTATTTAATATTATGAATATTATTAGATGTTTATAAACGAAACATTCTTTTAATGTCTACAAACAAAAGCAATTAAATGTTTATGAGAAAACATTCATGAACAAGATACATTATATGTTCGTGAACACATTCGCGAGCTTTAATAAACAGTTTGAGTTTGAGCTCGAGTTTAATATTTTTCTCGCGGAGTTCGAGCTCGAACTCGAATTCGATAAATTCTTAACAAACGATACTCAAACCTAGCAGTGTTCGACTCAACTCGATTCGATTGCATCCCTAACCGTAACATAAAATTTAAAAAACAGAAGAAAATTTTAAAAAATAATATAAATATAAAAAGAAAGGAATGGACAAAAATATATAAACATTTAAAAAAAGGAATGGACAAAAATTCTAATACAAGTTACGACTTACGGGGGTTTGATCCCATGCATATATCAGTGCTTAAATCACTAGGCTATTGTCAAACTCTTGTATTCACATTATATATATAGAATTATTCGAGTCTCAGCTCGACAAAGTATTCGTTCGAGTTTGTTCATTAATTTTAACGAGTCAAACCAAACTTGAATTTTAAGCTCGAACAATTTATCAAACCAAATTCAAGCCTGAGGGTATTCAACTCGAAAGCTCGCGAACATATTCATTAATGGCTCGCGAACGTGTTTGTAAATTTTATTACTCTCTCCGTCCGCTGTTAAGGTATCCATTTTGCCATTTTGGTCGTCCATTTTTAAGGTACCCATTTTTCCTTTTTAGTAAAAGAGCCCCACATATACCGACCACTCACTACTAATGCAACTACCCACTTTACTCCCTCCGTCCCACCCAAAAGGTTGTTTTTGCTTTTTGCACATAGATTAATGAGTAGTATTATTTAATGTGTAGTGAGTATTTGTATTAGTGAGAGTGGAGGTCCCATATTTTAATTGTATTAGTGGGTGTGTGTGGGTCTCATGTGTGTAAAAAAAGAAAGGAGACTCTTTGGGTGGGACGCCAAAAATGGAAAAAAAAAATATCCTTTTTGAAGGGGATGGAGGGAGTATTAAACAACACAGATACTCAAGTGATTATTTAAGTATTTAAATATATTTTTAACATTTATTATTATATTTTGTTTATTTATTTATTTAATATTATGGATATTATTAGATGTTTATAAACGAAACATTCTTTTAATGTCTACAAACAAAAGTAATTAAATGTTCATAAGAAAATATTCATGAACAAGATACAAGATGTGTTCGTGAACATGTTCGCGAGCTTTAATAAACAGTTTGAGTTTGAGCTCGAGTTTGATATTTTTTCTCGCTGAGTTCGAGCTCGGGCTCGAGTTCGATAAATTCTTAACAAATGATACTCAAATCTAGCAGTGTTCGACTCGACTCGATTCGATTGCATCCCTTACTGTAATATAAAAATTAAAAAACAGAAAAATCTTTAAAAAATAATATAAATATAAAAAGAAAGGAATGGACAAAAATATATAAACATTTTAAAAAAGGAATGTACAAAAATTCTAATACAAGTTACGACTTACGGGGGTTTCATCCCATGCATATATCAGTGCTTAAACCAATAGGCTATTGACAAACTTCTGTAATCACATTCTATATATATGTATATTAATTTTCATTTGAGGGTACGCTGGGCAATTTCCATCTTCTACCAATCCTTGGGATAGTACAGTAGGCTCCCTAATAGTGGAGTACGCCATTTAAAATCAATACATTCCATTTTCAATAATCTCACCCATTATCCCAATCAAACACCTCTTCACTATTTGTGCAGAATAGGTTTTCCTACAGCAATGTAGTAACTCTAATAGGTTTTCCTACAGCAATGTAGTAACTCTCTTGTCATTATGGACGGTTACTTCAGATCTTATCTTACCAGCACAAAAATGAAGTCTATTTGGCAATAACAAGTGTCAATGATCGTCAGCATAATGGGTGTCTGAAATACAGTGTGGGTTCCGTTAGCAATCCATCTAAAATGCTTGTTTATTGTGGTTAAAGCTGCTGATACATACATTGATCAATGCTGCATATGTTCAGTCAAAACATTTTTTCACTAAATATACAAGCATTGTTGAATATTCTCCGATAATGTGGAGAAAGACAATGTAACTAATAGACAAGCCACATCCGAAAAACTAATAAAAATTGTATAATGGTGGTTGTTTCTGTACAAGAATGTGTACAAGTATAATGCATTAGAAGCTAGCCTACGCGTTGGCAGCGAACCCAGAATGCAGTTCCGCCACTTCTGCCACGAGCAACAGCAATTTCCTCATCAATATAGAACCAAATGAATAATGGATCTTGATTGCTTGGCTCCCTCTCATCATTTCCTTTAAAACTAATCTCAAATGGGTTAAACGGGCCAATCTTTATCCGGATTCGTTCAAATATGAATGCAAGTATTCTTTTCTTCCATGAAAACCTGCCTTCAAAGGTCAAACTCCCAAGAGGCCCAAGATAAACCCCATTCTCAATCCTCTTTCCCTAAAATTAGCATGCAAACAAATACATTGATGGACTCAAGAATATAAAACTAGGAGCGCATCAACATTATTCAAATTGTCAGAGAGAGCAAATATGTACAGAAAATGGTATGTAGGAGAAAATAAAAAAAGGATCTCCTTACATCATGTTTTAACCTTTTCATTTAAAGTGAGTTGAGTTGAGTTGAGTTAGATGTACAAGCTAGGGCCCAACAGGTTTGGGATAATGGGTATTTTTAATGAGAATGAGGTTATGTTTCTATGTGCCTAGTGTAGGGTAATAGAAATCAAAATTCAATCAATCACTCTCATTGATTCATTAACTCTCACCCCCTTCAATCATCTTCATTGCCATTACAATTGACTTCTTTAATGATATCTAATTTTTTTAACCAAGCAGCCCCTTAATTAGTATTACAGATTTACAGTCAGGGCATGTTGGCTAGACATTGATAGTGCTAGGGTAAATGGACCACCCTATTTAAATATATGTTGGTGTCGACAGTGTACTAACACTTTAACCATCTAAAACTACAAGACCCAATTTTCTGCATCCCAATTGCCAAGTGTATACACAAAACTCATCTCAAAGTGAAAGCATGGATACACAAACCGACACAAGTTGACATGATAGTGTTACGAAAATGACTTATCCCAATCTCATAGTAAACACAAGCTTAGGCTGGAGTTGTACAAGCAAACAAACCATATATGTTATCCACAATCATATAAATAGCACCAACGTGAATGAGAACGATCACAGTTGAAATGTTGAAACATTGTTCTAGTCATTCTCTCTATCTCGTATAATTCGGCGTTATGCATCTAGGGTTCATTCTTTTCATTTAGATTCAAGAGAAATAGTGAATTCTTGCTTCAATCTTCATTGATTGAAAAAAAAAAGAAAAGAAAAAGAAAAAAAAAAAAAAACTAAAATGCACAGGAGTGAGATAATTACCGGAAATTTAATCTTTTGGTATTTTGTTATCTTAACTATTGTACGTCTAATGCATCCTTAGTCAGAGATATTAATAATTTATTTTATTTCCTTTCCCCGCCTGATCAAATTGTTTAGCTACAAGTTACAATTCATTAAAAAGCTAACACACTCAAATGAAGAGTTAATTCATTCATTGGATACATTAGTTTGAGACTAGGAACTACCTGTTTGGTTTAGTGTTTGAAAATATCTGGAGCTAATATACCTTTAAAATAGAATATGAGCCACTCATTTCAGTTTGTAACTTGTTTCTACTGAGGTAAAAAGAAAGAATTGCATCTAATGTTAGCTAGAAAAAATATAAATAGCAAAAACTAATCTGAAGTTGGCCAAAGAGAGTGATTCATCCAAATCGGTGACAAAAAAAATCAGGTAAGCAGTAAGCTTATACTCAAGTAACTTACAGCTGCATCGAACCTCTGAACGGCAGTAATTGGGAAATATTTACCGCGCTGTAACTTTTTCTGCAAACAGCATATAAATATGTATACACATCAGCACCAAAAAAAAGGAAAGAAGAAGTTGAATTTATAATAAAACTAAAGCAACACAGACTTTAAAGTACATAAAACTAAGAGATGACTATAGATAGTACCCTCAAATAATATCCCGCCACAAATTAGTTCCTGACTATTTTTTTTTGGTCTAGGCTAGTATTGAAAATCAATCACATTAAGTCATAAACCCCTCAACTGATAAAATGAGACGTCAATGCCCCTTACGCTAATTAAACAGCCAGCAGTGTTATCGTGAGATGACAGAGGGGGAGAGAGAACCGCAGACTTGAGGTGGTTAATTTGTCCCCAGCACCTAGTAATTTAGCAGATTATTCATATTACAGAGGTAAACCTCTGTTTTGTTTAAAAAACCAATAGGTATTCCTCTTCTATTCCCCTTAAAGTTGAAACCCAAAATAACAACCGATATTAATGCTGATAAAGTCAATCTTTTTTGGTTTATCTTAAAGAAATCCATATCCGTCACTCACTCCACTTTCTACATTTTCTCGAGGTTTTAGCAGCCAGGGGTTGAAGATACAGATTAAACTTGAAGCCAAAGAGTTTTCATTTTTTTTATAGATGGAATTTAAAAGTCAGTTAGCTTCAGGAAATGAATTTGGGCCATTGGGGCGGATTTAATGCTTTGTTTTGTTGGATTTATTTTGTTTTAACATCAGTCAGTGTTAACACTATTTTGGGGGATTCATGATAGTTGAAGGGTAGACTTGTTTGAAAGTAGGAGTGCTTGATTGAACTGAAAGTTAATGCAAAGGCAAATTTGTACTCAAGAAAAATAGTTGAGGGTGCTCCAAGTACCTTTTCTGAAAATTAAACACTTACCTCGGCAGTGAAAACAAGCATCCAAGTTCTGCCAGGTGACTTTGTTCCTCCAAGGGTATCAAGAAATCCAGAGGCATCAAGCTTTGCCTTCTCAACCATGGAAAAAGCTTGCAGAATTTCCCCTGGTGGAATTTTTCTTGTCTTGGCTGCATCCTTAAGAACTCGTACGCACTCTTCAACTTCCTAAACAAGATACATATATAGATAAAGGGAGAGACCACAGTTAGCTCAAATATTTCACTTTCAAATTCATTGAGAACTGATAATCTTGTATGACCACTCAAAGTTTGTGTTGTTCTTGGATTATTTCTCAAGTTCGCTTGGTTGGCACATGAGACAAGTATTTAGTTTTAAAATAATGATGATGATTTTACCTGATGAATTGATGGTCTACATCGAAAGAGAGCAAGCCTCTTAAGTGGTTTCCTACTTCCATATATAGTTACATATCACAATTATTTCTCAGCCACTGTGTATTCAGAAGTTACTGACTAAGCGACTTATCAATTTCAGGCAAAACAACACATGAGCTGATAACAATCTGACACATAAATTCCATGAAAAAGCTTGTTTGGATAGTGCTTTTGACTCATTCACTGATCAAAGCTGAGACATTCTACACTTGATATTTTCCGATTCACATAAAAGAATTGCTTAGAATCGATTCGCATTATAGTGGAAGCTACGATTTGCCCTACATCTAGGAGATACAATTCATAAAGTCACTACGAAACAATAAAAAATAAAAAAAATAATTATTATTAAACTGGATATTCGAGGTCCAATTGCCACACAAATTTGCACACTTTCTCATATCCCCTGAACTAGTTCCGCCATGGCTCATGGTTCTAACAAATTAGTTGCGCTCTCTTTCCGAACTATGATATTGGGTCAAATAATTACTCACAAAAAATGGTTCATAAAATGGTTCGTAAAATAGGCAACTGATCACAGAATACAGAATGACTAAGAAGAATATATTGAATGCACAAGAATAAAGCAAAACCATGACAGATTACATTTCAAGAGGATACCATAGTGAGTTGTTTTTGTTCTTCAACGACAACGGAGGGCGGTGAACTGGAGATTTGGGCGCCGTCATCAATGGTAACCCTTGTACGTAGACGGGAGACTCTGAGAACTTTTTTGTTTAGAGGAGGATTTACACAAGTTTGAATAGGTTTTGCATGAAAAGGAAGGATTGAAGAGGAAGAGTTGCAGCGAGAAGGAACAACAGTAAAGGAGAGGGAGAGAGAAGAAGCCATTTCTAAGTGGCTCACAGTCATTGTGGAGACATGGAGGAACAAGATAGAATTTTGTCACCACTCAATTTTAAGTTCTTCGGTTAAAAGATTCCCTTTTCGATTTAAACCCCCATGATAAGGTTTAGTGGGTGAAACTATCATTCTATCCCTCAATTACAAAATAAAAAATACAACTCAATCAATTTGTTCTCAAGTTAAAGTTGCAGTGAAAAGAGAAAAAATTAGGATTCTTCACTCTGGCTTCCACCATTCGTGAAGACATCTACTTTCGAATCCAATTGTCTCTTCTGATAAATTGTTCTATATCCATCTCCGCATATATTTCTTAGAAATGGATTGCTAAGTGCACTTGTAATCCTTCCTACTTATATTTTTCTTGATTTACGAATGAGTGTGCTCGTGAATGCTGATAGAATTGATGCCTCTGTTTGAGATATATTGGTTGATCTTGTGCTCAATTGAAGCGCAATGAAATGAAGTGTACAATACTGAAGCTAATATATAGTGCAAGATTACTTCTTTCCCAGTGGCTTTAACCCTCTGTTTCATCTTTACACTTGGAAGGCACACTGATTCTGCAAAACGATTCGTCCACGTGTCTTCTTTTCTGCTTCTAGGAATTTGGCGTTCACTAATTTGTTGTTCTGAAATCTGTTCAAACTGTGTATTCATTAATTTAACTATTGTTTGAAATCAAACTATGATTTTATGCATACATTGTGAAGCTATATTTTAGAATCAAATTATTTGTGTGACAATCATAGAGAAATTATCACAAATAGTCCACTAAATATTACTAAACCCACAAATAGTCCTGTATCTCTAGAAATTTTCAATTTTAGTCATTTTTGTTCCAATTTTGGCCCTGAGAGACTAAAATTGGATAAAGAATGAGTAAAATTAAAAATTGCGATAGTTAAAGGATCAAATGCGAATTTTCTGATAATTTGACAAATGACTTAAATGACCAAAATGTGATAATTTGACCGAAAAAATTATAATTTCTCACATTATTTTAAAACTCTCACAATATCATAAAAAAATGTGTTTAAAAATATTATATTTAAAACAATATTCTCAAAATCGGATTGAACCGGCATGTTCGACTGAAAATTGGAGTCCGAACTAGTCTGAAACACCCAAAAAAATATTCTTAAGGTTGAATCGAGTTGGACAGGAAAAAATCGGTTGAACCGGTTCAACTGATTCAGTATTTATAGAATTTTTTTACGAAGGGTGAATACTAGTATGTGTGAATTTTCTTCCATGTTTTTGAAGAATCTTTCCCCAACTTGTACTTGTAGATTCATAGGGGAAAACATGTCTATATTCATTAATTTATTATTTTATTATATATATATATATATATATATATATATATATATATATATATATATATATATATATATATATATATATATATATATATATATATAATTTAAATGTTTACCCCAAATGACTAGTTAAAATATTGTGTGTATTTTTTATTCTTTATTTAAACTTGAAATCATTTTTTTCTTATTTTATTGGTACTAGGAGTGCGGTTGAACTTGAATGTCTTCATCACCTCTTCCTGTAAATTTTAAAAGCAAAACAAACTTTATTAGTAATATTTTGAAAGTAGTGTAAAATAATTATAAATGTTTGGGGTATTACAACCGGAAATAAATATTTCAAATTCTTTTACGTAGGATGGATAATAATTACGATGATGAAATACATTATGAAGAGGAGATTTTTTGTTGTTTTGAATGATCTTATGAATATTTATATGGGATATAATATGATTATTAATATGTTTTACATGCACATCAAAGAAAGTTGGTCCCCAACACAGCACACGCATTTTCAGGGCCAATATAGCATTACATCTAGAATCCCAAGATAGCTAGATAAGTTAGCTAGATAAGTTGATAGAAATTACAGGTGTAGACGATGTGACATATCATAACATTCTTAGGATGAATATATGAGCACCCTCTCTATTCTGTATCATCTTTTAGGGGTAAGTGGTGGCTTTAGGAATACTAGAAATTGCACCTCGACTAAAATTGTAGCTCAACTTTTATTTATTCTAGCACATCATGAGAAATGTCGCATAATAAGTGGTGGCTACAAAAGGTTGACCTGCACAATTAGTTGGAATTTTCATAAGGTCTTTACTGTTGTCCTCAGGCTTCATCCATTGTTGCTTGCACGACTTGTTTTCATTGAAGAACATTATATTAATAACATGTTGAACCTTTTTAAGGTAACTATATTTGTCAATTTATAATTATAACTTCTATAAAATAGCATTTGCATAGGTTAATAAGTACATATATTATGTGTAGGTCTTTAGGGGTGCTTTGGTGCACTAGACGGTACACACATTGAAGTTATTGTTCCAAAGGCGGATCATGGATGATATCGTGACCGCACAACAATTATACGGTTAATGTCCGAGGTGTTTTTTATCAGTATGAAATTCACCTAAATTTTTGTGCTTAATTAGTATTTATGTTGCTTTAATTCAATAATCATAAAAAATATTATTAATTGCTTAATTATTTAGAGAACCCTCCAATCTTCACACACAGAAAAAAGTGTAACTATTGGGTGAGATAATTTTACGGATCCCCTTATGTGAAACGGATCATCCATTCACCCAATTAAATTAAATAATTTTAAAGGGTCTTGTTTGGTTGTTATGAAATTAAAAAATTTTAAAATTAGTTATAAAGTAAAATTAATTGGGCCTAAATAAATTTAAATGGTCTTATTTGATTGATATTAAATTTAAAAGTTTAAAAATAAATTATAAAAGTAAAATTAATTAGGCCTTATAAGTATATATTTTTTCTACATTTTTCTTACTTAATTTATATTTTTTATTATTTAAAATTTAAAATTTATTATTTATTTAATTTATTTTTTAATTTAAATATTATATATTTATAAAGTGTAATGTAATACTCTATTGATGAAAATTGCTAATTGTGCTATGAAGTTTTTCATAAACAATTTATAGTATAAATGAAATGTGATAACATTTTAAAAGAGAAGTTATAATATATATATATATATATATATTTAATAAAAAGTGATAACTAATTAAAAAAATATATTTCGCGAATAATTTATTGGAATAATAAAAAGTTATAACATTTTTAATAAAAAGTGGTTCTTAATTAAAAGAAAAGTGATATCTGTCTAATTGTATTATTTTACGAATAATTCATTGGAATAATAAAAAGTGATAACATATTAAATAAAAAGTGATACATGATAAAGAATAAGTGATAACCATTTAAATAAATTATTTTATAAACAAATTTTAGAAGAGGCACTCTCTTGTAAGATGGGTTCTTGTGAGACGGATTGTGAAACGGGTCGACCTATTACTAAAGTATGTTTATTATATAAGTAAAGTATACCTTTTTTTAAAGTATATTAATAATGAATCATACTATAACACCCAAAAATCATATATTATTTACAAACTTTAGAAAAACTTACTTTAATGACTATTAGGCATAATTTATCTAATAATAAGCATGCTTTAACACGTCTCACAAACCGTCTTACATAAACTACGTTTCAGAAGATACTTTGTCTTTTTATAATGAATAAAAAGTTATAACATTTTTAATATAAAGTGACACCCAATTAAGATATAAAGTAATAATAGAACAGTTGAACTATCTCATAAACAAATAATAATAATAATAATAATAATAATAATAATAATAATAATAATAATAATAATAATAATAATAATAATAATAATAATTTAATTCATTAACATATTTAAGATTGCAATTAATGCGTGTGTAAATATTAAAGTTGGTAGATGTGCGTGAATATGGATTGCAATTAACATACAAGTACGGTTAAATACACATTTTATTTATTGAATACACATTCCTTTTAATTTATTATTTCTTAATTTTATTGTGTGCACCGATTTTTCTTGTTCTATCTCAGAGTATCCATTCACCCGAAACTGATCTGCTTCCATTTCGACTTTCCGTAAGCGGGCCCGGGCTTTTTCCAGCTGTTCAATGGCCCTCCCACGCAGTTCTTCTGAATTTCGAATAGTATTTAAGATCCTCTGTTTTCGATTATCTAATAAATCACTTAATGAAAGTAGATTATCTTTCCCGTAAAATTTCAATAATATTCTTTTAAAATTAGAATTATATATACACCCTATTTAAATTTTTAATTTAATATTACTAAAATAAATTAAGATTTATTACGTGAAATCATGATCAATAATCATTCTTTCATTTTCTCGCTCAACAGCCACTCTGTACATTTCTGATTTTCTGAAAACTTCCTGATGGCACCCGCCTTTTACATAAAATCCCACGTTTTCTTTCTTAATCCTTCATCAATTATTTATTTTTGTTCATCTTCTTTCATAGTATCCAATCTCTCTCATCGTCTAATCTGGAAATTTTGATTTTGGAATGACATCAGAACCATCTTCAACCGAGCTACGTACCTCCTTCATCGAATGCTTGATAAATTCAAGAAACATGGATATTTCTTTCTTCTTACCCTTCTTCTTAGGCTTAAACTCTGCAACCCCACAAGAAGAAACGAAAAACCCACGTGATTGATCGGATAATTTTCATCAACCCGTTTACTCAAGAAATGGTTGTAATTTTAAGAAGCAATAGTGCTGACAGCAACAATAGCTCATTTACGGGCTTTGACTCTTTGTTCAACGACTTTCTGTTGATCAAAGACGGTCGTCCTCCAGCAACGAAGTCATGGAGACACCATGAAAAGTGTAGATATTGAAAAGGTGAAAATGATGGTGAGCAAGAATCAAATTTTGGTACTAGGTCAACTGAAACAATCTTTCGACTACGACCCGGAAAGATAGATTTGAATATAATTTGTAAGTAGCCACAGGTGTCTAAATATGAAGATTCGTCCTCCCCATGTATAATTTGGTTCTTTCATTGAAGCTATCTTACAATATCCATGTCTTATCACTCTTTCATTTGCCGGGATGAGAGTATGTAAATAGATTGTTTTGTGTAACTGAATGGTGCAGGTGAAAATATGGTACAGTGGAAGCACTCAAAAGATTCCTTGCTCACCATCGTCAAGAAATGAGAAGCGCGAGGAAGATGGGGATTACTTGGAAATAAATTTAAGGATATGGTGTGTATTTAATAAATTAGGGTAATTTAAACTTTTTAACAGTATATAATTTAATAATATAATTAAGAGGTGTGTATTTAATAAAATGAGGCATGTATTATTGGTCAAGATTTGCCCAAAAATTAAAGGATCATGACATAAACAAGAATTTTGAGACACTCTTTTATGAGATGGGTTATTTGTGAGATTGGTCGACCCATCACTAAAGTAGTTTATTGTATAGATAAAATGTGCTTATTTACCTTTAAAGTATGTAAATAATAAATTAAATTATAATACACTAAAATCATATTTTAATACATAATTCAGCATACTTTAGAAAACATACTTTAACATATCTCACAATCCATCTCACGTAAATAACGTCTCACAATAGACTTTGTCAAAAATTTTATATGATCATAATATATAAACAAGAATTTTAAATGGCACATATATATGTACCATACCAAAATACTAAATAATTAATATTTCAATTTTGAATACTTTTACTGTTGAAAATTTCTTCACAGTATCAACCTCACTCATAATCGGTATACCTAATACTCCCTCTGTCCCTCACTAAAAGAGTCTTTTGTTTTTTGTAGCATGTAGATTAAGGAGTATTATTATTTAATTGCTTCAATATGGGCCCTTAGAATATTGCTAAAAAGCAAAGGTATTCTTAACATTACATCTGGTCTAAAGTTGTGATAGACTTATAAATTTATTGTTTCTATTTTACGCCTATCGTGTTAGATAACTATACATAGCCTGATGAATCATAATTCAATGCATTTTCACTCAAGAACCATTCCTAGTTGTACCACAGCATATAGAAGCTGAAGTATCGATAATAACCTTTTTAATCTCTTTATTAATAGAAAGTTTGAAGAACAGACCAGGAATTAAAATAAAAGTTCTCAAATATGTCCAAAGCTTACTGTAAAAATGGTACTCCCTCCACCCCAAAAAAGCTTTTACATTTTTCATTTTCATTCGTCTAAAAAAAATCTTACATTTTTAAAAGGTAAAAAAGTCAAAACAACAAATCTTCCCCTTACATTTTATTTACAAAAATATCACCCTTAGCTAACACACCGAACATACTTTATCATTTATTTAATACCAAAAAAATACCAAAATACCCCCTAAAAGTAACATCTTTCTTAACCTACATGCAAAAAGAAATGTGAATGCTTTTTTGGAATGGAAGGAGTATTTTGTTTGCCTTATTGACGGATTTGAAATTGATGAATTTGAAATTCCACCCAAAATAGATGAATTTCAGAGCACCCAAATCTCCCAAAAATGATGAAAATAAAAGGGATGGTGCATAGAAATACAAATATGCACCAAGAGATAGGTAATTAGGGTTTCAAAATCATGCTCAAAGCTCAAATACTTGGATCAAAGCACAACAAAAAAAATTCATGGAATGTAGAGTGAAACCTGATCTGGAAATGCAGCCAAGTGAGAATTTCACAAGCATAGAAATATCACTCACCTGGAGAAGATAGCTATGCAGCCAATCCAATGTTTGAGGGAAAGCTGTAGCTGAGATGTTGACAACCGTATAACCCTGTTCAGTCGTGAGAATATGCACGAGTATCAGAAATGCTTTATGATGCAATTATCACATGAAATCAAGTGTCAACCATAGGTGATAGAGGCGGGACGCGCGCTCGAGGCACAAGCCTCTTGTACGTACTGTCCTAGTATGATTCTACAACATATATACATAAGTATATCTACTTACAACATAACCTAACTACATTAAGGTATAATCACAAAACATCATATAATGATACATAATAACTCATAAATAGCATGATAACGCATATAACGTCCATACTTAAAATCTTAAATACAAATAAATTGTACGTCATTAAACAATGTATTCAAGTTTAAGAAAGTTATTCAAATGATTAGCTACTAGGCTACTAGCAAACTAATCAATTATCATCCTCATCCTCCTATATTTTATTTGGGTAAATTACCAATACTCTTGAGATTTGTCCAAACTACCAAATAAACCCGTGGTTTAAAAAACTACCAATTAGCCCCTTTGACTTGTATTTGATTTGAACATTGATAAAATACCCTTTTTAAAAATAAAGAGAGATGAAAATGACATCAATACCCATATAATTTAACATTATATTTTTAAATTTTACTATTTCATTATTATTTATTAAAATTTCAATACCCAGGGATTAGAGGGTTTTTTTTTTATTTGTTTAACATGTAAAAAAAAATGTCACTCTAATCCCAGTTTTCTACATATTGAAAAATAGAAAATAATAAAATAGTGAAATTTAAAAATATAATGTTACATACATGGGTATTGATGTCATTTCCATCCCTCTTTATTTTAGAAAAAGGGTATTTTCATCAATGTTCAAATCAAATACAAGTCAAAAAGGGTCATTGGTAGTTTTTCAAACCACTGGATTTATTTGGTAATTTGAACAAACCTCGAGGGGTTTATTGGTAATTTTCCCATTTAATTTATGAAAATTTGTTAGAGACAAGGGATTGGAACCGTAAGCTTGAACACAAAATTCTATAAGAATTCCATGGAGAAAATACTCTGCCAAAATCCCAAATTTGATATCCAGAAACTGTCGTTTCAACCAAGAAATAAGAGCTATAAATACTAAATTAAACCTAAGCCCATTAAAATAAAGTCCAACAACCCATATTTAATCTAATCTAAGCTAATCTAATTTAATCTTAAAAATTAAAAGAAACTAATTGAAATACAATATGCAAATCTGGAACTACTACTTCCCATGATCTCGCCCTTTATAAACATCTGTATAAAAACCGTTTTCTAATTCATAGTAGATACATAAATAAAAGTCAATTCCCCTGAAAGAAGAGGCAAGAATCATTGTTTACTAATTGAAAGTGTGTAATAACTTTAAGAAAATAATATTAAAAAAGGTATAATTGGGAAACGCATGCGAGGAGCCTCTTAAGGTGGAAAAAGGCGCATGGAGGCACAAGGGCCCGAGCCTTTGCGCCTCAGGCGCACCTCTAATAACTGTGCTCTCAACAGTAGCTCATTAAAGAAACTAGAATTGAAGAAAATTTTGTCCATAATGCTAAGACTAGCCAGATAGAATAGGTAAAGTGTACATCGAAATCATTTCTATACTTCACAAAAATAATGGGTCATTAACCTGAATGCACAAAATAATGAAACCAACTTGAATTCTCATTTTAATAATTTCCTTCTTTGTATGAGAAACGGCCATGACAAAATATCTTTCCTCTTAATCAACACAAGATGCCTTCATCAATGCTCAGATAACCAAATTAGGGCATGCACCCCATGGCATGCCACTTAGAACGTAATTTTAACACCTCAGGCAGTAGCAAAGATATCAAATGGTCATACCTGTGACTTAAATGAACAGAGATAGTCTTGAATTGTTTTCAAGTTGCCAATTAACTTATTCTTGTCCTGGAAAAAAGTAGACACATCATGTCAAAAATTTATTTGAGGAAGAGACCATAGGAGTAGGAACGTTACCTAAAGGAGTCCTATAATACATGTACATCACAAAAATCTGTTTAAAGAAGAGACCACAACAGTAGGATCCTTATCTAAATTAATCAAATAATTACGATATACATCACAAAATCATGCATTCAACACAACATATTAGTGCTATCACAAGCTAATAATAAAAAGAAAGATAAAAATGCTACACTGTAACTCAAATAGTTATGTGCAACTAAATGACGCAGGTTGTGTGTAAATATTTTCTAGACCTGCTTATCAACCCATCAGATATAACACTTGGACAGATAAAATCTGAAAACAATAATTGCATAATACAGTTTTTTTATTGACAGTCCATAACAGTGACCAAGGATTAGAATGCATGAGAGGTTTTCAGTACATAATATGATAGAGGTAGAATCTGAGTCAGGAGCCACAATAAGAGAATACTAATTTCTACAGATATTTTAAGTAAAAACAAAGTAGAAAATAATTGTAAGCAAAATGAAGAGTTTCTTCCTGAAGAAATGTTCATGGGCTGTATTAGTTTAGTATAACCTGTATTGGGTATTTTTCGGTGCTACGAGTAGATAACCACTCTTCCAGTAAAGCCTGTAAGAAATTAAAAAAAATTATGCTTGCCAAACTCTCACAAAGAATAAATGGCGTCAACAAAATAACAGAGTCCAAAAAAAAAGTTCCATGATTCCATCAAGATAACTAATATGGTTTAAAAACATTGAATGATGATTTACTAATCATTCAAACAAATCTCCCACAAGGCACCAGATGGGATGTCCTATTTGGTGAAACAAAAATGTTATAACAAATTGTTCATATTTTATTCCATATTTGCCCTTCATTAATAAGTTTTTCTTCTGTTAGTTAAATCACATTTGTTACATTATTCTCCTGCTATTACATTCTAACACGTGCCAAGATAGTTTCCACATTTTTACAACCTTGCTGCATGAGGTTTTCTGGAATCTTGAGATCACAATAAAAAAGATAGCTTCGCAGGTAAATAGCAGCTAGCCTTGAATCAGGGTTATATGGATAACCATCAATAGCAAAGAAACATTTGACATACCTTATGATCAAATTCAGCCATTTTTAGGATTATGGGAATAATAATGGGTTCTGGACCTAACTTGTCTTTCTTTACAGCAGGTGTCTGAATAACATCAGCATTTTTCACCGTTTCACCTGCGAGTATAGTTAGAAGTTCGGATACAGAATAAAACGATAGCCAATTCAAAAACAACAAAAACAAAAAGGACTAAAGAGAGATAATTGTTTAAAAGAGAGCACAATAGATGGTTCAATCAGAAACTTGAAAGGGGAGAAAAAAGTAAGGTAGTTTTCAGTCAAGCGAGCTACTACCTATATCTACACTTTTTAAAGCACCTATAACCACATCCACACCAGATATTGTTTCCCCAGACCTAGATACATGATTGCCGGAGTTGCCATCCTGTTGATCAGCATATGGAAACATAGAATGAGTATCAGCTGAGCTTTCGTTTTTACTTTTTCCAGAGGACTTCTCATCATCTTTTGCTGGGACAGTGGCTGAAGATTTTTTCTCATCATCCATCAAGTATATACTAGGACCCAAGTGTATGCCCTGTGATTGTTAGAGATTAGTAAACATATAAAATAATATATCCATTTGTTATAAGCCACACTCCAGAAGATATATAACAAAAAAAGGAGTAAAACAAGGAGAAAAATGCACGAGTAGACTATGGCGGAGAGGACAAAAATCATGACACTGGAAACAGATGTTAACACAATTTTTTCAACCAAGTATGGATGGATACTTGCTACCTTAATCTTAACTTCCGTTTCTTTTCTCTTCCTTTTTATGTCTTTTTTTATTACAGTTTCAAAAATTTTACACCATTCAGCAACAGTACTTTCTTTTCCATCCAAAGGTTGTATGAATATTTTTCTGAAACAAAAATCATCTCAAGTATCATCTCAATCATACAATGTATTTGTTAATTTTCTTCACAAATAATAAACAACAATTAGAGATCTGACAGTATGAGATATATAAGAGAGAGATCATAAGTTTTGCAACATCCAGATAATGCAGGTGATTGGCTCATCTCTCTGCCTTTTCATGTCTTTCGATCTAGCTCCATATGTGCAGCTATCTTTTATTTGGAAGGTCTCAAGTCAAGCTCATTAGTGCTAAATCAGTTCAGAGTACGTTTACATTTTTTACCTCAAATCCATATGCTTATTTATTTCATTTTACAATACACTAGTACGATGCCCGCGTGCGACGCGGGTAATTGTGTCTTATTATTTATTTATTATTTTAAAATTTTTATTTTTAATAGAAATCAAACATATTAATTTATGATAATGAAAGTTTTTTAATTTTTTGTAAAAGAGCATTGGAACATCTAATATTTATTAGAATCATAACTTATTATGATTAGGATATATAAAACTCATAATTGAGTAATCGTACTAATAAGAATAATTTAAGAATTAGTATGCACCATTAAAATAAAAAAAAATAATAATAATGATAATAAAAGAAAAAAATTATTTTTTAATTTTTTTTTTGTTGATTCAATGCTTTATTGATCATGTTTTTGATCTAATTTAGCAGTACATATTAAGTTATGTAATTTGATTATAATTAAAATTAATAATGGTTTGTACGTAAAGAAAAATATTAAGTTATTGTAATTGACAAAGTCTCTTGAGAGACGTTAGTTATGTGAGACGGTTTGTGAGACGTGTTAAAGTATGTCAATTATATAGATAAAGTATGTTTAATGGGTGTTAAATTATGTTTTCTAAATTATGATGGATGATGAATTAAAATATGATTTTAATGTGTTATAACATGATTCATTATTGACATACTTTAACTACAAATAGACATACTTTATCTATATACTAAGCATACTTTAGTAATGGGTCGACCCGTCTCACACCCGTCTCACAAAATCCATCTCACAAGAGAGTGTCTCATTGTAATTTGATTATAACTAAAATAATATATGATTTGTACGTAAAGAAAAATAAAAAATTAAGTGTCCAATCAATTCACCGATTAAAATTATAATAATTATAATAATAATAAAAAATCAATCTTATTGTTGATGTAAATGCCTAATTGATCAAGTTTTTCTTAAATCTAATTTACAACGTTATATTAATTTGAACTGAATAAGTTTGATTACTATTCTTTATTTATATATTGTTAAAACTAAAATATTTGGTTTACATGAAAAGTAAAGAAAAAAAATCAAGGCTAATGTTAATTTTTTTTAAAAAATAAGTCCATTTATTATTATTTTATTAGTTAAATTTTCAGTCCAACCTATCACACAGTCATAGCCCACTTTAAGATTATCATTTAAGAAAATACATAAATAAATAATTTAAAATAAATACACTCATTGAGGTTTGAACCTGTGACCTCCTCAAAACTATCCAACAAATCACATTATGCCACCTCACAAATTCATAAAAATAATAAATGATAACTCACCACAATTTGACACCTCACATTTTATAAAATCTAAATTGGGAAAGTTATTTTGTTTTAATATATAAGAAGATACTAGTAGACCTATTTGTTTCATTTGGTTAGATATTTCAATTTTCATTCACACCCACAAATATTCTCCATTATAGAGGAAAATTAAAGCAATTATGGTTTAATCGGACTACATGTACAAGAGATTGGTTTATTGCAGACTTGCAATGCCTGGTTTAAATAATGGTATTCCATGTTGAGAACAGGACTTTGACATATATATATTCAAGCATGAAAACAAATTTTCCTGAAGAACCCTGACAAAAAATCACTTCCCCCTCCCCCCCCAAAAAAAAAAAAACTATATATATTTAAAAGACAAAATGGTACTGTTGAGGAATGATTTGGAGACCATGACCAACTTTCCATTATCATATTGCATAATGAATAAGGAAAAAAAGTCTTGTTGCTAGATAGATGTGACCATGGAATATTACCAGACTGCTTTTCATTAAATAAATATGACTGATACTTCATTGATCCAGTGTAAGAAAATTTTGTCAGATCCAATAATTACATACGCCAATATCAGACAGTAAAATACCTTAAACAGTGTAAGTGTCAAATAATTAGGTTTTAATGTTCTTTGTTTCCACTTACAGATGTTGATGTACAGAAACTTGTATATCATTTAGAACATAAAACAAAAATATTTGACAAGGAAAATCAAGGCTCCATTTTATCCTTACTACAAAAAAGTGACATCTAAATGCTTTTTAAAGTAATAAAGGTTTTTATTATAGTTAAAGTCTGTCAACAGTCCCATATACTTATGAGTTATGATAAATCATCAATGGTCTATTACTCAGTACAGAAACAAGAAAAATAGAAAGGTGCAACCAAGTAATTAAATCAAACATTAGTAATACAATACGTGATTTACCTCAATAATTATTGGTTTCCCATCCTTCATTGCTTTCTTCAAATCACCGGCCAAACCTATTTGGAACACAAATGATGCAAGAACTTATCACAGTCCTTGAAATGATTTAGGCAACAATAATGGAGCTATTATAGTACCTTTACGAACAATTCGACATTCTCTGCAAAACTCAGTAATTAACTCCTCAGAGGAGCTGAAATCTCGTGCCCATACAGGGGAAGATGTTAATGGTGCACTGAGTTGAAACCATAGGAGCTCCAAAATTTAACATTATGCAGCACAGCGTATAGAAGCAGTTTAACATCATGGCAATGCAATGATTTTGTACCACCACATAAGTAGTGAGATATATTTGATCATCCACAATTGGATAAAGCAAAAAACGTCTTCGAAATAAATTAGCTCTTTTGTGCTTAAACTATACATAATTTTTTAATGACTATTTTACTTTGACTTTAGCACTTAGAACTAAATCAAGGCCAAATAGGTAGGATTTGAACAAAATTAAATTTTCAGATAACAAACTAGCTTTCAGCGATAATTTCAAAAGGATGTCAACTCTTAACATAAACTCAATAGGCTGAACAGTTGCGTACTCTGTTGCCGAGCGCAGTAATTCATACACTATATCTGTCCGTGCCATTAACACAATGTAAAGTGCATTAAACAGCAGTATAAGAATTTAAAAAAAAAAAAAAAAGGAATACTTTGAAGTATTTCTAAGAATTGTATACAATAATTACATTTAGCAAATTTAGCCTTTGAGCAAGTTGAGTGGCAATAGTAGACTTTCCAACACATGCAGTACCACATAAAAGAATTACCAACGGTACTCTTTGATGGTGAAATCTAGAAAGAGAAAATTAAAATAGAAAGGCAAAGGTTAGCAGAAAACGAAGAAGCATTTCAACAGTTAAGGATATTAATTCAAAGGAAATGATATTGATAGAAAAGGGAATGACTTTCTTTCCTATTAAATTTAGAGGTTTGGCCACATTACCAACAACTGTGATGTCAAAATATTATTCCGTATCCATTCCATATAACCAAGCAATATTTTTTTATTACAGTCTCATTCCAATTCACTCTTCTTCATACCCCTAAACCAAGCATTCCCTTTATATATCATCCCCTACTGCATAATAAGGTATAAGTATGGTTGATTTCTTTTTCAGTCATTACCTTGATGTAACAAAACAAATACAAGTTATACAGCAATACTTAATGCAAAACTATATAAGAGGTATAGACATATATGACAGGCAATGACAATCAATAATTTGAATTATTCAACACTTTTCACAATGTAAATCATTTTCATTATCAACTCAACTCGGTCAAGGATGTTTCTATACCCCCACAAATCCACCAGTTTGCCTCAGCGGCTCAGCCTACATTTCTAATAAGCAATTATCTTTTCTCCTTCTTTCAAAACACCCCAAACTAATACTGAACATTTTTGAAAGCTTTTAGTGCATAAAAGACTCGAAGGCAGGTGTGAACAGAATGATCATATTGAGCATTTTATTCATGACATTAAGAGGAAAATAGTAACTGACCGTGTCATCATTTTGTAGCGGTTTATATACTCTTCTCCATAACCTCGTCGCTCCATAAGCTATATAAGTGTGAGGAATAATTATGCACCCGATCAATCAACATTTAAAGCATCAAACGATGCATAATAATGTAAAACACACATGATAGATCTAAGAACCATTTAAGAATCAGACAGTCTTGAAATTTTCTATTTTGAAGTGGAGCTAAAGAGATGTAGATTATATCCCGACTCTGCTCATGCCTTCTCATAAAGAGTGCAACAAAGAGACTAATAAGATAAGCAGTAGTTGGTGCATTAGTTATCATGAATAGTGCAAGATAAAGATTTCATTCAAACCATTAATAGCATCCTTCAAATTGTTTCATCTTTAGTCAAATGTCTTCTAGTTCTCAAAAACAAATATGCTGACTGCAAAGGATGGTGAAAGCACGCACACACCTTAAATAAATTAGCTTCGAGGTCGTTCTGTGAGCTGTAAATAATTAACTTAAAAGTAAAAACTAGCACAAAGGAATGGGACTTCACAAATAAAAAAAAAAAGAGGCTGAAGGTAAATTTTATATGCCAAAACTGAACCTACACGTCGAGAAGGCTATTATCTATGAGCAACTTTTTTAGTTCAAGAGCAATCTTAATAGCCACGTGATTCGGAATCTGCAATTCAGAACAAACGGATTACTAATCCATAATTAAAGAAGATAACACTTCAAATTATCAATAGAAAGCAAGCAAAAAAGTGATGTAATGGTAAGATATGGTTTTTACCTTTGTTACAGTCAGCATTCTGCTAAGCAAAAATCGGGATAGCACGTAATAATGATCGGCATTATCACCCAACCACACCTTCACCTGGAAAAATGAAAACAAACATGGGAAGACATGAATAATTACTGAACAAAAGTAGAGATTTTAATTATTATGAAATAAATGAAGAAGATAAAAATAGTTTAATCCTGATTTCTAGACCTTAACAAAATCATATTTGGATGAAGCATTCCGAGTGGAGAATGGGAGACCAGCTGACTGTGCTATATTATTTTGATGATCAAATTCATCATCTTCTTCTTCCTCATTATTGTTTGGGTTTTCGATTACCACTCCTTTCTCTTTCTTCATTTCTAGTCCTTTCCTGCTTGATTTATAGGAGTGTTTATGCAGCGGGTTGTGTTGTTTATTTGCTCATTTAGTTCACCAATTCTATTTATGGAACATAAGAACGGAAAAAAAATTACTACTGCTGCAACCACAATCAAAACCAATTACATATCCACAAAATCATAGGAGATAGCTCTAACTCAAGCCTTATTTCTTTGGCAACCTACGAAAATAGCCACTTTGATATCCTATTTAAACTTTAAATTCCTATATTTAGTAGAGAATTAAATATTGTCAAAGTGTGTGAAATTGATTTTGTTAAAGTTTGGAAGGAATAAAATATTTGGAGCTGTACAAGTGATTATGAGCTTGAAAATAAGTTGCTTAGGAGAAGTGCCCGAAACTGGTACCCCGAGATGATAGAGGTAGTGCCCGAAACTGGTACCTCAAGAATGGAAAAAATGAGAAGGAAAAATTGTTGAGCTTGAAGAAAAAGGAGAGAAGAGAAAATTAGAAGAGCATGAAGCTGGATAGCCTTGAAGTGTAAAAAATCTACAGTACAAAAGATCTCCGGTTTTAATTCTCTACTAATTAAGTCATTTATCCATATGTTTCCTACCCTTATCAAAGAGCCAACGTTACATCCAAAAGAAACGTCCTTTTTGATCTCATTATCGAATCATAATAATAGCGGTGGAGAGTTTGAGATTTTTGGCAAGCTTATGGTTACGCATGCACTTGAATTGAATGTGAGCGTAAACACCATAACCATAAGTGTACATATTTTACACTTGAGTTCGAGTGATATATATTTTCCAGTGAGAACATATGGATGGAGCATATGATTGGAGGTGATTGTATTATCTTGTATGCTATGAATTGATTATTACATGTAATGAGAGTTGCATGACCTAAGTTGAGGACAATTATATTGTGAATGGGGTATTTGTCATAGTCCTTGTTTCCCCGCTAATTTTCTTACTCTCTTTCTCTTTATTTTTATTTTGTTGCCTCGGGACGAGCAACGGGTAAGTTTGGGGGTTTGTTGAGAGTGAAAATAAGCGTGTTTGAGTGTCCAATTTAACACCTTTTTGATGAGAGTTGTTGTTATATATTAGCACAAGTGTCTTATATTCAATATATGTGAGAAAAAGGTGCACTTGAGGTGTTTTATTGTATTTTAGGTGGAAAAAGGATCAAAAGTGCCAAGTTGGAGAAAAGGTGCAATTTATGCAAGGATGCTCTGAAACGCACGTCCAATTTGTGTAATTATTCTGTATTTTTGTGGAGCTCTAAACTAGAAGTGTGTTTATATAGTTGGAAAGCCATAAAAGAGAGGGTCGTTTTGGCATAAAGAACACCCCAATCAGAATCCAAACGAGAGAGTTATGATCAAAGTGGTGACGTCGCGCATGCTGGGTTGAACAGAATGGCTCTGCCAATTTGCATGACTTGTTACACCTCCAAATGTTAAAGTTTCTGTGAGTTCTTTATATGGATAGAAAGTCAAGGAAGAGAGGATTACGTGACCGCAAGAATTACTCAAATCGGAGGTCGGATGTGGAAGTTATGTGCAAAATGGTAAGACTGCAAAACCTTGCTCGACCAAAGGAGATCCATTCGACCAGCATCATCTTGGTCGAACGGAAGAGGGAAACTCGAGCAAAATGACCAAAAACTTACAGAGAGCTTGCTCGACCAGTTGCTCGACTTGGAGGCCTTGTTCGACCAAGAAGGTCAAGTCTAACAAAATGTCGCTGGTTCTATTTTTGGTAGTTTCGGATTTCTTTTACCAAATTTGGCGTATGTATCAAGTAAAAGCCCATCCAAGGCCTATAAGGAGAGCTTACGAATATAAAGGGGGTGTAGATCACATCATTAAGGATCATAGAGTCATATTGGATTGGAGAGAGCCACAAATCCATCCTACACCCCACAAGGGGGGATTACCCCCCAACCATCATCCACATTCTTTCCTCCATCCATCCATCACTTTGAAGATTCGTCTGTGGAATCAAGAGGAGAACCAAGAGGAGGATTCAAGATAGAGAAGGACGCGACGACGCCCACTTCTAGGATTTTATTCATTTCTTAATTTATCTTGTATTTTCTTGACATTCGGGTAAGGTCTATCCAACACCTATGATTGTTCTTTGCAATATCATGGGCTAGAGCCTTTTTGGTAGAACTAGGGTTGTGAAGTTTTTACCAATTAATTAAACTTTCATGTGTAAACTCTGTACAACACTACTTGTGAATTTATTTTATATATAATTTTACTTTCTTAATCTATATTCACGGTCATTTTGGGCATCTTCAATTGGTATATAGAGTCTGAATATATATCTTGGTTGTAGATTGAGTGCGTTCACCGCTGAACAGGATTTCATATTATGATTCTAAGCGAGGGGACTCTGAAGCTTTATTAGAACTATCATATATGAATACTTATTAATTGATTTGAATTCGGGTTATTAAGTAGGCTAAAGAGGATAATTTTATAGTACCTATAAAGGGAGATCATATCGGGTTAAGTACCAATTGGCCAAGAAAATAATTAATACTGATAGTACCTAGAAAGGAGGGTGGAATTATATCTCTTGCTCCGAGGTTATTCACACGTGTTACACGCATGTTTACTTGTGACTATAGAGTAGATATGCATAGTTTAGTGATGCGTCCATATTCCACAAGGCAGAGTCGGACATCAACACATGGAAGGGAATTTAATGAGTGAAACTGGATTATCCTAGGGCTACCTATTCTCCTACTTGATCCACTTTAGTAATTCTTCTAGTGTTTATTTTATTTTAATTATTATTTTATATTTTTGTTAGTAGATTAATCATTCAATCCTCGAATGTTATTGCCTTACGTCTTAATTAATTTAGTAAATAATTAAATTGATAATACGCTGTCCTTTGAGTTTGATAATTACTTGGTCGCTTGCTTAAGCTGCAACTGATATCCTTAACACTTGGAGATTAATTTTGCGTGCAAAGAAAACGTGCATCAATCCACATATCAACCACCCTTACTAGATGGTTCGAACTACCCCTATTGGAAGTCCATGATGATTATGTTCCTACAGTCACTAGGTGATGAAGTCTGGAAATAATTGAAGAAGGATGGAACCATTTGACTATCATATGGAAAGATGGAGTTTTTACTGAAGACAAAGAGGAGTGGACTGATAAAGAGCGAAAAGCTAGCCGTACAAATTACAAGGCTTTATATTCTATCATGACTGCAGTTGATATGTACAAACTGTTAGATTGTATACTAAAAGTCTAGCTTTTATATGAACAATGTTTTAATAATTTATTAGAAACGAGAATCATATGATCAAATGTTTTGCATATTATAATCTATTTAGATGTTATTGCAAAAGTCCACTTACTTTATACTGTAGATAATATAGTGTGCGGCGTCATACAGAAGATCATATTGTCGGTTCCTTATAAAGTATAAACAGATGTTCACAACTGAGATAGACGGGGGCAATCTATCGGGATGATTGTAGTGTGATTTGATATTAGTTTGTATTGACTATAAAATCACATTAGTATGCTTTGTGTGTATTGAGTAGGACCGCTTGAGATCGTTCAACTTATACTGATTATATAGGAGAACTTGATCTCAGTTATTATGGATGTCCGCACCTCGACATTTAAGCTAGTATATATATCTTTGATTCATCAATGCGTGAGATTTATTTATTAAATCAACAAACTCGGTGAGTTGGGAAATAGTGCTATCTCTATGGTGTGTTGTTGATTGTAGAAGGAATTCGTGCCTATTAAATAGGCTGATGATGTCCCCTTGAGGAGCTCATAAGGATTATCATGTAAACAAAGTAGGTGGATTTATTCCGGCATGATAACAAGGTTGAGTGCTACTACTCTCGGATGAGATATTAATTAATGGAGTTGTCAGTAACTTAATTAATTAATGGACATTGTATATCTTAAACGCGGGGAGACTAATGGGCTCATAATAAAAAGGAGCTCATAATGTAATTTGGGATCAGAGTGGCAATGCAGTAATAATATTTTTAGTGGACTATATTATTATTATTGGACTTAAGTATAAGTTTTGGGCTGAACTTGGATACTTAAGCCCAATGGAGGCCCGACTCTAATTTCTCCTCCTGATCTCAGTTGTAGCCTATAAATAAGTCATCTCTGTTGGCGTTAAAATGTTTGGTTAGCGTGAACTGTTAGGGTTCCATGCCTTTCTAAATCAGTGGAAGCAAGAACATAGAAATGTATTAGCTTTCACCAGGATATGTTGATGAAGAACAGCTGCAGAAAACAACCTCTTGATCTTCTACTGTATTCACAAGTCCAATCTTGACGTCGTGTGGGCGACGATCTTCAAAATTCTCTCAATTTGCTGTTCTCTTTCCCTTCTCATGGTTTAGGCATGACTTCTTAGGGTTACTAGACAGCTGAGATGACTTACTTATAGGATACAGCAGGGATCAGGAGGAGAAATCAGAGTCGAGCCTCCATTGGGCTTAAGTATCCAAGTTTAGCCTAAAACTTATACTTAAGTCCAATAATAATAATATATACCACTAAAATATAATTACTACACTGCCGCTCCAATCCCAAATTACGTTATGGGCTCCTTCTTATTATGAGTCTGTTAGTCTCCCCATGTTTAAGATATACAATGCACATTAATTAATTAAGTTACTGACAACTCCATTAATTAATATCTCATCCAAGAGTAGTACCACTCAACCTCATTATCATGCCGAAATTAATTCACTTGCAAGATTTACATGATAATCCTTATGAGCTCCTCAAGGGGACATCATCAACCTAAATAGGACACTGAATACTTCTACAATCAACAACACACCATAGAGACAGCACTACTTCCCAACTCACCAAGTTTGTTGGTTTAATTACATGTAAATCTCACCCATTGATGTATCAAAGAAATACATACTGGCTTACGTGTAGAGGTTATTGTATAGGGATTAAGAGCACGAACATCCATAATAACAGAGATCAAGTTCTTTTATATAGTCAGTATAAGTCAAATTATCTCAAGCAGTCCTGCTCAATACACACAATGATGGCGTTTGGATCTTTTGGTTAATGTGAACCGTTAGGGTTCATGCAATTCTACTGCAGCGGAAGCATAAGAGTATAATTGAATTACCTTTCAATGGGTTTGATGTAGAGGTTGAACAGCAAGAACAAACGACCTTTCGATCTTCTGTTGTATTCCTAAGACACGTCTTGATGTTGTGTAGGCAACGATCACTAAGACTAACTCAATCTGCAGTTCTCTCCTTTCTCAAGATTTTAGGCGTGAAATTGTGTGTTACCGGACTGCTGAGATTGGCTATTTATAGGCTACAATAGGGACCAGGAGAAGAAATTAGGGTTGGGCCTCCCATTGAGCTTAAGCATCCAATCAGCCCACAACTTATACTTAAGTCCAATAATAATAAAACAGTCCACTAAAGAATTATTATTACACTACCACCCTAATCCCAAATTACGTTATGAGCTCCTTCTTATTATGAGCCTGTCAATCTCCTCGTGTTTAAGATTAAATGCCCATTAATTAATTAAGTTACTGACAACTCCATTAATTAATATATGTGCTGAGAGTAGTACCACTCAACCTTATTATCATGCCAGAATAAATCCACCTACAGGGTTTACATGATAATCATTATTAGCTCCTCAAGGGGACATCATCAACCAATTTCGTTAGGACACAGATTTCTTCTACAATCAATAGCACACAGTAGAGACAACACCATCTCCCAACTCACCGAGCATATTGATTTAATAATTAAATCTCACCCATTGATGAATCAAAGAAATAAATACTAGCTTACGTGTCGAGGTTATTATATATGTATTAAGAGTATGAACATCCATAATAACAGAGATCAAGTTCTATTATATAGTAAGTATAAACTGAACGATCTCACAGCGGTCATGTTCAATACACACAAAGTGCACTAGTGCAATTTTATAGTCAAGACAGACTAATGCCAAATCACACTACAACCATACCGATAGATAGTCCCCGTCTATCTCAGTTGTGAACATCTGTTTATACTTTATAAGGTATAGATAATATGATCTTCCATGTGACGCGGCACACTACATTATCTACAGTATAAAGTAAATGGACTTTTGCAAGAATAAATAATTATGCAAAACTTTTGATCACATGATTCTCATTTCAAATAAATTATTTGAAACATTGTTCATGTAAAAAGCTTGACTTTTAGTATACAATCCAATACACAAAGCATACTAATGTGATTCTATAGTCAAGACAAACTAATACCAAATCACACTACAACCATCCCGATAGATTGTCCCCGTCTATATCGATTGTGAGCATCTGTTTATATTTTATAAAGAAATCGATAATATGATCTTCCGCATGTTGTCGCACAATATATTATCTACAGTATAAAGTAAGTGGACTTTCGCACAAACATATAAATAAATTATAATATGCAAAATGTTTGATCATATGATTATCATTTTCAAATAAATTATTAAAACATTGTTCATACAAAAGCTAGACTTTTAATATACAATCTAACAATCTCCCACTTACACTAAAAGACTACGCTGCCATATCTACTGACACGCATTCCTTCTACATGCCCATCAAACACTTTTGCTGGAAGGCTCTTAGTGAAAGGATCAGCTAGGTTATCCTCAGATGCAATCTTAGCGACAACGACCTCCCCTCTTTTAACGATGTCTCGTATCAGGTGGTACTTGTGCTCAATGTGTTTACTCGTCTTTTGGACTTGTTGTTGAATTGTATACTAAATGTCTAGCTTTAGTATGAACAATGTTATAACAATTTATTTGAAATGAGAATCATATGATCAAATGATTACATCTTATAATTTATTTATATGCACGATGCAATAGTTCACTTACTTTATACTGTAGATAATATGTTGTGCGACAACACGCGGAAGATCATATTATCGGTTTCCTTATAAAGTATAAACAAATGCTCACAATCGAGATAGGCGGGAATTCTCTATCGAGATGGTTGTAGTGTGGTTTGGTTTAGCTTGTCTTGGCTATAGAATCACATTAGCGCACTTTGTGTGTATTGAGCAGGACCGCTTGAGATCATTCGACTTATACTGACTTATAGGAGAACTTGATCTCAGTTATTATGAATGTCCATGCTCTTGATCCCTATACAATGATCCCGACACGTAGGGCAGTATGTATTTCTTTGATTCATCAATAGGTGAGATTTACATGTATTAAATCAACAAACTCGGTGAGTTGGGAAGTAGTGCTGTCTCTATGGTGTGCTGTTGATTGTAGAAGGAATCCGTGTCCGTCATAGGTTGATGATGTCCCCTTGAGGAGCTCATAAGGATTATCATGTAAACCCTGCAGGTGAATTTATTCCGGCATGATAATGAGGTTGAGTGGTACAACTCTTGGATGAGATATTAATTAATGGAGTTGTCAGTAACTTCATTAATTAATGGGCATTGTGTATCTTAAAATGGGAAGATTAATGGGCTCATAATAAGAAGGAGCCCAAAATGTAATTTTGGGATTAGAGCGGCAGTACAGTAAAAATATTTTAGTAGACTATATTATTATTAGTGGACTTAAGTATAAGCTTTGGGCTAAGCTTGGATACTTAAGCCCAATGGAGGCCCGACTCTAATTTCTCCTCCTGGTCCCTGTTGTAGCCCATATATAAGTCATCTCACATGTTCTAACCCTAAGATAATATGCTTAACACATGAAGAGGGTGGACCGAATAGCAGATTGAGAAGATCTCGAAGATCGTCGCCCACACAATGTCGAGATTGGACTTGGGAATACAGCAGAAGACCAGAAGGTTGTTTACTGCTGCTGTCCCTACTTTCATGATTTTTATAAAATCGTACAGACCTTTGAAATTCAACGTGTGATATACTGATGGAAAGCCACAGAAGAGAGGATCATTTTGGCAGATCACTCAAATCCGATATCAGATGAGAGAGTTATACCTAAAACGGTGAGACTGCACAGGCTACTAGCGAGAATTCATCTTCTCCAACATACCCTGGTGAAAGGTAATACGTTTCTTATTTTCTTGCTTTCACTGACTGTTAGAAACGTATGGAACCTAATGGTTCATGTTAACTAAATGATTGAATGCCAACAATTGGTATCAGAGCTTCGGTTTCTTGGTGAAGCGTGAAATGTTAGGCTAGGGTTTATGTGTGTACATGATGTTAGGGTTTTAGAATTTATTTTCTTGATGGATACCTTAACTGTACACGGCACACGTACATCACATGATGGCTTGACGGGCCTGGATGACGATGGGGTTGAGCGGTGGCATTGCAGATGATGGCGTGTCCGTCAGCTAATGGCATGTATCATGCCAGCCAGCTGAATGGCTTGTGAGCGAAAGCACACGCAGTTGAATGACAACAACGACGGGGCTTGTGGTGAAGCAGAGACGTGACGATGTTGGACGAATCCTGGAGATCGCACGGCTGAAGGCTGTCGTTGTCGTGTAGGCGTGAGCGGCGATGATGCTCATTGATGAAACTTAGCTACGATCGGTGGCTGTCAAGCACGGTGACTCAATACCAAGGTTGTACCATCGTGTTCCTTGCCGCTGGTGGATGACACGACTGTCGAAAAGCCCAGCAGGCTAGCGCATCGATGGTGATCAGCGGCGAAGGCTGCTGTGTTATTGCTGTGATACAACCAACCACATGGTGTCAGGTTTTGGCAAGTATGTCGTCAGCGCTAGAGTTGGCAGAGGACAGTGGCCGGTGTCTGTTAAGACAGGTGAGGTCTCCCGACGGTATGCGACGATCTTCAGTCAGCATTCCTGGCGAGACTGAGGCATTTTTGGGCTGACTTGGACGTGTTCCAAGCGAGGCAGATGGTTCTGTGGGCGAGTCAAACCAGCAATCCGACCAGGTTTGTGGAGGTTTGTGGCGAGTTAGGCATCGTTCAGGGCGAGTCATCTAGCATTTAGGGCGAGTTAGGCAAAGTTTTGAGCGAATCAACCAGCAATCCGGGCGAGTCCATGAGAATTCTGGGCGAATCAACGAGAATTCTTGGTGGGTCGATGAGAAATTTAGGCGAGTCAATCGTGAATTCCCTCGGGAGTCGGGCATGTCAAGACGGTGTTCTGGGCGAGTCGACGTGTGTTCTGGGCAAGGCGGCGCTGCACTCTGGACGTCTTCACTGGTGATGTTTGCCGGATGATGTTGATGCAGCGTACAGACAATGGCTTGGCGGAACAATTATCATTTTCATGAGCACGATTGGCGGGATGCTTGTGCCTCTGCTGTGCATCATCGACGGCAGTAGTTGGCAGCGTGCTTTTTGGTAAACGACAGTTCTCCGACGGACAGATGCATGGCTGGAGCGACGCCGCTACACTCGGCGGATTTCGATAGTTGTGGGTCCATGTGTGAGATTTTTTAAGGCACAAGTTTTCTTCTTGTTGTGCAAGAAACCCGTTTAATTGCTTGGAGTGTTGGACAAGACATCCTTTTTGACAAATTAATTCCTAATATATGACTGCCATAATTGACTTAATTGTTTATTATTGTCATATATGGATGTGGAATTAATTTTTTATATATAACTTTCATAATTGATTTAATTATCTATTATTGTTATATATGGTTGGATATCGATATAGATGATTTAAAAAATCTGGACGATATCGATGGTCGATATCGATAGTTTCTAAAATTTGATTATCTGAAAATTTTGAAATTTTGATAATTTGGACGATATCGATGATTTTAAAAATCTGGAAGATATCGATGGTCGATATCGTGAGTTAGAAAAATTTGATAATCTGGATATTTTTTAAAATTTGATAATCAGGAGGTCTTTGCCGACATTAGTGCTTAGTGGCGAACAATCAAATTCACTGATATATAACTGTTTATAATTATTTTAATTATCATATTATTGTTATTTATGTTATGCATGATTCTCTGTGATTTACTATCTTATGTGACGTAATAGGAGCATGCTAGGTTGCGTATTTTATTGTAAATATTATATGCATGTAAAAACCCTTGGTGTTAAATTACTAAGTGGGAGAGGGGATTGGAAATTAATTCACGTGGCCTCCATTATTGGTTTTAAAGTGATGTGAATAAACTTGCGCATCGGTTATAGTACCTTCCTCCCTAACGGATGAGTTTATTCATGGATCACTAGTACAGACTTCTTTAAATAATTATTGTTTGTAATGTGATGCATATGGACTTGCGCATTGGCTATAGTGCCTTCCTACCTAACGGATGAGTTTATATGCGGCTCACTGGTACAAACTTATATATTAATGGTTGTAAAAATTATCTGAGCGCGTGTGTACTTCTCCAACAGTAAGGCACATAAGATTGGACAGCGGACTTGGGATCAAATAATGGTATACACTTAGATATAAATAATTAGTATCATCCCCAACAGAGTCACTGCTATTATTTGCATGGCTAAAGAGGAACCGACTATTAATTATTTTGTCATGAGGTTAGGTTGACGAATAAAATTAATGGGTAAAACTTTCTCTTGTAAATGTTCGAGTTTGTAAATGTCCACACTAACGTTGCTTGCAGACTCACGGTGCTTGAGATGTCGGTGAATTTTAATTTTATATTATTTTGAGGGAATCAATATAAATGGACAAAATTCGAAGATTTGATCGGTGTATTTATTTGTAATTCTATATAATTTCAAACGGTTTTATTTTACTTATTGTTAATTAAAAGAAATTATATTTACTGGTCCAAAATTAGAACATTAGAAAAGAATCTTGGTTTTAGTTCTAACTGCTTAGAAAATAAAAATGTGTTCTCACTAAGGATGTTCTGTGATGCCTATCAAAGTCTTTAGTGGAGAGGTGAGAGGTTCATAGAAATATGATGGTCTCAGGCAACTCTTCGTATACTTGAGTAAGTTAGAAAGACAAGAGATCATGGATAGATTGATGAATGAATTGGAAATGCTTGGAGTAGAAATTGAAAGGGAAACCCAGATCAATTTATTCTTCATAATTTGCCTGGATATTTTAAGCGAGTTCTACCTGAAATACGAGAGGTTGTATATGTTGGGGAACTTCTGACAAAACATGTGGCGAAGGAAATCCAATTTCATCAAGATGTGAACAATGTTAGTATCTCATTCACTAGTTATTGAAGCATGATTAGTGATGGCGTCTACTGACACGTTGTGTGTAGATATTGGAATCACTGAAAGCGTGTAACTAGGTGATGATGAGATTATTATGTACATGGGTAAAACTACGAAAGTAATGGCAATTGCAGTTGGAGTTATTTATTTATCTTATGATAGGAATAAACGTTTGATTATGAGAGATTGTCTTTACATACGTTTTCATAGAAAGAATTTGATTTCAGTTTCTATGTATCTACGGATAGATACTCCATTTCATTTAAATGACATGGTCATAGTAATGAGGAATGGAGTTATAACCTGTTGTGGTACGTTGGTAACAATTTGTACTCTCTTAAATGATGTTTATTCCACGAATGCAACAAATAGTAATTAATAATGCGTCTTCTAATCCTAATAAGAGAAAGACTCTTATGGAAGTGGTTAGATAGATGATGAGTTATTTGGAATTATTAAATTCATTTTATGGATATGCCCTAGAAACAACATTTGTCTGTTTGAGGGATATCCTAGAAAAATAAAGGGTGATGATTTATTTAGTCCAAAAGATCGAAGGATGATTGTTAACATAAACACTGGATTTTTGGAAAAGGACTATGTATTAAATCATAAACACATGTATAAATTGTTCTAAAAGAAGTGAGAGGAAAAAACACAAAGTATTAGTACCAAGTGTACAAGAGGATATACCACAAGGTAAACTGCAACGCGTGTCACGTCTGATACACAATTACATGTAGTGCCTTGTCGTAGTGGGAGGGTTGTTCGTCAATCCGTAAGATATATGTTTTGGGAGAGCCGTGAGACTTGGTCCCTAGTAAACATAAAATTGGCCCATGGATACGACGAAGCACTACAAGATAAAAATGCGAAATCTTAGCAAAGTGCAATGAATGTTGAAATAGAATCGATGGATTCTAAATTAGATCTGGCTGATTGTAGGACCACTAAATAGTGTAAAAGCCATTAAAAGTGGTCATACGAAATAAAAGAGGATCATACGGTAAGGTGAAAACCTTTGAAGCAAAGCTTGTTGCGAAAAGGTATAATCAGAAAGAAAAGGTTCGATTATGAGAAAATATGTTCGCCGATAGCTATGCCTATATTGATCCGGACTCTTTTATCTGTTGCTACTCATATGAAAATGAGGGATAGCAAATAGATGTCAAGATAGCTTTCCTGATTGGAAGTCTTGAGGAAACATCTATGTGAAACAACCAGAGTGATTCATTGCAAAGGGCTAAGAGCATTTTGATAGAAAGCTTAAAGTGTCCATCGATGGATTAAAGCAAGCTTCAAGATCATGAAACATCCATTTTGATGAGGTAAATCCAGTGACATGGATTTAATCAATGTTCGGATGGGGCTTGTGTATTGAAAAGAGTGACGGAAACATGGTGGTATATCTTGTACTATACGTAGATAGTATCTTGCTCATTGGAGACAATGAAAGAGTATTGTCGGTGTAGGGTATGGTTAATAAAGCAGTGTGACATGAAGGACTTAAGATAAGCAAGAAATATTCTTGCAATTATCTCAAGCTTAATGAATTGATACAATTACTACTCGTTTAGCATGTGACTTTATCTAAGAAAATATGTCTTGAGATATAAAAGAAGATAAAGGTGATAAAAGCGGTTCCTTATGCTTCGGCGAATAAGGAAGCTTAATCTAAGGAATGATATGCACGAGAATGGATATTTGTTTTGCTGAACGAATAGACAGTGTGTATCAAAGATAACCCGAAATAAGAATGTTGAATTGTGGTAACACATAATTTTGAAGTACCTGAAAAGGACTAGAAATTATATGTGGACTTACCGGATAGATTCACTGCTTCTTGCAAGTTACATAGATTTGAATTTTTCAAATCAGATAGGGACGGCAGTAAATTCACCTCGAAGGTTATGTGTTTAATTTTAGGAAGTAGAGTTATAATGTAGAGGAGTGTTATATAGAAATATATTTCAGACTCCGGACTCCATCATGGTAAGATGATAAATTGGAGCCTATGAGGCAGCCAAAGTATCTATATGACTCTAGAAACTTCATGATGGACTTTGAAGTGTTTATAAGTTTGCCCAAGGTTATCACAATTTATTTTGATGATAATGGTGCAGTTACAAACTTGAAGGAATCACGAGCCCATAAGGCAATTAAACACATGGAGCGCGAATACCACCTATTACGAGAAATCGTATGATGAGGGAAAGGTTGTTGTCGCAAAAATTGCATCGGATGATGACATAGTAAATCTATTTACAAGGACCTTAAGGCGAGAGCTTTTGATGATCATGTAGTGGAGTGGGAATCTGATGTATGGCAGAAGACATGACAGCATCGTCTTTTAGTATAAGTGGGAGATTGTTGGATTGTATACTAAAAGTGTAGCTTTAGTATGAACAATGTTGTAACAATTTATTTGAAATGAGAATCATATGATCAAATGATTGCGTCTTATAATTTATTTATATGCATGATGCAATAGTCCACTTACTTTATACTATAGATAATATGTTGTGCGACAACACGCGGAAGATCATATTATCGGTTTTCTTATAAAGTATAAAAAGATGCTCACAACCGAGATAGACGTGGACTCTCTATCGGGATTGTTGTAGTGTAGTTTGGTATTAGCTTGTCTTGGCTATAGAATCACATTAGTGCACTTTGTGTGTATTGAGCAGGACCACTTGAGATCGTTCGACTTATACTAACTTATAGGAGAACTTGATCTCAGTTATTATGGATGTTCGTGCTCTTAATCCCTATACAATGACCTCGACACGTAGGGCAATATGTATTTTTTTTATTCATCAATGGATGAGATTTACATATATTAAATCAACAAACTCGGTGAGTTGGGAAGTAGTGATGTCTCTATGGTGTGATGTTGATTGTAGAAGGAATCCGTGTCCGTCATAGGTTGATGATGTCCCCTTGAGGAGCTCATAAGGATTATCATTTAAATCCTGTAGGTGGATTTATTCCATCATGATAATGAGGTTGAGTGGTACTACTCTTGGATGAGATATTAACTAATGGAGTTGTCAGTAATTAAATTAATTAATGGGCATTGTATATCTTAAATATGGGGAGACTAACAGGCTCATAATAAGAAGGAGCCCAAAACGTAATTTTGGGATTAGAGCGGCTGTGCAGTAATAATATTTTAGTGGATTATATTATTATTATTGGACTTAAGTATAAGCTTTGGGCTAAGCTTGGATACTTAAGCCCAATGGAGGCCCGACTCTAATTTCTCCTCCTGGTCCCTGTTGTAGCCTACATATAAGTCATCTCAATTGTGCTAACCCTAAGATAACATGCCTAACACGTAAAGAGGGTGGACAGAACAGCAGATTGAGAAGATCTCGAAGATCGTCGCCCACACGACGTCGAGATTGGATTTGGAAATACAACAGAAGACCAGAAGGTTGTTTGCTGCTGCTGTCCGCCAAATTTTACAATTTTTATAAAATCGTATAGACCTCTGAATTCAACATGTGATATACTAATGGAGAGCCACAGAAGAGAGGATCATTTTGGCGTGTAGATCACTCAAATCCGATATCGGATGAGAGAGTTATGCCCAAAATGGTGAGGCTGCACAGGCTGCCAGCGAGAATTCATCTTCTCCAACATACCCTGGTGAAAGGTAATACGTTTCTTATTTTCTTGCTTCCGCTGACTGTTAGAAACATATGGAACGGTTCACGTTAACTAAACAATCGAATGTCAACACTTGTGGTTCCTTCGAGTTTACTACTGCACCACTGTTATCACAATATATTGTGATTGCTTTGGGCAAACCAGGAATCACATCCAAGTCCATTAAGAAGTTCCTAAGCCATATTGCTTCTTTAGTTACCTCAGATGCTGCTACATATTCATCTTCCATGGTAGAGTCTGCAACACATTTCTGCTCTACACTCCTCCATATTATAGCTTCTCCTCCAAGAGTAAACACATAACCCGAGGTGGATTTACTAGCATCCCTATCTGACTGAAAATCCGAATCAGTATAATCCAAAGGCAACAAAGTATCTGCACAGTAAACCAGCATATAATCCCTAGTCTTTCGCAGGTACTTCAGAATATGCTTACCGCAGTCCAATGTTCTTGTCCTGGGTTACTTTGATACCTACTGACCATGCCCACCACATAACAGATATCCGGCCTTGTACATAGCATCGCATACATGAGGCTTCCTACTGCCGAAGCATAAGGAACCAGATTTATTTTCTCTATTTCATTTTGTGTCTTTGGACACATTTCCTTAGACAGAGAAATTCCATGTCTGTAAGGTAGGAAACCTTTCTTGGAATCTTGCATGCTAAAACGAGCTAGGATTGTATCAATGTATGAAGCTTGGGATAAGCACAACATTCTTTTCTTGCGATCCCTTATTAATTTGATCCCTAGAATGTGTCCGGCTTCTTCTAAGTCCTTCATCTCAAACTGCTTGGATAGCCATACCCTAACGCCCGACAATACCTTTACGTTGTTTCCAATGAGCAGGATATCATCCACGTAAAGTATAAGAAATACCACTACGTTTTTGTCACACTTCTTGTACACACATGATTCATCCGGACATTGAATAAACCCAAATGACTGGATTACTTCATCAAAATGGATGTTCCATGATCTAGAAGCTTGTTTCAATCCATAAATGGACCTATTAAGCTTACACACAAGATGCTCTTCCCCTTCCGCAATGAATCCCTCTGGTTGCTTCATATAAATATTTTTCTCAAGGCTTCCATTCAGGAAAGCTGTCTTGACATCCATTTGCCATACCTCGTAGTCCATAAAAGCGGCAACAAATAAAAGAATCCGGATTGACTTAAGCATGGCGTCAGGCTAGAAGATTTCCTCATAATCGATTCCCTCTTTCTGAGTATATCCCTTCGCAGCGAGCCTTGCTTTAAAGGTTTCCACCTTATCATCAGATCCTCTTTTCCTTTTGTAGACCCACTTGGATCTAATAGCTTTTACACCATTGGGTGGTTCTACAAGCTCCCAGACTTGATGAAAATATATGGATTCTATTTCAGATTTTATTATTTTATGCCATGATTGAGCATCTTTATCATGCAAAGCTTCATTGTAATTCCATGGGTCAATTTCATGTTCACTAGGGACCAAGTCTGACGACTTTCCCAATCCCATAAATCTATCGGATTGTCTCACAACCCTCCTACTACGACAAGGCTCCACAGGCAATTGTGTATCAGGTGTGACACGCGATGCAGTGTCTTGTGGTATATCCTTTTGTACAGTTGGTATTGTATTTGGTGTTTTCCCTATTACTTCTTCAAGAACATTTTTACTCATGGGTTTATGGTTCATTATATAATCCTCTTCCAAAAAGCTTGCGTTCGTGCTTACGATCACCTTTTGATCATTTGGTTTATAAAACAAACCACCTTTCATTCCTCTAGGATATCCTATAAACAGGCAAACTTCAGTACGTGATTCTAACTTATCAGCATCTGCCTTTAACACATGTTCCGGAGCACCCCGAATTCGAATTTGTTTCAAAACAGGCTTTCGCCCGGTCAACAATTTTGTGGGTGTGGAGGCTACTAATTTAAAAGATACTAAATTTAGAATGTAAGTTGCTATTTGTAAGGCGTATTCCCAAAATGAATTTGGTAATTGCGAATAACTCATCATTGATCTTACCATTTCCATAAGAGTCATATTCCTTCTTTTCGTTATACCATTCTGCTGGGGTGTGCCCGGTGCAGATAATTGGGATTCAATCCCTTCCTCTGATAAATAATTCCTAAACTCTCTCAAGAGGTATTCGCCACCACAATCAGATCATAGTGTCTTGATACATTTTCCAAGTTGTTTCTCCACATCAGCCTTGTACTCTTTGAATTTATCAAAGTACTCAGACTTGCGGCGCATCAAATAAATGTATCCATATCTAGAATAATCGTCAATGAAAGTGATGAAGTATTCATAACCACTTCTTATTTGGACAATTATATGACCACATAAATCAGAATGAACCAATTTCAACAGATCCTTGGTTATATTCCCCTTTGCCTTAAAAGGCCTCTTGGTCATCTTTCCTTCTAAGCAGGATTCACAAGTTGGATAATTTTCCACTACTAATGAACTTAGAGGTCCATCAGCTATTAACCTTTGAATCCTACTTAAGTTAATATGACCCAGTCTTAGATGTCAAAGATATGTTTGGTTCATTTTCGAGTGTTCTTTTCTCTTATTGGTAGATGTATTATTCAATTTAATTTGTTGCACTGTGGAAGAAATTGGATTAAGAGTATATAAATTATCTATCAATGTACCATCATAGATAATAATTCTATATTTCCTTATAACAACCTTGTCATTAAAAGAAACAGAATATCCATCTATAAATAATTTAGAAACCAAAATTAAATTCTTTCTAAAATGAGGTACATAAAGATAATTCCTCAAAACAAGAGTTTTATTTTTATTGAAAAATAAATAGACGTCTCCCACTGCAAGAGCTGCTACACTTGTAACATTCTCCACGAGTATGGTAATCTCTCCATCACTAGGCTGTCGGGTTTGGTGGAACCACTGCAATGAGTTATAGACATGGTCAGTGGCTCCCGTATCTACACACCAAGTGTCAGCAGATACAGCCACTAAATACGATTCAACAACTAGTAATAAGACTTACCGCTCATGTTCCCCTTCAGAAGAGGGCAGTCTACCTTGTAATGTCCCGGCCGCTTGCATTTGAAGCACTTGCCTCTAGGTTTCTTGACCAAACTGTTGGAGTTCGATCGTTTGGATAACATGAACCGTTAGGGTTCTATGCGTTTCTAAATCAGCAGAAGCAAAGAAAATAGAAACGTATTACCTTTCACCAGGGTATGTTGAAGAAGAGAAAATTCTCGCTGGCAGCATGCGCGACCTCACAATTTTGGCCATAACTTCCTCATTCAATCTTCGATTTGATTGCTTTTTGGCCAAAATGATCCTCTCTTCCATGGCTTTCCATCCATGTATCACAACACCAGTTTTGTGTTCCACACAAATTCAGAAAAATCATGGAAGTTGACGATCAGGTTGCTGAAAATGACCTCTCCGATCTTCTGTTGTATTCCCAAGTCCAATCTTAACGTCGTGTGGGCGACGATCTTCAAGATTCACTCAATCTGCTCTCTTACCTATTTTCACGTGTGTTAGGTATGTATTCTTAAGTTTAGAACAGTTGAGATGACTTATATATGGGCTACAATAGGGACCAGGAGGAGAAATTAGAGTTGGGCCTCCATTGGGCTTAAGTATCCAAGTTTAGCCCAAAACTTATACTTAAGTCCAATAATAATAATATATTCCACTAAAATAATATTACTGCACTGCCGCTCTAATCCCATAATTACATTATGGGCTCCTTCTTATTATGAGCCCGATAGTCTCCCCGTGTTTAAGATATACAATGTCCATTAATTAATTAAGTTACTGACAACTCCATTAATTAATATCTCATCCGAGAGTAGTACTACTCAACCTCATTATCATGCAGGAATAAATCCACCTGCAGGGTTTACATGATAATCCTTATAAGCTCCTCAAGGGGACATCATCAACCTATTTAATAAGACACGAATTCCTTCTACAATCAACAGCACACCATAGAGACATCACTATTTTCCAACTTACCGAGCTTATTGATTTAATTACATATAAATCTCACTCATTGATGAATCAAAGAAATACATACTGCCTTACATGTTGAGGTTATTGTATAGGGATTAAGAGCACGAACATCCATAATAACTGAGATCAAGTTCTCCTATATAGTCATTATAAGTTGAAAGATCTCAAGCGGTCCTTGTCAATACACATAAAGTGCACTAATGTGATTCTATAGTCAAGACAAACTAATACCAAATCACACTACAACCATCCCAATAGAGAGTCCCCATCTATCTCGATTGTGAACACCTGTTTATATTTTATAAGGAAATCGATAATATGATCTTCCGCGTGTTGTCGCACAACATATTATCTATAGTATAAAGTAAGAGGACTATTACATCGACATATAAATAAATTATAAGACGCAATCATTTGATCAATGATTCTCATTTCAAATATTGTTAAAACATTATTCATACTAAAGCTAGGCTTTCAATATACAATCCAACACACACCATCCTTTGCCTTCACTTGGTTCACCGGTGTTGAATTCCCTTGCTTCTTCTTATTCCTATCGCCTTTCGGCCTAGGATAAGTAGCATTTTCAGCAACATGAACCTAAGGAGCTCTACGAAATAGTTCTTCCGCCGCCATAATTTTTGTCAGAAGTTCTGCCAATGTGTACAAATATTTGTTCATACCGTAGTTTAGACGAAATTGCTCAAAACTCCTAGGCAAGATTTGGAGTATGATATCGATTTGGGTTTCCCCATCGATTTCAGCTACAAGTTCCTCAAACTCATTAAGTTGGCCCATCATCCTAAGGACATGTTTCCTTACAGACGACTCTGGTGTTCGAAGAGTTCCTTAAATTTTGCATCATATCATAGGCGGAGTTCATAGCTTGATATTGATGGTGAAGCACATTTGATAAAGAAGCCAAAATATAGCACTTAGCAATCCTATCATCCTTAGCCCATCTATTATAAGCAGCCCTATCCTCTTCACTAGAGTCATCAGTGGGTGTCACAGGGCACTCATCAGTGAGAACAAAGATATAATCTTCAGCAGTTAAAATAATGTCCATGTTTCGTTTCCAGTCAACATAATTTGTGCAAGTAAGTTTGTGTTCTATAAGTATGACAGAAAGTAAATTGAGTGCCATTTGAAAATCCTGAGAATCATAAATAAATAAACAGATCAAACACTTTGAATTTATCAATTTATATTGATTCCCTCTAAACAATATAAAATAAAATTCACCAACATCTCAAGCACCGTGAGTCTGCATGCCACGATAGTGTGGACATATATAAACCCGAACATTTACAAGAGAAGGTTTTACCCATTAATTTCATTTGTCAACCTAACTTCATGACAAAATAATTAATAGTCGGTTTCTTTTTAGCATGCAAATAAGAGCAGTGACTCCGATGGGGAGGATACTTATTATTTGCACCTAAGTGTACACCATTATTTGATTTGTGCAAGCTTATGTGCCTTACAGATGGAGAAGTACACACGTACTCGGATAACTTCCTACAATCATCATAAAGAAGTTTGTACCAGTGATCCATGAATAAACTCATCCGATGGGGAGGAAGGTCTATTGCCAACATGCAAGTTTACTCATATCACTTACAAACCAATAATGGAGGCCATGGAAATTAATTACCAATCCCCTCTCCCACTTAATTATTTAACACCGAGGGTTTTACATGCATATAATATCTATAAATAAAATACACATCCTAGCATGCTTCTATATTCAGCAATTTAAAACAATAAATCACAAAGAACATGCATATCATATATAATAATAATAAGATAATTAAATCAAATCGTGACAGTTATATATCACAACGAAAATCACACAAAAAACACACCAAGAAAATCAAAAAATGAAAAACGAGCCTGCTGGACACCAAACACATTGGCATGACTCATGCGCACTCCTGCACGAGTCGTGCCGCTCCCGTGCCTTTTATTTTTACACCAGTGCCCCACGCCTCCTGCAGTCGTGCTGCATCTGCCCATCACTTGTGCCACCCAAGTTTGGCATGCTAGAAATCACTCACAGTTACGCCAGACGTGGGCATGACTCATGCGGGTTCTTTAGTGCCTGTCATACCGTCGCCTTTGCACGTCTGTCGCGCCACGCTTTGTGCGTCCCGCCTATCCTCGCCTAGTCGTGGCGCACTCGGTACGACTCATATGCGAGCTTCCAGTGGTGCTCACACCTGTCGATCGTTAATCACCATGCTCCTTTGCCGCGATACGTCCCTGCCGGTAGCAGCACCACTCATGCCTGTTGTCATCGGCATGACTCGTGCCACCATGTGGCATGACTCGTGTGTGTCGTCAGCGCCGCACGCATACCCAGACACTGCCCATCAGCGCAGCACACATCGCAAACCCCTGTCGCATGCACCCGCCGACGATCTTGAGCCAGCATGACTCGTGCCATCTTATGGCATGACTCTTGCCGTGTCGCGTTCTGCCTGTGCTATCGTGTGTCGTGCCTATCCATCCCTTGTCTACTGTCGGTGTTGTCTCTCGCTGGCACGACTCGTGTCGGCATCCAACGTGACCCATCCGACAGCCACCGCCGTTTGTCTGTCGCATTTCGCCGCTGTCAAACGCATAGAGTATTCAACAAGAAATATAATTTCTAAACCCTAGTCCACGTTTGACACAAGTATATTACATCCGAATAGGGTATACAAGCATAACACAAATATATACTTAAACCCTTTCACTTTTGGCACATAAACCCTAGCCTAACGTTTCACGCTTAGCCACAAAACCAAAGCTCTAATACCAATTGTTGGTGTTTGATCATTTGGTTAGCATGAACCGTTAGGGTTCCATGCATTTCTCAATCAGCGGAAGCAAGAACACAGAAACGTATTACCTTTCACCAGGATATGTTGATGAAGAACAGCTACAAAAAATAACCTCTTGATTTTTTACTGTATTTCCAAGTCCAATCTTGACGTCGTGTGGGCTACGATCTTCAAGATCCTCTCAATCTGCTATTTTATTTCCCTTCTCACGGTTTAGGAATGATTTCTTAAGGTTACTGGACAGCTGAGATGACTTATTTATAGGCTACAGTAGGGACCAGGAGGAGAAATCAGAGTCGGGCCTCCATTAGGCTTAAGTATCCAAGTTTAGCCTAAAACTTATACTTAAGTCCAATAATAATAATATATACCACTAAAATATTATTACTGCACTGCTGCTCCAGTCCCAAATTACGTTATGGACTCCTTCTTATTATGAGCTCATTAGTTTCCCTATGTTTAAGATATACAATGCCCATTAATTAATTAAGTTACTGACAACTCCATTAATTAATATCACATCCGAGAGTAGTACCACTCAACCTCATTATCATGCCGAAATTAATCCACTTGCAAGATTTACATGATAATCCTTATGAGCTCCTCAAGGGGGCATCATCAACCTAAATAGGACACGGATTCCTTCTACAATCAACAACACACCATAGAGACATCACTACTTCACAACTCACCAAGTTTGTTGATTTAATTACATGTAAATCTCACCCATTGATGAATCAAAGAAATACATACTGGTTTACATGTCGATTTTATTATATAGAGATTAAGAGCACGAACATCCATAATAATAGAGATCAAGTTCTTAATATAGTCAGTATAAGTCGAATGATCTGAAGCGGTCTTACTCAATACACACAAAGCATACTAATGCGATTCTATAGTCAAGACAAACTAATACCAAATCACACTACCACCATCCCGATAGATTATCCCCGTCTATCTTGATTGTGAGCATATGTTTATACTTTATAAGAAAACTGATAATATGATCTTCCACGTGTTGTTGCACAACATATTATCTACAGTATAAAGTAAGTGGACTCTCGCACAAACATATAAATAAATTATAATATGCAAAACGTTTGATCAAATGATTTTTATTTTCAAATAAATTGTTAAAACATTGTTCATACAAAAGCTAAACTTTTACTATTCAATCTAACAATCTCAGCTTCCTAGAACCCTAATTCATATGCCTAAAACACGTTTGAGACTGGGAGAAAGCAGATTGAGAAGATCTGGAAGATCGTCATTCACACGATGTCAAGATTGGACTTGGGAATACATCCGAAGATCAAGAGGTTGTTTTCTGTAACTGTTCTTCTTCAACATACCCTGGTGAAAGATAATGCGAATTTATATTCTTATTTCCTCTGATATAGAGAATTGCATGGAACCTTAATGGGTCACGTTAACCAAAGGATCGAGCGCCAACACAAACACAATCTGATTGTCATGTGAACTAAAGCTAAGGAAGCATGGAAAATCCTTCAACTTTATTTTGAAGAAACTGATTCGGTTCGAAATTCAAAATTACAAAGGTTGATGAGTGAGTATGATAAGTTGTGTATGAAAGATGATGAAAATATTGATGCATATTACACTCGTTTTTCCTATCATAAATCAGTCTCATATGCTTGGTGAGATTATTTCTGAGCAGAAATAGGTTCAAAAGATTTTAAGAACTCTCCCAAAAAGATTTAGAAAGAAGGTGACGGCAATTGAGACCTTCAGAAAAATCCAATCGATTGGTTTAGATGAACTTGTGGGAGATCTTCGTGATGATGATTAGATCTTATAGTCTACGTAATCCGTTTAGGTTTCATGCAAATCTAAAACATCAAAATTACAGAAAGGATTACATTTTACCAAAGGCTGCCGGAGAAGTCTGAATCGCAAACTGCAGAAACAACCTCTTGATCTTCTACTGTATTTCTGCACCTTATCTAGACTTCGTGTGGGCGATGATCCTCTAGGTGATCTCAATCCACAGTCTCCTCCGAAATAATTTCGGCCTCTTAATTTGATCTCGAAATCAAGATTTCTAGATTTTAGGCATCATAGAAATTTTTTCTCTCTCCTCACTTATTTTCTAGGTAGAAAACATGAATGATAATTAATAGACTGATGAGATGGCTTATTTATAGGCTACAACAGGGACCAGGATAATAAACTCAATCTCAGTTGTAATATCACAGTAAATCTTTGTGCTCATTGTACCACATGGTAACTTTTAACCGTGACCACAATTTTTTTTAAAAAAAAGTATGTTTATTTTTTTGATCAAGATATATTAATTAGCATATATCTCCAACTAACTACAGCCACTAAGCCTCCTCTGTTGACTTACAACCCACCAGAAAACTCTTTACCACATATGATCAATTTGATTATATTTCTTTGGTTATGATCTGCAACTCCAAATTAAATTGAATAAAAGAAAAGGACGAAGATCAAATACAAAAGAAAAGGATGAAAATTATATTAGACAAGAGGGAAAGGACTCGAGATAAACTTACACTGTTGCATAGATATGGTGAGAGGCTAGTCGTGTGGTGGCTTCGCATTTCTGGTGCTGCTGCAGCTAACGAGTTCGACTGGTAATCGAAAGTGGCGAGCAGTCGATGGTGGGCAGCAGCGAGGGCAGCGTAGAGACGGCGACGGGAATCAGATCCGACAGTGGATTAACGAGGCTAACTGGATTCTAGATTCCTAATTTTATTAGCAGGAGAGAAACGAGAGAGAGAGTCCGACGCCGAGCGCCTGGTTCTAAACCCTTGACAAATCGATAAATTCTATCCAGGGATTGCGGCCGCCGACGCCGAGCACCTGGTTCTTGATCTAGAGGATAGCATTGAGGGCGTCGTCATAGACGGCGAGGAGGCAGTTCTCAGGGGCGAGGCGGTACTCAACGGAGACAACGACAGTGGGGAACTTGGAGGCGTCGTTATTGCAGGAGTTGTGGCACTGAAGAGGACGAAGTCGCCATGGAGGTAGATGGTTAGGGCTTCGTCGAATAACAGCGGGATAGGAGAAAAATGAGAGAGAAGTACTGAAATTAAATAATTAAAAGATATGCACACAAATTATTTTTTTATTTAAAACAACTAAATTTTACCGACGATAATTTTTTGTCGTTAGCTTTGTTGATTTATTATTTAATATTTTACGACGAAAATTGTCCATCACTAATTAAACCTTAAATCTTTCGAATAAATTTTTATATTTAGCGACAGATATCTATCCGTCGCTAAATAAAAGACTTTAAAATTTATTTTTTTATTTTTTACGATGGATTAAATCTATCGCTAAATTAAAGGACTTTATTTTTTATTCTTTTAATTCTTTGTGACGGATTAAATCCATCCCTAAATTAGAAGACTTAAATTTTTTATTTTTATTATATATTTACCGATGGAAATTTTTGGTCAGTAAATTTTCGGGATTTATTCCCTCCAAAATAACGATGGATATGCTAACTGAAAAAAGATTCATCGCTGACAAAGTCTTTTATGAGAGGCAAAAGCTCTTGTGTCCCCGGTTGCACAGATTTAGACCCGTGCGCCCAAGTCCGACACTGCCTATATTGAGTTTTTTATTTTTTTTTAACTTATAAATTACCAGCTTAATAAATGGGACAGGTTGGACACACGGGTCAAGTCCATGCCCCCGAACACACAAGATACTAACTTTTTGTGAGACAGTTTATTTATAAGATGGGTGTGAGACGAGTCGACCCATTACTAAAGTATGTTTATTATATAGATAAAGTATATTTAATGGTTTTTAAAGTATGTTTTCTAAAGTATGTTTGATTATGTATTAATGTATGATTTTAGCGCGTTATAATATGATTAACATACTTTAACTACAAATAAACATACTTTATCTAGTATACAATAAACATACTTTAGTGATTGGTCGACCCGTCTCACATCTATCTCACAAATAATCCGTTTCACAAGAGAGTGTCTCTCCAACGCTAGATCCGTCGAAAAAGGGTCAAAAAATCCATCAGTAATTTCTTTTAATGATTTATTTAAAATAAATCTTGTTAAATCAATAAAATGTCGATAATCCATCGGTAATTAGCGACATTTTTTTTCCATCGGTAAATCCATCGTAATCCAACAGTTTCTTATAGTGAATTAACATATTTTTAACAATAAATAACAATTTAGATTTAACTCATTGTTAAATTAAAAAAAAACATATTATAATCTAATAATAATGTAATTAATTTGTCCCGTGCAACGCAAAACATAATTGTTAAGACAATGGCAATTGGCAACGGCGCCTAAAGCAACTGATTCTTTCAACTTAATCAATTTTTAGTCCTAGTCATAATTAATAAATATAACCACTCCTTTTTATTTATATATTTTTTAGTTTAATTTAAAATATATCCCTTTTAATTTATGGATAATCCATCACACATAAGGATCATAAGACGGTCCGCACAAGACCTACCCATAAATATATTACTCTCTCCGTGCATAGCAAGGGAAAATAATAATAGGCTAATACTACTGCGCACCTGGGTGCACCCCAAGATATGGTGCACATACTTTCAGAAATGTATACAATTTTGAACTAAAACATATACAATTATAAACAAAAATGTATACACTTTGTTAGTGAATTTTTTGTTAGTTTTTTAATGAAAAATTGAGTGTAAAAGAATATACAATTATTTAAAAATATTTATACACTATTGAATAAAAAGTTATACACATATGTATACTAGTTTTTTAATGAAAAATTGAGTATGAAAAAGATATACAATTATTAAGAACACATGTATATACAATATATAGAATAAAAAGTTATACACATATGGGTGCACCCTTGCACCCGAGTGCACCAGATATCAACTAATAACCGTCAAGCTGTTGATCCCTCCGCGGTTGTTCCCCTATTCTGTTGGTACTGCATTTGCTCCTTATCTCGCCTTGTTGCTTACTAGTTGAGATTCGTGGACAGCAAAGAAAAGAAAAGGAATAGGGGTCAAAGAAGAGCTAAAAGTTGAGTACTGGTGCTTTCCATGTGCAAAAAGAAAGAGCTAGTTACAAGGAAGTTGCCCATTTGAGCGGGTGCCGCGTTCGAACATTGGTTGAATAATGAGTTACTCTCCTGTGAGACGGATTTTTGTGAGATGGGGTTTTTTGTGAGATGGGTCGACCCATTACTAAGCTTATTATATAGGTAAAGTATGTTTATTTGTAGTTAAAGTATGTCAATAGTAAATCATATTATAATACCATAAAATCATACTTTAATTCATTATTTATCATATTAGAAAACATATTTTAACAATCATTAAACATATTTTATGTATATAATAGACATACTTTAACACGTCTCACGAACCATCTCACATATTTAACGTCTTATAAAAGAGTTTGTCAATAATAATAATAATAATAATAATAATAATAATAATAATAATAATAATAATAATAATAATAATAATAATAATAATAAGAAGAAGGGGTGGCTATTCGCACCCCCGAAGTTACTTAACGTACCCCATTTATGTTAAGGATTAAAATATGACATAAACATCCCTATAAAATTATATGATTAAAATTACTTAAAAATAAAATCACATTTTGGACGATACTTCTTCCAAATCACCTTACTACTTCATCTTCACTCACCACTTCGCAACAATCCACTCCTCCATCTACAGATACTCCACACTTTCCATATACATCAATCAATGTGTTGCAATCATACATTTGAATCCACTAAAATCAATGCTCATATATATCAATGTCATAACTAACTACTGCATTGCTTCACTTCTCTGATAAATTAACAGATCAATCAAATTCCAATATTTCTTCAAGATCATGAGCAGCTTACTTTTTGAAAACGAAAACCACTCTCTCTTCTCAACCATTCTCTCTCTCTCTACGTTATGCGGTTCCTCTACTTTTCTTATCCTCTCCTCCGATTCATCTTCTCTCCCATCATTTTTTCCACCTTAATTGTCCTGCTTTACCTTCTCAGCTTAGGCGCTCTCCAGAATTCATTCTGCCATTGGATCCGATTCTGCTGAATTGATCGTCAATTCAATTGAGGTATCGTGGACGTCGATCGCATTTCGATTACGGGCGTGGATCCGATCCGCACCAGTTCTATGAGGATTCATTTCTCGAGTGGGACGTTCGAGCGTCGCTAGAGGTTATATACGGAGAGCGTGAGTAGTGTATTAGTATTTATTAAGATGTGGATTAGCATTGCAGAGATGTGTGATTGAAATGCAAATTGTTAATGATCTAGAAGGTGATTAATGGAGGTTCCAGTGGGATTTCTGCGACATTTAGGATTTCTGCAACTTTTAGGATGGTGGTGATATTTTTTTAATTGTGAAGCTTTCTCTCTCAATAACACTTTCTCTTATGCGCTCACCTTCACCTTCTTCACCCACGATTGATAGGAAGGGTGGGTAGGAGTGGAGATGGGTTAGTGATCTCTAAATACTAAGATGAATATTTTTCTTAACTTGTTTATTACTAAAATAAAATATATAGAATAGAGGGTATAATGGTTTTAATTGGGGTGTGTTAGTAATATTTATATAATTATATTAATAAAAATATTGGGATATATATGGTAAATGAGGTAAGTTAAGTAATTTAGGGATGCTAATAGCCACTCCTAATAATAATAATAAGGGAAAATAGATTTTTTCGTCCGCTAACTTTCACTCATTTTGAAATTAGTCCATTAATTTTTTCAATTTTGAAATTAGTCCGTTGATTTTATAACAATTTTGAAATTAATCCATTAACTTCATAAAATTCAACATTTTGGTCCTTTGACCTGCTATGACAGGTCTTTGAATATTTTCACTCCAATTAATTTATATTATATTTTTATTTAACCAATTTTATCTCACTTTTTATTTTTTACTTCCGTATACCAAACAAATAATATTAATCTCAATACTAAAATGGAGCAAATTTAACTAAATATTGATACTTCCTCCATCCGCTCGAAAGATGGTCTTTTTTTCATTTTGATCGTCCGTTTCAAAGAGGGTCACTTCATTTTTTACACAGATGAGATCCACACACACCCACTAATATAACTAAAATATGGGGTCCACACTCCCACTAATACAACTACCCACTACATATTAAATAACAATACTTCTTAATCAACGTGCACAAAAGCAAAATGCCCTCTTTCGGACGGACGGAGGGAGTATAATATAAATTCTTAGTGGGGGCTATTTTTTTGTAAAATAGTATATATATATATATATATATATTACATATTTTTTATTTTTATCTTTTAGAATAACCTGCTAATGACCTGTTGAAACGGACGATTTTGTTGAACTTGGTAAACATGATGGACCATTTTCAAAATTTTCAAATATAATAGACGATTTTCAAAAATTTGCAAATATAATGGACGATTTTCAAAAGTGAAAAACTTATGAACTAAATTCAAAATTGAACAAAGTTAACGGACGAAAAAAATCTATTTTTCCTAATAATAATAATAATAATAATAATAATAATAATAATAATATAGGATCAGCAGCGCCGCCCAAAGACGAGTGCTTCTTCAAAAAGTCCAAGTCCCACATTTCTCTCTCCTCCACAAAAAAACACACAGACATTCGGAGAAGAGAAAGAGAGAGCATTGGTGTAAGTGATTCTCGAATCGAATCGGGAGAATAGGAGAAATTGGAGGAGAAAGTGGGTTTGCAGTTAGTGTTAGTTATATGGGGGGAGGGACGTTCGTGGATGAGGTTCGTCGCTGGTTTCAACGTCGCCCAACATCAGTAACTAATACTAATTTAGTGTCTTCCAATATTAGTAGTAACCACAACAATGATCATCAACTCCCCAAACCAGTTTTAAGGGATAATCAACAAGAACAAGGGCTCACCATTACTGAAGAAGATTTTTATCCTTTGGGACTCAATTCAATCAAAGTCCCTAAGCGCCTTGATTTCCCTCTTTCATCTTCATCTATGGATTCCCACAAAAAGGTATTGTTTCTTTTGGTGCCTTATAGGATAGGCATTGTGGAGATCTGTTTGTGTTTTCTTGATGTTACTTGACTCTGGATGGATGATGCTCTGGAGATGGGATCTCTCGATTCTTTGATTCTTAGCATCAAGTATCTCTGCTTAATATGATCCAAAGATTACTGAGGTTCATATTTTCTACGTTGTTTTGGTTGTTATGTTTAGTATATAGTATGAATCTATTTTGGTCTGTTTTTTTGTGATCGTATTTAATGAATTAGATTTGTGGGGCTGACTAAGATGAATTGACAAAATTTTGAAGTTCTGTTTCATTTATCAACAATTATAAGAGGATAAATGTCTATTGTGAATGATAGAAGTTTGTTGTTAAATTGGCTGTCATTTGTAGTTTATGTTGCTAAGATGCTGTAGATGATGGCAGTCTATTCTTTTTCATGATGAAGCTACGTAATGTATTTAATTTAGATTGTATTAGTAAAGAGAATACCAAAATTTCTTCTTTGTGTGTTATATATTTCTAGCATAGACTAATATCTTCAAGATCAGAACTTAGGTTTGAAATCTCCTTTTTTTCATTTTTTTTTCATTCTTATATCCTAAGGAGAGCCATCCCTTTTTTCTATGTTTTAATGAAAGGGGGCAATATGTTATTGTTTGAGGAATGGGTGAAAGAAAGTAATTTTCCTTTTTTGGCAGAGTAACCTGGAAACAGAGTTTTTCACAGAGTATGGGGAGGCAAGTAGGTATCAAGTTCAGGAAGTTGTAGGCAAAGGTAGTTATGGTGTTGTAGGTTCTGCAATTGATACCCATACTGGAGAAAGGGTTGCAATAAAGAAGATCAACGATGTCTTTGAGCATGTTTCTGATGCCACACGAATCCTTAGAGAAATAAAGCTTCTAAGGTTACTTCGCCATCCAGATATTGTTGAGATAAAGCACATAATGCTTCCTCCTTCTAGGAGAGAATTTCGAGATATTTATGTTGTTTTTGAGTTGATGGAATCGGATCTTCACCAAGTAATTAAGGCAAATGATGACCTAACGCCTGAGCATTATCAATTTTTCCTGTATCAGCTCCTGCGTGGCTTAAAATATATTCACACAGGTCATCTGTCTTTAGATGCATAAGAAATTTACAGTCACTTGACTCTGAAACTCAATAGTATTGATATGTGTTCTTTTCTTTCTTGTCAGCAAATGTATTTCATCGGGATTTAAAGCCTAAAAATATTCTTGCAAATGCTGACTGTAAGTTGAAGATATGTGATTTTGGCCTGGCGCGTGTGTCATTTAATGATGCCCCATCCGCAATATTTTGGACTGTAAGTCTCCTTCTATAAACTTCTGTTTTTCCTTGTTGTCTCTCTTTAGGATTTCAATATTTCATATTTTGACATTTTTTTTTTCTTTTGTGTTTTTATGTGCTAAAGGATTATGTTGCAACTCGGTGGTATCGTGCTCCTGAATTGTGCGGTTCCTTTTTCTCTAAAGTAAGCATCTCTTTCTGCTAATGTCCAAATCTCATTGTAGTTTTTATCTTTCAAAATGTTGAATGACATTTTGGAAAAATGTAATTTATATTAATTATATGTTGCCCTTCTAGGAGCTGCATGCCTTCTTTTGCTTTGATAATACTTATTGCTTTGCCTCTTGTACTTTTTATTTTGTCATTCCTCAAATGGAGAGATGCAGGATAAATGTTACTTAACCTTAATTTTGTCTGAGACAGGGATGTAGGAGTGGATGACATTATTTCATTTACTTGTTCTTGCTGCACAATTTCTTCTCAATCGTTATGTTTTAAGAATATTCAGTAATGTATAAAGTTTCAATCTGAAATTGGTTTGCATCAATTGTCCTTTCTACATTTATTCTTGTAATTTTACATTTTATCCATTTGGAAGGAAGTTCCATGCAATTTATGTGATTTTCTTCGTTGCAGTATACTCCTGCTATTGATATTTGGAGCATTGGATGCATATTTGCAGAGATGCTCAGTGGGAAACCATTGTTCCCTGGAAAAAATGTGGTGCACCAGTTAGATTTAATGACAGATTTGCTTGGCACCCCACCTCCTGAATCAATTGCCAGGGTTAGTTAAATCAGGTTTATGAGTTATTAGAGTTATCTTCTCAATCATTATCTATATTAATGATTTCTAGTTTCATTATTGGTGTAATGCATGGTGATTTAGAAAGGAAAATAGTTGGGGAAAAACCATCTGAATCACTTGAGTGCTTGAGATTCCTATGGAATTATCTTTGTAACAGATATTTTTGCTATTACAATGGCAGATCAGAAATGAAAAGGCGAGGAGATATCTCAGTAGTATGCGGAAGAAACAACCTGTGCCATTTACACAGAAGTTTCCCGATGCTGATCCTTTAGCGCTTCGCTTACTAGAACGGCTCCTTGCATTTGATCCTAAAGATAGACCAACTGCTGAAGAAGTAATTATACTGGTCTTTAGCATTTTTACCTTATTTAATTATGGTCTATTAAGAATAATTGCTGATAGTAATGTATTTAGGCACTTACTGAACCCTACTTTCATGGGTTGGCAAATGTGGAGCGCGAACCATCGACTGTACCCATATCAAAGCTTGAATTTGAATTTGAGAGGAGAAAACTGGCAAAAGATGATGTTAGAGAGCTGATTTACAGAGAGGTAGTCCTCTAATATCAACACTTGCTTCCTATTTTGGTTCGTCGGAGTCATATTCTTTTTCTTATTCTGGGTACATATGTTGCAAGAAAACAGATTCTAGAGTATCATCCACAAATGCTTCAGGAATATCTCCGCGGTGGGGATCAGACTAGTGGATTTATGTACCCAAGGTTAAGCCTGTTGCATATTGCAGAAATTAATTAATTAAATTTTTTAGCTGGTTTCATGCTATCTTTATCTTAAGCTTTACGCAGTTAGAGGTGACGCATATCAATGGTATGACATTTTGCAATTTTTTGTTCTCACATACCATGTACCATAATTCTGATCCCTGCACTTGACTGGTAGTCTTGTTTTTTCTTCTTACATCATGAATCCAGGTTGAAAATTCTTAACATCTAATAGGTTAATAAGTTCCTTAAACATTATTCTTGTTTCTTGTGCCAATATGGGGAAAAAAGAACTCTACACTTGAAAGGGAAATTTTACAGTAGAATCTGTTACCACTATTATCTGTTTAGTTCTCTCTTCTGGTTTTCATAATACCCAAGATTAGTGCTCTTCTATTCCAACTTTCCCAGAGCTTCCGATAGCACAAACTTTCCCAAAAAAAAAAATCTTTCTATCCTATTTTCATGCATTTAAGTTGATACCTTTTCTGTGATCTTGAGAATAGTACCACTGATAGATAGTCTTGATACTTGGCTTGTTTGATGTTTCTGACGATGTTTTCATCATTTGTATAATGTAAGTGGCGTTGATCGGTTCAAGCGACAATTTGCACATCTGGAAGAGCATTATGGTAAAGGTGAAAGAAGCACGCCTCTACAAAGGCAGCATGCTTCATTGCCAAGGTAATGTAGCTGATGCATATTGTATTTCTTTTTAACTGATCTCGTGAGTGGTTAAGACTTATTCTTTTTTCCTGACAATTAAATGCTCTGCACAGTTTGATAATTAGTTCTCCATCATTGAAGGAAAAATCTTACAATCAGTAGTCTAGCCAATTGCTCATGGCAATTTGCTGTTAGTCCAAATACACTATCAAATTGGGATAATGCCCATGCACTCTTGTATGCATGTTATTCTTGCTAATTGGAAAGATTTCTAATTGTTACCATTTAATACAGAATTATGACAATTTGTAATCTTACATTGCTTTGTAATTTTCGAAATTTGTGCACTCCTCATTGCTAAATTGGTAGATAACAAATTTTAATGGTGCCTACGTATGAAGACAATTATAAACTTAAAAATCTAGTCTCAATCGAGGTTAAATCGGCATCCAAAGTACTTTGGGACTGAGTTTGTTAATGTGGGCATCACATGGAGGCTGTGAGATTTTTAATTGGACCACATTCAAGTTATTCTTTGTGATTATTTGTATGTAAGATGTGTATTTGCATGTGTATCTGTACTAAATGAAGTAGTTTAGCTAAGTGTATTTTTATGTTTGCATAGCTGACATTGCATCAAAAAGTAATTTGTTGCTTTTTTATGTGATTGATTGCACTTTTAATCCACCCTTCATTTTAGCATCTCTTGTTTGACCTGTTAATTTGAATTCAGAGAGCGTGTCCCTCTACCCAAAGATGAAGATACCGATGATAATGAGTTTGAAAAGAGAACTACAGCTTCTGTAGCCACAACTCTTGAGAGTCCCCCAGGGGATCAGGCTGTAAACGGGAACGGAGCAAACAAGGGAAACTACAGTGCTCGTAGCTTGTTAAAGAGTGCAAGTATCAGTGCTTCAAAGTGTGTAGTTGTCAAACAGAAAAAAGATAATGAGGTAATTCTGCTGGCTGTGGTATCATAAAAACTTGTGCATTGTTATTTGAAAGCATTTCCCATTCCACTTAAAAAAATATGGGTTCGATTATGTCAAACGAGTGATAATTTATTATTTTTAGTACTCGACAGAGAGGTGTACAGTGTGCATAAGCTGTACTCTTCACTAACATTCCAGTTTCAGTCAATGAATATATGTATAATATAATGTGGCAACTCAGGAGAGTGTCAAGCTGTGATGAAAGTAGCAAGTCTGCAACACTGGCGGTTGTGTTTGGATAGACTTAGTCGAGCCCAGTTGCTTATTCCAAAGTGTGTTCCATCCGGTGTTTCAAATACACCAGATATGGACAGTGTATTTGAAACACCAGATGTGTTGGAATAGGCAAAACCCATATCGACTTAGTCCTAAGAAAATGAAAAACTTTAAAGCCATTTCAGATCATCTACAAACAACTCCATCCATCTAAATTCATCCAACTGATGTTAATTTCATACTAGTTTCTTCATTGGACAGGAAGAACAAATTGATGAGCAAAATGAAGAAATTGATGGGTTGTCGGAACAAATGGCTGCCCTCCGTAATTGATTTGTATTGCCATGATGACTGTGCTCTGGGTCGTTTTTTGTGGGGTCTACAGCAGCACCCATATATATACTTATTTATTATTTAAAGATTAGCTATTGTCAATGGGGACACACAACCCATCTCCTTTTTTTTATTATTAAATCAGTTGTACAAAATTATGGTACTTTATTTGAAACCATGTCTTTAGTTGATTTGCCAAGTTGCTTTCTTTTTTATGGATGGATATTGAGTATAATTCACCTCTATACTATTTTAAGGTATGATCTAACTAACGTAAGTGGAGTATGTCGTTTGATAATTAATAATAGTTAGACCAAGTGCTATTCCTAAAGAATATTGGTGATGCAATTTTCTAATGTGATGTCTTAATTGGAACTACATGAAAATAAATCAGAAAAGAGAGGTAGCAAATTAGAACATAGAAACATAATCATCAAACTAGATGAGTGATTGGACAATACTCCTTGGCATGTACTCCTATATTTGCTTTAAGTTGGTATGTTTTGAGTCTGCTTTCAAATTTTTTTTTTAATTTTAAAACGTGTAATTTAAATTGATGGCAAAATATGCAATATTTTAGGCAAAAACTTGTGTGCCCCTAGAATACATCGTGCGCTCATGGGTACACATACTTTGTAGTATTAAATTGTATACCTCTTTAGTATTAAATTGTGTGTCTTTGGGGACACAAGAGACCAACTCATATTTTAAGGGGTTAATTACATGAAAAGTCTCAACTTTTTCGTCGATTGCGAATTAGTCTAAAATTTTGACATATTACAAAAAAGTTTACCACCTTTTAGGTATGTTGCAAATTAAGCTTATCGGGCGGGCAGTCAACACTTCCCAATTGCTAACGTGTCGTTGACCTTTGCCACACCAGCTTCCATGTCATCTTTACATTTCTGCTTGAAAAATAACAACCTTTACTTAATTTGCGATTTAGTCATAATATTTAAAATTTTTGCCAAAAAGAACATCAAATTATATTTTTTATTTAAATTGCACCCATCTAATAAAATTAAATATTTTATATTTAAATTTTAAATTTTAAAAAATTATTATGTTAAATATAAAATTCTTGTTGAAAAATCATGAAAGAAGAAAAACAATAGAGAGAAAAGATAGAGGAGCCAAGAGCGAGAGAGATTTTCACTATCAATATAAACCGTTCCTCATACATTCAATAGAACTGCTCCACTCCTATAGAAGAGGAGAGTGGTTATTTTTTTAGTAATGGCTACGTAATAATATTGTTACAATACTCCCCCTTGGACATTACGCCGTTCATGCCTCGTTAAAAACCTCACTAAAAAATCCTATGGGAAAAATTAGTTGAGGAAAAGTGTACATATATTATGATTTTCATGTGTTATAGCTAGTTCGTTAAAAACCTTTAACTAAGAAAACCCCGTGGGAAAAACTTAGTTAAGGAAAAATAAAGTATAGCTTGATCTTCAGGACCCAATCTTCAGGATTGTTTAGAAGTTATCGTTCTTCTTTAACATGATAATTCAGTCTGCCTCATTAAAACCTTTTAACTAAAAAAACCTCGTGCGAAAAACTTAGTTAAGGAAAAAAGAGTTCAGCTTGATTCTCAGGACCCAATCTTCAGAATTGTGTAGAAGTTATCGTTCTTCTTGAACATGATAATTTAGTCTGTCTCATTAAAAACCTTTTAACTAAGAAAACCTCGTGGGAAAAACTTAGTAAAGGAAAAAATAGTGCAGCATCGATTCAGGACCCAATATTTAGGATTGTTTAGAAATTGTCGCTCTCCTTGAAGATAATAACCTCCCTAACCTTTGCATTCCAATATTATGGACAAGTCTTTCGAAAGTTGATGTGGGGAGAGATTTTATGAATAAATCTGCTAGATTTTCACTAGATCGAACCTTTTGTATGGTAATTTCACCATTTCGTTGGAGCTCATGTGGATAAAAGAATTTTGGTGATATATTCTTTGTTAGGTTTTCTTTAACATATCCACTGCTCATTTGTGCAACGTAAGCTGCATTATCTTCATATAAGACTGTAGGGGAGATATTATCATTTTCTATTCCACGTGAGCTATGAATATGATTTATTAATGATCTTAACCATACACATTCTCGTGATGCTTCATACATAACAATAATTTCTAAGTGGTTTGAAGAAGTAGTAACCATAGTTTGTATAACAGATCTCCATGAGATAGCATTACCACCACAGAAAAATATAGTCAGTCTGAGATCTGGTATTATGGGGATCAGACATATAACCAGCATCTGAATAACCCACTAATGACATATTTTTTATTCTTTTCATAAAACAAACCAAGATCTTTTGTTTCTTGCAAATATCTCAGAATATGTTTAATGCCATTCCAATGTCTCCTTGTAAGAGATGCACTAAATCTCGCTAATAAGTTAACTGCAAATGCAATATCAGGTCTAGTGCAATTTATGAGATAAAGGAGTGCTCCAATGGCACTCATGTAAGGAACTTCTGGTCCTAAAATGTCCTCATTCTCTTCTTTAGGTCGAAAAGTTTCTTTATCATTGTCAAGGGATCGAACAGTCATTGGTGTGCTAAGTGGATGAGATTTGTCCATATAAAATCTCTCTAAAACTTTATTTAAATAGGTTGACTGGTGTATAAAGATTCCTTCAGGGAGATGCTCGATCTGCAGGCCGAGACAATGATTGGTTTGACCCAAATCCTTCATTTCAAATTCCATCCTTAAGTATTAACGAGCCTCTTCAAGTTCATTACATGTTCCTATAATGTTTATGTCATCAACATAGACTGAGATAATACAAAATCCTTTTAATGACCTTTTTATGAACACGCAAGGGATTCACTCAGTCGATTGTATCACATTCTTCCAGATTGTTTTAGTCCATTCAATGACTTATGTAATTTAACACAATACATATTGCGATTTTCATTATGACCCAAACTATAAATTTTTAATCCTTATGGGATTTTCATATAAATGTCAACATCTAATGATTCGTACAAGTACGCGGTCACGACGTCCATTAACTGCATATTTAGATTCATATTAATTGCTAGAGATATTAAATAGTGGAAATTTATGCCATCCATAACAGGAGAATATGTTTCATCAAAGTCTATTCCATGTCTTTGCGTAAACTCTTGAGCTACTAATCTCATTTTGTATCTCATCACTTTGTTATTTTTATTTCTTTTTCGTACAAACACCCACTTATATCCTACATGGATAATATTTTTTGGTGTACGGAAACACTTTTCTTTTGTTTATCAAGTCAAGCTTTGCCTCAATTGTATCTTTTCATCTTATCCAATTGGAGCGCTTCCGGCACTCTGCTATTAATTTAGGTTTTGGATCCAAATTATCATTTGAGATAGTGTGCGCAATTGTAGACGCAAATATGTTGTCGACAACTATGATATTTCTGTTATAAGTTTCTCTTGTATTTGTAAAATTCATGGCAACTTCTATATTTATATCAGCCAGATTTTCATTATTTTCTAAAAACTCTAAATTTGATTTTTCCGCATCCCCAATGGTATGTGTATTTGATGCACGTGCAAATCGACCGGGGTTTTCGTCTTCAAGACAATTCTCTTCTGGAGAATTGTCATTTTGAGACTGTAAGAGTGATTGTGTTTTATTATTAATTTTAGATTTTCGAGGATTCTTATCTTTTGTAACAATGGGTCTCCTACGCTTCTGGCGTTGAGAAGCATCAGTTGAATTTTCTAGTCCCTGGGGAACTTCCTCACTTGGTGGTGCATTAACAGCAGGTATGTGGGACTTTGTCACTCCTTTATAATCAATAAATACATCTGGCAATTTATTTGTAAAATCTTGCAAATTAATAATCCTTTGCACTGCTAGTTCAGTTTGACTAGTGTGTGTATCTATATGTTGAAGATTGTTTTCATTTCATAAAATTTTTCGGCACTTTTGAATTTAGACTTTTGTCTCCCCCTAATGCCGAGAAATAATCTTCATCAAATGTGCAGTCAGCATATCGAGCAATAAATTGATCCCCTGTCATGGGCTCTAGGTATTTAAGAATAAATGATGAATTATAACCTACATATATACCTAATTTTCTTTGTGGGCCCATTGAAGTATGTTTCGGTGGTGATATAGGAATATAAACTGCACAACCGAAAGTTCGCAGATGGAAAATATTAGGTTCTTTATCATGCACTAGTTGTGGGAGAGAATAATCGAGATATGTAGTAGGTCGGATCTGAATTAAAGAAGCAGCATGTAAAACTGCATGTCCCCAACAAGAGATGGGCAAATTGGAAATTTATAGTATTGGTCTAGCTATCAATTTGATACGATTAATTAGTGATTCAGCTAGACCATTTTGAGTGTGGACATATGGAACTAGATGCTCTACTGTAATGCCCAATGACATACAATATTCATCAAATGCTTTTGATGTGAATTCGCCGATATTATCCATTATTACTGACTTAATCGGATAATCAGGAAATTGGGCTCGCAATTCAATAATTTTAGCAATAAATTTTGCAAAAGTATTTTTTCGAGTGGATAATAAACACACATATGTCCATCGCGTAGAAGCATCAATCAGAACCATGAAATATCGAAACGACCCTGAAGAGGGATGAATAGGTCCACATATATCTCCTTGAATTCTTTGTAGGAAAATAGAATATTCAGTTCCAAATTTTGTTCGAGAAGGTTTGATTACGAGTTTGTCTTTCGCACAAGTTTCACAAATAAATTCAGTGGAGAAGGGAAATTTTTGCTTTGTTTATTACGCCCAAAAGAATTAGTAATTATCCGACGCATCATAGTTTGCCCTGGATGACCCAATCTGTCATGCCGCAATTTAAAAAAATTTGGGTCCTTAAATTTTAAGCTCATTGCAACATAACCATTATGTTGATTGATATAGGTGAAATACAACCCTAAGAAGAAAGAAGGAAGTTTTTCTATAACTTGTTTTTGACTTCCATTCAACCGAGTCATCAGGATATACTCAGTATTGTTTTCCTTTTCAGTTTCAATATGAACACCATTTGCTCGAATATCTTTAAAATTGAGAAGTGTACGTTTAGATTGTGGGTATAAGAGTGCTTCCTCAATAATTAGTGTCGAATATCTTATATCACAGTATTTTCCAAAAAAAAATCCAAACATCGACAAATTTTATATCACTGTATTTTTCAAAAAAATCCACAAATCTAACAAATATTATCGACAAATCTTTATGTCACATTATTTTCCAAAAAAAAATCCAAGAACTTATATCAAAATATTAATAAAAACCAAAATATCATCCACAAATTTTATGTTTTGGGTTTGGAAGAGTTTGCACACTCATAACATGTCCATGTAAGATCAATTACAGCACATTCATGTGAAAGTAAAATTAAGGAGTTACCTTTCAGGAAATATGATGAGAGTGAAAATAAGCGTGTTTTAGTGTCCAATTTAATACCTTTTTTATGAGAATTATTATTATATATTAGCACAAGTGTCTTATATTCAATATATGTGAGAAAAAAGTGCATTTGAGGTGTTTTATTGTGTTTTAGGTGAAAAAAGGGATCAAAAGTGCAAAGTTGGAGAAAAGAAGAAACTTGTGCAAGAATGCTGAAAAACAAACGTCCAACTCGTGTAATTTTTCTGTACTTTTGTGGAAGTCTAAATTAGACATGTGATAAGCTACGGAAGAGATGATTATTTTGGTTTAAAAAACACCCCAATCAAAGTTCAGATGAGGGAGTTATGATCAAAACGGTGAAGTTGCGCAAGTTCTGCCAACTAGAACAACTCATTCCACATTTTCACGACTTGTGCCCTTCAAATATTGTAGTTTTTGTAAGTTCTTTATATTTATAGAAATCCATGGAATAGAGGGTCGTTTTGGCGTAAGAATCATTCAAATCATAGTTTCGGTGTGAAAGTTAAGCGCAAAACGGTGAGGCAACGCGATGTTGCTCGACCGAAACTGAGTTGCTCGATCAAGACCATTTTGGTCGAGCAACGGTTGAGCAAGTCAAGCGGAGGAGCTTTAGTTTATAGGTGTGTTGCTCGACCATTGCTCGACTAGGGCCATTCTTGCTCGACCAGGAGCAGTTTGGTCAAGCAAGGACATAGATGTCCAGATTTGGCGATTTTACACCTTCAGTGTATGTTTTAGCGTATTTTCACGTAAAAAGCTCATCCAAGGTCCATTAGGAGAGTATAAAAGTATACAAGGGCATCATCAGAAGGGTTAGAGAGAACTGCAACACAACTACCACCCCATAAGGGGGATTATCCCCCACACCATCATCCACATTTATCCCTTCATCCATCCATCACTGTGAAGATCCGTCTGTGGAATCAAGAAGAAGAATAAAGAGGATTTGAAGAGACGGAAGAGAGAAGGAAGGGGACTTCTACACCAAGGATTTTTTTAATTTTTTCTTCTATTTTCTAATTTTCTAGACATATGGGTAAGATCTATCCAACTCCCGTTTTGGTAGATCTTGGATTTTGAAAGTTTTATGAATTAATTGAATTCTCTTGTGTGTCCTCCGTACAACACTACTTGTGGATTGCTTTTATAAATGATTGTGCTTTCTTATTCCATATTCACGGTCGTTGTGTGCATCTTCAACTGTTATCTAGAGTTTGAATATATATCTTTGTTGTTTATTGAGCGCGTTCACTGCTAAACAGGATTCCATGTTATGATTCTAAGTGAAAGAACTTCGAAACTTCATTAGAACTATCATATATGATGCTTATTAATTGAATTGAATTCAGGTTAGTAAGCAGGATAAAGAGAGTAATTTTATAGTACCTATAAAGGGAGATCATATCAGGTTAGATTCCAGACGTAGGAAATAATTGATACTGATAGTACCTAGAAATGGGGGTGAAATTACGTCTCTTGCTCTGAGGTTATTCACACGTGTTACACGCATATTTACTTGTGTCTATAGAGTAGATTTTCATGATTTAGTGATTCGTCCATAGTCCACAAGGTAGAGTCGGCCAACACTTGAGAGGGAAGTTAAGTAATAAAACTTGATTACCCTACAGCTACCTATTCTCCATTCTTGAGACACTTTCATATTCTTCCAGTTCTATTTTATTTTAATTATTATTTAATAATTTTTCTTAGTAGTTTAATAATTCTAAACCTCAAACATTATTATCTTTTGTCTTAATTAATTTAGTAAATAATTAAAATCATAATATGCCATCCTTTGGGTTCGATATTTAACTAGGTCGCTTGCTTTAGCTGCTATTGATATCCTTAAAAATTGAGGATTAATTTTGCGTGCAAAGAAAATGTGCATCAAAATACACGATTATTTCCTAAGATAATATCAAAATCTTCAAGTCAATAACAAATCTTCAACTTCTGAGTAAACAATGTCGGATCCCAAAAAAAATCTTAGTTGAATAGAGTATCGTGCTGATAACATGTTGAAAAATCATGAAAGAAGAAAAGCAATAGAGAGAAAAGATAGAGGAGCCAAGAGCGAGAGAGATTTTCATTATCAACATAAACCATTCCTCATACATTCAATAAACTACTCCACTCCTTACAGAAGAGAAGAGTGGTTATTTCTCTAGTAATGGCCACGCAATAATAATGTTACAACAATTCTAACATAATATTAATTTAATTTAAAAAATACAAATTAATATATTAAAAAACTATTTTTTTATTAAATCTTATTATTTAAAAAAAATTAACATTTAACTAGTAAATCCATAGAGTGGCTTAGTTATAATTGGAAAAAAATACATAGATCCTAAAAAACTTCAAACTCTATCACAATCAACCGAGATCTAACCATAGAGTGGAAGCGTACCTTGATCCATTGAGTTCTCTAGGCAAAACAAGAACTGGCTAATCTAGTGGTATTATGGTCTTCCTCAACTAAACCTCCTTACCTTTATGGGACCATCATAATCTCTTCCGATGGGGAGAAAAGGGTTTAGTGTAATGGGGACCATAACCAAGAAAGCCTTTATATATTACCTAACTAGGCCACCCATAATCACATAGTCATGTAATATTGTGTATTTACTCAATTAACACATACCAATTATTATTATAGCTCATGAACTTTTTATCTTAATTAGATCACTTTAAGTCCATAAAATAATTGAATAGTGTAATAGACATTTATTTTTACACATAAATATTTATATGTATGTATAGCATAATAAGTAACATATATATATATTGGTAAAGATATCTACGTAAATAGTATTATTAATCTGTAAAAAAAAAAATATTATTATTAAAAAAATATTTCAAGCAAATATCTTATTTCTATAATCACTAATAATATGATATTTGTTAAGATACTCATTTTATTTTTGTACATTGATTAAAGAGTATTATTATTTTATATAAAGGGGGTAGTTGTATTAGTAGTGAGTGGTTGGTATATGTGGGCCCCTTTTACTAAAAAATGAAAAATGGATACCTTGAAAGTGGACGACCAAAATGACAAAATGGATACCTTATCAGCGGATGGAGGGGTAAATAATAATAATAATAATAATAATAATAATGATAATGATAATGATAATGATAATAATAATAATAATAATAATAATAATAATAATACGACATGGGGGGAAGGACAAGAATGTTGATGTGTACAAAATAATATTCTTCCCGTATCGCAGAAATAAAAATCATGCTTTAGGTTAGACCACATTACAAATCTTAATGATGGACTGCAACAAATCTTAGAAAATGAAAAAAAGACCTGTCTACAAAATATTACTCCAATCCTCATTCAATCCTACCAACAACTTCTTCCTTTTAAACTGCTCTGAGCATATCAAATCTCTATTCCATACGCTAAACGTCGTACTTCAAACACTGTCATCTCTCTCTCTCTCTCTATTCCATCTAAATGCCATTCTTCAAATAATGTTCATCTCTCCATTCCATACACTAAACATCATTCTTCAAGCACTATTCCCCTCTCTCTTAGTAGCAGATCTCATTTTTTTAAACTCGCGAAAAAAGTGTCAGAGTGTGGAAGGTGAGAATTTCAAATCTTCTAACGTTCTTCTAATAAATTTTTTCACATTTATAAATCTTTTCTATACTCACATATTAGGTCTTTCTCTAAACTCATAGTGTTGAACCTTCTAAACTCACGTCCCAAACAGTGCCAGAGTGTTAAGGTGAGCATTTCATGACGCATCTTACAGAGAGATTGTTCTTACGTTCTCTTTTCTCCATAATGATAAGTTACTTATCTAAGCCCAGTAATTATAATGAGATTCATTTTTATATTTTATCTAGTTGTAGAAGAGGGACTATCAAGAAAGACACGTCTCGACAAACATTCTTTAACTTAAACTGCAAAGGTAATTCTCTTACCTTATTTATTTATAGAATGCATATAATTGAATGGAACATATATATATTTGCAAAATTATGTGAAGGAGGAGGAGAATCGATGTTGATATGTTGAGGTTTGGTTTTATGGTATGTGAAAAATGGGAGCTAAGTAGAATAATTTAATGAATATTTTTAATGTAGATGTACAAGCTATGATGGATACCGTAGTTATCATGAAATATGCCCTATAATTTCTATGTAATAAAAGATCGTGTATGTGGAGAATAATAGTAAAAATAAAATATGATATATGTTTATAGTAATATTATAAACATATCTATCAAATTTCTTGAAGAAAATATTTATTTATTTAGGAGTGTGTGTACCAAAGAGTGAAAATGTAGTGGGCTCAATATAGAAACTTGCTTCTCAATTTGTGCCTTGAAAATGGATGAATTTGACTAAGTGTTCAACATGTAACTTGTTTATCTATGTGTTTACTAAGTTTTTGTAAAATATCTTTGAAAAATATTTACCCAATTAAAAGTTATTGGCATTTTACTAAACTGTGGCATTGCTGCATATGAGAAATTCCAAACTAAACTTTATCTTTTTGTTGGCCATTGTAATGAAATATTTACAGAAAAGAGTATACATGAAAATGTTCACCTATATGCCTAATATGTTCATATAAAATAATTTTTGAAGTAAATAAATGTTTAGAGGGTTATACCCAAATTTTCCAAACTTAACAATATTACACCTTAAAAATATTATACTAGTTTCTTGTACCTTGTAATTTATTTCATAATGCTTTTAGGCAAATTCACTAAAGAAAAATCAAAATATTAGGATGTATTTTAAACACATGCAAAATATCATCAAATTTTACGAGTTCAATAGGAAGATATGATCTTTTATACAAAGTATATCAAATTGGAAATTTTGGCCCCTAAACCACATTTTCCCAAAGCTCAAATTTTCTTTAGTAATCAATAATTATTGATTATAAATAAATATATAAAAACCCTTGGTATGATCTAAATATTAAAATAATATTTAGATGTGTGGTGTCTTGATGACCTTTTCACCTGAGATTAAAAATCATCATAATAAATTCTAAATAAATACATTAGTTGTATGCTAAGAAAGAATTAAAATTTTGAAGGCATCGAGGTTGCAAGGGAATTAAAGGTCCATAAACAAAATTATCCTATCATGACTTAGAACTAGCTGCAGTGGTTCATGCCTTGAAGATTTGGAGGCACTATATCTATGGATGGAAATGCGGGATCTACACCAACAAAAAAAAGCTTGAAATACTTCTTTGAGTAAAAAGAACTCAATATGAGAAAAAGGAGATGGTTACAACTTAAGAAAAATAACGATTGCACTATCAACTACCATTCTAAAAAGGCAAATGTGGTAGCTGAAGCACTCAGTAGAAATTGAATAATGAACTTGCGAAATTGAAGGTTAACATAGCAATGTCACCACAAGATGCTATGCTAGCAGTATTAACGATACTACCAACCCTAAAGGAGCGGATCATTAATGCATATAATTAAAGGAATATGAGTTCCTAAACAACATGCAGTCATTAGCAAAAAGTGAAGACACAAAAGGATTCCCAAAGGATCAAAATAGTGCCTTATTATTTCAAGGAATGATATGTTTGCCTAAGAATAAGGAGTTAAGAAATGAAATCTTGACGGAGGCACATTGTACTCCGTACACGATTCATCCTGGAGGAACCAAAATGTATCAAGACTTTAAGAAACTATTCTGGTTGAGGAACATAAAGGATTGCATCACAAATTTTGTTAGAAGATGCTTAACATGCCAGCAAATCAAGGTAGAACACCAAAAATCCTAAGGCCTGTTAGAGCCTTTGAAAATACTAGAATGGAAGTAGAAACATGTCACGATGGATTTTATTGATGGGTTACCCTGAAGCCTACGTTGAAATCATATAATATGGGTAATTGTCGATAGATTGACCAAGAAAACACACTTTCTACCCATAAAGATGAACTACACTATGGACAAATTGGCTCAAATTTATCTTGGAGAGTAGTGATATTGCATGGTGTACCAGTTTCAGAATTCTGACAGGGATACTCATTTTACTTCTAACTTCTGACGTAAGCTACAAGACGCAATGTGAACTCAGTTGAAGTTCAGTATCACATACCACCCTCAAATTGATGAACAAACAGAGAGAACCAACCAAACAATTGAAGATATGTTAAGGGCATGTATCCTGGATTTGGAGGAAGTTGGGAAAATTATATACTCCTAATAGAGTTTGCCTATAACAACAGTTACCAAGCGATAATTTGCATGGCTTCATATGAGGCTCTCTATGGAAGAAAATATAGGTCACACTCTATTGAGATGAGGTTGGAGAAAGAAAGTTGTTGGAACTCTAGATTGTTGATAAAAGGGTTATGGGCATAAACTAGATTAGAGAAAGAATCGAAATAGCAAAAGATTAACAAAAGACTATGCTGACAAAAAACAAAAAGATCAAAAGTACCAGCTAGGAGACAATGTGTTCCTAAACGCAATAATAGTGAAAGGCATTGTGAGTTTTGGAAAAAGAAGAAACTTAAACTAAGATTTATTGGGCCATACGAAGTCTTGGAAACTATTGGGAAAACAACCTACAAATAAGCTTTACCACCCAATTTATTTGGAATTCACAATGTCTTTCATGTGTCAATATTACGGGCTTTCATATACGACCCAAGCCATGTGGTCAATTATCAAGATGTCATATTGCACAATGACTTAACATTTAAAGAAGGATCCGTTGCCATTCTCGATCATAAGGAAGAAATTTTGAGAAACAAAAAATTGGAATAGACATAGAAGTGAAGAAGCTATTTGTCAAGGTGTTGTGGAATAGAAATATTAGTCAAGGTGTTGTGGAATAGACATAGAAGTGAAGAAGCTACTTGGGAACGTGAAGACAAAATTTTTGCTAAATATCCACAATTAATCAAAAAGGTATATAATTTTAATTGAGTTGGTATCTATATCATTGATATTGTCAATTTCGGAAGAGGATATCCATACTTATACATATGTTATTCAATTACTCATTTATTAAGTTGACAATACAGCTTCAGAGTAGATAATAAAATTCTTTTATAATAGATAGTTATGTATTGATACAATGATAAATAATAAAGGGCTTCATCTAAAGAGGTAATATGAGAGACATAAATTCTAAAAATTTTCACTCTTACAATAATTGATATGTATTAGATATCGAGGACTAAATTTTATTTAGTGGGGAAGGGTGTATTAGCCATTTGTTTTTACACATAAATGTATATATGTGTTTATAGGATAGTAAATGAAAATATATATTGGTAAAGATATATACATAAATAGTATAATTGATTTAAAAAAATTAAAGCCAATATCCTATATATATAATCACTAATAATAGGATATTTATAAAGTAAATAATAATAATAATAATGATAATCACAATAATAATAATAATAATAATAATAATAATATGAAAAGGGGAAAAGGACTAGAATGCGAATCTGTATCGAAAATATCCTTCCCTTATCGCACAAATAAAAATCACGCTTTAGGTCAAACCATTATTACAAATCTGCATCATTACAAATCCTAATGATGGACTGCAGCAAATCTTAGAAAATGGAAAAAGACATCTACAAAATGTTCCTCCAATCCTCATTCAATCCTACCAACAACTTCTTCCTTTCTAAACCGCTCTGAGCATATCAAATCTCTATTCCATAAACTAATAGTCTTTCTTCAAATATTGTTCATCTCTCTATTTTATCTAAATGACGTTCGTTAAACATTGTTCCTCTCTCTATTCCATACACTAAATGTCGTTCTTCAAACACTGTTCCTCTCTGTCTCAATGGAAGGTCTTATTTTTTTAAACTCATGAAAAAAGTGTTAGAGTGTTGAAGGTGAGCATTTCAAATCTTCTATTCTTATGTTCTTCTAATACATTTTCCAATATTTGTAAATCTTTTCTATATTCAAGATATTAGGCCTTTCTCTAAACTCACAGTCTAAACTCATGTCCCAAACAGTGCCAGAGCGTTAAGGTGAGAATTTCACGATGCATCTTACAGAGAGATCGTACTTACGTTTTCTTCTCTCCACAGTAATAAGTTTCTTTCTAAACCTAGTAATCATAACGAGTTTCCTTTCTATATTTCATCTAGTAGTAGAAGAGGGGCTATCCACTAAAAAGATACATCTCGACAAATATTCTCTAACTTAAACTGCAAAGATAATTCTCTTACCTTATTTATTTGTAGAATATGTAGAATAGTGAATGAGAATAGGAACGTAAAGAAACTAATAGATTAAATGAGAAAGGAAAGAAAAATAGGAATGTAAAAATACGATTCCCTCTGGGATGACTCCCTTCAGTCAAAGCCAGCCTAATGCAAAACAAGATTGATTATCCAATGTCTTTCCTTTGCCTCTACCCCTTTATTTATAATCCTTTATTCTAGTAGCTTATTCATTAATAAGGAAAGAATTTATTCATTTTCAATTCTGCTCCTCCCCCACTAAAATAGTGATTTGCCCGATTATGCCAGAATAAATATGGTATGGCTGACCCCCCTTGATTAACTCTATTAACTTATCCCTCAATGGAAACATCATTTTTCATATGGCTGACCCCCCTTGATTGACTCTATCAACTTATCCCCTGATGGAAACATCATTTTCCATAATACTAGAATTTGGAACAAGGATTTTAGTTGTGTTGTGATCTGGTAGGGGTCATGATAACTCAGACCTAATTTTGAGTTTTTCGGTGGACGAAGAGAATATTTTTTGTAGCGTAGGCTTAGAATAACTCTATCACCTCCTTGAAAACTCACCACTCTTTGATGACTATTTGTTGTCCACTGCATATGTTATTGAACTCTTGTGAGATTTTTTTAATATTTGTGGCTCCCTATGACATCGAAGTAATCCTTCTGCTACTTCTTTCACACATATTTTTCCTGGTAAGAATTGATATAAAGTTGGAGGAGAAGCAATACAATGTAATGGAATTATTAAGTCATCAACCAAAAACTAGGTCATCGCTACATCAGAATTTGGTAATTCAACTTGTTTGTCCGTGATTTGAACATCATTATTGGCTATGGTCTAGTTGGGGATACATTCTTGGAGAGGGCTTTGAGTGCTCATTTCTCTGAGGTTACTGGGTTGGGAATCCCCACCACTTATCTTGTCGCTTTCTTGTTTTAGGAGTACGTAGAGCATCTACTCTATCATGTCCAATTTATTGAGCCTAGATTCTTGCTCCGAGAATTTGTTAACAATTAAAATGACTTTTTTGAAAAGTGAGTTAATTTTTTCAAATAGTATGCTGACGACCCTTTGTATGGACTCAGCATTCTTCTCTATCGCCTCCACTCGAGCTTTCATTCGGCGTGTGTGGCATCCGGCAAGTTGGACCAATTTGATAGAGTAAAGAACATAATGGATTAAATGAGAAAGGAAAGAACAATAGGAACGTAAAAATATGACTCCCCCTGGGATGACACCCATCAGCCAAAGGCTGCCTAATGCAAATTAAGATTGATTATCCAACGTCCCTCCCTTTGCCTCTACCCCTTTATTATAACTCTTTATTCTAGTAGCTTTTTCATTAATAAGGAAATAATATATCCGTTATCAATTTTGTACCCCCAATCAACTCCTCTTCCCCCACTAGATTAGTAATTAGCCAGATTATGGCAGAATAAATAAAATATGGCTGACCTCCCTTGATTGACTCTATCAAACATATAAAACATGCAAAATCATGTGTAGGAGGAGGGGAATCAATGTTGATATGTTGAGATTTGGTTTTACGGTATGTGAAAAATGGGAGCTAAATAGAATAACTTAATGTACATTTTTAATATAGATGTACAAGCTATGATTTATCAAGAAATCTGCCCTATAATTTCTATGTGATAAAAGATCATGTATGTTGAGAATAATAGTAAAAATAAAACATGATATATTTTTATTGTGATATTGTAAACATATCTATTAAATTTCTTGAAGAAATATTTAGTTATTTAGAAGTTGTATGTACCAAAGAGTGAAAATATAGTGGGCTCACTGCAAGAACTTGTTATTCAATTTGCGCTTTGAAAATGGATTAATTTGACTAATTGTTGAACATAAAACTTGTTTATCTGTGTGTCCACTATATTTTTGCAAAATATTTTTAAAAAATATTTACTCAAATGAAAGTTATAGGCACTTTACTAAATTATGGTAGTGTCACATACAGGAAAATTCAAACTAAACTTCATCTTTTTGTTGGACATTGGAATGAAATGTTTACAGAAAAGAGTATATATGACAATGTTCACCTATATGCTAATGTGTTCATATAAAATAGTTTTTGAAGTAAATAAATATTTAGAGATTAGTTAATACCCAAAATTTCCAAATATAACAATATTACGCTTTAAAAACCTTATACTAATTTCTTGTACCTTGTGATTTATTTCATAACGCTTTTAGACGAATTCATTATAGAGAAATCAAAATATTAGGATGTCTTTTATATATATTGCAAAATATCATCAAATTTTACGAGTTCAATAGGAAGATTATCTTCAAAATATGATCTTTTATAGTAAGTATATCAAACTGGAAATTTTGGCCCATAAACCACATTTTCCCAGATCTCAAATTTTCTTTAGTAATCAATAATTATTGATTATAAATAAATATATGAAAACCCCTAAGTGTGATCTAAATATTAAAATAATATTTAGATGAGTGATGTCATTGTGACCTTTTAACATAAGATTAGATATCATCATAATAATTTCTAAATAAATACACTTAATTGTGTGCTAAGAAATAATTAAAATTTTTAAGGATTCGAGGTTGCGAAGGAAACTAGCAATAAAAACGCTCATCCTCAATATTTACCTTAAATTTTATCTTTGCGTGAGTCATCTTTAAAAAGGTGGGCTTTTTATTACGATTCTATAATGAACTTGATTTTGTTAATTGACGTATGAATGTGCATGAAAAGTTACCTAAGACCGGTGGGCCGAGAACCTGTATGTACAGTTGGCCTTATTGTCAATAAGAAAAGACGGACGCGTTTGCATAATTTTGACGGATTAAATAATGAGCGCTTTCGGGCGATTTGACTATAGGTTAAAGTTCATGAGGTTTGTTTCACAAAAGATGAAATTATTTCTAGTTGTGAAATCTAACAGGAAATCCCTCACTGAGTATATTTTTTTGTGCTCACCCCACTCTATGTTTCCTTCTACAAATGATGTTGTGTAGTTGGCATGGCAAATGATGAGTTGGAGGGTCGGTTGGTTGCAGCTAGAAGTACTAAGTATTTTACTTTGTTTCACTAAAAGACTGCTACTTCATTGATTCTAAAATATTTGTTTCAAATTCTCTTTACGGTTTCACTAATCTCTATATATATTATTAGTACGTATTCAACTTGATTAATTTAATTTAACACTTTAAAAAAAATTATAATTCTCATTTATATTGTCATAAAAATTTCATAACAAAATGAATTGTGCTATGTTTTCTGCCTCTTTCTTCAAGTTGTCTGCAATTTATATGATGTATGGATGCTGCAAAAGGAAACTAGGGCTCAAAAATTGAAGTTTCAATTTTTTCGGAGATATTCAACCGGAATTTAGTAAATTCGACCTGAATATGCACTGGTTGTAACTTTAATTTGTACAAAATATGCACGGGTTTGATTTCGGGTCAATACAATCCGCTCAATTTTATCAGAAATTTGACCCGAATATTTTGAGGGACCAAATTTCTCAAATTTTAGCAGCTCCCTGAATTCCGTCATACTCCCTTCGTCCCATAAAAACGTTTACACATTTTTTGGGTGTCCCATAGAAAGATTTGCATTTCCCTTTATAGTAAATGGGACTCACACAAAATATTTAAATATCTCCACGGGACCAATAACACTACACTAATACAACTACCCACGATACATTAAAATATTTCGCTCAACTCAATACACATTAAAATACTATATTCCTTAATTCCCATGCAACAAGAATATATAAACCTTTCTATGGGATGGAGGGAGTATTGGATATTGTGCAAAATTTTCGTGGCTCAAATATTCGACCCGAATATGCAAAATTCGGGTTGAATTTATCTCATTTTCAAACTTTTTCATTTTCTTCCTTTTCCTTTGCTTCCTTCATGCGTTCCTCTTCAATTTTGTTTGTTTATATGCCATTTCCTCCAAGAATTTACACATAAATCACAACTTGTCTTACAAACATCAATTTAATGAAAATACAGAAATAAAGACGCGAAAAAAATAAAAAACACTCATAACCACACACAAAAAACTCTAAATTCATGCAAATTTTAATACCAAACAAACTCTCCAAATTTAGCATGTTGCCTGTCCCCAAGCAACGGAAAAGAAAATAAAAGGACAAGGGAAAAATTTATTGGATTGTATACTAAAAGCCTAACTTTAGTATGAACAATGTTTTTACAATATTTTAAAATGAGAATCATTAATCAAATAATTGAATCTTATATTTTGTTTATATGTCAATGTAATTGTCCATTTACTTTATATTTTAGATTATATTGTGTGTGGCGTCGCAGAAAGATCATATTATCAGTTCCTTATAAAGTATAAATCGATGCTCACAATCGAGATAGACAGGGACAATCTATCGGGATGGTTATAGTGTGATTTGGTATTAGTTTGTCCTGACTATAAAATTACACTGGTGCACTTTGTGTATATTGAGCAGAACCGCTTGAGATAGTTTGATTTATACTGACTATATAAAAGAACATGACCTCAGTTATTATGGAAGTCCGTACTCTTAAACCCAAAATAATAACCTCGGCACGTAATTTAATATTTATTTCTTTGATTCATCAATGAGTGTGATCTAATTTTTAAAACAATATGCTCGATGAGTTGAAAAATGATACTGTCTCTATGGTGTGGTGCACATTGTAGAAGGAATCAGTGTCCTAATAATTTAGACTGATGATGTCCCCTTGAGGAGCTCATAAAGATTATTATATAAAACCCTGCAGGTGGATTTGTTCTAGCATGATAATAAGGTTGAGTGGAACTACTCTTGGATAAGAGATTAATTAATTGAGTTGTCAGTAACTCATTAAATTAATGAGCATTGTATATTTTAAACACGGGAAGTTAAATGGGCTTATAATAAGAAGGAGTTCATAACGTAATTTGGAATTAGGATGGCAATGTAATAATAATTCTTTAGTATACTGAATTATTATTATTGGGCATAAGTATAATTTAGGACTAAACTTGGATGCCTAAGCCCAATGGGAGACTCAATCCTAATTTCTACACCTGGTTCCTGTTGTAGCTTATAAATAAACTATCTCAGTAGTCTTAAATCAGTTTTACACGCCTAAAATCATGAAATAAGTGATGAGAGAGAAAAAAAATCTTGCGATGCCTGAAATCTCAAAATCTTAATTTCGAGATGAAATTCGGCGGCAGAAATTATTTTGGAAAGACTGCGGATTGAGATCACATAGAGAATCATCACCCACATGACGTGTGGACGAGGCATGGGAATACAACAAAAGATCAAGAAGTTGTTTCTGCAGGTCGCGAATCAAACTTCTCCACCAGTATTCGGTGAAAGGTAATGCTTTTGGATTATTCCGCTGTATTAGAATTGTATGAAATACGAACGGATTACGTAGGCCATATTATCCAGTCACCATCAATATTTGCATAAACTTTCGTGCTTGTATATAAAAGTATCATGAATATTAACTAATTCTAAGGATCATCAACAAAGATTAGGATTCGAGATATTGAAAATTAAAATAATTTGCATTGAAAAAGTTCAATATCCAAAGACTCTTGCATAATTGTTCCTAATTTCTTAACCTCTGAAGATGTGTATCTTTCTTAGTACATTTCTTTTAAAGGGATGTGTATGCTCTCATCAACGGATTTAACTGCAATCACCATATGATTGTAAAACGACCCATTCTCCAAAACTCAATCAATATTCATTGAAGATCAATAAGGTCTTTCATTTGAATGTAATGTAAGGCTTTTTGGATTAGGGAAGGATATAAATATGAAAATAAGTAACTTAAAAGTATAGAAAATTCCTATAAAAAGAGCAATTTGATTAACCTAGTGAGGGGAACCCATCTATACAATTATAGTACCTTCATGAGAATTAAGAGTTTGAATCAATTGTATGAGCCTTTTTTTAGCTTTTATTGAGTTCATATCCTTTACTCCATGGTCATTGGGATTAGGTGCATTGAGTGATTGCCTCTACGCTTTGATCAATGAGATAAACCATTATGTATCCTTAAGTCTAGAATTATCCTTAGTCATAGTGTGGATAGTCCTGCTACTTCTTTATATTGACATTTCATCCACTTGATTTCATCTTTTGATTATTGATAATTGTTTGTTTGTTTACTTGTTCATTTATTTTATTAATTGTTACTCGTGATTGCTAATCACGCCCAAACCATATTTCTATTGCTCTTATAAAGATGATTAAATACAAATATGGATACACTTAAGGTCGACATCTCTCGTAGACCAATATTTAACTTGGTCACCTAAAAACTACACGATATAGTACACTTCTCTAATCACACACAAAGAATTTAGTGATCACAAACTCCGGATGCGGCTAGCCCATTGGGCTAATCTTGTGGCATCCCTTGATTGCACCATGTGAGTTACACAAATTTAATTCTCTAACAGCATGATTGGTATGGTGGAATGACTTGAGAATGGAATCAACATTCTCAATATCATTCCCATTCCCATGTTTGGTATAATTTATTAAATGGGAATGCCCATTCCATAAGGAATGTCTATTCCCTTAAACATGAGAATCACCATTCCTTCAATACTCCATGGGAATCAATTATTTATATTTATTTATTTATGGATTAATTACTCCAAGGTACACACTTTGTACCCCTAATTACTATTAGATACATTGATTTAAAATAATTATTATTATATACAAAATATTAAAGTAAAATACCAAATATACCCCTAAACCCATACACTTTTAAACCACAAATCCCAATCACCGCCGGACCACGACTGGACCACCTGCTGGATCGCCGCCGCCGCCGGCCGGTCGCCGGACCGCCAGCCGGCCATCGAAAAATGCCACCGGCCGCCATCGGAATATGCCATCGGCCGGTCACCGGAGTACTGCGGGACCGCCGGCTGGCCATCGGAAAAGTCATCGGACCGCCGCCACTGCTGCCGGACCACCGCCGGACCACCACATTTTTTGCTGCACACACTTTTTTTTGCTGCACACATTTTTTTCTACTGTACACACTTTCCTGTAAACGAACACTTACTGCACACAACATTTACGTGCAGCACATTTGTAGGGGTAATATTGGAATATCACTATATATTTTTTGTAGTTAGTAGTAATACTTTTGTATGTTTGTATCTCATAGTAATTAAGGGTTTTTTGTGTACCTAGTAGTAATCCTCCCTTTATTTATTTTATCTATTTTTATAATACATATATTAGAATTATAAATAATTATTTTTATATCACATTTCATTTCATATAGTTATGAAAATTAAAAATAAGTTAATATATTTTTTAAATTAACATATAATTTTCATATTAAAAATTTTAATATATTAAATTATTTATTAAAAGTACTAAATTATTTAAAATATAAATAAAAGAAATCATATATTTCAATTCATATTATAATAAAAATAATAAAATTTAAATTATTTAAAAAATAAAAAGTTATATATTCAATAAATATTTATTATAAAAATTATTTAATATATATAAATTATTATTATTTTTAAATTAAATACACGTGTTTGTAATATTAAATATAAAATTTATTTTTATTTTTATTAATCACTTAATAATTATTAAATAAATTACATATAATTTTTAATTTAAATTTTAAATTATATAAATATTTATTTACACTTTAACCTTATAATTTTTCTATTGTATAATTATAAAAATATATTAAATTATTGAGACTTTAATTAATTTAAAATATAAATAAAATATTAATAATGAAATTTAAATCAAATTAAAAAATGTATTTCTATTCCTTCATCCATTCCTAATTAATACCAATCATAGTAATAATTATTTTTAATCATTCCTTTCTTATGTCTATTCTATTCATGAGTTCATTCCATTCTAATATAATTTCATTCAATTATACCAATCATGCCGTTACAATATTTATTCCATGTGAGACAAGCTCTTCTAAGTTTCCCTTTTCTCTTCACTTTCCTTATTTTTCTTGTAATTAAACTGTAAACTTTATGTATTACTTACTCATTCACCCGAAATTGAAGGAGCAAAGTTATATATAAGTTCATCTACTTGAAACATAGTTTTCGAATACGCAATTACTTTTCATTTTCCACAAACAAAATATTACAAGAATATAGGTCAAAGATAGGTTTGACCCAACTTATATAAAGATCAATTTCAACATTCTCGACAAGTCAAAGTTTGTTGCAACGATGATTCTCTCTTGTTTCGTTGACGTGTTTTGTTTTTTCAAATTGTAGAAAGAAACTTTGCTTTTTACCTAAATTAATGTATGCAATCTGTTAGTAATGTTGATACGTTTGTATTTTATAACCACTTATGTACCGGATCCAAGCATATACTACTTATGTACATGACTCAAATTCTCATTCACTATTTGTACAAATATTAATAAAAATTGCTTTTTAAATTATTTTTGGGGTAATTATATCATTATATAATGAAAAGGCGAATTATGGGTAGAAATAAATGTCAAAGGACTATATCACAAAACATGTTATACGTAAATGTTTAGCAGGTTATAATTAAAATACAAAGCTGCTGCAAAGTGGGCCAGTTGGATCAATAGTGTATCTGACTCGATGAGATGTTGTTATATATAAGCATTTACTTATCTTAAAATAGACATATTATTATATTAAAGTTATGCAGGATTGACAAAACACTCAATTTTTTACACTTCAATATCTTTACCAATAATAAATAACATTTATATCAATTTTAATCAAATGCCACTTTGAACTTTTATATCCCCACCATTCAACTTATAATATTAATATACAATATGTCCTTATGGGTGAATATGTAGGTGTGTGTCGGTTCCAATATAGGCAAATAGATGATATTATAAAAAGAAAAAAATAAAAGAGTACATAAATGAGAGAAATTGATAGAATGATTCAAAAGTGATAATTTAAATAGCCAAACAAATGGCTTTAAAAAGAAGACCAAATCAGGTGGCCTCGTTAAAAAGCATTCTAGCCCTCTAAACTTTAACATCCTAGCCCTCTAAGCCAATTCAGATGCTTCAAAGTCTGCTTATCAATATAGGATGTTGTAGTCATGAAAAAGCTCTTCATCATTTAATGCTATCAAAGATTGGGCAAAGCCTAGCGATCTATCATAGCATTGTTCTATAAAAAGAACATGAATAATCCCTCAAGCTACTCCTTCAATCTGAAAAGTTAAAACCTGGAGCTATATGTGAATGAAAAAGTACATTACAATAAGTATAGTATAGTTGACGATTCAAACAAAACAAGTACCACAGCCCACATCATCATCCTTAAAACCATAGAAGAATTGCTATCAGCCGAGTATAGCACATTCAAAACAGTAGCAATAATGTTATGCGAGGGGTCTCTATATCTAAATCAAGGGGTCTCTATATCTAAATCAAGAGCCGTGCTATCCACAAAGAGAACCACAAAAAAAATTGTATTGCTGCTTGGTAGCAGCAAGCATATTCAAATAGAAATGGATTGATAAAGGCTTTTTCCTGAGTAATTCCATCAAAAACGTACAGAGCCCAATAATCCATAAACAGAGTATTGAAATTACTCCAAAAGGGAGAAGTCCATAACCTGTGAGATGTTAAACACCACCGTGAACCGGCGGAATCAACCATCGACTAAACAGCAGACGAAGTTGAACGATATGAGGCTGTTCGGAGTCACTGAGAAGAGACCAGGCCCGTCTGTTGTAGCAAGGGGAGGCGGGGCCCAGAATTGAACAATCCCACTGTTGGAAATAGGGATTGACTGAGAGGCTGCTGGCGGCAGGCATCAGCAGCTGAGATGGCGGCAGCCGTGAAGGGGAGGACCCACGGTAGGTTTCTCCAGATCGGAAGCATAAGAGCCGCCAATAGAGTACTCATGGGCAGTGGGGATCATCAGGTTGATCGATGGCAGCATAAAAGAACCCCTAAACAGGGAAGGAGTAGAAGCGCAACACCTAAAAATCGGCTAAGAGCACTATCAATTGGAGGCGGTGAGAGACGATATGATAAACCCAGATTGAGCGCAAGCCTAGAAGGCTTCGATTGGGGGCAGATTCACGATGCTTGAATGTGTAGTCGCCAGAAAATATCTACGGTCGGCGAAGCCATCAGCAGAGGAGAAGGACATCGCGCACCGGTGTAATCGATTGACGGAAGAAACTGCCTCGGGCAAAGCGCCAAACGGCCAGAGAACACCAACACCGAGGGAGAAAGGCCAGAGGAAATCGCACAAAGCGATGGCAAGCGTCGGGCATCAGCGGCCACAAAGCTGGGAGAAACCGAAGTGGAGTCTCCGACGGCTGATTTCACATGGGTAGCCGCTAAATCGGAACTAACTAGCCTAGCCAGCGGGCGGTGAATGGCGGAATTTGGCCTAGCCAGTGGGTCACCAATCAATCGAAAATCGACGATGGGGAGACCTCCAAGAGATAATAAAATCCAAACACGCAGCAGCAGGTATGGTTGGGGTAAATCGCGCAAGGCAAAAACAACGGCGTCAAGGCTCGTCGATAGATGTTGGAACGGGCTGGGTGGCCGGATAAATCTGACCAAGTGGCGGCAGCCATAGAAAAAGGGAAAACAGGGATCCCTTGGCAGGAAGGGTTCGTGGAAAACAGGGTCGTAAGGTGTTGGCGCTGTAATTTGAAGTCCATGAGCCCTTTGTGAAGATCGAAGGGAGAAAATCCCATGAGTCATTGACGGCAGTCAATTTAGGGTTTCGAGGGAGGGGGAGAAAAAAATAGAGAGAGAAATAATTTGAAGCGTCGGTTCCAATATATGTACATATGTTAATTTCGATTTTGGCACGGATCTCATGTCGGTTCCGATGTAGGTACGGATGTACGTTTCGATGTCGGTAGGAATCCTGTGTCAGTTCAGATGTAGGTTTTGATATTGAAGGGAATGGCAGCGGTGGTGATTTGGTCCTTATATCCAATTTTCCCTTTAAGGTATTTTGGTCCTTATGGGTACTATTTGGTTAAAAAAGAAATAAAATATATAAAATGTCGGTATTAATTTTTAACAATTAAGTTTTTGTTAATTTTATCAAATGAAACTTAAAGTTATATAGTTTGTTATTAAAAAAAAAGTTTGGGTACATAATTTCTAAAGATGTACAGAATATTAATAAAAAGACCATTTCATGTAATTAGTTCTGCAAGATTGATAAATACTAATAACATCTTAATCTTAATATATATAAAAGTAGAATAAATCCAATCCGAGCTATCTATTTCTCAAACAAATCTCAGTCACCCGTTAAAATAATTAAATAACTGTAATTATGACATTCAAATTAGGAAATAATTTAGTCTAAATCCTGACCATCGATTTTTTAAATAAATCTCTGTCACCCATTAAAATAATTAAATAATTAAATAATTATAATTATGACTTTTCGAATAAGATTTTATTTATTAAAACTTTAATAATACTAAATATATTATTTGAATATATTCAAAATTTTTAAATAAATCTCCGCCACCCATTAAAATAATTAAATAATTATAATTATTACTTTTTCAATATTTTCAAATCAGGAAATAAGTATTATTTATTAAAAATTGAATAATATGAATATATTTTCATAAAATTCACACACAATATTAATATTACTATACATCGAAAAAGATGTTTTTCTCTCTAGGGTTTTTCCCTTTTTCTAAACTTTTCTGATCGTCTATCACTTTCCAGCATGGAGGAGCTGCCACTCGATGGCCCCTCCCACCTACCTGTTTCTAATCTACATCAAGCTCCTTCTTCCTCAACGTTCCCTTCGTTTGAGGAATTACTCCATCAGAATTGTGCCAACATCGGTAACTCCATTCCTGCAGATTCTCGGGTTGAACGGCTGAACATTGGCTCTAACCCCAGGACTTCCCCTTGGAGGTCCACGGATCATGATATCTTAGGGTTTGCTCTAGCTACAAATGCTAACTTGCTACACAAGCCTCCTTTAGGGTTTGATCATCGTAACCCTAATCCTGGTATGCATGAGGGATCCCAGCGCAACTCTCTGCCGAGGGTAGATGATTCCTATGGCGTGCTAGGAATCCTGGGGATCCAATTGCACGAATGAAGAGGGCCATATGCAAGAGACCCTACGGGGATCCTGTGGCGAGGCCAATTGATAAATCAGGTGATACCTTAACTTTATCAATAAACAAAACATTCTATGTAATATGTAAAAACTTGTTCTCGAAATTTGTTATTGTCAGGGTTTTGAATGAGAAGGGATCCAAACCTCTTTCTCAATCTGAGATCGACAATCTATTGAAGAAAATGCTAAGCATCAAGGAGCTGTTGATTATCCCATTGGGCAGAGGTTATTATTCTGTTATGATTGATAATGAGGAGCAGAGGGCTTCCATATTGAAGATTAAATAATTCATTGATATGGGGACAATTTAATTGAGGATACAACAGTGGTCCCCTTCCTTTAATCCTTACAAGATCAAGTTATCCGTTGTCCCTATATGGATCCGAATATATGAGCTTTCTTTGGAGCTATGGCATGAGGAGGTTATAAAGTATATTGCTCGAGCGGTTGGGATACCAATTCGAATAGATGCTAAAACTTTGGATGGCTCGACGGGTCATTTTGCTTGGGTCATGGTGGAAGCTGATGTACAGGAGGAGTTCCCTAAGCATATGAATATTGATACATCGGAAAATATTATCCATGTATCATTTGGTTATGAGTATATTCTAGAATATTGCAAATTTTGCCATATTTTGGGATATAGTGTGGTGAACTGCTTTAAGAACCATGGAAGAGAACTCACCGTAAGGAAAATGCTAATAAAGCCAATACTCAAAGAGGTTTTGTGGCTCCATCTAAGATATGGACACACAGAGAGACTCCTGCTCAGCCGGTGCCTACTTCTAATAAATTTGATGGCCTCGATCTGGAGGATGGCGAGATAAATAGGGAGACGTGCCAAGATGAATCAAAAGTTCAGGATGATCACTAGATGGAGGATGAGGACAACAAAGATGATGATGTTGATATACACAGTCAGGGGGAAGATAGAGATGAGGATATCCTTTCTGAGGAAAACAGTGTTGATGAGGAATGTGATGATGAGGGAATTGATCTTGAGAGTGTTTAGGACAGTGATGGTGAAGATAAACAGCAAACTGATGGTGGAAAGTTACAGGACTTGTCTTTGGTTGTCCGTGAGGAGGAATCGATTCCAGTTGCTGTTCTTAGCCCAGAGGGGGCTGTTAGTCCCCCAACTAGCACTCAGATAGTGGTTGCCAAGGAACCTAAATCGACTGTGCGATACACTAGCAGTAGTGCATCGCGATTCATTCGATCAGATCCACCTGTGACGCGCTTTCTTGTCCCTGAAGTGCCTAGTGTTAAACATGATTTGCCCCAGAAAAAACCTGGAAAAAATATGCATTCCACTACTACACGAGAATGGGAGAACTCTGAAAAGCCACCGAAACATGGTCGAAATACACGTAAATAATAAAAGTGCTTTTCTGGAATGTTCGAGGGAATGGGAAGACATCAACCCAGAATGTCATTAAACAACCTAGCCACATGAACAAGCCTGCATGGTTAGCTATTGCTGAGCTAAAGGTGCTGTTTAATTCTGTTCCTAGTCATATGTGGTCGAGCATGGGATTTAGCTTTGCAGGGCACAATCAAAGGGAAAATCTTCGCCCAAACATCTGGGTTTTCTACAACCCATCCATCATCTCTCAGGTACAGGTTATTTTCTGTTCCTCACAAATAATGATATTTGACTTTATCCATAATGCTACCAATTATCATTTTGGATTTGTTCATGCAAGCGCGGATGACATCGTTCATCGTGAGCTTTGGTGTGATATTATTTCGTATTTAAGCAATAATATAATGATCATAGGAGATTTCAATTTTGTTAAGGGTTCCCATGAACGCTTACACAGTGCTTGATATGATAATTTGGGGCCGATAGAATTCAGGGAATTCCTCGATACCTCCGGATTACATGATTTGGATTTGCAAGGTGCTAGGTTCACTTGGGTGAGTTGGTCAGCTACAAGAGAAATGAGGGCTTCAAGGATTGATAGAGTGATGGTGGATGATGGGTTTTTGGATGCTTGGGACTGTATTGAAAGCATTGTTTTGGCAAGGCATGAATCTGATCACACCCCAATTCTTGTCTCTTGCAAGCAAAAGGAGAGCCTTCCTAAGCCGTTCAGATTTCAGAAAATGTGGTTGCAGGATACTGGGTTATTTGTTTTACCAAAAACATCATGGAAGGAACCAATGCTACATGGGGATCCTATCACTCAATTTGCGGCCAAATTGAAAAGGCTGAAAGTGGCTCTTAAAAATTAGAATCTGGATTCATTTGGGAACATTTTTGATGAGGTGGATACAACTTTACGTACATTGAGGGAGATTCAGATTGGAGTTGGGGCAGATGGGGATAATGAGGATCTTTTTTTGCAAGAAGTTGATGCTCACATGGCTTTAAATAAGGTACTTTCCCAAAAGCACGATTTCCTCAAGCAGAAGAGTAGAGCTTCTTGGCTCAAGGATGGGGATAGAAATTCAGAGTTCTTTCATAAATATCGTAGGGTTCAGGGAACTAAATCAGCAATTATGGTTATGGAAGTTGATGGGGGAGATTTCTAATGATAGAAGGGACATTGCGTAACATGTTATGCAATATTACACAAAGTTATTTAAAAAACCTAATGATGTGCAGAGTTTTGATCAACTTGACTTTATTACTAGGTTTGTTGGGGATGAAGAAAACAGAATACTTGCTGCCATTCCAGATCTGGAGGAGATTAAAAAGGCAATTATGAATCTCTCGGTGGATAGTGCGCCAGTGCCTGATGGTTTTAGGGGATCATTCTATCATAGGTGTTGGTACTTCATTGAGGAGGACCTTCGTAATGCAGTACAATATTTCTTTAGGCACTCATATTTGCCAGCGGGTATTAATTGTAACTTCATAGTACTGGTCCCAAAGGTGGATGGAGCTAAGAAAGTTGAGGACTACAAGCCTATCAACCTATGCAATTATCTATTTAAAATTATTAACAAGATTATGGCTACTTATTGGACCTATCTTGGCGAAGCATTTGAGTTATCATCAGTTTGGTTTTATACCTGGGAGAAGCATTCACAATTTCATAGCGGTGGCTTCGGAGAGCTTTAATTGCCTTAATAGCTCTAGACGAGGGGGAGTTGGATTCAAGATAGATATTAGAAAGGCCTTTGATACTCTACATTGGGATTTTGCATTGTATGTGTTGAAGAAGATGGGGTTTAAAAGCAACTTCATTGGCTGGATACATCGGATTTTCGTATCAGCAAAGGTCTCGGTACTTATCAATGAAAGTCCTGAGGGTTTTTTTAAATGTGGGAGAGGTGTTAGGCAAGGTGACCCATTATCTCCGTTACTATTTTGCATTGCTGAAGAGGTGCTTGGTAGATGGATTGAACATGAAATTGTGGAGGGAGTTATCAGACAAGCTCGTGCAAACAAGTCTATTCTTTTGCCTCCATATCTCTTTTATGCAGATGATATCTTACTATTTTGCCAGGGAGATGAGAAATCAATCGACGGGATTCGGAGAATATTGCAAGCTTATGCGGTAGTCTCTGGTCAGGAGTTCTATCCACTGAAGTCTAAGGACTTCTTTGGGTCTCATGTAAAGTCGGCAGTCAAGAGAAAGATCATTCATAACTTAAAACATACAGGAGGGGAAGTTTCCCTTCAAGTATCTATGTGCGCCAATCTTTATTGGTGCTCCAAAAAGAGAATACTTTCAGCATGCAACGGATAGTATTCTTAGTAAATTTCAAAGGTGGAAGGGGAACACTCTTTCAATGGCTGGGTGAATTTGTTTGGTGAATTCGGTGATTATCACCACTGCAGTTCATGTGATGATGGTTTACAATTGGCCTAGGCATCTTATAAAAATATTGAAGCTGCTTGTAGGAATTTTATATGGACTGGTGATGTCAATAAGCAAAGTCGATTCACGGTTCCAAGGCAGAAAATATGTTCTCCAGTTTCGAAAGGGGGCCTGGGATCAGGTCTCTTAGAGCTGCCAACGAGTCTTATATTATAAAACTGTCATGTGATATTATGGAGGGTGATGGCGCTTCAGCTATGATTAAAAGAAGGTGGTTCGATGGTACTCAATTGAGAAATAGATACACCATCTCTTCGATTAAGGGGGCTTGCATTGCACACATTAAAAGACTTAAGGAAGATGAGGTTTGGGTGGCGGGCTACAAATCCAAAGTCAGGTTTTGGCTAGACAATTGGATTGGAAAGCCTATTGCGGATTTAGTAAACATTCCACAAGAGTTCCGTCATGGATTTGATGAAATTATTGGAGATTATTTTTATGATGGATGCTGGCACTTTACTGAATGTTTTTCTAACTCTTTTTCTCACATTGTGGAGGCCATTCTAACTACTAGAATGTCTCCAAGTTTTGATGATTGCAGGTTTTGGAGTAAATCATTGCAAGGAAAGATTACATCCAAGATTGCACACATGCATACAAGACGATCATTTCTGCAAACGAATTGGGGCTCATGAATTTGGGCGAGCTTTATCCCCCCCCGGTGGTTGATTACAGTGTGGAAGGCTATAAAAGGGGTTCTCATTACATGGGAGGTGCTTTGGCAAAGGGGTTTTCAAGGGCCATCTAGATGTTACCTATGTAAGAATGCAGAGGAATCTATAGATCATATTTTCCTTGATTGCCCAGTGGCATTGGGGATACTACATAGAATCCTTGTGGGCTTTTCATTTGGAGGAAGATTGCACTTGGATCAGACATTCTTGGGATTCATGATACAGACTATAGGGATATCGAAAAGTAAACAGGTTTTATCTATTTGGAGACTTGCTTTGGTTTCATATACTTGGATAATCTGGCAGGAAAGGAATACAATGATGCATGATGGATTTAAGGATGAGCTTGCTGATAAGTATGTTAGAACATCGCAAGTTGCGACTACTCTAATGGCGTTAATAAAATAGGGAAACGAGCTGAATATGGGTACTATGCACAACATGATAGATGATTTCAGTACTCTGAGGTATTTTGGAATTAAGGGGGCTCCGAGAAAGGCTCTAACGGTTACTCCAGTTAAGTGGATACCACCTCAAGTAGGTTGGGTTAAAGCCAATGTTGATAGATTTGCAGGAGGTGCGCCAGGGGTGATGTCGGGTGGAGGGTTGTTTCACAATTGCCAAGGATTCTCGATCGGTGGTTTCAGTTCTGGATTCGGGCATGGGTTTGCAATGAAAGCTGAATTAGCAGCAGCATGTTTGGCCATTGAGTTGGCTAATGAGAAGGGGTGCATAGGCTTTGGCTTAAAACAGATTCTATGTATGTGTTGCATGCATTTCAGCATGATCACCCGATTATACCTGGAGGCTTCTATCAAGATGGAGGAGAGCTAAAGATGTTATACAACAAATGCACTTTCGTGTGAGTCATATATATCGTGAAGCAAACTCGGCTGCTGATGCTTTGGCATCGATTGGAGGAGTGTTTACTTGGCACAATCACTTACCTTCGCACATGGATGGAATCTTTTTTCATGATATGAACCGTGAGTATTTTAAGTTTAAATAGGGTGTGTCCTATATCTTGTTAGAACATCTTTGTACTCTTTGATCTCTGTACTTTTCCTTTTCCATCTTTAATAATATGAATTATTTGTTAAAAATTGTATAATATTAAATATATTTGTAAGCAAATAAAATTCACAGTCCAATTAAATGACAACACATGGATTTTCATGATTAAAATATCAATTTTAATTTATTATATTTTATTTGGGGATTTAATAAATTAATTCCTAAAATAAATTGATAAATAATTGGTAATTAATTTTAGACCGATAAATTAAATGAGGCTTACATTAAATGAGGTCTAACCCAAATCAAATAAGCTCAATTCAAATGTAGCCTGACCCAAGTCAAATAAGCCCAAATTAAACAAATCCTGGAAAGGTCAAAGCCTACAGAATAGATGTCAAATATTGTCCAATCAAATTGCAGGGATGGAAATGTCCAAGCCCGCAGAATTAGGTCAAATCACCAATTGATCAATCAAATTACGAGTTATGTATGGGACTTCCTCACCCTTCACTTATATAAGGAGTCCTCTTCCATTTATTCCAGACACACCGAGAGTGATTCTCTACGAAGATCAAAGACTTCAGAGTTGTCTGAATAGTTCTTCGAATTCTTCAACAAGAATCAACTCAAGAACGGAATATAACTGGGATTCAGGTTCTAAACCGTTCGAATTAAGCATTCTACAGTCAAATTTTTCGGTGAACGGCCTATAATCTTGGATTTAAGTGCTACACTGCTTGGATTTAAGCCTGCTTAAGTCAATGTTCTTCTAAGAACGGCCTATAATTTGGGATTCAGGTGCTAAACCGTCCGAATTTAAGCATTTTTAAGTCGAGCATCCATTAAAATAATTAAATAATTATAATTATGACATTCTCAAATTAGGAAATAAGATATTATTTATTGAAAAATTAATAATATTAAATATAAATCCAATCCTAACCATCTATTTTCCAAAAAAAATCTCAACCAAGAATAAATCAAATCCTGATCTTCTATTTCTCAAACAAATCTCAGCCACCCATTAAAATAATTAAATTAAATATATAATTATGACTTTTTCAAATTAAAAAAATAAATAAATAATTATAATAAATCCAATCATGGCCCTGACCATTTATTTCTCAAACAAATTTCAGTCACCCATTAAAATAATTAAATTAAATAATTGTAATTATGATTTTTTTTAAATTATGAAATAATTAAATAATTATAATAAATCCAATCTTGACCATCTATTTCTCAAACAAATCTCAATCACCCATTAAAATAATAAATAATTATAATTATGACTTTTTCATATTAAGAAATAAGATATTATTTATTAAAAAATTAATAATATTTAATATAAATCCAATGCTAACCATCTATTTTTCAAACAAATCTCAACCACCCATAAAAATAATTAAATAATTATAATTATAACTTTTTCAAATTAGAAAATAATTTAATGTTTCCAAAGGGTTTAAGGTTTTAGGGTTAAGGGTTTTATGGTGTATGACATAATATTTTCAGTCAGCCACCGTTAAAATCTATAAAAGCAAACCTAAATTTTCACTTTCATTTTCAATTTTTTTTTCAATTTTATTTTATTTAGAAATAATTAAATTTTAATCTTGACCGTCAAATTTTAATCTTGACCGTCCAATTAATACTTTTGATTTTAATCATAAAATTTAATTATACTAATAATGGATTTTATTATTTAAATTTTATTTTTTTATTTTATACTAGAAATTTGGTAAATATAGAAGATATTTTTAAATTTATTTTTTTATTTTATACTATAAACTTGGTAAATATGTGAGATATTTTAGGCATATTTGACTAATTTTTAATCAATATATGCTTAATTTCAATTAATATTTCATTCAATATTTTAATTTCTATTTTAATCTTCAATTTTTCTCAATCTTTTTAATTTTATTAAATTTATATTAACTATTAGTTCTAATCTTGACCATCCATTTAATAGTTTTGATCTCAACCTTTTATTCTATTATGCCAATAATATATTTTTTAATTTTTTAATTAACAATACAAATTTGATAAAGGGTAGGTCTTGCGTGAGACCGTCTCACGTGAGACTATTTTTCAATTTTAAAAATAGTTATCACTTTCGATATAAAACATTATCACTATCGCTATAAAATGTTATTACTTTTTATTTATATTATAAATTGTTCATGAGATAACATTATCACTTTTCATTAATTTATTATCACTTTTCTTTATAAATGTTATCACTTTCTGACCGTCTCATGTAAGCCCTTATGTGAGACGGTCTCACACAAGTCTTTGTCTTTAATAAATGTGGAACATATTTTGGTATATTTAACTAATTGTGAATCATATACTAATTTTAAATCAATATATATCAATTAATATACTTTAATTTAATATTTATATCTATCTATATTAATATAATATCAAATCTTTCAACACTATTTTTGATAATTATTCCACCTTTTATCCTACACCGTTGATTGCTTTCAATCACGTTTGTTCAATCATTCAAAACGTTTTATATAAACATTTTCATTAACTAATCAAATTCTTATTTTTTTTCTTTTTCAGGTGTCTTTTCTTTTTCTTCTATTCTTTCTATAGATTATAATGTTATTTTATACTATTTCTAATCTTCTAATATACTTTTATTTGATCTCATGTGCAGGTTCAATCATTCTCATTCTAGGTATCATTCTTCTTTTTATTTTTTATTTTTTCCATCTTTTTTCCTACACCGTTGATTGCTTTCAATCACGGTTGTTCATTCATTCAAAACATTCTATATAAATTAACTAATCAAATTCTTATTATTTTTTTCTTTTTTTCTGTTGCCTTTTTTTTTTCTTCTATTCTATAGATTATACTTTTATACTATTTCTAATCTTCTAATCTACTTTTATTTGATCTCATGTGCAGGTTCAATCATCTCATTCTAGGTATCATTTCATTTTTTTATTATTTTTTTCTCTCTTCAATTTTTGTGTTTTTCATTCTAGGTATCATTCTTCTTATTAATTTTTTTTCTTTTTTTTTCTCTGTTCGATTTTTATATTTTTTTATAATTTTATTAATTCTATTTTTATCTTAATTTTATCTTCTATGCTTTTATTTGATTTTATTTTTAAGTTAAAATCATTCTCATATTTGATCTTATGTGCATGTTTAATCATTCTTATTTGAAGTATCATTCTTCTTTTTTCGTTTTTGTTATCTTATTTTTTCCTCTTCGATTTTGCATATGTTTTCCTTATAATTTAACAAATCTTATTTTTATACTTTAATTTATTTTAATTTTATATTTTAATTTGATTTTATATTTAGGTTCAATTATTCTTATTTGAAGTATCATTCTTCTTTTTTTTAAATCTTATAATTTATGTTTTTTTATTCATTTTTTGTGTTTTCTTTATATTCTATAAATCGTATTTTTATAGTTTTTTTAAATTTTATTGTTCTTATTTTAATTTGATCTTATTTGCAGCTTCAATCATTAAAAAAAATCATCAATATTTTGAGTGATGAGTTTGTACAATCCAAAATTAATTTTAATTAGAATGTTTTCTTTATAATTTTATAAGCCCTATACACATTAAACCTTATAATTAATTTTATCTTTTATACTTTTATTTGATTTTATTTTCAGGTTCAATCAATCTTATTTGAGGTATCATTCTTTCTTTTTTTTTTTGAATATTTAAGTTTATCTTATGATTTACTCCCTCCGTCCCGCGTTAACGTTGACGTTTACTTTTTGCACGGAGATTAACAGATATAATATTTTAATGTGTAGTGAGGTGAGAAAAATAATATTTAATGTAAAGCGGGTAGTTGTATTAGTGTTGTGTGTGGGTCCTATATGAAATAATTAATAGTTTTGGTGGGTCCAACTTGATAAAAAAAGGAAATATAAACCTTAACTTGAGACAACCCAAAATGGAAAACGTAAACCTTAACGTGGGACAGAGGGAGTATATTTTTTTTCTTTGTTTTTTGTATTTTTTTTATATTACATAAACCCTATTTTTATATATTTTTTAACCTTATTGTTCTTATTTTTATTTAATCTTATTTGCAGCTTCAATCATTAAAAAAAGTTACAAGTGTTTGAAGTGATAAATTTCGACAATCTAGAATTAATTTAAGAAATTTTAGAATTGGAGACTCCAATTCATTTTGTTTATCTTATGATTTATGTTTTTTTATTTGTTTTTTGTGTTTTCTTTATATTCTATAAACCATATTTTTATAGTTAATTTTATCTTATTGTCTTACTTTAATTTGATCTTATTTGCCGCTTCAATCATAAAAAAAATCATCAATATTTGGAGTGATAAGTTTGTACTTTGTACAATCCAAAAATTAATTTTAATTAGAATATTTTCTTTATAATTTTATAAACCCTATACACATTAAACCTTATGATTAATTTTATCTTTCATACTCTTATTTCATCTTATTTTCAGATTCAATCATTCTCATTTGATGTATTTTTTTTTTTAAAAATTAGTTTATCTTATAATTTATGTTTTATTTCTTTGTTTTTTGTATTTTTTTTTATATTACATAAAGCCTATTTTTATAATTTTTTTGACCTTATTGTTCTTATTTTTATTTAATCTTATTTGCAGCTTCAATTATTAAAAAAAGTTACCAGTGTTTGAAGTGATAAATTTCGATAATGTAGAATTAATTTAAGAAAGTTTAGAATTGGAGACTCCAATTCAAAGCACAGGTGAAATATATTTTTTATTTAATCTTTAGGATTAATATATGGAATCTATTTTCGAAGTTTACTAATTTATTCTTATTTGAAGTTTTGTATTTTATTGTTATTTTTCATTCAATTTTATTTTTATTATGATCGTCTCTATAAATATTCTTTTAATTTAATCTTTAAAATTAATGTATGAATTCTATTTTCAAAATTTTGTAATTTATTTTAATTTTAATGTCAATTTTATTTTCATTAGGATTGTCTCCATAAATATTCTTTTAACATTTATAATTTATTATATTACATAATATTTTATATTTTATTTTATTCATATGTTATTCAATTAAAAATAAAATATAAATTATAATATACTATATCTTTCTTCTATATATTTTATTCAATTAAAAATAAAATATAAATTATATTATATAATATATTTCTTTTAAAAAATATAATTGAGATACTGAGAGATTATATTTATTTTTTAAAAATAAATAGATATCAATTAATATAAAATAATTTTAATGTAATTAATAATAGAAAGTTAGTATTTATTTTAAATATCGAATCAAATTTAATGTTATGAAAAAATAAGCGAATAATAAACAATATGAATTAATTGATACATACAAAATTATGTTATGTAAAAAATTTCCGTTTATATATTATATAAATAATTAGCTATTTATATAAAATACATAAATTCAAATAAATAAGTAAATAAATAATTATATATATATATTAGCTAAAATAAAAAAAAATATATAAAAGGACATAATCGTTATATAATTCTTTTCGTGCAACGCACGGATGTGTAATATCTAGTTTCAATAAAAAGTGAAACTATCTCACGTAAAAGTTACTTTTAACAAGGGCAAATTCTCCTGTAAATAAAAATATATGCACCAATGAATAAGTAGTTATACACTATGTTCACGAATTTTCTATAAGTTTTTTAATGAGAAACTTAATATAAAAAAAATTATTTTATTAAGAAACACATATTCATTATTTAATAAAAACTAATATACATATAAATATACGCGTGCACTCGCATGCACCATATATCAACTATGAAATATTGCCTTTTCTTGACCATCCTAAAGGAGACCGATTTTAATATTTTTTAAATAATTATCAAATGTATTATATTTTTTATTAAAAATGTTATAACTTTTTATTTAAAATATAAATTATTTATGAAATAATTAATGGTACTATCACTTTTTATTAATTCAATAATTATTTTTTATTAAAATATTATCACTTCTTATTCATCCCACTTAAATCTCCTTGTCTTCTTAGTCATTTCACATAAATAAATTTTCTTATGACACTGTTTCAAATCTTTGTTAAACAATTTATTATTATCAAAATGTTCTTTTATTCCATTCAATGATACCACGTAAGATTTTATCTTATTTAAAATCTATATATATCCTATATTTAGGTAAATAGTTATGGAAACTAACATCATGATCTAAATTTTTTATTTTGGATGTTATCTATTTAAAATATCTGCATCTATATTTAGAAAATGGGTTGTAATGCCCGGGTTACGCTATGGGGTTGGGACGCTACTAGATATAAATTCCCCAATATAATAATAGAGGGGTCGAGAATGCACAGCGGAATAATATAAAAATCCCCAAAGCGATAATATAATAAAGTAAAAGTTGCATAAAGATTATTACATATAAGCGTCTACTCACCCGAGTAGAGTGAAATATCCAAAATAAGTACGTTCAGATGATATATTTTAAATAAAGTTCTTAATAAAATACTTAAATATAAGACATAATATAAAGTCCTCTATGGGGTTGGGACATATGCAAGAGCCTCTCCATCTTCTAATCTTCTAATCTTTGTTCTGAAAATCAATAAGGGGTGAGTGTATAAAATACACTCAGTGGGTTAACTTAAATAATTGCACAGTTAAAAATAAATATGCATGCCAAATATAACATAAAATGTAACATATGCCAATTTAATAAAATAATTACACATTGTCGTTCGATAACTAAATGAAAATATTTTAGACCGAATTGTCATCTGATAACTAGTGTTAGTTGGTATATGTGCACCAGGCAGTCACCCCAGTACAATGTTAGCATACTTGAAATACATTTTAATACTGAACCGACGTAGCCAATAACTTATGTTAGTTGGTATATGTGCACCGAGTCGTCACCCCGTACAAGTGTTAGTAAAAATATTTGTCATCGAACTAAAAGCACGCATGGCACATAACATGACATATCAGTAATACATATCACATCTTAACATAGCAATCATAACATAAAATTGTAGCACTCGCTAAAGAGTGAAAGTTACCCCCACCTTGAAGCTTTCTAGGAAATAGTAAATTGGACTAGGCTTGCTCTTCGGTCTCAGGTATACCTGCAAGGGTATACTAAATTGAGTTCCACTTCTAATAATAATTGATAATACTTAAGCTAAATTTCTAATATTATTATATACTTAAAATAAACTAATTATTAACTAAATAAATAATTAATAAAATAAAATGATTTAAAAATAGAATAATAAATAGTAATACATATTTTAAATTTTTTAAGAGAATAATAATTTAATGATCATATATTACAACTCTTGTAATAAATCGTAACATTAAAAATATGAATACAAATGACATTAATTTTATTAAAAATGAATATTAAATAAAGATTTTATACCTAAAATAATATAGATGGTAAAATTATAATTAATAATTAATATTAAAACTATATAAGTCAAAATTATAATTATAAATGAAATGTTAAAGTATATATAAAATTATAATAATACTTAATATAAAATATATTAAGTTAAATATATAATTATGATATTAAATAAATAAATAAATAAGAATAAGCAAAAGCATAACTCTTACTGCAAGTGCTGTACGCTGCTTTGAATTTTTTTTTAATAAATTGCAATCAAATCTTTATAATTAATCAAATTCTCATTTAAACTTACCCTAAACTTTAACCTTATTACAAAATGACCCAACTTGAGTTATACAACTCCGTTTAAAAATCCAAAAATACCGTTGGAATTCTCGTGAGGTGAGGATCACATCAATACCAATTTTGTATCAAAATGTTGAAGTTTTGAAAATATAAAATTATACCGTGAAATGGGTTTCTTCCCAACTTCCTCATTTTACGTCAAAACTCAAAACTAATTATACCTTTGTGATTCTTGTGAGGAGAGCTTCAAAATGGTCTATAATATCAAAGCTAACTCACACCGAAATAAAATATGCCATTAAAGGGGTTGAAAATTTGACTGAGTTTTTCTCACTCATACGAAATTCATTTCACAAAAGGTTTATATATATAGAATCTACGCATCGAGGCGATCATTTTAGTATATAACATGATAAAGTTTGACAAAAAATAGAAAATCTCCAAAACTTGCAGTGTGTATATATATACATATATAGCGTGTGTGCTTATATATATGTGTGTGTGTGTGGAAAACATATAAGGAGAGAGACTTACCTCTCAATTCCTCACTGCCTCACACTTCTACCAATTGCAAGAATTAATGGAAAGAGAGGTGTGTGTGTATATATATGTATATATATGAATCTTACGTATGTGCTTACATATATTTCAACTATCTCTTAATATATATATATATATATATATATATATATATATATATATATATATATATATATATATATATATATATATAGTGGCTAATAGACGTTTTCTCAACACACAATTTAATCCTCAAGTATGAAGGATATCAATTGTAGTTACGAAAGTGACCAAGTTATATATCGAACCCAAGGGACGGATAAATATCAATTTAATTATATTCTAGTAAATTATGACTATGTTGGAAATTATAATGGTTGTAATATTGAGATTAAGTATCAAATAATAATTAAAATAACAAGTAAAGATAACAAGAAGAAGAGATGAGTGAGTTGTGATCAAGTAAGGTAGTAGGTAGTTCTTTAGGTAATCCAATTCCACTTATTAATTCATCTTCCATGTGGCAGTGTCCGACTCTTCCTTGTGGTTTATGGACACATCACTAAACCATGCAAATTCACTCTATAGACACAAGTAAATATGCGTATGACATGTGTACATATCCTCGGAGCAAGAGATATAATTCACCCCCCTTTCTAGGTACTATCAGTATCAATTATTTTCCATGCACGTAGTACTCTAACCCGATATGATCTTCCTTTATAGGTACTATGAAGTTATACTCTTTATCCTACTTATTAACTCGAATATGATTCAATTAACAAGTATTCATATAAGATAGTTCTAATAAGACTTCGGAATCCCTTTACTTAGAATTATAACATAAAACCCTGCTCACCAGTGAATGCACTCAACCAATAGCAGAGTTATGTATTCAGACTCTATACAATAATTATTGATGCACAAAACGACCGTGAGTATGGATTAAAAACGCGCAATCTTATATAAAATAAACTACAAGAAGTGTTGTACGGAGTTTACACATGAAAGATAAATTAACTCATGAAACCTTCATAACCCTAGAACTACCGAAGCGGCTCTAACCCATGATTGATCTAAGGACAATCATGGTTAGTTAGACTGATCTTACTTGAATCTCCAGTGGAACCTCAGTCACAGCCCCTCCGGATGATGAACGATCGACTCTCCTCTCAACTCTACGTCTCCTTATCTTGATTCTTCTCTGTATGTTGGTGTCCTTCTATACTGCTGTATAAGCCTTCTTTTATACTTGTAATTATACCTCCCGGGCCTGGAATGGGCTTTTTAAGTGACCACATACATTGAGGGTGTAAAAATACGGATATGGTAAGTTCCCGAAGCTCAATTCGACTTCAGCTACAGGTCGAATTGACCACCACAAGTCGAATCGCAAGTCGAATCAGCCTACTATAAGCCCAAGGTGCTCGATTCGACCAACTGCCCTGGTCAAATCGAAGTGATGAGGTCGAATCGGCATCTCTGCCAACTAATTCGACCTTGATTCGACCTGATGCCCAGGTCGAATCGCCCCTGTCATGGTCGAATCCACCTTCTGCTCATGTGTGCTGCCAATTCGACCTGAAGGGCTGGTCGAATTGATCTCCTTCAGGTCGAATTGCACTCCTGCTTCGCCCAACGGATGGCTTTGACTTCCTCTCTTCAGTTTTCAACACTTCCACTCCGATTTCCTTTGAAAAACCACTCAAATAGCTCTAACAATACCTGATTCGTGACTTCATACAATATATATCGGTTCACACCCGATTTCAACTTTCAAACAATCCATAATACCACAAATCCAAGCGCAAGATTCGTGAATTAACACACTTATCAAACCCCCAAATTTAAATATTGCTCGTCTCGAGGCAACACAATTAAAATCAGGAGTGATTCAATTAACAAGTATTCATATAAGATAGTTCTAATAAGACTTCGAATCCATTCACTTAGAATTATAACATAAAACCCTGTTCAGCAGCGAACGCACTCAACCAATAACCGAGTTATGTATTCAGAGTCTACACAACAATTATTGATGCACAAAACGACTGTGATTATGGATTAAAAATGCGCAATCTTTATAAAATAAACCACAAGTAGTACTGTACGGAGTTTACAAACAAAAGACAAATTAACTCATGAAACCTTCATAACCTTAGAACTACCAAAGCGGCTCTAGCCCATGATTGATCTAAGAACAATCATGGTTAGTTGGACTGATCTTACTTGAATCTCCAGTGGAACCTCTGTCACAGCCCCTCCGGATGATGGACGATCGAATCTCCTCTCAACTCTACGTCTCCTTATCTTGATTCTTCTCTGTATGTTGGTGTCCTTCTATACTGCTGCATAAGCCTTCTTTTATTCTTGTAATCGCACCTCCCGGGCCTGGAATGGGCTTTATAAGTGATCACACGCATTGAGGGTGTAAAAATATGGATATGGTAAGTTCTCGAAGCTCAATTCAACTTCAGCTACAGGTCAAATTGACCATCACAAGTCGAATCGGCGTACTGTAAGTCCCAGGTGCTCAATTCGACCAACTGCCCTGATCGAATCGAAGTGACGAGGTCGAATTGGCATCTCCACCTACCAATCCGAGCTTGATTCGACCTGATGCCTAGGTTGAATCGTCTCTGTCGTGGTTGAATCCACCTTCTGCTCATGTGTGCTTCCAATTCTACCTGAAGGGCTGGTCGAATTGATCTCCTTCAGGTCGAATTGCACTCCTGCTTTGTCCAATGGATGGCTTCGATTTCCTCTCTTTAGTTTTCAACACTTCCACTCCGATTTTCTTCGAAAAACCACTCAAATAGCTCCAACAACACCTGATTTGTGACTTCATACAATATATATCGGTTTGCACCTGATTTCAACCTTCAAACACTCCATAATAGCATAAATACAAGCGCAAGATTCATGAATTAACACACTCATCAAATCCCCAAACTTACATGTTGCTCGTTTCGAGGTAACACAATCAAAACCAGGAGTCGTGTATAATTCACGAAGATCACCAAGTACAACACATATTACACATGTAATTTCATTAATTAAAGACAAGTATTTCCTGCATCATATATATCATTCATGTAAAACATTACTCAATCATATTACCATTCGTAGTACTTAGTCATCTAGCTCACAAGACAAGTGTTTACTCTCTCACTCAAGTGCTAGTTGCACTTAAAAGGTTAATATATACGCTCATACTCAATCCATACTCACGCGTAACCATAAGCTTGGCAAGGATCTCAAAAATCAACTCACAATCAACTCATGACTAGGATCACAAAGGACTTGTTTTTGGGTTGTAATGTTGTCTCTTTGGAAAGGGTAGAAAAATTTAGATAAAGTGACTCAAACACTAGTAGAGAGTTACCTTGGAGGTTCTTGCTTTCTTCATTCAGCTACATATTCTCCTCCAATTTCTTCTCTTACACTTGCAATTTTGTATTCCTTCTCTTCCTTGCATCAACATCATTCTTCTTTCAGGTACCGATTGTAGGCACTACCCTTTTTAAACAGCAACTGGGGTACAAGTTTCAGGTACTACCCCTAAACAAGATTTAACCATACACTTCCTCTACTTTACTCAACCTTATTCTATCTTCCTTCTTCCTCTTGCAACACTTATTCACCTCAACTATCTACCAATGAATAGGGTATTAAACAAAGCTCAAGTAAAGGTTAAATAAGGCTCTTTTATTCGGCTTGCTAAAGAAAAAGCTTTATTAAGGCTCAAACGGGGCTACCAAAGGCATACATAATAAATGGGAAGGTAAATTTGGCTAAGTAGCTTAAGTAATCAAAAATGGTCTAAGATCATATCCTAGCAATTTACCAATCGTAAGTCTCACATAAGACTCCAAGCCAAGTTCTAGAATACGTTCATATGAATGATTCTCTCAAGAATAAACTATCATGATCAAGCTTGATTAAAAGGCTCAAATCCTCACATGGGTACATAGAATCCGAAGTACTCCTCATAGCACATAATCAAGATCAATTTCACAAGAACTCTACATACTTATCAAATTATACATGCTTCTCATCAATGAACATTAACACATGAACATATGAATGTACAAAATCAAAAACCCATACATCATAGTCAATCATACAAGTGTCTCAAACAATCAAACTCATGCATCACAGTCACTCCTCATAATCTACATCTGAGATTATCAAATATGACAATATAGTACATGCCTCATGTCGAATCCACACACTGTAAGATTCAGGTCCTCAATTCGACCTCAATTCGACTTGCTCTCCTCGTCGAATTGGAACTGTCGTGGTCGAATTTGCTTCCTGGAAGATTGCACACTCCGATTCGACATCAATTTGACCTGGGCTTTTGGTCGAATTGCCATGCCTCAGGTTGAAATCCCTGGTGCTCCAAAATCGAGTTTTCTTCATCCCCTACACACTTCAAGCTCAACGAATGAACATTAGGTACCAAAATAGAGCATAACTTTATCAAGAATCAATCCTAAAACATAACATTCATGAGTAACTCCGCAAATGACACAAAACACGGATCAAAACACCACTAAACATTAGGCAAATTGCAAAAAATCGACACATCAAAACTGATTAAAGTTTAAGTATGCCGCAAAAAATCAACTCCCCTAACAAACATTACAAAGAAAAGATTATACTATCAGTGCTTATTGAGGTAAGTACATCACACCCCCCAAACTTAGTAGAAACCATAGTCAAAACTAAGTTTGCAAAGAGATGTAATTGTCGATAAGTAAGCACTTCAAATATAAAAATTTCTTATTCACACGTATAAAATAAAACAATAAAATGGAAGGAAAAGCCCCCAACAGGCGCTCTTGTTTAACGTCGGAGAGTCATGACGGTTCCAATTTACTGTAAGGTATCTTCAAAGACGATGCAAGCATCATCCGGCGACTTATAATGCTTCAATTGATGCCCATTTGCCGCGATAATGTCTCCATCTTTGTCAATAAGTTCAAAACTCCCCCCTCCACAGGCTCTATGAATCATGAACAGACCCGTCCATTTCGACTTCAATTTTCCTGCGAAAAGCATCAAACGAGAGTTAAAAAGTAATACCTCATCACCTTGCTTGAACTACTTGTATGAGATCTTAGAATCATGCCACTTCCTCATCCTTTCCTTGTAAATCTCAGAATTCTTGTAAGCACGATTTCTAAACTCATCAAGTTGATTAATGTGAGTCATCCTCAATTCTCTCACATCCTTAAGAGACAAATTCAAGCTTCTTAAAGCCCAAAAGGCTTTATGTTGGATCTCCACGGGTAAGTGGCACAGCTTCCCATAGACAATTTGGTACGGTGACATATCCAACACCATCTTATAAGCAGTACGGAACCCCCACAAAACATCATCGAGCTTCATAGCCCAATCCTTTCTATTGGTTCCTACTACCTTTTCCAAGATTTGCTTCACTTGACGGTTAGAGACCTCCGCTTGCCCATTCGCTTGAGGATGATAGGGTGTAGTAACCCTATGCTTGACACCATAATCCTTAAGCACCTTCTCTAGAAGTTTATTAACGAAGTAAGACCCTCCATCACTTACTAGTGCTCTAGGAACTCCATAGCGAGCAAAGATATGCTTCTTCAAGAAAGATATAACAGTCCTTGAATCATTCAAGCGAGTAGGAATGACTTCCACCCACTTAGAAACATAATCCACAGCTAAGAGAATGTAGAGAAATCCATTAGACGGGGAAAAGGCCCCATAAAATTGATCCCCCACACATCGAAGATCTCTACAACAATGCTCGACTGAAGTGCCAGAAACTTTATAGGCATTTTCTCAACACACAATTTAATCCTCAAGTATGAAGGATATCAATCGTAGTTTCGAAGGTGACCAAGTTATATATCGAACCCAAGGGACAGATAAATATCAATTTGATTATATTCTAGTAAATTAAGACTATGTTGGAAATTATAATGGTGTAATATTGAGATTAAGTAACGAATAATAATTAAAATAACAAGTAAAGATAACAAGAAGAATAGATGAGTGAGTTGTGATTAAGTAAGATAGTAGGTAGTTCTTTAGGTAATCCAGTTCCACTTATTAATTCATCTTCCATATGACGGTGTCCGACTCTGCCTTATGGTTTATGGACGCATCACTAATCCATGCAAATTCACTCTATAAACACAAGTAAATATGCGTATGACACGTGTGAATATCCTCGGAGCAAGAGATATAATTCACCCCCTTTCTAGGTACTATCATTATTAATTATTTCTCGTGCACTTAGTACTCTAATCCGATATGATCTCCCTTTATAGGTACTATGAAGTTATACTCTTTATCCTACTTATTAACCCGAATATGATTCAATTAACAAGTATTCATATAAGATAGTTCTAATAAGACTTCGGAATCCCTTCACTTAGAATTCTAACATAAAACCCTGCTCAGCAGTGAACGCACTCAACCAATAACTAAGTTATGTATTCAGACTCTACAAGTAGTATTGTACGGAGTTTATACACAAAAGATAAATTAACTCATAAAACCTTCATAACCCTAGAACTACCGAAGCGGCTCTAGCCCATGATCTCTTCCAATTCTTCTTATGTGTGATGCAAGTGATGTAGCACTTGGAGTGGTGCTTGGGCAGCTGAGGGAGAAGAAGTTCTGCGCCATCTACTATGCGAGTAAGACTTTTGATGCAGCACAAAAGAACTACACTGTGACTGAAAAAGAGTTTTTAGCTGTGGTGTATGCATTTAACAAGTTTCGACCTGATGTTCCCTGATGAAAAGATTATGACTGTGTTCGTTGAAGGGGCTGAATGAGCATGTGTGGTTGCTGCACAAGGGATGGATCCATGGTATGCGGATTATGTCTATTACATTGCTGTGGGTGAAATTTCAAGAGATCTCAACCGATATCAACTTGCTAAATTCAAGAGAGATGTTGAGACTTTTATATGATATGATCCGTTTATTTACAAAATATGCATGGATTCTATCATCCGTAGGTGTGTGCCCAAGATGGAGATGGAGAGTGTTCTCGAGTTTTGCCATGCACAACCTAACGGGGGGTACTTCGGAGCTCATAAGACAGCAGCCAAGGTACTTCAATCTGCTTTCTATTGGCCTACTTTGTTTAAAGATTGTGAAACCTATGTGGCGTCATGCGATAGATGTCAACGGATGGGGAATATAAGTAGGAGAGACGAGATGCCGCTTCAGCTGAGCATTATTGTAGAGATCTTTGATGTATGGGGGATCAATTTTATGGGGCCTTTTGTCTAATGGTTTTTTGTACATTCTTTTAGCTGTGGATTATGTTTCTAAGTAGGTGGAAGCCATTCCTACTCGCTTGAATGATTCGAGGACTGTTATATCTTTCTTGAAGAAACATATCTTTGCCTGCTATGGAGTTCCTAGAGAACTAGTGAGTGATGGAGGTTCTCACTTCGTCAATAAACTTCTGGAGAAGGTACTTAAGGATTATGGTGTCAAGCATAGGGTTACTACACCCTTTTATCCTCAACCAAATGGGCAAGCGGAGGTCTCTAACCGTCAAGTGAAGAAAATCTTGGAGAAGGTAGTAGGAACCAATAGGAAGGATTGGGCTATGAAGCTCGATGATGTTTTGTGGGGGGTCCGTACCGCTTATAAGATGGTGTTGGACATGTCACCGTACCAAATTGTCTATGGGAAGCCGTGTCACTTACCCGTGGAGATCCAACATAAAGCTTTTTGGGCTTTAAGAAGCTTGAACTTGTCTCTTAAGGATGTGAGAGAATTGAGGATGACTCACATTAATCAACTTTATGAGTTTAGAAATCGTGCTTACAAGAATTCTGAGATTTACAAGGAAAGGATGAAGAAGTGGCATGATTCTAAGATCTCATACAAGGAGTTCAAGCAAGGTGATGAGGTATTACTTTTTAACTCTTGTTTGAAGCTTTTTGCAGAGAAATTGAAGTCAAAACGGACGGGTCCATTCATGATTCATAGAGCCTGTGGAGGGGGGAGTTTTGAGATTATGGACAAAGATGGAGACATTATCGCGGCAAATGGGCATCGATTGAAACATTATATATCCCCGGATGATACTTGCGTCGTCTTTGAAGATACCTTATAATAAATTAGTACCGTCGTGACTCTCCAACGTTAAAAAGAACCCCTGTTGGGGGCTTTCCCTCATGTTTTATTGCTTTATTTCATTCGTGTGAGTAAGAAATTTTTATATTTGAAGTGCTTACTTATCGGCAATTACATCTCTTTGCAAACTTAGTTTCGACTATAGTTTCTACTACGTTTGGAGGGTGTGATGTACTTACCTCAATAAGCACCGATAGTATAATCTTTTCGTTGTAATAACATTTATTAGGGGAGTTGATTTTTTGTGGCATATTTAAACTTTAATCGATTTTTATGTGTCGATTTTTTGCAATTTGCTTAATATTTAGTGGTGTTTTGTTCCGTGTTTTGTGTCATTTACGGAGTTACTCATGAATGTTATGTTTTAGGATTGTTTTTCATGAAGTTATGCTCTATTTTGGTACCTAATGTTCATTTGTTAAGTTTGAAGTGTGTAGAGGATGAAGAAAACTCGATTTTGAAGCACCAGGGAGCCAATTTCACCTGAGGCATGTCAATTCTACCAGAGGCCCAGGTCAAATTAAGGTCGAATTGGAGTGTGCAATCTTCCAGTAAGCCAATTCGACCACAACAGTTCCAATTTGACCAGCAGCTCAGGTCGAATTGAGGTCGAATTGAGGACCTGAATCTTACAGTGTGTGGATTCGACCTGAGGCATTCCAATTCGACCAGGGGAGCAAGTCGAATCAAGGTCGAATCGAAGGTGAAAGTTGTCCAGAAGTTAATTCGACCACGATGAATTCAATTCAACCTCTTAGGCAGTTCGAATTGAGGTCGAATTGGGCCAGGTAAATGTGTTCTTAACCCCGATTTTCAAATCATTCGATCACTTTGCACCACCTCCACTCGAATTCACTTTTAGAATCGAAGAACCTTGCCTCTAATCTTCAATCCTACGTATTTTCACACCAATTAAACCACATTCCACCCCTCATTCCTTTGATTTGTCACATTTTTGGGCGAAATCAGTCGCAAACTAGGGGGTTTCTAGCGCGAAAATCATTGGTTCATTCACCTGTTCGTTTTTAGCTATGGGCAAAACAAAAGGTATGTTTTTTCAACTCAATTACCATAGGATTGATGTTCTATATGTTGATTTTGTATGGGTAAGTTGATTAAACTTGATTTTATTGAGAATTCATGGTGATAGTTGAATGCTGTGAACAATTACATATGAATACTTGCTTAGTTCGATTTGATTGCTTAATTGATGTTAGAACCTAGAGTTTTATGTGAATTGTTGGGTGATTAGAGGGTGTGATTGATGAGCATGTTGATTATGGGTTAGAATTGTTGAATAGTTCCTTGTGATTGTTCATATTGAATTGCTTGAATTGATGAAGCATGCTTGTTGTTGGCTAATATTGTTTGATTGTTATGCTTGATTGGTGTTGGAATCATGATAGTTAAGCAAGAGGATTGAGTATTGGATGTGAATGGAACAAGTTGGGTTTGGTTGATTATGCATTGAAACTTGAAGTCTTGAGTAGAGTTGGATGCTAGTTAATTACTTAGTTTGTTTTCTGTTGTTATTGAAATATTATTTTCAGGACAAGGAAAAGACAAGGGCAAGGAGGTAGAAGTTCGATCTAAGAAGAGGCAAGATAAGCCTACTCGCGAGGATAATGTGACGAAAATGTTGAGGCTTAAGGAGAGATTGCCTGCGAATTTCAAAATCCAAATGAACGAGTGGGATGAGATTAAAGACAAGTGGGCTGAGGTATCTGAAAAGATAGCAAGAACAAGGTACCAGGATGAGGATGCTATGCTCACAATGAGGATCCGGGATGATATGTTATGGATGTTTGATCAAGTAGGGATCCGCCATCTTATGGAGCTGAAGAAGCCGACATACTTCCATGTGACGGCTGAGGTTCTTTGTTCGATCACGATTGAGAAGGATCCGATGGGATCTTGGATGTGGATTGTGAGGATAGATTGATATGCATGAGTTGGGTTGTAGAGATACTTGTATGATTGATTTGATATATAGGTTTCATGGATTTTTGTGCATTCATATGTTCATGTGTTAATTTTCATTGATGAGAAGCATGTATAATTTGATAAGTATGTAGAATTCTTGTGAAATTGATCTTGATTATGTGCTATGAGGAGTACTTAGGATTCTATTTACCTATGTGAGGATTTGAACCTTTTAATCATGCTTGATCATGATATTTTATTCTTGAGAGAATCATTCATATGAACGTATTCTAGAACTTGGTTTGGAGTCTTGTGTGAGACTTACGATTGGTAAATTGCTAGGATATGATCTTAGGCCATTTTTTATTGCTTAAGCTACTTAGCCAAATTTACCTTCCCATTTATTATGTATGCCTTTGGTAGCCCCGTTTGAGCCTTAATAAAGCTTTTTCTTTGGCAAGCCAAATAAAAGAGCCTTATTTAACCTTTACTTAAGCTTTATTTAATAACCTATTCATTGGTAGAGAGTTGAGGTGAATAAGTGTTGCAAGAGGAAGAAGGAAGACATAATAAGGTTGAGTAAAGTAGAGGAAGTATATGGTTAAATCTTGTTTAGGGGTAGTGCCTGAAACTTGTACTCCAATTGCTGTTTAAAAAGGGTAGTGCCTACAACTGGTACCCGAGTTATTAAAAGAAGAATGATGTTGATGCAAGAAAGAGAAGGAAAGTTCAAAATTGCAAGTGAAAGAGAAGATATTGGAGGAGAATATGTAGTCGAATGAAGAAAGCAAGAACCTCCAAGGTAACTCTCTACTAGTGTTTGAGTCACTTTATCTAAATTTTCCTACCCTTTCCAAAGAGCCAACATTACAACCCAAAAACAAATCCTTTGTGATCCTAGTAATGAGTTGATTGTGAGTTGATTTTTGAGACCCTTGCCAAGCTTATGGTTATGTGTGAGTATGGATTGAGTATGAGCGTATACACTAACCTGTTAAGTGCAATTAGCACTTGAGAGAGAGAGAGTAAACACTTATCTTGTGAGCTTGATGACTTAGTACTCCGAATGGTAATATGATTGAGTGATGTTTTGCATGAATGATATTTATGATGCAAGAAATACTTAATTTAATTGATAAAATTGCATGTGTTATATGTGTTGTACTTGGTGATCTCGTGAATTATACACAACTCCTTGGTTTGATTACGTTGCCTCGGGACGAGTAACATGTAAGTTTGGGGGTTTGATGAGTGTGTTAATTCATGAATCTTTCTCCTAGATTTGTGCTATTATGGAGTGTTTGAAGGTTGAAATCGGGTATAAACCGATATATATTGTATGAAGTTACGAATCAGATGTTGTTGGAGCTATTTGAGTGGTTTTTCGAATGAAATCAGAGTAGAAGTGTTGAAAACTGAAGAGAGGAAGTCGAAGCCATCCGTTGGGCGAAGCAGGAGTGCAATTCGACCTGAAGGAGATCAATTCGACCAGTCCTTCAGGTCGAATTGGCAGCATACATGAGCAAAAGGTAGATTCGACCACGACAGGGGCGATTCGACCTGGGCATCAGGTCGAATCAAGGTCGAATTGGTTAGCGGAGATGCCAATTCGACCTCGTCACTTCGATTTGACTAGGGCAGTTGGTCGAATCGAGCACCTGGGACTTACAGTAGGCCAATTCGACTTGTGATTCGACTTGTGGTGGTCAATTCGACTTGTAGCTGAAGTTGAATTCAGCTTCGGGAACTTACCATATTCGTATTTTTATACCCTCAATGCGTGTGATCACTTAAAAAGCTCATTCCAAGCCCAGGAGGTGCAATTACAAGTATAAAAGAAGGTTTATGCAGCAGTATAGAAAGACACCAACATACATCAAGACGTGGAGACGTAGAGTTGAGAGGAGAGCGATCATCCATCATCCAGAGGGGCTGCTAGAGAGGTTCCGCTGGAGATTCAAGTAAGATTGGTCCAACTAACCATAAGTGTTCTTACATCAATCATGGGCTAGAGCCGCTTCGGTAGTTCTAGGGTTATGAAGGTTTCATGAGTTAATTTGTCTTTCGTGTGTAAACTCCGTACAACACTACTTGTGGTTTATTTTATTTAAGATTGCGCATTTTTTAATCCATACTCATGGTTGTTTTGTGCATCAATAATTGTTGTGTAGAGTCTGAATACATAACTTGGTTATTGGTCGAGTGCGTTCACTGCTGAGCAGGGTTTTATGTTATAATTCTAAGTGAAGGGATTCCGAAGTCTTATTAGAACTATCTTATATGAATACTTGTTAATTGAATCATATTCGGGTTAATAAGTAGGATAAAGAGTATAACTTCATAGTACTTATAATGGGAGATCATATCGGGTTAGAGTACTAAGTGCACAGGAAATAATTGATACTGATAGTACCTAGAAAGGGGGGTGAATTATATCTCTTTCTCCGAGGATATTCACACGTGTCATATGCATATTTACTTGTGTCTATAGAGTGAATTTGTATGGTTTAGTGATGCGTCCATAAACCACAAGGCAGAGTCAGACACCGTCACATGGAAGATGAATTAATAAGTGGAACTGAATTACCTAAAGAACTACCTACTATCTTACTTGATCACCACTCACCTATCTCTTCTTCTTGTTATTGTTACTTGATATTTTAATTACTTTTGTTACTTATTTACAAAATCACAACCATTATAATTTCCAACATAGTCTTAGTTTACTAGAGTATAATTAAATTAATATTTATTCATCCCTTGGGTTCGATATATAACTTGGTCACCTTCGAAACTACGATTGATATCCTTCATACTTGAGGATCAAATTGTGCACTGAGAAAATACCTATCAAGTTTCTGGTTCGTTTTCTTTGCACGCAAAATTAATCCACAAGTATTAAGGATATCAGTTGCAGCTTAAGCAATCGACCAAGTGAATATCGAACTCAAAAGATGGCGTATTATCAATTTAATTATTATCTAAATTAATTAAGACAAGTGACAATAAAGATTGAGGATTTTAATTATTTAACTACTAAGCAATTAATTAAATAACAAACAAAATAAATAACACTAGAAGAATACGAAAGTGACTCAAGAGAGAGAATAGGTAGCCCTAGGATAATCCAGTTTCACTCATTAATTTTCCTTTCATGTGTTGATGTCCGACTCTGCCTTGAGGAATATGGGCGCATCACTAAACCATGCATATCTACTCTATATACAAAAGTAAACATGCGTGTAACACGCGTGAATAACCTCTGAGAAAGAGATATAATTCCACCCCCCTTTCTAGGTACTATCAGTATCAATTATTTCCCTGACCAATTGGTACTCTAACCTGATATGATCTCCCTTTATATGTACTATAAAATTATCCTCTTTATCCTACTTACTAACCCGAATTCAATTCAATTAATAAGTATTCATATATGATAGTTTTAATGAAGCTTTGGAGTCCCCTCACTTAGAATCTTAACATAAAATCCTGCTCAGCAGTGAACGCACTCAATCAATAACCAAGATATGTATTCGGACTCTACATAACAGTTATTGATGCACAAAACGACCGTGAGTATGAATTAAAAAGGCACAATCATATATAAAATAAATCCACAAGTAGTGTTGTACGGAGTTTACACACGAAAGTTCAATTAATTGGTAAAAACCTTCACAAACATAGTTCTACCAAAAAGGCTCTAGCCCATGGTGTTGTAGAAATACACATGGGGGTTGGATAGATCTTACCCATATATCCGAAAAATTAGAGAGTAGAAGAAAAAGAATTAGGAATACCCTTGGTGTAGAAGCCTCCTTCCTTCTCTCTTCCGTCTCTTCAATTCCTCTTAGTTCTTCTCTTGATTCCACGGACGAATCTTCAAAGTGATGGATAGATGGAGGAAAGGATGTGGATGATGGTTGGGGGGTGATCCCCCCTTGTGGGGTGTGGTATGGTTGTGGCCTCTCTTCTACTCAATTCCTTGTTCCAATCTGATTTTTGATGTGATCTAAACCCCTTTTTATACTTGTAAGCTCCTTATAGGCCTTGGAATGGGCTTTTTGAGTGATCACACACATTGAGAGTGTAAAAATACGGATATGGTAAGTTTTCGAGGCTCAATTCGACCTCACCAACAGGTCGAATTGACCCTTCCAGGTCGAATTGGCCTACTGTAAGTCCCAGGTGCTCAATTTGACCAGCACAACAGGTCGAATTGACAGGTCGTGGTCAAATTGTTTCTTTTGCTGTCCAATTCGACCAGAAGGTTAGGTCGAATTGACCCTGTCTCGGTCGAATTGGCTTGCGCAGTCTCACCGTTTCGCATATAACTTCCACATCTAAGCTCCAATTTGAGTGATTCTTACGCTCACGCGATTCTCTCTTCCTTGACTTTCTATCCATATAAAGAACTCAAGAAAACTCCAAGATTTAAATGTGCAATAAGCCATGTAAAGTAGCACAGCCGTTCTGTTCAGCACAGCTCGCGCGGCGTCACCATTTCGATCATAACTTCCTCGTTTGGACTCCGATTGAGGTGTTCTTTATGCCAAATCGACCCTCATTTCAGTGGCTTTCCAACTATGTATCATACCAATAGTTTTGATCTCCACAACCACACAGAAAAATTACGAAACTTGGACATGCGTTTTTAGCATTCTTGCACAAATTACACCTTTTCTCCAACTTTGCACTTTTCATCATTTTTCCACCTAAAACACAATAAAACACCTCAAGTGCACTTGACTCTCACATATAATGAATATAAGACACTTGTGCTAATATATGACAATAATCCCCATCAAAAGGTGTTCAATTGGACAATAAAACAAGCTAATTTCCACTCTCAACAATCCCCCCAAACTTACTCGTTGCTCGTCCCGAGGCAACAAAATAAAAATAAAGAGCGAGAGAGAGAAAATTAGTGGGGAAACAAGTACTATGGCCAATACCCCATTCAAAATACAATTGTCCTCAACTTAGGTCATGCAACTCTACTTACATGTAATACTCAATTCATAGCATACAAGGTAAGACAATCACCACCAATTCAAATGCTCCATTCACATGTTCTTATGGGAAGTATATATCACTCGCACTCAAGTGCAAAATATGTACACTTATGGGTTAAGGTGTTTACGCTCAGATTCAATTTAAGTGCATGCGTAACCATAAGCTTGTCAAACGTCTCAAACTCTTCACCACTATTATTATGATTCGATAATAAAATCAAAAAGGACTTTTAATAGGATGTAATGTAGGCTTTTTGGTAAAGGTAGGAAACATATAGATAAAGTAACTCAATTAGTAGAGAATTAAAACCGGAGATCTTTAGTACTGTAGATTTTTACACTTCAAGGCTATCCAACTTCATGCTCTTCTAATTTTCTTTTCTCTCCTTTCCTTCAAGCTCAACATAATTTTTCTTTCCTTTCTTTTTTCTCGAGGTATCAGTTTCGGCACTACCTTTAACATCTCGGGGTACCAGTTTTGGGCACTACCCCTAAGCAACTTATTTTTCAGCTCATAATCACTTGTACAGCTCCAAATATTTTATTCCTTCCAAACTCCATCAAAATCAACTTCACACACTTTGACAACATTTAATTCTCCACTAAATATAGGAATTTAAGGCTCAAATAGGATATCAAAGTGGCTATCTTCGTAGGTTGCCAAAGAAATAAGGCTTTTAGGCTCAACGAGGCTAACTATGGATAAATATCATTCGGTAGAAAATTATTTGGCTAAGTGACTCATAATTCAAGGATGGCCTAAAATCATCTCCCATCATCTAACACAATATGTAGTTTCAATTAAGATAAGAAGCAAGTTCTAGAATACACACACAAGAACGATACTCACCAGAAAAGAAACATCATGTGATTATGTACATGAATAAGGCTCACAATCTCATATGGATTTATAACAAGCAATTGAGCACTTTTCATTGTAAGCAATATCCTACAAGTACACATAGAACTTCATACCACAATATAACTCAAGTACACTTCCTTCATCAATTTCAAAAACATATGAATTTCAGGCACAATTCTAAAAATATAAGCTCACGTGGACCACAATCATAAACTCAATCCTTCCACTCTCATGAATGAAAAGCACATATAAAAATGAGAATAAGGAAAAGAGGGCACCTGATTTCTTCAATATATGCACGAGCTTCTCGAGTTGTTCAACTCGATCAGGTCAAAGCCTCAATTACCTGTTTCTATTATCAAAGCTCAAACACACCCATCATCACAGGATTCCTCAATAAAATAGGAGAACTATAAGAAAGAATTAATTAACTATCTAATCGACTCCACACACTAGAAAAACCACTGAACACTAGGTAAATTATAAAAAATCGATATATCAAAATCGATTAAAGTTTCAACATACCGCAAAAAATCAACTCCCCTAGCAAACATTACAAAGAAAAGATTATACTCTTGGTGCTTCAATGAGGTAATAACATCACACCTCTCTTAGTACTTCAATGAGGTAATAACATCACACACCCCCAAACTTAGTAAAAATGTAAGTCAAAACTAAGTTTGCAACGAGATGTAATTGCCGATTAGTAAGCACCTTAAATATAAAAACTTCTTACTAACACGAAAGAACTAAAGTAATAAAATGGAAGGGCAAGCCCCCAACAGGCGCTCATGTTTAATGTCGGAGAGTCACGATGTATGTAACCTTTGTAGGCTACTGGATCAGAGGACAGTGTTCTCGCATCCTCACCTTCAAGTACTTTCTCTCCCTCTTCTTGTCTACACTCAACACCTCACCTTCTTGGTCAGAAGTGTATGATCTTTCGAATATCCTTCCTCCCATAGCTGTCTAGACACCGCCTTGTCAATCTTCCACTTAAATTCAGAATCATCTGTCTTATTAAAATCAAGATTAAACAAGTTAGAAATCACATCTATGCTCTTGCACGATTGATTCTCCATGGGCATTTTCATTGCTTGAAGGTTCAACTCAAACGGTTGGTCGAATGGCTTTCTTGGGCATGATTGCGTAGTCTCACGGTTTTGAGCATAACTTTCGCATCCGACCTCCGATTGAGGTGATTCACACGCGAAAACGATCCTCTCTTCCGTGGCTTTCTGATGGACTATCTTTGGAGTTGATTCGACCAGGATTCGACCTGTAGGTCTGGTTGAATTGACCTTCTGTATGAATTTTGTCCTCCGATTCAACCTCGATTCGACCTGAGAGCCAGGTCGAATTGAAGAGGACTTGGTCGAATCGAGCTTCTGATGAAACAGGGTGCTTCGGAGGGTAGGATTTGACCTCAATTCGACCAGAGGGTCTAGTTGAATTAAAGTGTTTCTGGTCGAATTGAGGCTCTTTTGCTTCCAACTCACGTCCAGGTGCCTCATTCGACCTCCCCTGTTGAAATCGACCTGATGTGTTGGTCGAATTGGGGTCGAATTGAGCTCCCGACGTCTCTAATTTTAATTTTGGCCTCATCAGTCCCTTGTACTGTGTTCCAGACCTCAATGTGATGGTATTATTCTCCAATGTTTATGTCAAGTGATTCACATTTGTGGCCATCTGCCCCATTATCAAGGTAAGATCCTTCAACTGCTTAGATAAATCTGTATGGTTTGCATCAGTTTCCGCCTCTAGCTTGGCCCTTAGACGATCAACCCTTGCATCATTCTCAGCCATGTATCGATTGAAGGTATCTTCAACACTCTTCACTTCTTGCTGCTGCTTCATACTAGGCCCCCTTTGTGTCAACTTTGTAATCTACCTTTGCTGGGATTCTAGTAGCTTGTTAATGTTAGCTAAACTAGAGACAATCTCATCATCCCTATTTGGCTTCACCACTTGATGTTCAACCTGCGCTACCTTTCCAAGTACATATGATCCTCCATCTCTCTCTACAAGCCAGTCACGTGAATTCATAGAGATGGCTTCAAACAATTTTTCTGCTTCAAGTGCTGTTTTAGATAATAGCACTCCTCCTGATGATGCATCAATAAAAATACCCAACTCACAGTGCAATCCATAGTAGAAGATGATTATGTACTCAGCCTTAGACATTCCATGCTGTGGGCACCTCCTGAGCATGTCTTTAAACCTATCTGAAGCCTCATAAAATTTATCACCCTGATTCATAACAAATTGAGTGATGTCTTGCCTCATTCTTAAGATCCTTGAGGGTGGCATGTATCTCTCTAAGAACTTCTACTGCAGTTGGTCCTATGTAGTACAATTTGCGGCATCAAGAGTCTCATACCAAGCTTCTGCTCCATCAATCAAAGAGAACTTGAATAGGGCGATTCTTCTAGCATTATCATTAGCTCCAGCACCTTTTCTGAGTGTTTGCATAACCAAGAAATCTTCGGAGATGCTGATATGGATCGTCAAAACAACCTCCAGAAAAGGGATTCTTCTCCACCATGTTAATAAGAGAGGGATGTATCTCAAAATCATCATCTTCCCCTTTGCTCCTACCAACCCTATGTTACCAATTCCGTAGTTTGTGAAAATTTCACATATGGCAATATTATCCGAATTCTGCCTTACTCCGGCCATGTTAAGCTCAATGTGTTATTCCTTTCTTTCTTTCCTTTTCTTTTCCTAGTGCACAAGTACCTCAGAAAAATTCAAGGTTAGATAGAAAATAAATAATCACAAATAAAAGAAAAAAATCTTAATCAAACTAGAAATAATAAAAATAATAATAACAGTCATCCCCGGCAATGGCGCCAAGAACTTGATGCGCGTTTTCTTTGCACGCAAAATTAATCCCCAAGTATTAAGGATATTAATTGCAGCTTAAGCAAGCGACCAAGTGAATATCGAACCCAAAGGACGGCGTATTATCAATTTAATTATTATCTAAATTAATTAAGACAAGTGACAATAAAGATTGAGGATTTTAATTATTTAACTACTATGCAATTAATTAAATAACAAACAAATTAAATAACACTAGAAGAATACAAAAGTGTCTCAAGAGAGAGAATAGATAGCCCTAGGATAATTCAGTTTCACTCATTAATTTTCCTTCCATGTGCTGATGTCCGACTCTGCCTTGTGGAATATGGACGTCTCATTAAACCATGCATATCTACTCTATATACACAAGTAAACATGCGTGTAACACGTGTGAATAATCTCGGAGCAAGAGATATAATTCCACCCCCTTTCTAGGTACTATCAGTATCAATTATTTCCCTGGCCAATTGGTACTCTAACCCGATATGATCTTCATTTATAGGTATTATAAAATTATCCTCTTTATCCTACTTACTAACCCGAATTCAATTCAATTAATAAGTATTCATATATGATAGTTCTAATAAAGTTTTGGAGTCCCCTCACTTAGAATCATAATATGAAATCCTGCTCTTCAGTGAACGCACTCAATCAATAACCAAGATATGTATTCAGACTCTACATAACAGTTATGGATGCACAAAACGACCGTGAGTATGAATTAAAAAGGCACAATCATATATAAAATAAATCCACAAGTAGTGTTGAATGGAGTTTACACACGAAAGTTCAATTAATTGGTAAAAACCTTCACAACCCTAGTTCTACCTAAAAGACTCTAGCCCATGGTGTTGTAGGAAACACACATGGGGGTTGGATAGATCTTACCCATATGTCCGAAAAATTAGAGAGTAGAAGAAAAGAATTAGGAAAACCCTTGGTGTAGAAGCCTCCTTCCTTCTCTCTTCCGTCTCTTCAATTCCTCTTGGTTCTCCTCTTGATTCCACAGACGAATATTCAAAGTGATGGATGGATGGAGGAAAGAATGTGGATGACGGTTGGGGGATGATCCCCCTTGTGGGGTGTGGTATGGTTGTGGCCTCTCTTCTACTCAATTTCTTGTTCCAATCTGATTTTTGATGTGATCTACACCCCTTTTTATACTTGTAAGCTCTTCTTATAGACCTTGGAATGGGCTTTTTGAGTGATCACACGCATTGAGAATGTAGAAATACGGATATGGTAAATTTTCGAGGCTCAATTCGACCTCACCAACAGGTCAAATTGACCCTTCCAGGTCGAATTGTCCTACTGTAAGTCTCAGGTGCTCAATTCGACCAGCACAATAGGTTGAATTGACGGGTCATGGTCGAATTGCTTCTTTTGCCATCCAATTCGACCAGAAGGTTAGGTCGAATTGACCCAGTCTTGGTCGAATTGGCTTGCACAGTCTCACCGTTTCGCATATAACTTCCACATCCAAGCTCCAATTTGAGTGATTCTTACACTCACGCGATCCTCTCTTCCTTCGATTTCTATCTATATAAAGAACTCAAGAAAACTCCAAGATTTAAATGTGCAATAAGCCATGTAAAGTAGCTCAGCCGTTCTGTTCGACACAGCTCGCGCGGCGTCACCATTTCAATCATAACTTCCTCGTTTAGACTCCGATTGAGGTGTTCTTTATGCCAAATCGACCCTCATTTCAGTGGCTTTCCAACCATATATCATACCAATAGTTTTGATCTCCACAACCACACAAAAAAATTACGAAATTTGGACATGCGTTTTTAGCATTCTTGCACAAATTACACCTTTTCTCCAACTTTGCACTTTTCATCCTTTTTCCACCTAAAACACAATAAAACACCTCAAGTGCACTTGATTCTCACATATAATGAATATAAGACAGTTGTGCTAATATATGACAATAATCCCCATCAAAAAGGTGTTCAATTGGACACTAAAATAAGCTAATTTCCACTCTCAACAGGCATCTCATCTCTCCTATTTATATTCCCCATCCTTTGACATCTATCGCATGTCGCCACATAGGTTTCACAATCTTTAAATAAATTAGGCCAATAGAGAGCGGATTGAAGTACCTTGGCTGCTGTCTTTTGAGCTCCGAAGTGCCCCCCATTTGGTTGTGCATGGCAAAACTCGAGAACACTCTCCATCTCTATCTCAGGCACACACCTATGGGTGATAGAATCCATGTATATTTTGTAAACAAATAGATCGTACCATATAAAAGTCTCAACATCTCTCTTGAATTTAGCAAGTTGATATCGGTTGAGATCTCTCGGAATTTCACCCACAGTAATGTAATTGACATAATCCACATACCATGGATCCATCCCTTGTGCAGCAACCACACATGCTCGTTCAGCCCCTTCAACGAACACAGCCATAATCTACTCATCCGGGAACATCTCCTCAATATAATCAAAAGAATCATCACAATACTCCCTTGTCTCCAACCTTGATAAGTGATCAGCCAGTACGGTCTCCGTACCTTTTTTATCTCGGATCTCCATGTCAAACTCTTGAAGAAGAAGAATCCATCTTATGATTCTTGGCTTTGTTTCCTTCTTCTCCATCAAGTACCAAATCGCAGAATGATCTGTGTACACTATAGTTTTCATGCCAACCAAATACTGTCGAAACTTGTTGAATGCATACACCACAGCTAAAAACTCCTTTTCAGTCCCAGTGTAGTTCTTTTGTGCTGCATCAAAAGTCTTACTCGCATAGTAGATAGCGCAGAACTTCTTTTCCCTCAGCTGCCCAAGCACCACTCCAAGTGCTACATCACTTGCATCACACATAAGTACAAACGGCTGATTCCAATCCGGTGTGATCAAGATAGGTGCAGTAGTAAGCGCCTCTTTCAAAAGTTGTTAGAAATTCATCATTAAAAACAAAGGAACATCCTTTTCAAGTAAATGAGACAAGGGCTTGGAGTATTTTGAGAAGTCTTTGATAAATCTTTGATAAAAACTAGCGTGTCCAAGGAAGGACCGCACTCCTCTTTCATTGGTCGGTGATGGAAGCTTTTCAATTGCCACCACTTTAGCTCTATCCACCTGCAATCCTTTGGCAGAAACATGATGCCCAAGAACAATCTCATCTCTCACCATGAAGTGACACTTCTCCCAATTCAAGACAAGATTAGTTTCTTGACATCTCTTCAACACAGTAGCAAAGTTAGATAAACAAATATCAAAGGAGGAACCAAATACTGAAAAATCATCCATAAACACCTCCATGATCTTCTCTATCAACCCATCAAAAATTGTCATCATGCAGCGCTGAAAAGTAGCAGGCGCATTACACAATCCAAATGGCATCTTTCTAAAAGCAAAAGTCCCGTATGGGCAAGTAAAAGTAGTCTTTTCCTAATCCTCGAGAGCAATCATGATTTGATTATATCCCGAGTACCCATCCAAGAAACAATAGAACTCATACTCTGCGAGACGATTAAGCATTTGATCCATGAAAGGAAGAGAAAAGTGGTCTTTGCATGTATTTTCATTCAATTTCCTGTAATCAGTACACACACACCATCCCGTTGGAATCCTAGTGGTTATTTTCTTACCATCCTCGGCTTTTATAATAGTCATGCCCCCCCTTCTTAGCTACAACATGCAATGGACTCACATGGGGGACTATCACTAATCGAATAAATAATTCCAGCATCCAACCACGCTAGGATTTGCTTCCTAATCACTTCTTGAATCGTGGGATTCACCCTCTGCTAATTTTGGATACTACTCTTGGCCTCATCTAACAACCTTATTCTATGCATGAAATATGAAGGATTAATACCTTTTAAATCATCAAGAGACCACCCAATCGCAGACTTGTACTTCCTAAGAACATCTAACAACTCCTCAAGTTGACCATCATCAAGGGAAGAAGATACTATTACCGGATATTTTTCATTTTCACCAAGAAAGGCATACTTCAAGTGTTCCGGTAACGGTTTCAGCTCCTTTTTCTTTTCTTCCATCGGAGTGCTCTCTCTATCCAATGGCATGTACTTTCTCGTCCACTTCACTTCTTCAACCTTAGTTCTTTCCAATTCATACCTGTCATCACCCAAAGTAAGTAAGTTTTCAAGATATTCAATACATACCTCATTAGAGAGATCATCAAGCTCCGTAGTGGAATAAGTAAGAGACTCCATCAAACATGTCTCAAGAGGGTCCTTAGACAGGATCAAAGACATATCTTCCTTCACAATATCCTCCACCACATCAATACTATGACATTGTGACTCCATAGGCATCTTTATTGCTTTGTCAAGGCTGAATATAACCTCTTCTTTATCCATCCGCAACCTGAGCTCCCCCTTTTTAATATCAATCATGGCCCCAGTAGTAGCAAGGAAAGGTCTCCCCAAGATAAGAGGGATATTATCCTTGTTATCTTCCATCTCAAGTACAAGGAAATCCACAGGAAAGACTAGTTTCTCCACTTTGACAAGAACGTCTTCAATAATACCCTTTGGAAAAGTCATCGACCTGTCCGCCAATTGTAGAGCAACTGTTGAAGGAGATAACTCCCCCAAACCAAGCCTTTGAAAGATAGACAATGGCATCAAATTGATGCTTGCCCCAAGATCGCACAAGGCTCGTCGTGCCGGCCCTTTTCCAATCTCACACAAGATAGTGAAGCTTCTCGGATCCTTCATCTTCTATGGCAGCTTCCTTTGGATAATCGAGCTACAATTTTTAGACAAGTTCACTGTCTCAACTCCGTTCAAGCTTCTCTTCTTTAACAATATATCCTTAAGGAATCGGGCATAGTACGACATCTCCAATATTGCCTCAGAGAAAGGAATACTCAAGCTTATCTTATTGATGATATCTGAAAGCTTCTTGAACTTCTCTTCCAATCCCTTCTTAACCAGCTTATAAGGAAACGACGGAGGTATCTTTGTTTTGGGGATACCCCATTCATAACGCTCGACCTTCTCCGCTTTATCCTTTTTAGCTCTCAACCTCTTGGCTCTTTCTCACTTTTTCTCTGCTATGATCTCAGTATTTTGCTCATTCTGAACCAATAGAGTAATGTTCATATCATGAGAAATGTTCGGTGAAGAAACAAGTGTGGAACGGGACAGTTCGATCTTGATTCGACTAGGTGCTCTGGTCGAATTGGGCATGTAGTGGTCGAATTGCGCACCTAGAACACGATTCTCACCCTGTATCTTCGATTCGACATGGATTCGACCTGAAGGTCTGGTCGAATTGAAGTCCCCCTGGTCGAATCGGCTCACTATAAGATTTCTGCCCTCCAATTCGACCTCAATTTGACCTGAAGGTCTGGTCGAATTGAACGGCTGCTAGTCGAATTGGGCTTCTGATAAAACAGAGTGCTCTAAAAGGGTGGATTCAACCTTAATTTGACCTGGCCCCCTAGTCGAATTGAATGAATTTTGGTCGAATTGATGCGTTGGTGCTTTCAAATCACGTCCAGACGTCCAATTCGACCATGAAGTGACAAATTGGGGTCAAATTTGACCTGAAGTGTTGGTCGAATTGGGGTCAAATTGAGCCCTTGACGTGTCCAATTTCAATTCCGGCCTCATAGGTCCCTCGTACTGTGTTCCAGACCTCAATGTGATGGCGTTGCAGGACTTTGGATTCTCAATACTTTGTGACGGGAGCTTCCCTTTCTCAATAGTTTGAGTGAGCTTGTTAACACTTTCTGCCATCTCCCCCATCAACAATGTAAGGTCCTTCACTTGTGTAGTTAAATCCTTATGGTTTGCATCAATCTTCTTCTCTAACTTGGCCTCAAGACGATCCACTCTAGCATTATTCCTAGTCATGTACCTGTTCACAGTATCTTCAAAATCTGGCTTTCCTTCTTCCACTTTTGCACTCGGATCAATACCCGTCAGAGGTTGAATTGCATTGTTAGGATTACTCCATGAAAACTCCGGCCTCCTAGGCTGTTGATAATTACCCGGGGGACCATGATTGTTGTAGTTCCCCTAATAATTCCGATTGCCCTGATTTTGATACCTCGTTCCTTGAATACTTTGGCTTATAGCATAGTTTGCTTCTTCCATCTCCTCTTGGATCACTCCATCATTCATTACTTCCTGCTGCATGATTGGTACGCACTGAGATATATCACTGATTTGCTTTTGTTGGGACTCAAGTAGCTTTCTGATATTGGACAAGCTAGAGATGATCTCATCTTCTCTACTTGTTTTCACCATAACATGTTAAACCTTAGCCACTTTTCCAAGTACATAAGTGCCTCTCACTCTATCAGTTGGCCAATCTCTTGAGTTTATCGAAATATCTTCAAAAAGTTTCTCGGCCTCTACGGATGACTTAGTAAGCAATGCTCCATTAGCAGAAGCATCCAATAACACATGAGAATCACAGTCTAATCCATTATAGAATATGCTGATATATTGAGCTTTAGATAGCCCATGTTGAGGACACTTACGAAGCATGTCCTTGAATCTGTCCCAAGCTTTATGAAACTTCTCTCCACCACCGATAGCAAATTGGTTAATGTCTTGCTTCATCTTGAACACCTTCGAAGGTGGCATGTATCTTTCCAAGAACTTCAACTTCAATTGCTCCCAAGTAGTGCATTCAGCTGCGTTAATAGTGTCGTACCAATCTCTCGCCTTTTCAATAAGCGAGAATTTAAACAAGAGGATCTTCCTAGCATCTTCATGTTCTCCTGTGTTTTTTTGAGTACTTGCATAGCCCAAGAACTTGTTTAGATGCTGCTGCGGATCCTTAAAAGTCCCTCCTGCAAAGGAGTTCCTTTTTATCATGCTAATAAGAGCGGAATGAAGATCGAAGTCCGCATTAGCCCTCTTGCTCCTAGAAGCCCAAAGTGTCCAGCCCTGTTATTCTTGAAGACTTCACGGATGGCCAGATTGTCCGGATTTGCTGCCATGTCGACTTCCTCTGCTGCTGTATTTAGATCAACTACAATTTCGGTCGCTTCCGGGTTTGGTTCGTCCACTTCAACTCCAAAATTCAGAGCTGTAGTAGGCTCTTCTTTCTTATTCTTACTCTTCTTCTTCATTTTCTTCCTCGATGATGCTCCAATCTCAGGATTATATGGTTCTAATTCACCTTTCTTTGACCTTGTGAGCATACACCTGAAAAGATAAAGAGTTAGACAGTAAAACAAGAACTAAAATAGTCCTAATAAAATTAGAAATAATAAAAAGATATTTTATGCCGTCCCCGGCAACGGCGCCAGAAACTTGATAAGCGTTTTCTCAACACACAATTTAATCCTCAAGTATGAAGGATATCAATTGTAGTTACGAAAGTGACCAAGTTATATATCGAACCAAAAGGACGGATAAATATCAATTTAATTATATTCTAGTAAATTATGGCTATGTTGGAAATTATAATGGTTGTAATATTGAGATAAAGTAACGAATAATAATTAAAATAACAAGTAAAGATAACAAGAAGAAGAGATTAGTGAGTTGTGATCAAGTAAGAAGTAGGTAGTTCTTTAGGTAATCCAGTTCTACTTATTAATTTATCTTCCATGTGACGGTGTCCAACTCTGCCTTATGGTTTATGGACGCATCACTAAACCATGCAAATTCACTCTATAGACACAAGTAAATATGCGTATGACACGTGTGAATATCCTCAGAGCAAGAGATATAATTCACCCCTCTTTCTAGGTACTATCAGTATCAATTATTTCCCATGCACTTAGTACTCTAACCCAATATGATCTCCCTTTATAGGTACTATGAAGTTATACTCTTTATCCTACTTATTAACCCAAATATGATTCAATTAACAAGTATTCATACAAGATAGTTCTACTCAGCAGTGAACGCACTCAACCAATAACCGAGTTATGTATTCAGACTCTACACAACAATTATTGATGCACAAAACGACTGTGAGTATGGATTAAAAATTCGCAATCTTATATAAAATAAACCACATATAGTGTTGTACGGAGTTTACACACGAAAGACAAATTAGCTCATGAAACCTTCATAACCCTAGAACTACCGAAGCAACTCTAGTTCATGATTGATCTAAGAACAATCATGGTTAGTTGGACCGATTTTACTTGAATCTCCAGCGGAACCTCTGTCACAGCCCCTCCGGATGATGGACGATCGACTCTCCTCTCAACACTACGTCTCCTTATCTTGATTCTTCTCTGTATGTTGGTGTCCTTCTATACTGCTGCATAAGCCTTCTTTAATACTTGTAATCGTGCTTCCCGGGCCTAGAATAGGCTTTTTAAGTGATCACACGCATTGAGGGTGTAAAAATATGGATATGGTAAGTTCCCGAAGCTCAATTCAACTTCAGCTACAGGCTGAATTGACCACCACAGTCGAATCGCAAGTCGAATCGATACTGTAAGTCCCAGGTGCTCGATTCGACCAACTGCCCTGGTCGAAATGAAGTGACGAGGTTGAATCGGCATCTCCACCAACCAATTCGACCTTGATTCGACCTGATGCCCAGGTCGAATCGCCCTTGTCATGGTTGAATCCACCTTCTGCTCATGTGTGCTGCCAATTTGACCTGAAGGGCTGGTTGAATTGATCTCCTTCAGGTCGAATTGCACTCCTACTTCACCCAATGGATGGCTTCGACTTCCTCTCTTCAGTTTTCAACACTTCCACTCCGATTTCCTTCGAAAAATCACTCGAATAGCTCCAACAACACCTGATTCGTGACTTCATACAATATATATCAGTTTATACCCGATTTCAACCTTCAAACACTCCATAATAGCACAAATCCAAGCGCAAGATTTGTGAATTAACACATTCATCAGTGGCTTACGTGTATATCAACATCTCTTAATATATGCTCCCTCCGTCCCAAAACAATTGATATATTTTTTGGGCATGGAGATTAAGGAATATAATAATTTAATGTAAAGTGAAGTGAGAGAAATAATATTTAATGTGTAGTGGGTAGTTGTATTAGTGGTGAGTGTGATGTGTGTGTGGGTCCATGTAAATAAATAAATTGGTTTCGTGTGGGTCCCATATCCTTAAAAAGGAAATATGTCAATTGTTATAGGACAACCCAAAAAGGAAAGTGTGTCAATATCTTTGGGACGGAGGGAGTATAATTATATACATAGTGGGTATTACATCCACCCCTACTAAAATAAAAATTTCGTCCTCGAAATTTCACTTACCAAGTATAGGTAGATGTGGATATTTATTTCGCATGCCGTCTTCATGTTCCCACGTTGCTTCTTCTTCATTGTGTCTGCTCCATTGAACTTTGACTAAAGTAACTTCACGATTCCTTAGCTTATGAACTTTCTTGTCAAGAATGGCTATTGGAAATTCCTCGTACACTAAGTTATTGTCGATAGTTATAACCTCGTGGTTAACAACGTGGCTTGAATCAAACACATATTTTCGTAGCATGGACACGTGAAATACATCAAGTTCTCCAGCTAGTTCAGGTGGTAAAGCTAATTTATATGCCAACTCACCAATTCGTTCTAAAATCTCGTAAGACCCAATGTATCTTGGCTTGAGTTTTCCCTTCTTTCCAAAGCGAGAAATTCCTTTCATTGGCGAGACTTTGAGAAAACCTTTATCTCCTTCCTGGAATTGTAAATTCTTGCGTCTCTTATCAGCATATGACTTCTGTCAATTTTGTGCTGTCAAGATTCTTCTTCTGATCTTCTTAATCGCTTCCACTGTCTTTTCTACTATCTCTGGTCCTAGAACTTTCTTCTCACCAACTTCGTCCCAGTAGAGTGGAGATCTACACTTTCTTCCGTAGAGTGCCTCGTTTGGGGCCATGCCTATCGTGGCTTGAAAATTGTTGTTGTAAGCAAACTCTATCAGTGGTATGTATTTTTCCCAACTTTACCCAAAATCTAGGACGCATGCCCTCAACATGTCTTCCAAGGTTTGAATAGTCCTTTCAGACTGACCATCGATTTACGGATAAAATGTCGTGCTAAACTTTGGCTTCGTGCCATCGCGTTTTGTAAGCTGTACCAGAATTTTGATGTAAATCTTGGATCTCGATCCGAAACTATTGAAACTGGTACACCATATAATCTGACAACTTCTTCTAGATAGATTTGTGCAAGCTTATCCATTCCGTGAGTCATTTTAACTGGAAGAAAATATGCTGACTTGGTAAAACGATCCACTATCACCCATATAGCTTGATTTCCTTGCACTGATCTTGGTAAACCAGTAACGAAATCCATTGTGATATGCTCCCATTTCCACTCAGGAATCTCTAATGGTTTCAAGAGTCCTGAGGGTCGTTGATGTTCTGCTTTCACTTGCTGGCAAGTCATACACTTTTGGATAAACAAACCTATATCCCTCTTCATATTTCTCCACCAAAATGCATTCTTCAAGTCTTGATACATCTTGGTTCCTCCTGGATGTACCGTGTATGGAGTACAATAAGCTTCTGACAAAATTTCTCTAATTAGATTCTCATTTTTAGGAACACATAATCTTTTTCCAAAGACAAGTGCCCCATCTTCGGTGAGAGCAAATCCCTTTCCTTCCCTAATCTTCTTGCATTCCTTAATTTTCTTAAGAAATTCGTCTCCATCTTGAAGTTCCTTGACTCTATCTCTTAAGGAGGGTTTAATCAGTAACGCAGTTAATACTGCTTCAATGCTACTTGGAGGTATCACTGTTGGATTGTATACTAAAAGTCTAACTTTAGTATGAACAATGTTATAACAATATTTGAAATGAGAATCATATGATCAAATGATTGCATCTTATAATTTATTTTATATGCATGATGCAATAGTCCATTTACTTTATACTGTAGATAATATGTTGTGCGACAACACGCAGAAGATCATATTGTCGGTTTTCTTACAAAGTATAAACAGATGCTCACAACTTAGATAGATGGGGACTCTCTATCGGTATGGTTGTAGTGTGGTTTGGTATTAGCTTGTCTTGGCTATAGAATCACATTAGTGCACTTGTGTGTATTGAGCAGGACCGCTTGAGATCGTTCTTCTTATACTGACTATATAGTAGAACTTGATCTCTGTTATTATGGAAGTTCGTGCTCTTAATCCCTATACAATAACCTCGACATGTAGGGCAGTATGTATTTCTTTGATTCATCAATGGGTGAGATTTATAAGTATTAAATCAACAAACTCGGTGAGTTGGGAAGTAGTGTTGTATCTATGGTGTGCTGTTGATTGTAGAAGGAATCCATGTCCGTCTAGGTTGATGATGTCCCCTTGAGGAGCTCATAAGGTTTATCATGTAAATCTTGCAAGTGGATTAATTTCTGGCATGATAATAAGGTTGAGTGGTACTACTCTCGGATGAGATATTAATTAATTCGAGTTGTCAGTAACTTAATTAATTAATGGACATTGTATATCTTAAACATGTGGAGACTATCGGGCTCATAATAAGAAGGAGCCCAGAACATAATTTTGGGATTGGACGGGTAGTGCAGTAATAATATTTTAGTGGACTATATTATTATTATTGGATTTAATTAAAAGCTTTGGGCTAAGCTTGGTTAATTAAATTCAATTGAGGCCCAGCCCAATTTCTCCTCCTGGTCCCTGCTGTAGCCCAACTATATAAGTCATCTCAGCTCCTGTTAACCCTAAGTCAGTGCCTCATTTGACAGTTAGAAAGAACAGGAGCAGATTGAGAGAATCCTGCGGATTATTGCCCACACAACAGCAGGATTCGACTTGGGACATATAGCAGAATATTGAGAGGTGGTTCTCTGCTGTTCATCCTCTACATCAACCCAGAAGTACGGTAAACATTTTTTTTATGCTTTCGCTGTTTTTGTTTACCTGTTATCCTAACGATCACTTTGAACCGCATGATCCAATTGCCAACAATTGGTATCAGAGCATTGGTTTCGTGGTGAAACGTGAACCGTAAGGTTGGGGTTTAAGTGATTATATGATTATATGATTTAATCTGGGGATTATCGCATGATAGATGGCATGTTTTAGGGTTTGAGTAATTTTGTATTATTTGTGAAATCCTATGTATTCATCGCTGGACACCCTATATGCATCTTTGGTTGATAATTGTACATAATTGAACACGATTCACACACACGGCTATTCCATCGTGAGAACGTTGTGATCGTGGTCCATGGACAACGAATCTACCGTGAATCTCCATCAACGATCTGAGAAGAACGAAGAACGAAACATCAGAGAGCAAGTTGCGATCATGGCTGCCAAAGGTGATGATTGCTGGTCAAACGGACTCCATTCGAGGCGCTTGTTTCTGACAGCGGCGTTCCGAGCGCGTCTGATTCGGCTTCCAGGCAGGCCCACTGCAAGTTTTGGGTAAGTCGACACGGGTTCTGGTTGAGTCCGAGGAGGATCCGAGCGGGTCTCCCTGATTGCTGCTGGCCTGCGTGAGTCAATGGAGTGGACGCAGGCTTGGGCACGGCGGTGCTGAAGTGGGCAGTCACCACGGTGGCAGATCTGGACAGCCATACCCTGGGCAAGTCGAATCCGTTACCGATCGGGTCGGAGTAAATCCGCCCAGAAGATCGGCGATGCACAACGGTCAGAGAGGGAGATGGAGGCACGTCTTTGATCGGGTCTTGGGCAGAATCGTTGGTCCACGGCAGTTTCCAGCGGTGACCTGTAACATCGGAGGATGGGCGGCACTGCAGGTGACTCGGTGACTGGGCGGGGCCGGAGGTTACGCATTTTGCCGATCCGATCAGTCTGCATGCGCGACTGTGGGTCGGTGGGAGCGTTGTCGGCGGGCGCGACTGCGATACTTGCACGCCGGCATTCTGGCGGCTCGATTTTGGCGGTGGTTGCAGGTGCGGTTGCAGCGGCTCTATTTTGCGACGGTTTAGGCTCGAGGAGGTCGTCGATCTGCTGGGTGGACGGGGCGACTCCAGTGGTCTAGCGGCGCGACGGCGGCGCGCTGATGGCATGACTGCCGAGAGCGGTGGCGCCGTCTGTCTGTATGGTGGGTGGTTTCCGTCTGGACGTTGAGGCTGGGTGTAATGACTAGGGCAGCTCTTTGGATTAGTATTGGACTTGGGCTTATGACTTGTGGGCTTATTTTCTTTGTTGGGCTCCAATTAATTTTAATTTGGTTTTGGGTTGTTGGACCAAATTTTAATTAAAATGGTAATGGGCTGCTGGGCAATTTTAATTGCTGGATTTAATTAATTGTGGTTATAATGTTGGGCCATATTTAAATATTGGGCTAGACCTTAATGCAGAAATTTGCAGGGTAAATGGGCTTAATTATTTAATTAATGGGCTGCTCATTATATGCTAATAATGTTTGGGTCAGCTGGGCCTATTTAATTGATCCAATATTTTACGCAATTAATTATGATATATAACTGATTTAATTTTTTTAATTTGACAATTAATTATTATATGTGAAAGGCATGTTCTATGTGATTTATTTATTTAAATTGATGTTAATAGAAGCATGTCTAGGATGTATATTTTATTTCTGAATATTATATACATGTTTACCATCGTATTAAATAACTAAGTGGGAGAGAGAATTGATAATAAATTCTCGCGGCCTCCATTATTGGTTTGTTAGCAATGTGAATAGACTTGCGCGTCGGCATTAGAGCCTTCCTCCCCATCGGATGAGTTTATTCATGGATTGCTGGAACAGACTTCATTAAATAATTACGTTTGTAATGTGATGCATATGAACTTGCGCGTTGGCTTAGACCTTCCTCCCTATCGGATGAGTTTATATGCGGTTCACTGGTACAAACTTGTAATTGATGACTGTAGGAAGTTATCCGAGCGCATGTGTACTTCTCTATTTGTAAGGTACATAAGCTTGGGCTGCGGACTTGGGGTCAAATAATGGTGTACACTTAGATGTAAATAATAAGAATCCTCCCCATCGGAGTCACTGCTTTTATTTGCATGGCTAAATAGGAACTGACTATTAATTATTTTATCATAAAGTTAGGTTGACAAATGAAATTAATGGGTAAAACCTTCTCTTGTAAATGTTCGGGTTTGTAAACGTCCACACTATCGTGGCTTGCAGACTCACAGTGCTTGAGATGTCGGTGAATTTTATTTTATATTATTTTGAGGGAATCAATATAAAAGAATAAAATTCGAAGATTTGATCGGAATATTTATTTGTGATTCTCTGAATTTTGAATGGTGTTATTTCACTAATTGTTAACTAAAAGACATTATATTTACTTGTCCAAATTAGATGATTAGAAAAGAATCTTGGTTTTGAAAATTACTGCTTAAGAAAATAAAAATATGTTCTCACAAAGGACGTCTCATGATGCCTATTAAAGTCTCTAGTGAAGAGATGAGAGGTTCATAGAAATATGATGATCTCATGTAACTCTTCGGATACTTGAGTAAATTAAAAGGCAGAAGATCATGGTTGAATTGATGAATGAATTGGAAAAGCTTGGAATAGAAATTGAAAGAGAAACCTAAATCAATTTATTCTTCACAATTTGCCTGGATGTTTTGAGCAAGTTCTACCTGAAATACGAGAGGTTGTATATGGTGGGAAACTTCTAACAAAACATGTGGCAAAAGAAAGCCATTTTTCATCATGATGTGAACAAGTTTAATATCTTATTTACTAATGGTTTAAACATGATTAGTGATGGCATCTACTGACACGAAGTATGTAGATACTGGAATCACTAAATGTTTATCACTGAGTAAGGATAAGATTGTTAATAACATGGGTAAAACTACAAAGATAGTGGCTATTGCAGTGGGAGTTGTTTATTTATCTCATGATAAGAATAAACGATTGATTATGAGAAATTGTCTTTACGTACGTTTCTGATTAGAGCTATTTTCACCTATATTTTAGTGTCTTTTTATATGTATTTTCGTATTATTTTATCCGTATTTTATATGTTATTTGGTTGTGTTTTGTATTTTTATTGAAATGTGTGTGAATGAACTTAAACGTAAGATTTTCACTTTTTATTGGATGCTAAACATGATAAGGAAGGTGTAGGAAAAAGCGGATCTCAATTCGGAGTTGAAACGAGGGAGAACGAGCCAAAACAGTGAAGAAATGCAGGAGCCAGCACACGAGCCGTGTAGCCAACACGGCCCTGTAAGAGTTGGCCGTGTGGCGACATCTAGTCACTCAACACGGGCAACTTCAGGTCGTGTCCAGTTGCACGAGTCGAGTCGGGAGCACGAGCCGTGTCACCAACACGGCCCTGTAAGAAGGTGGCCGTGTGGCGACATCAGAAGAGCCAACACGACCACACCTGTGCCCGTGTTACAACACACGACTTGTGTTGCAGCACACGAGCCGTGTTGCGTAACACGGCCCTGTAAGGCGAGGCCGTGCGGCAGCATCAGAAGACACAACACGGCCACCCCGTGGCCGTGTTGCATAACACGACTCGTGTTGTGTATTTTCCTGCAGAAATTTCCAGATCCTTCTAGAAGCCTCCAAAGGGGTATAAATACCCCTTTATTCAACAATTGGCAAAAAATCCGAAAATCCTATCATCTACACACACCTCACACACCATTTCTTCCATTTCCCACCATCATCTTCATCCACCTTCATCCATTTTGATCCATCTTCATCATCTCCATTAATTCTCCATCAAAACTTCATCCCTTCCATTGGGTGTGAGAGATCTCAAGGAATCAAGAGCTAGAGGTGGAGATCAAGAAGAATAGAAGATTCTCTTCAAGAAATTGATAGGGAAGAATCCATTCATTTTGTATTTCTTTAGATCTTAGACTATGGGTAATTGTAATGAATCATTTAATTGTTTTGTTACTTTTACTATGATAGGCTAATCCCTCTAGTGGGATTAGGAACATGAAGAGCATATTAGATTTATATTATCATGTGGATTAAATTGGTTTTTGATTTAATTGATGTTGATTCTATTCATGGAGTTTAATTGTCTTGATGTTGTGATGGCATGGTTTGTTATTCATGAATGTTTATTGGTTTAATGGATTGTTGATCAATGGATTATTTGTGGTAATTAAATGCTATCATGATCTTCATGTATGTATTGCTTGGAGTGAGACGGAAACGACCCTCTATAGTATTAGGAAGGCATGAATAGACATTGAGTTTGGGTTTGACCGAAAGGATATTTGAATTCAATGAGGGGAACCAATCCATTCGTTGGCCTTAGTACACAAAAAGGGAGAGTTTAGTCTAACTAGTACCTAGATGGAAGGGGTTAATGTTGGGCTTTGATCTTAAGTGCTTTTGGGAGTCCAAAATGGATCAACAACCTTTGTAACCCGAAAGGGAGCTTAGGATATAATCGTGATCACCCTTAGTCTACATCAATTGAATTGAATTCCGTTTGCATGATAATATGAATTGAGTGTGCTTGGATGTTTCTAATCCCATGTTTTTCCATACTTGAACTTAAGCACCCATTTTCTTTACTTGTCATTTATCTTATTTGCTATCTTATTTACTTGCTTCTTGTTTTAGTTGTTATCCAATCTCAAAACCCCCGATCATCTTTACAAAAACAACAATGAACATGAGCTCACGTATTTTGCTAGTACGAAAATAACTCCTTATTGGATTGATAATTTTTCTTGGGATATACTACTACAACGATCGAGTATTCTTGCTCGTGAGTGCACAAAATTAGGCAAACAAGAAAATGGCGCCGTTGCCAAAGGGGAGTTTGACGGACTAGTCGAGTACTGTGTTATTGTTTTAGTTGTTCTTGATAAGAATTCTTTTTATTTTCTTTTATTTATTATTTGTGTTTGTGGTCTCACTCTTGGCCTTTTCGTAGGTGTTTTATGATCACAAGATCAAAGGGAAATCAATCGATCATTCCTTTGAATTTGGAGATTGAAAGGACCGCACGACAAAGGAAACGAGAGAGGCGTAAAGCTAGAAAAGACAAAAATATGGAGAATCAACGGGGAGACAATGTTAATTATGACCCACCCCAAGATCCTTTACAAGATCAAAGGGGGGTACAAGAAGGAGTGCAAGAGAATCAAGCGGAGATAATGAGGAATGTCTTTGCTCAAAATCAAGAGTATATGCAATTGCTTGCCAATCAAGAAGCTCAAAGGATATTTCAACAACAAGAGTTGCCAAGGCCTAGAGCAATTCGGGATTACTTCCAACCGAGAGCCGTACACAATATGGTTCCTCCGGTTCAAGCCAATGATTATGAAATCAAGACCGGATTGATCAACATGGTTAAAGCAAATCAGTTTGGGGAGGTCCTCTTGAAGACCCGAACACTCATCTATCTACTTTCTTGGAGGTTGCAAATACCGTCAAGATGAAGGGAGTGTCGGAGGATGCTATTCGAATGAGGTTGTTCTCTTTCTCTTTAAGAGACAAGGCTAAAGCATGGTACAATACAATTCCTTTGGGAAGTTGTAATACATGGGAAGATCTTGAGCAAAGGTTCCTAAACAAGTACTTTCCTCCTTCAAAGACGCTCCAATTGAAAAGCCTTATCACTCAATTTAGGCAACTTCCGGATGAAAATTTTTATGAAGCATGGGAACGCTACAAAGAGATGCTCCGAAAGTGTCCTCAACATGATTTTCATGAGAATCAACAAGTGGCTTTCTTCTATCAAGGGTTGAATCAACAAAATCGGATGCATGTAGATGCCTCATCTGGAGGGTCTATATTTGGAGTGGATGCTATGAAAGCTATGGATATTTTTGAAGACATTGCAATGAATGCTTATCAATGGCCTTCCGAGCGAGTAATGGGAGGTTATGCATTTGGAAAGGTAGCTCAAGTGGAGAGTGTGAACAAAGTGAAGAGTGATATGTTCCAAAGTGAAGGCATGAAGGAATTTAATGAGAGCATTCAAGCTTTAACAAAGCAATTGAATTTGATTACTCAAGGAGTAAGTCAAGGGGGAAGCACAAGTGCTATTGTGAATGATGAGAGCCATGTTATGCAAAGTATAGAGGATGTTGCCTACTTAGATAGGAGAAATTACCAAGGGAATTTCCAAGGTAATTATCCTTCTAATCAAGGTAATTTTCAAAGAGGATATCAAGGACAAGCTCGGGGAAGCAATTTCAATCAATCAAGTGGAAATTATCAAGCTCCGAGGAAGCATGAAAATCTTTCTTACTCTAATCCTCAAGCCGCCGTGTCATATCCTCCGGGATTCGATCCAAGTGCTAAACCACCAAATGGAGAGGGGAAAGCATCGGTGGAAGAGACATTGCTAACATTCATGAAAAAGATGGAGGCTAGAATGGAGGAAAATGAGAAGAAATCCGACAATAGGATGAGAGCTTTTGAGTATCAAATGGGTCAAATTGCTTCTTCCGTGGGATCTCAACACCAACAAGGAAAGTTTCCATCTACCACGGTAACCAATCCTAAAGAAGATTGCAAAGCTATCACTCTTAGAAGTGGAAAAGAGTATGAGGAACCTCCTATGCCTAAAGAAGATAGTATTGTCATTGAAAGGGAAGTGGAAAGCAAGGTGGAAGAAGGGTTGGTGCAAGAAGAGATTGAAATGGAGGAAGTAAGCAAGAAAAAAGAAATTGTTGAGCAAAAGAAAGATGAAGAGAAGATAGAGAGAATTCCAAAGTGGAAAAAGGCAAAGGAGTTAAGGGAAAAGGAAGTTGAAGTTGAAAGAGATAGTTGGGGAATACCCAAGACTCAAGTACCGGTTCCTTTTCCTCAAAGGTTTTTGAAGAAGGGTTTGGATGAGAGGTTCAAAAAGTTTCTTGAAATCTTCAAGAAGATTAAAATCAATATGCCTTTCGCCGATGCTTTGGATCAAATGCCTCATTATGCTCGTTTCTTGAAGGACATCATGGGAAAGAAAAGAAGTCTTGTGGACAATGAAACGGTTAATCTAACCGAAGAGTGTAGTGCCATTCTACAACGGAAACTTCCACAAAAATTGAAGGATCTGGGTAGTTTCATTATACCATGTGAAATTGGAAAGAACAAGAAGAACAAGGCTCTTTGTGACCTCGGTGCAAGCATTAATCTAATGCCTCTCTCCATATTCAAGAAGCTTGGATTAGGTGAAGTAAAGCCAACTTCCATCACACTTCAATTGGCAGATAGATCTATGACACATCCAAAAGGAGTAGTTGAAGATGTGTTGGTGAAAGTTGATAAGTTCGTCTTTCCGGTGGACTTTGTTGTTCTAGATATGGAGGAGGATGAAAATGTGCCATTGATTTTTGGGAGACCGTTTCTTGCTACCGGGAGAGCTCTTATTGATGTCTACAAAGGAGAATTGAAGTTGAGGGTTAATGATGAGGAAGTGGTATTCTCTCTACACAAGGCCATGCAATATCCAATGAATGATGAAGAATGTAAAAGTGTAGATGTTGTAAAGGGAAGTGTCGAGGAGAGTTGGCCTTCTATTGTAACCAAGGATCCACTTGAACTTTGCTTGAGCAATTCTTTATCTCTTTCTAATATTTCTACTACTTCTCTTGATTTAAATGAAGAATTGATTAATTGTTTGCTTGATCTAGGTGATTGTAGTGAAGCTCAAGAGGTTGCAGCCGCCATCTCAAGGGGAAATGAAAAGTTCTTACCACTTAGAGATCCATTTGAGCAAGAAGAGAAAAAGGAAAAGAAGGTGGAGTTGAAGCCTCTACCCGATCATCTTACTTATGCCTACCTTGGTGAAAATGAGACTTATCCGGTAATTGTATCATCATCTCTAACTTCTAGTCAACTTGATAAATTGCTTAATGTCCTTAAAGAGCATAAGTCGGCTATTGGTTGGTGTATTGATGATTTGAAGGGAATTAGTCCAACAATTTGCATGCATAAGATAAGACTTGAGGATGAAGGGAAAGCTTGTGTTCAAAACCAAAGAAGACTTAATCCTATCATGCAAGAAGTGGTAAAAAAAGAGGTTCTTAAGTGGTTAGACTCCGATATGATTTTTCCTATTAGTGATAGCCCCTATGTGAGCCCGTTGCATGTAGTATCTAAAAAAGGGGGTATGACTATAGTGAAGACCGATAAAGATGAGACCATAGCCACTAGGACGGTGACGGGATGGCGTGTGTGTGTTGATTATAGGAAGCTTAATGAAAACACACGTAAAGATCACTTCCCCTTACCTTTCTTGGATCAAATGTTGGATAGGTTGGCCGGGTATGAGTTTTATTGCTTTCTTGATGGATATTCCGGGTATAACCAAATTCTCATAGCACCCGAAGACCAAGAAAAGACCGCTTTCACTTGTCCTTATGGAATATTTGCTTTTCGAAGATTGCCATTTGGACTTTGCAATGCACCGGCCACCTTTCAAAGGTGTATGATGGCAATCTTTGAAGGATTAATTGAGAATATAATGGAAGTGTTCATGGATGACTTTTCGGTGTTTGGTTCTTCTTTTGATAATTGTTTGTCTAACCTTGCTATTGTTTTGAAGCGATGTCAAGACACTAATTTAGTGTTGAATTGGGAGAAGTGCCATTTCATGGTAAATGATGGCATTGTACTTGGACATCACATCTCTTCAAAGGGATTGCAAGTTGACCGAGCCAAAGTTGTTGCTATAGAGAAGCTTCCACCGCCAACAAATGAGAAGGGAGTACGATCGTTCCTTGGCCATGCCGGGTTCTATCGTAGATTCATCAAGGATTTTTCTTCATTTTCTAAACCTCTATCTCATCTCCTTGAAAAAGATGTGCCATTTAAGTTTGATGATAATTGTTTAAATGCTTTTCAGGTGTTAAAGGAAGCTTTGATTTCATCACCCATCTTGATCACCCCCGATTGGAAGGAGCCATTTATATTGATGTGTGATGCAAGTGATGTAGCTCTTGGAGTAGTTTTGGGGCAACTAAGAGAGAAAAAATTCCGAGCTATTTACTATGCAAGCAAGACATTTGATGCGGCTCAAAGGAACTACACCACTACCGAAAAAGAGTTCTTGGCGATAGTATACACATTTGATAAGTTTCGTCCTTATTTGGTAGGAACGAAAACTATTGTATACACCGACCATGCCGCTATCAAGTATCTCATGGCAAAGAAGGATGCAAAGCCAAGGGTGATAAGATGGGTACTACTTCTTCAAGAATTTGATATTGAAGTGAGAGATAAGAAGGGCACGGAGAATGTGATAGCCGACCATCTTTCAAGGTTAGAGTCGAGGGAGCATTGTGAAGGTACTTATGAGTTAATCAAAGAGGTTTTTCCCGATGAAGAAATCTTGGAGTGTGATTGCTATCAAATTGAGGCTTTAGTGGAGGAAGAAGGAAGTCCGTGGTATGCGGACTATGTGAATTACTTGGCTAGTGGAAGGAGACCTTATGAGCTTAATAAATATCAATCCAAGAAGTTCTTTCATGATGTTAAAAGTTACTTGTGGGATGATCCATTCTTATACAAGATGTGTAATGATTCTCTTGTGCGAAGATGTGTGCCCGAGGAAGAATGGAATAGTGTGTTGGAGTTTTGCCACTCTTCACCTAGTGGAGGCCATTTTGGAGCTCAAAAGACCGCTGCAAAAGTCTTACAATCGGGGTTGTATTGGCCATTTTTGTTCAAGAGTTGTAAGAAATTTGTAGAAGGTTGTGATCGATGTCAAAGGATGGGAGGAATCTCCAAGTGGGATGAGATGCCCCTTAAGAGCTTTCAAGAAGTGGAGATATTTGATGTGTGGGGCATCAATTTCATGGGACCGTTTCCTCAATCGAATGGATTCCTATATATCCTATTGGCGGTTGACTATGTCTCGAAATGGGTTGAGGCCATACCTTCAAGAACAAGTGATACTAGAGTTGTCATGGGGTTTCTAAAGAAGCATATCTTCACAAGATTTGGAGTACCTAGAGTATTGGTAAGTGATGGGGGTAGTCACTTCATAAATAAGCTCATGGAGAACATTCTCAAGACTTATGGAGTGAAGCATCGAGTGTCTACTCCGTATCACCCTCAAACGAATGGTCAAGCTGAAATTTCTAATCGACAAATCAAACAAGTCTTGGAGAAAACAGTGAGTGTGAGTAGAAAGGATTGGTCAAATAAACTTGATGATGCATTGTGGGCCTTTCGAACCGCATTCAAGACCACTCTTGGTATGTCTCCTTTTCAAATTGTCTATGGTAAGTCTTGCCATCTTCCGGTGGAGTTAGAGCATAAAGCTTATTGGGCCATTAAGAAGTTGAATTTTGACATGAAAGCTTCGAAGAAGGTAAGATTCTTACAATTGAATGAGCTTGAGGAATTTAGAGAAAATGCTTATGAAAACTCAAGGATTTTTAAGGAGAAAACCAAGAGGTGGCATGATGCTCGTTTGAGGAAGAAGAGCTTTAAAAAGGGTGAGAAGGTGTTGGTATTCAATTCTCGACTAAGACTTTTCCCGGGCAAGTTGAAGTCCAAATGGAGAGGACCTTATGTGGTAAAGGAAGTACTTGATGGGGGAGCTCTAAAGGTTATAGATGAGAACGGGGGAGAGTTCTTGGTTAATGGTCATCGTGTAAAGCATTATGTGGATCCATCACAAAGGGAGACCCTCTTTGTGGATACTTTATGTGAAAGATGAGCTACACATTCGTCTAGCTTGAAGACGTTAAACTTAGCGCTCGATGGGAGGCACCCCATCAATATCTTTATTGCTTTATTTTTGTTGCTTGTTTATTTTGGCCTTTTAGGTTGATTGTGCTCATGGAGAAAAATGCACATTGAAGAAAAGAGAAATGCTTCATGGATTCAAGTTGACATGTTCCACCATTTGTTGCAAACTTAATTCGTGACTCTTGTCTCGAGTTAAGTTTGGGGGGTGATAGTGCGTGGTGGGCATAGCTTGAGTCGTGTGGATGCGGTTACTTCTCAACAAGAAGATCATCAATGGAAACTACAAGGGTAAGTCTCACCACTTTTTGCAAACTTAAGTCTCAACTCTTGTTTCGATTTAAGTTTGGGGGGAGAGTGTGTGGTGTGACTCACCACTTGAGTATGATTCTTGTAAAATTGGGTCAAATTTTAAAAATTTTCTCATGAGTTTGGGTTGATTTTGGCATGATTGGTGGTGTTGAAGTGCATGATAGTCCATATTTATAATGAAATTGTTGAAATAATGGTGTTTGTTGAGTGTTGAGCATGAAAGAGAGGTATTGGAAGCATGATGGAGCTTGGAGCTAACGCTTTCCTTACCAAATGCCTATTGAGGGAGTACTCTACACCTTATCATTTTACTACTTGAAATGAATTGAGTTTGATTTGGATTGTTGTGACTAGCATGCTACTTCATTTGTTATGTTTATGGGAGGTTTACTTTCGTAAATTAGGATTTCCTTTTCAATAAAGGTTGGGATGAATGTGTGCTTAATTTTCTTATGGATGATGGTATTTTGTGTTTTTGCATGTTTTGTGTTTTTGTTGTGTCTTGTTTGTTGAGTCCTTATTTGTATGTTGTGTGTATTTTCATTCTTGTCTTGGGATGTTTGGTGGTTTGTTTAGGGATGTCGTGAGTCATTTTTGAACGTGAGTGATGATATGTTGTGGTGATAAGTGATGACAAATTATGATTAAGAATCTCTACACTTTCAAATTGTGACATGTTTTACTTAACTTGTTCAATTTTGAGATGAATGTGGTGTAATAAGGTCCTTAAGGTTCGAGCACAAGCTTGTGAGCATTTGAGCCTCAACCATGTATACATGGTATTTCTTCATGAGTGGATCGGTTGTGTTTGATAAGTTAGAACTTGCTCAAGGACTATAGGAACGAGCCCGATTAGTGGAGATTGGTGAAATGATCTAAGGCCATCCTTGTTATTATAGTCATTACCATATATGTTTCCTACCTTGAACATCATCCTTAGTCAACCACTTTGAGCCTATAAGCCTATTTCTTGTGAATTTAGCACATTACAAGCCTTAATTACACCTTTGTATGGGGCATTGAGGAGATGGTAGCTAGAAAGGATTGATTGATTAGAAAAAGAAGAAAAGGGAATGGTAAACAAGCAAGAAAAAGGATGAAAGAGCATAAAAAAGAATGAACATGCAACCTCAAAACAAGAAAAATGAGTAAAGCAACAACAAGATGCTCAAGGAAATAAAAATTCAAAGAAAGGAAGCATGCATCATAAGAAGCTCAATCCAAAGGAATGTTGATGAGTAGTGCTTGTGAGTACCAAAGTTGAGAAAGGAAGAAAGAAAAGTGGAGAAGTTGAGGAAGTTGATCATCTCTTCGATTACTTACACTTGTTAGTCACTCTTATCCATATACTTCCTACCATACCAAAGAGCCTATCATTACATCCTAATTAAAGACCTTTTTGATCATTAATTGAAACTTTGGTGGTTTGTGAATATAGTCCGCGAGCAAGCTTATAGTGAGTCGAGCCAATCGATTAATGAGTGTGATTTACCCTATTTCAAAAGAGTGTTGAGAGACATTAATATCCATTGCGAGGCTTGGACTTAAAAGGAACTATATTACACTTTATTCTCTTTTGATTGAACTTGTTAATTTCTCATGTCAAGATTTTAATGTTGTAGGATGACTTAGCATAGTTTGTTGTTATTATTGCTAACGATGTGTTATTGCTTATATTCGTTTAGTCTTTTTCTAGGTGAAAATTTCTCCTTTTGATTTGTCATTTTCGTTGCTCGGGGACGAGCAACACCTTAAGTTTGGGGGGTTGATTAGAGCTATTTTCACCTATATTTTAGTGTCTTTTTATATGTATTTTCGTATTATTTTATCCGTATTTTATATGTTATTTGGTTGTGTTTTGTATTTTTATTGAAATGTGTGTGAATGAACTTAAACGTAAGATTTTCACTTTTTATTGGATGCTAAACATGATAAGGAAGGTGTAGGAAAAAGCGGATCTCAATTCGGAGTTGAAACGAGGGAGAACGAGCCAAAACAGTGAAGAAATGCAGGAGCCAGCACACGAGCCGTGTAGCCAACACGGCCCTGTAAGAGTTGGCCGTGTGGCGACATCTAGTCACTCAACACGGGCAACTTCAGGTCGTGTCCAGTTGCACGAGTCGAGTCGGGAGCACGAGCCGTGTCACCAACACGGCCCTGTAAGAAGGTGGCCGTGTGGCGACATCAGAAGAGCCAACACGACCACACCTGTGCCCGTGTTACAACACACGACTCGTGTTGCAGCACACGAGCCGTGTTGCGTAACACGGCCCTGTAAGGCGAGACCGTGCGGCAGCATCAGAAGACACAACACGGCCACCCCGTGGCCGTGTTGCATAACACGACTCGTGTTGTGTATTTTCCTGCAGAAATTTCCAGATCCTTCTAGAAGCCTCCAAAGGGGTATAAATACCCCTTTATTCAACAATTGGCAAAAAATCCGAAAATCCTATCATCTACACACACCTCACACACCATTTCTTCCATTTCCCACCATCATCTTCATCCACCTTCATCCATTTTGATCCATCTTCATCATCTCCATTAATTCTCCATCAAAACTTCATCCCTTCCATTGGGTGTGAGAGATCTCAAGGAATCAAGAGCTAGAGGTGGAGATCAAGAAGAATAGAAGATTCTCTTCAAGAAATTGATAGGGAAGAATCCATTCATTTTGTATTTCTTTAGATCTTAGACTATGGGTAATTGTAATGAATCATTTAATTGTTTTGTTACTTTTACTATGATAGGCTAATCCCTCTAGTGGGATTAGGAACATAAAGAGCATATTAGATTTATATTATCATGTGGATTAAATTGGTTTTTGATTTAATTGATGTTGATTTCTATTCATGGAGTTTAATTGTCTTGATGTTGTGATGGCATGGTTTGTTATTCATGAATGTTTATTGGTTTAATGGATTGTTGATCAATGGATTATTTGTGGTAATTAAATGCTATCATGATCTTCATGTATGTATTGCTTGGAGTGAGACGGAAACGACCCTCTATAGTATTAGGAAGGCATGAATAGACATTGAGTTTGGGTTTGACCGAAAGGATATTTGAATTCAATGAGGGGAACCAATCCATTCGTTGGCCTTAGTACACAAAAAGGGAGAGTTTAGTCTAACTAGTACCTAGATGGAAGGGGTTAATGTTGGGCTTTGATCTTAAGTGCTTTTGGGAGTCCAAAATGGATCAACAACCTTTGTAACCCGAAAGGGAGCTTAGGATATAATCGTGATCACCCTTAGTCTACATCAATTGAATTGAATTCCGTTTGCATGATAATATGAATTGAGTGTGCTTGGATGTTTCTAATCCCATGTTTTTCCATACTTGAACTTAAGCACCCATTTTCTTTACTTGTCATTTATCTTATTTGCTATCTTATTTACTTGCTTCTTGTTTTAGTTGTTATCCAATCTCAAAACCCCCGATCATCTTTACAAAAACAACAATGAACATGAGCTCACGTATTTTGCTAGTACGAAAATAACTCCTTATTGGATTGATAATTTTTCTTGGGATATACTACTACAACGATCGAGTATTCTTGCTCGTGAGTGCACAAAATTAGGCAAACAAGAAAATGGCGCCGTTGCCAAAGGGGAGTTTGACGGACTAGTCGAGTACTGTGTTATTGTTTTAGTTGTTCTTGATAAGAATTCTTTTTATTTTCTTTTATTTATTATTTGTGTTTGTGGTCTCACTCTTGGCCTTTTCGTAGGTGTTTTATGATCACAAGATCAAAGGGAAATCAATCGATCATTCCTTTGAATTTGGAGATTGAAAGGACCGCACGACAAAGGAAACGAGAGAGGCGTAAAGCTAGAAAAGACAAAAATATGGAGAATCAACGGGGAGACAATGTTAATTATGACCCACCCCAAGATCCTTTACAAGATCAAAGGGGGGTACAAGAAGGAGTGCAAGAGAATCAAGCGGAGATAATGAGGAATGTCTTTGCTCAAAATCAAGAGTATATGCAATTGCTTGCCAATCAAGAAGCTCAAAGGATATTTCAACAACAAGAGTTGCCAAGGCCTAGAGCAATTCGGGATTACTTCCAACCGAGAGCCGTACACAATATGGTTCCTCCGGTTCAAGCCAATGATTATGAAATCAAGACCGGATTGATCAACATGGTTAAAGCAAATCAGTTTGGGGGAGGTCCTCTTGAAGACCCGAACACTCATCTATCTACTTTCTTGGAGGTTGCAAATACCGTCAAGATGAAGGGAGTGTCGGAGGATGCTATTCGAATGAGGTTGTTCTCTTTCTCTTTAAGAGACAAGGCTAAAGCATGGTACAATACAATTCCTTTGGGAAGTTGTAATACATGGGAAGATCTTGAGCAAAGGTTCCTAAACAAGTACTTTCCTCCTTCAAAGACGCTCCAATTGAAAAGCCTTATCACTCAATTTAGGCAACTTCCGGATGAAAATTTTTATGAAGCATGGGAACGCTACAAAGAGATGCTCCGAAAGTGTCCTCAACATGATTTTCATGAGAATCAACAAGTGGCTTTCTTCTATCAAGGGTTGAATCAACAAAATCGGATGCATGTAGATGCCTCATCTGGAGGGTCTATATTTGGAGTGGATGCTATGAAAGCTATGGATATTTTTGAAGACATTGCAATGAATGCTTATCAATGGCCTTCCGAGCGAGTAATGGGAGGTTATGCATTTGGAAAGGTAGCTCAAGTGGAGAGTGTGAACAAAGTGAAGAGTGATATGTTCCAAAGTGAAGGCATGAAGGAATTTAATGAGAGCATTCAAGCTTTAACAAAGCAATTGAATTTGATTACTCAAGGAGTAAGTCAAGGGGGAAGCACAAGTGCTATTGTGAATGATGAGAGCCATGTTATGCAAAGTATAGAGGATGTTGCCTACTTAGATAGGAGAAATTACCAAGGGAATTTCCAAGGTAATTATCCTTCTAATCAAGGTAATTTTCAAAGAGGATATCAAGGACAAGCTCGGGGAAGCAATTTCAATCAATCAAGTGGAAATTATCAAGCTCCGAGGAAGCATGAAAATCTTTCTTACTCTAATCCTCAAGCCGCCGTGTCATATCCTCCGGGATTCGATCCAAGTGCTAAACCACCAAATGGAGAGGGGAAAGCATCGGTGGAAGAGACATTGCTAACATTCATGAAAAAGATGGAGGCTAGAATGGAGGAAAATGAGAAGAAATCCGACAATAGGATGAGAGCTTTTGAGTATCAAATGGGTCAAATTGCTTCTTCCGTGGGATCTCAACACCAACAAGGAAAGTTTCCATCTACCACGGTAACCAATCCTAAAGAAGATTGCAAAGCTATCACTCTTAGAAGTGGAAAAGAGTATGAGGAACCTCCTATGCCTAAAGAAGATAGTATTGTCATTGAAAGGGAAGTGGAAAGCAAGGTGGAAGAAGGGTTGGTGCAAGAAGAGATTGAAATGGAGGAAGTAAGCAAGAAAAAAGAAATTGTTGAGCAAAAGAAAGATGAAGAGAAGATAGAGAGAATTCCAAAGTGGAAAAAGGCAAAGGAGTTAAGGGAAAAGGAAGTTGAAGTTGAAAGAGATAGTTGGGGAATACCCAAGACTCAAGTACCGGTTCCTTTTCCTCAAAGGTTTTTGAAGAAGGGTTTGGATGAGAGGTTCAAAAAGTTTCTTGAAATCTTCAAGAAGATTAAAATCAATATGCCTTTCGCCGATGCTTTGGATCAAATGCCTCATTATGCTCGTTTCTTGAAGGACATCATGGGAAAGAAAAGAAGTCTTGTGGACAATGAAACGGTTAATCTAACCGAAGAGTGTAGTGCCATTCTACAACGGAAACTTCCACAAAAATTGAAGGATCTGGGTAGTTTCATTATACCATGTGAAATTGGAAAGAACAAGAAGAACAAGGCTCTTTGTGACCTCGGTGCAAGCATTAATCTAATGCCTCTCTCCATATTCAAGAAGCTTGGATTAGGTGAAGTAAAGCCAACTTCCATCACACTTCAATTGGCAGATAGATCTATGACACATCCAAAAGGAGTAGTTGAAGATGTGTTGGTGAAAGTTGATAAGTTCGTCTTTCCGGTGGACTTTGTTGTTCTAGATATGGAGGAGGATGAAAATGTGCCATTGATTTTTGGGAGACCGTTTCTTGCTACCGGGAGAGCTCTTATTGATGTCTACAAAGGAGAATTGAAGTTGAGGGTTAATGATGAGGAAGTGGTATTCTCTCTACACAAGGCCATGCAATATCCAATGAATGATGAAGAATGTAAAAGTGTAGATGTTGTAAAGGGAAGTGTCGAGGAGAGTTGGCCTTCTATTGTAACCAAGGATCCACTTGAACTTTGCTTGAGCAATTCTTTATCTCTTTCTAATATTTCTACTACTTCTCTTGATTTAAATGAAGAATTGATTAATTGTTTGCTTGATCTAGGTGATTGTAGTGAAGCTCAAGAGGTTGCAGCCGCCATCTCAAGGGGAAATGAAAAGTTCTTACCACTTAGAGATCCATTTGAGCAAGAAGAGAAAAAGGAAAAGAAGGTGGAGTTGAAGCCTCTACCCGATCATCTTACTTATGCCTACCTTGGTGAAAATGAGACTTATCCGGTAATTGTATCATCATCTCTAACTTCTAGTCAACTTGATAAATTGCTTAATGTCCTTAAAGAGCATAAGTCGGCTATTGGTTGGTGTATTGATGATTTGAAGGGAATTAGTCCAACAATTTGCATGCATAAGATAAGACTTGAGGATGAAGGGAAAGCTTGTGTTCAAAACCAAAGAAGACTTAATCCTATCATGCAAGAAGTGGTAAAAAAAGAGGTTCTTAAGTGGTTAGACTCCGATATGATTTTTCCTATTAGTGATAGCCCCTATGTGAGCCCGTTGCATGTAGTATCTAAAAAAGGGGGTATGACTATAGTGAAGACCGATAAAGATGAGACCATAGCCACTAGGACGGTGACGGGATGGCGTGTGTGTGTTGATTATAGGAAGCTTAATGAAAACACACGTAAAGATCACTTCCCCTTACCTTTCTTGGATCAAATGTTGGATAGGTTGGCCGGGTATGAGTTTTATTGCTTTCTTGATGGATATTCCGGGTATAACCAAATTCTCATAGCACCCGAAGACCAAGAAAAGACCGCTTTCACTTGTCCTTATGGAATATTTGCTTTTCGAAGATTGCCATTTGGACTTTGCAATGCACCGGCCACCTTTCAAAGGTGTATGATGGCAATCTTTGAAGGATTAATTGAGAATATAATGGAAGTGTTCATGGATGACTTTTCGGTGTTTGGTTCTTCTTTTGATAATTGTTTGTCTAACCTTGCTATTGTTTTGAAGCGATGTCAAGACACTAATTTAGTGTTGAATTGGGAGAAGTGCCATTTCATGGTAAATGATGGCATTGTACTTGGACATCACATCTCTTCAAAGGGATTGCAAGTTGACCGAGCCAAAGTTGTTGCTATAGAGAAGCTTCCACCGCCAACAAATGAGAAGGGAGTACGATCGTTCCTTGGCCATGCCGGGTTCTATCGTAGATTCATCAAGGATTTTTCTTCATTTTCTAAACCTCTATCTCATCTCCTTGAAAAAGATGTGCCATTTAAGTTTGATGATAATTGTTTAAATGCTTTTCAGGTGTTAAAGGAAGCTTTGATTTCATCACCCATCTTGATCACCCCCGATTGGAAGGAGCCATTTATATTGATGTGTGATGCAAGTGATGTAGCTCTTGGAGTAGTTTTGGGGCAACTAAGAGAGAAAAAATTCCGAGCTATTTACTATGCAAGCAAGACATTTGATGCGGCTCAAAGGAACTACACCACTACCGAAAAAGAGTTCTTGGCGGTAGTATACGCATTTGATAAGTTTCGTCCTTATTTGGTAGGAACGAAAACTATTGTATACACCGACCATGCCGCTATCAAGTATCTCATGGCAAAGAAGGATGCAAAGCCAAGGGTGATAAGATGGGTACTACTTCTTCAAGAATTTGATATTGAAGTGAGAGATAAGAAGGGCACGGAGAATGTGATAGCCGACCATCTTTCAAGGTTAGAGTCGAGGGAGCATTGTGAAGGTACTTATGAGTTAATCAAAGAGGTTTTTCCCGATGAAGAAATCTTGGAGTGTGATTGCTATCAAATTGAGGCTTTAGTGGAGGAAGAAGGAAGTCCGTGGTATGCGGACTATGTGAATTACTTGGCTAGTGGAAGGAGACCTTATGAGCTTAATAAATATCAATCCAAGAAGTTCTTTCATGATGTTAAAAGTTACTTGTGGGATGATCCATTCTTATACAAGATGTGTAATGATTCTCTTGTGCGAAGATGTGTGCCCGAGGAAGAATGGAATAGTGTGTTGGAGTTTTGCCACTCTTCACCTAGTGGAGGCCATTTTGGAGCTCAAAAGACCGCTGCAAAAGTCTTACAATCGGGGTTGTATTGGCCATTTTTGTTCAAGAGTTGTAAGAAATTTGTAGAAGGTTGTGATCGATGTCAAAGGATGGGAGGAATCTCCAAGTGGGATGAGATGCCCCTTAAGAGCTTTCAAGAAGTGGAGATATTTGATGTGTGGGGCATCGATTTCATGGGACCGTTTCCTCAATCGAATGGATTCCTATATATCCTATTGGCGGTTGACTATGTCTCGAAATGGGTTGAGGCCATACCTTCAAGAACAAGTGATACTAGAGTTGTCATGGGGTTTCTAAAGAAGCATATCTTCACAAGATTTGGAGTACCTAGAGTATTGGTAAGTGATGGGGGTAGTCACTTCATAAATAAGCTCATGGAGAACATTCTCAAGACTTATGGAGTGAAGCATCGAGTGTCTACTCCGTATCACCCTCAAACGAATGGTCAAGCTGAAATTTCTAATCGACAAATCAAACAAGTCTTGGAGAAAACAGTGAGTGTGAGTAGAAAGGATTGGTCAAATAAACTTGATGATGCATTGTGGGCCTTTCGAACCGCATTCAAGACCACTCTTGGTATGTCTCCTTTTCAAATTGTCTATGGTAAGTCTTGCCATCTTCCGGTGGAGTTAGAGCATAAAGCTTATTGGGCCATTAAGAAGTTGAATTTTGACATGAAAGCTTCGAAGAAGGTAAGATTCTTACAATTGAATGAGCTTGAGGAATTTAGAGAAAATGCTTATGAAAACTCAAGGATTTTTAAGGAGAAAACCAAGAGGTGGCATGATGCTCGTTTGAGGAAGAAGAGCTTTAAAAAGGGTGAGAAGGTGTTGGTATTCAATTCTCGACTAAGACTTTTCCCGGGCAAGTTGAAGTCCAAATGGAGAGGACCTTATGTGGTAAAGGAAGTACTTGATGGGGGAGCTCTAAAGGTTATAGATGAGAACGGGGGAGAGTTCTTGGTTAATGGTCATCGTGTAAAGCATTATGTGGATCCATCACAAAGGGAGACCCTCTTTGTGGATACTTTATGTGAAAGATGAGCTACACATTCGTCTAGCTTGAAGACGTTAAACTTAGCGCTCGATGGGAGGCACCCCATCAATATCTTTATTGCTTTATTTTTGTTGCTTGTTTATTTTGGCCTTTTAGGTTGATTGTGCTCATGGAGAAAAATGCACATTGAAGAAAAGAGAAATGCTTCATGGATTCAAGTTGACATGTTCCACCATTTGTTGCAAACTTAATTCGTGACTCTTGTCTCGAGTTAAGTTTGGGGGGTGATAGTGCGTGGTGGACATAGCTTGAGTCGTGTGGATGCGGTTACTTCTCAACAAGAAGATCATCAATGGAAACTACAAGGGTAAGTCTCACCACTTTTTGCAAACTTAAGTCTCAACTCTTTTTTCGATTTAAGTTTGGGGGGAGAGTGTGTGGTGTGACTCACCACTTGAGTATGATTCTTGTAAAATTGGGTCAAATTTTAAAAATTTTCTCATGAGTTTGGGTTGATTTTGGCATGATTGGTGGTGTTGAAGTGCATGATAGTCCATATTTATAATGAAATTGTTGAAATAATGGTGTTTGTTGAGTGTTGAGCATGAAAGAGAGGTATTGGAAGCATGATGGAGCTTGGAGCTAACGCTTTCCTTACCAAATGCCTATTGAGGGAGTACTCTACACCTTATCATTTTACTACTTGAAATGAATTGAGTTTGATTTGGATTGTTGTGACTAGCATGCTACTTCATTTGTTATGTTTATGGGAGGTTTACTTTCGTAAATTAGGATTTCCTTTTCAATAAAGGTTGGGATGAATGTGTGCTTAATTTTCTTATGGATGATGGTATTTTGTGTTTTTGCATGTTTTGTGTTTTTGTTGTGTCTTGTTTGTTGAGTCCTTATTTGTATGTTGTGTGTATTTTCATTCTTGTCTTGGGATGTTTGGTGGTTTGTTTAGGGATGTCGTGAGTCATTTTTGAACGTGAGTGATGATATGTTGTGGTGATAAGTGATGACAAATTATGATTAAGAATCTCTACACTTTCAAATTGTGACATGTTTTACTTAACTTGTTCAATTTTGAGATGAATGTGGTGTAATAAGGTCCTTAAGGTTCGAGCACAAGCTTGTGAGCATTTGAGCCTCAACCATGTATACATGGTATTTCTTCATGAGTGGATCGGTTGTGTTTGATAAGTTAGAACTTGCTCAAGGACTATAGGAACGAGCCCGATTAGTGGAGATTGGTGAAATGATCTAAGGCCATCCTTGTTATTATAGTCATTACCATATATGTTTCCTACCTTGAACATCATCCTTAGTCAACCACTTTGAGCCTATAAGCCTATTTCTTGTGAATTTAGCACATTACAAGCCTTAATTACACCTTTGTATGGGGCATTGAGGAGATGGTAGCTAGAAAGGATTGATTGATTAGAAAAAGAAGAAAAGGGAATGGTAAACAAGCAAGAAAAAGGATGAAAGAGCATAAAAAAGAATGAACATGCAACCTCAAAACAAGAAAAATGAGTAAAACAACAACAAGATGCTCAAGGAAATAAAAATTCAAAGAAAGGAAGCATGCATCATAAGAAGCTCAATCCAAAGGAATGTTGATGAGTAGTGCTTGTGAGTACCAAAGTTGAGAAAGGAAGAAAGAAAAGTGGAGAAGTTGAGGAAGTTGATCATCTCTTCGATTACTTACACTTGTTAGTCACTCTTATCCATATACTTCCTACCATACCAAAGAGCCTATCATTACATCCTAATTAAAGACCTTTTTGATCATTAATTGAAACTTTGGTGGTTTGTGAATATAGTCCGCGAGCAAGCTTATAGTGAGTCGAGCCAATCGATTAATGAGTGTGATTTACCCTATTTCAAAAGAGTGTTGAGAGACATTAATATCCATTGCGAGGCTTGGACTTAAAAGGAACTATATTACACTTTATTCTCTTTTGATTGAACTTGTTAATTTCTCATGTCAAGATTTTAATGTTGTAGGATGACTTAGCATAGTTTGTTGTTATTATTGCTAACGATGTGTTATTGCTTATATTCGTTTAGTCTTTTTCTAGGTGAAAATTTCTCCTTTTGATTTGTCATTTTCGTTGCTCGGGGACGAGCAACACCTTAAGTTTGGGGGGTTGATTAGAGCTATTTTCACCTATATTTTAGTGTCTTTTTATATGTATTTTCGTATTATTTTATCCGTATTTTATATGTTATTTGGTTGTGTTTTGTATTTTTATTGAAATGTGTGTGAATGAACTTAAACGTAAGATTTTCACTTTTTATTGGATGCTAAACATGATAAGGAAGGTGTAGGAAAAAGCGGATCTCAATTCGGAGTTGAAACGAGGGAGAACGAGCCAAAACAGTGAAGAAATGCAGGAGCCAGCACACGAGCCGTGTAGCCAACACGGCCCTGTAAGAGTTGGCCGTGTGGCGACATCTAGTCACTCAACACGGGCAACTTCAGGTCGTGTCCAGTTGCACGAGTCGAGTCGGGAGCACGAGCCGTGTCACCAACACGGCCCTGTAAGAAGGTGGCCGTGTGGCGACATCAGAAGAGCCAACACGACCACACCTGTGCCCGTGTTACAACACACGACTCGTGTTGCAGCACACGAGCCGTGTTGCGTAACACGGCCCTGTAAGGCGAGACCGTGCGGCAGCATCAGAAGACACAACACGGCCACCCCGTGGCCGTGTTGCATAACACGACTCGTGTTGTGTATTTTCCTGCAGAAATTTCCAGATCCTTCTAGAAGCCTCCAAAGGGGTATAAATACCCCTTTATTCAACAATTGGCAAAAAATCCGAAAATCCTATCATCTACACACACCTCACACACCATTTCTTCCATTTCCCACCATCATCTTCATCCACCTTCATCCATTTTGATCCATCTTCATCATCTCCATTAATTCTCCATCAAAACTTCATCCCTTCCATTGGGTGTGAGAGATCTCAAGGAATCAAGAGCTAGAGGTGGAGATCAAGAAGAATAGAAGATTCTCTTCAAGAAATTGATAGGGAAGAATCCATTCATTTTGTATTTCTTTAGATCTTAGACTATGGGTAATTGTAATGAATCATTTAATTGTTTTGTTACTTTTACTATGATAGGCTAATCCCTCTAGTGGGATTAGGAACATAAAGAGCATATTAGATTTATATTATCATGTGGATTAAATTGGTTTTTGATTTAATTGATGTTGATTTCTATTCATGGAGTTTAATTGTCTTGATGTTGTGATGGCATGGTTTGTTATTCATGAATGTTTATTGGTTTAATGGATTGTTGATCAATGGATTATTTGTGGTAATTAAATGCTATCATGATCTTCATGTATGTATTGCTTGGAGTGAGACGGAAACGACCCTCTATAGTATTAGGAAGGCATGAATAGACATTGAGTTTGGGTTTGACCGAAAGGATATTTGAATTCAATGAGGGGAACCAATCCATTCGTTGGCCTTAGTACACAAAAAGGGAGAGTTTAGTCTAACTAGTACCTAGATGGAAGGGGTTAATGTTGGGCTTTGATCTTAAGTGCTTTTGGGAGTCCAAAATGGATCAACAACCTTTGTAACCCGAAAGGGAGCTTAGGATATAATCGTGATCACCCTTAGTCTACATCAATTGAATTGAATTCCGTTTGCATGATAATATGAATTGAGTGTGCTTGGATGTTTCTAATCCCATGTTTTTCCATACTTGAACTTAAGCACCCATTTTCTTTACTTGTCATTTATCTTATTTGCTATCTTATTTACTTGCTTCTTGTTTTAGTTGTTATCCAATCTCAAAACCCCCGATCATCTTTACAAAAACAACAATGAACATGAGCTCACGTATTTTGCTAGTACGAAAATAACTCCTTATTGGATTGATAATTTTTCTTGGGATATACTACTACAACGATCGAGTATTCTTGCTCGTGAGTGCACAAAATTAGGCAAACAAGAAAATGGCGCCGTTGCCAAAGGGGAGTTTGACGGACTAGTCGAGTACTGTGTTATTGTTTTAGTTGTTCTTGATAAGAATTCTTTTTATTTTCTTTTATTTATTATTTGTGTTTGTGGTCTCACTCTTGGCCTTTTCGTAGGTGTTTTATGATCACAAGATCAAAGGGAAATCAATCGATCATTCCTTTGAATTTGGAGATTGAAAGGACCGCACGACAAAGGAAACGAGAGAGGCGTAAAGCTAGAAAAGACAAAAATATGGAGAATCAACGGGGAGACAATGTTAATTATGACCCACCCCAAGATCCTTTACAAGATCAAAGGGGGGTACAAGAAGGAGTGCAAGAGAATCAAGCGGAGATAATGAGGAATGTCTTTGCTCAAAATCAAGAGTATATGCAATTGCTTGCCAATCAAGAAGCTCAAAGGATATTTCAACAACAAGAGTTGCCAAGGCCTAGAGCAATTCGGGATTACTTCCAACCGAGAGCCGTACACAATATGGTTCCTCCGGTTCAAGCCAATGATTATGAAATCAAGACCGGATTGATCAACATGGTTAAAGCAAATCAGTTTGGGGGAGGTCCTCTTGAAGACCCGAACACTCATCTATCTACTTTCTTGGAGGTTGCAAATACCGTCAAGATGAAGGGAGTGTCGGAGGATGCTATTCGAATGAGGTTGTTCTCTTTCTCTTTAAGAGACAAGGCTAAAGCATGGTACAATACAATTCCTTTGGGAAGTTGTAATACATGGGAAGATCTTGAGCAAAGGTTCCTAAACAAGTACTTTCCTCCTTCAAAGACGCTCCAATTGAAAAGCCTTATCACTCAATTTAGGCAACTTCCGGATGAAAATTTTTATGAAGCATGGGAACGCTACAAAGAGATGCTCCGAAAGTGTCCTCAACATGATTTTCATGAGAATCAACAAGTGGCTTTCTTCTATCAAGGGTTGAATCAACAAAATCGGATGCATGTAGATGCCTCATCTGGAGGGTCTATATTTGGAGTGGATGCTATGAAAGCTATGGATATTTTTGAAGACATTGCAATGAATGCTTATCAATGGCCTTCCGAGCGAGTAATGGGAGGTTATGCATTTGGAAAGGTAGCTCAAGTGGAGAGTGTGAACAAAGTGAAGAGTGATATGTTCCAAAGTGAAGGCATGAAGGAATTTAATGAGAGCATTCAAGCTTTAACAAAGCAATTGAATTTGATTACTCAAGGAGTAAGTCAAGGGGGAAGCACAAGTGCTATTGTGAATGATGAGAGCCATGTTATGCAAAGTATAGAGGATGTTGCCTACTTAGATAGGAGAAATTACCAAGGGAATTTCCAAGGTAATTATCCTTCTAATCAAGGTAATTTTCAAAGAGGATATCAAGGACAAGCTCGGGGAAGCAATTTCAATCAATCAAGTGGAAATTATCAAGCTCCGAGGAAGCATGAAAATCTTTCTTACTCTAATCCTCAAGCCGCCGTGTCATATCCTCCGGGATTCGATCCAAGTGCTAAACCACCAAATGGAGAGGGGAAAGCATCGGTGGAAGAGACATTGCTAACATTCATGAAAAAGATGGAGGCTAGAATGGAGGAAAATGAGAAGAAATCCGACAATAGGATGAGAGCTTTTGAGTATCAAATGGGTCAAATTGCTTCTTCCGTGGGATCTCAACACCAACAAGGAAAGTTTCCATCTACCACGGTAACCAATCCTAAAGAAGATTGCAAAGCTATCACTCTTAGAAGTGGAAAAGAGTATGAGGAACCTCCTATGCCTAAAGAAGATAGTATTGTCATTGAAAGGGAAGTGGAAAGCAAGGTGGAAGAAGGGTTGGTGCAAGAAGAGATTGAAATGGAGGAAGTAAGCAAGAAAAAAGAAATTGTTGAGCAAAAGAAAGATGAAGAGAAGATAGAGAGAATTCCAAAGTGGAAAAAGGCAAAGGAGTTAAGGGAAAAGGAAGTTGAAGTTGAAAGAGATAGTTGGGGAATACCCAAGACTCAAGTACCGGTTCCTTTTCCTCAAAGGTTTTTGAAGAAGGGTTTGGATGAGAGGTTCAAAAAGTTTCTTGAAATCTTCAAGAAGATTAAAATCAATATGCCTTTCGCCGATGCTTTGGATCAAATGCCTCATTATGCTCGTTTCTTGAAGGACATCATGGGAAAGAAAAGAAGTCTTGTGGACAATGAAACGGTTAATCTAACCGAAGAGTGTAGTGCCATTCTACAACGGAAACTTCCACAAAAATTGAAGGATCTGGGTAGTTTCATTATACCATGTGAAATTGGAAAGAACAAGAAGAACAAGGCTCTTTGTGACCTCGGTGCAAGCATTAATCTAATGCCTCTCTCCATATTCAAGAAGCTTGGATTAGGTGAAGTAAAGCCAACTTCCATCACACTTCAATTGGCAGATAGATCTATGACACATCCAAAAGGAGTAGTTGAAGATGTGTTGGTGAAAGTTGATAAGTTCGTCTTTCCGGTGGACTTTGTTGTTCTAGATATGGAGGAGGATGAAAATGTGCCATTGATTTTTGGGAGACCGTTTCTTGCTACCGGGAGAGCTCTTATTGATGTCTACAAAGGAGAATTGAAGTTGAGGGTTAATGATGAGGAAGTGGTATTCTCTCTACACAAGGCCATGCAATATCCAATGAATGATGAAGAATGTAAAAGTGTAGATGTTGTAAAGGGAAGTGTCGAGGAGAGTTGGCCTTCTATTGTAACCAAGGATCCACTTGAACTTTGCTTGAGCAATTCTTTATCTCTTTCTAATATTTCTACTACTTCTCTTGATTTAAATGAAGAATTGATTAATTGTTTGCTTGATCTAGGTGATTGTAGTGAAGCTCAAGAGGTTGCAGCCGCCATCTCAAGGGGAAATGAAAAGTTCTTACCACTTAGAGATCCATTTGAGCAAGAAGAGAAAAAGGAAAAGAAGGTGGAGTTGAAGCCTCTACCCGATCATCTTACTTATGCCTACCTTGGTGAAAATGAGACTTATCCGGTAATTGTATCATCATCTCTAACTTCTAGTCAACTTGATAAATTGCTTAATGTCCTTAAAGAGCATAAGTCGGCTATTGGTTGGTGTATTGATGATTTGAAGGGAATTAGTCCAACAATTTGCATGCATAAGATAAGACTTGAGGATGAAGGGAAAGCTTGTGTTCAAAACCAAAGAAGACTTAATCCTATCATGCAAGAAGTGGTAAAAAAAGAGGTTCTTAAGTGGTTAGACTCCGATATGATTTTTCCTATTAGTTCATTCTGATTCAAGCGAACCTAATATTATCCAGGCGAGAGGTGGTTATGAATATTCGAAGATTATTCTGGAAACCAATATATTTATATGATGCACTGCATGTCTAAGTTCTTTGATTAATTCAAGAATTGTAAGGCTGGTACAGTGAAGCGTCATGGAAAATATATTAAGTCATTACGATTCAATCATGATTGGGAATACCTCTTGGGATAGTTAGGAGCTATTGATCAGAAGTTGAGATTAAATCTCAAGTTGACTACACTGGGTATGCCCCAAACTGAATGGTGTGGTGGATAGAAGGAATAAGGCTCTTATGGTTATGATTAGATAGATGATGAATTATTTGGAATAATTAAATTTCATTTTATGGATATGCCCTAGAAACAGTAATTCGTAAAATATTTGTCTGTTTGTGGGACATCCTGGAAAAATGAAGGTTGATTTATTTAGTCCAAAAGATCGAAGGGTGAATGTTAACACAATCACTAAATTTTTGGATAAGGACTATGTAATAAATCACAAGCCCATGTATAAGTTGTTCTAAAGGAAGTGAGAGGAAAACACTAAGTAAAAGTACCAAGTGTACAAGAGGATATACCACAAGGTAAACTGCAATGCGTGTCACGTCTGATACACAATTACTTGTAGTGCCTTATGATTGTTTGACAACCCATAAAATATATATTTTGGGAAATTCGTAAGACTTGATCCCTAGTGAACATGGTATTGTCCCACGGATACGACGCAGCACTGCAAGATGAAAATGCGGAATCTTAGTAAGTTGCAATGAATGTTGAAATAGAATCTACGGATTCTAAATTAAGTCTGGGAACTTGAAGGACCACTAAATAGTGTAAAAGCCATTGGAAGTGGTCATAGGAAATAAAAGAGGATCATACGGTAAGGTAAAAACCCTTGGAAGCAAAGCTTGTTGCGAAAAGGTGTACTCATAAAGAAATGGTTCGATTATGAGCACACATGTTCGCTGGTAGCTATGCTTATGTTGATCCGGATTCTTTTATTGCTGCTATGAGGAACAACAAATAGATGTCAAAGACAGCTTTCCTGATTGGAAGTCTTGAGGAAAACATCTATGCGAAGCAACCAAAGTGATTCATTGCAAAGTACTAATAGCATTTTGATAGTAAGCTTAAAATTGTCCAGTGATGGACTAAAGCAAGCTTTAAGATCGTGAAGCATCTGTTTTGATTAGGTAATCCAGTGGCATGGATTTAAATCAATGAGCGGATGAGTCTTGTGTGTTGTAAAGAGTGACGGAAACGTGGTGGTGTTTCTTGTACTATACGTAGATAGTATCTTGCTCATTGGAGACAATGAAAGAGTATTATGGGGCGTATGGGTACGGTTAATAAAGCGGTAGAGATGAAGGACTTAAGAAAGGCAAAATATATCCTTTTGATCACGGTAATACGGATCACAAGAAAGGATATTATGCTTATCTCAAGTTTCATAAAATGATACAGTCCATACTCGTTTAGCATGTAAATTTATCTAAGTGAATGTGTCTTTGAGACACAAGAAGAAGATAAAGAGGATGAAAGTGGTTCCTTATGCTCCGGCGAATAAGGAAGCTTAATCTAAGGAATGCTATGAACGATGTTGGATATTTGTTTTGCTGAATGCATGAACAGTGGGTATCAACGTAACCCCAAACAAGAATGATGAAATGTGGTAAGACATTTATAAAGTGCCTGAGAAGGACTGGAAATTATATGTGGACTTACTGGACAGATTCACTGCTTCTTGTGGATTACGTAGATTCAAATTTTTTAGTCAGATTGGACGGCAGTAAATTCACCTCAAAGGTTATGTGTTTAATCTTAGGAAGTAGAGTCATAATGTCGAGGAGTGTTATATAGAAATATATTTCAGACTCCGGACTCTATCATGGAAAGATGATGAATTGGAGCCTATGAGGCAGCCAAAGTATCTATATGACTCTAGAAACTTCATGATGGACTTTGAAGTGTTTCTAAGTTTGCCCAAGATTATCACAATTTACATTGATGATATTGGTGCAGTTGCAAACTTGAAGAAATCACAAGTCCATAAGGCAATTAAACACATTGAGCGCGAGTACCACCTGTTACGAGAAATTGTATGATGAGGGGAAGGTTGCTGTCGCCTAGATTGCATCGGATGATGACCTAGTAAACCATTTACAATGACCTTAAGGCGAGAGCTTTTAATGGTCGTGTAGTGGGAGTAGGAATCAAATGTATGGCAGAAGACATGACAGCATAGTCTTTTAGTATAAGTGGGAGATTGTTGGATTATATACTAAAAGTCTAGCTTTAGTATGAACAATGTTATAACAATATTTGAAATGAGAATCATATGATCAAATGATTGCATCTTATAATTTATTTTATATGCATGATGCAATAGTCCATTTACTTTATACTGTAGATAATATATTGTGCGACAACACGCAGAAGATCATATTATCGGTTTCCTTATAAAGTATAAACAGATGCTTACAACTTAGATAGATGGGGACTCTCTATCGGTATGGTTGTAGTGTGGTTTGGTATTAGCTTGTCTTGACTATAGAATCACATTAGTGCACTTATGTGTATTGAGTAGGACCGCTTGAGATCGTTCTTCTTATACTGACTATATAGTAGAACTTGATCTCTGTTATTATGGAAGTTCGTGCTCTTAATCTCTATACAATAACCTCGACACGTAGGGCAGTATGTATTTCTTTGATTCATCAATGGGTGAGATTTATAAGTATTAAATCAACAAACTCGGTGAGTTGGGAAGTAGTGCTGTATCTATGGTGTGCTGTTGATTGTAGAAGGAACCCATGTCCGTCTAGGTTGATGATCTCCCCTTGAGGAGCTCATAAGGTTTATCATGTAAATCTTGCAAGTGGATTAATTTTCGACATGATAATAAGGTTGAGTGGTACTACTCTCGGATGAGATATTAATTAATTTGAGTTGTCAGTAACTTAATTAATTAATGGACATTGTATAACTTAAACATGGGGAGACTATCGGGCTCATAATAAGAAGGAGCCCAGAACATAATTTTGGGATTGGACGGGTAGTGCAGTAATAATATTTTAGTGGACTATATTATTATTATTAGATTTAATTAAAAGCTTTGGGCTAAGCTTGGTTAATTAAATTCAATTGAGGCCCAGCCCAATTTCTCCTCCTGGTCCCTGCTGTAGCCCAACTATATAAGTCATCTCAGCTCCTTTTAACCCTAAGTCAGTGCCTCATTTGACAGTTAGAAAAGAACAGGAGCAGATTGAGAGAATCATGTGGATTGTTGTCCACACAACAGCAGGATTTGACTTGGGACATACAGCAGAAGATTGAGAGTTGTTCTCTGCTGTTCATCCTCTACATCAACCCAGAAGTACGGTAAACGTTTTTTTATGCTTCCGCTGTTTTTGTTTACCTGTTATCCTAACGATCACGTTGAACCGCACGATCCAATTGCCAACAATCACGACTTCCAAACTCAATCAAAAGAACTTAGCCACCAATAATTCTTGGTTTGTTATAGAATAGGCTAATTCCCCTTTTCCTTTTCTGCTTAGAGCATTTGCTACCACATTTGCCTTTCCTAGATGGTACAGTATTGTACAATCGTAATCCTTGACTAATTCCAACCATCTTCTTTGCCTCATGTTTAATTTCTTTTGTTCGAAAAAGTATTTTAAGCTCTTGTGATCCGTATAAATTTGACATTTTGCTCCATACAGATAATGTCTCCAAATTTTCAAAGCATGTACCACATCTACCAATTCTAAATCATGAGTTGGATAGTTCTGTTCATGGATCTTGAGTTGTCTAGATGCATAGGAAACTACTTTATCACGTTGCATCAGAACACATCCCAATCCTTGCTTTGAAGCATCACTATAGATGATAAATCCTTCTGTCCCATCTGGAATTGTCAGTACAGGTGCAGTGATCAATTTCTATTTGAGAAGACTGAAACTCTTTTCACACTCTTCCGTCCAACAGAACTTAACTTCCTTGCGAGTTAATTTCGTCAAGGGCCCTGCAATCTTTGAAAATCCCTTAATAAATCTTCTGTAATATCCAGGCAATCCAATGAAACTCCGTACTTTTCCTACATTCGTAGGTGTCTTCCATTTCTCTACTGCTTCCACCTTGGCCGGATCCACTTCAATTCCTCGAGATGATACTATATGCCCAAGAAAGATAAATTTCTCTAACCAAAACTCACATTTCTTGAATTTAGCATACAACTTTTCCTTTCTTTGTGTCTCTAGAATGATTCTCAGATGTTCTTCATGTTGTTTCCGATCTCTAGAAGACACTAAGATATCATCAATGAACACGATCACGAATTTGTCCAAGTACGAGTGGAAAACATGATTCATCAAATCCATGAAAATTGCTGGTGCATTGCTAAGTCCAAAATGCATTACCACAAAATCATAATGCCCGTAACGTGTTCTAAAAGTAGTCTTCAAAGTGTCACTTTGTTTGATTCGCACTTGATGATATCCAGACCTCAGATCTATCTTGGAAAACACGCTAGCACCGCCTAGTTGATCTAATAGATCCTCAATCCTTGGCAAAGGATACTTATTCTTGATGGTAAGTTTATTCAATTCTCGATAATTGATACACATTCTAAACGAACCATCTATCTTCTTTACGAACAAAATAGGTGCTCCCCAGGGTGAAACACTAGGGTGTATGAAACCCAAATCCAAGAGTCCTTGTAATTGGATCTTCAATTCTTGTAACTTCTTTGGTGCCATTCGATAAGGTGCCTTTGAGACTGGTGCTGCTTCCGGTACTAGATCGATTATAGATTCTACTTGCCTTTCGGGTGGCAATCCTAGTAAGTCTTCTGGAAATACATCTTCGTATTTCCACACAATAGGAACATCTTTTATGCTCATTCTTTTACCTTCACTTTCCACGATGTTCACTAAGAATGCTTGACATCCATCCTTCTTCATCATTTTGATCACTTTCATTGTAGTTATAACTCGCCGTACTATTCTAGTTTTCGCTCCATGAAATGTAAACTTCTTATCTCATGGGAGTTGGAACTGTACTTCTTTTTCACGATATCTTATTACATCATGATTAGCTCTAAGCCAATCCATCCCTAAAATTACATCAAAATCTTTCATCTCAATTACGTGAAGGTCTGCAAGTAGGACTCTGTCATTCATCCCTATCTTCACATTCTTGCACAACTTCATGGTTCAGATGGAGTTACCCGAAGGTATACTAACCTCAAGAGTTGATTTGTCTAACTCCTCACAATTATTTTCTACTTTATTATACATCTTAGCAGATATGAATGAATGAGTGGCTCCTGTATCAAAAAGTATAAGAGCAGGAGTGCCAAATACTGATAACATACCTGCCATTGTTTCTGGTTCTTCCTCACCTTCTTGATGTGTCATAGCATATACACGTGCTGGTCTAGCACTCGATCCTCCAGTTGCTTTAGTTTTTGGGCATTCCAGTATGGTGTGTCCCAGTTGACGACATCGATAATATATTCCAGTTCCATATAAGCATGCTCCAAGGTGATTCATTCCACATTTTGAGCAGGGAGAATTTGTTCCGAGTGGCGATGATCTTGATCCTCCTCCAATTTTTATTTGCTTGTTCTGAAACTTATGGTTTCCTTTTCCGATTCCTGATCCTTCCCACTTGCGCTTTGCAGATATTTCCATCACCTTTTTGTTTTGGTTGCTGTTGTTCTTTCAAGACTCAATTTCTTAAGCTCTCGAAAATGCATCTGCAAAAGTCATCATCCTTGTCTGGCTAAGATGGTGCTGATCTCAGACCCTAATCCCTTTTCAAATCATCTAGTTTTCTTCTCCTCTGAGTTGATAAGATGTGTAGCAAATCTGGAGAGTCGATTAAATTTTCTTTCATATTCAAGAATGATCATTGTTCATTGTTTCAAGTGCAGAAATTCACATTCTTTTTCATCTAAGAAATACTGAGGCATGTAGTTTTGAATGATCACTTCCTTGAAGTCTTCCCATGTCATCCTAGCCTTTTGTTCAGGTGTCTTGGTACATCCATAAGCCTCCCACCAAAAATCCGCTTCACCAAACTGAAAAACAGCACACGCGATCTTCTGTGCATCAGTGTAATCAAGATAGGTGAAAATCTTATCCAATAATCTTAACCATTTCTCAGCTTCTGTGAGGTCCTCCATTCCGTTGAATGTTGGTGGATTGAAATGTCAAAATTGTTCAATTATCAAGGTTGGCTCGTTTTTAGAAATCAATTCTGGTGGTGGTGGTCATGTAGAGTTTGCTTGAAATTATTGAGTCAATCCCCGAAGGATTGTTACTAAATCATTTCCTGGGTCGCCATAAACGTTTTCAAGATTTTCATTTATAGGTAGGTTTTGTGGTCTTCTCTGACTCATGATCTGATCAAAAGATTACTAATATTATATACTAAATCAAACACACATAAAAAACTAAAGTATAGTCTCGTCATAGTCATAGAATAATCAATCCTAGGGTATGGTATAAAATTCTAAGTCAGGTACTTGAGCAAGTCTTAGATAGACCGCTCTGATACCACGCTGTAACGCCCCGGGTTATGCTATGGGATTGGGACGCTACTAGATATAAATTCCCCAATATAATAATAGAGGGGTCGAGAATGCACAGCGGAATAATATAAAAATCCCCAAATCGATAATATAATAAAGTAAAAGTTGCATAAAGATTATTACATATAAGCGTCTACTCACCAGAGTAGAGTGAAATATCCAAAACAAGTACGTTCAGATGATATATCTGAAATAAAGTTCTTAATAAAATACTTAAATATAAGAAATAATATAAAGTCCTCTATGGGCTTGGGACATCTACAAGGGCCTCTCCATCTTCTAATCTTTGTTCTAAAAATTAATAAGGGGTGAGCGTCTAAAATACACTCAGTGGGTTAACATAAATGATTGCATAATTAAAAATAAATATGCATGCCTAATATACCATAAAATGTAACATATGCCAATTTAATAAAATAATTTGTACATGGTCGTTTAATAACTAAATAAAAATATTTTAGACCGAATCGCCATCTTATAACTTGTGTTAGTTGGTATATGTGCACCATGCCGTCATCCCAGTACAATGTTAGCATACTTGAAATATATTTTAGTACTGAACCGACGTAGCCAGTAACTTGTGTTAGTTGGTATATGTGCACTGAGTCGTCACCTCACCCCGTACAAGTGTTGGTAAAAATATTTTTCATCGAACTAAAAGCACACATGTCACATAACATGGCATATCAATAATACATATCACATCTTAACATAGAAATCATAACATAAAATTGTAGCACTCGGTAAAGAGTGAAAGTTACCCCCACCTTGAAGCTTTCTAGGAAATAGTAAACTGGACTAGGCTTGCACTTCGATCTTAGGTATGCCTGCAAGGGTATACTAAATTGAGTTCCACTTCTAATAATAATTGCTAATACTTAAGCTAAATTTCTAATATTATTATATACTTAAAATAAACTAATTATTAACTAAATAAATAATTAATAAAATAAAATGATTTAAAAATAGAATAATAAATACTAATATATATTTTAAAATTTTTAAAAAAATAATAATTTAACGATCATATATTACAACTCTAGTAATAAATCGTAACATTAAAAATATGAATACAAATGACATTAATTTTATTAAAAATGAATATTAAATAAAGATTTTATACCTAAAATAATATAGATGGTAAAATTATAATTAATAATTAATATAAAAACTATATAAGTCAAATTATAATTATAAATGAAATGTTAAAGTAATATAAAATTATAATAATACTTAATATAAAATATATTAAGTTAAATATATAATTATGATATTAAATAAATAAATAAATAAAATAGAATAAAGAAAAGCATAACTCTTGCTGCTGTACGCAGCTTTGAATTTTTTTTTAATAAATATTTTTATAAATTGCAATCAAGTCCATATAATTAATCAAATTCTCATTTAAACTTACCCTAAACTTTAACCTTATTATAAAATTATCCAACTTGAGTTATACAACTCCGTTTGAAAATTCAAAAACACCGTTGGAATCCTCGTGAGGTGAGGATCACATCAATGCCAATTTTTTATCAAAATGTTGATGTTTTGAAAATATGAAATTATACCGTGAAGTGGGTTTCTTCCCAACTTCCTCATTTTACGTCAAACTCAAAACTAATTATACTTTTGTGATCCTCGTGAGGAGAGCTTCAAAATGGTCTATAATATCAAAGCTAACTCACACCGAAACAAAATATGCCATTAAAGGGGTTGAAACTTTGAAAAAGTTTTTCTCACTCATACGAAATTCATTTCACAAAAGGTTTATATATATGGAATCTACGCATCGAGACGATCTTTTTCGTATATAACATGATAAGGTTTGACAAAGAATAGAAAATCTCCAAAACTTGCAGTGTATATATATATACATATATAGCGTATGTGCTTATGTGTGTGTGTGTGTGTGGAAAACATATAAGGAGAGAGACTTACCTCTCAATTCCTCACTGCATCATACTTCTACCAATTGCAAGAATTAATAGAAAGAGAGGTATGTGTGTGTATATATATGTATATATATGAATCTTACGTATGTGATTACATATATTTCAACTATCTCTTAATATATATATATATATATATATATATATATATATATATATATATATATACATGGCTTACATGTATCTCAACTATCTCTTAATATATATAAATATATACATAGTGGGTATTACATTGGTTACGGAAACTAACGTCATGATCTTTATTGTAGGATTGTGCGGTGATCAACTGTAATAACAAAGAGTGGGTTTGGTGTGAATTACATCACACATAAACCATATTTTTTAAATTAGTTTTTGAAAAGATAATATTTTTATTTAGAAGAATATATTTTCTTTTTTATAGAATAATTTTTTATATATTAAAAATTAATCGATTTATCAAAGTGTGTAAAAATTTGAAGAGAAATTTTTTATATACCATAAAAATAGGTTTACATGTAAACCCACATAAGCATTTATCGATAACAGATACTCTGATCTCAAGATTAAATTTAGGGTTAATTATGCTAAAAGTCCCAACATTTTCACGAATTGCGGATTAGTCAAAAATTTTGAAAATTCACAAAAAAATACTCCACTTCAATGTTAAGTTGCATATCAAACCACCGAGCAGCAAGAGGTAGCTCGGTCGCTGACATGTTAATTGCATTATCCATGTGTCACACCACATGTAAAAAAACAAAAACAAATATGTTTTTTTTCACGTACACTTTATACCCCACATATTCTCTTTCTTACTCTATAACTTTCTTTATTCACTGTTTGACTCAATTATATCCGTCAACCCACTTTCAATCTTAGAAAATAATAATCTCAATTTTGCATATTATATTGAGGGGAGATTCTTAGCTGACCCAGGCTCACACATGACCCGGGTCAGCACAAGTTGTAGGTCACTTAGTCAACATGTGATGTCATCAATTCAATTTTATTGGATTTGACAAAAAAAATAAAGGACCAAATTAGAGAAACCCCTGACACAACGTTCACCACCTCAGCACTGCAGTCAAATATTAATCCATACACCTCTTCAGTAACTTCTTATCACACTTTCATTTTACACCTCAACACTGCAATGAAATTAACCTATGCACCTTTCCAGCACTGTTGTCAAAGATTAACCCATGCACCTCTAGCACCGCGTTCACTGTAGTTGATCTAATTCCTTTCAGTTACATCCCTTGTGGCATTCTTAGCACCGCTTCACTAACTGCTTTTCAAGCACCCATCTCACCGTGTTCACTAATTGCTATTATCTCCAACAGCCCTTATTCGCTGTTAATCTCACAATCTCATTACACCATAAATTTTTCATCACTCCATTCATTATCATCTATCTCCATATGTTCAGCACTGCATGGTGAAAATATCATTTTTCATTCCACAAGTGGCATCATTTAGTCATTGTTAGTTAATAAACTAATATCCAACTATTTAATGTTGCATTCATTATAATTTAGTTACAAGTGATTTTGCAAATTGGGTGTTAAATCTGTATGTAACGGGATTCGGCCCCTCTGCACTGTTAACCAACTCTGCCGCCCTAAGAAGCCATCAACATTGTCTTTGTCATTGACACCATCAATGCCCTCCGTAGTTGTGCCATCATTGAATCCGACAACAATTTTGCTGCAATCAATTTGCGTTGATTAATGTTTCTACTACACTCTTTGTCCAGTCGAAGATACCCGTGAATAGCGCGACAGGCATAGCTGAATCTACTTTAAATGTATTCATTGGATTAGATTCAATGGATAAAGGATATTATCGTGATGATAATTTTGAAAAGTTAGGAGGTGGGTTATCCGCGACAGCAATTTTGAGGGGTTGGAAGGTGGGTTCTATATAAATATTATAGTGCAAAATAGAGGGTTTGGAAGGTGGGTTATCGGCGATGGCAATTTTGAGGCTTGGGGAAGTGGGTTCAGTGCGAAGTAGATGAGGTAGGGCTTAGGGATGTGTAATTTTGAGGGGTAGCAGGTGGGTCTTGTTTATTAGACAACCACATCCACATGTATAAACACAGTAGAGGGGGTAGAGTTGTTAAAATTGGCTGGGTCCGCCGGGCCGAACCGCACCCGCCTATACAGTTGGTGGGTTGGGCCAAGCATTTCTAGCCCGCAACCTGCCTAGGCCCGCACTGCCTAAGCCCGCCAAATGGCGGGTTGAGGCGGGTTTGACACTGTTGGCATTTGATTGTTTGGTTAACATGAACCGTTAGGGTTCCATGGGTTTCTAAATCAGCGAAAGCAAGAAGATAGAAACATATTACCTTTCACCACATATTACCTTTCACCAGGGTATGTTGAGGAAGTACATGAATTCTCACCGGTAGCGTGGGCAACCTCACCGTTTTGGGCATAACTCTATCATCTGATCTTGGATTTAAGTGATCTATACGCCAAAATGATCCTCTCTTCAGTGGCTTTCCAACGATGTATCATATAAATAGTTTAGAGTTCCATAAGAGTTTAGAAAAATCATAGAAGTTGATGAACAGCAGCTGCAAACAACCTCTTGATCTTCTGTTGTATTCCCAAGTCCAATCTTGACGTCGTGTGAGCGACGATCTTCAAGATCTACTCAATCTGCTGTTTTCTTTTCCCTCCTCATAGTGTTAGGCATGATTCAATTAGGGTTTAGGACAGTTGAGATGACTTATATATGGGGGACCAGGAGGAGAAATTAGAGTCGAGCCTCCATTGGGCTTAAGTATCCAAGTTTAGTACAAAACTTATACTTAAGTCCAATAATAATAATGTATTCCACTAAAATATTATTATTGCACTACCATTCTAATCCCATAATTATGTTATGGGCTTCTTCTTATTATGAGCCCTTTAGTCTCCCCGTGTTTAAGATATACAATGCCCATTAATTAATATCTCATCCGAGAGTAGTACCACTCAACCTCATTATCATGTCGGAATAAATCCACCTGCGATATTTACATGATAATCCTTATGAGCTCCTCAAGGGGACATCATCAACCTATTTAATAGGATATAGATTCCTTCTACAATCAACAACACACCATAGAGACAACACTATTTCCCAACTCATTGAGTTTATTGATTTAATTACATGTAAATCTCACCCATTGATGAATCAAAGAAATACATACTGCCTTACGTATTGAGGTTATTATATAAGGATTAAGAGCACGAACATTCATAATAATAGAAATCAAGTTCTTCTATATAGTCAGTATAAGTTGAACGATCTCAAGCGGTCCTGCTCAATACACAAAGTGCAGTAATGTGATTCTATAGTCAAGATAAACTAATACCGAATCACACTACAACCATCCCGATAGAGAGTCCCCGTCTATCTCGATTGTGGGCATCTGTTTATACTTTATAAGAAAACCGATAATATGATCTTCCGCGTGTTGTCGCACAATATATTATCTACAGTATAAAGTAAATGGACTATTGCATCGGACATATTAATAAATTATAGACGCAATCATTTGATCAATGATTCTCATTTTAAATAAATTGTTAAGATATTATTCATACTGAAGCTAGACTTTTAGTATACAATCCAACAATCTCCCACTTATACTAAAACACTATGCTGTCAAGACCACTTCCATACATCTGATTCCCGCTTCCACTACACGACCATCAAAAGCTTTTGCTTTAAGGTCCTTGTAAAAGGATTTTACTAGGTTATCATCCGATGCAATCTAGGCGATAATAACCTTTCCCTCTTCATACGATTTCTCGTAACAGGTGGTACTCGCACTCCATGTGTTTAATTGCCTTATGGGCTCATGATTCCTTCAAGTTTGCAATTGCACCATTATTATCACAATAAATTGTAATAATCTTGGGTAAACTCAGAATCACATCTATGTCCATTACGAAGTTTCTAGAGTCATGCAGATGGATTTGGTTGCTTCAGAGGCTCCAATTCAACATCTTCCTATGGTGGAGTCCGAAATATATTTCTATATAACGCTCCTTCATATTATGGCTCTACTTCTAAAATAAACACATAACCTTGAGGTGGATTTACTGTCGTCCCTATCAGATTCGAAAAATCTGAATCCATGTAACTCATAAGAAGCAGTGAATATGTCCGGTAAGTCCACATAAAATTTCTAGTCCTTTTCAGGTACATAAATATATGTCTTACCACAGTTCAACATTCTTATTTCGGGTTACCTTGACACCCACTGTCCATGCATCAGCAAAACAGATATCCATTCTCGTGCATAGCATTCCTTAGATTAAGCATTCTTATTCACCAAAGCATAAGGAACCGCCTTCATCACCTTTATCTTCTTTTGTGTCATAAGACACATTTCCTTAGATAAAGTCACATGCTAAAACGAGTAAGGATTGTATCATTTTATGAAGCTTGAAATAAGCACAATATCATATTTTATGATCACCATGATCAAAAGGATATATTTTATTTCTCTTAAGTCCTTCATTACATACTGCTTTATGAACCATACCCATACGCTCGACAATACTCTTTCATTGTCTCCAACGAGCAAGATACTATCTACGTATAGTACAAGAAATACCACCACATTTTCATCACTCTTTTCAATACACAAGACCCATCCAAACATTGATTAAATCAATATTACTGGATTTCCTCATCAAAATGGATGTTTCATGATCTTGAAGATTGCTTTAGTCCATCGATGGACACTTTTAAGCTTACTATCAAATGCTCTTAGCTCTTTGCAATGAATCACTCTGGTTGCTTCACATAGATATTTTTCTCAAGACTTCCAATTAGGAAAGCTATCTTGACATCTATTTGCTATTCGTCATAATAAATATGATTAGCAACAGATAAAAGAATTCGGATCAACATAGGCATAGCTACCGGCAAATAGTTTTTCTCATAAGAACCCTTTCTTTCTGAGTATACCTTTTCGCAACAAGCTTTGCTTCCAAGGTTTTTGATGAGAGTGAAAATAAGCGTGTTTTAATATCCAATTTAACACCTTTTTGATGGGAATTATTGTTATATATTAGTAAAAATATCTTATATTCAATATATTAGAGAAAAATGTATGTTTGAGGTGTTTTATTTTGTTTTAGATGGAAAAAGGATCAAAAGTTTAAAGTTGGAGAAAAAGGTGCAACTTGTGTAGGAATGCTGAAAAATGCACGTCCAAATTATGTAATTTTTCTGTATTTGTGTACAACTCTAAACTAGAAGTGTGATATATGGTTGGAAAGCAACAGAAGAGAGGTTCGTTTTGGCGTACGAAACACTCAATCGGATTCCAAACGAGAAAGTTATGATCAAAATGGTGTCGTCGCGCTATTTCTACTCAGCACGACTTTGCCACTTTGCATGAGTTGTTATACATTCAAATATTGTATTTTCAGTGAGTTCTTTATATTTATAGAAAGATAAGGAAGAGAGGATTGCGTGAGTATAAGAATCACTCAAATCCGAGCTCGGATGTGTAAGTTATGCGCGAAACGGTGAGACTGCGCACTGTCGCTCGACCTGCCACTCGACCTGGAGCAGTTTGGTCGAGCGGGGACACAAAATTCTATTTTTGGTAATTCCATACCTCCAGTAGTGTGTATTTTCATATTTTTCAAGAAAAAGTCCATCCAAGGTCAATAAGGAGAGCTTACAAGTATAAAAGGGGATGTAGATAACATCATTATTGATATTGGACCGCAACACAATCATCCTACACCGCACAAGGGGGAATCACCCCCCAACCATCATCTACATCCTTTCCTCCATCCATCCATCACTTTGAAGATTCGTCTGTGGAATCAAGAGGAGGATTCAAGATAGAGAAGGACGCGATGACGCCTACATCTAGGGTTTATTTCGTTTTCTAATTTATCTTGTAATTTTCTAGACATATGGGTAAGATCTATCCAACACCCATGATTGTTCTTCGTAGCATCATGGGCTAGAACCTTTTTGGTAGATTTAGGGTTTTGAAGGTTTTTATGAATTAATTGAACTTTCGTGTGTATACTCCGTACAACACTACTTGTGGTTTATTTTATATATGACTATGCTTTCTTAATCCATATTCAGAGCCGTTCTGTGCATCTTCAATTGTTATATAGAGTCTGAATATAATAGTCCACAAAAAATAAAATGAGAAAAATTAGGATATTTGATTGAGCGCGTTCACTCCAAGGGAAAACCCAAATGCCCTTAATCCTCCTTCCACCACCATCTATTTTCTTCTGCCTTTTTCATATCATAAATAAATAAATAACAATATTCATTCTACCTACTATTCTCTCTTCATCTCTTAATGCTTTCTTTACTCACCTTTCATGTATACTCCATTATGCTATCTTTCACTAGTATTTGATGTAACATATGAGATCATGGATACTTAGGTAATATTGCATGCTTAATTCTATCAACTTAATTAACCTTCTTAATCCACCTAAAACAATTTCCAAATCCACTCTAATTTGAAATCTTATCACTTCCCAGTGTTTGCCTTGTTTGTTTTATAACATCAAGTTTTTTCAGCTATTTCTCATTTTACTTTTTATATTGATATATGTCTTTGTTTTATAAGTAATAATTCATTCATTATGCTATTCTGGTAACTGCTGAGTGCTGACGCCCTAAATATTTATGATCATAACCATACCTAACCTCGGAATTTGAAATAGTATTTAATTCCTCTTTATCTCTTGGACATCTATCATTTATCACTACTATCCTAATTTTTCTCATTTTATTTTTTATGGACAATTATTTTCACCAACTAATAAATTAAAGAAAAGTTAATGTTTCTCATCATTAGAACAGGATTGATCACTGCTGAACAAGATTGTTTCTCATCATGAGAAAAGTTAATTAGGTTTTTGATTGAGCGCGTTCACTGCTGAACAGGATTTCATGTTATGATTCTAAGTGAGAGGACTCCGAAGTTTCACTAGAACTGTTATATATGAATACTTATTAATTGAATTGAATTCGGGTTAGTAAGTAGGATAAAGAGAATAATTTCATAGTACCTATAAAGGGAGATCATATCGAGTTTGAGTATCAATTGGCCAGAGAAATAATTGATACTGATAGTACCTAGAAATGGGGGTGAAATTATATCTCTTACTCCAAGGTTATTCACACGTGTTACACGCATATTTACTTGTGTCTATAGAGTAGATTTGTATGGTTTAGTGATGCGTCCATATTCCACAAGGTAGAGTCAGATATTGATACACGAAAGGGAGATCAATAAGTGAAACTAGATTATCCTAGAGCTACCTATTCTCCTACTTGATTTACTTTCGTATTTTCCTAGTTTCTTATTTATTTTATTTGTTATTTTAATTAATTGTTAGTAGTTAATAATTCCATACATCAACCTTATTGCCACAATTCATCTTAATTAATTTAGTAAATAATTAAATTGATAATACGCCGTCCTTTGGGTTCGATATTTAACTTGGTCGCTTGCTTAAGCTGCAACTGATATCCTTAATACTTGGGGATTAATTTTGCGTGCAAAGAAAACGCGCATCAAGTTTTTGGCGCCATTGCTGGGGACGGCTATTATTATTAGTTTATTATTTTTAGTTTGATTAAAACTTTTATTTGTGATTATTTAATTCGATCTAACCTTAAATTTTTCTGAGGTACTTGTGCACTAGGAAAAGGAGGAAGGAAGGGAATAAATAACACACAGAGCTAAACATGACCGGAGCAAGGCAGAATTCGGAAAATGTTGCCATACGTGAAATTTTCACGTACAATGGGATTTGCAACATGGGGTTGATAGAAGCAAGGAGAAGATGATGATTTTGAGATACATCCCGCTCTTATTAACATGGCAGAGAAGAATCCCTTTTTTGGAGATTGTTTTAAAGATCCATATCAGCATCTCAGAAGATTTTTGGTTATGCAAACACTCAGAAGGGTGCTGGAGCTAATGATCATGCTAGATGGATCGCCCTATTCAAGTTTTCATTGATTGATAGGGCAGAAGCTCGGTATAAGACTCTTGTTGCCACAGATTGCACTACATGGGACCAACTGCAGCAGAAGTTTTTAGAGAGATACATGCCACCCTCAAAGATCTTAAGAATGAAGCAAGAGATCACCAAATTTGTTATGAATCAGGGTGAGAAATTTCATGAGGCGTGGGACAGGTTCAAAGATATGCTCAGGCGATGCCCACAGCATGGGATGTCTAGGCTCAGTACATAAGTATCATCTACTATGGATTGGATTGTGAGTCGCTTATTCTTATTGATGCTTGATTAGACATTTGTAGTCGGGATGACTAATTAAAGAATTTATCGAACCACAGGGAGGAAGGTACAAGGGTCTAAGCGATCTCGTGTTCATCATAGTGTTATAGAAATGATCATAAAAGGGAGATAATCAAGAAATGACAATAAAATAAATTGATAGATGAATGAATCAATGGATGAATGAGCCAAGTAGATAGAGAATGAGACTAGCAATACTTAAAGTATGTAAAATCTAGATATCATGCAACGAATTCATATGTGTCATGGGTACAAGACTAAGGGCCAATACTAAGTTCACCTAAACTCCCTCTCGGAATGAATAAGATATGGAATAATGCTCAATGGATTGGTTCTCACTCAAACAATTCCAACTAGGTGCTAAGCTTGAAATGAGAGTCCTTTCACACGATTAATCAACCTCTTGATCAAACCAATCGGATGTCCTATCAAAGGGTTCTAAATCATAAAAGACTTCTCAATCTCTTTACAATTTATAATGCACATGACGCGTATGATAAAATGATTCAATTAATTATCCTAAATATGCAATTGACTTCTCAATCTAATCACATGTTTAAAACAACAAACTACACAAATCATCATACACATCAAGATCTAAAGCATCAATAATAGAAAATCAAATAACCCAATCAACATAATCATTCAATTGCAAATATCCAAAATTATCAACACAATTCATATTGCTAATCTCACAAGGGAGATTAGCCTACCATATTCAAAAGGAAATCAACATAGACATTAAAATCCTTACAAAACATGCTAAACAATAAGGTTTCAATACAAAGTGTAGATGAAATCTCCCTTGGATGTCTCCAATGGTGATCTTCTTCTTCCCTTTGCAATCCTCCTCTCTTCCTTGCTTCTCTAACTACTTGGATGGAGGATTTGATGGTGGGATGAAGATAGATGGTATGGATGAAGATGAAGGTGTAAATGGAGAAAATGGTGTGTGATCTAGGTGTAAGGGTGAAACCCTTGTATGGAATCTCCAATCTCCCTTCAAATGTTGAACTTGAGGCTATTTATACCTTCTCCAAGTTGGACTACGAATTAAACATCAAATGGGCTTTTTACACACACTTACACACATTGACAGGTGAAAATCCAGATTTTAGCCTAAAAAACATGCAACTTGAGTTAGCCTTACCCAACTCGAGTTGCAACACGAGTCGAGTTACGTTCTGTGTAACTCGAGTTAAAGTAGCTCGACTCGTGTTGGCTAATTGTGCACCCGCCTGTTCAGTCATGTTGCGAGGCTTTGAAACTAAAAATCCTTCGGATGGTAGCTCGACTCGAGCTAGCAACTCGAGTTGCAGCTTGCAAGTCGAGTTAGCTCACTGTACAATATTTGGTTGCTGCCCTGCTCCTAGCTCGACTCGAGTTGCAAGTTAAGTTGGACCTTGCAACTCGAGTAACTCTCTGGATGATTTTTGGACCCTAACTCGACTTTCTCTCAACTCGATTTGCAAGTCGAGTTGGACCTTTCAACTCGAGTTGGATCCCGGCAGCCCCGTTTCTTGCTCATTTCAGCTCCCGTTCTATTTTTGCTCCATTTTACCTGTTTTACATAGGTTTAAGCTCATTCATACACATTTCCATGAAAACACATAACACAACCAAATAACACATAAAATATGGATAAAATACTACGAAAATGGACATAAAAAGACACTAAAATCTAGGTGAAAATATCACTCATCACACCCCTAAACTTAAAGTGTTGTGCGTCCCCACACAACGGAAATGATAAACCAAGGGGTGAGATTTTCACCGAGGAAAAGACTAAACGAACATAAGTAATAACACATCAATAGCAATATGAATCACAATTTATGCTAAGTCATCCTACAACATTAAACTCATGACATGAGGAATTAACAAGTTCAATCACAAGAGAACAAAGTGTAATATAGTCCCTTTTTGGTCCAAGCCTCACATCGGATATCAATTCCACTCAACACTTTTTAAGGTAGGGTAAATCAACACTCATTAACTGATTGGCTCGACTCGCTATAAGCTTGCTCGTAGACTACATTCACAAATCCCCAAAGTTTCAATCAATGATCAAAAAGGTCTTTACTTTGGATGTAATGATAGGCTCTTTGATTGGGGTAGGTAGAATATGGATATTAGTGACCAATCAAGTGTAAGTAATCGAAGAGGTAGCTACTTTCTTCTATTCCTTAATATTTTCTTTCTTCCTTTCTTTTCTTAATTGATCACAAGCACTATCAATCAACTTTATTTGGATTGAGCTTCTTTCAATGTATGCTTCCTTCTTCGAACTTTTAAATTCTTGAGCATATTGCTGTTGCTTTGCTCATTTTCTTGTTTTGAGATTGCATGTTCATTCTTGGTTTTGCTCTTTTCATCCTTTTTCTTACTTGTTACCATTTCCTTTCTTTTCTTGCATAATTCTCATAAAACCTTTCTAAACCACCTCTCCTCAATCACTCACACAAAAGGGTAATTATATAAGGTTCAAATGTGTAATCAAGGCTTGTAATGTGCTAAATTCACAAGAAATAGGCTTAAAGGCTCAAAGTTGTTGACTAGGGATGATATTTATAGTATGGAAATATATGGCAATGACTATAAATAACAAGAATGGCCTTAGATCATGTCATTAATCTCCACTAATCGGGCTCGTTCCTATAGTCCTTGAGCAAGTTCTAGCTTATCAAACGCAATCGATCCACTCATGAAGGAAAAACCATGTATGCACGGTTGAGGCTCAAATGCTCACAAGCTTATGCATTAGACCTTAAGGAACTTATTACACCACATTCATCTCAAAATTGAACAAGTTAAATGGAACATGTCATAATTCGAAACGTAGAGATTCTTAATCATAACTTGTCATCACTTATCACAATAATATGTCATCACTTAAATTCAAAAATGACTCACGACATCCCAAAACAAACCACCAAAACAATCCCTAAACAAGAATAAGAAAACACACAAAATATAAAATAAGGACTCAACAAACAAGAAACAAAACAAAAGCACATAACATGCAAAAATAAACATCACCATCAAAAGAAAATGAAGCACACATTCATATAATCCAAATCAATTAAGCTTACAAATATCCCATCCTTGATTTAAAAGGAAATACTAAATTACGAAAGTAAACCTCCCACAAACATAACACAAGAAGCAACATGCTAATCACATCAATCCAAATCAACATCAAAACATGTCAAGCAAATAGAAGTGGTAAAGTATAGAGTGAACTCCCTCAATAGGTATTTGGTAGTGGAAATGGTTGGCACTAGCTTTTCGGATTGAATACACCATGAATCTCGACTTGATTTGTGGGCTCAATTCGTGCTTCCGCTATACTTCATTCATGCTCAACAACTCATAAAAAACATTAGCTCAACAATATCATTAAAAATATGGATCATCATGCATTTCAACACCACCAAACGATTCAAAATCAAACCAAAACTAATGAGAAAAATTTTAAAATTGGGTCAATTTTACAAGAATCACACTCAAATGGTGAGTCACACCACACACTCTCCCCCCAAACTTAAATCGAAACAAGTTGAGACTTAAGTTTGCAAAAAGTGGTGGGACTTACCCTTGTAGTTTCCATCTATGAGCTTCTTGTTGAGAAGCATATGCATTCATTGACTTGAGTTATGTCCACCACGCACTAGCCCCCCAAGCTTACCTCGAGACAAGAGTCGAGAATTAAGTTTGCAACAAGTGATGAACATATCTACTCTAATCCATGAAGCACTTCTCTTTTCTTCACTATGTCTTTTCTCACAAGCACAATCCACCTACAAAACCAAAATACAAAACAATATCAAATCCACAATCCTTATTGAAAGCACTAAATAAAGCAAAAAAGATAATGATGGGTTGCCTCCCATCTAGCGCTAAGTTTAACGTCTTCAAGCCTGACGGGATATGGAAAACTCATCGGAATGGCCACGGATATCTTTCGTCCTTCCCATCGAATTTTAAACATTGTGCTTCTTCCTCTATTAGGCACTTGTGGCAAGTGACGACCTCTATTGCATCCTTCGAGCATGGCTTTAGAAATTCGATTCTCTTGAGCTTACACTCCATTACCCTCTCCATTCTTGAACACCACTTATTTCTTCTTTCCAAATAAACTCCCAACATCTCTTCGAGTTCTCTTTTGTTCCTAAGGATGTGAGAAGAATCAATGGGTAAGACAAAGTCAATGTAAACAATATTTTGAAATTCAAAGCAACTTAAAGAATTTAAAGGTTTAGAAATGCTCATTTCACTCTTCAAGTCATCATCATTTGCTTCTAGACTTTGTTCCTCTTCATCAACATCATTTGCCTCAATAGGCTCTTCCAATACCTCCTTTGATTATTCCTCTCCAAACATCTCTTCTTTCTCTAATCCTTCTTCAACTTTGCTCTCCTCTTCAAGTTCTTAAACTTGTTGAAAATTGGTCAAAGCACTTACAATTTGGCTTACTTGATGCTCCAAGGCTTCTAACCTCTTCTCATTTCCCTCATTTCGTGCTTCATCTCTTTTTTTTTTGTCTTTCTCAAGGTTTGTTATCATCATCTCAATCAAGACTTCTATAGGTGATTTTCCTTCCTCAATTTGTTGAATGTCTCCTCCCTCTTGGTTGTCAGTATTCCATCCTTGAATTGGTGGATAATTCCCATGAAAACTCCCCTCATAATTATTTTGAAAATTTCCTTGGAAATCATCCACTCCCATGAAATAAGCATCTCCTACATGATGGTTAGGCATCCTCCACTCTTCTTGCTCCATAGGACTAGGAATTGACACATCTTGTACATTTTGACTACCCCCCAAACTTGTACTATGCAAGACTTGACCATAAGCACCTTGATTCATCATCCTTATTTGTCTTGTCAATTCCAAGGTAGCGGGGGTAATTATATCAGAGGATTCATTGCAAATAAAACTTGATTGAAAATTTTGGCCTTCATCACTTCCTTGAGCACATTTTCTATATATGTCCAATAAGGCGTAATTTTGGGACGGAGGATTGGTGTTGGGATTTTGTGAAGAATAAGCACATGCTTGATAAGGGTGGAATGTATTTTCATTGTAAGCTTGTTGTTATTCTCCATTTCTTCCTTGATTGTAGTATTGAGAGCTATCTTGATTCCTTTGGACATTGTGACCATAGTTGCTCTCATTCATGTAGCCACTTGATTGTGGAGGTGGAATCCTAGTACTTTGATCCCCAAAGACATTTTTGAATTGATTCCAACCATCCATTTAAATACTCTTCTCAAGGCTTACCACAATTCTTCTTCAAACTTTTTATTTTTGGTTTTGATCATCATTCTCCTTCTCTCAAGGTATTTTCGAAGTACCTATCAAAACGAACAAGTGAGATCAATAATTTTCCAAAGCAAATAACGAAAAGCAATAAAAATATCTCTAGTAATACTAATCAAAATTCTTCGTTAAACCACTAGCAACCGTTGCCTCCCCGGCAATGGCGCCATTTGATTAGCCATTTGTAGTCGGGATGACTAATTAAAGAATTTATCGAACCACATGGAGGAAGGTACTAGGGTCTAAGCGATCTCGTGTTCATCATAGTATTATAGAAATGATCATAAAGGGAAGATAATCAAGAAATGACAATAAAATAAATGGATAGATGAATGAATCAATGGATGAATGAGCCAAGTAGATAGAGAATGAGACTAAAAATACTTAAAGTATGGAAAATCTAGATATCATGCAACGAATTCATATGTGTCATGGGTACAAGACTAAGGGTCAACACTAAATTCACCTAAACTCCCTCTCGGAATGAATGGAATATGGAATAATGCTCAATGGATTGGTTCTCATTCAAACAATTCCAACTAGGTACTAAGCTTGAAATGAGAGTCCCTTCACACGATTAATCAACCTCTCGATCAAACCAATTGGATATCCTATCAAAGGGTTCTAAATCATAAAGGACTTCTCAATCTCTTTACAATTTATAATGCACATGATGCGTATGACAAAATGATTCAATTAATTATCCTAAATATGCAATTGACTTCTCAATCTAATAAATGTTTAAAACAACAAAGCACACAAACCATCATACACATCAAGATTTAAAGCATCAATGATAGAAAATCAAATAACCCAATCAACATAATCATTCAATTGCAAATACCCAAAATTATCCAACACAATTCATATTGCTAATCTCACAAGGGAGATTAGTCTACCATATTCAAAAGGAAATCAACATAGACATTAAAATCCTTACAAAACATGCTAAACAATAAGGTTTCAATACAAAGTATAGATGAAAACTCCCTTGGATGTCTCCAATGGTGATCTTCTTCTTCCCTTTGCAATCCTCCTCTCTTCCTTACTTCTCTAACTACTTGGATGGAGGATTTGATGGTGGGATGAAGATAGATGGTATGGATGAAGATGAAGGTGTAAATGGAGGAAATGGTTTGTGATCTAGGTGTAGGGGTGAAACCCTTGTATAGAATCTCCAATCTCCCTTCAAATGTTGAACTTGAGGCTATTTATACCCTCTCCAAGTTGGGCCACGAATTAAACATCAAATGGGCTTTTACACACACTTACACATATTGGCAGGTGAAAATTCAGATTTTGGCCCAAAAAACATGCAACTCGAGTTGGCCTTACCCAACTCGATTTGCAACACGAGTTGAGTTACGTTGTGTGTAACTCGAGTTAAAGTAGCTCGACTCATGTTGGCTACTCGTGCACCTGCCTGTTCGGTCGTATTGCGAGGCTCTGAAACTGAAAATCCTTCGAAAGGTAGCTCGACTCGAGCTAGCAACTCGAGTTGCAGCTTGCAAGTCGAGTTAGCTCACTATACAATTTTTGGTTGCTGCCCGCTCCTAGCTCGACTCGAGTTACAAGTCGAGTTGGACCTTGCAACTCGAGTAAGCCCTCTGGATGATTTTTGGACCCTAACTCGACTTTCTCTCAACTCAAGTTGCAAGTCAAGATGGACCTTGCAACTCGAGTTGGGTCCCGGTAGCCCCGTTTCTTGCTTGTTTTAGCTCTCGTTCCATTTTTGCTCTATTTTTACCTATTTTACATATGTTTAAGCTCATTTACACACATTTCCATGAAAACATATAACCAAATAACACATAAAATACAGATAAAATACTACGAAAATAGATATAAAAAGACACTAAAATCTAGGTGAAAATATCACTCATCAATGCATCCTCAGGTGGAGCGTTGTTATCTAAAACAACACTTGAAGCAGAAAAGTTATTTGAATACATCTCTATGAATTCACGTGACTGGCCTATGGAAAGAGTAAGAGGATCTTATGTACTTGGTAAGGTGGCTCAAGTTGAACATCAAGTGATGAAGCCGAATAGGAATGATGAGATCGTCTCTAGTTTTGCTAATATCAACAAGCTACTAGAGTCCCAACAGAAGCAGATTACAGAGTTGACATAAAGGGGGCCTAGTATGCAGCAGCAAGAAGTGAAGAGTGTTGAAGATACCTTCAATCGATACATGGCAAGGAATGATGCAAGGGTTGACTGTATCGATGCGAGTATGAATGCTAATCATGCAGATTATCTAAGCAGTTGAAGGACCTTACCTTTATAATGGGTCAGATGGCTGCGAATGTGAATTAATTGACACAAACGTTGGAGAATAATGCCATCACATTGAGATCTGGGATGCAGTACGAAGGTCCAATGAAGCTGGTGAGCAAAAACGAAAGAGACAGGAGCCCTGTTCGACCAACACTACCTAGTTCGACCAGACATGATGGTCGAACTGTGGTCGAATAGTTTTCAGAAAAATAGAGTTACGACGCTCTATTTTCTGTTCTGCTGTTCGACCAAGGCACTATCATTCGACAAGACTATTCTGGTCGAACCATGGTCGAACAGGCACCTGTGGAGAAGAAGGATCGAGTTCAGATTAAAAAACCCTCATTCGACTAGACTCATCCCGTTCGACCAGATTATTCTGATCGAACTATGGTCAAACAATCACTGAACAACGTAAACCTGTGTATATAGTCACTGTTCGACCACATTCATGCTATTTGACTAGACTATTCTGGTCGAACAGTGGTCAAACAACTTCACTTTCCTCCCGTTTCATTACTGAATGCTACACCATTTGTTCAGAATGCTCTAGCACCATCACAAGAGCAGAATACTGAACTTATAGTTGAGAAGAAGTGGGAAAGAGCAAAGAAGTTGAGAGCCGAGAAGCTTAGACTGTAGCTGGATAATGAAGATGTGGTTTTCTCTCTTGATCAAGCCATGAAGATGCCCATGGAGACTCAATCATGTAAGAGCATAGATGTGATTTCTAACTTGTTTAATCTTGATTTTACTAAGAAATATGATTTTGAATTTGAGTGGAAGATTGACAATGAGGTGTCTAGACTGCCATGGGAGGAAGGTAATTCCAAGGATCATATTTTTGTGACCAAGAAATGTGACGTGCAGAGTATAGACAATAAGAGGGAAAGAAAGTACTTGAAGGTGAGGATGCGAGAAGACCGCCATCTGATCCAGTAGTTCAAAAAATGGTATTCCGTCGTGACTCTTCGACGTTAAACATGAGTGCCTGTTTGGGGATTTTCCCTTCTGTTTTATTGCTTTCATGTTTCTTTTGTGTGAGTATGGAGTTATTATATTTAAGGTGCTCACGTTTCGGCAATTGCATCTCTTTAAACTTAGTTTTGACTTACGTTTTTACTATGTTTGGGGGGTGTGATGTACTTACCTTATCTTATGATTACCTTGTCTTATGAGCACTAAGGGTATAATTTTTCTTTCGTTGGTTGTTTGTTTGTTGGGGGTAGATTTTTTGTGGTATATTAATATTTTAATCAGTGATGATATGTTAATTTTTTTGCAACTTACCTAATGTTTAGTGTGTTGTGTTGGTGTGTCTAGTGTATGAAGTCGATTAGATAGTCAATTGAGTCTTTCTTATAGTTCTCCTATATTATCATTTGTGAATCCTATGATGATGAGGTATGTTGAGCTTTGATGATAGAAAAGGTAAAAGAGTGGCAAGACGAGTTCTACACTAAGGTTTTAACCTGACCGAGTTGAACAACTCGAGGAGCTCGTGAATGTTTTGGAGGATACATCAGGTGCACTCGTTTACTTATTCTAATTTTTATGTGTACTTTTAATTAGTAGGAGTGGAAGGATTGAGTTTCTGATTTTGGTGACCCAAATGAGCTTATATTTTTAAATTGTGCCTAAAGTTCATATGCTCTTGAAATTAATGAAGGAAGTGTACTTGAATTATATTGTGGTATAAAGTTCTATGTGTACTTGAGGGATATTACTTACCATGAAAAGTGTTATGTTACTTGTTAAAAACCCATGTGAGATTTTGAGCCTTGTTGATTATGTACATAATCACATGATATTTCTTTTCTGGTGAGTATCGTTCCTGTGTGTGTATTCTAGAACTTGCCTCTTGTCTTACATGAAATTACATGTGTGTTAGACTATGGGAGATGATTTAAGGCTATCCTTGAATTTATGAGTCACTTAGCCAAATAATTTTCTACCAAATAATGTTTATCCGTAGTTAGCCCTGTTGAGCCTAAAAACCTCATTCTTTGGCAGCCTATGATAAATAACCACTTTGAGCATCCGAATTTTTTTAGCCTTGATTCTATCATGACAAGAATTAATGGTTTTTCAAAGTGTATTGATGGAGTTTTATAACAGCTTGGGAAGGAATGAAATTGGTGTTGAAACAGTGATTGAGCTTGAAAATACATCAAAGAAAAACCATGGAGTAGTGCTTAAATCTAGTACCCTATGAAGGATGCGCGAGGTAGTGCTCGAAACTAGTACCTCGAGAGAAAGGAGAGAAGGAAAAAAAAAGAAGAAAAAAATATTGTGCTTGAAAGAACAGAAAAAGTGGAAGAGTTGAGGAGGATACTGTGCTTAATTGAAGTGAGTAAGAAGAATGAAAGATCGAGAGAGACTACAGGCTTGATTGATCTGAGTTTTGAGTCACTTATCTATATATTTCATACATAAACCAAAGAGCCAATATTACACCAAAAGAAAAGTCCTTTTTGATCCCATTGTCGAATCATACTTTTAGTGGTGAAGAGTTTGAGACTTTTGGCAAGCTTATGGTTACGCATGCACTTGAATTGAATCTGAGCATAAACACATTAACCCATAAGTATATATCTTTTACACTTGAGTGTGAGTGATATATAATTCCCGTGAGAATATATGAATGGAGCATTGAATTGGTGGTGATTGTCTTATCTTGTATGTTGTGTATTAATTATTACATGTAATAAGAGTTGCATAACCTAAGTTGAGGACAATTGTATTTTGAATGGAGTATTTGTTATAGTCCTTGTTTCCCTGCTAATTTTCTTACTCTCTCTCTCTTTTTATTTTGTTGCCTCGGGACGAGAAATGTGTAAGTTTGGGGGTTTGATGAGAGTGAAAATAAGCGTGTTTTAGTGTCCAATTTAACACCTTTTTTATGGGAATTGTTGTAATATATTAGTACAAATGTCTTATATTCAATATATTTGAGAAAAGGTGCGTTTGAGGTATTTTATTGTGTTTTAGGTGGAAAAATGATGAAAAGTGCAGTTGGAGAAAAAGGTGCAACTTGTGTAGGAATGCTGAAAATGTATGTCCAACTTGTGTAATTTTTCTATGTACGTGTGGAGCTTTGAAGTAGAAGTGTATATATGGTTGGATAGCCACAGAAGATAGGATCGTTTTGGCATAAGAAACACCTCAATCGGATTCCAAACGAGAAAGTTATGATCAAAATGGTGACGTCGCGCAAGCTGTTTCTACTCAGCACGACTGCGCCACTTTGCATGACTTGTTATAAATTCACATGTTAGAGTTTTTGTAAGTTCTTTATATGTATAGAAATCCAAGGAAGAGAGGATCGCGTGAGTGTAAGAATCACTCAAATTGGAGCTCGGATATGGAAGTTATGCGCAAAATGGTGAGACTGCACACTGCAGCTCGAACTGCCGCTCGACCAGAGTCGACCCGCTCGACCTAGAGCAGTTTGTCGAGCGGAGATTTGAAATCCTTTTTTTGGTAATTCCGTACCTCCAGTAGCATGTATTTTTGTATTTTCAAGAAAAAACTCATCCAAGGTCAATAAGGAGAGCTTACAAGTATAAAAAGGGATGCAGATCACATCATTATTGATATTAGACCGCAACACAATCATCCTACACCCCACAAGGGAGGATCACCCCCCAACCATCATCCACATCCTTCCCTTCATTCATCCATCACTTTGAAGATTCGTCTATGGAATCAAGAGGAGAACAAAGAGGAGGATTCAAGATGGAGAAGGATGCGACGACGCCCACATCTTGGCTTTATTTTGTTTCCTAATTTATCTTGTGATTTTCCAGACATATGGGTAAGATCTATCTAATACCCATGATTGTTCTTCGCAACATCATGGGCTAGAACCTTTTTGGTAGATTTAGGATTTTGAAAGTTTTTATGTGTATACTCCGTACAATACTACTTGTGGTTTATTTATATATGACTATACTTTCTTAATCCATATTCAGAGTCGTTTTGTGCATCTTCAACTGTTATATAGAGTCTGAATATATATCTTGGTTGTTGATTGAGCACGTTCGGTGCTGAACAGGATTTCATGTTATGATTCTAAGTAAAGGGACTCCGAAGCTTTATTAGAACTGTTATATATGCATACTTATTAATTGAATTAAATTCGGGTTAGTAAGTAGGATAAAGAGGATAATTTCATAGTACCTATAAAGGGAGATCATATCGGATTAGAGTACCAATTGGCCATGGAAATAATTGATACTGATAGTACCTAGAAAGGGGGTGAAATTATATCGCTTGCTCCAAGGTTATTCACACGTGTTACACGCATATTTACTTGTGTCTATGGAGTAAATTTGTATGGTTTAGTGATGCGTCCATATTCCACAAGGCAGATTCGGACATTGATACACGAAAGGGAGATTAATAAGTGAAACTAGATTATCCTAGAGCTATCTATTCTCCTACTTAATTCACTTTCGTATTTTCCTAGTTTCTTATTTATTTTATTTGTTATTTTAATTAATTGTTAGTAGTTAATAATTTCATACATCAACCTTATTGCCACGATTCGTCTTAATTAATTTAGTAAATAATTAAATTGATAATATGCCGTCCTTTTGATTCGATATTTAACTTGGTCGCTTGCTTAAGCTGCAACTGATATCCTTAATACTTGGGAATTAATTTTGCGTGCAAAGAAAATGCACATCAGTTTTCACCTTACCGTTTGACCCTCTTTTATTTTGTATGGCCACTTCCAATGACTTTTACACTATTTGGTGGTTTTACAGGCTCCCAGATTTAATTTAGAATCCATAGATTCTAGTTTAAAATTTATTGCATTTTGCTAAGATTCCGCATTTCTATTTTGTAGTGCTTCGTCGTACCCATGGACCGATTTAATGTTTACTAGGGACCAAGTCTCACGACTCTCCTAAAACATAAATATATCCGGTTGTTGGACAACCCTCCTACTACGACAAGGCGCTATAGGCAATTGTGTATAAGATGTGACACGTGATGCAGTTTACTTGTGCTACTTTATCTTGTACAATTGGTACTATACTTTGTATTTTCCCTCTCACTTCCTTTAGAACAACTTATACATGGGTATGTGATTTATTACATAGCCCTTTTCCAAAAATCTAGTGTTATTGTTAACAATCACCCTTCGATCTTTTGGATTAAATAAATTACCTTTTATTTTCCTAGGATTTCCCAAAATGAATTTTGTAACTCCAAATAATTCATCATCTATCTAACCATTTCCATAAGAGTCTTATTCCTTCTATCCGCCATACCATTCAGCTGGGGTTATGTCCGGTGTAGACAACTTGAGATTTAATCTCATCCTCTGATAAATAGCTCCTAAACTATCCTAAGAAGTACTCGCCACCACAATTAAATCGTAATGACCATATCTCGAAGGGATAATCTTTGGACTGCTTAAATCAGTATGAACCATTTCCAACATATCTTTGGCTCTAAACCCCTTTGCCTTAAAAAGCCTTTAATCATTTTACTTCCAAGCAAGACTCGTAAGTCAGATAGTTTCTACTTCAGATAAACCCAACGGTCAATCGGCTATCAACCTTTGAATCCTATTCAAGTAAAATTGATCTTGTCTTAGATGCCAAAAGTATATTTAGTTCATCTCCGAAGGTTCCTTTCTCTTACTAAGATTAGAAATGCATTACTATTTGTTGTATCATGAGAGAATCACGATTTAAAAGTTTAAAAATTGTCACCAACGTACCATAACATATTATAGCTCCATCCTTCATTATAATGACCATGTCATTTAAATGAAATAGAGTATCCATCCGTATATGCATAGAAACTGAAATAAAATTCTTTCTATGAAAAAGTACGTAAAGACAATTTCTCATAATCAAACGTTTATTTTATCATAAGATAAATAAACAACTCCAGCCACTACTCTCGTAGCTTTACCCATGTACACAGTAAACTCATCATCACTTAGTTATAAACATTTAGTGATTGCGGTATCTACACACAACGTGTCAGTAAATGCCATCACTATTCATGCTTCAATAACTAGTGAATAAGGTACTAACCTTGTTCACATCTTATTGAAAATTAATTTCCTTTGCCACTTGTTTTGTCAGAAGTTTTCCACTGAATATAGCCTCTTGTAATTCAGGTGGAACTTGCTCAAAACATCTAGGCAAACTATGGAGAATAAAATTAACCTAGATTTTCTTTTCAATTTCTACTCTATATTTTTCCGATTCATTCATCAATTCAACCATGACCTCCCACCTTTTAACCTCACTCAAGTATCCGAAGAGTCACATGAGACCATCATATTTCTATAAACTTCTCATCTCTCCACTAGAGACTTAAATAGGCATCAGAGCACATCTTTAGTGAGAACACATATTTTTCTTTTAAGCAATAAAAAATCGAAATCAAGATTCTTTTCTAATCATCAAATTTTGGACTAGTAAATATAATTTCTTTTAGTCAACAATAAGTGAAATAAACCATTCGAAATACTAAAGAATCACGTAAATAAATACACCAATCAAATCTTTGAATTTATCTATTTATATTGATTCCTTCAAAACAGTATAAAATAAAATTCACCGACATCTCAAGCACCATGAGTCTGCATACCACGAAAGTGTGGACGTATACAAACCCGAATATTTACAAGAGAAGGTTTTACCCATTAATTTTATTTCTTAACCTAACCTTATGATAAAATAATTAATAGTCGGTTCCTCTTTTGCTATGCAAATAATAGCAATGACTCTGATGGGGAGGATACTTATTATTTGTACCTAAGTGTACACCATTATTTGATCCCAAGTCCATTGCGCAGTACATATGTGCTCGGATAACTTCCTACAATCATCAGTTATAAGCTTATACCTGTGATCCCCATATAAACTCATCCGATGGGGAGGAAGGTCTATGCCAACATGCAAGTTCATGTGCATCACATTACAAACAATAATTATTTAATGAAGTATGACCAGTGATCCGTGAATAAACTCATCCGATGGGGAGGAAGGTCTATGCCAACACGCAAGTTTACTCATATCACTTACAAACTAATAATGGAGGTCGCAGAAATTATTTACCAATCCCCTCTCCCACTTAGTTATTTAACACCGAGGGTTTTTACATGCATATAATATTCCAAATAAAATACACATCCTAGCATGCTCCTATTACAGCGAATAAAAGGCAGTAAATCACAGAGAATTATGCATACATATATAACAATAATCAGATAATTAAATCAATTATAAACAGTTATATCAGCGAATTCGATTGTTCACCACCAAGCACGAATGTGGGCAACGCAGATAGGGATGCCGCGGGGTTCAAAACCTAATCTGATATTCTGGAAGAATCAGATGCCGAATCTTCCTTCAGATTCCTTGCCTGACACTGACTACACCACCCATCTATCCGCTAATTGACACGCCACCAGACGCCACAACGCGCGCTCGTGCCTGCCTCCGTGCGCGACTCCAAGCACTGAAACGTGTAATCGTGCAGCAACCACGCTAACAATCGTCTCGCCCGGCACGTCGCCTTGCACTTCGCCCAGCATCCAATCTACATACCCGGTAGCACGTACGACAACGCGCGCCCGTCTAAGCATGTCACCAGGCGCTCTGTCCGATTTCTAAAAGCCACGCTCGATGCCACACACGATGCCACGCATGTCGCCACGCACGACACCCGGCCATACGCCTACCTGCCTACTTGATTTCATGCTCAGTTTCTCGTATGCCAACACACACCACCACGTGCCCCTCCGAGCATGCCAACGGGTGCTCTGCCCGATTTCTCATAAACCACGCACGACGTCTGACCATACGCCCATTTTTCTTCATAACTCGCTCGGCAATGAGCCCACCAGAATGCCCTGATGACCATTGTGCAGCAACCCGTGCGCCATGCCCGACTTTATGTTTCAAATGGGCGACACGTCGAGCTCAGAACCGAGCACTCTGCTCGACCTTCCGCTCGCCCCGACGCATGCCTTATTGCTCGATTCTGATTGCCAACGTTTGGCAGTCTTCAAGGCACGCCATTTGCTGGTCTTCCATGTGAAAAACCGTGCGCCCTTCGCACGTATCGGGCTCGCCATCGAGCGACACTTTTATCGTCTCCAGACATGATATCAATGAATGGGTTTCTACTTTCACCACATTTCATGAACATGTTTAACATACGACGATAAAGGATATATACAGGTACAATCAAATTACACCAAAATCTTAATCCTCATGTGATTCTAATTCATAATTAAACCACATATTCCATATAAACCCTAGCCTAATGTGTCACACTTCACCACAAAACCGAAGCTCTGATACCAATTATTGGCGTTTGATCATTTAGTTAACGTGAAATATTAGGGTTTCATTCATTTCTAAATCAGCGGAAGTAAGAAGATAGAAACGTATTACCTTTCACCAGGGTATGTTGAGGAAGAACATGAATTCTCACCGGCAGCATGCGCAGCCTCACCGTTTTGGGCATCTCTCTCATCCGATCTCAGATTTGAGTGATCTATAAGTCAAAACGATCCTCTCTTCAGTGGCTTTCCAAGGTGTATCACACAAACAGTTTGGAGTTCTACATGATTTTAGAAAAAATCATGGAAGTTGATGAACAGCAGCTGCAAACAACCTCTTGATCTTCTGTTGTATTCTCAAGTCCAATCTTGACGTCGTGTGGGTGACAATATTCAAGATCTGCAAAATCTGTTGTTTCATTTTCCCTCCTCATAGTGTTAGGTGTGATTCAATTAGAATTTAGGACAGCTGAGATGACTTATATATGAGCTACAACAGGGACCAGGAGGAGAAATTAGAATCGGGCCTCCATTGGGCTTAAGTATCCAAGTTTAGCCCAAAACTTATACTTAAGTCCAATAATAATAATATATTCTACTAAAATATTATTACTGTACTGCCGCTCTAATCCCATAATTATGTTATGGGCTCCTTCTTGTTATGAGCCTGTTAGTCTCCCCGTGTTTAAGATATACAATGCCCATTAATTAATATCTCATCCAAGAGTAGTACCACTCAACCTCATTATCATGTCAGAATAAATTCACCTGCAGGGTTTACATGATAATCCTTATGAGCTCCTCAAGGGGACATCATCAATCTATTTAATAGGACACGGATTTGATGGGTGTTTTCTCAACACACAATTTTAATCCCCAAGTATGAAGGATACCAATTATAGTTTCGAAGGTGACCAAGTTAAATATTGAATCCACGGGACGGGTAAATATTACTTTAGTTATTTTCTAGCAATTATGACTATGTTGAGAATTTTTGTAATTGTTGATTTTTAAAATAAGTAACAATTAAAATAGCAAATCAATAACAAGAACAAGAGAAGAGTAGTTGTGATCAAATAAGATGACAGGTCGTTTGTCAGGCAATCCAGTTTCATTCGTTAATTCATACTTTCGTGTGTCGATGTCCGACTCTGCCTTGTGGTTCATGGATGCATCGCTAGACCATGCAAATCTACTCTATAGACACAAATAGATAAGCTTTTGACACGTGTGAGTATCCTCAGAGCAAGATGTATACTTTACCCCCCTTTCTAGGTACTATCATAATCAATTATTTCCCATGCACTTAGTACTCTAACCCGATTTGATCTCCCTTTTTAGGTACTATGAAGTTATACTCTTAATCCTACTTGTTTACCCGAATTTAATTCAATTAACAAACATTCATATAAGACGGTTCTAATAAAACCTCAGAATCCCTTCACTTAGAATTATAACAATAAACCCTGCTCATTAGTGAACACACTCAATCAATAACCATGTTATGCATTCAGACTCTACACAACAATTATTGATGCACAAAACAACTATGAGTATGGATTAAAAACGTACTATCTTATATAAACTAAACCACAAGTAGTGTTGTACGGAGTATACACACGAAATACAAATCAACTCATGAAACCTTCATAACCCTAGAACTACCAAAGTGGCTCTAGCCCATGATTGATCTAGGAACAATCATAGTTAGATGGACCAATCTTACTTGAATCTCCAACGGAACCTCTGTCACAGCTCCTCCTAGTCTCCTCTTGTGCTTCACGATCTTACACTCTCTAAAACTCTCTAAAAGCTCTCTTCTCTGACTGCATGAGTCTCCTTTTATACTGGTAATCACATCTACAGGGCTTGGAATGGGCTTTCAAGTGATCACACGCGTTTTGGCCTCGAAAATCCGGATAAGGTAAGTTTTCGGACGATGGTTCGACCTCAGCAAACAGGTCGAACCATTGACCGCAGGTCGAACCACAGGTCGAGCCCACCTACTGGAAGTATTCTGCACTTGGTTTGACTTCTTGTCAGGTCGAATCCCCAATGTCGTGGTCGAATCAACTTTCTCGCGAACTGGTTCGACCATGGTTCGACCTGATAGACAGGTCGAACCCCTCGAGTCGTGGTCGAACCCATCTTCTGCCACTTTGCATTGCTGGTTTGACCTACTAGAGAGGTCGAACCCTCCTCCAACAGGCAGTTCGCGTGGTCTCGACTTCGTCTCTTCGATTCTTGGCACTTCCACTCCGATTTTGCTATGAAAACCACTTAAATAGCTCCACTAACACCTGATTCATGCTAATTCACAATATATATAGGTTTTCCACCTATTTTCACCTCAAAACTCTCCAAAACTAGCACAAAACATGATGTCAAACTTGTGAATTTACACACTCATCAAACCCCCAAACTTACATGTTGCTTGTCCCGAGGCAACCAAATCAAACCACAGGAGTTGTGTATAATTCACCAAGATCAAGTACAACACATATCATACATGCAACTTCATTAAATCAAACAAGTATTAATTGCTTCATATATATCACTCATGCAAAACCAATCCAATCACACACCATTCGGAGTACTAAGTAATCTAGCTCACAAGACAAGTATTTATTCTCTTTCACTCAAGTGCGTGAGGCACTATATAGGCTAATATAAACACTAATATCAATCCATATTCACGCGTAACCATAAGCTTGGCAAAGGTCTCAAAAATCAACTTATAATCAACTCTTCACTAGGATCATAAAGGACTTGTTTTTGGGTTGTAATGTTGGCTCTTTGGAAAAAGATAGGAAAATTTAGGTAAAGTGACTTAAGACACTAGTAGAGAGTTACCTTGGAGGTTCTCGATTTCTTCTTCTTGCTGCAATATCTCCTCCGACTTCTCCTCTTCTTCTCATGGATTTTCCTTCTTTTCCGTGCATCAACATCATCTCTTTAGACAATTCGAGTACCAGTTTTAGGCACTACCTTTCTTCTCTTTATCAATCAGCTGCTCTTAAGCTTAAAGCTTCATGTTATAAGCAATCGAGGTACCAGTTTCAGGCACTACCCCTAAACAAGATTTAACCATATTCTTTTCATCCAACCATATTCTATCTTCCTTTTTCTTCTTGCAACACTTACTCACCTCAACTCTCTCTACCAATGAATAGGTTAATCAAGGCTCAAGTAAAGGTTTATAAAGTTATTTACTTCGGCTACCAAAGAAAAGGTTTTTAATGGCTCAACGGGGCATCCAAAGGTTAATAAAATCATTAGGAAGGACAAAATTTGGCTAAGTAGCATAATCACAAAAAATGGTCTGAGATCATGTCCTAGCAATTTATCAATCATAAGTCTCACACAAGACTCCAAGCTAAGTTCTAGAATACGTTCATATGAATGATCCTCTCAAGAATAAAACAATCATGATCAAGCATGATTAAAAAGGCTCAAATCCTCACATAGGTAAATAGAATCCTAAGTACTCCTCAGCACATAATTAAGATCAATTCCACAAGAACTCTACATACTTATCAAATTAAACATGCTTTTCATCAATAGAAATTAACACATGAACATATGAATGCACAAAATCAACAGCCCATAAACCGAATCAACCATACAAGTATTCAACACTCATGAATCCATCTATCCTAACAATGATATCCAAGAATATACATGCCACTCACTCAATAAACACAGCCCAATCTGTAAAGAGAAAAAGAAGAATGGAGGTGAGATGAATCGGAGAAAATCAAAAGAAAACCTGAAGATCTACTCCTCCGGAGAATCATCATCCTCATCATCATCATCCTCGTCATCCAATCTCTGTTTCACAGCTCGATACAAACTGCTGATGTTCCTATCCATAAGATCCACCCGACTACTCACTCTACCAACCCGCTCATTCAAGGCAGTGTACCTCTCGTTCAACATGGCGTAGTTGGCGTTGGCGAGTGCGAGCTGCCTGTTCGTCTCCTGCTGTATAGCTACGACCGCGCCAAGCTGCTCGTGAATCAAGCGAAGTTGTTCCCAGGTATCATCTCGAATAGCCCGCTGCTGCTGCGATACTGGAGCATGCCGAGGCACGTCGTGCTGCTCCTCCTCCGGAATCTCCATCTCTGGCTGCTCATCTACCCAATGCTCGACCTCGGGCTGCTATGGTGGCTGTGGTGGCTTCTGCGGTGGCGGATGGTACTCTCCCTGATCCACAATTTGCTGTAGCTCCGCCAACCTATCCTCCGCACACATCCTAGCCACGGCTCTCCAATCCCCATTGGTCTTCACAGTCACGGACAGAGCGGTATGTCCTAGGGAGTTCATCAACAAGTTCCTCGCCTCCCGAACGGTGGTCATGTTGTTCATGTCAAAGGGAAACATGAAGTCGAATGGCTTTGGTCCTCTCGTGAAGAACCAATCACCATCTCTAAAGTGTGCAAATCCTCCCTTTACGCATGTGAACATCACCAAGTCAGGCTCTCCTCTAACAGGTGTAATGCCGGTCCATGTTGTAGTGCTCAGCTACAATCGTCAGCAACCCTCCAATGTTCACCTTTTGAAATCCAACGGTCCTGAATCGATGCAGCTGCGCGATGAAATATGCTCCCACATTAAACTTCACCCCATTCATCATACACCATAGGGCGTAAAGCTCTTCTCTAGACACACAGCCACCCTCCGAATGAGCAAACAGTGTGTTTCTGAGCACTCGATCCATATACTTCAACACTGGATTCTTGATCGAGGTCGCATGAGCCTGCTTAATCTTATAGTCTCTGATCTCCCCGGAGATCTCCCTCCAAAATCTATGGGCATTGAAGTAGCCACTCTCCACTAGAGAGATCTCAAGAGGCGTCTGAAATAGCTCATTGAATTCGTCAGCTGTCCATCTCCTCCGGACTCCTCCTAACTGAAATGAGCACCAAAATTGGTAACCAAGAGGGTCTTTCTCCATCTCAAACGAGCAAATCACCTCAGCTGTAATATGGAAATATGTCAGCCTCTTCAATTCCATAAATCGTCGGATCTCCACTCGTTCGAACATCCAAAAGATATCATCCCTGATGTGCATAATCCTCATGGCATCGTCATTCTGGTATCTCGTCCGAGCCACCTTAGCTAAGACTTCTGCCCACTTTTCTTTGATCTCATACCAATCAGGCATCTGAATCTTGAAGTTCTTGGGAAGGCATTCTTGCAATCTCAGCGTCTTTATCACCTTATCTACATTCGAAGGCCTATCTTGTCTTTTTTTTATCTTACTTTGGCTGCCTTCCCCTTCCCCTTGCCTTGCCCGGATCCTTGTCCGGATCCTTGTCCTTGATAGGGGTTTTCTCAACACACAAATTAATCCTCAAGTATTAAGGATATCAATTGTAGTCGCGAAGATGACCAAGTTACAATATCGAACCCAAGGGACGGTTAAATATCAATTTCGTTATCTTCTAGTATATTTTAGACTATGTTTGGTAATTGTAAAGGTTTAATGGATAATAACTTCTAATCGAAATAGCAAAAAGAAATAGCAAGAGTAGAGAAAAGTGACTTGTGATCAATAAGAATAATAGGTAGTTCGTCGGGACATCCAGTTTCACTAGCAATTCATATTTTCATGTGATGGTGTCCGACTCTGCCCTATGGTTTGTGGACGCATCACTAGACCATGCAAGTTTACTCTATAGACACAAGTAAATATACGCTTAACACGTGTGAATAACATCGGAGCAAGAGATATGCTTCACCCCCCTTTCTAGGTACTATCATAATCAATTATCTTCTACGTCTAGAATCTAACCCGATTTGATCTCCCTTTTTAGGTACTATAAAGTTATACTCTTCATCCTATTCATCAACCCGAATGTAATTCAATTCATGAATATTCATATAAGACAGTTCTAATAATACTTCGGAATCCCTTCACTTAGAATTATAACAATAAACCCTGCTCAGTAGTGAACGCACTCAATCAATAACCATGTTATGTATTCAGACTCTACACAACGATCATTGATGCACAAAACGGCTATGAGTATGGATTAAATATGCAATCTTATATAAAACAAACCACAGGTAGTGTTGTACGGAGTTTTACACACGAAATACGAATTACATCATGAAAGTTTCATAACCCTAGAACTACCAAGGTGGTTCTAGCCCATGATTGATCTAGGAACAATCATGGTTAGATTGATCATTCTTACTTGAACCTTCAGCGAACCTCTGTCACAGCCCTCCGGATGGGTCACCACCTCTTCTCTTGTCTCTCTTATGATTGACGATCAAAAGCTCTCTTTATTCTCTGTATGAGCCTCCTTTTATACTTGTAATCACGTCTCTAGGGCTTGGAATGGGCTTTCTAAGTGATCTCACGCGTTTCGGCCTCGAAAATCCGGATAAGGTTAGTTCTCGCGCATAGGTTCGACCACGTTAAACAGGTCGAACCCTAAGCCATAGGTCGAACCCCAGGTCGAACCCCGCTACTGGAAGAATTCTGCACAGGTTCGACCTTCTGGACAGGTCGAACCACTTAGGCCTTGGTCGAACCCCAGGTCGAACCTCAGCACTGGACAACTCCCGCTCCCGATTCGACCAACTGGCAAGTCGAACTCAAATGTCGTGGTCGAATCCTCTTTCTTGCAAACTGGTTCGACCATGGTTCGACCTGATGGCCAGGTCGAACCAACTGAGTCGTGGTCGAATCCATCTCTGCAAGTTCAGCAATGTTGGTTCGACCTACTGGAGAGGTCGAACCCTCCTCCAATCAGGTCGAACCCACCTAATTCTTGGGCGGTTCGCGTGGCTTCGACTCCGTCTCTTCGATTCTTGGCTCTTTCACTCCGTTTTTGCGAAGAAAACACTCAAATAGCTCCACTAACACCTGATTCATGCTAATTCACAATATATATAGGTTTTCCACCTATTTCCACATCAAAACTCTCCAAAACTAGCACAAAACATAGCGCCAAACTTGTGAATTTACACACTCATCAAACCCCCAAACTTACATGTTGCTCGTCCCGAGGCAACCAATTTAAACCACAGGAGTCGTGTCTAATTCAACAAGATCTAGTACAACACATATTACACATGCCACTTCATTGAATCAAACAAGGATTACTTGCATCAAATATGCCACTCATGTAAAATCAATCCAATCACACACCATTCGGAGTACTAAGTAATCTCACTGACAAGATAAGTCTTTACTCTCTTTCGCTCGTGCGTGAGGCACTATAGGCTAGTATAACACTCATATCAATTCATATTCACGCATAACCATAAGCTTGACAAAGGTCTCAAAAATCAACTTACATTAGATTAATACTAGGATCACAAAGGACTTGTTTCTAGGTTGTAATGTTGGCTCTTTGGAAAGGGTAGGAAAATTTGGTCATAGTAACTTAATACACTAGTAGAGAGTTACCTTGGAGGTTCTTGATTTCTCATTCGGCTTCATATTCTCCTCCAATTCTTCTCTTGCACTTGCAATTTTCAATTTTCCTTCTCTTCCTTGCATCAACATCATTCTTCTTTTAATTGCTGGGGTACCAGTTATAGGCACTAGCCTTCTCGAACATCGTTCGGCTGTTTCTTAAAAACTTCAAGCCCCATGTATAAGCAATTCGGGATACCAATTTCAGGCACTATCCCTAACAAAATTTAACCATGCACTTTTCTTACTGAAACTCATTCCATCTTCCCTTTGTTTCTTCCACACTTATTCACCTTATTCTCTCTACCAATGAATAGGGTATTTTCAAAGCTCAAATAAGGTAATTAAGGCTCTTATATTTGGCTTGCCAAAGAAAAAGCTTTTAAAAGGCTCAAACAGGGCTACCAAAGATTTATAAAATCATTAGGAAAGGTAAAATTTTGCTAAGTGACTCAATTAATCAAAAATGGCCTAAGATCATATCCTAATATTTCATCAATTGTAAGCTTCACACAAGACTCCAATCCAAGTTCTAGAATACGTTCATACGAATGATTCTCTCAATAATAAACTATCATGATTAATCATGATAAATGCTCAAATCCTCACATAGGTAATCAATTCCTAATACTCCTCATAGCACATAATCAAAATCAATTCCTCATGAATTTCATATACTTAACAAATTATTCATGCTCTTTCCAAATGAAAATAAACACGTAAACACATGAATGCACAAAATCAATAACCCATATACAAAACAATGATACAAGATCAACTATATCAGGTACATGCCACTCACACATGAATCACACCCCAATCTGTAAAAATAAAAAGAAGAATGGAGATAAGATGAATCGGAGAAGCCAAAAGAAAACCTGAAACTACTCCCTAGGAGCATCATCATCCTCATCATCATCGTCATCCTCATCCATTCTATTTTTCATAGCTCGGCACAGACTGGTAATGTGCTTATCCATCATATCCACTCGACTACTCACTCTACCAACACGCTCATCCAAGGCAGAGTACCTTTCGTTCAGCATGGCGTAGTTGGCGTTAGCGAGCGTGAGCTGCCTGTTCGTCTCCTGCTGTGCAGCTACCACCGCGATCAGCTGCTCATGAATCAAGCGAAGCTGCTTCCGAGTACCTGGAACTGCTCGCCGCTGCTGCGGTACCGGAGCATGCTGAGGCGCATCATGCTGCTCTCCTTCCGGAATCTCCATCTCTGGCTACTCATCTACCTGATCCTCCTCTTCAGGCTGCTGTGGCTGAGGTGGACGGAACTCTCCTTGATCAACGATCTGCTGTAACTCAGTCATCCTCCCCTCAGCACACATCTGTGCTACCGCTCTCCAATCACCACCCGACTTCACTGCCACGGATAAAGCGGTGTGTCCAAGAGAATTCATTAACTTATTCCTTGCTTCCCGAATAGTTGTCAAGTTGCTCACGTCAAAGGGGAACATAAATTCGAAAGGCTTGAGACCCCTCGTTAAAAACCAATCTCCATTTCTAAAATGGGCAAATCCTCCCTTCGCGCACGTGCTCATCATCAAATCGGGTTCTCCTTCTACTGGTGTAATGCCGGTGAGATCCAAGTTATAATGCTCAGCCACGATCGTCAATAACCCTCCAATATTCACCTTTTGAAAACCAATGGTCTTGAATCGATTCAGCTGCGCAATAAAATAAGCTCCAACATTGAACTTCACCCCATTCAGCATACACCACAGGGCATATAGCTCTCCTCTAGACACAACACTCCCCTCCGAGCGGGCGAACAACGTGTTGCTCAGGATGTGGTCCATGTACCTCAAGACTGAGTTCTTTATTGCGAAAGCACGAGCCTGTCTGGTCTTATAATCACGAATCTCCCCAGTGATCTCCCTCCAAAACCGCTTTACACTGAATGCAGCATTTTCTAAACGAGGGATCTCCAAAGACGTCTCAAACAGCTCATTGAAATCCTCAGACGTCCATCTCCTACTCACTCCACCAAGCTGAAACGTACACCGATATGGGTATCCAAGCGGGTCCTTCTCCATCTCAAATGAGCAAACCACTTCCGCTGTAACATGGAAGTACGTCGGCCTCTTCAACTCCATGAATCTTCTGATCCCTACTTGATCAAACATCCAAAATATATCATCCCCTATTCTCATTATCCTCATCGCTTCATCATCTTGGTATCGAGTGCGAGCTATCTTGTCTGAAACTTCTTCCCACTTCTCTTTAATCTCATCCCAATCTTGCATCCGAATCTTGAAGTTATCGGGTAAACGATCTTGTAGCCTCAGTTTTCTTGTCACTTTGTCCAAGTTTGAAGGCCTGTCATGCCTCTTCTTCGATCTTTCCTCCTCTGCCTTTCCTTTTCCTTTACTTGATCCTTGTCCCTTTCCTGAAAACAAATACTTCAATCCAACCAACAAGACAAGAAAGCAAGTATTTTACTAGCACATCACATACTCTACTCAAGACTTCAAGCATCAATGTATATTCACACAAACTATCCTCTCAACACCACTTGCTTATTCAACATTCTCAAAACATCTTCAATCACACCTTCCTTAATCATCAAAACATAACCAACAAGCATGCATTAAGCAATTCAAGCAATTTAATCAAAAATTCAACATGTTTCCCTCAATGAACTACTTCAATTTCATCAATTTCAAACCAAATCAACATGCTCATTCTATGATATGTTCTATATCCTTGATCAATCCACATAAAAATCCAAGTTCTATCAATAATCAAACAACCAAAAACCAAGAAACAAGAATTCATATGAAATAAATCATAATATCAACACTTACCATGAAATTCAACCATACTCAACATCAATCCTCTTATTCACATCGAAATTCTTACCTAAACCTTCAATCCTAGAGTAATTGAGTTGGAAAAACATACCTTTTAACTTGCCCATGGTGAACAACCGATCGAGAACACACAACAACCAAAAATCGCGATTTCAGCCCTAACTCGCTACGAAATCCGCCCAAATCCGCGACCAAATCGATAATTCAAGGTGTAGTTTTGTGTAATCGGTGTAAAATCAAGTGTAATTGAAGAATTTGTGCAAGGGTGTAGAGGTTCGAAGAGGGTTCGAGGTTTGGTGTTTTGAAAAAGTGATCGAACCCCTCTGAAAAATCAAACTTAAGTCGCGTACCTGGCTTGGTTCGACCTCAGGTTCAACCACCTGAACAGGTCGAACCATGGATGACGAGGTCGAACCTCTCTTCTGAACAAACGATCTTCTCGGTTCGACCAGGGGTTCGACTTGCTAAACAGGTCGAACCTTCCTTGAATTGGTCGAACCCCTCTTCTGGAAAACAGAGTGCTTCCAACTGACAGGTTCGACCTTAGGTTCGACCTTCTGATCAGGTCGAACAACTATGGCTTAGGTCGAACCTCCTCTCTGGACAACTTTCGACACCGGTTTGACTTCCTCTGCTTTTGTTCGACCTCTGGCTCTGGTCAAACCACTCCTAGAGTTGGTCGAACCTTCCTCCTGATTTCCAAAAATGAGTGTTCTTCATTCACTACATACTTCAAGCTTCAACACAACTTCATTAGGTACAATCTAGAGCACAACTTCAAAAATTGTTCCACATAACATCATTCATGAGTAACTCCGTAAAAGAAAACACAACCAAAAATCACTGAACATTAGGCAAGTTGTAAAAAAATCGTCACATCAAAATCGATTAAAATTTCAATATGGCCGCAAAAACCAACTCCCCTAACAAACAATACAAAGAAAAGATTATACTCTTAATGCTTCAATGAGGTAATAACATCACACCCCCCCAAACTTAGTAAAAACGTAAGTCGAAACTAAGTTTGAAAAGAGATGTAATTGCCGATTAGTAAACATCTTAAATATAAAAATTTCTTACTCACACAAAAGAAATAAAGCAATAAAATGGAAGAGTAAGCTCTCAACAAGCGCTCATGTTTAATGTCGTAGAGTCACGACGGTACCAAATCAGATCAAGGTATCATCAAAAATGACACACGCATCATCCGGCGACCTATAAAGCTTCAACCGATGCCCATTCGTCGTGATAACGTCTCCATCTTTGTCAATAAGCTCAAAACTCCCCCCTCCTAAGGCTCGATGAATCATGAACGGTCCCATCCACTTAGACTTCAACTTGCCTGCAAAAAGCTTCAAACGAGAGTTAAAAAGTAGTACCTCATCTCCTTGCTTGAACTCCTTGTATGAGATCTTAGAATCATGCCACCTCTTCATTCTTTCCTTATAAATCTCTGAATTCTTGTAAGCACGACTCCTAAACTCATCCAATTGATTCATGTGAGTTATCCTCAACTCCTTCACATCCTTAAGGGTCAAGTTCAAGCGACGCAAAGCCCAAAACGCTTTGTGTTGAATCTCTACAGGTAAGTGGCACAGCTTCCCATAGACAATTTGATACGGTGACATATCTAACACCGTCTTGTAAGCGGTCCGGAACCCCCATAACACATCATCAAGCTTCATAGCCCAATCCTTTCTATTAGTTCCTACCACTTTCTCCAGAATCTGCTTTACTTAACGGTTGGAGACCTCTGCTTGCCCATTCGCTTGCGGATGATAGGGTGTAGTAACCCTATGCTTAACACCATAATCCTTAAGCACCTTCTCCAGAAATTTATTGACGAAGTGGGAACTTCCATCACTAACTAGCGCTCTAAGAACTCCATAACGGGCAAAAATATGTTTCTTCAGGAAAGATAAAACAACTTTCGAGTCATTAACACGAGTAGGAATCGCTTCCACCCACTTTGAAACATAATCCACCGCAAGAAGAATGTAGAGAAACCCATTCGACGGGGGAAAAGGCCCCATAAAATCGATCCCCCATACATCAAATATCTCAACGACTATGCTAGGCTGCAATGGCATCTCATCTCTCCTACCTATATTACCCATGCGCTGACATCTATCGCAAGACGCCACATAGCTCTCACTATCTCTAAACAATGTAGGCCAATAAAGAGTGGATTGAAGTACCTTAGCTGCAGTCTTTTGTGCTCCGAAATGCCCCCCATTCGGTTGTGCATGGCAGAACTCAAGCACACTTTCCATTTCCATCTCGGGTACACATCTTCGGATAATAGAATCTGTACAAATCTTGTAAACAAACGGATCGTACCATATAAATGTCTCAACTTCCCTACGAAATTTCGCAAGTTGATATCGGTTGAGATCCCTTGGAATTTCACCAATGACAATGTAATTAACATAATCCGCGTACCATGGATCCATACCTTGCGCTGCAACCCTCGCTCGGTACCTTCAATAGCCACAGCCATGATCTTCTCATCAGGGAACATCTCTTCAATATACTCGAAAGAATTATCACAATGCTCCCTAGTCTCCAACCTTGACAAGTGATCTGCCAACACATTTTCTGTTCCTTTCTTATCCCGAATCTCCAAGTCAAACTCCTGCAGTAGTAGAATCCATCTTATAATCCTAGGCTTCGTCTCCTTCTTCTCCATCAAATAACGAATCGCTGAGTGATCCGTATACACAATCGTCTTCATGCCAACCAAATACTGACGAAACTTATCAAAAGCATACACAACAGCCAAAAACTCCTTTTCAGTTACCGTGTAATTCTTCTGTGCCGCATCGAAAGTCTTACTCGCGTAGTAAATGGCGCAGAACTTCTTCTCCCTTAGCTGCCCAAGCACCACACCCAATGCTACATCACTTGCATCACACATAAGTACAAACGGTTGAGTCCAGTCCGGTGTGATCAAGATAGGGGCAGTAATAAGCGCCTCCTTCAAAACTTGAAAAGTTGTTAGACACTCATCATCAAACACAAAAGGAATATCCTTTTCAAGTAAATGAGATAAGGGCTTAGAGTATTTTGAGAAGTCTTTTATGAATCTCCTGTAAAAACCGGCGTGTCCAAGGAAGGACCGCACTCCTCTTTCATTTGTCAGTGGCGGAAGCTTTTCAATTTCTACCACTTTAGCATGATCTACTTGTAATCCCTTGGAGGAAACATGATGCCCAAGAACAATCCCATCCTTCACCATGAAGTGGCACTTCTCCCAATTCAAGACAAGATTAGTTTCTTGACACCTCTTCAAAACAACAGCAAGGTTAGACAAACACATATCAAAAGAAGAATCAAAGACTAAAAAATCGTCCATGAATACTTCCATGATCTTCTCTATCAAACCATCAAAAATCGCCATCATGCATCTCTGAAAAGTAGCAGGCGCATTACACAATCCAAACGGCATCTTCCTAAAAGCAAAGGTCCCGTAGGGGCAAGTAAAAGTGGTCTTTTCTTAATCCTCGGGAGCAATCATGATTTGATTATACCCCGAGTATCCATCCAAGAAATAATAAAACTCATACCCGGCAAGACGATCCAACATTTGAGCCATAAACGGAAGAGGAAAATGGTCCTTACACGTGTTCTCATTTAATTTCCTATAATCCACACATGTACGCCATCCCGTAGGAATTCTCGTGGCTATAGCTTCTCCATCCTCAGCTTTCACTACAGTCATGCCCCCCTTTTTAGCAACTACATGCAATGGACTCACATGGGGACTATCACTAATAGAATATATAATTCCAGCATCCAACCACGTAAGAATTTGCTTCCTTATCACCTCTTGAATTGCGAGATTCACCCTACGCTGATTCTGAACACTAGCCTTGGCTTCATCCAACAACCTAATCCGATGCATACAATACGAAGGACTAATACCTTTCAAATCATCAAGTGACCACCCTATTGCAGACTTGTACTTCCTTAAGACATCTAATAACTCCTCAAGTTGATCATCATTAAGGGAAGAAGATACAATTACCGGATATTGTGCATTATCACCAAGAAAAGCATACTTCAAGTGGTCCGGCAATGGTTTCAACTCCTCTTTTCTTTCCTCCACTGGAGTGTTTTCGTTATCCAAAGGCAAGTACTTCCTGGTCCATTTGACTTCTTCCATCTTATTTCTTTTCAATGCAAACCTGTCATCACCCAAAGCAAGTAAGTTTTCAAGAAATTCAATACATACCTCGTTAGAAAGTCCGTCAAGCTCCGTAGTGGGATAAGTAAGAGACTCCATCAAACATGTCTCAAGAGGATCCTTTGATAAGATCAGAGACATATCCTCCTTCACAATCTCCTCCACCACGTCAATACTATAACACTGGGACTCCATTGGCATCTTCATTGCTTTGTCCAAGTTGAAAAGTACTTCTTCTTTGTCCATTCTCAACTTCAGTTCTCCCTTCCGAACATCTATCATAGCTCCAGTTGTAGCAAGGAATGGCCTCCCCAAGATTAAAGGAACATTATCCTTGTCATCATCCATTTCTAGTACAAGGAAATCCACAGGAAAGACTAGCTTCTCCACCTTTACAAGAACATCTTCAACAATACCTTTCGGAAACGTCATTGATCTATCTGCCAATTGGAGAGCAACAGTTGTCGGGGTCAGCTCCCCCAAACCAAGCTTTTGAAAGATGGACAACAACATCAAATTGATGCTTGCCCCTAGATCGCACAAAGCTCGTCGTGCTGGCCCCTTCCCGATCTCACATAGAATAGTAAAGCTCCCCGGATCTTTCATCTTTGGTGGCAACTTCTTTTGAATAATTGAGCTACAATTCTCAGATAAGTTTACCGTTTCAACTCCGGTTAAGCTTCGCTTCTTCATCAATATGTCTTTAAGGAATCGAGAATAATATGGCATCTCCATGATTGCCTCTAAAAAAGGGATGTTCAAGCTTATCTTGTTCATTATTTCTGAAAACTTCTTGAACTTTTCTTCCAACCCCTTCTTTACTAGCTTGTAGGGAAACGGTGGAGGTATCTTTGTTTTGGGAATCCCCCATTCATCACGATCAACCTTCTCCGCTTTCTCCTTTTTGGCTCTTAATCGCTTAGCTCTTTCCCATTTTTTCTCAGCTATTGTGTCTGTACTTTGCTCATTCCGTACCACTGGAGTTGCATCAACATCAAAAGGAACAACAGGTACATCAATCAAAATATCTCGGCGAGGTTCGACTGGGGTTCGACCAGTTTGAGAGGTCGAACCAGGAGTGTATTGGTCGAACCTCTCTCCTGGAAGACTGATCTCATTCTGCTCAGGAGGTTCGACTTGGGTTCGACCAGCATTGGAGGTCGAACAACTGCCCCTTTGGTTGAACCGCTTTACTGTATAATCTCTATCCTTCGGTTCGACCTGGGTTCGACCTGCTGAGTTGGTCGAACCATTTTGATCGTGTTCGAACCGTTCCTGCGTCAAAATAGAGTGCTCTGGCCGATGAGGTTCGACCTGGGTTTGACTTGAAAAGTTGGTCGAACCCTCTGCGTGTTGGTCGAACCGCTCCTGTGTCAAAACATAGTGCTTTTGTTGATGAGGTTCGACCATGGTTCAAACTGTATGCCAGGTCGAACCCTCTGAATTTTGGTCGAACCGAGGCTTAGAAAATTCCAACTTTGATTCCGGCCTCATCGGTCCCTCGTACTGCGTTCCCGACCTCAGTGTGATGGCATTACACGACTTCGGATTCTCTATACTCTGAGACGAAAACTTCCCTTTTCCTACAGTTTGAGTCAATGTGTTCACATTCTCTGCAATTGTACCCATCAACAATGTGAGATCTTTCACTTGAGTGGACAAATCTCTGTGGTGATCATCAATCTTTTTCTCAAGCTTTGCCTCAAGGCGGTTCACTCTTTCATCATTCTTTACCATGTACCGGTTCACAGTATCCTCGAAACTAGGCTTCCCTTCTTCCACCTTTTCGCCCGGATCAACACCCATCGGAAGTTGCACTGCATTGTTCGTATTGCTCCATGAAAATTCAGGCCTTCTTGGTTACTGTTGATAACTACCAGATGGACCACGATTATTAAAGTTCCCTCGATAGTTCCCTTGGTAATTCCGGTTTCCTTGATTTGGGTACCTCGTTCCTTGAATACTTTGACCCATGGCATAATTTGCTTCCTCCAATTCTTCTTGGATGGTTCCATTATTCATCATCTCTTGCTGCATGATTGGCACTCGTTGAGATATCTCGCTGATCTACTTCTGTTGAGACTCAAGTAGCTTGTTGATATTGGATAAGCTCGAAATGATCTCATCCTCTCTCTTAGTTTTCACCATTGCTTGTTCAACCTGAGCTACCTTTCCAAGAACATACGTACCTCTAACTCTATCAGTAGGTCAATCCCTCAAATTCATCGATATGTCTTCAAACAATCTCTCGGCCTCAACGGATGACTTTGTAAGCAATGCTCCATTAGAAGAAGCATCAAGTAGCACTCTTGATTCACAGTCCAATCCATTATAGAATATACTGATATATTGGGCTTTAGATAACCCATGTTGAGGACACTTCCTGAGCATGTCCTTGAATCTATCCCACGCTTCATGAAATTTCTCACCTCCACTGATAGCAAATTGGTTAATATCTTGCTTCATCTTAAACACCTTCGAAGGTGGCATATACCTCTCCAAGAACCTTAACTTCAATTGCTCCCACGTGGTACACTCAGCTGCGTTAATAGTATCATACCAATCCCTCGCCTTTTCAGTAAGCGAGAATTTGAACAAAAGGATCTTCCTAGCATCTTCATGTTCTCCCACGTCTTTTTAAGTACTTGCATAGCCCAAGAACTTGTTCAGATGCTGTTGTGGATCCTCAAAAGACCCTCCTGAAAAGGAGTTTCTTTCTATCATGCTAATAAGAGCTGGATGAAGGTCGAACGCTGTGTTAGTTCCCCTTGCTCCTAAAAGCTCATAATTTCCAGCCCCATTATTTCTGAAAACCTCTCGGATGGCTAGATTATCCGGATTCGCTGCCATGTTGACCGTTTCTACTTCCAAATTAACTTCAGTTGTAGCCTCAATAATTTGCGAAATCTATTCGTCAACCTCGACTCCAAAATTCAGAGCTTCAGTTGGGTCTATTGTCTTTACCTTGCTCTTCTTCTTTTTCTTCTTTCTTGATGATGCTCCAATCTCAGGATTATAAGGTTCAAGATTACCTTTCTTTGATCTTGTGAGCATACACCTAAAACGAATAAGAAAGAAAACAACAAAACAAGGTAAATAGTCCTAATAAACTAGAAATAACACAAAAAAGATATTTTACGCCGTACCCGGCAACGGCGCCAAGAACTTGATAGGGATTTTCTCAACACACAAATTAATCCTCAAGTATTAAGGATATCAATTGTAGTCGCGAAGATGACCAAGTTACAATATCGAACCCAAGGGACGGTTAAATATCAATTTTGTTATCTTCTAGTATATTTTAGACTATGTTTGGTAATTGTAAAGGTTTAATGGATAATAACTTCTAATCGAAATAGCAAAAAGAAATAGCAAGAGTAGAGAAAAGTGACTTGTGATCAATAAGAATAATAGGTAGTTCGTCGGGTCATCCAGTTTCACTAGCAATTCGTATTTTCATGTGATGGTGTCTGACTCTGCCCTGTGGTTTGTGGACGCATCACTAGACCATGCAAGTTTACTCTATAGACACAAGTAAATATGCGCTTGACACGTGTGAATAACATCGGAGCAAGAGATATGCTTCACCCCCCTTTCTAGGTACTATCATAATCAATTATCTTCTACGTCTAGAATCTAACCCGATTTGATCTCCCTTTTTAGGTACTATAAAGTTATACTCTTCATCATATTCATCAACCCGAATGTAATTCAATTCATGAATATTCATATAAGACAGTTCTAATAATACTTCGGAATCCCTTCACTTAGAATTATAACAATAAACCCTGCTCAGTAGTGAACGCACTCAATCAATAACCATGTTATGTATTCAGACTCTACACAACGATCATTGATGCACAAAACGACTATGAGTACGGATTAAATATGCAATCTTATAAAAACAAACCACAGGTAGTGTTGTACGGAGTTTTACACACGAAATACGAATTACATCATGAAACTTTCATAACCCTAGAACTACTAAGGTGGTTCTAGCCCATGATTGATCTAGGAACAATCATGGTTAGATTGATCATTCTTACTTGAACCTTCAGCGAACCTCTGTCACAGCCCTTCGGATGGGTCACCACCTCTTCTCTTGTCTCTCTTATGATTGACGATCAAAAGCTCTCTTTATTCTCTGTATGAGCCTCATTTTATACTTGTAATCACATCTCTATGGCTTGGAATGGGCTTTCTAAGTGATCTCACGCGTTTCGGCCTCGAAAATCCGGATAAGGTAAGTTCTCGCGCATAGGTTCGACCACGTTAAACAGGTCGAACCCCAAGCCACAGGTCGAACCCCAGGTCGAACCCCGCTACTGGAAGAATTCTGCACAGGTTCGACCTTCTGGACAGGTCGAACCACTTAGGCCTTGGTCGAACCCCAGGTCGAACCTCAGCACTGGACAACTCCCGCTCCCGATTCGACCAACTGGCAAGTCGAACTCAAACGTCGTGGTCGAATCCTCTTTCTTGCAAACTGGTTCGACCATGGTTCGACCTGATGGCCAGGTCGAACCAACTGAGTCGTGGTCGAATCCATCTCTGCAAGTTCAGCAATGTTGGTTCGACCTGCTGGAGAGGTCGAACCCTCCTCCAACCAGGTCGAACCCACCTAATTCTTGGGCGGTTCGCGTGGCTTCGACTCCGTCTCTTCGATTCTTGGCTCTTTCACTCCGTTTTTGCTAAGAAAACACTAAAATAGCTCCACTAACACCTGATTCATGCTAATTCACAATATATATAGGTTTTCCACCTATTTCCACATCAAAACTCTCCAAAACTAGCACAAAACATAGCGCCAAACTTGTGAATTTACACACTCATCAGTCCTGTACCTGAAAACAACTACTCAGTACAACCAACAAGACAAGAAAGCAAATAATTGACTAGCATATCCTATACTCTACTCAAGACTTCAAGCATCCATGCTTCATCAACAACATATCACCTCAACAACCATCATCAAACACCACTTGCTTTTCAACATGCTCAAAACTACTTCAATCACATCTTCCTCAACATTCAAACACAGCCATACAAGCATGCCTTCAACTTATCAAAGCAATTCACTTGAGTTTCAACAAGTCAAAACATGAACTCCTCAAATTTTGAATGATTCAACCAAACCAACATGCTTATACTCACAATATCATTGATCAATTCACATAAACACTCAAGTTCAATCAATAATCAAACATTCTCAAACCAATGAACAAGAATTCATATGAATCAAATCAAAATAACAACATTCACCATGAAATTCAACCAACATCAACATCAATCCTCTTACCCACAACGACTTGCATACACTAAGCTTCAATTCTAGAGTAATTGAGTTGAGAAAACATACCTTTAGCTTTTTCCATGGCAAAAGAATGATCAAACACTCAAAACCCCCAAGAAATCGCGACTGAGCCTTAGCTTGCAGCGAAATTCACCCAAATTCGCGTCCAAGTCGTGAATTAAAGGTGTGGTGATGTGTAATCAGTGCGAAATCAAGTGTAATTGAAGAATTGTTGCAAGGGTGTAGTGATTTCGTGAAGGTTCGAGGAAGGGTGAAGTGAAAAATGATCGAACCCTTCTCAAAAATTGAACTTAAAACACATACCTGGCTTGGTTCGACCTTGGGCACGATTGACGAGGTCGAACCACCCTTCTGGACGAGTTCTTCTTCAGGTTTGACTTGGGTTCGACCTACTGGAATAGGTCGAACCAAAACGCATCAGGTCGAACTACCCTACTGTATGTTTCAGATCACCAGTTCGACCTTGGTTCGACTTGTTAAACAGGTCGAACCAAGTACGTCGTGGTCGAACCAAACTTCAGCAGCACTGGTTCGACCTAGGTTCGACCTGTAGGATCAGGTCGAACCATGCTTTTGAAGATCGAACCACCTCACTGGACAATTTATCACCACGGTTCGACTTCAACTGTTGGGTTCGACCTCCTAGCACTGGTCGAACCTACCCCCTGGAAGCTCCAAAACGCGTGTTCTTCAATCCCTACACACTTCAAACTTCAAAACAAATCATTAAGTACCAACTAGAGCACAACTTCATCAAGAATTGGTTCTTTAAAAACTTATCAATCATGAGTAACTCCGCAATCACTCAAAATACGAAACAACAAAACACCACAGAATATTAGGCAAGTTACAAAAAATCGACATATACAAATCGGTTAAAGTTTTAAATATGCCGCAAAAAATTAACTCCCCTAACAAACGTCACAAAGAAAAGATTATACTATCGGTGCTTATCAAGGTAAGTACATCACACCCCCCCAAACTTAGTAGAAACTATAGTCGAAACTAAGTTTGCAAAAAGATGTAATTGCCGATAAGTAAGCACTTCAAATATAAAAATTTCTTACTCACACGAAAGAAATAAAGCATTAAAACAGGAGGGAAAGCCCCCAACAGGAGCTCATGTTTAACGTCAGAGAGTCATGACGGTACCAACTCAGATCAAGGTATCCACAAAGATTATGTAGAGAAATCCATTAGATGGGGGAAAAGGCCCCATAAAATCAATACCCCACACATCAAAAATCTCGACCACTATGCTCGGCTGAAGCGGCATCTCGTCTCTCCTACCGATGTTCCCCATGCGTTGACATCTATCGCAAGATGTCACATAGGTCTCATAATCCTTGAACAACGTAGGCCAATAAAGAGCGGACTAAAGTACCTTGGCTGTTGTCTTTTGAGCGCCGAAGTGCCCCCCGTTAGGTTGTGCATGGAAAAACTCAAGAACACTCTCCATCTTCATCTCGGGCACACACCAACGGACGATAGAATCCGTGTAAATCTTGTACACAAATGGATCATACCATATGAATGTCTCAACATCCCTCTTGAATTTAGCAAGTTGATATCGGTTGAGATCCCTTAGCATTTCTCCCACAGCAATATAGTTAACATAATCCGCATACCATGGATCAACTCCTTGTGCAGCAACCACACACGCTCGCTCAGCCCCTTCAACAAACACGGCCATGATCTTTTCATCTGGGAATATTTCCTCAATATACTCGAAAGAATTATCACAATGCTCCCTAGTCTCCAACCTTGAAAGGTGATCCGCCAACACATTATCAGAACCTTTCTTATCCCGGATCTCCATGTCAAACTCTTGAAGTAGAAGAATCCACCTTATGATCCTAGGCTTCGTCTCTTTCTTCTCCATCAAGTACCGAATTGTTGAATGATCCGTGTACACAATAGTCTTCATGCCAACCAAATACTGACGAAACTTATCGAATGCGTACACAACAGCCAAAAACTCCTTTTCAGTCACCATGTAATTCTTTTGTGTTGCATCGAAAGTCTTACTCGCATAGTAAATGGCGCAGAACTTCTTCTCCTTCAGCTGCCCAAGCACCACTCCAAGTGCTACATCACTTGCATCACACATTAGTACAAACGGTTGAGTCCAATCCGATGTGATCAAGATAGGTGCAGTGATAAGCGCCTCCTTCAAAACTTGAAAAGCTGTCAGACATTCATTATCAAACACAAAAGGAACATCCTTTTCAAGTAAGTGAGATAAGGGCTTGGAGTATTTTGAGAAGTCTTATATGAATCTCCTGTAAAAACCGGCGTGTCCAAGGAAGGACCGCACTCCTCTTTCATTGGTCGGTGGTGGAAGCTTTTCAATTGCCACCACTTTAGCACGATCGACCTGCAATCCCTTGGCTGAAACATGATGCCCAAGAACAATCACATCCTTCACCATGAAGTGGCACTTCTCCCAATTCAAGACAAGATTAGTCACTTGACATCTCTTCAAAACAGTAGCAAGGTTAGACAAACAAATATCAAAGGAGGAACCAAAATCAGAAAAATCATCCATGAACACCTCCATGATCTTCTCTATCAACCCATCGAATATTGCCATCATGCATCTCTGAAAAGTAGCAGGCGCATTACATAACCCAAATGGCATTTTCCGAAAAGCAAAGGTCCCGTAGGGGCAAGTAAAAGTGGTCTTTTCTTGATCCTCGGGGGCAATCATTATTTGGTTGTACCCCGAGTATCCATCCAAGAAATAATAAAACTCATACCCTACAAGACGATCTAACATTTGATCCATGAAAGGAAGAGGAAAATGATCCTTACACGTGTTCTCATTCAACTTCCTATAATCTACACATGTACGCCATCCCGCAGGAATCCTTGTTGCTATCGCTTCTCCATCCTCAGCTTTTACTATAGTCATTCCCCCCTTTTTAGCAACTACATGCAATGGACTCACATGGGGACTATCACTAATAGGATATATGATTCCAGCATCCAACCACGTAAGGATTTGCTTCCTAATCACCTTTTGAATCGCGGGATTAACCCTCCGCTGATTCTGAACACTTGCCTTGGCCTCATCTAACAATCTTATCCTATGCATGCAATACGAAGGGCTAATTCCTTTCAAATCCTCAAGAGACCAACCAATCGCAGACTTATACTTCCTAAGAACATTCAATAACTCCTAAAGTTGATCTTCATCAAGAGAAGAAGATACAATTACCAGATATTTTTCATTGTCGCCAAGAAAGGAGTACTTCAAGTGTTCCGGCAAAAGTTTCAACTCCTCTTTCCTCACTTCCATCGGATAGCTCTCGTTATCCAAAGGCAAGTACTTCCTAGTCCACTTGACTTCTTCCACCTTAGTTCTTTCCGATTCAAACCTGTCATCACCCAAAGCAAGTAAGTTTTCAAGAAATTCAATACATACCTCGTTGGAGAGTCCGTCAAGCTCCGTAGTGGGATAAGTAAGAGACTCCATCAAACATGTCTCAAGAGGATCATTTGACAGGATCAGAGACATATCCTCCTTCACAATCTCCTCCACCACGTCAATACTATAACACTGAGACTCCATTGGCATCTTCATTGCTTTGTCCAAGTTGAAAATAACTTCTTCTTTGTCCATCCGCAATCTAAGCTCTCCTTTTTGAACATCAATCATAGCTCCAGCAGTAGCAAGGAAAGGTCTCCCCAAGATTAAAGGGATATTATCCTTGTCATCATCCATCTCTAGCACAAGAAAGTCCACATGAAAGACTAGCTTCTCCACTTTGACGAGAACGTCTTCAATTATACCTTTTGGAAACGTCATCGACCTGTCCACCAATTAGAGAACCACTATTGTAGGGGTTAACTCCCCCAAACCAAGCCTCTGAAAGATGGACAACGGCATTAAATTGATGCTTGTCCCTAGATCGCACAAAGCTCGCCGTGCCGGCCCCTTTCCGATCTCACATAGAATAGTGAAGCTCCCCGGATCCTTCATCTTTTGCGGCAGCTTCCTTTGAATGATTAAGCTACAATTATCATATAAATTTACCGTTTCAATTCCGGTTAAGCTCCGCTTCTTCAACAATATGTCTTTAAGAAATCGGGCATAGTACGCATCTCCATGATTGCCTCTGAGAAAGGAATACTCAAGCTTATCTTGTTCATTATCTCTGAAAACTTCTTGAACTTCTCTTCCAATCCCTTCTTCACAAGCTTGTAAGGAAATGTCGGAGGTATCTTTGTTTTGGGAATCCCTCATTCATTATGATCAACCTTCTCCGCTTTCTTCTTTTCGGCTCTCAATCGCTTGGCTCTCTCTTACTTTTTCTCAGCTATTATCTCTATAATTTGCTCATTCCAAACCACTAGAGTAGTATCAACATCATCGAGAGTGTTTGGAGTAGCAACAGGCAACTTCTGGTTGGGTTCGACCTGTGGAACAGGTCAACCAGGCACGTAATGGTCGAACCGCTCTTCTGGACAACAGCTCTCTTTTTGAAGTTGAGGTTCGACCTAGGTTCGACCTGTTGAGTAGGTCGAACCACGGCCACCTAGGTCGAACCGAGTACTCCTTCCGCCCTCTGGTTCGACCTGTTGGATAGGTCGAACCATGTCCATCGTGGTCAAACCGTTGCTGCGATAAAATAGAGTGCTCCGAATTGTCAGGTTCGACCATGGTTCAACCTGTATGCCAGGTCGAACCATCTGCATTTTGGTCGAACCGATGCTGCGATGCCTCCTGATCGTGTCCAGTGCGTTGATTCGACTTTCCCTGTATGGTTCGACCTTCAATGTTGGTCAAACTATGGTCGAATCTTGCCCTAGACATGTCCAAATTTGATTCCAGCCTCATAAGTCCCTCGTACTGCGTTCTCTACCTCAATGTGATGGCGTTGCAGGACCTTGGATTCTCAATACTTTGAGACGGGAACTTCCCCTTCTCAAGAGTTTGAGTAAGCTTGTTAACACTTCCTGCCATCTCCCTCATTAGCAATGTAAGGTCCTTCACCTGCTTAGATATAACCTCATGGTTTGCATCGATTTTCTTTTCAAGTTTGGCCTCAAGGCGGTTCACTCTTTCATCGTTCTTGGCCATATACCTGTTCACAATATCCTCAAAACCCGGTTTCCCTTCTTCCACCTTAGCACCTGGATCAACACCCATCGGAGGTTGAATCACATTATTCGGATTGCTCCATGAGAACTCAGGCCTCCTAGGCTGTTGATAACCACCTGGGGGACCACGATTATTAAAGTTTCCTCGATAGTTCCCTTGGTGGTTCCGGTTTCCTTGATCTGGATACCTAGTCCCTTGAATACTTTGACCCATGGCATAGTGTGCCTCTTCCAACTCCTCTTGGATTGGTCCACATCTTTCATTAGTTCCTGCTGCATGATCGGTACGCCCTGAGATAATTCGCTGATTTGCTTCTGTTGGGATTCAAGTAGCTTGTTGATATTGGACAAGCTAGAGACGATCTCAACCTCTCTACTTGTTTTCACCATTGTTTGTTCAACCTGAGCTACCTTCCCAAGGACATAAGTACCTCTAACTCTATCAGTTGGCCAAACTCTCGAATTCATCGAAATATCTTCAAACAACTTCTCGGCCTCTATGGATGACTTTGTAAGAAATGCTCCATTAGAAGAAGCATCCAATAACACTCGTGAATCACAGTCCAATCCATTATAGAATATACTGATATATTGAGCTTTAGATAGCCCATGTTGAGGACACTTCCTAAGCATGTCCCTGAATCTATCCCATGCTTCATGAAATTTCTCACCTCCACCGATAGCAAATTGGTTAATGTCTTGCTTCATCTTAAACACCTTTGAAGGTGGTATGTACCTCTCTAAGAACCTTAACTTCAGTTGCTCCCAAGTGGTGCACTCAGCTGAGTTGATAGTGTCGTACCAATCTCTTGCCTTTTCAGTAAGCGAGAATTTGAACAAGAGGATCTTCCTAGCATCTTCATGTTCTCCTGCGTCTTTTTGAATACTTGCATACCCCAAGAACTTGTTCAGATGCTGATGCGGATCCTCGAAAGACCTCCTGAAAAGGAGTTCCTTTCTATCATGCTAATAAGAGTGGGATGAAGATCGAAAGCTGCATTAGTTCCCCTCGCTCCTAGAAGCCCAAAATTTCCAGCCCCATTATTTCTGAAAACCTCTCGGATGGCTAGATTATCCAGATTCGTTGCCATGTTGACTGTCTCTACTCCCGAATTAACTTCAGTTGTAGCTTCAATCATCTGCGAAATCTGCTCGTCAACTTCAACTCCAAAATTCAGAGCTTCAGTTGGATCAATAGTCTTTGCCTTGCTCTTCTTCTTCTTCTTCTTTCTTAACGATGCTCCGATCTCAGGATTATAGGGTTCAAGTTCACCTTTCTTTGATCTCGTGAGCATACACCTAAAAAGAACTAGAATTAAAACAGCAAAATAAGATAAATAGCCCTAATAAACTAGAAATAACAAAAAGATATTTTAAGCCGTCCCCGGCAACGGCGCCAGAAACTTGATGGGTGTTTTCTCAACATACAATTTTAATCACCAAGTATGAAGAATACCAATTGTAGTTTCGAAGGTGACCAAGTTAAATATCGAATCCACGAGACAGGTAAATATTACTTTAGTTATTTTCTAGCAATTATGACTATGTTGAGAATTGTAATTGTTGGTTTTTAAACTAAGTAACAATTAAAATAGTAAATCAATAACAAGAACAAGAGAAGAGTAGTTGTGATCAAATAAGATGATAGGTCGTTTGTCAGGCCATCCAGTTTCATTCGTTAATTCATACTTTCGTGTGTCGATGTCCGACTCTGCCTTGTGGTTTATGGACGCATCGCTAGACCATGCAAATCTACTCTATAGACACAAATTGATAAGCTTTTGACATGTGTGAGTATCCTCAGAGCAAGATGTATACTTTACCCCCCTTTCTAGGTACTATCATAATCAATTATTTCCCGTGCACTTAGTACTCTAACCCGATTTGATCTCCCTTTTTAGGTACTATGAAGTTATACTCTTAATCCTACTTGTTAACCCGAATTCAATTCAATTAACAAATATTCATATAAGACGGTTCTAATAAAACCTCGGAATCCCTTCACTTAAAATTATAACAATAAACCCTGCTCATTAGTGAACGCACACAATCAATAACCATGTTATGCATTCAGACTCTACACAACGATTATTGATGCACAAAACAACTATCAGTATGGATTAAAAACGTATTATCTTATATAAACTAAACCACAAGTAGTATTGTACGAAGTATACACATGAAATATAAATCAACTCATGAAACCTTCATAACCCTAGAACTACCGAAGTGGCTCTAGCCTATGATTGATCTAGGAACAATCATGGTTAGATGGACCAATCTTACTTGAATCTCCAGCGGAACCTCTGTCACAGCTCCTCCTAGTCTCCTCTTGTGCTTCACGATCTTACGCTCTCTAAAACTCTCTAAAAGCTCTCTTCTCTGACTGCATGAGCCTCCTTTTATACTTGTAATCACGTCTCCAGGGCTTGAAATGGGCTTTTCAAGTGATCACACGCGTTTTGGCCTCAAAAATCCGGATAAGGTAAGTTTCCGCACGATGGTTCGACCTCAGCAAACTGGTCGAACCATTGACCGCAGGTCGAACCATAGGTCGAATCCACCTACTGGAAGTATTCTTCACCTGGTTCGACTTCTTGTACAGGTCGAATCCCCAACGTCGTGGTCGAATCAACTTTCTCGCGAACTGGTTCGACCATGGTTCGACCTGATAGAAAGGTCGAACCCCTGAGTCGTGGTCGAACCCATCTTCTGTCACTTTGCATTGCTGGTTCGACCTACTGGAGAGATCGAACCCTCCTCCAACAGGTCGAACCCACCTCTCTTCTTGGCGGTTCGTGTGATCTCGACTTCATCTCTTCGATTCTTGGCACTTCCACTCTGATTTTGCTATGAAAACTACTTAAATAGCTCCACTAACACCTGATTCATGCTAATTCACAATATATATAGGTTTTCTACCTATTTCCACCTCAAAACTCTCTAAAACTAGCACAAAACATGATGCCAAACTTGTGAATTTACACACTCATCAGGATTCCTTCTACAATCAACAGCACACCATAGAGACTGTAATATTTCCCAACTCACCGAGTTTATTGATTTAATTACATGTAAATCTCACCCATTGATGAATCAAAGAAATACATACTGCCTTACGTGTCGAGGTTATTGTATAAGGATTAAGAGCACGAACATCCATAATAACATAAATCAAGTTCTCCTATATAGTCAGTATAAGTCGAACGATCTCAAGCGGTCCTGATCAATACACAAAGTGCACTAATGTGATTCTATAGTCAAGACACACTAATACCAAATCACACTACAACCATCCCGATAGAGATTCCCCGTCTATCTCGATTGTGAGCATCTGTTTATACTTTATAAGGAAACCGATAATATGATCTTCCACGTATTGTCGCACAACATATTATCTACAGTATAAAGTAAGTGGACTATAGCATCAGACATATAAATAAATTATAAGACGCAATCATTTGATCAATAATTCTCATTTCAAATAAATTGTTAAGACATTGTTCATACTAAAGCTAGACTTTTAGTATACAATCCAACAGGCCCGCCCCAGGGCCCGCCACATGTCAAACTCGAGAGAAATGCCTAAAGTTTATCTTTCATGTGTTATGCTTTACAAAAGTTTACTACTTTAAACATGTTCTTCTTTTAATTCTTGATTTGGATTGAAATTTTAAAAAAATATATTGATTATGTTTAGGTAATTATTTTGTTTGGGGGTAATTAATATTTGTGTTTGTATTTATATTCTTGCAGATTAGAAGAAAAAAATTATGGAGTTGCCGATTTGAATCAAAGTAATAATATATATATGATATTAGGAATACGAACTCAAGTGGTAAATATAAGTCGATGGAATTTTCAAATGTTTGGAACTTTTATGTGAAGAGATGAGTTGGTAAGAATGCAGATTCTATAGGAATTATGTTTATGTTTTAATCGTCTTGTTGATATTGTAGTATTTTGTACCATTATTTTGGTATTTCATTTTAATAATATCATCCCTAATTAAAAAGAAAAAAGAAAAAAGAAAATTTACGGGTTGGCCCGCCATAGCCCGCGATCCGCCTTTGAATGGATTGGGCCGAACATTTCTAGCCCGCAACCCACATAGACCCGCTCCGCATAAACCCGCCAAATAGTGGGTTGAGGCGGGTTTTGACCCGTCCCGTCCCGCTGGCCCATTTTGACGGCTGAGGGGGTAGTGAATGAATTCTATATAATTTATTAGACAACCACGTGTGTTTTAGATAGCTGTTCATTAGCTGTATTATTATATACTATATACTATATATATTTCCAAAATCCCAAGAAAAATTATGGTAATGTATTTAATTTTCTAACTTAATATTTTGATAGTAAATAATACCGTACACAAAATGTATATACTAATAAATAAATATATATATACTAATCAATAAAAATTTATATATTTTGTTGGTAATTTTTATAGTGTTTTTAATGAAAAATTGAATGAAAAAAAATATTCAGAAACATATAATAAATTATATATGAGTAGGTATTGGATGAAACCGTCTCACGGATCTCTTTATCTGAGACGGATCTTATTCTACCCATTAATATAAAATAAAAAATAAAAAATAAAATAAAATAAAATTTAAGAAAACAAGGCCTTGTTTGGTGTAATTAATTAAAACAAATTAACGCCCAGCAATGAACGCAAATTACAATCTGCTATGTCAAAATAATTATTTTTTACTTTTTTATTATTATAATTATAATTATTAATTATTCAATAATAATATTATTAGTAATTATTCTTTAAATAATAATTCAACTATTATATTATCACTTTATTTTAAGGAAAATACTTGTACGAGACCGTCTCACGGATTACATTTTGTGTGACGGGTCAAATACAAATTTATTAAAATGTCGCGGATCCAAAATTCATGGCCAACCTGATGCCATCAACTTCTTTTTGTTGTCAACCATATGCGGATTCAACTAAATGCATGCATGTAATCCACCTCTAACTTAGTTAAACCATTCACACTTCTTTTTGCGGTTTTATTTTTACTTTTTTTTTAATTGAATTAGGTTTTGTTTTGTTTTATAATGTATTAGAACCTATATTGTTATTGTTTATTATATTTATTTAATTATTCGTAAATAAAATAAGAGAATATTTTTCTTAAATAACACAATTAATACAATTGTGTCAAATAATATATAATTAACAAAAATATTTTGAATGAGAACTATGTTTTTTATTTATTAATTACCACTTTTTATTTATTATATTAATAATTAGGGTAGGTCTCACGTGAGATCATTTTACACTTTTTAAAATAGCTATCATTTTCACTATAAAATATTATCACTTTCGCTATATAATGTTATCACTTTTCATTTACACTATAAATTGTTCATAAAATTGTATTATCACTTTTCATTAATTTAATATCACTTTTTGTTACAAAAGTTATCACTTTTCGACCGTCTCACATAAGTCTTTACGTAAGACGGTCTCACACAAGTCTTTGCCTAATAATTAATGATAATTCATTTAAATAATTATTAATTTTCCTTTATCGGATATCATTTTCCTTGAAAATATTATCACTTTTTATGTGCATGATAAAATATATTATTAAATAATTTAATTGGATGTTTATCACTTTTTTTATTAGGTATCACTTTTTATTAAAAATATTATCATATTTTTTAAAAATATTATCATTTTTTATCCGTCTCATAAAAACTTTATTTAATATTTAATTGAATATGTATCACTTTTTTCTTCAAACAGGAGTATCACTTTTGATTGAAAATATTATATTTTTTATTTAAAAAATTATTACTTTTTATCCATTATCACCTTTTAATTTATTAAATTTTTACAAAAAATGTATCACTTTTTATTAAAAATGTTATCACTTTTTTTAAAAATATTATCACTTTTTATACATCTCATAAAAACTTCATTTAATATTTAATTGAATGTGTATCACTTTTTTCTTAATCAAACAAATATTACTTTTGATTGAAAATGTTATCATTTTTTACTAAAAAAGTTATCACTTTTTTTCTAATTACAAATTATTTATCAAATATTTGATTAATCGAATATAATTTTTTTATTGGATTTATTACTACCTAATACAAAATATACTATTATATTACTAGTAGATACAAAGAATCTTTTTTATTACTATCCACTACAAAATCATTTTATAAAAAGTCTCAATTGCCCATGAATATATCAATTAAATAAAATAGATAGAAATTTACTTTGAAACAATAAGATTATGTACTACATAACAGTTCTCTATCTTTCCATATTTAAAGTATTTCACACATCTGAATTCTCTCCTCCATAGAAATCCCTCTTCTCGCCTTTTCTCTCAGGAATCGACATACCATTATTCATCGTTCATTCACGCTCTTCAATTTGTACAAGGAATCCCAATCCTCGCAAATGATTATGATCATTTGCAGTAGTAGATTTGATCGAAGCAAAGAAGAAGAAAATGAGTCCAGTGCTGCAGCAGCATCAGCCGCGCGATGACATCATATTGGTGGGCGAATCGGGTCCGTCGAAGTCTGATTCATGGGCAGTAATGCTGCTGGAGTGTTGGGCGAGATCATACAGAGAGTAGAAGTGACTAGGAGATGAAGACTTTGAGGTTAATTAAAATTCAGAATATTAAGATGTTTTGAATCCTGAATACGAACAACTCAATTCTGAATCCTGAATACGGTCAACTCAATTTTGCATCCTGAAAACACTATTACGAATAGTTAAAATGGGGGTTAAATTTTGGATACAGTGATTTATTTGATAATGTATTCAATTTTTGGTGTTCAATTCGCGGGATGTTTAATTCTGCGTATTCAATGTCTCGTGTTCATTTTGCTCAATTTTTCATCTACGATAATTTTAGAGTTCAATGTAAGGTTTATTTAGTTTTTCGTATTCAATTCTTCCATTTACGAAGTCATTTTTTAATTCAGTTGTATTAGTCGTATTCAATTAATTATCGTTCTTAATTTTTGGGATGTTTGAATCTTCTTACTCAATGACTCGTATTTATTTTGATGGGTTTTTCATTTTCAATTTTGGAGTTCAATAAGGGTTCAATTTCTCTGTATTCAATTCTTCATATATTTGCATTTTTAATTCTTCGTATGCAGTTTCTGGAAATCTAAAATTCTTCATATATATGGAGTTTAATTTGCTGGAATTTTTATCGACGATTTCAGTGTTCAATATGGGTTCAATTACTTTGTTTTATATTTTTCGTACATTCGTACTTTCATGTTTTGTGATGTGTATTCAGAAATGTGATTGGTATGCAGAAATTGTTTCATTACGGTTTCAATGTTTGTTGGTGGAGATTCTTATCTTATCCATTAAACAAGTTTAAGAGATTAACACTATGTATTCAGAAATTTTCAATAATGTATTCAGAATACATGAAAACAAGTTTAAGAGATTAGTATGTAATCAGAAATTTTTAGTAATGTATTCAGAAAATTTTAGTAATATTTATATGGCACTATCAACCAGTTTCGTAATATTCTGTTAGTTGACCATTTATGCGCGATTTTTAGGGATTTGGAAAGATTGGTGTGATCTTAACCGATTTTTATGGAGAAATTAGGGGGATTACATTACAAATCATACCTTTAAATTAAATTTTGAACACAATTAAAAGAAGGATAATAGTGGTAGTTCACGTATTTATTTTCTATTAATCAGTAATATTTTTTTCTTTTGTATCTAATAGTAATATTGTTACATGAATTGTACCTAATAGTAATGGACCCTTTTAGCAATTGTATATCACATTTTTGTAAATTTAAAATAATTAAATAAATATAAAATTTTAGATTATTAAAATATTAAATAAAAAAATAAAGAAAAAAACATAAAAACAAAAAAGGGGGTGGCTATTTGCACCCCCAAAATTATTAAATGAACCCCAATAACTTATAGAATAAAAATATAATAATGTGAGAAGACGTAAATAACCTTTTATAAATAGTAAAATAAAATAAATTATAATTCAATTTTTAAATGCACCCAATTAAATTTCTAAATGCACCCCATTATTATAATCACCTTCTCTCTCCTAAAAAAGATTGAGAATATCTCCATCATCCATCTTGGTTGGCAGATCATCGCCATAGCTGAACAATTCTCAGCACCAATTCCAGCTTCCTTCTGCTCACTATTCGATCATCAGCAATGATCAAAGTAACAACAAATTACATTAATTTGATGGACTAGAATAATTCATTTAACCATCTTGTTTGCAGAATTGGTTTTGTGACACAAGATGATATTCTTTTTCTACAATTGACAGTGGAAGAAACACTAATTTTTGCAGCATTCTTGAGGCTCCCAACCAGAATGAGCGAATGCGAAACGAAAGAGCAGAGCTCATTATCAAGGAATTAGGCCTTGAGAGGTAAGTCCATCAATCTCCTTCAACAAAGCATTAAATTATATATCCATCAGATCAACCTTTCATGTCAGCATCGAAAACGTGCAGATGTTGTCACACAAGAATTGGAGGGCCCTTCATCAAAGGTGTGTCTGGAGGAGAAAGGAAAAGAACAAGTATAGGGTATGAAATACTGGTTGATCCTTCAATACTCTTGCTAAAAGAACCAACATCGGGCCTCGATTCCACGCTCGCCAATAGACTCCTGTAGATACTTCAAGGCCTTGCAAAGGTACACACAAGTTTACATTTCTTGATCAGTTTCACTTAAACAAATGTCTGTTTCCATTTGTATGGATGTTTAGGTAGGGAGGACAATTATAACAACCATCCATCAGCCTTCGAGTTGATTGTTCCATACATTCAATAAGATTTCGTATTAGGACAGTGAATTGGAAGGTGTTTATGTTTAGGATCAACCCTAAACCCTAACCCTTGTGGGGTGAAAGAGTCATGGGTTTCATATAGCAAATCACAGGCTTCGTTTACGGCAAAGCCCTTTAAGCAAGACAGCTACACATAATTTTCATGAACTCCAGCAGGCCAAATAACATTCGTCAAAAACTTCTTTGCATCATCAATGGAATAATATTCATATAGCCCCTCAATTTGAATTTTGTAATTAATTAGTTTTTCTTAATTTAGGTATAAGTAATTAAAAGGGTAGAGTTGTCTTTGTATGGGGTGTATTTAGTATTTTAAATATATAAATTTTTATTTTAGTGGGGTACATGTGGTAATTGGGGTTCATTTAATAATTTCAGGAGTACAAATAGCCACACAAAAAAATTTAAATAAATATAGTGAATGGTTTGGATTCTTGTTCGAAACTTATGCACCAACCCACAGGCCCACAGCTTCCACTCAATTTCTGGCCGTGTTTTATTATAATTAATTTTTTAAATTTCTAATTTAATAATAATCAAACCATGGCTCTTTAAAATAATTAAATGGGTTAATGGGTGATCCGTCTTACATAAGAGGATCCGTGAGACGGTCTCACCCAAATCTTTACCTATAATTTTTTTAAGAATGAATGTGATGACGCCACCTACAAATTTAATTATTTTTTTGTTTATAAAATATTAATTGAAAGATTAATTTAAGGTTTTATTACTCCCAGATACACAGTTTGAAGCGTATTTACTATAGAATACAAAGAAAGAAAAGAATTACCGTCAACTACACAAATTAGTTGCAGTGAGACTACATTAACCTTCGTTGAACAAGGAAATAATCTCTACTCTTTCTCTCCTCATTCTCTCTAATACTTTGGCGCGCCCGTCGTCATTCCAGCAACACCCGTTTGAATCCCTCTCGGATCAGAGTTTATCACATCCAGATCTGCCTATTTCCGATGCGACCGCGCTCCTCTTCTCATCGACGCTGCCGACCTTCATGAGCTCTACCCTGCGGCTTCTTGCGACAGCCTGGTTTCAATCGATTTGAGGCCCGCGCTGAATTCAGATGTGCGCCGCCTAGGGGTTCTATCGCTTGCCGATCATCCCCGCTGGTCGCGGATTGTCGACATCCCCACTGTGACCTATCACCCATCGTCTGATAACATTGCTGGCGGTTTCAGTCCCACCGCCCTCCTCGCGCTCCTCCAGGGGCAGTGGGCGTACCTGGTGCTGATGAGTTCATTCTCAAATCTATCTGGGCATCGATCCTGCTCTCGGTGTTTAAATAATTCATGGAAATTGCTATGGCAGCTTTACCCCTACTGTGATTCGGCTCTGCTCACTCATCTGGCATCCTCGTCTGGTGCAATTTGAAGATTCGACGACTGGCGGTGTCCACTAGTCCCGCCGTCGTCCGATCCTCCGCAAACTGGTATGCTTCTCAAAAGATTCTGGTGGGACGTCCTTGTCTGGTGCGATTTTTTTTTTGCCATTAAGAGTTGTTTCTCAGGTTTTTGGGCACTTGCTACATGTTCAACTTGCTGAAATTATGCTTTTCATGTAGCATCCTACACTCTAGTTGTTGTTTGCTAATATTACTGCCACTACTCATTTTACAGGAGGCATTTATAGTGTTTTATATGAGTTTATACATCAATAGTGCTGTTTCTTTTGTAACTTCGTTGGCACAGTTGCTTTGGTTACTTATTTGATAGGAATAGGAATTAGTGTTATGACTTATATATGGATTGGTGAAAATTAGTGCTATGAAAGAGGAGTTGCGTAATCTATAGATAATCCCCTTTTAAGTAGACAGAACAAGTTTACAAGTAGAAATGTCTGACTCATGAGTTACTCTAGATGTAATTGAAACACTAATAGAATTTTTTGAACATGAATTTGATTGTTTATAAGTTCTCAACACTTACTGTATTTCTTCTTAGCTAAGATAATTTAGGTCATTATTGCACCACAGTTACATGATATACCTGTTAGATACAGTTTCACTCTACTCTAGTGTTTGCAAGCAAAGAGCTCAAAAGTAAACCAATGCATACCACATTTTAAATACTTGAGAAATTTGGTTTACTGCTAAGAACTTTTTTTTATTTTTTATGTGCAAATTCTTCATATTTGATAATGGAATAGACAAAGGTATATGCACTGTTGGTAATCATTGCTGTATCATAATTTGTCATGATAGATATTGACACCAAAGTTGCTTTTCTTTCTTTATATATGCCGTGTAGGGTTACTTTGATGCAATTAACATGCCTGAATTGGAAGAGTTATCCATGTCTGAGTTTTCAGATTCGTTTAAGCCTTGTTGGAAGTCTCTTTCGTCTTCACCAATACACCACCGGGATTCTCCATTAGCATGGGAGCTTCAGCCACTAGAACAAATGCTCAAGCCAGATGATACTTCCACAATTGTGCTTTTGTTCTATTATTATTGTACAATTATTTTTTAAATCTATATACTATGTATCATTTTGGTAGAAGATGAAGTCATCATCTTTTTTTTTCCTTACTATAAAGACGGTTTATATCTTTGTAAATTGTAGAAATTGAATTTACAGGATTTATCCCCGAACACATCGATTTTAGGCTTTCCTTCGGCAACTGAGATGGCGGAGAAGGTAGAAGCCTCGGCAGAGGCATTGAAACAATTCTTACAGAGATTATTTGTGAGAAATTGGCTGCAACGCCGCATTTGACACAAAGCGTGATGTTCTCAGGTACAAAATTGAACTCCGTTTCTTCATCCATGTGAGAAATTATTCGTCTGCGAACGCTCCTAATTATTGAGAGAGTTGGGAGAATCACCATTTTTTATTCCAAAGAAGAGTGTCTGGTGAAATCATTTGGTTTATGCTTTCATTGTCAATAGCCCATTTGAGCCCTGTTTATTTGTGAGAAGCAACCCCATGCTTTATGTGTTTATGGATGGATTTACCATATTGGTGTGTGTTTTGAGCTTCTCTGGTTGTAGGTAGAGAATGTACACTAACTGATTCACCACATTAATCGGACATCATTTTCTATGAATGTCCATTTCTGTGTACAATTGAATTTTGTTAATCTCAATGTGTTACTTATTTTTCAATAAAAAATGACGTTGTAAATATGTTGGATTATTGCTTGTGAATGAATATGCATTATTGCCTTAATTACCTTCAAAAGGCCTTGAGATGCCAACAAAATTTTGCACAATTTTTTATGTGGAGTCGGAATATGTGTAAGACGACTTAAGTTAAGAAATGTGCAAAATTATTGTACAAAAATTAATTTTGCACAATTTAATTAATTTTGTACAATTTTCTATATGGAGTCGGAATACGTGTAAGAGGACTTATGTTAAGAAATGTGCAAAACCGCTATGCAAAAATTAATTTTGCACAATTTAATCAATTTTGTACAATTTCTTATGTGGAGTCGGAATACGTGTAACACGACTTAGGTTAAGAAATGTGCAAAATTATTTTACAAAAATTAATTTTATACAATTTTTTATGTGGAGTTGGGATACGTTTAAAAGATGACTTAGGTTAAGAAATGTAAAAAATCATTGTGCAAAAATCAATTTTGCACAATTTAATAAAAAATGTGCAAAATAAATTATGCAAAATAAAATTGGCAAGCCGGCCGGGCCACCCACCAACCACCGGGCCACCATCGGCCGATCGTCGGACCGTCGCTTGACCTCCGCCGCCGGCTGCCGGACTTTCACCAGAACTTAAAATGTGCAAACAAAATGTGCAAAAATAAAATTGTTCAAAGCAAAATTGTGCAAAACAAAATTGTGCAAACCAAATTATGCAAAATAAATTTGTGCAAACACATAGGGGACCCTACCTCTCACCCACCCACTGGACCACCACTGGCCGGCCACCGGACCGCTGCTGCCGGAATATAAAATGTGCAAACCAAATTGTGCAAAACAAATTTGTGCAAACAAATTGTGCAGACACATAGGGGTATTTATGGTATCACAATCATAATTGTGTAGTTATGAGTATTAGTGCTTTGAGTCATGTAGTTTATAGTAATTATGCATTATTTTATGTATTCAATAGTGAGTGACCCTTAATTTAAGTTATTAATAATAAGCCAGACAAGAATTAAATATACAAAATAAGATTATCATAATTTTTTTTAATTATAAAATAATATTTACTTTTTGTTGTTTTGTATTTTTTTATTGCATCATATTATTTTTTTCTTCTTTTTAATGTTATAAATTTTATTCATTTTATATATTATTCATGAAAAAAAATTTAATTAGACATTTTCACTTTTTACATGTAGTTTTTTTATTAAAAATGTTATAGACGAATTCAATAGGTTTTAATAATTTGAGTTGATCTCTTGTGTCCCTAGTTCTGGGACATTATAAAAAATAAATTGTTAATTGGCAAAAATTTGTGTGTCCTCGGGGCACAACGTGCGCCCATACTCTTTATTATTAAATTGTATATCCTTTAATATAAAGACGTGTACCCTTTATTTTCTGAAAAAAATATTAATGAAAAGTGTATAACTTTTTTAGAACAAAATGTTGTACTCTTATTAATTAAAATGTATACCTTTATAACAAAATAGTGTACTTTACACACTTTGTGCACCTAGGAACACAAAAGACCAACTGTTATTAATTTTATGAAATTTAAAACACAATTAATAATAATTAAAAGAAACTTAATTTTAAATATTTGTGTTGCACCTGTTTAGACCAATCTCAAATATATATAATCTAATTATCTGATTAATTACTTTAGGCAAAAATTAAAATACGACAATTAATTACTAATCAATTTAATTATATTATTTAATTTTTTTAAACTTGTAAACTAATCATATAAGAGTAGGTATTGCGTGAAATCATCTCACGTGAGACCATTTTTCACTTTTAAAATAGTTATCACTTTCGCTATAAAACATTATCAATTATCACTCTCTGACTGTCTCACGTAAGGGCTTACGTGGGACGGTCTCACACAAGTCTTTGCCATCATATAATATATCAAAACTTTAATAATAATAATAAATAAAATTTATTTTTAAATGTAATAATAATTAAAAAATAAAAAAAATAGAGGAATTCAATCATTACCTTTTTATTTAAGGCAAAGACTTGTGTGAAACTGTCTCGTGTAAGGATTTACGTGAAACGGTCAGAAAGTGATAACTTTTATATATGAAAGTGATTATAAACTAATGAAAAGTGATAATGCTAGTTCATAAACAGTTTATAGTATAAATAAAAAATGATAACATTTTATAGCGAAAGTGATAATGTTTTATAGCGAAAGTGATAACTATTTTTAAAAGTGAAAAATGATTTCACGTGAGACGATCTCACGCAAGACCTACCCTTTATTTAATTATCATATGAATTGAATACATGATTTTTTAATATATTAAAAATATTTTTTTTAAATAAATTTGTTAATAGTTGATATATTTTAAAAAATATGAATAAGGATTGAGATTGAGGAAAAAGGAAAAATGTAAAAAAAGTGTGAAATAATTAAAATGAGAAGAAATAATAATTTAACACTTAATCAAAATATAATTTATAAATTGAACACCCATCATATGTACATAATTGTTATTTACTTTACGCCAAATACATAGATGAGACCGTTTCACGCGTCCCCTTATGTGAGACGGACTATTTATTAACCCATTTAAAAAAAATTAAAATCCATGTTTGTTTGTAATCAAATTAGAAAATTAAAAAATTAATTAATGAAAGAAAATTAATTAGGTTTAAATATTTTTTAACGTTCTGTTTGGTTGTTATTAAAATAAAAAATTGAAAAATTAATTATAAAAATAAATAAATTAATCATGCATGTATATAGTGTATATATATATATATTTATTTAATATATTTTTTAATTTTAATATTATAAATTTATTAAATGTGTTACTATTTGATAACTTTTATTTATAATAAAAAAATGATACTCAATTGATGAAAAGTGATAACAGTGTTGAGAACTATTACATGGACAATTTATAATATAAATGAAAAGTGATAACATTTAAGTGAAAAACGATAATATCTTTAATAAAAATTGATAACTAATTACCAATTAAGTGTATTTTACAAATAATTTATAGAATAGATAAAACATGATAATATTTTTAATAAAAAATAATTCTTAATTAAAGAAAAATGATATCCGTATAATTGAATTATTTCACGAATAATTCACTGGAATAATATAAAGTGATAGTATTTTAATAAAAAGTGATATATGATAAAAAAAAAAAAGTAATACTTCATCCGTCCCCTTGAAAGGTACTCGTTTGCTGTTTGCACGTGGACGGTTCTAAGGTCTTTATTTGCTTTTTGCACGTAAATTAAGGAGTATTATTATTATTATAGATAAGGTGGGTAATTGTATTATAGGGAAGTAGTGGATCATATTGTGTATTTTCTTTATTAAATAGAGGAAATTGATGCTTTTGAAGCGGATGCCAGGAATAATGAAATGGATACCTTTCAAGGGGACGGGGGGAGTAATCATTTAGTTAAATTATTTTATGAACTATTTATAAAATAAATAAAAAGTTATAATATTTTTATTATAAAGAGATATCATATTAAAATAAGGGTAGATCTTGTACGAGATCGTCTCACAGATCTCAATTCGTGAGACGGATTATCCATCAACTAAATAATATGATATAATAAATAAATAAATAATGAAAAGACGGCCGTAGCCGGTTACCTGCATCTTCTCCGCAACTTCTCGAAAAAAGGTAATGTTCAATTTATCAGGTAATTTCTATTTCCTTTTCGTTTAATGATTTTAATTTGTTAAATAAAGGCAAGAAATACTTAAAATATAATATGATCATTTTAAAAAAATTAAAAGTGGTAGATTAAAATTCAAGAGTGATACACATTTCATAAAAATTTCATAATTAAAAGGTGGTAACATTTTTTTAAAAAATTAATATTAAATAAAAAATGGTTCATTACTATTAAGTACAATGTATGTACTATTATTACTCATAGATACATTATCCTAAATTTATTAATATTCAATCTATTTAAAAAGAGTGAAATGCCTTCATTATCCTTAATGAAAAGTGATTCCACTTTGAACAAAAGTGATAACATCTTTAATAAAAAGTAAAAACTTATTAAGAAAATGTATTTCACATACAATTTATTGGAATAATAAAGAGTGATAATATTTTTAATAAAAAATGATAACTAATTAAAAAAGTAAATTTCACGAATAATTAAATTACTGGAATAATAAAAAGTGATAACATTTTTTTAAAAAATGATTCTTAGTCAAAGAAAAGTGATATTCATCTAATTAAAATATTTCACAAACAATTCAATGGAATAAAAAATAATAACATGCTTAATTAAAAGTGATGCATGATAAAAAAAAGTGATGACCGTTTAATTTAACTATTTTGTGAGCAATTCGTAGGATGAATAAAAAGTGATAGGATTTATTACTACCTCATACAAAAAATAAACTTATATTACTAATGGATACAATGCATATATTTTATTATTATCCACTACAAAATAATTTTATGAAAAGTCACACTTATCCCTATTTCTATATTTTCTATCCAAGCATCAATTAAAACTGAAAATGAGAAATTCACGTTTTAGAATTATATGAATATTCACAGTAAATGCACGTTCCAATATATATTCACGTGGATATAATTTATTTGTAAAAATACAATACAAAATATATTTTATACCTTATCTAATTAATATCTTATCAATCGGATAATGTTTTAAATAATTTTTTTAATACTAAAATATCTTATTCGTGATAATCTCTTAATTAATTTATTAACTAATTTATTTCTGAATACACTATAAACCTAAATTTTGAATACCAAAATAAATTTGAATATATTGTGTAAATTTTTTATCCAATTTGTTAACTAATTTGTATCGAAATACAATACAAACTTAAAATCTGAATACCAAAATATTTTTGAGTACATTATGTAAATTTCTTATCTAATTTGTTTCTGAATGCAATACAAATTTGAAATCTGAATACCAAAATATTTTTTAATAAATTTGAAATCTGAATACCAAAATAATTTTGAATACATCGTGGAATTTTCTTATCGTGGTAATAGTTAATCCATCCTGATCATTTCTTAATTAATTTTTGAATATCAAAATAATTGATCTATTCTTAATTAATTTCTGAATACCAAAATTATTATTGTGGTAATATCTAATACATCTTAATAATTTTTTTAATTAATTTCTTAATAAAGAAATAATCTAAATCATTTTTAATTAAGTTTTTAATACCAAAATTATGGAGTATACTTGGCTCTCTCGAATAAGTAGAAATTTGTTATAATACATTTGAAATCCCACAATTTTTTAGGAGAATAAAATGGATTGAAATCTATTTTTTATTTTAAAATAAAATATCTTTATATTTTCACTTATTATTGAATATAATCACATTAAGGATAATGAAGGCATTTCACTCTTTTTAAATATATTGAATATTAATAAATTTAGGATAATGTATCTATGAGTAATAATAGTACATACATTGTACTTAATAGTAATGAACCCAAAGTGATAATATTTTTAATATAAAGTGATACCTGATTAATATAAAAGTGATAATTAAATAATTAAAAAAAATTAAGGTTAATTATATTGTACACCCGGGTGCACCCCAAGATAAGGTGCACCCACTTTCAAAAACGTATATGTATATAAACAAAAAACATATACAATTATGAACAAAAATGTATACAATTTAATTGTTAGTTTTTAATGAAAAATTGAGTGTAAAAAATATACAATTATTAAGAATGCTACTTTTTTAATGAAAAACATAACGTGAAAAAAGTATACAATTATTAAGAAATACGTATACAAAATATAATAACATATATACAAAATAGAATAAAAAGTTATATACATATGGATAAATCCTTTCACCCTGGTGAACCTAATATCATCTCAATTAATAATAATAATAATTATTATTATTATTATATATAATTTTTTTATTAAAAGTAAAAAAAAAAATTGACGTGAATTATAGACAAATGAATAGTGCCGAAAATTTCTTAATTAGTAGAAAGGGTATTTTGATTAGTTTAGCCAAACAAGGCCCTTGTTGAGCTTTAAATTTTATTCAATTTAATATAAAATATATTGATTTGGATTAATAAATAATCCGTCTCACAAATTAGAATCCGTGAGACGGTCTCGTACAAGACCTACCCAAATTTATATACGTTCTATTTTAATTTTGCAAGTAATATTTTATTTTAGTAAGTTAACATTTTAATTAATGTTTTGTTTAGTCTCTCCTATATTCCTATTAATAACTTACAATTACTTACAATTAATAGTTTAAATAATAATAATAATAATTTTTAATATATTTTACATTTAAATATTTTGGTTGAATTATTCAATAAAAAGAAAGTAATTAAATTAATTTATAAGAGTTGGTCTCCTGTGTTTATTTTATCTTAACGGTGATTATTTTATAAAAAATTATTTATAATTAATCTATATATGTGTCGTCTTTGGATTCATCTAAATTTGAGGAGTAATATATTTTATTCATAAGAATAATAATTTATTTTTTAAAAAATTGTACAGAAGAAAAATTTTACAAAAGCAGGATTTACAAATGTCGTATTCAAAATCATTCTCACGAAGAAAAGCTAACGTGTCAAATTGTATTTAATTTAACTATTTATAAATTATAATTTAATTATTTTAAAATCACATCTCCAAATCTGTACACAAAAGATAATCCTTGATTAATTATAAGATAATCTTTCGTTTATATATTTTGAAATATCCCACCTCTAAATTTATAACTAAATAATCTTTATTAGTGTTATCTAATTTTAACAGTGATTATTTAATTAAAAATTTATTATAACTATGTCTATATGTTGTCATCCAAATTTAAGGAGTAATATACTTTATTTAGAAGGATTCCATTATGTGAGACGGGTTACCTAATGGTCCAAATAGATATATTTTACATTAAATTAAAAAATAATTAAAAGAAAAGAAGGCCTTGGCTTATTTAATTAATTAAGCTATTTCCAATTTTTTAACTTTCGCTAACTACATGCCTTAGTTCGACTACATACCGACCTGATACTACTCCATCTATAATCTTTTTTTTTTCAGTTTTAATAAAAAAATATATTATTATTATTATTATTATTAATTATTCAAGAAAATTAATATTATTGTAGATAGTTCAATTATTTTGTTATCACTTTATTTTAATTGGATATCACTTTATATTAAAAACGTTATTTCTTTTTATTCATCCTACAAATTGTTCATAAAATAATTTAATTAAATGGTTATTACTTTTGTTTATCATATATCACTTTTTATTAAAGATACTATCACTTTTTATTATTTCATTGATTTATTCGTGAAATAATTCAATTAAACGGATATCACTTTTCTTTGATTAGGAATAATTTTTTATTAAAAATATCATCACGTTTTATGAATTCTATAAATTATTTGTAAAAAACACTTTGACAATTAGTTATCACTTTTTATTAAAGATATTGTCATTTTTCATGTAAAATGTTATTACTTTTATTTATTTATATTATAAATTGTTCATGTAATAGTTCACAAAAATGTTATCACTTTTCATCAATTGAGTATCACATTTTATAAATTTATAATATTTGAATAAAACATAAATAAAATGAATAAAAATTTTAAATTAATAAAATTTTTAATAATAAAAATATAATTTAAAAAATAACATTATATATATATATATATATATATATATATATATATATATATATATATATATATATATATATATATATATATATATATATATATATATATATATATATATATATGACTTAATTAATTTACTTTTATAATTAAATTTTTAATTTTCTAATTTAACCACAACCAAATAGGACCCTTAAAAATATAATTAATGGGTTAATGGGTGATCCGTCTCACATAAGGGGATCTGTGAGACGGTCTCACCCAAGTCTTTGCCTATTTAGAAAAGTAATACTCCATCCATCCTAAGTATTTTTACCTGTTTGTATGGTACAAAGATTAAAAAGTCTTGTTTTTCAATACATAATATAAGAAAAAATATGGATAAATTGATAATTTTTAGAGAATAAATAAATAAAGTTGATAGGAATGATAAACAAAGTGTAAAAAAAAAGTAAATAAAGTTATTGGATAAATAAAAAGAGTAAAAAGTAAGTAAGGTGTAAAATTTATTTTTACCATTGATGTGGGACGCCCCAATATGAAAAGTGTGTAAGATTACGTGGGATAGAGAAATAATTTATTTGTCTTAAGATTTTTTTTAAAAGAAAAATTTAGCAAAAACAAAGTTTGTGTTAGGCTGTGCATAGTAGTTGGATATTACCGAACCATACCGAAATCGAACCGAAGAAGTTTCAAAGCGAAAAAAATTCGTTGATTATTTGACTTTTCCGAATCGAACCAAATTAAAATTTTTTATGGTATGAACTTGAATATCATCGGATAAACTGTACCGAAACCCAAATCGATCCAAATCGAACCTTATCGAACCTAAAAATCGAATATAAATATACTTTAAAATAAAATTCTATACCCTATTAAAACTCAATAATGAAAAATAAGCATTATATTCTACTTTAACTTAATTAATTCTTTCTACTAAAATAATATTTATATCTTTTTAATAATTTATACTCCATATTATATAAATTAATCATCATTCGCTTTAGATATTAAAATAATATTAAATATTTATTTTATAAATGTATAAGTTCTTACTTCTATAAATTTATTTTCTTTAATTATATAATATGATAGAATTAGTATATTAAATAATTGTTTGAATAAAGTATTAGCTATAAAATTTTTAAATATATTTATATTTAATATTTTAATTTATTTAAAATGCGCTTATAAAATCACTAATTATAAATCAACATTTACATCTTATTTTAAAAATAAACATTAACAAAAAAATTAAACATTTTTGTAAATGAATTTATTTGGTAAATCCGTTACACCGAACCACACCGATCCAAATCATACCAATCCAAATACAATCGAAAATTCGTTCCGAACAATACCAAATTATAAGAAAATCATACCGTTATCGAATTAAAATTCGGTATGGTATTGAATTTTTATTTATAAAAGTCCGTACCAAATTTTTAGTATGGATTTTTTAAAATTTGTACGCTTTCCTATACCGAACACCTAGTTTGTGAATCGAATTCACGCTAAATTCACTAATTTTTATATACATATTAATTTAAAATTATAAAATAAAAATGATATGAATATCTTTAACTTTTGAAATGATTATAATTTTATCATATAAAACATCATTCATTTTTTTATTTTCTGTAAGAAATATTTGTCAAAATAAATAAGTAAATAATGATATATATATATATATATATATATATATATATATATATATATATATAGCACGGTTGCACTTTACTATAGAACACAATTGCATAGATAAAGAGGGCACTGCTAAGAAGAATGAGTAGATGGGCACTCCATAGAAGGTTGAGAAAACGTGGAATTGCATAAAAGAGAGCGACAATAATGACATTGCAGCAGGGCACTAAATAGAAAGCAGGGAAGACATTACACTACAAAAAAGAGAACAAAATATTTTCACATATTTCTTTCTGCATAGAAGGTAAAGAATAACGGAGAATCACAAAGGCAAGCGGAGAATAAAATACTGCAGAGGCACTGCATAGTAGGTAGAGAATACATGACACAAAGGCAAAGGTACTGCATAGAAGGTAGAGTAAACATGACACAAAACAAGCGTAGAATAAGGATGCGGAGAATAAGAACACTGCAGAGGGGCACAACATTGCACTAAGGTCACTAAGGTAGAGAATATATGATGCAGAAAAGAGAACGCATGGTTATTTTCACACCTTACACTTCGTTTTTTTAATTGACAATGCAGAGAAGTAAGAGCTCTGCATATAAGCAAAGCAAAGAACAAAGACACTGCAAAGGAAGGCACTGCAACAATGACACTACAAATAATGGATAAGGCACATGCCACTACAAATAATGATAAGGTACAGGCCGTTTAGAGCACCCTCTCTTCAGGTGTTTTGACATGACCCACCTTACATAACTTATAATTCAAATACTAATTAACATAAATATCATCATTATAAAAATTTGTACTCATTTTTTTCCATATAATATATTTATAAACAAAACCATCACACCAATTCAACATACGTAACTGGTTTGACAACACTTCAAACCACCCAAACTTATCACAATACTTATTATATTATATAACAAAACATCAGCGTAAACAAAATAAACTCACAGCCTAGTCCAATAGGTCGTCATCTATGTACATCCGCTCAAAATCCTGAAGGAGCTCCACAGCTTGCACAAAACACCACATAATTCAATCATCAACAGGCTCACCTACAATGCATAAACTAGTGAGACAAAAATCTCAGTAAGTAGAAATCATGCATGTCAGTGCATGAAAATGCATTTAGTTTTCTATCGCCTATTTCCTAGTCTTTCTAGTTGATCTCTTTTATTTTGAAAACTGTTCACGTTACGGGATCCTCACGATACACTTATGATATACACCCCAAATGAGCTCAATGGGGATGATTTTTCCGAACCCCGAATATAGTGCCGAGAAGGATTTTTTCAAATCCTGGCAGAGTGGTGGGGATAATTTTTCCGAACCCCGAATAAAGTGTTGGAAATAATTTTTCCGAACCCAGAATAAAGTGTCGGGAATAATTTTTCCAAACCCTGACAGAGATGCATATCTAGTGGCCGCACACCATTAGTATCTTATTAATTTTGGGGAAAATACTTTTTATGATTGTGCATGGTATGCAACCAGGACAATTAAATATGCATCATAAACTATTTACGACATCAATATCAATATTTAATCACAAATAAAGCAACAACTTAACTTCAATTCACACAAATCCACTTTTGGAATATCAACTTCACCTTAATCATATAAATTAATTTATCGAATAACCACTTCACCTTGGATCACACGGATCCCTTTTTGGAATATCAACTTCATCTCGGTCACACAGATCCTTATAACCAATATCTTCTCGAATCATACAGATATATTTTCAACAGTTTACAATCACACAGATCTATATAGGACAATGATATTATTTCAAATCACATGAATCCACAACTTGTATAACCAATTAACCCCAAATAATACATAGCGTAATTAAACTAATAACAAATAATTCATGACATAATTATCACATAATATTCATACATAACACGTTTATGCATTGTAGTTGGATTTTTACTTACCTGGATTCCAACAGTAAGAATACTATAGACCTCGTGAAGCACTACAACTAATCTCTTATTTTCCGTTCCAGCACGAACTCTTTTCTCTATTTTCTTTCTTTCTTTTTTCTTCTCTCTCTTTTTTTTTTCTGCCTATGCTATGCTTACCAAGTAGCCAAATTAGTTTATATAGAAGGTGAAATAAGGTAAGTCGGCTACTATGTGATCTTATCACTATTTATTATTATTATTATTATTATTATTATTTTCGTTAACATATACACGTTTTTAGAATAGGAATGAGCCAGGAGTACATAACTTGGACCACAAAGTAGAACCTAATTCATTCACGTAATTTCTGCTACTTAATTACAAAGGTTCAATTTTCATTTATTATTATTATTATTATTCATTATAAATATACGTGCAATACTTAATAACTAAAATATAATACATTTATAAATTAATACACATACGTGTATACTTTCTTACCACTATTGTTATTACGAGAACACGTGTGATACTTAATAATTAAGAAATAATATATTTATACACATAAGACAATTTATTATATATTCAAATTAATGCACGTAAATATTTATGCACACATATATTCACATATTGTCACAATTTCTGTCATGGATGTCTCAAATAAAATGTAAAGATAAATAAAATGTAGAAACAATTATCACATAATTATCGTATTATTATCACATAATTGCCATATAATTATCACATAATTATAAAATACACATTACACAAATTAAATTATATTGGCACATGAGTAGTGAGAAGTTCGGGTATCACATCCTCCACACCTTATAAAAATTTCGTCCTCAAAATTTTCTTACCTGAAGAGTTCTGGGTACTTAGCCATCATCTCATCCTCTCTTTCCCAAGTGGCCTCCTCAACTAACTGGTTTCTCCATAACACTTTAACCAATTATATCTCCTTATTTCTGAGCTTCTTCACTTCTCGCCGCAAGATCTCAACTGGTATGTCTTCATAACTCAAATCTTCTTTCCACTCAATTGGTTCCTATCTGAGAATATGAGATGGATTCGGAACATACTTCCTCAACACAGACACATGAAATACATCATGTACTCTAGACATCGATGCTGGTAACTCCAACTTATAGGCAACATTTCCAACTCTCTCAATGATAGTGAATGGACCAACATATCTTGGACTGAGTTTCCCTTTCTTTCCGAACCGCATTATCCCCTTCATTAGAGATACTTTCAAGAATACCTGATCACCCACTTCAAATTCCAACTCTCTCCTCTGTTTGTCTGCATAACTTTTCTGCCGATCTTGGGCAACTTTCATCTTCTCTCGAATACGGGTAACAGCTTCTAACATTTCACGAATCAAGTCTGGTCCCAAAAGTTTTCTCTCTCCAACTTCATCCCAATGTACTGGAGACCTACACTTCCTCCCGTACAATGCTTCATATGGTGCCATTCCAATAGTGGATTGGTAATTGTTGTTGTACGAGAACTCCATCAAAGGAAAAAATATACTCCACTAACCCTGAAAATCTAACACACATGCTCTGAGCATATCCTCTAAAATCTATATTGTACGCTCTGATTGACCATCAGTTTGTGGATGGAATGTTGTGCTGAAAGATAATTGTGTCCCCAACGCCTTATGTAAACTCTTCCAAAAAGCAAACAAAAACCTTATGTCCCTATCTGACACAATGGTAAGTGGTACTCCATGGAGTTTGATAATCTTTTGAATATACAGCTATGCGTAGTGATCCATAGAATACGTAGAGCAAATAGGAAGAAAATGAGCTGACTTAGTCAAACGATCCACAATAACCCAAAATGACATCGTGACCTTTTACTGTCTTTGGTAACCCGATAATAAAATTCATAGTGATATTTTTTTACTTCTACTCTGGAATAAATAGAGGCTGTAAAGTTTCTGCTGGTCTCTGATGCTCGGCTTTGACTTGCTGACAAGTCAAACATTGTTCCACATATTGAACGACATCTCTCTTCATCCCTGGACACCAATAATGTGACTTCAAATCTCTATACATCTTAGTATACTGGATGTACAGAGTACGGTGTTGAATGAGCTTCTGTCATTACTTCCTTCTGAATGTCATCCACTTTAGGTAGACATATCGACCTCTATAATAAATCATGCCATCATATGTTATTTGGAAGTCAGAAGACTTTCCAGAGCTAATATCATTCCTTAACTTGTTAAACAATTTATCTACCTCTTGTCCCTGTCGAATCTTATCCATCAAAGTTGGTCGAAGTGTTAGAGCTGCCATCTTTGCTTCCAACGATCCTTCCTGAATGATCTCCACACCCATCCTTTGCAAATCAAGCAACTCTGGTTTCTGATTTAGGGTTATAGCAGCTACACTCTGTATTGCATTTCGGCTCAATGCATCAGCAATGACATTAGCTTTACCCAGATGATAATTGATAACACAGTCGTAGTCCTTCACCAGTTCCAACCATCTTCTCTGCCTCATGTTCAACTCTTTCTGAGTGAAGAAGTACTTCAAACTCATATGATCAATATAAATTTCACAACATTCCCCATACAGATAATGCCTCTAAATCTTGAGTGCAAACACCACTGTGGCTAACTCCAAATCATGGGTAGGGTAGTTCTTCTCGTATTCCCTTAACTGTCTCGATGCATACGCAATCACTTTCTCATTTTGCATCAGTACACATCCAGGACTATTTTTTGAAGAATCACTATAAACCTTGAAGTTTCCTATCTCCGTAGGAATAATTAAGATAGGTGCTGATGTCAACCATTTCTTCAATTTCTGAAAACTCTGTTCACATGCCTCTGTCCACGTGAACCTTACATTCTTCCTGGTCAACTGTGTTAATGGTGAAGCGATCATAGAAAATTCTTTAACAAACCTTCGATAATATCCCGCCAATCCAAGAAAGCTATGAACCTCAGTGGGATTCGAGGGTTATGGCCAATCATGGATTGCTTTAACTTTTCTTGGATCCATTGCAATTTCTTCTCCCGATACCACGTGTCCCAAGAAAATAACTTGGTCTAGCCAGAATTCACACTTCTTGAACTTCGCATATAACTGCATCTCTTTCAGAATCTCCAACACCTTTTTCAAGTGCAGAGCATGATTCTCCTTATTCTTAGAGTAAATCAAAATATCATCGATAAACACAATCACAAATTTATCGAGGAATTCTAAAAATACTCTATTCATCAAATCCATAAATACTGCCGGAGCATTCGTTAAACCGAACGGCATTACCAAAAATTCATAATGTCCATACCTTGTACTGAATACAGTCTTCGGAATATCCTCCTCCTTTATCTTCAACTGATGATACCCTGATCGCAAATCAATATTTGAAAAGATAGCTGCACCCTGTAGTTGATCGAACAGATCATCAATGCGAGGCAATGGATACTTATTCTTGACTGTAACTTTATTGAGCTCCTAGTAATCGATACACATCCTCAATGTGCCATCCTACTTATGAACGAAAAGAACTGGTGCTCCCCAAGGTAAGAAACTGTTGGTGTTCAATCATTTGGTTAACGTAAAGTATTAGGGTTCCATACGTTTCTAATAGTCAGTGGAAGCAAGAAAATAAGAAACGTATTACCTTTCACCAGGGTATGTTGGAGAAGACGAATTCTCGTCACCAGTCTGCGCAGCCTCACCGTTTTGAGCATAACTCTCTTATCCGATCTCAGATTTGAATGATCTGCGCACCAAAACGATCCTCTCTTCCGTGAATTTATGTCAGTATATTTTGCGTCGAATTTTGAGGTCTGTAAGATTTTATAAAAATCATGTAAATTGGCGGACAGCAGCAGCAAACAATCTCTTGATCTTCTGCTGTATTCTCAAGTCCAATCTCGACATCGTGTGGGTGACGATCCTCGAGATCTTCTCAATTTTATATTAAATCTACCATCTTCATATGTTAGGCGTGTCTCTCTTAGGGTTAGAACAGTTGATATTACTTATATATGGGCTACAGCAGGGACCAGGAGGAGAAATTAGAGTTGGGCTTAAGTATCTAAGCTTAGCCCAAAGCTTATACTTAAGTCCAATAATAATAATATATACCACTAAAATATTATTACTGCACTATCGCTCTAATTTATTATTACGTTATGAGCTCCTTCTTATTATGAGCTCGACAGTCTCTCCATGTTTAAGATATATAATGTCCATTAATTAATTAAGTTACTGACAAATCCATTAATTAATATCTCATCCGAGAGTAGTACCACTCAACCTCATTATCATGCTGGAATAAATCCACCTACAGGGTTTACATGATAATCCTTATGAGCTCCTCAAGGGGACATCATCAACCTATAACGGACACAGATTCCTTCTACAATCAACAGCACACCATAGAGACATTACTATTTTGCAACTCACCGAGTTTATTGATTTAATTACATGTAAATCTAACCCATTGATGAATCAAAGAAATACATACTGCCCTACGTGTCGAGGTTATTGCATAGGGATTAAGAGCACGAACATCCATAATAACAGAGATCAAGTCCCGACAGTAAGAATACTATAGACCTCGTCAAACACTACAACTAATCTCTTTTTTCCCGTTCCGTCACGAATTCTTTTCTCTATTTTCTTTCTTTCTTTTTTCTTCTCTCTTTTTTTTTTCTTCCTATGCTCTGCTTACCAAGTAGTCAAATGAGTTTATATAGAAGGTGAAATAAGGTAAGTCGGCTACTATGTGATCTTATCACTATTTTTTTAGAGTGAGGCTTGCGTGCACCCGGGCGCACGGAACACATTCCTTGCGCCTTTAGAAATTTTGTATTATGGGTAAGGGTACATTAATTTGGTCTAAAGGGTATACACTTTAATTACTAAAAGGTACACAATTTTGTTCTAAAGGGTATACACTTTTCATTAATATTTTTTTTTCTTTAGAAAATAAAGGGTACACATTTTTATACTAAAGGGTATACAATTTAACACAAAATTCTAAAGGCGCACGTAGTGTTGTTCGTGCGCCCAGATTTTTCTTTAGAAAATAAAGGGTACACATCTGTATACTAAAAGGTATACAATTTAGCACAAATTTCTAAAGGCGCACGGAAAGTGTTCCGTGCGCCCGGGTGCACAGGAGCTTTTGCCATTTTTTTATTATTATTTTTTTCGTTAACATATACACATTTTTTAGAATAGAAATGAGCCACGTGTGCATAACTTGGACCACAAAGTAGTACGTAATTCATTCACGTAATTTCTGCTACTTAATTACTAAGGTTCAATTTTCATTTATTTATTATTATTATTATTATTATTATTATTATTATTATTATTATTATTATCCATTACAAATATACGTGCAATACTTAATAACTAAAATATAATATATTTATAAATTAATATACATACGTGTACACTTTCTTACCACTATTGTTATTACGAGAACACGTGTGATACTTAATAATTAAGAAATACTATATTTATACACATAAGACAATTTAATTATATATTCAAATTAATGCACGTAAATATTTATGCACACATATATTCACATATTGTCACAATTTCTGTTACGGATGTCTCAAATAAAATGTAAAGATAAAATATAGAAACAATAATCACATAATTATCACATTATTATCACATAATTGCCATATAATTATAACATAATTATAAAATGCTCATAACACAAATTAAATTATATTAACACATGAGTAGTGAGAAGCTCGGGTATCACATGTTTTCTCCACAGGCCATTTAGAACACACTCTCTTCCCTCTCTTTTAATGCGTTATTCTCATTAACAATTAAATCTCATTTCCATTTCTCTGCCGTGCAAACAATAAATAACAGAAACATAAGGCAATTTTGATTCTCTGCAGTGTTAATAATAAATACAAAAAACTACAGTGTTAATAATAAATACAGAAAATAAGGTGTGTTTATGTCTTCTCTACCGTGTGAACCGTTAGCTTTATGGGAGAACGTACTATATGGGAGAATGTATTCTTCTCTCTCCATGGAATAACGGGCATATTACCTCGGGAATGATACAATCTTTTCTACTTTCCTGTGGAGAAACAGGCTAAATAGGTAACCTTTAAATAAATTAAAATATTTTATGATCCAACGGTTAGAATTGAAAGTAAATTGATCCAACGACCTGATTTTATTTGGGTCATGTATGCCAGGGTCAGCTAAGTAAGGCCCTAAATTACATAATTAATCTACAGAATGCATAAATCGATCCATCAAAATAAAGATGTTCAAGAATCAACTGCAAGAACTTGCTCAACGAAAGTGTTTCAATCTCATTTCCTACGCCTGCATCCGAGAAGGTCCTGATCACGCGCCACGTTTCAAAGCTTCCGTCAATAGCGAAATCTTTCAAAGCCCTGCTTATATTCGGCACCCCACTTCCGATATACACCACTGTCAGATCAGGCCTGGCCATGTTCAGGTTTTTATTTCGTCATGTAATTTATTTCGGAGGTAAATTGTTCGTAGAATAGCCAGGGGGTGGCTGCGAGAAGAAGCTAATCGGAAAATTTACAGATCCGCCACTCAATTCCCGCATCATACCCTCCGGTGTCTCCACTACTCACGCTTCTCTTCAGGTATTTATCATTCTTTGCTGAATCTTTCCATAAACCTCGATTGCCCATCATATTTTAAACTCCATCGCACTTCACGATGGTCGTAACGGATGAGTGTCGTGGCTCGTCGTGGTTGTCGCCAAAATCCCTAAAGCTAATTTTGGAATTGATTAAGTAATAGAAGTGAGTCAAGCCCAGTTTTGACCAATGTTCTTGTAATTTTTGGTTGTCGAAAATAAAAATAAATTATATATTCGAAAACTAAGTTTCGAGTAGATGAATTTAATGTATAAGTTTGCTCAAATCCAATTCCGGGTGAATGAGTAATTAATACATGAAGTTTGCAATTTAATTACAAGAAAAAATAAGGAAAGTGAAGAGGAAAGGTTGAAGTGGGTAGTTGTCCCACATAGGAAAATCATGGAAGAATTGAACTCTTTATTAATACTTACACATATTATTGAAATAAATAAAATGTGTGGACCACATGGTGCAACCAACAAAGCCGCTAGCCGCACCCACGCTTTCACTCATTTTGAACTCGAACTAGGATCCGATGGGTGAGACCTTGGTGCACATAGGGTGTACCGGCATGGCTTGACTGGCTGGGTCGGGTCGGGCTGCCGGTTCGGTCTGGGTTGGGTCGAACTTGGACCGCCGATCAAGTCGGGCGTGTCGCCCTGATTCGAATTCGATCCAGACAAATCGGATCGGGTCTGCGGTCAGTTTGGATCTGGGTCGGGTCGAGCGGGTCTTATCCAAATTGAATTCCCTGTTACATATTTCATATTTCATTGGTGATTCCTTGTATAAAAAACTATACCCTACAAATGACCATTAAACCCTTGGGGCATGTATTGAATTTTAGCCTTTGATTATGACACGTGGCAAGTATTTAATTAATGTAACATGAGATGAAACACCATTGTATAACTGATGATCCCAATTGGGGTCTTATCCACGGGTCCAGTTGTGGTTCAAACCAAAGATGTGGAGGGTAAAATTTGAATTCATAAATTCAAATTCAAAATTAAAAAATGAAAGGGTGCAATTCTGGCCGTCAGATCTTGATCTTAATCAAGAGGCGTGATCGGACGGTCCAGAATGATCTGAGGCATCTTTTCAAAAGGGGCACCATGACTCTTCAACTCTTATAAATAGACCCCCAAGTTCATTTGCAAAGATCATTCCAATCCTGCATACAAATCAAGCATATTACATTCTAGTCCATTAGTTCTAGAATTATCCTACCCAAGTTCGAAAGTTTTAAAATATTAATTCGTTCGTCGATAATTTTGGACTCGTTGTGCTATAAGTTCGAAATTCAAAGTCGTTGTATCTTGGAGTCGATCATTCCAATCCTGCATACAAATCAAGCATATTACATTCTAGTCCATTAGTTCTAGAATTATCCTACCCAAGTTCGAAAGTTCTAAAATATTAATTCGTTCGTCGATAATTTTGGACTCGTTGTGCTACAAGTTCGAAATTCAAAGTCGTTGTATCTTGGAGGCGATTGTTGTAGTCCGTAAGCACCAAAAATATGGAGCAATTTCGTCTTAAGGAGAAAGAGTGTAACTCTTGACTCGACTTTACAAAAAATAATCCATAAGCCATTTTAAATACTACCCCATATACCCAACACTAATCACCAAGATGTTGGATCCGAATCTGAGCACGAAAAATCAAGATAAACAAAAATTGAGAACCGAGTGTTGAAGTTACTCAAAGAATTTGAAGGTGGGGGTTAATGGAATCAAACATAACAAGAAAAGGGGTTTGAGAGAGACAACGTGACGTGAAAACAGAGGAGTATACATGTAAAATACAATATAAATATAGTATAATTTTTTTTAAAAGGTGGAGCGACACATCAGCATCTGGGCAGCCCTCTTGCTGTTCGGTGGCTTTATTTGAAAAACGATCTTAAGGTCGAGAACTTATTTGTAAATATTGAAAAGTTTAGACTAATACGCAATCAGCGAAAATGTTGAGACTTTTTGTGTAATTAACCCTTAAGTTTAATATTTCCTCATTCATCTGTATTACAATAAAGTTTACTGCTTAGAAAAGAAAATAAAATCTTAATATAAAATCTAAAAAATAAACTTTAATTATAAATAGGGAGCGGCTATTTGCAACCCCAAATTTACTAAATGTACCCCATTAATTTATAAATTTAAAATATGTTTATGTGAGAAGACGTAAATACCCTTATATAAATAATAAAATAAAGGGATTGAGTACCCCTAAATTTACTATTCGTACCCCATAAATTTACAAGATTAAAAATTCTTTATTTAATAAAAAAATTATTATGACATTACGACTGATATAACATGTCCACTTGTTATAACCGAACAAACAAATTCTGTTTGGTTGTTATACCGGAACAGAATAACAAACTCATTCTGTTCGATTGATATACCTGAAAAAAATAACAAACTCATTCTTAGTGTGTTTGCAGAAATACTTGAACTGATCCACCGTGCAGCAACCCAACATTCTTCCAAGAAGAAGAAACAACCAATTAACAAATCCTTCTTTGTGAACAGAGATGTTTATAAAATTACATGACAACACACAAGTTCAATACCATTAAAAGGATAACATCTAACTTAAACAAAATATAACTTAAATACATAAAATTTTGCAACATTCACTCATGAATTAGAACTCCAACAGATTCGCCATTACTCTGTATTTGGTACTAACTAAACAACGTTCGGAACATACATTGTATTATACGTATATGTATTAAAGTAGCACTGCAATGTGGGCAATAAAACCTTTCACCAAAGTAGCAAACCATTCTGCTCTAGCTAACCTATCATCAAACTTTCCACCACACGGTCTCCTCTTTCTTCAAATGGCGACCTCTTCTCTCCCATCTCTTTCTGCTACTCTTCTCTTTATGTCCTCTTTGACTCTGTTTATGAACACCAAACCCAGAAGAAATCACCGAAACAACACAAAAATTAATGAAAGCCATACCAAAATTAGGTCGAAGAGCGTGGCCTGATCGACTTTGACGAAGTCGGTGTCTAATAGGAGTAAATAAGGAGTAATTATAGGATTTTAATTCTTTGTACATTTACCTTTTTTGTATCCACAAATTGTGGATCTTGTTGTAACAATATCCTATATATACATGTAAAACACTCCTCACCAAATCACGGTGAGATTATTCCTAATCTCGATTCTTCACATGGTATCAGCTTGATACACCGAAACCCTACTCTTCTCTCTCCCTCTTCTCCCTCGTTCTTTCTTCTGATCATGGCGGCTGCCCAAATCTCTTCTTCCTCCCAAACCACCGCGATGATCAATCTGGTGCAGATTAAGTTATCCTCTTCCACCTACCTTATGTGGCGTCGTCAATTCTTTTCCATGGCCGCCACTTTTGAGTTTTTGGACGTCGTTGAAGGCACTGTCGTTGCTCCCCCAAAAACGATCCACAACGATGCAGGTGCCGACGTTCCCAACCCCCTCTATTCAGCGTGGTTTCTGCGAGAGCAGAAGTTGCTTGGTGTGTTGTACGCAACACTCGATCCGGAAGCAATGGCGGAGGTGTTGGATTGTGGCTCTTTCCGCTCAGCCTCGCTCGCCCTGGAGTCGGCGTTTGCCCACGCATCGGCCTCTCGTGCGAATCAACTCAAGGAGGAGCTCCTCTCCTTGAGGCGCAATGATCTGCCCGTCGCTGAGTATGGACGGAAATTCAAGGCGATTTGTGATCAACTCTCGGCGATACAACGATCTATTGATGAAGGAGAAAAGAGCCACTGGTTTCTTCGTGGGCTTGGTCATGTTTTCTCCAATTTTGCAGTTACAAGGTTGTCCATGAGCCCTGTACCTCCATTCCGCGAATTGCTCCACCAGGCCGTTCAATTCGAGCTCATGAGTCGCGCCATGGAGGGCCCTCCAGCTGCGCCCGTTGCCTTCACTGCCTCCATCAATCCCACTGGTGTTGGTCGTGGCTCCTCTAATGCTCGGTATCGTGGAGGTGGTGGTGGCCGTTCTGGGTCACAGCAGCGCGGTGGTGGAGGGAGGCAGGGTGGGCGACGAAATTTCACTCCCCGGTGTCAGCTATGCCGGGGAGAACACTACGCTGATCAATGTCGACTATTTCTGGACTTGCAGCAGGCTGCTCGACCTACCAGCAACGTGAACCAGCAGGCTGCCCATCTTGCTCAGGCCTTCTCGGCAGCCTGCAACGTCAGTGATGCCGCTCCACACTCGGACTGGTATGTCGACTCTGTTGGGCAATTGGATCGTGTGGTCCAAACGTGATCGTTAGGATTTCAAGGCAAACAAATATAGCGGAAGCAATAAAATTGTTTACCGTACTTCAGGGTTGATGTAGAGTCTGAATCGTTGCAGAAGAACCACCTCTAGATCTTCTGCTGTATATCCCAAGTCGAATCCTGCTGTTGTGTGGGCAACAATCCGCAGGATTCTCTCAATCTGTTCCTGTTCTCTCCTCTCGGTCAAATGAGGCTCTGACTTAGGTTTAACAGGAACTGAGATGACTTATATAGTTGGGCTACAGCAGGGACCAGGAGGAGAAATTGGGCTGGGCCTCAATTGAATTTAATTAACCAAGCTTAGCCCAAAGCTTTTAATTAAATCCAATAATAATAATATAGTCCACTAAAATATTATTATTGCACTACCCGTCCAATCCCAAATTATGTTCTGGGCTCCTTCTTATTATGAGCCCGAAAGTCTCCCCACGTTTAAGATATACAATGCCCATTAATTAATTAAGTTACTGACAACTCAAATTAATTAATATCTCATCCGAGAGTAGTACCACTCAACCTTATTATCATGCCGGAAATTAATCCACTTGCAAGATTTACATGATAAACCTTATGAGCTCCTCAAGGGGACATCATCAACCTATGACGGACATGGATTCCTTCTACAATCAACAGCACACCATAGATACAGCACTACTTCCCAACTCACCGAGTTTTTGATTTAATACATATAAATCTCACCCATTGATGAATCAAAGAAATACATACTGCCCTACGTGTCGAGGTTATTGTATAGGGATTAAGAGCACGAACTTCCATAATAACAGAGATCAAGTTCTACTATATAGTCAGTATAAGAAGAACGATCTCAGGAGGTCCTGCTCAATACACACAAGTGCACTAATGTGATTCTATAGCCAAGACAAGCTAATACCAAACCACACTACAACCATACCGATAGAGAGTCCCCGTCTATCTCAGTTGTGAGCATCTGTTTATACTTTATAAGGAAACCGATAATATGATCTTTCGCGTGTTGTCGCACAACATATTATTTACAGTATAAAGTAAATGGACTATTGCATCATGCATATAAAATAAATTATAAGATGCAATCATTTGATCAATGATTCTCATTTCAAATAATGTTATGACATTGTTCATACTAAAGCTAGACTTTTAGTATACAATCCAACAATCTCCCACTTATACTAAAAGACTATGCTGTCATGTCTTCTGCCATACATCTAATTCCTACTCCAACTACACGACCATAAAAAGCTCTCGCCTTAAGGTCCTCGTAAATGGATTTACTAGGTCATCATCCGATGCAATCTAGGCGACAACAACCTTCCCCTCATCATACGATTTCTCGTAACAGGTGGTACTCGCGCTCCATGTGTTTAATTGCCTTATAGACTTGTGATTTTTTCAAGTTTGCAACTGCACCAATATCATCAATGTAAATTGTGATTACCTTGGGCAAACTTAGAACCACTTCAAAGTCCATTATGAAGTCTCTAGAGTCATATAGATACTTTGGTTGCCTCATAGGCTCCAATTTATCATCTTTCCATGATGGAGTCCGGAGTCTGAAATATATTTCTATATAACACTCCTCCACAATATGACTCTACTTCCTAAAATTAAACACATAACCTTTGAGGAGAATTTACTGCCGTCCAATCTGACTAAAAATCCGAATCTACGTAATCCACAAGAAGCAGTGAATCTGTCCAGTAAGTGTATATATGATAACCAGTCCTTCTCAGGCACTTCATATATATCTTACCACAGTTCATCATTCTTGTTCCGGGTTACGTTGATACCCACTGTTCATGCATCTAGCAAAACAGATATCCAACTTCGTTCATAGCATTCCTTAGATTAAGCTTCCTTATCTGCCGAAGTATAAGGAACTGCTTTCATCTACTTTATCTTCTTTTTGTGTCTCATAGACACATTCACAAAGATAAATTCACATGCTAAACGAGTATGGACTGTATCATTTTATGAAACTTGAGATAAGCATAACATCCTTTCTTGTGATCCGTATTACCGTGATCAAAAGGATATATTTTGCCTTTCTTAAGTCCTTCATCTCTACCGCTTTATTAACCATACCCATACGCCCGATAATACTCTTTCATTGTCTCCAATGAGCAAGATACTATCTACGTATAGTACAAGAAACACCACCACGTTTCCGTCACTCTTTACAACACACAAGACACATCCGCTCATTGATTTAAATCCATGCTATTGGATTACCTAATCAAAACAGATGCTTCACGATCTCAAAACTTGCTTTAGTCCATCGCTGGACAGTTTTAAGCTTACTATCAAAATGTTATTAGTACTTTGCAATGAATCACTCTGGTTGCTTCACATAGATGTTTTCCTCAAGACTTCCAATCAGGAAAGCTGTCTTGACATCTATTTTTGTTGTTCCTCATAATTCAATATGAGCAGCAATAAATAAAAGAATCCGGGTCAACTTAAGCATAGCTACCAGCGAATATGTTCCCTCATAATCGAACCATTTCTTTCTGAGTACACTTATTCGCAACAAGCTTTGCTTCCAAGGTTTTCACCTTTCCGTATGATCCTCTTTTATTTCCTATGACCACTTGCATTGGCTTTTACACTATTTTAGTGATCCTTCAAGCTCCAGACTTTATTTAGAATCCGTAGATTCTATTTCAATATTCATTGCAACTTACTAAGATTCCGCATTTTCAAGTTGTAGTGCTACGTCGTATCCGTGGGACAATACCATGTTCACTAGGGATCAAGTCTTACGACTCTCCCAAAACATATATCATTTGGGTTGTCAAACAACCCTCCCACTACGACAAGGCACTACACGTAATTGTGTATCAGACGTGACACGCATTGCAGTTTACCTTGTGGTATATCCTCTTGTACACTTGGTATTTATACTACGTGTTTTCCTCTCACTTCCTTTAGAACAACTTATACATGGGTTTGTGATTTATTACATAGTCCTTTTCCAAAAATCTAGTTATTGAGTTAACAATTACCCTTCGATCTTTTGGACTAAATAAATCACCCTCCATTTTTCTAGGATATCCCATATACAGACAAACGTTTCACGAATTACTGTATCTAGGGCATATCCATAAAACGAATTTAATTATTCCAAATAATTCATCATCTATCTAATCATAACCATAAGAGCCTTATACCTTCTACCCACCACACCATTCAGCTGGGGCAAGCCCGGTGTAGTCTACTTGAGATTTAATCTCTACTTCTGATTAATAGCTCCTAACTATCCCTTGAGGTATTCGCCATCATGATTAAATCGTAATGACGTAATATATTTTCCATGACGCTTCACTGTACCAGCCTTTCAATTCTTGAATTAATCCAAGAACTTAGACATGCAGTGCATCAAATAAATATATTGGTATCCAGAATAATCTTCGAATATTCTTAACCACCTCTTGCTTGGATAATATTAGGTCCGCTTGAATCAGAATGAACTAATTCCAACATATATATCTTTGGCTCTATACCCCACAGCCTTGAAAAGGCAGTTAATCATTTTTACTTCCAAGCAAGACTCGCAAGTCCGATAGTTTCCACTTCAGATAAACCTTACGGTCTATCGGCTATCAACTTTTGAATCCTACTCAAGTAAAATGAATTATTCTTAGATGCCAAATGTATGTTTAGTTCATCTCCGAAGGTTCCTTTCTCTTACTAATATTAGAAGATGTATTATTAATTATTATTTATTGCATCTGTGGGATTAATATGATTTAAGAGTATACTTATTATCCACCAACGTACTTTAACGGATTAAAGCCTCATTCCTCATTACTATGACCATGTCATTTAAATGAAATGAAGTGTCCATCCGTTAATGCATAGAAACCGAAATTAAATTCTTTCTATGAAACGTATGTAAAGACAATTTCTCATAATCAATCGTTTATTCTTATCATGAGATAAATAAACAACTCCCACTGCAATAGCCACTACCTTTGTAGTTTTACCTATGTTATTAACAATCTTATCCTTACTTAGTGATAAACATTTAGTGATTCCAGTATCTACATACTTCGTGTCATCATTTTCTTGTTTATCTAATTTTATAGCACTCACGAGCAAGAATACTCGATCGTTGTAGTAGTATATCCCAAGAAAAATTATCAATCCAATAAGGAGTTATTTTCGGACTAGCAAAATACGTGAGCTCAAGTTCATGTTGTTTTTGTAAGGATGATCGGGGGTTTTGAGATGATAAACAACTAAAACAAGTAACAAGTAAATAAGATAGCAAATAAGATAAATGACAAGTAAAGATAATGGGTGCTAAAGTTCAAGTATGGAAAATCATGGGATTAGAAACATCCAAGCACACTCGATTCATATTATCATGCAAACGGAATTCAACTCAATTGATGTAGACTAAGGGTGATCACGATTGTATCCTAAGCTCCCTTTCGGGTTACAAAGGTGTTGATCCATTTAAGACTCCCAAAAGCACTCAAGATCAAAGCCCAACATTAACTCCTTCCATCTAGGTACTAGTTAGATTAAACTCTCCCTTTTGTGTACTAAGGCCAACGAATGGATTGGTTCCCCTCATTGAATTCAAATATCCTTTCGGTCAAACCCAAACTCAATGTCTATCCATGCCTTCCTAATACTATAGAGGGTCGTTTCCGTCTCACTCCAAGCAATACACACATGAACATCATAATAACACTTAATTACCACAAATAATCCATTGATCAACAATCCATTAAACCAATAAACATTCATGAATAACAAACCATGCTATCACAATATCAAAGCAATTAAATCCCATGAATAGAAATCAACATCAATTAAATGAAAAACCAATTTAATCCACATGATAATATAAATCTAATATGCTCTTCATATTCCTAATCCCACTAAAGGGATTAGCCTAACATGATTAGGGTAACAAAACACATAAATGATCTATTACACAAATCCATAGTTCTAAATCCAAAAGAGATTCAAAAGAGATGTAAATCTTCCCCAACAATTTCTTGTAGGAAATCTTCAACACTCATGGATCTCCCACTCTAGCTCTTGAAATCTTGAGATCTCTCACACCCAATGGAAGAGATGAAGATTTGGTGGAGAATTGATGGAATGGATGAAGATGGATCAAAGTGGATGAAGGTGGATCTAGATGGTGGTGGGAAATGGGAGGAAAGGTGTGTGATGTGTGTGTAGAAGATGGATTTTCGGATCTCATCTGAAAAATGTTGAAATGGGGTCTATTTATACCCCATGTGGGCCTTCTAGAAGATTCTGATTTTTTAGCAGGAATTACACCTACACGGCTCGAGCTCTGCACACGGCCACAGGGGTGGCCGTGTTGTGTAATCTGGTGTCCGCACACGGCTTCTAGGACAGGGCCGTGCGCGGTACACGGCCCGTGTTCTGTGCTCGACCCGTGCTCTGCGCTCGGCCACAGGGGTGGCCGAGTTGGTGTTTCTGGCGACATCACACGGCCTCATGCACAGGCCCGTGTGCGGAACTCGAGGCGTGTTCAAGACACGACCCGTGTTCCTGCACACGGCCGGCCGTGTTGTGCAGCTTCTTCTCATCTTTCACTCTTTCGGCTCGTTCTTCCTCGTTTCAACTCCGAATTGAGATCTGCTTTTTCCTACATCTTCCTTATCATGTTTAGCATCAAATAAAAAGTGAAAATCTTAAGTTTAAGCTCATTCACACACATTTCAATAAAAACACAAAACACAACCAAATAACACATAAAATACGGATGAAATAATACGAAAACACATATAAAAAGACACTAAAATGTAGGTGAAAATAGCTCTAATCAACCCCCCAAACTTAAGGTGTTGCTCGTCCCCGAGCAACGAAAATGACAAACCAAAAGGAGAAATTTTCACCTAGAAAAAGACTAAACGAACATAAGCAATAACACATCGTTAGCAATAATAACAACAAACTATGCTAAGTCATCCTACAACGTTAAAATCATGACATGAGAAATTAACAAGTTCAATCAAAAGAGAATAAAGTGTAATATAGTTCCTTTTAAGTCCAAGCCTCGCAATGGATATTAATGTCTCTCAACACTCTTTTGAAATAGGGTAAATCACACTCATTAATCGATTGGCTCGACTCACTATAAGCTTGCTTGCGGACTATATTCACAAACCACCAAAGTTTCAATTAATGATCAAAAAGGTCTTTAATTAGGATGTAATGATAGGCTCTTTGGTATGGTAGGAAGTATATGGATAAGAGTGACTAACAAGTGTAAGTAATCGAAGAGATGATCAACTTCCTCAACTTCTCCACTTTTCTTTCTTCCTTTCTCAACTTTGGTACTCACAAGCACTACTCATCAACATTCCTTTGGATTGAGCTTCTTATGATGCATGCTTCCTTTCTTTGAATTTTTATTTCCTTGAGCATCTTGTTGTTGCTTTACTCATTTTTCTTGTTTTGAGGTTGCATGTTCATTCTTTTTTATGCTCTTTCATCCTTTTTCTTGCTTGTTTACCATTCCCTTTTCTTCTTTTTCTAATCAATCAATCCTTTCTAGCTACCATCTCCTCAATGCCCCACAAAAAGGTGTATATAAGCTTGAATGGTTAATTAAGGCTTGTAATGTGCTAAATTCACAAGAAATAGGCTTATAGGCTCAAAGTGGTTGACTAAGGATGATGTTCAAGGTAGGAAACATATATGGTAATGACTATAATAACAAGGATGGCCTTAGATCATTTCACCAATCTCCACTAATCGGGCTCGTTCCTATAGTCCTTGAGCAAGTTCTAACTTATCAAACACAACCGATCCACTCATGAAGAAATACCATGTATGCATGGTTGAGGCTCAAATGCTCACAAGCTTGTGCTCGGACCTTAAGGAACTTATTACACCACATTCATCTCAAAATTGAACAAGTTAAGTAAAACATGTCACAATTTGAAAGTGTAGAGATTCTTAATCATAATTTGTCATCACTTATCACCACAACATATCATCACTCACATTCAAAAATGACTCACGACATCCCTAAACAAACCACCAAACATCCCAAGACAAGAATGAAGATACACAAAACATACAAATAAGGACTCAACAAACAAGACACAACAAAAACACAAAACATGCAAAAACACAAAATACCATCATCCATAAGAAAATTAAGCACACATTCATCCCAACCTTTATTGAAAAGGAAATCCTAAATTACGAAAGTAAACCTCCCACAAACATAACACTTGAAGTAGCATGCTAGTCACAACAATTCCAAATCAAAATCAATTCATTTCAAGTAATAAAATGATAAGGTGTAAAGTACTCCCTCAATAGGCATTTGGTAAGGAAAGCGTTAGCTCCAAGCTCCATCTTGCTTCCAATACCTCTCATTCATGCTCAAGCACTCAACAAACACCATTATTTCAACAATTTCATTATAAATATGGACTATCATGCACTTCAACACCACCAATCATGCCAAAATCAACCCAAACTCATGAGAAAAATTTTAAAATTTGTCCAATTTTACAAGAATCATACTCAAGTGGTGAGTCACACCACACACTCTCCCCCCAAACTTAAATCGAAACAAGAGTTGAGACTTAAGTTTGCAAAAAGTGGTGAGACTTACCCTTGTAGTTTCCATTGATGATCTTCTTGTAGAGAAGTAACTCGAGACAAGAGTCACGAATTAAGTTTGCAACAAGTTGTGGAACATGTCAACTTGAATCCATGAAGCATTTCTCTTTTCTTCAATGTGCATTTTTCTCCATGAGTACAATCAACCTAAAAGGCCAAAATAAACAAGCAACAAAAATAAAGCAATAAAGATAGTGATGGGGTGCCTCCCATCGAGCGCTAAGTTTAACGTCTTCAAGCTAGACGAATGTTTAGCTCATCTTTCACATAAAGTATCCACAAAGAGGGTCTCCCTTTGTGATGAATCCACATAGTGCTTCACACGATGACCATTGACCAAGAACTCTCCCCCGTTCTCATCTATAACCTTTAGAGCTCCCCCATCAAGTACTTCCTTTACCACATAAGGTCCTCTCCATTTGGACTTCAACTTGCCCGGGAAAAGTCTTAGTCGAGAATTGAATACCAACACCTTCTCACCCTTTTCAAAGCTCTTCTTCCTCAAACGAGCATCATGCCACCTCTTGGTTTTCTCCTTAAAAATTCTTGAATTTTCATAAGCATTTTCTCTAAATTCCTCAAGCTCATTCAATTGTAAGAATCTTACCTTCTTCGAAGCTTTCATGTCAAAATTCAACTTCTTAATGGCCCAATAAGCTTTGTGCTCTAACTCCACCGGAAGATGGCAAGACTTACCATAGACAATTTGAAAAGGAGACATCCCAAGAGTGGTCTTGAATGCGGTTCGAAAGGCCCACAATGCATCATCAAGTTTATTTGACCAATCCTTTCTACTCACACTCACTGTTTTCTCCAAGACTTGTTTGATTTGTCGATTAGAAATTTCAGCTTGACCATTCGTTTGAGGGTGATACGGAGTAGACACTCGATGCTTCACTCCATAAGTCTTGAGAATGTTCTCCATGAGCTTATTTATGAAGTGACTACCCCCATCACTTACCAACACTCTAGGCACTCCAAATCTTGTGAAGATATGCTTCTTTAGAAACCCCATGACCACTCTAGCATCACTTGTTCTTGAAGGTATGGCCTCAACCCATTTCGAGACATAGTCAACCGCCAATAGGATGTATAGGAATCCATTAGATTGAGGAAATGGTCCCATGAAATCGATGCCCCACACATCAAATATCTCCACTTCTTGAAAGCTCTTAAGGGGCATCTCATCCCACTTGGAGATTCCTCCCATCCTTTGACACCGATCACAACCCTCTACAAATTTCTTACAACTCTTGAACAAAAATGGCCAATACAACCCCGATTGTAAGACTTTTGCAGCGGTCTTTTGAGCTCCAAAATGGCCTCCACTAGGTGAAGAGTGGCAAAACTCCAACACACTATTCCATTCTTCCTCGGGCACACATCTTCGCACAAGAGAATCATTGCACATCTTGTATAAGAATGGATCATCCCACAAGTAACTTTTAACATCATGAAAGAACTTCTTGGATTGATACTTATTAAGCTCATAAGGCCTCCTTCCACTAGCCAAGTAATTCACATAGTCCGCATACCACGGGCTTCCTTCTTCCTCCACTAAAGCCTCAATTTGATAGCAATCACACTCCAAGATTTCTTCATCGGGAAAAACCTCTTTGATTAACTCATAAGTACCTTCACAATGCTCCCTCGACTCTAACCTTGAAAGATGGTCGGCTATCACATTCTCCGTGCCCTTCTTATCTCTCACTTCAATATCAAATTCTTGAAGAAGTAGTACCCATCTTATCACCCTTGGCTTTGCATCCTTCTTTGCCATGAGATACTTGATAGCGGCATGGTCGGTGTATACAATAGTTTTCGTTCCTACCAAATAAGGACGAAACTTATCAAATGCGTATACTACCGCCAAGAACTCTTTTTCGGTAGTGGTGTAGTTCCTTTGAGCCGCATCAAATGTCTTGCTTGCATAGTAAATAGCTCGGAATTTTTTCTCTCTTAGTTGCCCCAAAACTACTCCAAGAGCTACATCACTTGCATCACACATCAATATAAATGGTTCCTTCCAATCGGGGGTGATCAAGATGGGTGATGAAATTAAAGCTTCCTTTAGCACCTGAAAAGCATTTAAACAATTATCATCAAACTTAAATGACACATCTTTTTCAAGGAGATGAGATAGAGGCTTAGAAAATGAAGAAAAATCCTTGATGAATCTACGATAGAACCCGGCATGGCCAAGGAACGATCGTACTCCCTTCTCATTTGTTGGTGGTGGAAGCTTCTCTATAGCAACAACTTTGGCTCGGTCAACTTGCAATCCCTTTGAAGAGATGTGATGTCCAAGTACAATGCCATCATTTACCATGAAATGGCACTTCTCCCAATTCAACACTAAATTAGTGTCTTGACATCGCTTCAAAACAATAGCAAGGTTAGACAAACAATTATCAAAAGAAGAACCAAACACCGAAAAGTCATCCATGAAAACTTCCATTATATTCTCAATTAATCCTTCAAAGATTGCCATCATACACCTTTGAAAGGTGGCCGGTGCATTGCAAAGTCCAAATGGCAATCTTCGAAAAGCAAATATTCCATAAGGACAAGTGAAAGCGGTCTTTTCTTGGTCTTCGGGTGCTATGAGAATTTGGTTATACCCGGAATACCCATCAAGAAAGCAATAAAACTCATACCCGGCCAACCTATCCAACATTTGATCTAAGAAAGGTAAGGGGAAGTGATCTTTACGTGTGTTTTCATTAAGCTTTCTATAATCAACACACACACGCCATCCCGTCACTGTCCTAGTGGCTATGGTCTCATCTTTATCGGTCTTCACTATAGTCATACCCCCTTTTTTAGATACTACATGCAACGGGCTCACATAGGGGCTATCACTAATAGGAAAAATCATATCGGAGTCTAACCACTTAAGAACCTCTTTCTTTACCACTTCTTGCATGATAGGATTAAGTCTTCTTTGGTTTTGAACACAAGCTTTCCCTTCATCCTCAAGTCTTATCTTATGCATGCAAATTGTTGGACTAATTCCCTTCAAATCATCAATACACCAACCAATAGCCGACTTATGCTCTTTAAGGACATTAAGCAATTTATCAAGTTGACTAGAAGTTAGAGATGATGATACAATTACCGGATAAGTCTCATTTTCACCAAGGTAGGCATAAGTAAGATGATCGGGTAGAGGCTTCAACTCCACCTTCTTTTCCTTTTTCTCTTCTTGCTCGAATGGATCTCTAAGTGGTAAGAACTTTTCATTTCCCCTTGAGATGGCGGCTGCAACCTCTTGAGCTTCACTACAATCACCTAGATCAAGCAAACAATTAATCAATTCTTCATTTAAATCAAGAGAAGTAGTAGAAATATTAGAAAGAGATAAAGAGTTGCTCAAGCAAAGTTCAAGTGGATCCTTGGTTACAATGGAAGGCCAACTCTCCTCGACACTTCCCTTTACAACATCTACACTTTTACATTCTTCATCATTCATTGGATATTGCATGGCCTTATGTAGAGAGAATACCACTTCCTCATCATTAACCCTCAACTTCAATTCTCCTTTGTAGACATCAATAAGAGCTCTCCCGGTAGCAAGAAACGGTCTCCCAAAAATCAATGGCACATTTTCATCCTCCTCCATATCTAGAACAACAAAGTCCACTGGAAAGACGAACTTATCAACTTTCACCAACACATCTTCAACTACTCCTTTTGGATGTGTCATAGATCTATCCGCCAATTGAAGTGTGATGGAAGTTGGCTTTACTTCACCTAATCCAAGCTTCTTGAATATGGAGAGAGGCATTAGATTAATGCTTGCACCGAGGTCACAAAGAGCCTTGTTCTTCTTGTTCTTTCCAATTTCACACGGTAATATGAAACTACCCGGATCCTTCAATTTTTGTGGAAGTTTCCGTTGTAGAATGGCACTACACTCTTCGGTTAGATTAACCGTTTCATTATCCACAAGACTTCTTTTCTTTCCCATGATGTCCTTCAAGAAACGAGCATAATGAGGCATTTGATCCAAAGCATCGGCGAAAGGCATATTGATTTGAATCTTCTTGAAGATTTCAAGAAACTTTTTGAACCTCTCATCCAAACCCTTCTTCAAAAACCTTTGAGGAAAAGGAACCGGTACTTGAGTCTTGGGTATTCCCCAACTATCTCTTTCAACTTCAACTTCCTTTTCCCTTAACTCCTTTGCCTTTTTCCACTTTGGAATTCTCTCTATCTTCTCTTCATCTTTCTTTTGCTCAACAATTTCTTTTTTCTTGCTTACTTCCTCCATTTCAATCTCTTCTTGCACCAACCCTTCTTCCACCTTGCTTTCCACTTCCCTTTCAATGACAATACTATCTTCTTTAGGCATAGGAGGTTCCTCATACTCTTTTCCACTTCTAAGAGTGATAGCTTTGCAATCTTCTTTAGGATTGGTTACCGTGGTAGATGGAAACTTTCCTTGTTGGTGTTGAGATCCCACGGAAGAAGCAATTTGACCCATTTGATACTCAAAAGCTCTCATCCTATTGTCGGATTTCTTCTCATTTTCCTCCATTCTAGCCTCCATCTTTTTCATGAATGTTAGCAATGTCTCTTCCACCGATGCTTTCCCCTCTCCATTTGGTGGTTTAGCACTTGGATCGAATCCCGGAGGATATGACACGGCGGCTTGAGGATTAGAGTAAGAAAGATTCTCATGCTTCCTCGGAGCTTGATAATTTCCACTTGATTGATTGAAATTGCTTCCCCGAGCTTGTCCTTGATATCCTCCTTGGTAATTACCTTGATTAGAAGGATAATTACCTTGGAAATTCCCTTGATGATGGAAATTCCCTTGGTAATTTCTCCTATCTAAATAGGCAACATCTTCTACACTTTGCATAACCTTGCTCTCATCATTCACCATAGAACTTGTGCTTCCCCCTTGGCTTACTCCTTGAGTGATCAAATTCAATTGCTTTGTTAAAGCTTGAATGCTCTCATTAAATTCCTTCATGCCTTCACTTTGGAAAATATCACTCTTCACTTTGTTCACACTCTCCACTTGAGCTACCTTTCCAAATGCATAACCTCCCATTACTCGCTCGGAAGGCCATTGATAAGCATTCATCGCAATGTCTTCAAAAATATCCATGGCTTTCATAGCATCCACTCCAAATATAGACCCTCCGGATGAGGCATCTACATGCATCCGATTTTGTTGATTCAACCCTTGATAGAAGAAAGCCACTTGTTGATTCTCATGAAAATCATGTTGAGGACACTTTCGGAGCATCTCTTTGTAGCGTTCCCATGCTTCATAAAAATTTTCATCCGGAAGTTGCCTAAATTGAGTGATAAGGCTTTTCAATTGGAGCGTCTTTGAAGGAGGAAAGTACTTGTTTAGGAACCTTTGCTCAAGATCTTCCCATGTATTACAACTTCCCAAAGGAATTGTATTGTACCATGCTTTAGCCTTGTCTCTTAAAGAAAAAGAGAACAACCTCATTCGAATCGCATCCTCCGACACTCCCTTCATCTTGACGGTATTTGCAACCTCCAAGAAAGTAGATAGATGAGTGTTCGGGTCTTCAAGAGGACCTCCCCCAAACTGATTTGCTTTAACCATGTTGATCAATCCGGTCTTGATTTCATAATCATTGGCTTGAACCGGAGGAACCATATTGTGCACGGCCCTCGGTTGGAAGTAATCCCGAATTGCTCTAGGCCTTGGCAACTCTTGTTGTTGAAATATCCTTTGAGCTTCTTGATTGGCAAGCAATTGCATATACTCTTGATTTTGAGCAAAGACATTCCTCATTATCTCCGCTTGATTCTCTTGCACTCCTTCTTGTACCCCCCTTTGATCTTGTAAAGGATCTTGGGGTGGGTCATAATTAACATTGTCTCCCCGTTGATTCTCCATATTTTTGTCTTTTCTAGCTTTACGCCTCTCTCGTTTCCTTTGTCGTGCGGTCCTTTCAATCTCCAAATTCAAAGGAATGATCGATTGATTTCCCTTTGATCTTGTGATCATAAAACACCTACGAAAAGGCCAAGAGTGAGACCACAAACACAAATAATAAATAAAAGAAAATAAAAAGAATCCTTATCAAGAACAACTAAAACAATAACACAGTACTCGACTAGTCCGTCAAACTCCCCTTTGGCAACGGCGCCATTTTCTTGTTTATCTAATTTTATAGCACTCACGAGCAAGAATACTCGATCGTTGTAGTAGTATATCCCAAGAAAAATTATCAATCCAATAAGGAGTTATTTTCGGACTAGCAAAATACGTGAGCTCAAGTTCATGTTGTTTTTGTAAGGATGATCGGGGGTTTTGAGATGATAAACAACTAAAACAAGTAACAAGTAAATAAGATAGCAAATAAGATAAATGACAAGTAAAGATAATGGGTGCTAAAGTTCAAGTATGGAAAATCATGGGATTAGAAACATCCAAGCACACTCGATTCATATTATCATGCAAACGGAATTCAACTCAATTGATGTAGACTAAGGGTGATCACGATTGTATCCTAAGCTCCCTTTCGGGTTACAAAGGTGTTGATCCATTTAAGACTCCCAAAAGCACTCAAGATCAAAGCCCAACATTAACTCCTTCCATCTAGGTACTAGTTAGATTAAACTCTCCCTTTTGTGTACTAAGGCCAACGAATGGATTGGTTCCCCTCATTGAATTCAAATATCCTTTCGGTCAAACCCAAACTCAATGTCTATCCATGCCTTCCTAATACTATAGAGGGTCGTTTCCGTCTCACTCCAAGCAATACACACATGAACATCATAATAACACTTAATTACCACAAATAATCCATTGATCAACAATCCATTAAACCAATAAACATTCATGAATAACAAACCATGCTATCACAATATCAAAGCAATTAAATCCCATGAATAGAAATCAACATCAATTAAATGAAAAACCAATTTAATCCACATGATAATATAAATCTAATATGCTCTTCATATTCCTAATCCCACTAGAGGGATTAGCCTAACATGATTAGGGTAACAAAACACATAAATGATCTATTACACAAATCCATAGTTCTAAATCCAAAAGAGATTCAAAAGAGATGTAAATCTTCCCCAACAATTTCTTGTAGGAAATCTTCAACACTCATGGATCTCCCACTCTAGCTCTTGAAATCTTGAGATCTCTCACACCCAATGGAAGAGATGAAGATTTGGTGGAGAATTGATGGAATGGATGAAGATGGATCAAAGTGGATGAAGGTGGATCTAGATGGTGGTGGGAAATGGGAGGAAAGGTGTGTGATGTGTGTGTAGAAGATGGATTTTCGGATCTCATCTGAAAAATGTTGAAATGGGGTCTATTTATACCCCATGTGGGCCTTCTAGAAGATTCTGATTTTTTAGCAGGAATTACACCTACACGGCTCGAGCTCTGCACACGGCCACAGGGGTGGCCGTGTTGTGTAATCTGGTGTCCGCACACGGCTTCTAGGACAGGGCCGTGCGCGGTACACGGCCCGTGTTCTGTGCTCGACCCGTGCTCTGCGCTCGGCCACAGGGGTGGCCGAGTTGGTGTTTCTGGCGACATCACACGGCCTCATGCACAGGCCCGTGTGCGGAACTCGAGGCGTGTTCAAGACACGACCCGTGTTCCTGCACACGGCCGGCCGTGTTGTGCAGCTTCTTCTCATCTTTCACTCTTTCGGCTCGTTCTTCCTCGTTTCAACTCCGAATTGAGATCTGCTTTTTCCTACATCTTCCTTATCATGTTTAGCATCAAATAAAAAGTGAAAATCTTAAGTTTAAGCTCATTCACACACATTTCAATAAAAACACAAAACACAACCAAATAACACATAAAATACGGATGAAATAATACGAAAACACATATAAAAAGACACTAAAATGTAGGTGAAAATAGCTCTAATCATCAGTAGATGCCATCACCAATCATGTTTAAACCATTAGTAAATAAGATATTAAACTTGTTCACATTATGATGAAAATTGGCTTTCTTTTGCCATATGTTTTGTTAGAAGTTTCCTACCATATACAATCTCTCGTATTTCAGGTAGAACTTTCTCAAAACATCAAGGCTAAACATGGAGAATAAAATTGATCTAGGTTTCCCTTTCAATTTATACTCCAAGCTTTTCCAATTCATTCATCAAATTCTATCATGATCTTGCGCCTTTTAAATTACTCAAGTATCTGAAGAGTTACATGAGTTCATCATATTTCTATGATCCTTTCATCTCTTCACTAAAGACTTTAATAGGCATCATGAGCCGTCCTTTGAGAGAACACATGTATTTTCTTAAGCAGTAAATTTCAAAATTAAGATTCTTTTCTAATCAGTTAATTTGGACAAGTAAATATAATTTCTTTTAGTTAACAATTAGTGAGACTAAAACTATTCGAAATACAGAGAATCACGATTAAATTTACTGATCAAAACTTCGAATTTTATCCTTTTATATTGTTTCCCTCAAAACAATATAAAATAAAATTCACCGACATCTCAAGCACCGTGAGTCTGCAAGCCACGTTAGTGTGGACGTTTACAAACCCGAACATTTACAAGAGAAGGTTTTACCCATTAATTTCATTTGTCAACCTAACTTTATGACAAAATAATTAATAGTCGGTTACTCTTTAGCCATGCAAATAATAGCAGTGACTCCGTTGGGGAGGATACTAATTATTTACACCTAAGTGTACACCATTATTTGATCCCAAGTCCACTGCGCGAGCTTATGTGCCTTACAGTTGGAGAAGTACACACGCGCTCGGGTAGCTTCCTACAATCATCAATTATAAGTTTGTACCAGTGTACCGTACACAAACTCATCCGTTAGGGAGGAAGGCCTATGCCAACACGCAAGTTTATGTGCCACATTACAAACAATAATTATTTATGAAGTCTGTACCAGTGATCCGTGAATAAACTCATCCGTTAGGGAGGAAGGCCTATGCCAACACGCAAGTTTACTCACATCACTTACAAACCAATAATGGAGGCCGCGGGAATTTATTACCAATCCCCTCTCCCACTTAGTTATTTAACACCGAGGGTTTTAAACATGCATATAATATTTCATAAATAAAATATACAACTTAGACATGCTTCTATTAACAGCAATTTAAATAAATAAATCACATAGAACATGCCTTTCATATATAACAATTAATTGTCAAGTTAAAACAATTAAATCAGTTATATATCATTAATTAATTGTATAAAATGTTGGATCAATTAAATAGGCCCAGCTGACCCAAACTTTATTAGCATAAAATGAGCAACCCATTAATAAAATAATTAAGCCCATTTACCCTGCCAATTTATTCATTAAGGTCTAATACAATATTTAAATCAGGCCCAACATAATACCCACAATTAATTAAAATTAATTAGTCCAGCAGCCCATTGCCATTTAATTAAAATTGGGCCCAAAAGCCCAAAACCAAATTAAAATTGAGCAGCATCTAATATAATTACTGAATTGGGCCCTTTAATCATCAGCCCAAATACTCCTTAATTAAAATAGGGCCCTGCAGCCCAATATCCTTTTAATTAAAAATTTGGGCCCAAATAATTAAACCAGGCCCAACAAACAATCCTTCATCAACGGCCCAGCAGCCAAATTAAATAAAATTGGGCCCTAAAGGGGGCAGCCCAATATCAAGCCTAGCAGCCCATTAGCAATGGTGTTGCCCTATTTCTACCAGCCGCAACGACGAGACAGAAAACATACAGCAAACTATCACACGGCGCCGCGGCGGTCTGGCCATCGGCGCGCCGGCGTCGCGCCACCAGCCATCCGATAAAGAGCCGCCAGATTGCTGGAGTCATCGACTTCTTCGAGTCTTCCCCATCGCAAATAGCACAGCTGCAATCGCGTCCGCAACCTCCGCCAGAATCGAGCTGTCAGCGCTATTGCCGGAGACGCGAACGGAGGAGGCATCAGTCCCGCCTTGGCTGACGAATGATCCGCTCGGAACGCTGCTGCAAGAAACAAGCGCCGCGCCTGGAAAACCTCTGCCTCGCCGTGAAGCTGCTGTCCAGACTGGTATGGCTGCTGCTTCATCTCGCTCCAAAATCCATGGAGGACCCGCTCGGAAATTTGGAAGAATCGCCCGATCGCCGCCTTGACGTGCCCCCGGAACCAGTCTTGGCCCAACCGATTCGCTTCCAGTGGGCGTCGTGCTGTCTCCGATCATCACATCGTCCAGCCTTGCCGCCCGCCGACCAACAGCGTGTTAGTCCACAACGACCGGGCCATCAGCGATCCATCAGCCGTGCCGTCCGCCGACAGCCATTCTCTCCGCCAGCCGCCGTTCACAACAGCGTTCCTGCTGGCCACTGCCATCAGCGCTGCCGCCGACAGCAAGTCACGAGCGCCACCATACGGCGAAGACTAAACACGACCGGGCCATCAGCAATCCATCAGACGCCTCCCAGACCACCAGTCACGCCAAGGTACCATCCTTCTTCGATCGAGACAACAATACAGTCACCGGCAGGCTTGTCGATCAACCTCCAGCCCATCGTTACGCAGCGAAATAAATTCCAGCGTGTTGTTATCGATCGGCAAGGCAGTCTCACGGATCTAACTTGCTATCTTTCTTAGAAAAGAGAGGATGAAAAGATAGGAGCAGATCGTATGGTGGTTTCTTTCACCGTGTGTAATAGTTCTTAGAATGTCAATCAGAAGCAACCACTCATACGTATTCGTACCATGCGATTAAAATAAGATAATTCATATAATCACATGATCACATACAGACTGCTCAACATGCGATTAATCCAGATTATATTCATTCAATCAAATAATCACAAAAACCCAACCTTACGGTTCACGTTTCACCACGAAACCAACGCTCTGATACCAATTGTTGGGCAATTGGATCGTGTGGTCCAAACGTGATCGTTAGGATTTCAAGGCAAACAAATATAGCGGAAGCAATAAAATTGTTTACCGTACTTCAGGGTTGATGTAGAGTCTGAATCGTTGCAGAAGAACCACCTCTAGATCTTCTGCTGTATATCCCAAGTCGAATCCTGCTGTTGTGTGGGCAACAATCCGCAGGATTCTCTCAATCTGTTCCTGTTCTCTCCTCTCGGTCAAATGAGGCTCTGACTTAGGTTTAACAGGAACTGAGATGACTTATATAGTTGGGCTACAGCAGGGACCAGGAGGAGAAATTGGGCTGGGCCTCAATTGAATTTAATTAACCAAGCTTAGCCCAAAGCTTTTAATTAAATCCAATAATAATAATATAGTCCACTAAAATATTATTATTGCACTACCCGTCCAATCCCAAATTATGTTCTGGGCTCCTTCTTATTATGAGCCCGAAAGTCTCCCCACGTTTAAGATATACAATGCCCATTAATTAATTAAGTTACTGACAACTCAAATTAATTAATATCTCATCCGAGAGTAGTACCACTCAACCTTATTATCATGCCGGAAATTAATCCACTTGCAAGATTTACATGATAAACCTTATGAGCTCCTCAAGGGGACATCATCAACCTATGACGGACATGGATTCCTTCTACAATCAACAGCACACCATAGATACAGCACTACTTCCCAACTCACCGAGTTTTTGATTTAATACATATAAATCTCACCCATTGATGAATCAAAGAAATACATACTGCCCTACGTGTCGAGGTTATTGTATAGGGATTAAGAGCACGAACTTCCATAATAACAGAGATCAAGTTCTACTATATAGTCAGTATAAGAAGAACGATCTCAGGAGGTCCTGCTCAATACACACAAGTGCACTAATGTGATTCTATAGCCAAGACAAGCTAATACCAAACCACACTACAACCATACCGATAGAGAGTCCCCGTCTATCTCAGTTGTGAGCATCTGTTTATACTTTATAAGGAAACCGATAATATGATCTTTCGCGTGTTGTCGCACAACATATTATTTACAGTATAAAGTAAATGGACTATTGCATCATGCATATAAAATAAATTATAAGATGCAATCATTTGATCAATGATTCTCATTTCAAATAATGTTATGACATTGTTCATACTAAAGCTAGACTTTTAGTATACAATCCAACAGACTCCGGCGCGACGGCTCACATGACGAATCAGCCCGCTCAGTTGGACTCGCTCGTCCCGTATTCCGGTAAGGGTTCCGTTGTTGTTGGTAGTGGTGAAAATATCCCTATTTCTCACATTGGATCCGGTCGTATATGTCGTAATCTTGACTTATTGGATGTCTTGGTTGTTCCAAATCTTACTAAGAACTTGGTTTCCATCAGCAAACTTACTACGGATTCAAATGTTGAGGTCTTATTTACTAATAATTGTTTTACAATTCAGAATCCGTTGACAAAGGAAGTACTGGCTCAGGGAAAATGTGAAAATGGACTTTATGTGCTTGACAAGTGTGATAAAAGCTCCGCTCTCATTGCTGCTTTGCATCCTACTGCCTTAACAGCTAGTTTTGATTTATGGCATTTATGCCTTGGACATGTGTCTTTTAAAACTATTTCATTGTTAAATAAACAAGGACATTTATCTGTTACATCTTTATTACCCAGTCCTACTGTTTGCTCACCTTGCCAATTAGCAAAAATCAAGAAATTACCATTCCCTTTGAATGATAAACGTGCTTCTTTTGTTCTTGATATGGTGCACTGTGATTTATGGGGGCCATCACCTGTTACTTCTTCTGCTGGTTATCGTTATTATGCTTTGTTTGTGGATGATTATTCTCGGTTTTCATGGATTTATCCCTTGCGTACCAAATCAGAATTTTTTGAGGTTTTTGTTTGTTTCCATACACGCAATTTTCGCGTGCTATAAAAGTGTTTCAGTCTGATAGGGGCACAGAATTTACAAACAAGAGGATGTCTGATTTTTTGTTAAGTCATGGGATCTTCCACCGAATCTCATGTCCATATACTCCACAACAGAATGGTCGAGCTGAGCGAAAACATAGGCACATCACTGAAACAGGTCTTTCAATGTTGTTCCATGCCTCTGCTCCTTCTTCTCTATGGTTTGAGGCTTTCAGCACTGCTGTTTATGTCATCAATCGGCTTCCGTCAACCATATTGGACAACACATCTCCTTATGAATTATTATTTCATTGCGCTCCAAATTATGCTATCTTCAAACCTTTTGGTTGCAGGGTTTTTCCTTTTCTGCGTGACTACGCAGAAAACAAGTTGTCTCCTCGCAGTCGACCTTGTATATTTCTGGGTTATAGCAGTTCTTACAAGGGGTTTCGTTGTTTCGATCCTTCTTCCGCGCGCATCTTCATTACTCGCCATGCGCAATTTGATGAATAGAATTATCCTTTCACTGGGAAAGTCTCAGCTGCTGCTCATGATCTTTCTATCTCCAGTTTCTTAGAACCAGGGTCACTGCCGGTTGCTACTGCTTCAGATACCAAGTTATCTACTCAGTCTGTGGCTCGCCATCTCTATCCAGAACCAGATGTAGTTTTGGAGCCTCCTCATCCTGCCCCAGTTGAGGAACCACCATTGCCTGCCTCACCGCCACCACTTGTCAATGATACACTACCATATCATGCTCCTCCCCAAATAGATGAACCAGCACCTGTCATCCATCCTATACCACCTGCACCTCAGGCGCCTCCTGTGCCTACTCATCGCATGATCACTCGGTCTAAGGCAGGCATCTTCAAACCAAGATACCCTGTTGATCTTGCTTCAACAGCCTTACTCGCCTCTCTTGCCACCACTTCTGAGCCTCGTGGTTTCAAATCAGCATCTAAGTTTCCACACTGGATGGCTGCTATGCAAGAGGAATTTGATGCGCTTATACAAAATCAAACTTGGGATTTGGTGCCACAACCTCCCGCCACTAACATTGTTGGCTCCAAATGGGTGTTTCGAACTAAATTTCGGTCAGATGGTTCTGTAGAGCGTCATAAGGCTCGCCTTGTCGCTCAGGGTTTCACTCAGGTTCCTGGCTCCGATTTTCATCAAACCTTCAGCCCTGTTGTCAAGGCAACCACTGTTCGCACCGTTCTCGCTCTAGCTGTGCACTACAGATGGTCACTTCATCAATTGGATGTTAAGAATGCATTCCTAAATGGAATTCTGACAGAACCTGTATACATGGCTCAGCCACCCGGCTTTGTCGATCCACGTAGACCAACTCATGTTTGCCGCCTCAAGAAGGCCTTGCATGGTCTTCGTCAGGCCCCTCTGGCTTGGTTTCAAAGATTCAGCACTTATCTGAAGACTTTGGGTTTCCACCAAACTCAATCTGACTCCTCTCTGTTTTGTCTCCGAAGGGGAGGATCCCTCCTATATCTTCTTTTATACGTGGATGATATCATTTTGACAGGGAATGATAACAATCTTCTTCGGCAGTTCATCGACCGTACACACGTGGAATTTGCTATAAAAGATCTTGGTTCGCTGAACTATTTTCTGGGGCTTGAGGTTTCTCATTCGTCCGATGGTTTTTTTGTGGGACAGGCAAAATACGCTCATGACATTCTTGATCGAGCTATTATGTTGGACTGCAAGCCGGTCGCGACTCCTCTAGCCGCTGGTACTTCCCTCCAGAGTAGTGGCTCTCCATTTTCTGATCCTACTCTTTATCGATCTCTGGTTGGGGCTCTACAGTATTTAACTATTACGAGGCCTGATCTCTCTTTTGCAGTTAACACTGTCAGCCAGTTTCTTCAGTCTCCTACTGAAGATCACTTTCTTGCTGTGAAACGTATTCTTCGCTATGTGAAAGGTACGATTCATTATGGACTTCGCTTTACACATCGCCCAGACCTATCTATTGTGGGATACTCTGATGCTGATTGGGCCAGGTGCATTGAAACTCGACGCTCAACCTATGGTTATTCCATTTTCCTGGGTGGAAATCTAGTTTCATGGAGTGTTAAGAAACAGCCTACTGTGGCTCGATCTAGTTGTGAATCCGAATACCGAGCTCTTGCCAACGCCGGTTCTGAAATCATTTGGTTGAGTAACCTTCTCACTGAGCTTCATCAGCCGCTAGTCATGCCTCCAACTCTTCTTTGTGACAACAAAAGTGCACTGTTTTTAAGCCAAAATCCGGTTGCTCACAAACGTGCTAAGCATATTGACATTGACTGTCATTTCATTCGTGAGTTGGTCTCTTCGAGGAAGTTGCGCACTCAGTTTGTTCCGTCTAACCTTCAATTAGCTGACGTCTTCACAAAAGCATTGCCTCGTCCAGCTTTTGAACTTTTGAGGTCCAAACTTTGCGTTTGTTTACACCCCACGCAACGCTTGACGGGGGGTAATAGGAGTAAATAAGGAGTAATTATAGGATTTTAATTCTTTGTACATTTACCTTTTTTGTATCCACAAATTGTGGATCTTGTTGTAACAATATCCTATATATACATGTAAAACACTCCTCACCAAATCACGGTGAGATTATTCCTAATCTCGATTCTTCACAGTGTCGAAAGCCTTGAGGTCCTCATCAGGGTTGGCGGTGGGAACAACCTTGTCCTCAGCCTTGTCGGCGGCAGCCGATGCTATGGCGTTAACGTGGCGCTTGCAATATTCGATGACTTTGGATAGAATTTTTCCGATGAGGTTCGGAAGAGGGATAACATTGTCGGACAATCGTCCTCGATCATGTGTTTGATCGTTTGAGACTCGACGGCCACGGACTCCTCCACCTCAAAAACCTCACCATCGGAGCTACGCATGACTATCTTCTTGCTGGAGTTCTCCGCCGCGGAAGCCATGGACAGAATTGTATGTAATCCGTAGGGAGTAAAAACCGCAGGGGAGGGAATTCGAGAAGAAAGAGAATGTGAAAAGTGAAGATTAGGGATTTAGTCTTGAGTATAAATATGATTAATGGAAAGGATTAAATTAAAGGGTAAAAATGTCATAAATGGAGTGTGTTAAATAATGAATATATTGTCTATTTTATTATTTTGGGATACATTAAGTAATTGGGGTGCGATTAATAAAATTGGGGGTGCAAATAGCTGCTCACTTTTAAATATTACTCCCTCTCCATCCCATAATAAGTGTCTTACTTTTCAATTACGTCCGTCACACAATAAGTGTCACCACCCAAAAAAGGAAACTTCACATTAACCAACAACCTCAAAAGTTATCTTAATTTCAAAAATATCACTTCCACCTAACATAAATAACATACTTTAGGGCATGTTTGGTTGAGGGATTTGAGAAAAGGAATGGGAATGGAATCAAAAGAGTGTGTTTGGTTGATTGGTTTGATAGATGAACATACTTTAGGGCATGTTTGGTTGAGGGATTGGAGAAAAGGAATGGGAATGGAATCAAAAATGTGTGTTTGGTTGATTGGTTTGACAGATGAACAGTATTTTTCATTCCTCAGTTTTGAGGAATCCCTCATTCCACCCTAATTTGTGCACTATGCCTTTCATTCCTTCCTCTCAAACCCAACCCTCATTTATTAATAATAATATTTTAATGACATAAAATTTTATTAAAATTAAAAATGATTAAAATAATAATTTTCTGTTAATAATAACAAAATATTATAAAATAAAAAATTAATAGTAAAAAATATGAATTCATTTCTAAAGAATTTTATTTTAATCATACCAAATAACATCAATAGTTATGATACTCATTCCCTATCATCAACCAAACAATATAAAAATAAAAGACAAACCCATTACCATTCCCCTCCTCTATTACTGTGATTCTCATTCTGATTTCTTTCCGTATACCAAACGCACCCTTATAATTTATTTATTATTTAAAAATACTACAATATTCCTAAAAAGTCAATGAAGTTGGTGAAAAAAATAACTTTTCTTAAACTCCGTGCTTACAGTAACAATGAAAACAATTATGAGATGGAGGGAGTAGTATTTATTATTTAAAAATATAATATTATCCTCAAAAATTAATAAAATTAATTAAAATGTAATTTTTTTTAAAAATAATGTAAAACAGTAAAGATGAACATAATTTTGAGGTGTACGGGTATTAAAAGAAAAAATGCTTTAATCAAGTAAAAATGGTTTGTTTAAAATCTCTAATGAAATTAATTTTTTTACACAAATAAAAAGTAATATATAATTAATAAAAATGGATAACTATTTAATAAATTTCTTTTTTAAATGAATAATTGTTCATAATATTATATATATATATATATATATATATATATATATATATATATATAGCAGAAACTTTTCTTACTGTCGTGTCGTCTTCAGAGTGCTCTAATGTGACGTGTAATTTTCTCAATTTTTTGAATTTTTTAATACTTTTTTTAATATTTTCCTTATTTACTTTTAATTAACTTCCTTATTTAATATTTTCTTTTTTAAATAATGTGTTTCTTATATTTAATAATGATTATTTTATTTATTTATTTGGGTATCATTAATTAATTAGTAAATCTTTTAATTCAATAAATTAATTAATATAAAATTAAATCATATATATAAAAGAAAAAAAGAATACTTCATATATAATATTATCTCTCACCCCACCTATAAATAAGACTTTTTGGTTATTCATTCTAAATACTCACATTCGATTCTCCAAGAGGAATAGGAGCTTTCTTCAAGTTCCTCTTGAGAATTGATTTATAAAAGTATAAAAATTTATTTCGATAGAGTGAATCAACTAGATACCTCAAAAAAATCGATTCAAGTATTCTTCAAAAGGAAGAAAACTGCAAGTATTCTTCAAAAAGAAGAGAACTGATTCAAGTATGCATGAACAGTTTTACCTCTTAAGAATCAATTCTTCAAGAGGAAGAGAATCGATTCAAGTATTCTTGAATAGATTTACATCTTAAAAATAGATTTTTCTAGAGTAAGAAAATCGATTCAAGTATTCTTGAATCGATTTACATCTTAAAAATCGATTTTTCAAGAGGATAAAAAACTTTAATCGATTTATATCTTAAGAATCGATTCTTCAAGAAGAAAAAATTTGATTCAAGTATTACCTCTTAAGAATCGATTCAAGTATTATTTAAAATCTACCTCTAAAGTATTGATTCAAGTATTCTTCAAGAAAAAGAGGATCGATGATTCAAGTACTTTGGAATCGATTTACCTCTAGAAAATAAGAGGTTAAAAAAATAATTAAAAGCTTAAGTTCTTTAAGTTAAATCATTATTTTATATCAAATAACAATAAAATTGAGTTTGTAAATATTTATTAATTTTTTAAATTTAGTATATTAATAATTATTTATTTACATATATCTTAACTATTAAATTATGACATATGAATAATAAAATTTATTTTCTTTAGTTGTTTATATAATTTGAAACTGCTAGAATTAAATAAAAAATAAAATTAATAAATTCATTACAAATTTATGAATATTTAAAATTATATTATATATAAATTAATTTTATTTATATTATATATATATATATATATATATATATATATATATATATATATATATATATATTACATTAGTTTCTTTAAAATAACAGTTAATGGAAATAGAATTATTGTTATATAGTTAATTAAGAAATACTAAACCATAATCATAAGTAAAAATTAATACTCTATTTAAATATTATTTATAATATATACAAATAAATTATTTAGTATAAAATCAAATCTTGTGTAGAAAAAATAATAATAAATTGAAATTTTTTATATATATAATTGATATTTTAATTTAGACAAACAGTAAAATTAAGAATTTATTACTAAGAGTTACATATTTTGATCATAATTGCACTTAAATACCACTACAAGAAACTGCAAGATTATCGACGAAAAAAATTCATCGGTATCATATAAAAAATTCGTCGGTAAACAATTTACCGATGGATTACCAATGGAAATGGGTTTGTCGCGAAAACCTGCATCGGTAATTTTTTAGCGATGGAATTTTAAATCCGTCGGCAATTACCGACGGATATTTTCATCAGTAAAGAAAGATTTTCGTCGGTAATTATTCAGTGTCAATTCGTCGAAAATTATAATATAGTGACGTTTTTACCGACGGAAAAATCCATCGATAAATTTAAAATTCAAAATTCAAAATTAAAATACATAATAACTTACCGATAAATTTTCCGTCGGTAATTTTACCGACGGAAAAAACCGTCGGTAAAATGCAAAATGTAAAATAATTTTTTTTCAATTTAATAAATCTTCAAAAACCACCTAATATAAATTCTTCACTCAATATAGCATTGAAATTCAAGTAGCTTCAAGAAACTTTTCAGATTTCTTCCTCACATTCAAACCCCAGTTAAATCTTGACTAGGCAAAAGTATACTAAATTCAAATTCTCATCAAATACATGGGATAAAACAATTTTCATGGAAGTCAAATATTTACTATACCCTCTGTCATCAATATGCTGAAAATTTTCCATCTCTCTAATGGCATCTCTATCACCCTGAAACTTCTCTGCAACTTTTTCAAGCCCATGAGTCAACAAGTGTTCCAACATAATCACAGTCTTGTATGATGCCCTCCAATTTCTACTTTCAAATCTTTCTAATCTACACATCAAAAACAAAAATAATAACATAACCATAAATGAAACATCATATGTTGAGAAATTTAGTTACACCTTTTGTGGAGGATCTCCACAATTCTCCAGTAATCATCCACCTCAAAGGCTGCCCTTGATAACATCTTCAGTGTTTGAGCATCAGGCCCTCCTGAATTCCCATTTGTAGCCTCTTCTGCCATTCTTCAAAAGTACCAAAAATCACAAATCAAAATCACACACACATTTACACAGATTAGATTATCAAAGTGAAAGTAAATATGTAAATGATGGAAGTTACAGCTGTGCTGGTGTAATATCAGTCAATGTCAATCTTGCAATTTTGATCTTTTCCTCGAGAAAGTAAGAGGCCTGTTTTTTGAATTCATGGAAATTAGGTCCACTCATATTGCCACTTCTTCCCATAATTGACATATTCTTGATATGATTCTCAAAAAGATGTTAGAATGAATGGAAACAAAAACTGGTACACCAAGAACACAGAAACCCTCAAAGTGTATCCTCTAATTTCTACAAATTCCCCCGTCACTACAGTGAAACTGCTCTTTAGTGATCTGTCACATCAACAAACTATCAATCTCAATAAACAAACAAGAATTGAACAGAAATTGGAAACCTATAAAATAGCAATGAAGCCATTAAAAAGAGAGAGAGATTAAAATAACAACAAAAAATCAAGAGAAATATATCATAGCCAAAACCTGCTGTTCTGTATTGAATATCTCATAAATAACCTAAGAACAAGAACAATTAAAACCTTTAGCAACAACCATGATCAGATAAAAAGTGCAAACACTGATAATCATCATAATGAGAAAACATTATTGTCGTGAGCATACTTGCATAACATCATGACGAATAAGTTCATGTCGCTCCTCCGGTTTGCTTAAAGGACTTTGGAAAAGTTCCACATGAATTCAAAATAAAACCCCAGAAAAAGCCGATGTAAATAAATAAATAAATAAGGAAAGTAAGCAAAAAGAAAAGGAAAATAACAAAACTAACAGTGGCTTCGTTGTGACAATGACGGCAAGTGAAAATCTTATCGCAGTAAGGGGCTCTAATTTTGCATCTTCTTCTATAATGCTCGCACCTAATACCACATCCAGAGAAGAAAATCGAAGGTTATCGGGAACTAATATACGAATTAAAGGAAATCACACGAAGTATAATTAAAAACTTGAAAAAAAGAAACAAACCCATGAAGTAATTTCCCAAAATCTTGAATTAATGATATCAATTCATCTCACCTACATATATGTGTGTGTGCTAATCCTTTTCTGCATTCAACCAACACAAGTTAAAATCTATTGTGCCATTTACTTGCATTATATATTAGCACGCACTCCTCTGATCTCTTCAATGGCAATGGCTTCTGCGACACTGATATGCATCATCAACCATGCAAAGAGAAACAACATTGTCATGTATCATAATCTTCTTAAACTTGATGCAATTATCATTTTGATGAAAAATGAGGTTGCACATTTTTTTTGAGAGAGAGGGGACTAATAAATTATTTCAATTGTATTATATTATAAAGTAACATTTAAAAAAAAAATAAAAATCAGGATTCTTTAAAATAATTAGAAAATATGTACATATATATATTAACTTTTTACATAATTTAATTATACGATACATTATCAAAAGTCAAATGTTATAATTTATTGCAAATTCTTTACATTGATGAAAGAAATTGTATAGCTATAAGAAAAAAAAGTGCTTAATTAATATTTTTAGGTTATATAACAGGAGTTATTTAATTATAAAATATAAGAATAATAATTAAATGATCCCTGTATGGGAGTTTCATACTTATATATATATATATATATATATATATATATATATATATATATATATATATATATAACTAATCAAACTATTATACAAAATAAACAGTCTCTTGTGTCCCGTGTGCACAAGGTACGCAAGAGTATAATATTTTTTTAAAAGGTACTCCTCCAATCCCGTCCTATTGTTATATAATTATTTGGGTGTTTCATCCTAATAGTTATTTTCATTTTTAGTACATGAACCCACACAAAACAATTAAAATATATCCATGGGACTCACCAACAATAATAATACAACTGAGTATATATTAGATATTATATCTCTCATTTCAATATACATTAAAAACTAAATTCTCGTGCAAAAAGTAAATGTAACTATTAGGAGGGACAGAGAGAGTATACATTTTAATTAATAGGGATATAATTTTTTTTATTGAAAATGTCGATTTAAATAGTATAAATGTTTGATTAAAAAAATTATATTTTTCTCAAATAATGAAGACTACGAATTACTATACCAAATGATATAACATTTAATATTAAAAAATACAAATTTATTAAAACAACACGATATCCGAGGGAGACGCATAATTTTGCCTTATACAAAATATTTTAAGATGAATGATTAGCGCGAATGAAAAATAATTCCAGATACAAGACTTGCTATCAATATCCATTTAATTTTGATATAAAATAAAATTATATTTATAATTTTATTTGAAAATCTTTTGAAAATACATTAAGGGAGCTTTTGGTTTATGAGAAGAAATCAAAATGAGAATCAAAATAATGGTGGTAGTGAATAGTAATGAGGTTTTTTTAAATATTATTGATTTAATAATAGGGAATGGGTATCATCATTTGATATGATTAAATTTTTTGAAAATGGATTCATGTTTTTTACTATAATTTTTTAATTAATAATTTTTATTAATAATAGAAAATTATTATTATAATAATTTTTAATTTTAATAAAATTTTATTTCATTAAAAATTTATTAATAAATATGAATTGAGCTTTTATGGGGAGAAATGATAGCCACACTATTCAAATTAGTGAGAAATGAGGATTCCTCACTTTTTAAAAATAAAAATTACCATTGCACTTTCAAAGCATTCAACCAAACACGTTTTCCTAATACCATTCAATTTCCTTACCTCTAACAACAGCCCAATAATATTTTTATTTTAAATTATAGATTAAAACTAGGGGTGTGAACATATATTGAATTTAATCGAAATCGTACTGAAATCGCACCGAATTATTTTCGAACCGAAAAAATTATTGACTTTTTGACTTTTTCCGAACCGAACCCATTTTTGGTTTAGTATGAACTTGAATATTTCCTATTTTTCCGTACCGAATATTGGATATAACCGAACCGAACCGTACCGAAAAATCGAATTTAAATTATGCATTAAAATTATATATGATATATTTATCTTATTATTCATAGTTTATACTTTATATGTTATGAATTAATTAATTTTACTCTACTAATTATAATGTAATAAATTAAAATTAGTTATAATATAATTACAAATAATAATTTAAAAATATATCTAATGCTCTAAATATTTATTTATTAATAAATTTCTAAAAAATAGGAAATAAATAAAATAATATGTTCAAAGTTCAAAGTATTATTTCAGAGAACATAATGAATAAAGTAAATAGTATCTCTTAATTCTAAATTCTGTCGTAAAATTAATAAATAATTATTATATTTTATATATTTATTTAATGAAGATAAAATGAAAAATTAAATGATAATCCATATTTGTGTCTAAAAAAATATTACTATTAGATAGACTTTAATTGAAATACACCTTAAATTTAAAGTTAAATGTTTTAAAAAAAATCTAAAATTATTAATTTTCTTTATCTTAGTACTATTATTTTAAGGACAACACATGAGGTCGTCTTATGTAAGACTATTTTATATTTTTTAAATAATTATCAATTTTTATTAAATGTGAAGCAGTATTACAGAAATCTTTTCTTACTTTTTAAAGTATTATTACCTTTTATTAAAAAATATATATATAATTATTATTTTTTATGTAATGTAAAAAAATCCATTTTCCCAAAAATCTGTTCCGAATCAAATTTCGGTACGGATTCAGTATCGAATTTTTCTTTACGGATTCAATATTGGATTTTTTTTTTAAAAAATTGTACCGAATCTCGATCCACACACCCCTAATTAAAACACCTTTTCCATATTAGATGGGGTAGGCCTTGTGCGAGATCGTCTCACGGATCATATTATGTGGTTAGATAAATAGTGTTGTGAGTCGAGTCTTAAAATCAAATTTCCTAAATTATATGAGTTAAGTATGGGGAGGAATAACTATGTAAATGAAATTGGTGAATGGATGAGGGGGATTTGGGACTGGAATTGTGTTTGGAGGAGAAATCATAGGGATTGAGAACTTGTTGAATGTGATAACTTGTTAGAATTACTTGGCAGGTACAAAATCAAACTTGGTGCAGACTATTGGAAATGGGAGCCAAACTCAAAAGAAGGCTACAAAATAAAGGAAGCATGTGAATTATTGGAAGGGAGGAAGATAGAGGCAGATGCAAACGTGAAAGCATACAAAATAATCTGGAACAATAATGCGTGTCCAAAAATCAAAGTTATGGCATGGCAACTCATCAAAGGAAGGATGGCGACTACGGTAGAGCTGTAGAAAAGAGGGAGTTTGCCACCAAATGGAGACACAGCATGCCCATTGTGTAGGAGAAGCGAGGAGTCAATTTCTCACTTGTTTTGCGAGTGCAAATACTCTATAGAATTATGGGAAGAAACTCTCAAATGGATGAAGGTGTGATGCGCGTTTTCTTTGCACGCAAAATTAATCCCCAAGTATTAAGGATATCAATTGCAGCTTAGCAAGCGACCAAGTGAATATCGAACCCAAAGGACGGCGTATTATCAATTTAATTATTTACTAAATTAATTAAGACAATTTAACAATTAAGTTGGAGGTTTAGAATTATTAAACTAATAAGCAAATAATTAAAATAACAAATACAATAAAGTACCACTCAAAGAATACGAAAGTGGATCAAGTAGGAGAATAGGTAGCTCTAGGATAATCCAGTTTTACTCATTAAGTTCCCTTCCATGTGTCGATGTCCGACTCTGCCTTGTGGAATATGGACGCATCACTAAACCATGCATATCTACTTTATAGACACAAGTAAACATGCGTGTAACACGTGTGAATAACCTCGGAGCAAGAGATATAATTTCACCCCCTTTCTAGGTACTATCAGTATCAATTATTTCCCCTAGGATTGGTACTCTAACTCGATATGATCTCCCTTTATAGGTACTATAAAATTATCCTCTTTATCCTACTTATTAACCCGAATTCAATTCAATTAATAAGTATTCATATAAGAAAGTTCTAATAAGACTTCGAAATCCCTTCACTTAGAATTATAACTTAAAACCCTGCTCAACAGTGAACGCACTCAACCAATAACCATGTTATGTATTCAGACTCTACACAACGATTATTGATGCACAAAATGACTATGAGTATGGATTAATAAAGCACAATCATATATAAACTATATCCACAAGTAGTGTTGTACGGAGTATACACACGGAAGTTCAATTAACTAGATAAAACCTTCACAACCCTAGTTCTACCAAAAAGGCTCTAGCCCATGGTGTTGTAGGAAACACACATGGGTGTTGGATAGATCTTACCCGGATGTCCGGAAAATACAAGATAAATTAGGAAATGAATAAACCCTAGATGTGGCGTCATCGCGTCCTTCTCGCTCTTGAATCCTCCTCTTGGTTCTCCTCTTGATTCCACAAACGAATCTTCAAAGTGATGGATGGATGGAGGAAAGGATGTGGTAGGGGGGTGATCCCCCCTTGTGGGGTGTTGTATGTTGTGTTGTTTTCTCCCTTGATTAGACTTTTTGGGGCTGTATAGACCTCCTTTTATACTTGTAATCACGTCTCCTAGGCTTGGAATGGGCTTTACAAGTGATCACACACGTTTTGGCCTCGAAAATACGGATTTGGTAAGTTCCCGAAGCGCGGTTCGACCTCCCAAACAGGTCGAACCAAACCCCTACAGGTCGAACCATGGTCGAACCACCCTTCTGGACGTCCCAAGTGCTTGGTTCGACCAGAAAAACTAGTCGAACCAGCATGTCGTGGTCGAACCAATTTTTCCGCCGTCTGGTTCGACATTGGTTCGACCTGATGCTCAGGTCGAACCCACCTGTCGTGGTCGAACCGGTCGGAATCAGCTTGCGCAGTCTCTCCGTTTCGCGAATAACTTTCACATCCGACCTCCGAATTGAGTGATTTTTGCACTCACGTGATCCTCTCTTCCTGAGCTTTCTATCCTTATAAAGAAATCACAAAAAATCCAAGAATTGAATATGTAACAGGCCATGGAATGTAGCACTGCAATTCTGTTCGGCACAGCTCGCGCGGCGTCACCTCTTTGCTCATAACTTCCTCGTTCGGACTTCAATGATGGTGTTCTTTACGCCAAAACGACCTTCTCTTCTGTGGCTTTCCAATCATGTATCACACTATGAGTTTTGAGCTCCAAAACAATACAGAATAATTACACAAGTTGGACGTGCGTTTATCAACATTCTTGTACAAATTGCACCTTTTCTCAAACTTGGCTCTTTTCATCCTTTTTCCACCTAAAACACAACAAAACACCTCAAGTGCACCTTATTCTCATATATATCGAATATAAGACACTTTTGCTCATATATGACTACAATATCAATCAAAAAGGTGTTAAATTGGATATTAAAACACGCTTATTTTCACTCTCATCAAACCCCCAAACTTACCCGTTGCTCGTCCCGAGGCAACAAAATAAAAATAAAGTGTGAGAGAGAGTAAGAAAATTAGCGGGGAAACAAGGACTATGATCAATACCCCATTCAAAATACAATTGTCCTCAACTTAGGTCATGCAACTCTTATCACGTGTAATAATCAATTCAAAGCATACAAGTTAAGACAATCACCACCAATTCAAATGCTCCATTGACATGTTCTCACGGAAAGTATATATCACTCGCACTCAAGCGTAAAAGATGTACACTTATGGGTTAAGGTGTTTACGCTCAGATTCAATTCAAGTGCATGCGTAACCATAAGCTTGCCAAATGTCTCAAGCTCTTCACCACTAAAAGTATGATTCAATAATGTGATCAAAAAGGACTTTTCTTTTGGATGTAATGTTGGCTCTTTGGTAAGGGTAGGAAACATATGGATAAAGTGACTCAATTAGTAGAGAATTAAAACCGGAGATCTTATGTACTGCAGATTTTTACACTTCAAGGCTATCCAGCTTCATGCTCTTTTAATTTTCTTTTCTCTCCTTTCCTTCAAACTCAACATACTTTTTCTTGTCTTCAAGCACATCCTTTTTTTCCCGAGGTACCAGTTTCGGGCAATACCTCTAACATCTTCGGGTACCAGTTTCGGGCACTACCCCTAAGCAACTTATTTTTAAGCTCATATTTTTATTTTTGCTCATAATCACTTGTACAGCTCCAAATATTTTATTCCTTCCAAACTCCATGAAAATCAATTCACACACTTTGACAGCATTTAATTCTCCACTAAATATAGGAATTTAAGGCTCAAATAGGATATCAAAGTGGCTATCTTCTTAGGTTACCAAAGAAATAATATTTTTAGGCTCAACGGGGTTAACTACGGATATATAATTATTTAGTAGGAAATTATTTGGCTAAGTGACTTATAAATTCAAGGATGGCCTTAGATCATCTCCCATCATCTAATACACATGTAGTTTCAAGTAAGACAAGAGGCAAGTTCTAGAATACATACACAAGAACGATACTCACCAGAAAAGAAAATATCATGTGATTATGTATCATGATCAACGAGGCTCAAAATCTCACATGGGTTTTTAACAAGTAACAGAGCACTTTTCATGGTAAGCAATATCCCACAAGTACACATAGAACTTCATACCACAATATAACTCAAGTACAACTTCCTTCATCAATTTCAAGAGCATATGAATTCCAAGACAATTTAAAAATAAGCTCACATGGATCACCACCATAAACACAATCCTTCCACTCCTATGAATTAAAAGCACATATAAAAATTAGAAAAAGGAAACGAGGGCACCTGATTTCTCCTTCAATGAATGCACGAGCTCCTCGAGTCGAAACCTCAATGTAGAACTCGTCTTGCCACCTAGTTACCCTTTTCTATCATCAAAGCTCAAGCATACTCATCATCACACGATTCATCAATAATAAAATAGGAGAACTATAAGAAAGAATTAATTGACTATGTAATAGACTCCACACACTAGAAACACCACTGAACACTAGGCAAATTGTAAAAAATCGACACATCAAAACCGATTAAAGTTTCAATATACCGCAAAAAATCAACTCCCCTAGCAAACATTACAAAGAAAATATTATATTCTTGGTGCTTCAATGAGGTAAGTACATCACACCCCCCCAAACTTAGTAAAAACGTAAGTTGAAACTAAGTTTGAAAAGAGATGTAATTGCCGATTACTAAGCACCTTAAATATAAAAATTTCTTACTCACACGAAAGAAATAAAGAAATAAAACGGAAAGGAAAGCCCCAAACAGGCGCTCATATTTAACGTCGTAGAGTCACGACGGATTACCGCTTTGTAGACTACTTGATCGGAGGACCGTCTTGTCGCATCCTCACCTTCAAATACTTTCTTTCCCTCTTCTTGTCTACACTCAACACCTCACCTTTCTTGGTCACAAAAATATGATCATTGAGATTTTCTTCCTCCCATGGCTGTCTAGACTCCTCCTTGTCAACCTTCCACTTAAATTCAGAATCACCTGTCTTAGAAAAATCAAGATTAAACAAGTTAGAAACCATATCAATGCTCTTGCATGATTGAGTCTCCATGGGCATCTTCATTGCATGATCAAGAGAGAAAACTACATCTTCATTATCCATTCGCAGTCTAAGCTTTCCTTCCTTAACATCTATCATAGCTCCAGCTATGGCAAGGAACGGTCGTCCCAAAATAAGGGGAATATCACCCTTATCATCTTCCATGTCAAGTACAAGAAAATCCACGGGAAAAACTAACTTATCCACTCTCACTAAAACATCTTCAATTAAACCCTTCGGACAAGTCATGGATCTATCCGCCAATTGAAGAGCAATATTCGTGGGAGTTAACTCCCCCAAACCAAGCCTTTTAAATATGGACAAATGCATCAAGTTAACGCTTGCCCCCAAATCACACAAGGCTTTATGTGCCAACCCTTTTCCAATGTCACAAAGAATGGTGAAGCTTCCCGGAACCTTTAACTTTGCAGGTAGCTTCCTTTGAAGGATCGAGCTGCAATTCTCTGATAGGTTCACCGTCTCCACTCCGTTCAAGCTTCTCTTCTTTGATATAATATTCTTGAGGAATCGGGCATAGTATGGCATCTCCATGATTGCTTCAGAGAAATGAATGTTCAAGCTTACTTTGCTCATGACATCGTGAAACCTCTTGAACTTTTCTTCCAATCCCTTCTCGGCCAATCTCGAAGGAAACGGAGGAGGTATCTTGGTCTTTGGTCTTCCCCATTCATCACGTTCAACCTCCTTCGCTTTATCCTTCTTTGCTCTCAATCTCTTTGCTTCTTCCCACTTTTTTTCCATTGTAAGCTCAGTATTCTGCTCATGTAATGGTATTGGAGTAGCATCAACATCATGCGGAGCATTCGGCACAGAAACGGGCAACTTCTGGATGGGTTCAACCAGGGTTCGACCTATGGAACAGGTTGAACCAGGCACGTACTGGTCGAACCTACCTTCTGGACAACGACTCTTTTTTTGAATTTGAGGTTTGACCTGGGTTCGACCAGTGTTAGAGGTCGAACCACTGCTCCCTAGGTCAAACAGCCTCACTGTATAGTTTATATCCTCCAGTTCGACCTGGGTTCGACCTGCTGGGTTGGTCGAACCATTACGGTCGTGGTCAAACCGTTGCTGTGACAAAACAGAGCACTCCGGATGAAGAGGTTCGACCATGGTTCGACCTGTATGCCAGGTCGAACCCTCTGGGTTTTGGTCGAACCGAGAATTTTTAAAAATAGAGTGCACTGCGTGATGAGGTTCGACCATGGTTCGACCTGAGTGCCAGGTCGAACCTTCTGGGTGTTGGTCGAACCAAGGATTAGTCATGTCCAAATTTGATCCCAGCCTCATCGGTCCCTCGTACTGCGTTCCAGACCTTAATGTGATGGCTTTATCTTCCAATTTTTGTGTCAATTGATTCACGTTCGCGGTCATCTGCCCCATAATCAAAGTAAGCTCGTTCATCTGCTTAGATAAATCTGCATGATCAACATTCATGGTATCCTCAAGATGATCAGTCCTTGCATCATTCTCAGCCATGTATCGATGGAAGGTATCTTCAACACTCTTCACTTCTTGCTGCTTCATACTAGGCCCCCTTAGTGTCAACTCTGTGATCTGCCTCTGCTGGAACTCTAGTAGCTTGTTGATGTTAGCTAGACTAGAGACGATCTCATCATCCCTATTCGGCTTCACCACTTGATGTTCAACCTGCGCTACTTCGCCAAGTACATATGATTCTCTATCTCTCTCTATTGGCCAGTCACGTGAATTCATAGAGATGTCTTCAAATAACTTTTCCGCTTCAAGTGCTGTCTTAGATAACAGCGCTCCTCCTGATGATGCATCACTAAAAATACGCGACTTACAATCCAATCCATAGTAGAAAATACTTATGTATTCAGCCTTAGACATTCCATGTTGTGGACACCTCCTGAGCATATCTTTAAACCTATCCCACGCCTCATCAAATTTCTCACCCTGATTCATAACAAATCGGGTGATCTTTTGCCTCATCCTTAAGATCCTTGAGGGTGGCATGTATCTCTCCAAGAACTTCTGCTGCAGTTGGTCCCATGTATTGCAATCGGCTGGATCAAGGGTCTCATACCAAGCTTTCGCCTTATTAATTAAAGAGAACTTGAATAAGGCGATCCGCCTAGTATTATCATTCGCTCCACTGCCCTTTTGAGTGTTTGCATAACCAAGAAATCTTTGGAGATGCTGATATGGATCTTCAAAACAACCTCCAGAAAAAGGATTATTCTCTACCATGTTAATAAGAGCGGGATGTATCCCAAAATCATCATCTTCCCCCCTTGCTCCTATCAACCCCATGTTGACATTCCCAAAGTTCGTGAAAATTTCACGAATGGAAACATTATCCGGATTCTGCCTTGCTCCAGCCATGTTTAGATCAATGTGTTATTCCTTCTTTTCCTTCCTCTCCTTTTACAAGCGCACAAGTAACTCGAAAAAATTTAAAGTTAGATAGAAATAAATAATCACAAATAAAAAAAAAGAAAAAAAATCTTAATCAATTAGAAATAATAAAATCAATAATAACAGCCGTCCCCGGCAACGACGCCAAGAAATTGATGCGTGTTTTCTTTGCACGCAAAATTAATCCCCAAGTATTAAGGATATCAATTGCAGCTTAGCAAGCGACCAAGTGAATATCGAACCCAAAGGACGGCGTATTATCAATTTAATTATTTAATAAATTAATTAAGACAATTTAACAATTAAGTTGGAGGTTTAGAATTATTAAACTAATAAATAAATAATTAAAATAACAAATAAAATAAAGTACCACTCAAAGAATACGAAAGTGGATCAAGTAGGAGAATAGGTAGCTCTAGGATAATCCAATTTTACTCATTAACTTCCCTTCCATGTGTCGATGTCCGACTCTGCCTTGTGGAATATGGACGCATCACTAAACCATGCATATCTACTCTATAGACATAAGTAAACATGCGTGTAACACGTGTGAATAATCTCGGAGCAAGAGATATAATTTCACCCCCTTTCTAGGTACTATCAGTATCAATTATTTTCCCCTAGGATTGGTACTCTAACTCGATATGATCTCCCTTTATAGGTACTATAAAATTATCCTCTTTATCCTACTTATTAACCCGAATTCAATTCAATTAATAAGTATTCATATAAGATAGTTCTAATAAGACTTCGGAATCCCTTCACTTATAATTATAACTTAAAACCCTGCTCAACAGTGAACACACTCAACCAATAACCATGTTATGTATTCAGACTCTACATAACGATTATTGATGCACAAAATGACTATGAGTATGGATTAATAAAGCACAATCATATATAAACTATATCCACAAGTAGTGTTGTACGGAGTATACACACGGAAGTTCAATTAACTAGATAAAACCTTCACAACCCTAGTTCTACCAAAAAGGCTCTAGCCCATGGTGTTGTAGGAAACACACATGGGTGTTGGATAGATCTTACCCGGATGTCCGGAAAATACAAGATAAATTAGGAAATGAATAAACCCTAGATGTGGCGTCATCGCGTCCTTCTCGCTCTTGAATCCTCCTCTTGGTTCTCCTCTTGATTCCACAAACGAATCTTCAAAGTGATGGATGGATGGAGGAAAGGATGTGGTAGGGGGGTGATCCCCCCTTGTGGGGTGTTGTATGTTGTGTTGTTTTCCCCCTTGATTGGACTTTTTGGGGCTGTATAGACCTCCTTTTATACTTGTAATCACGTCTCCTAGGCTTGGAATGGGCTTTACAAGTGATCACATGCATTTTGGCCTCGAAAATACGGATTTGGTAAGTTCCCGAAGCGCGGTTCGACCTCCCAAACAGGTCGAACCAAACCCCTACAAGTCGAACCATGGTCGAACCACCCTTCTGGACGTCCCAAGTGCTTGGTTCGACCAGAAAAACAGGTCGAACCAGCATGTCGTGGTCGAACCAGTTTTTCCACCGTCTGGTTCGACATTGGTTCGACCTGATGCTCAGGTCAAACCCACCTGTCGTGGTCGAACCGGTCGGAATCAGCTTGCGCAGTCTCTCCGTTTCGCGTATAACTTTCACATCCGACCTCCGAATTGAGTGATTTTTGCACTCACGCGATCCTCTCTTCCTGTGTATCCTTATAAAGAAATCACAAAAAATACAAGAATTGAATATGTAACAGGCCATGGAATGTAGCACTGCAATTTTGTTCGGCACAGCTCGCGCGGCGTCACCTCTTTGCTCATAACTTTCTCGTTCAGACTTCAATGATGGTGTTCTTTATGCCAAAACGACCCTCTCTTCTGTAACTTTCCAATCATGTATCACACTATGAGTTTTGAGCTCCAAAATAATACAGAATAATTATACAAGTTGGACGTGCGTTTATCAACCTTCTTGCACAAATTGCACCTTTTCTCAAACTTGGCTCTTTTCATCCTTTTTCCACCTAAAACACAACAAAACACCTCAAGTGTACCTTATTCTCATATATATCGAATATAAGACACTTTTGCTCATATAAGACTACAATATCAATCAAAAAGGTGTTAAATTGGATATTAAAACACGCTTATTTTCACTCTCATCAAGGTTCAGATTCTATTAAGCAACAATGTCCATGTGAACTTAATGCTATTTAGTAATTTATTTCAAGAAAAAGAGAGGAATAGGTTAGCGATTGATATATGTTCATGCATGGTGTGGGTAATTAGGAAAAGCAAAAACAATATAGTTTTTAAAGATATAGGCTGGAATCTAACGAAGAATATGGACCAAATAAAATCCCATGTATGGAGTTGGCGGATATGGAGAAAGAAAAGAGTGAAGTTAAATATCAAATACGATGATTGGTGTGGAGACCATAGCAATTTTATACTGAAAAATGGTTAATTATGAGTGATATGTTTGTCCCTGTAGTAAAAGTTAGGATAAGTGTGTTATCATTGTAACTTGTACTTATTTGTTTTAGGTAAATCTCATACCCGATAGCAATAATATTCTCTTTCAAAAAAAATAATAATAATAGCGGCTGTGCTGGTAACCCGTGCGAAATTTAAGCTCGCATATTCATCAACATCACTGTGCTCATATTCATCACCATCACTATACAATTAATTTAAAGGATGTCTTTTTCCTTCACTTTATATATTTTAAAATTCATAATTTTATTAATTATTAAAATTATAATAATACTTAAAATTAACGTGATCATAAAATTAAAAAATTGAAAGTGTCAGTCAAACATTCAAAAGTGATACTGATGAGAGTGAAAATAAGCTTGTTTTAGTGTCTAATTTAACACCTTTTTGATGAGAATTGTTGTTATATATTAGCACAAGTATTTATATTTGATATATGTGAGAAAAAGGTGCCTCTGAGGTGTTTTATTGTGTTTTAGGTAAAAAAAGGATCAAAATTGTGAAGTTGGGGAAAAAGTGCAACTTGTGTAGGAATGCTGAAAAATACACATCCAACTTATGTAATTTTGCTGTATTCGTGTGGAGCTCTGAACTAAACGTGTGATATATGGTTGGAAAGTCACATAAGAGAGGATCATTTTGACATAAAGAACCACCTAATCGAAGTCCAAACGAGAAAGTTATGATCAAAATGGTGACGTCACGCAAGCTGTTCCTACTCAGCACAACTGTTTCACTTTTCATGACTTTTTACACATTCAATGTTTGATTTTTTGTGAGTTATTTATATGGATAGAGTGCCAAGGAAGAGAGGATCGCGTGAGCGTAAGAATCACTCAAATTGGAGTGCGGATGTGGAAGTTATGCGCAAAACGGTGAGACTGTACATGCAGCTTGACCAGTAGTTCGACCAAGGCCTTCCAGTTCGACTAAACCCACTTTGGTCGAACTAGGACACAGAAATCTATTTTCATCGGGTTTTACACCCCCAGTGCATGTATTTTCATGTTTTCCAAGAAAAAGTCCATCCAAATTCCATAAGGAGAGCTTACAAGTATAAAAGGGGATGCAGATCACACCAAGACAATGCAAGACAATCATCCTACACCCCACAAAGGAGGATCACCCCCCAACCATCATCCACATCCTTTCCCCCATCCATCCATCACTTTGAAAATTCGTCTGCTGAATCAAGAGGAGAACTAAAATGAGGATTTAAGACGGAGAAGGACAGGATGACGCCCACATCTAGGGATTTTATCGTTTCCTAATTTATCTTATATTTTTCAGACATATGGGTAAGATCTATCCAACCCCCATGATTGTTCTTTGTAACATCATGGGTTAGAACTTTTTTGGTAGTCTAGGGTTTTGAAGATTTTATGAATTAATTGAACTTTCGTGTGTATACTCCGTACAACACTACTTGTGGAATTATTTTATATATGATTATGCATTTTTAATCCATATTCACGGTCATTTTGTGCATCTTTAACTGTTATATAGAGTCTGAATATATATCTTGGTTGTTAATTGAGCGCGTTCACTGCTGAACAGGATTCCATGTTATGATTCTAAGTGAGGGAACTCCGAAGTTTCATTAAAATTATCATATATGAATGTTTATTAATTGAATTGAATTCGGGTTAATAAGCTGGATAAAGATGTTAATTTTATAGTACCTATAAAGGGAGATCATATCGGGTTAGATTCTAGACGTGGGAAATAATTGATACTGATAGTACCTAGAAAGGGGGGTGAAATTATGTCTCTTGCTCCGAAGTTATTCACACGTGTTACACGCATATTTACTTGTGTCTATAGAGTTGATTTGCATGGCTTAGTGATGCGTCCATATTCCATAAGGTAGAGTCAGACATTGACATAGAAGAGAAATTAATGAGTGAAATTGGATTATCTTAGGGCTACCTATTCTCCATTCTTGAGTCACTTTCGAATTCTTCTAAGTGCTTTTATTTTAATTATTTTTTAATATTTTTGTTAGTAGATTAATAATTTGATACCTCAAACTTTATTGCTTTTGTCTTAATTAATTTAGTAAATAATTAAATTAATAATACGCCGTCCTTTGAGTTCGATATTTAACTTGGTCGCTTGCTTAAACTGCAAATGATATCCTTAATACTTGGGATTAATTTTGCGTGCAAAGAAAACGCGCATCAATACCTAAATAATAATAATAATAATAAGGGTTAATTCCTAAAAAATTTACCACCTTATTGGGGGTTTTCAAATCTATCATGACCTTCTATTATTGTCAATTTAATATACGATTTATTTAAGATTTTCAGTTCTATCACCACCTTTTATTTTTGCCAATTTAATACACGATATATCAAATATTTTCAATTATATTATAAATTTTATTTTTACAATTTGATACACCATTTATTTCATATTTTTATTTTCTTTATTATTATTATTACTAGTAATTGAACCCGTGTGTTGCACGAGATGTGTTATTTTTAGGGCAACAACTTTAATTAATTTTATGATGTTTGAACCAAATAAAAATTATTTGAATTTTATCTAACCTAATGTTATAATATTATAGTATAATGTTTTTATGGGAAAAACACTTATAAAACCTTGCAAGTCTGTTAAGTTGATCAATTCGTAAAAATTTACTAATATCTTTAATTCAACCAAACTTCCATTATAAATAATTTAAAAGACTCATCTAAAGTTTCGTGTAAACAATCATTTAATTATTTTAATAGGTGGCTGAGATTTTTTTGAAAATTTTAATATATTCAAATAATATATTTGATATTATTCTATTTTTTAATAAATATTATCTTATTTTTTTATTTGAAAAAATTATAATTATAATTATTTAATTATTTTAATGGATGGCTGAGATTTAATTGAAATTTTAGAATATATTCAAATAATATATTTAATATTATTTAAATTTTAATAAATAATATATTATTTTCTGATTTGAAAAAGTTATAACTATAATTATTTAATTATTTTAATGGGTGGCTAAGATTTGTTTGAGAAATAAATGGTCAGGATTTGTACTAAACTACTTCCTAATTTGAAAAAATCGTAATTACAATTATTTAATTATTTTAATGGGTGACAGATATTTGTTTTAAAAATAGATTGTCAGGATTTGGCCATCTGGAAACATTATGACATAAACCCTAAACCCTAAAACCCTAAATCCTAAACCCTAAACCTTTTGATGGTTAGGATTTGATTTATATTTAATATTATTAATTTTTAATAACTAATATTTTATTTCCTAATTTGAAAAAGTCATAATTATAATTATTTAATTATTTTAATGGGTGGCTGAGATTTGTTTAAGAAATAGATGGTCATAATTGGATTTATAATAATATATCTTATTTTCTAATTTGAAAAATTCATAATTATAATTATTTAATTATTTTAATGGGTGGCTGAGATTTGTTAAAGAAATGGATGGTTAGGATTTTGCCCTCGGAAAACATTATGTCTTAAACCCTAAAACCCTAAACCCTAATCCCTAATCCCTAAAACCCTAAACCATAAACCCTTTGATGGTTAGGATTGGATTTATATTTAATATTATTAATTTTTTAATAAATAGTATTTTATTTTCTAATTTAAAAAAGTCATAATTAAAATTATTTAATTATTTTAATGGGTTATTGAAATTTGTTTAAGAAATAGATGATCATGGTTGGATTTATAATAATATCTTATTTTCTAATTTGAAAAAGTCATAATTATAATTATTTAATTATTTTAATGTGTGGCTGAGATTTGTTTAAAAAATAGATGGTCAAGATTTATACTAAATTATTTCCTGATTTGAAATAAAACCTATGTTCTTAAAAAAATTTAAGAATTATGAAATAAACTTTATTGTTGGTAAAGATTTAATGAGATTATTAAAGTTTTAAATTAAATATCTCAATGTAATGTAATTTCACGAAGAATGAGTATATATTCTTGCCATATAAAATTATAAAAAAATTGGCATTTTTTTGTGTTTATTGTTGCTATATTAGTAAAAGATTTAATAAGATTATTAAAGTTTTAAATTAAATATCTCAATGTAATGTAATTTCACGAAAAAAATATTTATTTATTTATTTATAGGCCATAAAGTTGAAATAAATTTATTTTTTAATTTTTTTTGGTGTTTATTGTTGCTATTCCAGGCTTTGTTTGAATTTATTTTAGGAATTAATTTATTAAATTCCTAAATAAAATATAATAAATTAAAATTGATATTTTAATCATGAAAATCGAAGTCTTGCCATTTAATTGGACTGTGAATTTTATTTGCTTATAAATATATTTAATATTATTCAATTTTTAATAAATAATATCTTATTTCCTGATTTGAAAATGTTGAAAAAGTAATAATTATAATTATTTAATTATTTTAATGGGCGACTGATGAGCGTTTTCTCAACACACAATTAATCCCCAAGTATGAAGGATATCAATTGTAGTTTCGAAGATGACCAAGTTAAATATCAAATCCACGGGATTGATAAATATCAATTTAATTACGTTCTAGTAGATTATGACTATTTTGAATTAAACAATTGGTTTAAGTAACAATTTGAATAGCTAATAAATAACAAGAACAAGTAAATAATAGTGGTGATCAATTAAGATGATAGGTAGTTCGTCAGGCCATCCAGTTTCCTTTGTTAATTCGTACTTTCGTGTGTCGATGTCCGACTCTGCCTTGTGATTTATGGACGCATCACTAGACCATGCGAATCTATTCTATAGACACAAATAGATAAGCTTTTGACACGTGTGAGTATCCTCAGAGCAAGACGTATGCTCCACCTCCCTTTCTAGGTACTATCATAATCAATTATTTCCCGTGCACTTAGTACTCTAACCCGATTTGATCTCCCTTTTTAGGTACTATAAAGTCATACTCTTTATCCTACTTGTCAACCCGAATTCAATTCAATTAACAAACATTCATATAAGACAGTTCTAATAAGACTTCGGAATCCCTTCACTTAGAATTATAACAATAAACCCTGCTCAACAGTGAACGCACTCAATCAATAACCATGTTATGTATTCAGACTCTACATAACGATTAATGATGCACAAAACAACTATGAGTATGGATTAAAAACGTACAATCTTATATAAAATAAACCACAAGTAGTGTTGTACGGAGTATACACACGAAATACAAATTAACTCATGAAACCTTCATAACCTTAGAACTACCGAAGTGGCTCTAGCCCATGATTGATCTAAGAACAATCATGGTTAGATGGACCAATCTTACTTGAATCTCCAGCTGAATCTCTGTCACAGCCCTCCGGATGGATCACTAATCTCTTTTCTTCACTCCTCTCTTGTATCACGATGTCTCTCTTCTTCTCTCGACTGCATGAGCCTTCTTTTATACTTGTAATCACGTCTCTAGGGCTTGGAATGGGCTTTTCAAGTGATCTCACGCGTTTTGGCCTCGAAAATCCGGATAAGGTAAGTTTCCACGTTTTGGTTCGACCTCGTCAACAGGTCGAACCACTGGCCAACAAGTCGAATCCCAGGTCGAACCCTGTTACTGGACACATTCTACATTTGGTTCGACCTCTTGCACAGGTTGAACCACTCAGGTCTTGGTTGAACCCCAGGTCGAACCATGCTACTGGACAATTTCCGCTCCTGGTTCGACCAGCTGTCAGGTCGAACCCCCAACGTCGTGGTCGAACCCATCTTCTGCGAACTAGTTCGACCATGGTTCGACCTGATGAACAGGTCGAACCCTGGGTCGTGGTCGAACCCATCTTCTGCTGTTCCACAATGCTGGTTCGACCTATAGGAGAGGTCGATCCCTCCTCCATTAGGTCGAACCCTACTCTTTCCTTGGCGGTTCGCGTGGTCTCGACTTCGTCTCTTCGATTCTTCGCACTTCCACTCCGTTTTTACTATGAAAACCACTTAAATAGCTCCACTAACACCTGATTCATGCTAATTCACAATATATATAGGTTTTTCACCTATTTCCACCTCGAGGTTGGAGACAAGGGAGCACTGTGATGATTTTTTTGATTACATAGAAGAGATGTTCCCTGATGAGAAGATCATGACAGTGTTTGTTGAAGGAGCAGAAAGAGCATGCACAGTGGCTGCACAAGGGATTGATCCATGGTACGCGGATTATGTGAATTACATTGCCGTAGGAGAAATTCTAAGAGATCTCAACCAATACCAACTTGCAAAGTTCAAGAGGGATGTTGAGACATTTATATGGTATGATCCATTTGTCTACAAGATATGTATAGATTCCATAGTCCGTAGGTGTGTGCCCGGGATGGAGATGGAGAGCGTTCTTTATTTTTGCCATGCACAACCTAACGAGGGGCACTTCGGAGCTCAAAAGAAGGCAGCAAATGTACTTCAATCTGCTCTTCATTGGTGTACCTTGTTTAAAGATTGTGAGACCTATGTGGCGATATGCGATAGATGTCAAAGGATGAGAAACATAAGTAGGAGAGATGAGATGCCACTTCAGCCGAGCATTATTGTTGAGATCTTCGATGTATGGGGGATCAATTTCATGGGGCCTTTTCCCCCATATAATGGGTATCTCTACATTCTTTTAGCAGTGGATTATGTTTCTAAGTGGGTGGAAGTCATTCCCACTCGTGTGAATGATTCAAGGACTGTTTTATCTTTCTTAAAGAAACATATATTTGCTCGCTATGGAGTTCTTAGAGCACTAGTAAGTGATGGAGGTACTCACTTCATCAATGAGCTTCTTGAAAAGATGCTTAAGGATTATGGTGTCAAGCATAGGGTTACTACACCCTATCACCCTCAAGCGAACGGGCATGCGGAAGTCTCCAACCGACAAGTGAAGTAAATTTTGGAGAAAGTAGTCGGAACCAATAGGAAGAATTGGGCTATGAAGCTCGATGATGTTGTGTGGGGTTCTGGACTGCTTATAAGAAGGTGTTGGATATGTCACCATATCAAATTGTCTATGGGAAGCCATGCCACTTACCCGTAGAGATTTAGCACCGAGATTTTTGGGCATTGAGGAGTTTGAACTTGTCTTTAAAGGATCAAAAGGAGTTGAGGATAACTCATATCAATCAATTGGATGAGTTCAGAAATCGTGCTTACAAGAATTCGGAGATCTTTAAGGAAAGAATGAAGAAATGGCATGATTCAAAGATCTCATACAAGGAGTTCAAGTAAGGTGATGAGGTATTACTTTTAACTCTCGTTTGAAGCTCTTCGCAGGGAAATTGAAATTAAAGTGGATGGGGCCGTTCATTATCCATAGAGCCTGTGGAGGGAGGAGTTTTGAGCTTATGGACAAAGATGGGGACATTATCGCACGAATGGGCATCTTTTGAAGCATTACAAGTCGCCGGATGATGCTTGCATCGTCTTTGAAGATACCTTGCCCAGAGTGGTACCGTCGTGACTCTCCAACGTTAAACAAGAGTGCCTGTTGGGGGCTTTTTCTCCCGTTTTATTGCTTTATTTATTTTCGTGTGAGTAAGAAATTTTTATATTTGACGTGCTTATTATTCGGAAATTATATCTCTTTGCATACTTAGTTTCCACTTTAGTTTCTACTAAGTTTGGGGGGTGTGATGTACTTACCTCACATAGGGCGGAGAGTATAATTTTTTTCTTTGTAACGTTTGCTAGGAGAGTTGATTTTTTGTGGTATATTAAAACTTTAATGGTTTTGATGTATCGATTTTTTGCAATTTGCCTAGTGTTTAGTGGTGTTTTGTTTTTTTAGTGTCATTGCGGAGTTACACATGATTCTATATGGTTTAAAGAGGATATCTTGCTTGATTTATGGATATCTTGATACTTAGTGTTGTCCTAGAGTTGAATGTTGCAGGGAGAGACGAGAAGAGTACAAATTATCAAGAAGTCGGGTTGTTGTTCGACCATTACACAGTTGCTCGTTCAAGGAGAAGAAGTCGAGCAGAGGTCGAGCAAAATGCGCAAAACTTACAGTGGCTCTGCTCGACTTCGAGGGGGTGTTCGACCAGAGGTGCCAACTCGAGCAGAGGTCGAGCAAAATGTGCAAATCTTACTGAGAGTTTTCTCGACCAGACAGTGGTTGCTCGACTAGATCTCCAAGTTGAACGGAGGTAGAGCGAGACAGAGGAGAACAGGGGGCACGACTGGGCATGTTGCTCGACTTCCAACACCCGTTCGACCAGTTTATGCAAGTCGAACAGAGGTCGAGCGGAGTAATTTTAAGGGTAAAGCAAGGGTTGCTCGACTTGCACCCATTGCTCGACTTCACCAGTTAAGTCGAGCGGAGTCCAGAATCAGATTTTGAAGGTTAGTTTTTCATTCCGTACGACACATTCCCGTCACCCTTTCTCGAGCACCAATCCATAACCGTAAGTCCTTCCTCCCAAATTTTTTTCTACACCTAAATCCATCTTTCCACACACTTTCACATCCAAATTCAAGGGTTTGCAAGTCCGATTTAGGATTTTCACTCGAATCTTTAGGGTTTTCGCTGCTTTTCACCACACTCGCACCATGTCCAGCAAAGGTACTATTCCTCTCACTTTTTATTCTCGAATGGTGTTGCTTATCCTTATTCAAGATTGGGTGAGTGGATTTAACTTATTTTGGGTTGAATTTGATTGTTGAATTGTTAAAGTTCTTATTCGACATTGCATTCGAAATTTTCATGATTTGTTCTACGTTGAAGTGCTGAATTTTTGTGAAATTGATGTTATATGAAGTATGGGCTTTAGTTTAATTTCGAAGTATACATATGGGCACATTAAATTTGGGTGTTGTTATGGTGCAATTGAGGGTAGAATTTGAGCATGTTTTAAGTGTTGATTTGGTGAAATTTTGTGTGGAATTTATAGTATGTTTGTGTGGAGTAGTGTTAAGACTAATTGAACCTCAATATTCTTGATTGAAAGTGTTGATTTAGAGTGTAATTGTGATTGATAAACACTTGAAATTAAGTTGTTGAAGCATGTTAATTTGAAGTCTTGAGTAGGATTCGTGCTAGTCTTAAGATGTGTATACTTGTTATTCTCTTTTAGTATGTATTGAAGTATTATTCTTGTAGGAATAGAGATTGCTTCTTCATATATGAGGAAGGGACCTAAGTCGCCTTCGCTTGGTGAGATAGTCAAGAAAATGAGGATGGATAAGAAGAGGCCATCCGATTATGGACTGAAAATTCTAAATTGAGAGGAGAAGAAGGATATTTGGACTGCAATTGCACAGAAGATTCGGAGGACGCGGTATTAAGATGACCATGCTATGAGGGAAATGAATATTCTCACCGACATTCGTTGGATGTTCGATCAAGTGGGCATTACTCAGTTTATGGAGATGAAGAGATAGACATATTTTGACATCACTGCGGAGGTTTTGTGCACATTGAGGATAGAGCGTGGAGACCGATACCTTCCCTATGGTATTCACATGCAGATTGGCGGGCAGGAGCGGACTATGTGGGCCCGAAAGTTTAAAGAATTGATTGGCTGTGAGAACACGGTTGATATAAAGTATGATGATTTTAAGCCGGATGAGTTCTGGAGAGAGATCACAGGAGACGAGAGAGATATGACTCGAATTCTGCCAAGGTTGCTTCCATCCGCAACCCCGTGTTAGCATACATGGATATGATTCTGGGTAATACGATGTTTGCAAGATCCAAGGGGAGTTGTATTCCAAGGGGGAGCTGTACGTGTTATAGTGCATGCTACATGGAGTCCGTTTTAATGTAGCAGCGTACTTCTTTTATCAGTTTCACAAGTTCACGACTCACGAATTTCAGCGTGTGAACATTGGAGGGCTCATCACCTTGATGGCTGAGTACTATAGAGTTGATTTGAGCATGTACGGCCTATCCGAGGGGATCCGAACTTGATCTTGACATCATGTGTGAGGATGGGACTGATTGAGCGGCTAGATGATACTTGGATGTTCATCCGAGGAAAGAATCCTAGCACATTCAAGTTTCCACTGGTGATTATTGATCTTACTACCATTAGAGTTAACAACAATTTATTGATGAATACCACGGAGCACAAGGTGATCTCGAGGACGTGCTTGGGAAGAGGAGACTGGAGGCTCCTTGCTGAAATGCAGACTCATGGAATCGTCTTAGATGAGGACATGGTCCTGATAGGAGATCCGGTTGACTTTGAGGAAGAGCTGCAGCCACCACCCACTTTTGATTATCCGGGGATAGATATGCGTCTGGTGCAGCCTCAGCAGCCACAAGAGCAGGAGTTTTTCAAGCCACCACCACAGCCACAGCCGCAGCAGGATAATTGGGTAGCCTAGGATCAGTTTTATCGGGAGCAGTTCCGGTTGATGCACGAGCATTTCGCCACACTCAATACGAACCAACAAGAAATGAATAGGTAGCTGGCATTGGCGAATGATAATTATGCTACGCTTAACCTTAGATTGGGAGATTTGAATGGGAATTATGAAGCTCTTTATAGGAAGATCGATACTTTTCAGAGGGATTTCGATGATTGGCGCAGAGTTGAGAGTGATGATGATGCTCCGGAGGAGTAGAGTTGTTATGTCTTTATTCTTTTCTGATTCTTCTCATCCCCATTCTCTTTTACACTTTACAGGAGGAGACTTTATTGATGTGGGTGTAGTGTATGATTCATGAGTGGGTGGCATGTACTTGATGTTGATTGGGCGATGGATTGTTGGATGTTTACATGGATTTGCTGTGGAATGTTTAGTGATTCATGTTATGCGTGTGCACTTATTTTGATGCATGTTGATTTGTTGATGACGAGCATGTTCTATTTTACTTGTAGTTCATAGAAAATTGATGTTGATTTCATGCTTTGAAGAGTGCTTAGGATTCTATTAACCATGTAAGGATTTGAGCCTTTTGTTCGTGCTATAAGCATGATAGTTTATTCTTGAGAGTCGTTTGTATACTCGTATTATAGAACTTGACTTGGAGTCTTGTTTGAAGTCTATAATTGATAGATGCTAGGAAATGATCTTAGACCATTGTTGTTGATTACGCCACTTAGCCAAATTTATCCTACCGTATTATATGATTATCATTGGAAGCCCCTTTTGAGCCTTTAAGCTTTTTCTTTGGCAAGCCTTTGAGAAACAACCATTTACCTTTTGAGCTTTGAGCATTTATTACTAGTAAAGAGTGAAGGTAAATGAATGATACATGAAGTTTTGAAGATAAATAGGAACGAGAGATTTAGTGTAATAAGAATCAAAAGACAAGTGGTTAAATCTTGCAAGGAATAGTGCCTGAAATCGGTATCCCTAATGCTAGAAAGGGTAGTGCCCGAAACTGATACCCTTATACTTGAAGAGCACCAGAATTAGTGTTCTACTGCAAAGAAAAGATGTTGATCCACGTAAAGATGGAGGAAACGCAAATTGAAGTGATCATAAGAAAGACGAAGGAGAAAAGAAGGAAGCTGTTGAAAAGCAATTCTCCAAGGTACTTCTTTACTAGTAATTGAGTTATTTATCTAAATTCTCCTACCTTTACCAAACCTATATGCAAGTCCTTTCCGATCCTAGTATTAACGTAGTTATAGATGGATTTTTGAGACCCGTGCCAAGCTTATGGTCACGTGAGTATATGAATTGAAATTGAGTGTCGATATTAACCATAAAATATACTTCTTTTACACTTGAGAGAGAGTAAACATTTACTTGTGAGCTAGATGACTTAGCACTCGTAGAAGTATTGTGATTGATTGATGTTTTTGCATGAATGAAAGGTATGATGGATTGCATGTTTTGAGTTGACATAATTACATGTGTTAGGATAGGTTGTGCTTGATGTCGTGATTACACTCTCTGGATTTATTTTGACTTTCGTTGTCTCGGGACGAGCAACATGTAAGTTTAGAGGTTTGATGAGAGTGTAAATTTACGTATTTTAGACTTTGATTTATGTGAAAATTGAGTACGATTGAGTCTTGTATTGAGACGAATCAGAATGTTTACGAAAAAATCACGAATCAGAGAATATAAGGGCTTTATGAGTGTATTTGTACAGGAAACGGATCGAAAGGGCTCAAAATTAAAAGACACGATTTTTGAGGCAATTTTCGAGGATTGCTTGACTTCCAGGAATTGCTCGACCAACATTACTTTGGTCGAGCGGAGGTGGTCAAGTCGAGCAGAATGCGCAATTCTTACAGAGAGCTTGCTCGACTTGGAGATGTTGCTCGACCAGCATCACTTTGGTCGAGCAGATGAGGTTGAATCAAGCAAAATGTGTAAACTTATACAGAGAGTTTGCTCGACCATTGCTCGATTTGGAAGTCTTGCTCGACTTGTCCAGGTGTGGTATAGCGGATTCTCGATGCTTCTATTTTTGGTAATTTCGGAGTTTTCTTACCAAATTTGATGTATGCCTCAAGTAAAAGCCCATCCTAAGCCCATAAGGAGGTTCCACAAGTATAAAAGAAGAGCCTTCACAGGAGAAAAAGGGACGACACATCATTCATCATCCATCCACCACCGAAACCCTACCATCGTCCGAAGGAGTCATGAAGAGAGGTTCGTCTGGCGCGTCAAGTAAGATCATACCAATCAACCATGATTGTTCCTAGATCATTCATAGGCTAGAGCCGCTCCGGTAGTTCTAGGGTTATGAAAGTTTTATGAGTTAATTGAATTTCCATGTGTAAACTCCGTACAACACTACTTGTGGTTTACTCCCTCCGTCCCCCAAAGTATTTCACACTTTCCTTTTTCATCCGTCCCTCAAAGTATTTCACACTTTACTTTTACTAAATTTGGTAAAAAATACATTATACTAATACTCACTTTTTACACATATCCCAATATAATACTTACTTTTTCACATCTCCCAAAAACTTTACACACTTTTTCCACATCTCTCAATAACTTTACACACTTTTTTCATTAAATTAACTAAAATATATATTCTCTTTCTTACTTTATACATAAAAATACAAAATTTTCTTAAACTCCGCGCACACCAATACGCGAAATACTTCCCGGGACGGAGGGAGTATTTTATATAAGATTGTGCCTTTTTAATTCATACTCACGGTCGTTTTGTGCATCATTAATTGTTGTGTAGAGTCTGAATACATAGCTTGGTTAATGATTGAGTGCGTTCACTGCTGAGCAGGATTACATGTTATAATTCTAAGTGAAGGGATTCCGAAGTCTTATTAGAACTATCTTATATAGATGCTTATTAATTGAATATTATTCGGGTTAATAAGTAGGATAAAGAGTATAACGTCATAGTACCTATAAAGGGAGATCATATCTGGGTTAGAGTACTAAGTGCACGAGAAATAATTGATACTGATTGTACCTAGAAAGGGGGGTGAATATATATATCTCTTACTCCGAGGATATTCATACGTGTCATACGCATATTTGCTTGTATCTATAGAGTGAACTTGCATAGTTTAGTGATGCGTCCATAGACCACAAAGTAGAGTTGGACCTCAACACATGGAAATAAAATTAATAAGTAAAACTGGATGACCCGAAGAACTACCTAATTTCTTACTTGATCACAATAGTATTTTCTCTATTGCTTGCTTATTTAATTCGTTATTTAAATTATATGCTATATAGTTTCGTAACTATTCCAAACCAATTTGTCAACATAGTCTTAGTTAATTAGAATATAATTAAATTGATAATAATCCGTCCCTCGGGTTCGATAATCATTTGGTCACCTATCGAGACTACAATTGATATCCTTATACTTGAGGATTAATTTTGTGTGTTGAGAAAACGCTCATCAGAAAATAAAGTAAAAAAATATTTTTTTAGAATACAATAATGTAAATCGTGTCAAAATTGAGTATATAATTGACTGGGTAGTAATTTATTTATTTATTTATTATTATATTAACAGTTCATGAAATTTTCATCTAAAAGATTATCACTTTTCTTTTATCAGGTATCACTTTTCATTAAAAATATTATACTTTTTATTTTTGATAAAATATATTCATTAAATAATTTAATTGGATATTTGTCACTTTTCTTTGATCAGATATTATTTTTTATTAAAAATGTTATCACTTTTTATCCGTCTTTATTTATTACTTCCTCCGTCCACTGTCAATCTATCAATTTACCATTTTTGGCCGTCCATCCTTAATCTATTTATTTACCTTTTTGGACTATGGGGCCCATTGTTGGGCAATTGGATCGTGCGGTTCAACGTGATCCGTTAGGATAAACAGTAAACAAATCAGCGGAAGCAAAATTAATTGTTTACCGTACTTCAGGGTTGATGTAGAGTCTGAATCGTTGCAGAAGAACCACCTCTAGATCTTCTGCTGTATATCCCAAGTCGAATCCTGCTGTTGTGTGGGCAACAATCCGCAGGATTCTCTCAATCTGTTCCTGTTCTCTCCTCTCAGTCAAATGAGGCTCTAACTTAGGGTTAACAGGAACTGAGATGACTTATATAGTTGGGCTACAGCAGGGACCAGGAGGAGAAATTGGGCTGGGCCTCAATTGAATTTAATTAACCAAGCTTAGCCCAAAGCTTTTAATTAAATCCAATAATAATAATATAGTCCACTAAAATATTATTATTGCACTACCCGTCCAATCCCAAATTATGTTCTGGGCTCCTTCTTATTATGAGCCCGACAGTCTCCCCATGTTTAAGATATTCAATGTCCATTAATTAATTAAGTTACTGACAACTCAAATTAATTAATATCTCATCCGAGAGTAGTACCACTCAACCTTATTATCATGCCGGAAATTAATCCACTTGCAAGATTTACATGATAAACCTTATGAGCTCCTCAAGGGGACATCATCAACCTATGACGGACATGGATTCCTTCTACAATCAACAGCACACCATAGATACAGCACTACTTCCCAACTCACCGAGTTTGTTGATTTAATACTTATAAATCTCACCCATTGATGAATCAAAGAAATACATACTGCCCTACGTGTCGAGGTTATTGTATAGGGATTAAGAGCACGAACTTCCATAATAACAGAGATCAAGTTCTTCTATAAGTCAGTATAAGTCGAACGATCTCAGGCGGTCCTACTCAATACACACGAGTGCACTAATGTGATTCTATAGCCAAGACAAGCTAATACCAAACCACACTACAACCATACCGATAGAGAGCCCCCGTCTATCTCAGTTGTGAGCATCTGTTTATACTTTATAAGGAAACCGATAATATGATCTTCCGCGTGTTGTCGCACAACATATTATCTACAGTATAAAGTAAATGGACTATTGCATCATGCATATAAAATAAATTATAAGATGCAATCATTTGATCAATGATTCTCATTTCAAATAATGTTATGACATTGTTCATACTAAAGCTAGACTTTTAGTATACAATCCAACAATCTCCCACTTATACTAAAAGACTATGCTGTCATGTCTTCTGCCATACATCTGATTCCTACTCCCACTACACGACCATAAAAAGCTCTCGCCTTAAGGTCCTCGTAAATGGATTTACTAGGTCATCATCCGATGCAATCTAGGCGACATCAACCTTCCCCTCATCATACGATTTCTCGTAACAGGTGGTACTCGCGCTCCATGTGTTTAATTGCCTTATGGACTTGTGATTCTTTCAAGTTTGCAACTGCACCAATATCATCAATGTAAATTGTGATTACCTTGGGCAAACTTAGAAACACTTCAAAGTCCATCATGAAGTCTCTAGAGTCATATAGATACTTTAGCTGCCTCCCAGGCTCCAATTTATCATCTTTCCATGATGGAGTCCGGAGTCTGAAATATATTTCTATATAACACTCCTCCACATTATGACTCTACTTCCTAAAATTAAACACATAACCTTCGAGGAGAATTTACTGCCGTCCAATCTGACTAAAAATCCGAATCTACGTAATCCACAAGAAGCAGTGAATCTGTCCAGTAAGTGTATATATGATAACCAGTCCTTCTCAGGCACTTCATATATATCTTACCACAGTTCATCATTCTTGTTCCGGGTTACGTTGATACGCACTGTTCATGCATTCAGCAAAACAGATATCCAACTTCGTTCATAGCATTCTTTAGATTAAGCTTCCTTATTCGCCGAAGCATAAGGAACCGCTTTCATCTACTTTATCTTCTTCTTGTGTCTCAAAGACACATTCACTTAGATAAATTTACATGCTAAACGAGTATGGACTGTATCATTTTATGAAACTTGAGATAAGCATAACATCCTTTCTTGTGATCCGTATTACCGTGATCAAAAGGATATTTTTGCCTTTCTTAAGTCCTTCATTTCTACCGCTTTATTAACCGTACCCATACGCCCGATAATACTCTTTCATTGTCTCCAATGAGAAAGATACTATTTACGTATAGTACAAGAAATACCACCACGTTTCCGTCACTCTTTACAACACACAAGACACATCCGCTCATTGATTTAAATCCATGCCACTGGATTACCTAATCAAAACAGATGTTTCACGATCTCAAAGCTTGCTTTAGTCCATCGCTGGACAATTTTAAGCTTACTATTAAAATGCTATTAGTACTTTGCAATGAATTACTCTGGTTGCTTCACATAGATGTTTTCCTCAAGACTTCCAATCAGGAAAGCTGTCTTGACATCTATTTGCTGTCCCTCATAATTTAATATGAGCAGCAATAAATAAAAGAATCCGGATCAATTTAAGCATAGCTACCAGCGAATATGTTCCCTCATAATCGAACCATTTCTTTCTGAGTACATCTTTTCGCAACAAGCTTTGCTTCTAAGGTTTTCACCTTTCCATATGATCCTCTTTTATTTCCTATGACCACTTCCAATGGCTTTTACACTATGTAGTGGTCTACTAAGTTCCCAGACTTAATTTAGAATCCGTAGATTCTATTTCAACATTCATTGCAACTTATTAAGATTCCGCATTTTTATCTTGTAGTGCTACGTCGTATCCGTGGGATAATGTCATGTTCACTAGGGATCAAGTCTCACGACTCTCCCAAAACATATATTTATGGGTTGTCATACAACCCTCCCACTACGACAAGGCACTACATGTAATTGTGTATCAGACGTGACACGCGTTGCAGTTTACTTGTGGTATATCCTCTTGTACACTTGGTACTTTTACTTAGTGTTTTCCTTTCACTCCCTTTAGAACAACTTATACATGGGCTTGTGATTTATTACATAGTCCTTTTTCCAAAAATCTGGTCATTGTGTTAACAATTACCCTTCGATCTTTTGGACTAAATAAATCACTATCCATTTTTCTAGAATATCCCATATACAGACAAACGTTTCACGAATTACTGTATCTAGGGCATATCCATAAAATGAATTTAATTATTCCAAATAATTCATCATCTATCTAATCATAACCATAAGAGCCTAATACCTTCTACCCACCACACCATTCAGCTGGGGCATGCCCGGTGTAGTCAACTTGAGATTTAATCTCAACTTCTGATTAATAGCTCCTAATTATCCTAAGAGGTATTTACCACCACGGTTAAACCGTAATGACTACCTCTTGCCTGGATAATATTAGGTTCGCTTGAATCAGAATGAACTAATTCCAACATATATATCTTTGGCTCTACACCCCACAGCCTTGAAAAAGCAGTTAATCATTTTTACTTCCAAGCAAGACTCGCAAGTCCGATAGTTTCCACTTCAGATAAACCTTACGGTCTATCGGCTATCAACTTTTGAATCCTACTTAAGTAAAATGAATTAGTCATAGACGCCAAATGTATGTTTAGTTCATCTCCGAAGGTTCCTTTCTCTTACTAATATTAGAAGATGCATTATTAATTACTATTTATTGCATCTGTGGGATGAACATGATTCAAGAGTATACTTTTTATCCGCCAACATACTTTAACGGATTATAGCCTCATTCCTCATTACTATGACCATGTCATTTAAATGAAATGAAGTATCCATCCGTTAATGCATAGAAACCGAAATTAAATTCTTTCTATGGAACGTACGTAAAGACAGTTTCTCATAATCAATCGTTTATTCTTATCTTGAGATAAATAAACTACTCCCACTGCAATAGCCACTACCTTCGTAGTTTTACCCATGTCATAACTATCTTATCCTCACTTAGCAATAAACATTTAGTGATTCCAGTATCTACACACTTCGTATCAGTAGATGCCATCACTAATCACGTTTAAACCATTAGTAAATAAGATATTAAACTTGTTCATATCATGATGAAACTGGCTTTCCTTTGCCACATGTTTTGTCAGAAGTTTCTCACCATATACATCCTCATGTAATTCAGGTGGAACTTACTCAAAACATCTAGGCAATTATGGAAAATAAATTGACTTAGGTTTCCCCTTCAACTTCTATTCCACATTATTCCAATTCATTCATCAAATTTTATCATGATTTATCACCTTTTTAAAATACTCAAGTCTCCGAAGAGTTTCATGAGACCATCATATTTCTATGAACCTCTCATCTCTTCACTAGAGATTTTAATAGGCATCATGAGACGTCCTTTGTGAGAATACACATGTATTTTCTTAAGCAGTAATTTTCAAAACCAAGATTCTTTTCTAATCATTTAATTTGGACAAGTAAATATAATGTCTTTTAGTTAACAATTAGTGAAATAAAACCATTCAAAATTCAGAGAATCACAAATAAATTTACCGATCAAATCTTCGAATTTTATTCTTTTATATTGATTCCCTCAAAACAATATAAAATAAAATTCACCGACATCTCAAGCACCGTGAGTCTGCAAGCCACGATAGTGTGGACGTTTACAAACCCGAACATTTACAAGAGAAGGTTTTACCCATTAATTTCATTTGTCAACCTCACTATATGACAAAATAATTAATAGTCGGTTCCTCTTTAGCCATGCAAATAAAAGCAGTGACTCCGATGGGGAGGATACTTATTATTTACATCTAAGTGTACACCATTATTTGACCCCAAGTCCGCGGCCCAAGCTTGTGTGCCTTACAGATGGAGAAGTACACACGCGCTCGGATAACTTCCTACAGTCATCAATTACAAGTTTGTACCAGTGAACCGCATATAAACTCATCCGATAGGGAGGAAGGTCTAAGCCAACGCGCAAGTTCATATGCATCACATTACAAACGTAATTATTTAATGAAGTCTGTTCCAGCAATCCATGAATAAACTCATCCGATAGGGAGGAAGGCTCTAATGCCAACGCGCAAGTTCATTCACATCGCTAACAAACCAATAATGGAGGCCGTGGGAATTAATTACCAATCCCCTCTCCCACTTAGTTATTTAACATCGAGGGTTTTAAACATGCATATAATATTTCACAAATAAAATATACATCTTAGACATGCTTCTATTAACAGCAATTTAAATAAATAAATCACATAGAACATGTCTTACACATATACAACAATAATTGATAATTAAATCAATTAATCAGTTATATAACATTAATTAATTGCATAAAATGTTGGATCAATTAAATAGGCCCAGCTGACCCAAACATTATTAGCATAAAATGAGCAGCCATTATTAAAATAATTAAGCCCATTTATCTTGCCAATTACAGCATTAAGGTCAAGCCCAATATTTAACCTGGCCCAACATTAACCCCACAATTAATTAAATCCAGCAGTAAATATAACCCAGCAGCCCATTATCCATTTAATTAAAATTGGGCCCAATAGCCCAAAACCAAATTAAAAATTGAGCAGCCTTATATTTATTACTGTATTGGGCCCTTTAATCATCAGCCCAAATAAAAATAGGGCCCTGCAGCCCAATATCCTTTTAATTAAAATTTTGGGCCCAAATAATTAAACCAGGCCCAACAAACAATCCTTAATAAAATTAGGCCCAATAACTCATGAATTAAAAAAATGAGCCCAATAGTCAAAAGCCCATCTTCATCATCGCTGCCCTAATCAGAAAAAGCCGCAGTTGCTTCTTCACGCAGCCATCACCGGCGACTTCAACCGGCGGACCTTCCCACAGTCACCGGAATTGAGCCGCGCCGACAGCCGCCTCGCTTCCTCGCTGCCCGTCCACCGGCCACCAGCCGCCATGGATTCCAGCCGCAATCGTCCGATTGCACACTCAGTAGTAGAACCGGGAAGGACTCACATACGCCGCTGTGAAGCTCCCAGCGCCCCGCCTTCTCCGACCCCGCAATGTTTCGTCGCGATCCGTCAGACTGTTAGATAGTGCGATTCCCGGTGGTCGCTGCCCTAGGCATTAACGCCGTCAGCCCACGGACGGGATCTGCTACGGATCGCGCCGCCCAAGGCCGCCATGGCCCAGCATGCCATCGATCGGGTTTCGCCCGATTTCCTTCGACAGCGCCGCCGCCAATTTGCTCAGAAGTCGCCGACGATAGGTTCGGAACACGCCTCAAAGGCGACCGGAACCTGTCTCAGATGCGATTGAAACCTGCCCCAGACATTCCAGACGCCGCTGCAATTAACGAGCGCCGCGCCTTCCGCCGTCAGTTCGTGAGACCCCAGAACGTGCCGACGCATCGCCAAGATCCGTCTGAGGCCGCCACCACCCAGTTCGTCAGCCCGCAGGGCATACCGCTGCCGTGATGCGACGCCATCAGCACCGACGAGTCCTCGATCAACCAACAGACGTCGCCGTCGTGCATGTCCAGCGCCGTCGTGACCCACCGTTTCATTTTCTGGGTTGGTTTTCCGTACTTCTCCGCCCCGACCACGCGCCGCCTTCACCGCCAGCGACCAACGCGCCGCCGTCACCGACCGAGCAGTGTGTGTGTGTGTGAAAAAAAATTACAGTGTACAGTGAATTCAATTTCAAAAAACACACACGCAATTTTTCATAATTAAAATTGATTATTTCCAGATTAATTAGCATAATCATATAATCAAAATAATTAATAACAAATCTTTGATTACAACAGCGATTATTCCAGATAAATTATCATATAATCACAACATACCTACGTCTCACGTTTCACCACGAAACCTCGCTCTGATACCAATTGTTGGGCAATTGGATCGTGCGGTTCAACGTGATCCGTTAGGATAAACAGTAAACAAATCAGCGGAAGCAAAATTAATTGTTTACCGTACTTCAGGGTTGATGTAGAGTCTGAATCGTTGCAGAAGAACCACCTCTAGATCTTCTGCTGTATATCCCAAGTCGAATCCTGCTGTTGTGTGGGCAACAATCCGCAGGATTCTCTCAATCTGTTCCTGTTCTCTCCTCTCAGTCAAATGAGGCTCTAACTTAGGGTTAACAGGAACTGAGATGACTTATATAGTTGGGCTACAGCAGGGACCAGGAGGAGAAATTGGGCTGGGCCTCAATTGAATTTAATTAACCAAGCTTAGCCCAAAGCTTTTAATTAAATCCAATAATAATAATATAGTCCACTAAAATATTATTATTGCACTACCCGTCCAATCCCAAATTATGTTCTGGGCTCCTTCTTATTATGAGCCCGACAGTCTCCCCATGTTTAAGATATTCAATGTCCATTAATTAATTAAGTTACTGACAACTCAAATTAATTAATATCTCATCCGAGAGTAGTACCACTCAACCTTATTATCATGCCGGAAATTAATCCACTTGCAAGATTTACATGATAAACCTTATGAGCTCCTCAAGGGGACATCATCAACCTATGACGGACATGGATTCCTTCTACAATCAACAGCACACCATAGATACAGCACTACTTCCCAACTCACCGAGTTTGTTGATTTAATACTTATAAATCTCACCCATTGATGAATCAAAGAAATACATACTGCCCTACGTGTCGAGGTTATTGTATAGGGATTAAGAGCACGAACTTCCATAATAACAGAGATCAAGTTCTTCTATAAGTCAGTATAAGTCGAACGATCTCAGGCGGTCCTACTCAATACACACGAGTGCACTAATGTGATTCTATAGCCAAGACAAGCTAATACCAAACCACACTACAACCATACCGATAGAGAGCCCCCGTCTATCTCAGTTGTGAGCATCTGTTTATACTTTATAAGGAAACCGATAATATGATCTTCCGCGTGTTGTCGCACAACATATTATCTACAGTATAAAGTAAATGGACTATTGCATCATGCATATAAAATAAATTATAAGATGCAATCATTTGATCAATGATTCTCATTTCAAATAATGTTATGACATTGTTCATACTAAAGCTAGACTTTTAGTATACAATCCAACAATCTCCCACTTATACTAAAAGACTATGCTGTCATGTCTTCTGCCATACATCTGATTCCTACTCCCACTACACGACCATAAAAAGCTCTCGCCTTAAGGTCCTCGTAAATGGATTTACTAGGTCATCATCCGATGCAATCTAGGCGACATCAACCTTCCCCTCATCATACGATTTCTCGTAACAGGTGGTACTCGCGCTCCATGTGTTTAATTGCCTTATGGACTTGTGATTCTTTCAAGTTTGCAACTGCACCAATATCATCAATGTAAATTGTGATTACCTTGGGCAAACTTAGAAACACTTCAAAGTCCATCATGAAGTCTCTAGAGTCATATAGATACTTTAGCTGCCTCCCAGGCTCCAATTTATCATCTTTCCATGATGGAGTCCGGAGTCTGAAATATATTTCTATATAACACTCCTCCACATTATGACTCTACTTCCTAAAATTAAACACATAACCTTCGAGGAGAATTTACTGCCGTCCAATCTGACTAAAAATCCGAATCTACGTAATCCACAAGAAGCAGTGAATCTGTCCAGTAAGTGTATATATGATAACCAGTCCTTCTCAGGCACTTCATATATATCTTACCACAGTTCATCATTCTTGTTCCGGGTTACGTTGATACGCACTGTTCATGCATTCAGCAAAACAGATATCCAACTTCGTTCATAGCATTCTTTAGATTAAGCTTCCTTATTCGCCGAAGCATAAGGAACCGCTTTCATCTACTTTATCTTCTTCTTGTGTCTCAAAGACACATTCACTTAGATAAATTTACATGCTAAACGAGTATGGACTGTATCATTTTATGAAACTTGAGATAAGCATAACATCCTTTCTTGTGATCCGTATTACCGTGATCAAAAGGATATTTTTGCCTTTCTTAAGTCCTTCATTTCTACCGCTTTATTAACCGTACCCATACGCCCGATAATACTCTTTCATTGTCTCCAATGAGAAAGATACTATTTACGTATAGTACAAGAAATACCACTACGTTTCCGTCACTCTTTACAACACACAAGACACATCCGCTCATTGATTTAAATCCATGCCACTGGATTACCTAATCAAAACAGATGTTTCACGATCTCAAAGCTTGCTTTAGTCCATCGCTGGACAATTTTAAGCTTACTATTAAAATGCTATTAGTACTTTGCAATGAATTACTCTGGTTGCTTCACATAGATGTTTTCCTCAAGACTTCCAATCAGGAAAGCTGTCTTGACATCTATTTGCTGTCCCTCATAATTTAATATGAGCAGCAATAAATAAAAGAATCCGGATCAATTTAAGCATAGCTACCAGCGAATATGTTCCCTCATAATCGAACCATTTCTTTCTGAGTACATCTTTTCGCAACAAGCTTTGCTTCTAAGGTTTTCACCTTTCCATATGATCCTCTTTTATTTCCTATGACCACTTCCAATGGCTTTTACACTATGTAGTGGTCTACTAAGTTCCCAGACTTAATTTAGAATCCGTAGATTCTATTTCAACATTCATTGCAACTTATTAAGATTCCGCATTTTTATCTTGTAGTGCTACGTCGTATCCGTGGGATAATGTCATGTTCACTAGGGATCAAGTCTCACGACTCTCCCAAAACATATATTTATGGGTTGTCATACAACCCTCCCACTACGACAAGGCACTACATGTAATTGTGTATCAGACGTGACACGCGTTGCAGTTTACTTGTGGTATATCCTCTTGTACACTTGGTACTTTTACTTAGTATTTTCCTTTCACTCCCTTTAGAACAACTTATACATGGGCTTGTGATTTATTACATAGTCCTTTTTCCAAAAATCTGGTCATTGTGTTAACAATTACCCTTCGATCTTTTGGACTAAATAAATCACTATCCATTTTTCTAGAATATCCCATATACAGACAAACGTTTCACGAATTACTGTATCTAGGGCATATCCATAAAATGAATTTAATTATTCCAAATAATTCATCATCTATCTAATCATAACCATAAGAGCCTAATACCTTCTACCCACCACACCATTCAGCTGGGGCATGCCCGGTGTAGTCAACTTGAGATTTAATCTCAACTTCTGATTAATAGCTCCTAATTATCCTAAGAGGTATTTACCACCACGGTTAAACCGTAATGACTACCTCTTGCCTGGATAATATTAGGTTCGCTTGAATCAGAATGAACTAATTCCAACATATATATCTTTGGCTCTACACCCCACAGCCTTGAAAAAGCAGTTAATCATTTTTACTTCCAAGCAAGACTCGCAAGTCCGATAGTTTCCACTTCAGATAAACCTTACGGTCTATCGGCTATCAACTTTTGAATCCTACTTAAGTAAAATGAATTAGTCATAGACGCCAAATGTATGTTTAGTTCATCTCCGAAGGTTCCTTTCTCTTACTAATATTAGAAGATGCATTATTAATTACTATTTATTGCATCTGTGGGATGAACATGATTCAAGAGTATACTTTTTATCCGCCAACATACTTTAACGGATTATAGCCTCATTCCTCATTACTATGACCATGTCATTTAAATGAAATGAAGTATCCATCCGTTAATGCATAGAAACCGAAATTAAATTCTTTCTATGGAACGTACGTAAAGACAGTTTCTCATAATCAATCGTTTATTCTTATCTTGAGATAAATAAACTACTCCCACTGCAATAGCCACTACCTTCGTAGTTTTACCCATGTCATAACTATCTTATCCTCACTTAGCAATAAACATTTAGTGATTCCAGTATCTACACACTTCGTATCAGTAGATGCCATCACTAATCACGTTTAAACCATTAGTAAATAAGATATTAAACTTGTTCATATCATGATGAAACTGGCTTTCCTTTGCCACATGTTTTGTCAGAAGTTTCTCACCATATACATCCTCATGTAATTCAGGTGGAACTTACTCAAAACATCTAGGCAATTATGGAAAATAAATTGACTTAGGTTTCCCCTTCAACTTCTATTCCACATTATTCCAATTCATTCATCAAATTTTATCATGATTTATCACCTTTTTAAAATACTCAAGTCTCCGAAGAGTTTCATGAGACCATCATATTTCTATGAACCTCTCATCTCTTCACTAGAGATTTTAATAGGCATCATGAGACGTCCTTTGTGAGAATACACATGTATTTTCTTAAGCAGTAATTTTCAAAACCAAGATTCTTTTCTAATCATTTAATTTGGACAAGTAAATATAATGTCTTTTAGTTAACAATTAGTGAAATAAAACCATTCAAAATTCAGAGAATCACAAATAAATTTACCGATCAAATCTTCGAATTTTATTCTTTTATATTGATTCCCTCAAAACAATATAAAATAAAATTCACCGACATCTCAAGCACCGTGAGTCTGCAAGCCACGATAGTGTGGACGTTTACAAACCCGAACATTTACAAGAGAAGGTTTTACCCATTAATTTCATTTGTCAACCTCACTATATGACAAAATAATTAATAGTCGGTTCCTCTTTAGCCATGCAAATAAAAGCAGTGACTCCGATGGGGAGGATACTTATTATTTACATCTAAGTGTACACCATTATTTGACCCCAAGTCCGCGGCCCAAGCTTGTGTGCCTTACAGATGGAGAAGTACACACGCGCTCGGATAACTTCCTACAGTCATCAATTACAAGTTTGTACCAGTGAACCGCATATAAACTCATCCGATAGGGAGGAAGGTCTAAGCCAACGCGCAAGTTCATATGCATCACATTACAAACGTAATTATTTAATGAAGTCTGTTCCAGCAATCCATGAATAAACTCATCCGATAGGGAGGAAGGCTCTAATGCCAACGCGCAAGTTCATTCACATCGCTAACAAACCAATAATGGAGGCCGTGGGAATTAATTACCAATCCCCTCTCCCACTTAGTTATTTAACATCGAGGGTTTTAAACATGCATATAATATTTCACAAATAAAATATACATCTTAGACATGCTTCTATTAACAGCAATTTAAATAAATAAATCACATAGAACATGTCTTACACATATACAACAATAATTGATAATTAAATCAATTAATCAGTTATATAACATTAATTAATTGCATAAAATGTTGGATCAATTAAATAGGCCCAGCTGACCCAAACATTATTAGCATAAAATGAGCAGCCATTATTAAAATAATTAAGCCCATTTATCTTGCCAATTACAGCATTAAGGTCAAGCCCAATATTTAACCTGGCCCAACATTAACCCCACAATTAATTAAATCCAGCAGTAAATATAACCCAGCAGCCCATTATCCATTTAATTAAAATTGGGCCCAATAGCCCAAAACCAAATTAAAAATTGAGCAGCCTTATATTTATTACTGTATTGGGCCCTTTAATCATCAGCCCAAATAAAAATAGGGCCCTGCAGCCCAATATCCTTTTAATTAAAATTTTGGGCCCAAATAATTAAACCAGGCCCAACAAACAATCCTTAATAAAATTAGGCCCAATAACTCATGAATTAAAAAAATGAGCCCAATAGTCAAAAGCCCATCTTCATCATCGCTGCCCTAATCAGAAAAAGCCGTAGTTGCTTCTTCACGCAGCCATCACCGGCGACTTCAACCGGCGGACCTTCCCACAGTCACCGGAATTGAGCCGCGCCGACAGCCGCCTCGCTTCCTCGCTGCCCGTCCACCGGCCACCAGCCGCCATGGATTCCAGCCGCAATCGTCCGATTGCACACTCAGTAGTAGAACCGGGAAGGACTCACATACGCCGCTGTGAAGCTCCCAGCGCCCCGCCTTCTCCGACCCCGCAATGTTTCGTCGCGATCCGTCAGACTGTTAGATAGTGCGATTCCCGGTGGTCGCTGCCCTAGGCATTAACGCCGTCAGCCCACGGACGGGATCTGCTACGGATCGCGCCGCCCAAGGCCGCCATGGCCCAGCATGCCATCGATCGGGTTTCGCCCGATTTCCTTCGACAGCGCCGCCGCCAATTTGCTCAGAAGTCGCCGACGATAGGTTCGGAACACGCCTCAAAGGCGACCGGAACCTGTCTCAGATGCGATTGAAACCTGCCCCAGACATTCCAGACGCCGCTGCAATTAACGAGCGCCGCGCCTTCCGCCGTCAGTTCGTGAGACCCCAGAACGTGCCGACGCATCGCCAAGATCCGTCTGAGGCCGCCACCACCCAGTTCGTCAGCCCGCAGGGCATACCGCTGCCGTGATGCGACGCCATCAGCACCGACGAGTCCTCGATCAACCAACAGACGTCGCCGTCGTGCATGTCCAGCGCCGTCGTGACCCACCGTTTCATTTTCTGGGTTGGTTTTCCGTACTTCTCCGCCCCGACCACGCGCCGCCTTCACCGCCAGCGACCAACGCGCCGCCGTCACCGACCGAGCAGTGTGTGTGTGTGTGAAAAAAAATTACAGTGTACAGTGAATTCAATTTCAAAAAACACACACGCAATTTTTCATAATTAAAATTGATTATTTCCAGATTAATTAGCATAATCATATAATCAAAATAATTAATAACAAATCTTTGATTACAACAGCGATTATTCCAGATAAATTATCATATAATCACAACATACCTACGTCTCACGTTTCACCACGAAACCTCGCTCTGATACCAATTGTTGGGCAATTGGATCGTGCGGTTCAACGTGATCCGTTAGGATAAACAGTAAACAAATCAGCGGAAGCAAAATTAATTGTTTACCGTACTTCAGGGTTGATGTAGAGTCTGAATCGTTGCAGAAGAACCACCTCTAGATCTTCTGCTGTATATCCCAAGTCGAATCCTGCTGTTGTGTGGGCAACAATCCGCAGGATTCTCTCAATCTGTTCCTGTTCTCTCCTCTCAGTCAAATGAGGCTCTAACTTAGGGTTAACAGGAACTGAGATGACTTATATAGTTGGGCTACAGCAGGGACCAGGAGGAGAAATTGGGCTGGGCCTCAATTGAATTTAATTAACCAAGCTTAGCCCAAAGCTTTTAATTAAATCCAATAATAATAATATAGTCCACTAAAATATTATTATTGCACTACCCGTCCAATCCCAAATTATGTTCTGGGCTCCTTCTTATTATGAGCCCGACAGTCTCCCCATGTTTAAGATATTCAATGTCCATTAATTAATTAAGTTACTGACAACTCAAATTAATTAATATCTCATCCGAGAGTAGTACCACTCAACCTTATTATCATGCCGGAAATTAATCCACTTGCAAGATTTACATGATAAACCTTATGAGCTCCTCAAGGGGACATCATCAACCTATGACGGACATGGATTCCTTCTACAATCAACAGCACACCATAGATACAGCACTACTTCCCAACTCACCGAGTTTGTTGATTTAATACTTATAAATCTCACCCATTGATGAATCAAAGAAATACATACTGCCCTACGTGTCGAGGTTATTGTATAGGGATTAAGAGCACGAACTTCCATAATAACAGAGATCAAGTTCTTCTATAAGTCAGTATAAGTCGAACGATCTCAGGCGGTCCTACTCAATACACACGAGTGCACTAATGTGATTCTATAGCCAAGACAAGCTAATACCAAACCACACTACAACCATACCGATAGAGAGCCCCCGTCTATCTCAGTTGTGAGCATCTGTTTATACTTTATAAGGAAACCGATAATATGATCTTCCGCGTGTTGTCGCACAACATATTATCTACAGTATAAAGTAAATGGACTATTGCATCATGCATATAAAATAAATTATAAGATGCAATCATTTGATCAATGATTCTCATTTCAAATAATGTTATGACATTGTTCATACTAAAGCTAGACTTTTAGTATACAATCCAACACCCATATCTTCTACTAATACAAATAAAATATGGGACGCATACCCTCTACTAATACAACTACCTACTACACATAAAATAATAATACTTCTTAATCCACGTCCAAAAAGCAAATGAATACATTGAGGATGGACGGAGGGAGTAATAATTTAATTGGACATTTATCACTTTTTATTAAAAAATATTATCACTTTTTATCCATCCTATAAATTTTCATTAAATAGTTTAATGTGTATCACTTTTCCTTAATCAAGTATCACTTTTAATTGAAAATATTATCACTTTTTGTCTGTCTTACAAATTATTTATGAAATAATTTGATTTGAGTATTACTTTTTCATGTTTAAATATTAGTACTTTTTATTAAAAATATTATCACTTTTTAATTTATAAAATTTTTATGAAATAATTCATTAACAAGTGTATTATTATTATTATTATTATTATTATTATTATTATTATTATTATTATTATTATTATTAGGGTTAATTCCTAAAAAATACACCATTTTATTGGAGGTTTTCAAATCTATCACAACCTTTTATTTTTGTCAATTCAATGCACAAACTATTTAATATTTTTAAATATATCACCACTTTTTTATTTTTGTCAATTCAATAAGTGATCTATTTAATATTTTCAATTATGTCACAACTTTTATTTTTTCAATTTGATACATCACTTATTTCATAATTTTAATTCAATTCATATTTATTATTATAATTTATATATATATATATAAATATATATATATTTCAAACTGGTATATAATAATTATATATTATACGTACGTATTAGTATATTATCATAATTAATATATTATCATTACATAATATATACTACACGAGTTCTCGTATATATTTTAAATATATAACTACGTAATCATGTATTAATTGTAATCAGTATGTAGTATTATATTTAAAAACTTCAAATACGTAACTTATTATTATTATTATTATTATTATTATTATTATTATTATTAGGCAAAGACTTGCCTAGGCCCGTCTTTTTCTTCAAAAATGGTACAACCGGATCCCAATTGAAATTTGGGTTAAAATTATGCCACGTCAATAGTCAAATATCCAACCCAATTTTTCTCCGCTGAACCCGTCTTTCTTATCTTGTCTTCATCCTCTTTCTCTCCCTGACTTTCCCTCTCCCTTTCTCATATCTTTCTTCTCTTGTCTTCTTCCTCTTTCTCCCCTTGACTTTTCCTCTCCCTTTCTCACAAAGAGGCACACTCTTGAAAATAGCTTCCTATTATCTACTCCTTGCAGCGGCGGAGGATCTAAGCTGTGGCGTCGTTTTACCAGGTCCTCCTAATCAGACTTTTCCCTAAAGACATCTCGAAATTCCGATGAAGGCTCGTATCAAGGCAATTTTACAGTTTGATTGTTGTATTAATTTATGACTTCATGAGTTGGATTTTTCCTGGTCATTTTTTTTCAACTCTGAATTTTCACAAGTGTTTGCTTAGGTTGCTACTGTTTCATTTGACGTCAGCAAATTCTTTTGGTTTAATAGGCTCTGTATTCATTTGGTTGAATGATGTGAATGAGTCCTTTCTGGAAATTGACTACAGGGTGCAAGTGATCGGGATCAATGTGTTAATGGAAATAGGTCGTGCCTCCCAAACTGAGTTCCTGACATCAGCTCCCCCGTCTCCCCTTTTGATGAGCACCCATACGCTAGCTATGGACACACAATCAATTGCTCAGGAAAGCCTGAAAATATGAATCGGGTAGGCCCGATCACTTGTCTTCAGAAAGCAGTTTTCATAGTGTATGCGTTTGGTCCAACTGTGTCGAAAAATACTAATAATTCAGTTGGAATTTTGAGCTGCTAATCCTCAACCTTACCTAGACAATTCATCGAACAGGCTGCATGCAATAATAAAGCTTACTTCTTTTTATGCGCTCACGTTGGTTGAAAGCCTATAAAAGAAACTATTGGATTAAATCTGAGTATCCAACACGATGATGAGAAAAATTCTTGATCCATTCTTGTAAAAATATTAGCCTATATTTCCAATTTATTATATATCATACTCTCTATTTCAAATAGTATTTTACTAACAAATATCTTATTTTCATCATTTTCATCAGTTCCACCATTTTTGCATTTTTTAGAAATGATGACACTGCACAATATTAATCACTTAATTAATAACTTTATTCCCCTATTTTCATTGATTTATCCAAAATGACTATACATGAAGGTACATCATAAAAAAAATTATTTTATTTGATGACAGCAAATTAAATTTGTTTAATGGGCTCTGTATTCATTTGGTTAAATGATGTAAATGAGTCCTTTATGTTTTATATTCCTTGATTGGGTTTGCTCTCACGAGCATTTGTCCTTTTTGGGCTCCTAGAATTGTTTTGCTCTAAGGTAGATTGTTCTGCTGATGGTTGAATGTTTTCTAGCAGCTTGCTATTATTGCTTTAAGGATGGTCCGCCCTCTTGCTACATCTTTGTTTGATCTTATCTAATCCATTTTAATAGACTAAGTAATATTATGAGTCCGTCTGTTTGGCCACAACTTTCTAGATTTTTTTTACTACTTAATTAGATTACTCATTGTAATAATTTAGGTTACTTTGAATAAATTTTTGGATCACTCTTTATATTTATTTGTTAATGCTCTATTCTGATCTATTAACAATTTATTAGGTTACTCTTTTCTTTTAATTATGTTACTCTTTATAATAAATTAGGTTACTATGAACATGCTTTTGTCATTTATATTGATTTTTCTATGTTCTATTTTTATGAATATGATTACTTTTTTCTATTAATTAGGTTACTATGAATATGATTTTGCCCTTTTGAAAAGTTTTTTTCAATATTTTTTAGGTTACTCTTTTTAAAAAATTGGGTTTCTCTTTATAATAAAATTGGTTACTCATTGAATTTTTGAATTATTTTTTTTGTTAACATCTTTTAGGTTACTCTTTCTAATAAATTGGATTACTCTTTATAATAAAATGAGTTACTTATTGATGTTTTGAAAGTTTTTTTTGTCAACATCTTTTAGTTTACTCTTTGGGATTTATTGGATTACTCTTTATAATGAATTGGATTACACTTTGATTTGAGACTCCGATTTTCTAACAATAAAGTCTTTTTTTATAATGAATTAAATGGTTTACTCTATCAAAATAATTAGGTTATTCTTTATAGTGAATTGAATTACTCTTTAATTTGAAACTTTGATTTTCTAACAATAAAGTCATTTTTATAATGAATTAATTGGATTACTCTTTATGATGAATTAAATTACTTGTTGATTGATCACTCTGTAAAAATAATTGAATCACTATTTTATTTATTGGTTGGGGTCACCTGGAGAGGCTGGTGGCGATAGTGGCAGTGGAGAATCTAATGTCGTAAAGGGTGGAGGAGAAGACAGGATTTAAGAAAGGGTTTAAGAAAAAAAGAATTTGGAGAAAGTATTATTTATTGAAGGAGAAGACCACATATATTGTCATTTACAGCATTTTACTTAGGAATTCATCTCTTAGGGATGAAATTCAAATAAATGAGTAATAGAAGAAGTGGGATTTGAATCACCAAATATTCTATTGGTTAATTGATGAGAATAGAAATTTACGTCTTTTTGGTTTCATAATACCTTGTTTTTGTTAAGGGAAGGTCATATATTCGTGTCGGATTGCGTAGCTTATGTATTTTACATGATTATGGTGCTACTAATAGGTTTTATTGAGTTTTGAAGGTTAAAATAGGGTAGAAATGATGCAGGAACGAAAACGAGCAAGAAACATGGCTGAAAAGACCCAACTTGAGTTGTAACATGCAACTCGAGTTGCAACACGACTTGCAACACAAGTCGAGTTGGGGTCTGAAACGTGTCCAAAATCATTCAGAGAACTTACTAGAGTTGCAAGGTCCAACTCGACTTGCAAATCGAGTCGAGTAGGGTCACGAAGGCAGTCAAGTTTCAGAACATCGCAACACGACTTGACAGGCGAGTGCACGACTTAGCCACACGACTCGTGTTAGCTTACTCGAGTTACTTTTAAACGTAACACTGGTCGTGTTGCCAACTCGAGTTGGGTATCCCAACTCGAGTTGGGTTATTTTGGGCCAAAAATCGGGATTTTTAATCCCATGTGCATGACAACATGTAAAAATAGCCAAGCCAAGTCAGTTTCGTGGCCCATGGTATAAATAGGGATCAGAACACTTGGAGAAAAAGACCGATCATTCACCACAAAAACACATCGTGAATTCGATTCACGCACCATCCATCCATCCACTCACTCAAATTAAATCTTCCATCATCCATCCCATCGGTCCAGAGGAGGATTCTAGTGCAATTGAGAGAGCAATCCAATCGGAGAGACGGAGGAAGAATGCAAATCACGTGACATTAGGGTTTCGTATTCTTTTTTTATTTTTCCTTTGTTGATTTTGTTATGAATTTGATAGCCATGAGGGTTGTGCGTAATCTCATGGGCTAAAACACTTTACATTTCTAAGGATTGAGGGTTAGATGTAATTGATTTGGGAACCTAGACTAGTCTTGTGAATTTATACTGTTGATAATCCTTATTTATTCGTTTTTATCCAAACTTTGTCATACGTTTGTAACGTCTTCATAGCATATTATTGTTATTGCCCGTGATGCTTGATATGTTATGTTAGCTTGTGTGTATCTGTACTTGATACTATTTGATTGCTAGGGATTAAAGTAGTTTGCCAGTGAATACGATAATCCTAAGAGCCGGTAAATAGGGTACTTGATTATCTTAGTGGAACAATGCAATTAAGAAGTCAAGTAGGAAGTGAATAAGATTGAATATGAATTCCAGAGAATATATGCTAGATGAATTGGCCATCCGAAGGTTTATAAAATTCGCCTTATTAGTATCTAGGAAGGAGGATTAAAACTATTCACGCGTTATCTTGTAATGTTAAGCCATTAAAACAGTATGAATGAACAGTAGGACGTTTAGAAAACCAAATCAATTGCATTAAACCTGATACCTTAGAGCTGTTATTTCTCTTTTGATCAAACTTGAATAATTATGTTTGCTTCTATTTATTGTGTTAATTGTTATTTAAATTATTTAAGTTATTAATTCATCAAAATAATTAGAAATTGGTTACAATAATTCTAACTGAATAGTAATTAATAGTTAAATAAGTAGTTAGTTGTCTCAGTGGGAATGATATAATTTTAACTGGGGTACTTGCCATTACAATTGACATCCCTATAGTTGGGGATTTAATTGGAGTGCGCAATAAAAGCCTAGCAAGTTTATGGCGTCGTACTGCCGGGGACAGTAAATTATTTATTTGCTTTTGTTACTTATTTAATTAGAATATTTGCTTTAAAATTTAATTATTTACACTTTGAATTTTCTTGAAGTTGCATGCACACCAGGTCAAAGAAGGGAACATAAAATCTTGAATTTGATCTGGAGGTTGAAGCGTCTGCTAGAAAAAGGAGTGGAGCAGCAAAGAAGATCAAAGCACCTCCTAAGGCTGTTAAGGTACCGAATCCGAAGAAAAAAGTGGACACATCAGCACTTAAAGCAGTTGTAGAGGTAGAGAAAGAAAAGATTGAATATGAGGTTATCCCAGAAGAAGCTGAGTCAGAAGCTGATTCAGAAGTTGAAACAGAAACAGTAGTAGAATCAACAATTATGGGAGATAGAACACATGAAGATGACATTGTCATAAGGGAGACGTTTAAGTCTACCAATCTTGGAGGATCAGGCGTAGTTGGGGCCATTCAAGCTGATGAAGCGAATGACGTAAGGCCAGTCCTGATCAATATGGTGGAGAAAAACCCTACGCCGGAGGCATTTTCGATGAATCATACGGACATCTGAAGCGCTTCAACAGCTACATGGATACAGTTAAAGCCGCTGACTTTACTAATGACATATGGAAAATGAGGCTTTTTCAGTTTTCGTTGGTTGACAAGGCGAGGGAGTGGTACGACAAGTTGGCAGGAGACAGTTGCTCCAATTGGACTGAGTTGCAGCAGTTGTTTATGGATCGTTTTATACCACCAGGGAAGATTCTTGCACTGAAGCAAGAAATTAATCAGTTCAAACAAAGAAGAGATGAACCATTTGGAGAGGCTTGGGAATGATTTAATGATCTGTTGAGAAGATGCCCACAACATGGATTCAAAAAGTCTCAGCTAATCAGTGTCTTCTACAATGGCCTTGACAATGACTTGAGAGTTGGTAGATGCATCTGCTGGAGGAACAATTTTTGGGAAAACTTCGAATGCTGTTGAGAAATTGTTCGATAATATCTCCACAAACTCTAGAGATTGGCCTTTAGAGAGAGTACGTGGATCGTACATTCTTGATAAAGTTGCATAGATAGAGCAGAAGTTCTCTGAAGCTGACAAGAATGACAAAGTTGTCTCCCAGTTAGAGCAGATGAATAAACACCTGGTTACTTTGATATCAGGTAACAGTGTGGGAGGCAACCAAGGGCCAGCAAGTGATGATGTAGTAATGAATGTTCAGGGGATTGAGGATGCGAATTGGGCCATGGGACAGAGTCTACAGGGTTCAAGAACACCTCAAAATTGGCAGGGAAACAGGTACCCCCAAGGAAATTCTAATCAAAGGAATAACCAAGGGGGAGGCCCCAGCAATCAAGCAGGTCCCAGCACTCAAGGAGGATGGCAGAATCAGCAGAGGCATGAGAACTTTGCTTATTCAAATCCGAATAATGCAGTTCCTTATCCTCTAAACTTTGACCATGGAGCCAAGCCTGAAGAAGGGAAGCCCAATATTGATGATGTGCTAGCGAAGTACATGCAGAAGAATGATGCAGACATCAATAAGATTAACAACTGGGACATATCAAATGGGACAAATTTTTACCATGGTGAATTAGCAGCAGTAGCGATTTCAGAAAGGAAAGTTTTCTTCAGACATAGAAATCAACCCAAAGGAGAGTGCAAATGCGATCACTTTGAGGTCAGGGATGCAGTGTAGTCAAGAACTGATGCAAGACATGACAGAAATGAGAAAGTATGGAATAGAAGAAGAGAAAGGTCCCTTGGCCACTAGTTCTGCACCTGTTCAAGACAAGCCAGGATTGGGGGGTGACCAAATCGAGGCAAGTAGTGATCCTACAAATCAGACCGAGCTTAAGGATGCAGTACAACCCCAACTCGATACAAGCTCACCTTCAGGGTTCTCTACATTCCCGAACTCTGGAGTGAATCAATCTAATCAAGCCATCGCTGATAAAAAATGGCAGTGAGCGAAGAGGTTGAGAGAAATGGAAGAGGTTTTCGAGAGAGATAGTTTGGGACTTCCAAAAACAAAGGTACCACTTTCGTTTCCTCAAAGGCAGATGTCGAAGAGCTTGGATGAGAAGTTCAGGAAATTTACTAAAGTTATGAGGGATGTCCAAGTTACTATTCCATTTTCAGAGGCCTTGGATCAGATGCCACATTAGGCAAGGTTCATCAAGGAGCTCATCTCCATGAAAAGAAAGCTGAACAGTGTGGAGACGGTTAACCTAACGGAGAATTACAGTTCCATAATCCAAAGAAAGTTACCTGAGAAGCTGAAGGATCCTGGCAGCTTCATCATTCCTTGTGGGATAGGAAAAGGACCGTCAAGAAGGGCATTTTGTGATCTAGGAGCCTGCATATATTTGATGTCTTTATCAGTGTACAAGAAGCTTGGTTTGGGAGAGTTGAAACCCTCATCTGTGGCCTTACAGTTAGCAGATAGGTCGCTTACATACCCCGAGGGAGTTGTGGAAGATGTGCTGGTGAGGTATCAGATTTGGTTTTTCCTGTGCACTTTCTAGTACTTGACATGGAGGATGAAAAGGATGGCGCACCTCTTATCTTAGAGCGTCCATGAAGTATGAATGAATATATATATATATATATATATATATATATATATATATATATATATATATATATATATATATTTCCCGTTTCAACCTTTACCTTTACTTTTTGCACGTTGATTAAGGAGTATAATATTTTAATAGATAGTGAGTAGAAAGATATAATATTTAATGTAAAATGGGTAGATATATCAGTGTTGGATAATATATTAATTGTTTTAGATGAGTCTCATATTCCAAAAAAGAAAAACGTAAATATTAAAATGAGACGTGCAAAATAGAAACGTAAACATTAAAACAGAACGGAGAGAGTATATAAAAGCCCCTAATGGGGCACTTTATATTTTCCCGCTTCTCAACAGGTTTTTCAAGTTCTTCTTTATGCCCATATTTAGGTATGGTTATCCCTCCCATTACTTTGAGAATCCTAAAATCCTTAAATCATTCTACTGTTCCCTTCTCAATTCTCTGAAATCATTTTCTTCGAAATATGTGATGTGTGATGCTAGCACAAGTTCTTCTCCACCAATCTGATCCACCCATTCTCCTGTAAATTCCCTTTCTTATTTCATCCACTTCGAACTGTTCTTACTCTTCTCTTATCGGTAAATCTCAATCTTCTTCAGCCCCTTCTTCTTTCATTCGTGAACTTCATTCTCTGAAATCTCTATTGTGCGATGGAGTTGTCGTATTTTACATTCCCCATTTTTTCAGTCATTGCTGCCAATACACAATAACCCTAGAATCATCTCCATCAGATGTTGCTTCTACACATCGCCTATCAAACCTAAAACGAAATTCTCAGCACCAATGACCCAAAACGAACTTCTCTATCTAGAAGACGATTCGAAGATGAGCGGCTCATTTCAGTGAACAAGCCGCTCGAAATTTATTGCGAAAACATTTTATCTTCCGTTCACGATCTCCTTATATGCAAAACAAGGTTCGCTGATTTATTTATTATTTTTTTTTGGATTATCAGACTGAATTATGAAGGAGTAATATATGAAACATACTGTTATTATTGTGTGAACTGTTGATTTCGATAGACATAACCAGAATTTGAACATTTTTTTTTATTTTTTAATTTTGTTTGACTATCAAATTAACTCACTCCCGTAATATTTGCGTTCAAGGGATGAAATAATAATCTTTTGAATGAAGTTGTTCGTATGAAAAGGCGAGTGTAGATTATACATTTGTGTAGAAAATCTTGCAATTCATAATCAGCATTACTCAATGGTTGGTGAAGGCAATGTATCCTTCAAAATCCACTTGTTGGATTCTTTATTTCTTAGCTTTGTCTAAAACAGTAGGAAACAATTATTCTATTTATATTTTGTTGTTCTTAAATATTAATTTTTATGCACAAAATCTTTATAACCATTTTTTCTTATTATTTTTTCCACAAAATCTTTATGCAATAAATCATGCACATCTTGCGTTCTGATTCAATTTTTTTGTTCTTGAATCCCAATGGAAAGATCTGTATGATTCAAAATTTAAAAAAATGGTTGTAATTAGAATAGTTATGGGTGTAAATGCTATTACCTTTTGTTGCATGCTATGTGATGCATGAAGTATAAATTGTTCAGTTCTACTACATTACTTTCTTCAACATTTTTCTTCTTTAAATGTTTCTCTTAAACAATTATTTCAGCTTGCCTAATCTCGCTGCCAATTCAGAAGAATATCAGTTCGGGTCGGATTATGATTATACAAGTCTTAATGAGCTAATAATGATTTGATTTTTTTTGTATTTTGCTGAATAGTGGATCAAATTGGTGCTGATGAGATGTTTGAACACTCGCAATTGGTGGAGGTTACCTGGCCATGGACCTATCAAGCTCTTTGCTTTCATGTAGTTACTTTGCGTATGACCAGTGGGATATGTTGCTTCATATATTGTACAGTGGTTGGACATGACCTATCAAGCTCTTTGCTTTTCATGTGGTTACTTTGCTTATGACCAGTAGGATATGTTGCTTCATAGATTGTACAGTGGTTGGATCCCTTCTATATTGGTGCACCACTTAGTACTACTGCTTTGCTTCACGCTGGAATTGTACCGAAATGTAACCATTAACTATCTTATCCTCACCCTCATTTGCGAGGTAATTCCTAGCCTGTTTCTCTTAGTTGCCAATGATTGACTGTTTTTTAGTGTTTTTTCTGTCTGTGACTGTCTTTGAGTTTTTTTTTTTTTGTCTGTGATGCTATGTAATTCCTTTCTCCTAGATGTCTCATGTCTTGATTTCTTTGATCGATGTCTTTGAGTTTTTTCTGTGATTTCTTCTTCCTATTTTCTATATGTGATTTATTCTTCCTCCATGGAGGTTGGAGCTTTATGTGATGACTTGATTTCTTTGATTGATGATGTGTTGAGTTTTTTTATTGTGTCTTTGAGATTTTTCTATATGTGATTTATTCTTCATCCATGAAGGTTGGAGCTTTATGATCCTACATGGAGGTTGGAGCTTTATGTCATGATTGATGACTTGATTTCTTTGATTGATGATGTGTTTGAGTTTTTTTTTATGATGTTTTTGAGTTTTTGTATGTATGTCACGAGTTTTTTTTATGTATGTCATTTCCTTTTCCTATTTTCTGTATGTGATTTATTCTTTCTTCAATTTAGCAATAAAACGCAGAAAAATTTAATGAGAGAAACTAATAATGATCTATTAAAATTAACTTTTATAAAATATCACTTGGGGTTTAAAATCAAAATTGTTTCATATAAATTTACATTATTTAAAGTTGTCCTGTTTATGTCATGATTGATATCTTATTTCTTTGATTGATGTGTTTTTTCTGTATGTCATTTCTTTTTCCTATTTTCTGTATTCTTTCAATTTGACGTTTTCCTATTTTCTGTATGTGATTTATTCTTCCTTCAATTTAGCATGTAATTATTGATGTCTTGATTTCTTTGATTTATGTATTTCAGTTTTTTTATATGTGATTTCTTCTTCCTAAATGACATTTTCTTTTGAGTTACAAAATTAAAACATCAAAATTTAGCATGTAATGGTTGATATCTTGATTTCTTTGATTGTTGTCTTTTCGTTTTTTTATGTGATTTCTCTTTCCTAAATGACGTTACAAAATTAATTTTAAGTAATAGTTTAATGAGATGATTTGGATTTTATAAAAATTGAGGGGTAAGCAGACTCAATTCAAGAATTAATGAATGGGTTACTATACAATGCGAAATAATACTGTATTAATATCCTTGCCTAAAAAACTATTAAAAGACTAATATCCTTGCCTAAGAAACTATTAAAAGACTCAAATGTTATTGTGTTAATCTTAGAAAAAAGACAATGAAAAGAAGAAAAAAGACTTGCTAGAAAGAACAGCCTAATAATAGTTGATAATGGATAAAATATTGTTCAACACAATATTCTTATTGATGTACATTAAACTTGAGACATTCTTTCACGTTATTTTTCTTACATGTTTAAAGTAATAAGGAGCATTTTTCTCTTTTTATTTCCTTATTTTAGCAACCAGGTGAGCATATCAATCAATAAAAGGGAAATCTTTGCCATTAGTTTTCGTGCTTTATATTTTCTTAATTCCCTAATACTTTTGGTTTTGATTGTTTGACTTTACTGTTTTCTGTTGAATTCGAGCAGGTTTTAGTTTTGTGCTTTCTTTTTTTGTTTGGGCTCGACCTTTTAATCAAATGAGTTATAAGAATTAACTTAATTAAGAATGAGTTTTTATAACTCTAATCGAGGTCTGCAAGTGTTTGTTTATGATAGGAACTAATTTTCATTTCGGTATGATTTAATTTTTTTCTTTTTATTGTGAGTAGGAGATACATTTATAGCAGCACATTTTCTTTTTGGAGAAAAGAAAAATGATAGGTCGTGAGATGACGTTCTTTTTTCTTACATGTTTGGGTTCTTAAGGAGTATTTTCTCTTTTTATTTCTTTATTTTAGCAATTAGGTCAGCAAATCAATCATGAAATTGAAATCTTTGCTTTTAATTTTCGTGATTTATATATATAGTTTTATTTTCGTGAAATTAAAATAATTTCTTTATTTTCATGAAATTAAAATCTTTGCTGTTAATTTTTCTTGGTATTGTTGGGCAGGAGATATATTTAGAGCAGTATTATAGCAATGATAATAATTGGTGCTACCTTTGCTAAGTGTGTTGCTTATGAGGTGAGCGTCTCTCCAAGTGCTTAATAAGTATCTAGATATAATTTTATTTTTTATTTATTTATTTTTTAAAATATATGTTTAAATGGTTGGAAATACTTGGAGAGAAATTGACCATTCTGATTACTATCTTGGTCAATTGAAGGTGAAAAGCTAGGTTAGACGGTAGTTCCACCCATACATGTTTTTTTTTATACAAGTAGCAATACATAAAAATATTTTACTTTATTATATTTTATTCACGTTAGAGCAGAAAAATAATGATATTTAATTGTGTATTACATATCAAATTTAAATAATGTAAACTCTCTTAAACTGATTATGACAATTAGATTTAGTTAATCTAAGCACACATTTGGGATGTGTTTTGAACTTATGATGATATATTTTTATTTACATAATCTTTGAATTCAAGTCTTGAATTATTCGAATTTTGAGTTCTATAATGACAATGTGTATTGTGGACTTTGAATCAGTACTCTTGAATATTTACTTTTAATTGTATTGTCAAATCATAGATAAGCTAATAGACCGTGACTGCGTCGTGTTTTGCAGCCTCCAAGAGTATAAGCTTTTATCGACAAGGTGGTTCATTGCTCATTAATGGATATAGAAATACCTCTTTCTGATTTTTGTTGGGAGTATGTAAAGGTTGGTTAAGATTTCCAGTTAATATATTTCCTTTGTTTTTATTTATTTGTTTGCATTCACTTCACTTAAGTTTCAGGGAAATTTCAATCTCTGGTGTAATCTATTTTTACATTTAGATATATATTTCAAGACCTATTTCCTTTGTGTCTAATAAACTCAATTATTTATCCAAAAGGTCAACAATAGTGTTGTCTTCAATAGTTCACAGGAGATTAACTAATGTTGTTCATTCAATTATTCACAGAAATTCTGTGACACCCACATTGTCTTCATTCTTTTTGATAGCAACACTGGTTAAATATTTACCATCTCATTTTTTAGTTTAAGGATTTTTCTTAGGTTTCTGTGACCAATTTATTGAGTATATTTTGCTTATGTGCAGTTAATTATCGATTTAATTTGGGATGTAAGCGTCTATGTTGTTCTTGGTCCTAATTTTGTTATTGTACTTTAATTCAACTATGTAGGCACTCTCCATGCACTCAAAATGCGATGGAAATTTCGTCTCTATCAATGCCCGCCACCAGAGACTACACTTTCCACGGCGGCGAGTACCCTCCTCTCTCTATCTCCTTCGCTTAAAGTCTTTTCATTGCCAGAGATTGGTGTCCTGTTTTCGCTTTTTTGTTGATGAAGTGATGATCTCTTTCCTCTATCTCTCTACTCTCGAAGTAGCCTTATTGCTGTTATCTACTGGTACGCCGTTGTAGACCGGTGAGCTGTTCCTTTTCCCCTTATTTGTTTGCCTCAAATCTTCTCACAACTGCCTTTTCCCCTCTTTTTGATCTTCACGTTTTAAACTCTTTTTTCCCTCTAATCCATGGCACTTAGCTTCATGAAATTCGAGGACATACTGCTGTGTATAATATTAGTGATTTATGTTGATTTCATGATCTATTCATTATCTATATTCACACATTCCAATTTTCTCCAAGCACATTTGCAGTAATACTTCTTCTCATGTGCTTTTTCAATAATATGAGTTGTGTGATTCGTGATATAATTTTCTCTATTATACACCATAAATTCTTCAATGGCAACAATAGAAGACTGTTTCATTGATATATGAGATGAAGTTCCAACATTAAAAATCTCTAATCTCAGTTTAAATGAATTTTATTATTATTTTTTAGTTAGATTTAGCTGCAAAACCAACTATCTTACCAAAAAATTAAAACTCACATCAGTGAATATTTTCGAGGATCATATGAACGCTATTTTTATACTAACGAATTTGTATACTTAATTGATAAATGGTGGTTTGAAAGTATCTTATCCACGTAGAATAGAATAATTTGACTATTTATTTCTCTACTAATCTAATCAATTATTACGATAATTTTTGTTTGTTATATTGAAATTTATGTGTTTTCGTTTTGTGATGTATTTAAGTTTCTCAAAATCTTCTGTGATTTAATAATTTCTTAATATCTTTTCATATATATATATATATATATATATTGAGTTTAAAAATTACTCTAAATATTTTGTCTGTATACAGACTTTTAACAGATTATTGGTGAAGAATAAGTCCCGCACTATTCAAACAATCTGTTTGTTATGCAGATATACTTAACCGCCTCATAATAGTCATATTATGATTGACATCATGAACGCCTATTGTCACTTCTTTTTTGAAAGGGGTAACTAAATTCCATCGGTATTATTCCTTAATTATTCTTGTGAATCCTTTTACATGCCTGATAACATGTTTTGCATTTGATGATAGAAATTAATATTCTTGCATTGTTTAGGAAGGCATTACCAATTCCTCCTCATGTGTAACGCAATGTTAGATTCCAAGACATAGTTTTTTTTTTGTCGATGATCATAAGTGTTCTATTTTGATACCTTTGTCTTCCTTGAATTAATTAGGCTTTGCTTTAAAATTATATGCATTCATTACTTCATCATCTCTTAATTTGTTCATAGGTCAATTGGGATGTTTAAAAGGAAGAGTTTGATGTTGTATTCTATTATTATAAAATTGATATATCTTCGCATTGTACTCAAACACTATAAGAATAATAGTATTATGATAGTACTAAACTACTTTGGCATCTTTGTCACTGACTTTTCTAAATTTTGACATTTTTTAAAATTGTATTCAGAATCTTTTGTAGATTTTAATACCAAAATTGTTGGATTAATAAAATCTACTTTTATTATTTTAATTCTGGAGGTATAACTTCATAGATTTAAAAATTCAGGAGCCGCTTGATTACGAATTTGGAAAGAGAATTATTATGTGAATAATTAATGAGGGAAATGTTAATAGAAATGTATTTTGATCAAATAGTATAGAGTAGTCATTGAATCAAGAATGATTGCGGAATTTGTATTCACATTACTTCATTTACACTTCATTCATTTCTATCTTAAATTCTTTTGATTTATTATTTTGATTATAAATCATTACAAGCTTAGGCCACTTGAAGTCACATAAAGGTTAAACAAAGCTGCATGAAGTTGAAGAACAGAAAGATGACTTGAGGAGGCTCATCATGTCAGCACAAATTGGGTATTTTCTACAATTCCCTTTTCATTATCTATTTTTATTTGGAATTGGTTTACTATTGAGCTATTTGTATTTTTTGGATTATGTTTTTTTTTTTATCGGCTATAAATAGTAGTGACTTGGGGGTTGCAACAAATTTATTAGAAATTTTTTTTTCTTTTTAATTAACTAATCATTTAGTATCATTTTAGATTGTTCTCCATTTAACCTTCTGACTTGGAGAGTTCCGATTAGAAGGTAAATTCTTAATATTTTTAATGTTGAAAATTCTATCATTTCATTTTCATTTTGAATTGGAATGTTCGATTCACTATTGTGCTATCTATAATTTTAATTTATTTTATTTGGAATGGTTATATAGACAGTGTGGGTTGTAACAGATTTATTATATGTACTTCTTTTTGGTTATTCACTTATGATTTAGTATTCTTTTATAGTGTTCTTCTACTAACTTGCTTATATTTCTTGGAGTAATCTTCTTATGCATATGACTGCATATTTTTTAATGTATTAGTTTTGATTTTTGTGGTAATGCCAAGGCTCATCTGTCTATCCTTTATTTTCTGGGCTATTGGTTAAAACCTTGGTTTGAAAATTGATATTCAGATTGCAATGCCAAAAACCTGGCCTGATCATCCGTAACCTACAGGATCTTTTGTGTATTAATTATTGACTGTTCATTGCAGCCTTGGTGTACATATAATCTTTTTTGGGTAATTCATTTTCCGATTCAATTCTTATTTTTTCTATTCTCTAACTCATTAGAGAAGGGAGTTCACTTTCTAGGCTTAGGGGGAATTAAGATCTTTGCAAATAATTTATACAGACTCATTATGTCATCAATTTGCATAAACTTTTATCTTATTACCCTTATTGATTATAACAAGTTTTGCAAATGATTTTTCTTGAAATTTTAGTAATTTGATCTATTCGTTCATCTATTCCCACATGATTTATCAGAGTAGATTATGTCGTTGATGCGACTTTACATGGAACTTGGTTATATAAATATAAATGGATTCAACTAGTCATAAGCTCAGTACTGTCCTACTGGCCATGGCTAGAAAAAATGAGCAACCTTTGTATCTCTATCTCTATATTGTCCACATTGCCATTATTTGTGAATAGATTATTGATTGATAAACATGGTTTAACTTTTTTACTTTAAAAGTGTTATTGATTGTAATTTCAGGTGCTTTTGTAAAAATAGATTGTTGTTATTAGAGTTTTTGTGATGGGAATGCAACTAAAATGAATTTCTGTTATCAATTGATATGTTTGTTTTGAAGAGGTGTTTTTGTCGTGCAGCATAACCGATGTTCTCATGTATTTATTTTATATTTTCTCTGTGTATTTCCTAAATCCATGAGCATGTTGTGTGTGTAATTTCATCCAATTTGGTTTATCTTGATTGGTGAAATGCATGTCGTTGAATCTACATGGTTGATGGTTGACTAAAGAGCTTCAAGTCAAGAATGAGAATTATGATTGGGTTGTGATGGAATGTGAATTCAAAATATGAGAAAAAGAAAATGGAGACCCATTTTCTTTTCATGGTGCAATGTTGTCGTCTTTAAATAATATATGTATGACTCCTTTTCTTTTTTAAATAGAAGTAATATATGTTATAACAATTGGAATCGTATTTGCAGTAGAAGGCCTTTTCATTAGTTTGAATGACATGAGCATGCAGTCTTAATTTGAGGTTAACATTAAAAAAATCTACTTAAAAATAAAAGGTAAATGGTTGTCTTATATAAAATAAAATAAGATTTTTAATTGATATATACTCCGTCCGCTGTAGTAAGAAATAAGAGTTGTGTAGATTGACTTGAACTTGAGATTAACCTTTTAAAGGTATAGTTTATAGTTAGTTAACTCCAAATTTAATGAAAAAAATATACTTTGATGACTGTCATGACCTGTAAAAAACGAGAATGAGTTCTTTTTAGGCTTGATTTGTTTAGAGGGCATGTTTGATATGATCTGTATTAAGTATCATATATTAACAATTCTTAATATTTCTTGACAAAATTTATGTGCCTTCATGCTAAAAAATTAGCAAATATCTTAAATAGAATGCCATGATTTTAGCCTTTATTGTTTTTTGTTGTCAAACTATTATTGTTGATCAAGATCTATAATTTTAGCCTTTATTATTTTTTGTTGCCAAACTTAGTATCATGTAACTCCACACTATTGAGGTACTGAAGGAATTGGTTGTAAAAGGTTCTAAAAGTATGAATGTGAGATACAAAGATGAAGTAATATCTCGAATGAGATTTGCGATAGCCAACAAACTATGGGCTATAGAGAATTATTTATACACTTCTTATTACTAATGTAAATCTCACATTTTTCTACAATTATACTTCAGTTAATCTTTTGAAGCTTGGCATTGCTTAGTGGTATAAGCTTTTCTCTGTAAATAACTTTGATAGTTTTTAACGAAATTATTTTCATGTGTTCTCTTCATTTTCTTCAAGAGTCCACAAATTAGCTATAAGTAACTTTTGATTTTCTTCATTCTCTTCATTTTCTTTTTGTTTTCTTCAAGAGTCCACAAATTAGCTATAAGTAACTTTTGATTTTCTTCATTCTCTTCATTTTCTTTTTGTTTTCTTCAAGAGTCCACACGGTAAGTTAATAATTCTAAGAATGAATTCAATATCCTTAATCTCCAATACGCTCTAAGAATGTACTCATTTTAGTCGTGTCTTTCAATTTTGTATGATTTTTCTTATCTAAACATGATGAAGTGAAACTTCAAGATATGATTCAATTTTTTCTTCTTTTGCTATCTAAATAATCTATATATAGTCCTAACAAGTTTTCTGTAATTTTCTCGCCAATTTTCCTCTAATTAGATATTTTGTGATCGTTGGGAAGCAAATAATGGGTCAGTTTAATTTGTTTGGTATATTTTTTTCTTTTGGTTTTATTTATTTATTCGCTAAATTTATCTTCATTTGCAGAGCATGAAGAGACTGATCATGATGATTATGATTACTTTTTTGATGATGGTAGCAGCTATGGTTCTTACACTTTATTCGTGTCCTATCGTATTTCTGTAGCACCACTGACTTATTGTTTAAAATGATAAAGATGTTCTCCTTTCTAAGATATGGATTGTGACCTCTTATTTTAACTTCATGTCTGTCATGTACATGCCAAATCTTAGAATAACACCACCTAGTTACATTTGAGATAATTAACACTGTTTTTATTCAAATTTATAACAGACCAAATTTATTGGTTTTTTTTTGTATATACTAAGTGTGCTTTAACGTATAGTTGCTATTTGTTTGGTATATTTTTTTTCTTTTGATTTTATTCATTTATTCGCTGAATTTATCTTCTTTTGCGGAGCATGAAGAGACTAATCATGAAGATTGTGATGACTTTCCATGGTAGTAGCTATGATTCGTACATTTGTGTTCTACCGTATTATGTAGTACCACTAATTTAATGTTTAAAATGATCAAGATGTTTTCCTTTTTAAGATATGGATTGTGACCTCTTATTTTAACTTCACGTCTGCCATGTACATGCCAAATCTTAGAATCTCGCCACGTAGTTACATTTGAGATAATTAGCTTTGTTTTTATTCAAATCTATTGCACTATTGGTAATTTACTTCTTTTGTTCATCTATTGCATTACTTTCTGATTAACAATGAAGTGAAGCGGGTTCATAGTGTTCTGTGATTTTGAAAGTCCACAAGAAAAGAAAATTGGGATCCATCTTAAATATCCTTAGAGGCACATTTGAATTTGACCCTTCTTGGGGTCTTAGACTTCTTTTATGTTTCTATTTAATTAAAAATAAATAAAAAATGTAGTGTGCCAGTTTTTATATTCTCTTAAAGCCATATAGTTCATTTGGTTCCTTCATTTTGGACTTACCTGTAATTTTCTAATATTAGTTTGGATGACCAGATTCATTGGTATAAGTTTTCATGTGCAGAAAAATCCTATCGTATATCTTTGAGTTTGGTATTTCTGTAATTTAATTCTCATGCTCTTTGGAATTTTTGCATTGTCCTTCAGGGTTTCCAAGATTCATTCGTATAAGTTTGTGCAGAAAAATCCTATCGTATATTGTTGAGTTTGGTATTTCTGTAATTTAATTCTCATGTTCATAGGAATTTTTGCATTGTCCTTCAAGGTTTCCATGACTTTCTGCATATAATTTGAGTCACTCTCCTTAATTAACTTAGTAGTGCAAACTTATGGGGAAGCTTATTTGTACTTTGTTTTGAGTGCATTTATTGAAACTCTAATTCATCTTTTGAAAGAATGGTTTCGGAACAAGTTTGACTTTCTTTTGGAATAAACAAGAGTGAAAGGAAAGAAAGAGGAGTCATGAATCATTAAGTTGTGTTGGGTAATGAATGAAAATTTTCTTTTCCATTGAATTGGCTCTATCTTATTGTGCATTCCTTTAAAACTTTTAGTAAAAGATTTCAAGTTGTTATCCAAGATCTTTTATTTTTATTTTTTAAATGCAACTTTAAGATTTGTGTGTGACTATGAGTTAGTCAATAAATACTTTCATAAATATTGATTCAATAGACAAAACATTGAAGAATGGTGAGCTCACTGTATTTCCTGTTCATTGTTGATTTGTGTTGTTGAGTTACTTATGTATCTATTAATTGTGCATTATTTGTGGTTGAATCATGGATTTATATGAATGAATTTAAAGGTTGAATCAACAATAAGAATAGAGATGTTAAACGGGCCAGCCCTAACCCATTAGGGCTGGCCCTAACGGGTTTCGGGCTAATCGGGCTTCGGGCTAAATCGGGTCTGTTTAAACGGGCTATGAAAAGGTGAACCTAACCCTAACCCTAACGGGCTACGTGTTAAACGGGCCGGGCTCGCGGGTTGTACGATAAAAAATATTTAAAAAATTATAATTTATAATTTATTATAAATAATATAAAAAATTCAAAATTAACTAATACATTATTTAAAATTTGAGAGAATTAAGATTAATACATGCAAAATATTGTTAAAAGATATAAATTAAAAGAATTTGTGATAATTAAATTAATCTTAATATATTTATTCAAGTATTATTTTATTTATTAGAGAAAATTTTGGGTTAGAGTAAGAAAAAAGATGAGAAAGAGATGAAAATTAAAAGATGGTGAGAGTTTGTCCAACGATGAGTTGGGAGTATGGTGGGATTGGGTGGTCGATGTATAGATTATGGGTGTTAAAATTAATTAAACATAATAATAATAATAATTTTCAACCCTACGGGCCGGCCCGGTTAGCCCACGGGCCAACCCTATTAGCCCACGGGTTAATCGGTTCGGGCCAAAAAGCCCGGATGTTAAACGGGCTCAAATTTCTTGGCCCTAACCCTAATTTTTTTCGGGTTAATCGGTTTGGGCCCACGATTTACGGGCTTATTAACAACTCTAAATAAGAACATGATGGACCATTAAAGAATAAGAAAATAAGAAATTGAATGATTGCACTCGGTATAAAAATTCTATACTCTTCAATACACTATTGTAGCTCTCTGCGAGATTAACATTATATAATATGATCTAAAACTTAGGTTTGCAAACAAACTAAGCTCATCATTTGTCTAAGTGGTAAGACATTAAATGAATGTAAGAGAATAAATTTGTTATTCTTATATAATTTTAATAAGGAATTAGGTAAACTTATGATAGTGTTTTGTTTATAAATATTATACTGTTCAAAAGATAAATACTATTTGTTAATATATTATTTCATTAAATTAAAGTTTGAGACATTCTCTTGTGCGATGGGTAATTTGTGAGACGGGTGTGAGACGGGTCGACCCATCACTAAAGTATGCTTATTGTATAAATAAAGTATGCTTATTTGCAGTTAAATTATGTCAAAATAAATTAAATTATAACACACTAAAATCATACTTTAATGCATAATCTAACATACTTTATATTAAGTGTTGTCCATTTTTGGTTATTTAATCCCGTGCAACACTAAAATTCTCTGAGTTTGAAGAACTCACCAATATCTTCAAAATTTCTGAAGTACAACCCACTCTGTGAAGCAATTAGACAAAAAGGGGGTGGGGGTTGTGGGTGAAGGAGTCGATGAAATGGTGGGTTGTGTTGCTAGAACTGTACGATGGGGTCGAAAAACTCACAATTTTCTTCGCACTCTAACAATCGATGGAATTGTGCTGCTCTATTCGGCGGTCCGGTGATGAAAGAAGGCGGTGAATATGGGTGATTACATGGTTGGTGATATTTCTGGAATCCAAACGTTGGCCAGAGCGCATGTAATATATTAACTGAATCGTGCAAGGTTCAAGTAGCACATGGCTTAGTGCATGGACAAAATATAGAACTTTGGAGACTCATTCGACTTATGCTTGGGTGGAAGATTATTTTGTGGCGTGTGACCTTAAATTCTTAAACCATTGCGGGACATAGATGTGGAAGGCCACCCTCTAGGAATCAACTTGATGCTGAAATTAGAGTAGTAATTCTCAAACAGGATTCAAATTTCATGAAAATTTTTCATACAGGATTATTGATAAATAAAATAGTCTTAGCATAAATCATTCACTCCATGATTTTTGAACTTCTCATGTTCAACTTAGCATTGAACGAGCTTTTCTATGGCAGGTGTAACAAGTGATTAATGAAGAATCACCTGATCCATTACAAGTTGATCTAACTTCAAAGTTTCTTAAGGTTGCAATAAATTTAATTATAACAATGTTAATCCACTTTCGAAACAATTTTATCTAATATTAATTGCATCGCATTTGGTGATGCAGATGCAAGATCTGACATTCGTTGAGGCATTTTCAAGGCTTGAACATGCAGTGGCCAATGACGGTAACGGAGCATCAGTGTAAAATCTTTGATTTATTCATAGATTATCAACTCAATTCTTATTAGTCATGTTTTTGTATTAGTTCAATTGATTGGAATAATCTTCCTATTTTGTTCTTTATTGAATGTTGGAGCTAGAAATCGTCTGTAATGATCTATTGTTAGTTGCAATATTTAATGATCGCTGCAATACCAAATATCATCGGCTGACTTGCAACATCATTTACCAAGTATTTTTTAACAATTAAAGAAAATTATGTTGCAGAGTAGTTTATATAAGTGAAATCTTCCCATGCTTATTTTAAAATGTGTAAAACATTTACGAAATTTATTAGATAGCAAAGTATTGGATTTTGCAAAATATATAGGATAAACGTTTCGAACGTACTATATTGAGCAAAAATAATTATGCTTTGCAAAACATACTACAAAGTTATTGGACATATAAATTACAAATTACATGTTGCTCTTCACAAATAATAAGATTTGTAATATTATATTTTGATTTTTTCATAACTTTTTTTTTTACGATTCAAGAAACTATGTATGAAATTTAATGTACATACTACATTCGCTATAAAATTATTCGTATCGAACATTTATAAGCATATGGGACATAAAAACATATAGAAAAGACATAATTTAATAAAATTGATATATAACAAATATGAAGAGTATAAACATATTAAAACTTAAGAATAACTTCATTCCAAAAAAATATAATAATAATTACGTTCCAAAAAACTCAACATACTATGCTTAAAATAAACTAATATAATAAGAAGATAAATTTAATATATAATATTCAAAATTCAAATATAGATAATCAGTAAGACTTTACAATTACATATGCTTTTTTAGAATCACTATAACTTTATTCTTTTTCAATGAATTAAAATTAAATAAAATAAAAATTATAAATGTTAAACACAATCTCGTGTATCGCATGGGTCGAAAACGCTAGTATAGTAATAATTATTAAAATTCTAGGGGGGGCCAATGCCCCCTGGTCCTAAAGTGGCTCCGCCCCTGACCCTAACGGTTCAAGGTCGGACCGGTCCGACAAATCGAACCGCGGTTCAATCGAAAAAATAAAAATTATATATTTTTTTAATTTTAGTAATATTTTATTATTTTATATATAATTTTATATTAACATACTTAGTGCATATGAAAAATAATAGATTGAAAGAGCAAAGCTAAATGTAAAAATAAAATAATTTTTTATTTTAATTTATATTAATAGTTAATTTAATTTAAATTTACTTTGAAATTGAAAGAAAATTAATTAAGAATATAAGAATTGAAATAAAAATGATAAGAAAATTATTAATTCTTTTTATTTGTTGACTCTAATTTTAATCAATATTCATTTAAAATATATTTTTTCATTTATTTAGATATAATTAAGTAAATAATTTATTTATTTCAAGATTTAAATAATAATGAGTGATGAATAACAAATGTATATACTTGTAAGAAGGGAAAATGTGATATCCGAGTTTCTCACTACTCATGTGCCAATATAATTTAATTTGTGTTAAGTGCATTTTATAATTATGTGGTAATAATATGGCAATTATGTGAAAAATATTTCTACATTTTATTTATTTTTACATTTTATTTGAGACACCCATGATAAAAATAGTGACAATATGTGAATATAGGTGTGCATAAATATTTACGTGGAATTATTTGAATATATATAATTAAATTGTCTTATGTGTATAAATACATTATTTCTTAATTATTAAGAATCACATGTGTTCTCGTAATAATAATAGTGGTAAGAAAATATACATGTATGTGTATTAATTTATAAATGTATCATATCTCAGTTATTAAGTATTGAACGTATTTTGTTTTGAAACAATGTTTTTGACATCTTTTTGTAAAATTTCTTTTGCAGACATGCAATCTATTCTAAGAAGAAATTTTTGTTAAAAATATCATCTTGAAATTTTGTAATGCATAAAACAATTGAAAGTACTTATTTTTTGATAGTAGAATAATTCTTTTGGGAATCATTCCAAATGCCAGAATGAAAACAAACAAGTTGTTCTATGAATGTATGAGATGCATGAACATTTTGTATTCTTTCTTTAAGGATACCTCCATACACATTATCAGAGGCATCAGTCTCAATAATCATGAATGCCTCAGGTTTAGGTATTCCTAAACAAGAAAGTGACTTAACCTGAACTTTAATCTGTTTAACAATATTAGTTTGAATATCAGACCAAGGGTCAGGATTCTTTTTTAATTTTTAAAAATGAGGTTGGAAAATAATTTTAAGCTTAGTAAAGAAATCAGATACATAATTCAAGCATCCTAAAAATCTTTGTAATTGATTTTTATCTTTAATCTCATTAGGAAATCTTTCAGCAAATTCTATGGCTCTTGAAATAGGTTTAATAGTACCTTTTGAAATATCATAACCCAAAAATCTAACTTTTGTTTGAAAAAGCTTAATTTTGGGAGCAGAAATAACTAAACAACTCTTTTTGCAAATACAAAGAAAAGTTTTGAGATGTTTGAAATGTTGTTCTATATTTTGAGAAAATATAAAAATATCATCAATATACACAATAGAGAAATCAGAATAGTCATTGAAAATGTCATTCACATTATTTTGAAATTCAGAAGGTGCATTTTTTAGACCAAAAGGCATTACGTTTCATTCGAAATGTCCAAAAGGAACTGTGAAAGCTATTTTGTATTTGTCTTCTTCTCTGATCTGCATCTGCCAAAAGCCAGACTTAAGATTGAATTTTGAAAAAATAAATGCTTTATGCAATCTTTTGATTAAATCTCTTTTATTAGGAATAGGATATCGAATCCATTCAAGAACATCATTAAGAGGTTTGTAATTGATGATGAGTTTAGGGACTCCTCTTTCCTTTTCTGCTTGATTATTAACATAGAAGGCAGGGCAACTCCAAGGTGACTTAGAGGGCCTAATGAGTTTTTTGGTATGAAGGGATTTGATTTCTTCTTTACAGATGTTAAGAAGATCATGATTCATTTGAATGGGTCTTGCTTTTGTTATTTTAGATTTTTCATTGAAACCAATAATATAAGGTAAAGAAACAATATGCTTCTTTCTTTCCTAGATAGCATTGGGAAGATCAGAGCATACTTCATTTTTCAAAATCTTTTCAAAATCTAAAATTTTATTTTGGATATCTTTTTTGAAAAGTTCATTCTCAATACGAAAATAAGAAACTTCTTCTTTGAGAAAGTCTATATGAGATTTTTTGAACTCAATAGCATTTATTTGAGAAATATAATAATTTTGAAGAAGAGATACTTCTCTTTCTTTAATAGGATTAATAAAATTGAAATGAATATCTTTTCCCAAGATATTGGTAGTAATACCAGTACCATCAACTTTAAAAGGATAAATTATAGTTAAAAAGGGATTTCCTAAAATAATATCTTGACTCAAATTTTTGACAAGAATGAAATTGGTTTCAAACAATAACCATTATTGCAAATGAAAGCTTTTGAAAGTTTATATTTAATATGGAGAGGAGTAGCATTTGCTGCTACAAGCCTTTCATTTGTTTTTTCATAATAAATTGAAGGAATAAGACCTTCTCTTATGCAATTCTGATCTACTCCACTATCTATAAGACATGAAGCAATGATCTGAAAGTCATCAATAATCAAATTTATAATTGAATACCATTTTTGAAAAGCTATATGTTCGATACTTTGGATAGCTTCATTATCTGAAGTACCAAGAGTAGTATCGATCAATTGATTTTTTGAAGAACTTTCAGGAATATCTTTTTCAGAAATATTTTTGAAAATAGCAAATCTGGTTTCTAAATCCAAATCTTTAGAATAAAGGTTATTAATCTCAGAGTAGAGGTTTTGAATTTCATCCTTAAGAGTATTAATCTCATGCTGAAGATCATTAATAGTAAGTTCTATTTTGATTAGAGAAGAGGAATGAGCTTTGTTGAAGAGCTTTGAAATACTGAAGGGTTCAATAATAACAGGAGATTTGTTTTTTTTAGGAATATCATTATTGAGAACAATATCTCTCAATCTGAGAAGATATTTATGTTTTTCTTCAAGATCATGAACATTGGCGATGAGATCAAACAAGAGTTCTTGTTCAGTATTCTCTTTTGAAATAACATTTATGTTTAATGGACAGAATCCATGACAAGAGGACTCGTCTATTTCAGATTCTGAGCTTGTGTAAACTCCATCTAAATCAGAACTTGAATCAGAATCATTTGAATATTCTTTTTGAGAATTTTCATCAGAAATTAAAAGAGCAGAAATCTTGTCTCTTAAAACTTCATCATCATGAAAAACTTCATCAATCTTCTTTTTTAAAGGACAGACGTCAGCCTTATGGCCTTTTCTGTGACATTTGAAACAAGTAAATTGAAAATTATCAAAATTCTTAGTAAAAGATTTTCTTTTTGAAAATTTAGGCTTTTTATAAAATTTTTCTTTGAAATTATTATTATAACATTTTCTAGGAAAATGCTTTGCTTTGTTTTTAAATCGAGAAAAAGGAGCTTGAATCTTTTGTAATCCAAAAGCTTCGCAGAATGTACCAATCTCCTTACGGTATCTATTCTTTTCAGATCCGTACTTAGATTGTATTTTCAATTCTGAACACAAAGCAAGTCCTTCTTTTTTTATAAAAGCAAATAATTGACCATATGTAATAGTTTCAAAAGGAATGTCACTTTGACCAGTAGCTTCCTTAAGCTTTTGATGAATTCTTTCACCGAAAAGTTTAGGAAGTCCTGCTATGAATCTTTCTTTCCAAAAAGAGGCATTGCAATCATTTCTTTTTAAAATATGAGTGAGGAAAACATCTTTGTACCATCTATAATCAAATAAAGTAGGACATCTGATATTTGATAATACAACTTGTATTGAATCAAGTTCTTCTTTAGGATAACCAATAAAATACATGCCAATAGTAAGTATTAACATGTCACAAGCATCATTTTTTGAAATAATAGTACCATCAGGTTCTTCAACCTCAATGGTATGTTGAAGAATATTTTTTTTATCGATGAGAGTAAGGGAGTTATCCCATCAGTTTTTTAACTGACCAGTGAAGTCAGTGACAATAAGAGTGGCGGCGCTCTCTTCTTTTTGATTTTGGGCTTTATAAGCAACTCGGGCCATGCCCATTTCATGAAGAGTATTGAGGATTTCATATTCTGATTTGCCATCTATGTTCCATTCATGAATTGATTGGTCGTCATATTTGGCATTGTTTTTGAAATGAGCTCTTTCTTCAAATAAAATATCAGGAGGGGAATATCTATTATTACAAAAGGCTTTTGTTTCAGATTGGAAGCGGATTTTATTAATCTCGTTTTCAGGTTCTGATTCAGATGAGATTTTTGATGAAATGTTTTTGGCTTTGTCCAAACAATTAATGTTTGAAACATCAGAAGATGAGACTTCATTGATAGGCTTTTTTGAGGATGATGCTTCATTGAGCTATTTTGAAATTCTATCAATAAGGCTAGAACTTGCAGGTAGCTGCAAATTCTTTTCAATATTAGTAGGAAGACTCCTCGGAACGAAATGAGGAGTGGAAGTACTGTTTGGAAATTTGAAAGAAGTGTTTGAATCTATTTTCACCGAAAGGTTATCCACCTGTTCTGCTATCGTATGAAGAATTTGGTTTATGACTATCTTTGGAAAATTCAAAAGAAAAGAAAAAGAAAGAAAAGAAAAATTCAAAAGAAAAGAAAAATAAAAAAAGAGAAAAAAGAAGAAAAAATCAAAAGAAAAAAGAAAAGAAAGAAAAAAGAGAAAGAAGAGAAAAAGAAAAGAAGAAAAATTTAAAATTTCGTTCAGCTGAAAGATTTATTAAAATGTAGAGTCAGAAGTTTCTTGGTGAAACGAGTACTCAATAATTTTGATAAATTCTGATTGTAGGCTAACATCTCTGGCCAATATTTCAAAAGCAGGTACCCATTTGTCAAAAGCAGGTATTCAAATTTCAAAAGCAGCTATCCTCTTTGTCAAAAGCTGACCAAATTCGCCATTCACTATTCAAAAATAGCAGTCATTCACTGTAGCAAAAGTCACTATTCATACACTGTAGCAGCCGACAAACACTGTAGCAGTCACTGTGCATATCAACTATTCCAACCACTTAGCCGAAAGCAGCCGACAAGTTAGTATTCACAAGACATTCAACCACCGCACTGAAGACAAATGAAATTCAAATGAAGATGTAATTAAAATTCAAATGTAATCTTCTGCCTATAAAAAGGCTTCCCATTTCATAAGTTAGGCATCGATCATTTTGCGAGAGAAAATTTAGAAACCTCTAAATCCTTCCTTGTAAACTCTCATATTTTCCTCAGGGATGTCATGATTCACGCCCACATTGAAGGTTAATATTATCAAACAATTGCGAATAAATCTCCCTTTCTATTTTATTGAAAAACTGGGGCGTGACATAGATTATATTCATTGTTATCATGTTTGTACTTTCGATATGTGATGAGACTTGTAATATAAATAAATAAAAAATCACAAAATGACAAATCTTCACGGAAGAAATATAGACTTGTGACCCCATATATTATGATTATATATTAAGATTAAGACAAAAACTAAAATATTCTCTAAACGTAAAAGATAATTTGTCATATATATTATTATATATTTAATTTGCCATTATATATCCATTTTTATTGATTTTAATTAATTAATTATTCAATCTCGATTATTTATCTTAAGAATTAGTGATAAGTCTCGACATCTTAGGTACAATAGTATAAACTTTTTCTCATTGAAATATGAAGAACTTTGAGTTTGCTTCAAGCAAAAGTGAAAAATCATTCACTAATTAACTTAAATCCTAATATCACATTACTTAGTTACATTAAGATATTGTGCATTCACATCATATTTATTTTATTACAGATTACATTCATTGTTATCATGTTTGTATTTTCGATGTAGGATTAGACGTGTAATATAAAAAAATCACAAAATGACAAATCATCACGAAAGAAATATAGACGTGTCACCCCATATTATTATTATATATTAAGATAACATTAAGATAATCTCTAAATTAAGTAATTAATCATATTTGAAATTTTTATAATTATGAAAAGCTAAAATATTCTCTAAATGTAAAAGATTTCTCAAAATATAAAAGAAACCAACCAACCAACAATTTTAACTTGATTAATTTCTATGGATGACATTAATAAAATGGAATTATTACTATCTAGTACAAAATATATAATAATATTACTACCAGATACATGGAATATATTTTATTACTATCAGGTACAAAAACAGATAATGAAAAAACCTAACTACCCCCTTTATGAATATTGCTGAATACAATTATTTTGAAAACATTACTTTACTGAATACTAAATCATGATTTTCTAATATATGAATTCTTAATAGTTCAATAATTTTAAAATTACGAAATCCAAATGAATTCTGAATACTTATCTAAACATTTATGAATACATTCTCAATAGTTAGTTGATGGATTCAGAATACGCAACAAGAAATTAAATCACTAATTTTGAAATTACAACAACCAAATTCATAAATTTTGAATAGTTGTCTAAATATTTATGAATGCAGTAGATTTCTTATAGTAATATAATAATTTGGATACCAAAATATATCTAAATATTTTGAATACTCACCTAAATATTTTTGAATACATCGTATATCTAAATATTTCTAATATTTATTTAAATATTTATGAATATCGTATATCTAAATATTTCTAATATTTATCTAAATATTTTTGAATACATGCAGATTCTTATTGTAATAATATAATAATTTGAATACCAAAATATTTATAAATATTATGAATACTTGTCTAAATATTTCTGAATTTATCATGTAATAAATTTATTTAAATATTTCTAAATACATGAGATTTCTTATATAATCTGATACATCGTAATAATATCTTAAATTAATTAATTAATTAATTTTGAATATAATTGATGAGAGTGAAAATAAGCGTGTTTTAATATCCAATTTAACACCTTTTTGATTGATATTGTAGTCTTATATGAGCACAAGTGTCTTATATTAGATATATGTGAGAATTATGTGCACTTGAGGTGTTTTGTTGTGTTTTAAATAGAAAAAGGACCAAAAGAGCCAAGTTTGAGAAAAGGTGCAATTTGTGCAAGAATGCTGATAAACGCACGTCCAACATGTGTAATTATTCTGTATTGATGTGGAGCTCAAAACTGTTAGTGTGATATATGGTTGAAAATCCACTGAAGAGAGGGTTATTTTTGCGTAAAGAACACCATCATTGAAGTCCGAACGAGGAAGTTATGAGCATAGAGGTGACGCCGCGCGAGCTATGTCGAATAGAATTGCAGTGCTATTTTCCATGGCCTGTTACATATTCAATTCTTAGATTTTTTGTGATTTATTTATATGGATAGAAAGCCAAGGAAGATAGGATCGCGTGAGCGCAAAAATCACTCAATTCGGAGAGACTGCGCAAATCGGTTCGACCTGTGGTTCGACCAAAAAGGGAGTGGTTCGACCTGTGCAAGAGGTCGAACCAAGTGCAGAATGTGTCCAGTAGTAGGGTTCGACCTGTGGTTCGATTTGTGGCCAGTGGTTCGACCTGTTTGACGAGGTCGAACCTACGTGCGGGAACTTACCTTATCCGGATTTTCGAGGCCAAAACGCGTGTGATCACTTGAAAAGCCCATTCCAAGCCCTGGGGATGTGATTACAAGTATAAAAGGAGGCTTATGCAGTCAAGGAAGACGTCCAATCAAAGAGGAACACAACACAATACAAGAGAGGAGAAGAGAGGCCACAACATACAACACCCCACAAGGGGGGATCACCCCCAACCATCATCCTTTTCTCCATCCATCCATCACTTTGAAGATTCATTTGTGGAATCAAGAGAAGAACCAAGAGGAGAATTCAAGAGCGAGAAGGACGCGATGACGCCACATCTAGGGTTTATTCGTTTCCTAATTTATCTTGTATTTTCCGGACATCCGGGTAAGATCTATCCAACACCCATGTGTGTTTCCTACAACACCATGGGCTAGAGCCTTTTTGGTAGAACTAGGGTTGTGAAGGTTTTATCTAGTTAATTGAACTTCCATGTATGTACTCCGTACAACACTACTTGTGGTTTATTTTATATAAGATTGTGCTTTATTAATCCATACTCATAGTCGTTTTGTGCATCAATAATCATTGTGTAGAGTCTGAATACATAACATGGTTATTGGTTGAGTGCGTTCAGTGTTGAGCAGGGTTTATGTTATAATTCTAAGTGAAGGGATTTTGAAGTCTTATTAGAACTATCATATATGAATACTTATTAATTGAATTGAATTCGGGTTATTAAGTAGGATAAAGAGGGTAATTTTATAGTACCTATAAAGGGAGATCATATCGGGTTAGAGTACCAATCCTAGGGGAAATAATTGATACTGATAGTACCTAGAAAGAGGGTGAAATTATATCTCTTGCTCCGAGGTTATTCACACGTGTTACATGCATGTTTATTTGTGTCTATAGAGTAGATATGGATGGTTTAGTGATGCGTCCATATTCCACAAGGCAGAGTCGGACATTGACACATAGAAGGGAAGTTAATGAGTAAAACTGGATTATCCTAGAGCTACCTATTCTCCTACTTGATCCACTTTCGTATTCTTCGAGTGGTACTTTATTTTATTTGTTATTTTAATTATTTGTTTAGTAGTTGTTAATTAAATCCATCAAATCTTATTGCCTTATCTTAATTAATTTAGATAATAATTAAATTAATAATATGCCGTCCCTTGGGTTCGATATTCACTTGGTCACCTTTCGAGACTACAATTGATATCCTTCATACTTGGGGATTAATTGTGTGTTGAGAAAACGCTCATCAAGTTCTTGGCCCCGTTGCAGGGGACGACTGTTATTATTGATTTTATTATTTCTAGTTGATTAAGATTTTTTTTCTTTTTCTTTTATTTGTGATTATTTATTTCTATCTAACCTTGAATTTTTCCGAGTTACTTGTACGCTTGTAAAAGGAGAGGAAGGAAAAGAAGAAATAACACATTGATCTAAACATGGCCGGAGCAAGGCAGAATCCGAATATTGTTTCCATTTGTGAAATTTTCACGATCTTTGGGAATGTCAACATGGGGTTGATAGGAGCAAGGGGGGAAGATGATGATTTTGAGATACATCCCGCTCTTATTAACATGGTAGAGAAGAATCCCTTTTTCTGGAGGTTGTTTTGAAGATCCATATCAGCATCTCCGAAGATTTCTTGGTTATACAAACACTCAAAAGGACAGTGGAGCGAATGATAATACTAAGCGGATCGCCTTATTCAAGTTCTCTTTAATTAATAAGGCGGAAGCTTGGTATGAGACCCTTGATCCAGCCGATTGCAATACATGGGACCAACTGCAGCAGAAGTTCTTGGAGAGATACATGCCACCCTCAAGGATCTTAAGGATGAGACAAGAGATCACCCGATTTGTTATGAATCAGGGTGAGAAATTTGATGAGGCGTGGGATAGGTTTAAAGACATGCTCAGAAGGTGTCCACAGCATGGAATGTCTAAGGCTGAATACATAAGCATCTTCTACTATGGATTGGATTGTGAGTCGCGTGTTTTTATTGATCCATCATCAGGAGGAGCGCTGTTATCAAAGACAGCACTTGAAGTAGAAAAGTTATTTGAAGACATCTCTATGAATTTGCGTGACTGGCCAGTAGAGAGAGATAGAGGATCATATGTACTTGGCTAGGTGGAGCATGTTGAACATCAATTGGTGAAGGCGAATAGGGATGATGAGATCGTCTCTAGTCTAGCGAACATCAACAAGCTACTAGAGTCCCAGAAGAGGCAGATTACAGAGTTGACACTAAGGGGGCCTAGTATGAAGCAGCACGAAGTGAAGAGTGATGAAGATACCTTCAATCGATACATGGCTGAGAACGATGCAAGGGTTGACCACATTGAAGCTAGAATGAATGTTGATCATGCAGATTTATCTAAGCAGATGAAGGAGCTTACTTTGATTATAGGGCAGATGACCGCGAACGTGAATCAATTGACACAAAAATTGAAAGATAAAGCCATCACGTTAAGGTATGAAACACAGTACGAAGGACCGATGAGGCCAAAATAAAAAATGGACATATCCAGGCAGCGATTCGACCAACCAGCCTCTGGTTCGACCTGGCCTACAAGTCGAACCATGGTCGAACCACATCATGCAGAGCACTCTGTTTTTAAAAATCCTCGGTTCGACCAACACCCAGAGGGTTTGACCTGGCATACAGGTCGAACCATGGTCGAACCCCTTCATCCGGAGTACTCTGTTTTATCACAGCAATGGTTCGACCATGACGGACATGGTTCTACCTATCCAACAGGTCGAACCTTGGTCGAACCGGAGGATAGAAACTGTACAGTAGGTCGGTTCGACCTAGGTGCCCGTTGTTCGACCTACCCAGCAGGTCGAACCCAGGTTGAACCGGAGGATATAAACTATACAGAAGGTAGGTTCGATCATTACGTACCTGGTTTGACCTCTCAAACAGGTCGAACCCAGGTCGAACCTCAAATTCAAAAAGAGAGCCATTGTCCAGAGGGTAGGTTCGACCAGTACGTGCCTGGTTCGACCTGTTCCACAGGCCGAACCCTGGTCGAACCCCACCAGAAATTACCTGTTGCTACTTTGAACACTCTCGATGATGTTGATGCTACTCCAATGGTTCGGAATGAGCAGAATACTGAGCTTACAATGGAGAAGAAGTGGGAAAGAGAAAAGAGATTGAGAGCCGAGAAGGATAAAGCGAAGGAGGTTGAACGTGATGAAGAGGGAAGACCAAAGACCAAGATACCTCCTTCGTTTCCTTCGAGATTGGCCGAGAAGGGATTGGAAGAAAAGTTCAAGAGGTTTCACGATGTCATGAGCAAAGTAAGTTTGGACATTCCTTTCTCTGAAGCAATCATGGAGATGCCATACTATGCCCGATTCCTCAAGAATATTATATCAAAGAAGAGAAGCTTGAACGGAGTGGAGACGGTGAACCTATCATAGAATTGCAGCTCGATCCTTCAAAGGAAGTTGCCTACAAAGTAAAGGATCTGGGAAGCTTCACCATTCTTTGTGATATTTGAAAAGGGTAGGCACATAAAGCCTTGTGTGATTTGGGGGCAAGCGTTAACTTGATGCCTTTGTCCATATTTAAAAGGCTTGGTTTGGGGGATCTTAAACCCACGAATATTACTCTTCAATTGGTGGATAGATCCATGACTTGTCCGAAGGGTTTAATTGAAGATGTTTTAGTGAGAGTGGATAAGTTAGTTTTTCCCGTGGATTTTCTTGTACTTGAGATGGAAGATGATAAGGGTGACATTCTCCTTATTTTGGGACGACCGTTCCTTGCCACAGCTAGAGCTATGATAGATGTTAAGGAAGGAAAGCTTAGACTGCGAATGGATAATGAAGATGTGATTTTCTCTCTTGATCATGCAATGAAGATGCCCATGGAGACTCAATCGTGCAAAAGTATAGATGTGGTTTCTAACTTATTTAATCTTGATTTTTCTAAGGCAGATGATTCTGAATTTAAGTGGAAGATTGACAAGGGGGTGTCTAGACCGCCATGGGAAGAAGGTAATTCCAAGGATCGTATACTTGTGACCAAGAAAGGTGAGGTGTTGAGTGTCGACAAGAAGAGGGAAAGAAAGTATTTGAAGGTGAGGATGCGAGAAGACCATCCTCCACCGTCGTGACTCTACGATGTTAAACATGAGCGCCTGTTTGGGGCTTGCCTTTCCGTTTTATTGCTTTATTTCTTTCGTGTGGGTAAGAAATTTTTATATTTAAGGTGCTTACTAATCGGCAATTATATCTCTTTTCAAACTTAGTTTCGACTTACGTTTTTACTAAGTTTGGGGGGGTGTGATGTTATTACCTCATTGAAGCACCAAGAATATAATCTTTTCTTTGTAATATTTGCTAGGGGAGTTGATTTTTTGCGGTATATTGAAACTTTAATCGATTTTGATGTGTCGATTTTTTGCAATTTGCCTAGTGTTCAGTGGTGTTTCTAGTGTGTGAAGTCGATTACATAGTCAATTAATTCTTTCGTATAGTTCTCCTATTTTATTATTGATGAATCCTGTGATGATGAGTATGCTTGAGCTTTGATGATAGAAAAGGGTAACTAGGTGGCAAGACGAGTTCTACATTGAGGTTTCGACTCGAGGAGCTCGTGCATACGTTGAAGAAAAATCAGGTGCCCTCGTTTTCTTTTTCTAATTTTTATATGTGATTTAATTCATAGGAGTTGAAGGATTGTGTTTATGGTGGTGATCCATGTGAGCTTATTGTTTAAATTGTGCCTAAAATTCATATGCTCTTGAAATTGATGAAGGAAGTGTACTTGAGTTATATTGTGATATGAAGTTCTATGTGTACATGTGGGATATTACCTACCATGAAAAGTGCTCTGTTACTTGTTAAAAACCCATGTGAGATTTTGAGCCTCGTTGATCATGATACATAATCACATGATATTTTCTTTTCTGGTGAGTATCATTCTTGTGTGTGTATTCTAGAACTTGCCTCTTGTCTTACTTGAAACTACATATGTGTTAGATGATGGGAGATGATTTTAGGCCATCTTTGAATTTATGAGTCACTTAGCCAAATAATTCCCTACCAAATAATTATATATCCGTAGTTAGCCTCGTTGAGCCTAAAAGCCTTATTTCTTTGGCAACCTACGAAGATAGCCACTTTGATATCCTATTTGAGCCTTAAATTCCTATATTTAGTGGAGAATTAAATGCTGTTAAAGTGTATTAATGGTGCTTGATAACAATTTGGGAAGGAATGAAATTGGTGTTGAAATTAATAGTGATGGATTATGATAATGCATTTAAGGAGAAGCATGTAGTAGTGCTTAAATCTAGTACTCTATGGAATCAAAAACCCTAGGGTAGTGCTTAAATCTAGTACCCTATGGAGGATGCGTGAGGTAGTGCCCGAAACTGGTACCTCGAGAGAAAAAGGATGTGCTTGAGACAAGAAAAAGTATGTTGAGCTTGAAGGAAAGGAGAGAAAAGAAAATTAGAAGAGCATGAAGCTGGATAGCATTGAAGTATAAGAATCTGCAGTACAAAAGATCTCCGATTTTAATTCTCTACTAATTGAGTCACTTTATCCATATGTTTCCTACCCTTATCAAAGAGCCAACATTACATCCAAAAGAAAAGTCCTTTTTGATCTCATTGTCGAATCATACTTTTAGTGGTGAAGAGCTTGAGACTTTTGGCAAGCTTATGGTTACGCATGCACTTGAATTGAATTTGAGCGTAAACACTTTAACCCATAAGTGTAAATATTTTACACTTGAGTGAGAGATCATATATATACTTTCTGTGAGAACATGTTAATGGAGCATTTAAATTGGTGGTGATTGTCTTAACTTGTATGCTTTGAATTGATTATTACACGTGATAAGAGTTGCATGACCTAAGTTGATGACAATTGTATTTTGAATGGGGTATTGGTCATAGTCCTTGTTTCCCCGCTAATTTTCATACTCTCTTTCTCTTTATCTTTATTTTGTTGCCTCGGGATGAGCAACGGGTAAGTTTGGGGGATTGATGAGAGTGAAAATAAGCGTGTTTTAATATCCAATTTAATACCTTTTTGATTGATATTGTAGTCTTATATGAGCACAAGTGTCTTATATTCGATATATGTGAGAATTATGTGCACTTGAGGTATTTTGTTGTGTTTTAGGTAGAAAAAGGACCAAAAGAGCCAAGTTTGAGAAAAGGTGCAATTTGTGCAAGAATACTGATAAACGCACGTCCAACTTGTGTAATTATTCTGTATTGATGTGGAGCTCGAAACTGTTGGTGTGATATATGGTTGGAAAGTCACTGAAGAGAGGGTCATTTTGGCGTAAAGAACACCATCATTGAAGTCCGAACGAGGAAGTTATGAGTAAAGAGGTGACGCCGCACGAGCTATGCCGAATAGAATTGCAGTGCTACTTTCCATGGCCTGTTACATATTCAATTCTTAGAGTTTTTGTAATTTCTTTATATGGATAGAAAGCCAAGGAAGAGAGGATCGCGTGAGCACAAAAATCACTCAATTCGGAGGTCGGATGTGAAAGTTATACGTGAAACGGAGAGACTGCACAAATCGGTTCGACCTGTGGTTCGACCAAAGAGGGAGTGGTTCGACCTGTGCAAGAGGTCGAACCAAGTGCAGAATGTGTCCAGTAGTAGGGTTTGACCTGTGGTTCGACCTGTGGCCAGTGGTTCGACCTGTTTGATGAGGTCGAACCTACGTGCGGGAACTTACCTTATCCGGATTTTCGAGGCTAAAACGAGTGTGATCACTTGAAAAGCCCATTCCTAGCCCTGGAGACGTGATTACGAGTATAAAAGGAGGCTCATGCAGTCAAGGAAGACGTCCAATCAAAGAGGAACACAACACAATACAAGAGAGGAGAAGAGAGGCCACAACATACAACACCCCACAAGGGGGGATCACCCCCCAACCATCATCCTTTTCTCCATCCATCCATCACTTTGAAGATTCGTTTGTGGAATCAAGAGAAGAACCAAGAAGAGAATTCAAGAGCGAGAAGGACGCGATGACGCCATATCTAGGGTTTATTCGTTTCCTAATTTATCTTGTATTTTCCGGACATCCGGGTAAGATCTATCCAACACCCATGTGTGTTTCCTACAACACCATGGGCTAGAGCCTTTTTGGTAGAACTAGGGTTGTGAAGGTTTTATCTAGTTAATTGAACTTCCATGTGTATACTCCGTACAACACTACTTGTGGTTTATTTTATATAAGATTGTGCTTTATTAATCCATACTCAGTTGTTTTGTGCATCAATAATCATTGTGTAGAGTCTGAATACATAACGTGGTTATTGGTTCAGTGCGTTCACTGTTGAGCAGGGTTTATGTTATAATTCTAAGTGAAGGGATTCCGAAGTCTTATTAGAACTATCATATATGAATACTTATTAATTGAATTGAATTCGGGTTATTAAGTAGGATAAAGAGGGTAATTTTATAGTACCTATAAAGGGAGATCATATCGGGTTAGAGTACCAATCCTAGGGGGAAATAATTGATACTGATAGTACCTAGAAAGGGGGTGAAATTAAATCTCTTGCTTCGAGGTTATTCACACGTGTTACACGCATGTTTATTTGTGTCTATAGAGTAGATATGCATGGTTTAGTGATGCGTCCATATTCCACAAGGCAGAGTCGGACATTGACACATGGAAGGGAAGTTAATGAGTAAAACAGGATTATCCTAGAGCTACCTATTCTCCTACTTGATCCACTTTCATATTCTTCGAGTGGTACTTTATTTTATTTGTTATTTTAATTATTTGTTTAGTAGTTGTTAATTAAATCCATCAAATCTTATTGCCTTATCTTAATTAATTTAGATAATAATTAAATTAATAATACGCCGTCCCTTTGGTTCGATATTCACTTGGTCACCTTTCGAGACTACAATTGATATCCTTCATATTTGGGGATTAATTGTGTGTTGAGAAAACGCTCATCAATAATACAAACCTTAAATCTGAATATTAAAATATTTTTTAAATTAAAAAATTTTTAAAAGTGTATTTTATCTTAATAATATATTTTATCCTTTTAAATTATTACTCACACTATACCTAACTAAGCGTAAATATATGCGAGTATCTCACGTAATTCAAGGAAAAAATAATTTATTTTAAATTATTATTGAATACACTTAAGGAAAAAAGAGACATTTTACTTATTTATTAGTAATATTTTAAATTGAATGCACCTATTAGTTATAATGCACTCGCACTCTAAAGTGTACCTGATAGTAATGAACCCATTAAATCTTAATTAATTTTTTTTCTTATTTCTTAAATGTAGAAAACCTTCAAACTTCAAGTTGCAACACTTAAAAAACCATAAAAAATGAGTTTTATATACTGCATTTATTGTTATTATGTTTGTAATTTTAGGGGATGAGATGTGTAGTAAAAAAAAGTCGCAAAATGACACGTCACCACGAAAGAATTTTAGACGTGTTACCTCATTATCCAAGAACTCTCCAACAACAACAACAATAATAATAATAGAAAATAAATCTCTCAGTTAATTAATTAATATATCATAAATAATAAATATATTAATTCTAAAATAATATTAATAATGAAAGAAAATTTTGATTTAGAGTAAAATATTAAAGAAGCAATTAGATTAATTTTGATTAAATAAAATGAAAAGAATAATTAATAATTAGTAATTAAGAAAAAATGGGATAAAAAAAGTAAATAACAAACAAAATAAATTGTCATAAACAACAAAAATAATTCAAGTTGATTAAATAAATATAAGTAAATAATAATAAATAAATAAATAAATAAAATACTTTCTCATATGAAATACAAAGAAAATTTTTATCTACAAACCAATAATTTTAATTTGATTAATTAATTTTTTGATGGAATTAAAAAAATTATTCTAATTTTCTAATTATAGACTACCTTCAAATTTTAATTAATAAGTGAAAGTCAAGTTGCCACATTTAAATAAAAAATATTATATGGAATGACTTTTTTATAGACTAAGTTTAATATTATTATGTTGGTGTTTTAGTTGTGGAATAAAATGAGTAATAAAAAGGAAAAAGCAAAGCATAAAATGACGCACCATAAAAAAAATCTAACCGTGTTAATAAAAAAATTCTCGTAATAATAGTAATAATATAATTATTATTACTACTATTATTATAATTATTAAGAATAGATATCAGTGCATAAAAATAAAAAAAATAAAAAGATAATTTTTAAATTAACTAATTAATAAATTTAAAATTTTTAGAATTATGAAAAGTAAAATATTATCTAGATGTAGAAGATAAAATCTCTTATTAAAAATTCAACCAACCAATAATTTTAACTCAAATAATTTTTATTCATGAAAAAATCTTAAAATAATTTATATAATTCGAATTTCCTAAAATATAAGAAAACCTATAAACTTCAAGTTGTCACACTTTCTAAAAAATCCACAAAAAATGAGTTCTTATAGACTATGTTCATTGTTATTATATTTGTATTTTCAATGTGTGATGAGATGTGTAATAAAGAAAATTATTATTATTATTATTGTTGTTGTTGTTGTTGATGATGTTGTTGTTGTTATTGTCGTTATTATTATTATTATTATGAAAAACACAAATTTTCAATTAAATAATTAATCAAATTTTAATTTTTTATATTCATGAAAAAGTAAAATATTCTCAAAATGTAAAAGATAATTTCTCCTATAAATAAATAAGAGAAATCAACTATCCAATAATTTTAACTTGATTAATTTTTATTGATGAAATCAATGATAAATTTTAAAATAATTTAATTTATTCAAATTTCTTAAATATAGAAAACTTACAAACTTCAAGTTGCCACACTTGCAAAAAAAATTCATGAAGAATGAGTTTTTATAGATTATGTTTAGTGTCATCTATTAGCGTTTGGATCTTTTAGTTAACGTGAACCGTTAGGGTTCCATGCAATTCTATCACAGCGGAAGCATAAACATAGAATTGAATTATCTTTCACCGGGTTTGATGTAGAGGTGTTGAATAGCAGCAAGAACAAACGACCTTTTGATCTTCTGTTGTATTCCTAAGCCACGTCTTGAAGTTGTGTGGGCAACGATCTACAAGACGATCTCATTCTACAATCCCTAATCTGCTTTCTCACATTTTTGGCGTGAATCAGTATCTTACCGGATTGCTGAGATTGGCTATTTATAGGCTACAACAGGGACCATAAGGAGAAATTAGGGTTTGGGCCTCCCATTGGGCTTAAGCATCCAAGTTTAGCCCAAAACTTATACTTAAGTCCAATAATAATAAATCAATTCACTAAAGAAATATTATTGCACTGCCACCCAAATCCCAAATTACGTTATGGGCTCCTTCTTATTATGAGCATGTTAGTCTCCCCGTATTTAAGATTCAATGCCCATTAATTAATTAAATTACTAACAATTCAATTAATTAATATATGTACCGAGAGTAGTACCACTCAACCTTATTATCATGTCAGAATAAATCCACCTGTAGGATTTACATGATAATCTTTATGAGCTCCTCAAGGGGACATCATTAACCAGTTCTGTTAGGACACTATTCCTTCTACAATCAACAACACACCATAGAGACAGTATCATCTCATGACTCTCTAAGCATATTAATTTAATAATTAAATCTCACCCATTGATGAATCAAGAAAATAAATACTGGCTTACGTGTTGAGGTTATTGTATAGGGTTTAAGAGTAAGAACATCCATAATAACAGAGATCAAGTTTTATTATATAGTCAGTATAAATCGAATGATATCAACGGCATCCTATTTAATACACACAAAATGCATTAGTACAATTTTATAGTCAAGACAGACTAATGCCAAATCATACTACAACCATATCGATAGATAGTCCCCGTCTATCTCGGTTGTGAATATCTATTTATACTTTATAAGGAACCAATAATATATTCTTTCGTGTGACGCCGCACACCACATTATCTACAGTATAAAGTAAATAGACTTTTGCAACATCATTATTGCAAAATATTTGATCACACGATTCTCATTTCAAATATTGTCTAAACATTGTTCATATAAAAAGTTAGACTTTTAGTATACAATCCAACAATCTCCCACTTATACTATAAAGACTATGCTGCCATCTTCGCTGCCATACATCTGATTCCCACTCCTACTACATGACCATCAAAAGCGTTCGCCTTAAGGTCCTTGTAAAAGGATTTACTAGGTTATCATCTGATGTATTATAGGCAACAACAACCTTTCCCTCATCATACAACTTCTCATATCAGGTAGTACTTGCGTTCAATGTGTTTAAGTGCCTTATGGGCTCGTGATTCCTCCAAGTTTGCAACTGCACCATTATTATCACAATAAATTGTGATGACCTTGGGCAAACTCAGAATCACATCTAAGTCCATTAAAAAGTTTCTAGAACCATATAGATACTTTGGCAGCCTCAAGGCTCCAATATTATCATTTTCCATGGTGGAGTCCAAAATATATTTCTATATAACACTCCTCCATACTATGGATCTACTTCCTAATTCAAACACATAACCTAGAGGTGGATTTACTGTCGTCCCATGATTTGTAAAACCGAATCTATGTAACCATCAAGAAGTAATGAATCTATCCGGTAAGCCTACATATAATTTCCAGTCCTTCTCAGGCACTTCAAATATGTCTTACCACAATTTAATATTCTTGTTCCGGGTTATTTTGATGCCCACTGACTATGCCTTTGGCAAAACAAATATCCAATCTCGTGCATAGCATTCCATAGATTAAGCTTCCTTGTTGCCGAAGCATAGGGAACCGCCTTTATTTATTTTATCTTCTTTTGTGTCTTAAGACATAAATTCTTAGATAAAGTCACATGCTAAAACGAGTAAGGATTGTATCATTTATACGAAGCTTGAGATAAGCACAATATCCTTTCTTGTGATCTTTATCACAATGATTACAAGGATATAATTTGCTTCTCTTAAGTTCTTCATTTCATACTGTTTTATTAACCATACCCATACGCTCGACAATACTCTTTCATTGTCTCCAATGAGCAAGATACAATCTACGTACATACAAGAAATACCACCACGTTTTCGTCACTCTTTTCAATACACAAGACCCATCCGAGCATTGATCAAATCCATATAACTGGATTTTCTCATCAAAAATGGATGTTTCATGATTTTGAAGCTTGCTTTAGTCCATCGATGGATACTTTTAAGCTTACACTCAAAATTCTCTTAGCTCTTTGCAATGAATTACCCTGGTTGTTTAACATAGATGTTTTCCTCAAGACTTCTATTCAGGAATGACGTCTTGACATCTATTTGTTGTACCTCATAATCAAAATGAGCAGCAATAGACAAAATAATCCGAAACAACTTAGGCATCAAAAGATTTCACCTTACCGTATGATCCTCTTTTATTTTGTATGACCACTACCAACGGCTTTTACACCATTTAGTGGTCCTACAAGCTCCCAGACTTGATTTAGAATCTATATATTTTATTTCAAAAATTTATTGCAACTTACTAAGATTCTGCATTTCGATCTTGTAGTGCTTCGTCATGTTCATGGGCCAATTTCATGTTTACTAGGGACCAAGTCTCACGACTCTCCCAAAATATAAATCTAAAATGTTGTAAAACAACCCTTCCACTGTGATGAGGCATCACAAGAAATTGTGTATCAGATATGACACCCGATGGAATTTACTTTTGGTATATCCTCTTATACAATTGGTACTATAATTTGTGTTTCCCTTCTCACACCTTTAGAACATTTTATATATGGGTTTGTGATTTATTACATAGTCCTTCTCCAAAAATATAGTGTCCATGTTAACAAGCACTTTCTAATCTTTTGGACTATTAAATAAACCACCTTCATTTTTCTAGACTATTCCACAAACAGACAAACATCACATGTCATGCTGTTTCTAGGGCTTACCCATAAAATAAATTTAGTAATTCTAAATATCTCATCATCTATCTAACCATTTCCATAAGAGTCGTATTCCTTCTTTCCACCACACCATACAGCTAGGGTTTGCCCGGTGTAGTTAACTTGGGATTCAATCCCAACCTCTGATAAATAGCTCCTAACTATCCTAAGAGGTACTCGCCATCACGATTAAATTGTAATGACTTGATATATTTTCCATGACGCTTCACCGCATCAGTCATGCATTTCTTGAATTTGATCATAGTACTCAAACTTACAGTGTATCAAATAAATATATCTTATTTCTAGAATAATTTTCAAACAAAATGACGAATATTCATAACTATCTCTCGACAAGATAATCTTAGGATCTATTAAATCAGAATGAACCATTTCTAACATATCTTTTCATGGCTCTATACACCTTTACCTTGAAAAGGAAATTAATCATATTCACTTCCAAGTAAGACTTGAAAATCAGATAGTTTCCACTTCCAATAAACCTTACAGTTCATCAGCTATCAACTTTCAAATCGTACTTAAGTAAAATGATCTAGTCTTAGATGTCAAAGATATGTATAGTTCATCTCCGAAGGTTCCTTTCTCTTACTAAAGTTAGAAAATGTGTTATTAATTACTATTTATTGCATCCATGGGATAAACATGATTTAAGAGTGTAATAATTGTCACCAACGTACCAAAAGAAATTATAACTATATCCCTCATTATAATGACCGTGTCATTTAAATGTAATAGAGTATCCATCTCTTAAATTCATAGAAACTGAAATCAAATTCTTTCTATGAAACGTACGTAAAGATAATTTCTCAAAATCAAACGTTTATTCATATCATAAGATAAATAAACAACTCCCACTGCAACAGCCACTACTCTTGTAGAATTTACCCATGATACAGTAATCTTATCATCACATAGTTATAAACATTTAATGATTCCGGTATCTACACACAACGTGTTAGTAGATGCCATCACTCATGCTTCAACTACTAGTGAATAAGATACTTACCTTGTTCATGTCTTGATGAAATTAGGTTTGCTTCGCCACATGTTTTGTCAGAAGTTTCCCACCATATACAACCTCTTGTAATTCAGGTGGAACTTGCTCAAAACATCTAGGCAAACTACGAAGAATAAATTGACCTAGATTTCCCTTTCAATTTCTATTCCAAGTATTTTCAATTCATTCATCAAGTTTAACCATGACCTCTTGCCTTTCTTTATTTCTCAAGTATCCGAAGGGTCGCATGAGACCATCATATTTCTCTGAACCTCTCACCTCTTCACTAAAGACTTTAATAGGCACTAGAGGGCATGCTTAATGAGAACACATTTTTATTTTCCTAAGCAATAAGAATTAAAACCAAGATTCTTTTCTAATCAATTAATTTTGGACCAGTAAATATGATTTCCTTTAGTCAACAATAAGTGAAATAAACAGTGACTCCGTTAGAGAGGAAACATATTAATTGCATCTAAGTGTATACTATTATTTGATATTAAGTACGTTACCTAAGTTTGTGTGTCTTACAGTTGGAGAAGTCCACACGCCCTCAAATAATTTTCTACAATCATCAATTATTAATTTGTACTAGTGATCCGCAAATAAAACTCATCCATTGGGAGGAAGGCACTATAGCCGACTCATAAGCTTACGTGCATCACATTACAAATAATAATTATTTCATGAAATTTATTCCAGTAATCCACAAATAAAACTCATTCGTTGGGGAGGAAGGCACTATAGTCAACTTATAAGCTTACTTGTATCACATAATAAATCAATAATGAAGGCCGCGGGATTTATTAACCAATCCCTCTCCCACTTAGCTATTTAACAAGAGGGTTTTTATATGCATATAATATTAAAAATAAAATATGCAATTTAGCATGAATCTAACACATCAATTTAAAAGTAGTAAATCACACAGAACATGTCTTCAGATATATAACAATAATAGAAAATTAAATAAATTATAACAGTAATACATCGGCGAATTTGATTGTTTGCCACCTAGCACGAATACGGGCAATGCTGATGGGGATCGACTTCCGGAAAAACCTGATGCCGAATTTTCTCCAATTCCGTGCCCGCTTTCCTGTCCACGCACGACCAGTGCGCCATCCTCTCACCCGCCGTGCATCCTGCTCTTCGTGCGCGCTAACAGGCACAACGCTCACAACACCGACCAGCAAAACGTGCCATGCGCCTGCCAGCAATAATTCCTCACACGATCACATGCCCGGCACGTTGGAAGAATTACCAGAATGTTGCCTACCCACCCCGACAGTCTGCCAACTTCATCAAAGGTTTGTGCCACGCTGAGTCTGATCGGCCATTTTGCACATATGCGTGCAAGCCTGCCACATCAGCGCAACCCGTCGACAAACGTTCAGCCTTTTGTATAGCATCTCCCGCCAATAGGCACGCTGCCTTGCATGCCAAGTCTCGCATTGTGCTCCGCAAGACAACCTTCTTGCATGCCACGCACACAGTCTTGCGGGACAAGCATGCCACCATGTCCCCTGCATTCGTTCGCACATCGCCGGCAGTAAGTCCTAAATGTACGAGCCACCGTGTGGGGCATCCAGCACCCATCATGCATGCCAGTGCGCATGTCAACCTCCTACCGTTGCGCCCGACAGCACCTGTGCATGCTCACTGCAGACTCAACCGGAAGAAGGCCAGACCCGCTCGGAAATAAGGTGAGACCCATCCCAAACATGTGGAGACCCGACCGAAATCCATGCACCCATATCAGACCCACTTGAAAAGAAGCAGGCTCTACCAAAACTCTTATAGACCGACTGGAACTCCAGAAGACCTGATCAAAACTCCAGCAGACCCAATCAGAACAGGCCAGAGACTCGCTCGGAATGGCCTCCAAACTTGTGCGCTGACGAACGCCGACATCCACTCAAACTATCCTGGCCAGCCGTGAATCCTCCCAGCCATCACCATCCGTATGGTTCACACCACACGCAGCGATGCACCGATCAGAGTTTCCAGCACTCGTCAGCAGCATGCTGGCTTGTGCAGCACACCACCACTCATGGATGCGCAATGGACACACTCCCTTCTTGTCGACGTGCATGCTGACAGGTATCTTTAGCCCGCTTCCAATGCTATTTCCACGTTTGCAGCCTCATCCTTAGAAAACACCGCCAACGGCTAGCAACTTCAATGTCGTGAAGCCTCTTTCCCCACCGATCATTCGTCGCATAACACCTAGATCATCGTAGTGCAACAATGATTAGAAACATCCATCGCCATCCATCGTACTGCCAGTTACAATACAGCGCCGCTCGGTGCTGCCTTTTACCAGCATGCCGCCATCGTATCCTAGCTGTGCCATCAAGTACCAACGTATGTAGCCGTGAACAGGATATAGAGTTTACATGGATTATTCGTAACACAAAACCCCAACTCTAATGCAATTTCTTATTCGAAAATGAATCACATAAACCTTAGCCTAACGTGTCACGTTTAGCCATAGAAACTACGCTTTAATACCAATTATTGGCATTTGGATCGTTAGGGTTCTATGCAATTCTATCGCAGCGGAAGCATAAACATAGAATTGAATTACCTTTCATCGGATTTGATGTAGAGGTTGAAAAGCAGCAAGGACAAATGACCTTCTGATCTTCTGTTGTATTCCTAAGCCACGTCTTGACATTGTGTGGGCAACGATCTACTAGACGATCTCATTCTACAATCCCTAATCTGCTTTCTCACATTTTTGGCGTGAATCAGTATCTTACCGGATTGCTGAGATTGGCTATTTATAGGCTACAACAAGGACCAGGAGGAGAAATTAGGGTTTGGGCCTCCCATTGGGCTTAAGCATCCAAGTTTAGCCCAAAACTTATACTTAAGTCCAATAATAATAATCAGTCCACTAAAGAAATATTATTGCACTGCCACCCTAATCCCAAATTAAGTTATGGGCTCCTTCTTATTATGAGCCCGTTAGTCTCCCCGTGTTTAAGATTTAATATCTATTAATTAATTAAATTACTGACAATTCAATTAATTAATATATGTACTGAGAGTAGTACCAATCAACCTTATTATCATGCCGGAATAAATCTACCTACAGGGTTTACATGATAATCATTATGAGCTCCTCAAGGGGACATCATCAACCAGTTCCGTTAGGACACAGATTCCTTCTACAATCAATAGCACACCATAGAGACAGTATCATCTCCCGACTCACCAAGCATATTGATTTAATAATTAAATCTCGCCCATTGATGAATCAAGAAAATAAATACTGACTTACGTATCAAGGTTATTGTATAGGGATTAAGAGTACGAACATCCATAATAACAGAGATCAAGTTCTATTATATAGTCAGTATAAACCGAACGATCTTAACGGCGGTCCTATTCAATACACACAAAATGCATTAATGCAATTTTATAGTCAAGATAGACTATTGTTAAATCACACTATAACCATACCGATAGATAGTCCCCGTCTATCTCGGTTGTAAATATCTATTTATACTTTATAAGGAGCCGATAATATGATCTTCCGTGTGACGCCGCACACCACATTATCTATAATATAAAGTAAATGGACTTTTGCAACATCATTATTGCAAAACGTTTGATCACATGATTCTCATTTCAAATATTGTCTAAACATTGTTCATACAAAAAGCTAAACTTTTAAAATACAATCCAACAATCATGTTTGTATTTCTGATATGGTATGTGATGTTTAAAAAAAGATTAAAAAAACAGAGAAAAACTACAAAATGACACGTCATCTAGAAGGCCTTAGAGGTATACCACATCATCATCTCAAAAACTCCCCAATAGTATTTTAAGGATTACCATTCACTGACCCAAAAAGTTTCATTGTTTCTCTTTCTAAAATTCCCTTCCCCTCTCTCACTGATAAAACTTTCATGGCTCCTATTCCTAACCCTTTAGGTCTTGACGTGATTGGAAAGGGGCTAATGATCGTTGCTAGTAGCTCCGGTGTTACAAGTAATCGACATTCATGGCTCCATTTTTCCTTTCAATTTTTTCAAGATTTTCACCTTGTTTTGTTATGATGAGAAGATCAAACTCTCTTCTTCAATCCTTTGATTTCTATTTATAAAATTGAATGTATACGTTAAAGAGGCATGATTTGTTGGAGGATCGAGTTAACTCAGTAAGGGTGTGAGGAGTGAGGGGTTGTTGCCAGTGCCGTAGAAATATGTGAGAACTCGGAGTTTCATCAGAATGTACTGCAGGCAACGTGGTGCGGTAGCGTCGGAGATAGGGGTGGTGGTGGGTTTGTAGATGGCCATTACTTTTGGGGTTGTTACTTGTTAGGAAAGTGGTGTAGTACCATTAGCACTTGCGAACACCATATTATTTAGAACCTCTAAGACACAATTAAACTAAATTAATTTTTATTTGTATTCATGATTATAAATCACTAAATTCATCTTCTCCATCTTCAACTTGTAAACACTAGGATTTCTGTAGTTGAGTTTTTCAACATTACAGTTAGGTAATGGAGCTACATCCTCTGGTTCTAAGTGTAAAGGAAGAACGAAAGAGGAGAATGAATTATCTTTTAACACCGTTATTTCATTCTTATTAGAAGTGTATTAATGAATTATTTTAAAGAAATGAGGAGCCTAATTGATCTAAACTATCAATGTAAAGGGTTTGAATGAACAAAATAAAAGATGAAGGGCTAATTTAAACTTGTGAGACAAGTTAAAGGGTCTATCCGGTCCTTTGCCGATAATTTATTAACCTAACTAAATAATTTTAAAGGGCTGTTATCAAATTAAAAATTTAATCATAAAATGAAATTTATTAAACTTAGCTAATTTTAAAGGATCATATTTTATGGGTAAGTCTTCTATGAGACCGTCTCACGTAAGCCCTTACGTGAGACGAATAAAAAGTGATAACATTATTAACGAAAAGTGATACTCAATCGATGAAAAGTGATAATAGTGCAGTGAACTATTTCATGAATAATTTATAGTATAAATAAAAACTGACATCATTTTATAGATAAAGTGATAACAATTTGACAAATACTAATATGCAATAATTTTTATAGTGCAATTTGGTCAAATTTTACCCAATGACCAAATATAAATATTTTAATAAGCCCTTATGGATCATTCACTATTCACCTCCTCTCTCTTCCTATCGCTCTCTCTCTCTTCCCCGCCTCTCCGCCGTCTCTTCATACTGTTCAATGGCTTTTTCTAGAAATCCCGTCTGTCTGATGTTTAGATGCGAAACTGCCTTCAAGATACCGCCTAACTGCCTGGTTTTTTCTCGATCTCAACAACCTGTGGCGAATGCTTCACCATCTTCACGAATTTTATTTTCCCCATTTTCTCTCATTCTACCCTCATTTTCCAGCCTCCACCGTCTCACTGCCTCTGCTTTTCTTGGTTGTGTCTCCTTCCATGCACACTCTTCTTCAAGCAGGCTGTGTTTGAGATTTGAAAAGAGTAGAAGAATATGATTCAATTTTACAATTCCTCAAACATTTTATATTGTTTATCATCTTATTTTCTCAAAATTTTTAAGATTAACTCATGACTGATGTGTTCAAATGCTATAATTTGTTTATTGTTCTTCAATTCTTCATTTTGTGTGGTTACTAACAATTTTGCTACTAGACTGTAGAAATGGCTGGAGATTATATGGGAAGTTTTTTTTATAATTCGATAGTGTATATGTTTTATCATATAAATGTACGTTTTATCATATAAATGTATTATATTTTATTCTTACATGTATCATTAATTTATATAAAAATGTATTAACTTAAATTGATTTATTATATGCATTTTCATAATATAATGTGAAGCAGTTGTAATTTATATAATGTACATATTTCTCTTAATAAATGTATTATTTTTTGAAAAATTATTTTTGGTAATATATTTATCAATATTTTCATCAATATATTTATTAATTTTAGTTAAACATGTTATTATAAAATGTTATACATTTTTGTATAAGATCTAATACATTTATCAGAAAATACATGTACATTAGTGGATTAAATATAGCTTATTTAATTGTGTATTTAAAAACATATAATACAAATTTTATTTGTAAAATTAATTACTACATTCAACAGTTAATTATTAAATTGAACAAAAAATAAATAAAAATTAAACTCATTAATAATTTCATCAATATAGTATTTATTAATTTTAGTTATACATGTTAATATAAATTTTCTTTCTTCAAAACCCATAACAATAGAAACAGTTCAAGTACCATTCACATAATTGAGAATTTGTCCTCTAATGAACTCGAAACCGCGACGACCGGGGAGGACGACGGTGCCAAGAACGGTGATAGGGAGGACGATGATGCCGAGAACTCAAATAACTCAAGTGTTAGAAGATCTCAGCAGAATTGAAGTGGAGTTATACGGTACAACCTCCGCTGCTTGCTACTGGTACTCAAAGTGGAGTTGGGGTTTTCATCTACTGCAAGAATTGTCTGGTAATTTCGTTGTTGTCATTTATGCTGAAAAAAGAATACCTTTCAAAGATCTTTTCGAATTAATAATGTATTGGTTTCCAATTTAAATATAGGAAGAGACTGAAGCAAGCGAAGCTGTTGCATCTTACTATCAAATACTTTCTCAAATTTATGTGTTGGAACATTTTGATTTCATTTCTGAATTAAATAGGAATAATTTATATTTTGTATTTGTGGTCCTCTCATCTACACAATTTGTTGAACATGTGCTTTGCTTTTGTGGTTCTATTATTTGTTTTTTATTTCTTAATTTGCATTGAATTGATTTTGTTTTCAATTGGGTTCAATGTCACAGAGAAGTATGGGGTCAGAGTAATTGTAGTCTAGTTTATTTGACGTTTCTTACAAGTTTGTGTTGCACTGTAGTCCACAGATGGTATATGCTGCGTCAAGTTACAATTATTTAGTTGAAGAGAGGGTGGGTGCTATAAGTGTGCTAGTGAGACGTATTGTAATACCCACTATATATATATATATATATATATATATAATAAAATACATACATAATAATAAGTAAATAGTAATATATAAATATATATATAATATATTATATGTGTATTAAAATAAGTAAGGGATGAGCTGTCTTAATTGATGGCCAAGCTCAGTAACTAATTATTACCTCTAATGCCTACTTGACTAGATATCATACCTATACTTCGTTCCTACATTTAATTATGTCATTTTTGGAAAGAATAAATCAGTCTTCTTAAATAAAAATTGGTCACAACACATGTACTGACAATTCCTGATGGGACAGAAGGATTTGTTATACATAGCGATGCTTCAAAGCAAGGATTGGGATGCGTTCTGATACAATGTGATAAAGTAGTTGCATATGTATCTAGACAACTCAAGATCCATGAACAGAACTATCCAACTCATGATTTATAACTGGCTGCGGTGATACATGCCCTGAAAATTTGGAGACATTATCTGTATGGAGCAAAATGCCAAATTTATACGGATCACAAGAGCTTAAATACTTCTTCGAATAGAAGGAATTAAACATGAGGCAAAGGAGATGGTTGGAATTAGTCAAAGGCTATGATTGTACAATACTATACCATCCAAGGAATGCAAATGTGGTAGCAGATTCTTTAAGCAGAAAAGGCAAAGGGGAATTAGCTTGCTCATTAACCAACCAAGAATCATTAGTGGCTGAGTTTTCTTGGATGAGTTTAGAAGTCGTGATGCCTCCAAGTACCATACAAGCAGTATTAACTGTGTTACTGGTAAAATCCTCCCTAAGAGATAGAGTCAAGGAACTTCAAGATAGAGATTAATTTCTCAGGAAAATTAAGGAACGCATGGAGATTGGGGAAGAAAAAGGATTTGCTCTCACTAACAATGGGACGCTTGTCTTTGGAAAAAGATTATATGTTCCTAAAAGTGAGGATCTTATTAGAGAAATTTTGTCAGAAGCTCATTGTACTCCTTACACTGTGCACCCAGTAGGAACCAAGATGTACCAAGATTTGAAAAATATTTTCTGGTGGAAGATTATGAAGAAGGATATAGATTTGTTTATCCAAAAGTGCATGACTTGCCAGCAAGTGAAAGCAGAACATCAACGACCCTCAGGACTCTTGAAACCATTAGAGATTCCTAAGTGAAAATGGGAGCATATCACTATGGATTTCGTTACAGGTTTACCAAGATCTACACTAGGAATAAAGCTATATGGGTAATTGTAGATCGTTTGACCAAGTCGGTGCACTTTCTCCAAGTCAAAATGACCCATGGAATTGATAAGCTTGCACAATTCTTTATAGAAGAAATTGTCAGACTACATGGTGTACCAGTTTCTATAGTTTCTGATCGAGATTCGAGATTTACATCAAAGTTCTGGCATAGCTTACAAGACGCAATGGGCACAAAGCTTAAGTTTAGCACATCATTCCACCCGAAACCGATGGCCTGTCAGAAAGGACTATTCAAATATTGGGAGAAATGTTGAGGACATGCGTCCTAGATTTTGGTGAGAGTTGGGAAAGATACATACCACTGATAAAGTTTGCTTACAACAACAATTTTTAAGCCACGATAGGAATGGCTCCTTACGAAGCACTCTACGGAAGGAAGTGTAGACCTCCCCTCTACTAGGATGAGGTTGGTGAGAAGAAAGTTTTAGGACCAGAGATAGTAGAAAGGGCAGTAGAAGCGATTGAAAAGATCAGAAGAAGAATTTTGACAGCACAAAATTGACAGAAGTCCTACGCTGATAAAAGACGCAAGCATTTACAGTTTCAAGAAGGAGACAAAGTATTTCTCAAAGTCTCACCAATAAAAGGAATTTCTTGTTTTGGAAGGAAAGGAAAACTCAAGCCGAGATACATTGGGCCTTACGAAATTTTGGAGCAAATTGTCGAGTTGGCATACAAATTAGACTTACCACCTGAGCTAGCTGGAGTCCATGATGTTTTTCACATGTACATGCTACGAAAATATGTATTTGATTCAAACTACGTTGTTAACCACGAAGTAAAAATAATTGACGACAACTTGGTGTATGAGGAATTTTCTATCGCCATTCTTGACAAGAAAGTTCATAAGCTAAGGAATCGTGAAGTTACTTTAGTCAAAGTTCAACGGAACCGGTACAATAAAGAAGAAGTGATTTGGGAACTCGAAGATGACATATGAAATAAATATCTGAATCTACCCATACCTGGTAAGTGAAATTTCGAGGATGAAATTTATTTTTCTAGTAGGGGTGGATAAATATCCACTATATATGTATATAATAAAATACATACATAATAATAAGTAAATAGTAATATATATATCTATATATAATATTATATGTATATTAAAATAAATAAGGGATGAGCTGTTTTACTTGATAGCCAAGCTCAGTAACTAATTATTACCTCTAATGCCTACTTGACTAGATATCATACCTATACTTCGTTCTTACATTTAATTATGCCATTTTTGGAAAGAATAAGTAGGAAATATTAGTTCTAAACTCTCTGTTTCTCTTCATATGCACTGGTGAAAAAGGGTAAGTAACAGCACGATTTTTTAGCACAATAAGCATATAGGTATGTATACATATGTATATATTTCTCACACATATAGGATATGTATATATATCCACAAATAGAGTATAATAGATAAATTATTTTGCTTCACAGTGAATGATTCTGCAAGCCTCTTTCCAAATATATGTATACAAATATGGCTAACTATATATGTATATACATATACTTTTCATTCTGTATGGCTAGTGGGTTGCTCTATTCGTAATTTAACCTTACCATGTTATATACGTAAATGATTGTCTCGATGCGTAAATTCCATATATATAACTCTTTTATGAAATTGATGTGATATGAGTTAGATAAGCTCAGTCGAAGTTTTTAACTCTTTAATGGCATATTTTATTTTGTTGGGACATAACTTTGATATTATAGGCAATTTTGAAGCCCTCCTCACGAGGATCATAAATATATAATTAGTTTTGAGTTTGAATTTAAAATGAGAAAGTTACGAAGAAACCAATTCGAGTTAAAATTGTCCAATTTAAACTTCGTTATTTTCATGAAAAATTGGTATGAACGTGATCCTCACCTCGCGAGAATTCCATAAGTACTTTTAGATTTTCAAACGGAGTTGTATAACTCAAGTTGGGTCATTTTGTAATAATTTTAAAGTTTAGGGTAAGTTTAAATTCGAATTTAATATAATGCAGGGACTTGATTGCAATTTGTAATATATATATATATATATATATATATATATATATAATTAATAAGTAGATAATAAAAATATAAAAAAGGGAGTTTTCAAAACTTAAAAATCTGCCGACCCGCGGACGACAACATATATGTATGTATTAAGCTTTATTATTATTATAATAAATATTAATTATAATTTTATTATTATTATTATTATTTTAGGTATAAAATCTTTATTCCGTTTTTAATAAAATTAGCGTCATTTGTATTCATATTTTTAATATTGCGATTTATTATTAAAGTTGTAGACTAAGAATATTAAATTATTATATTTTAAAATATGTATTTCAATTTATTATTTTATTTTAACTCATTTTATTTAACGATTAACTATTTATATTTTCTTAAGTTAATAATTAATTTATTTTTAATTATATATAATAGAAATTTAGTTTAAGTAATATGCATTATTATTCGAAGTAAAACTCAGTTTAGTATACCCTTGCAGGCATACTTGAGAGTGACGAGCAAGTCTAGTGCAGCCTATTATTTCTTCGAAAGTTCAAAGGTGGGGTAATTTTTGCTCTTCACCGAGTACAACTTTTTGTCATGATTACTATGTTAAAATGTGATATGTGTTACTTATATATCATGTTATGTGCCATGAGTGCTTTTAGTTCGATGACAAATATTTTTTTACTAATACTTGTACGGGGTGACGACTCGGTGCACATATACCAACTAACACAAGTTATCCGGCCACGGTTCGGTACTAAAAATATTTCAAATCTACTAACAGTCTTATTGAATAACGATTCGATTCACATATACCAACTAACACAAGTTATTGGATGACGATTTGGTCTAAAATATTTTCAATGAGTTATCGAACGACAATATGCAAAATACTTTATTAAAATGGCATATGTTACATTTTATGGTATATTTGGCATGCATATTTATTTTTAACTATGCAATCATTTAAGTTAACCCACTGAGTGTATTTTAGACGCTCACCCCACACTGATTTTCAGCTCAAGGTTTAGAAGATGAAGAGTCCCCTGCAGTTATCCCAAGCCCCTAGAGGACTTTATATTATATCTCATATTTTGGTATTTTGTTAGAATTCTATTTCAGATATATCATCTAAACGTACTTATTTTGGATATTTCATTCTACTTGGGAAAGTAGACGCTAGTATGTAAAATAATCTTTATGCCACTTTTACTATATTATATTATCGCTTTGGGATTTTTATTTTATGTTCGATGTGCATTCTCGACACCTTTATTATTATTTGGGAATTGTATATCTAGTAGCGTCCCAACCCATAGTGTAATCCGGGGCGTTACACATATTTTTTGAGGATGGTAAGTGTAGGAACATGAAAGTTGAGAAAGACGAATTAGCTCCCAGTTGGAGATCTTCTATCCTATTGGAGAATTTTAAAAAAATATATTTTTTCTTTTATCTTTTTAATTTAACATTTTCCATCCAAAAACTAATAGTGGTGACTAAAAGTGCAACTTTTGGGATAAAAAAAAGATTAGGGATAAAAAATAAAATGAGACTGCTCGTATTGGAACAAAAGTGCAATTTTCCCTCAAAGAAATTATATACATTTCTACATGAATGTCTACATAATTATTATTGCATGTTGAATTCCAAATTACAAATAAGTTATCTATATTAAATATATTAAATAAAAATCTCAAATATATTAAATAAATAAAAATATTTAATTGACACACAACACACACACACACACACACACACACACACATATATATATTGCACACTTATAAATGATAAAAGTAAAAACTCATTGGTAAAAAAAACTGAAAATTTTCAATTTTGGTCCCATGAGAATAACACACTGTAAAATAAGTCCAGTTAGTATCATAATTAGTCCCGTAGGAATTTTTGACTAATTTCCATCATTACTTAACGGCATTGAGCATGTGAGATTCATACGGGCCGTTAACTATGAAATGAACGGGTTAAGAGAGAGAAAATATGTTCAAAATTATAGAACCCTTTCTCACACCCAAATCATTGAATCCCTAATTTCCAAATCTCAATTTTGCAAAATCAACATACCCTTCTCCCTAATATTAACCCCACTGTGAAATCATGTAAAATCTTTAATTATCATACATATTTCCAATCAATTTTGAAGGATGTTGTACGTGAAGGGGAAAGCAGATGTTACTCTTTGGGAATCCTCGACCCAAATCGCATTCTTGGATCAACCTATGTGTCCTTGTGAAGCAGCAGGGGTAGCTGGCAGAGTTCCCACCATTGAGGGAGATGGCAAGGACCATGTCATCGCCGTTGAAGAGGTGGTGGCTGGCCATAGGCTCGTGCAGATTTAGGATTGGCACCATTCCTGATATAAACGCCATTGACGCATTCTGGGATGGTGCAGGTGACGTGGAGGTTGTGGCGTACGGGCTGCTCTGGCACTAGGGTGAAATTGCCGGCAATTTGGACATGTGGGTCAGCGATTTTTGGGAGGGAACGCTGGCGCTCGCGTGAGACCAATACGCTTTCCACCTAATCAAAAGTTTTGGCAGCTGTTATCTGTAGGAAGTTCCACTGCGGAGGCGGCGACGAGTCAGTTTTTTGGGAGAGTAGTTTGGAAGGAGTGTTTGGGGAAAGTCAGAACAGAGAGAGATTGCAGAGCACAATGGATTTTACTTCTTATGCTAGGCTTTTTCATTGAAATTTTATTGGAGGTGATTCCCAAATCCACAAGAGGATTTGGCTGAGATAATCGAATCCACCCAAGTATTATTTGTTTGTAACATAGAAGGATCATATTAGTTGCATATTTTTAAGTCAAATTCTTTTTTTTTCTGGACCTAACAGTTTCCATCCAAAAACTAACGGATGGGACCAAAAGTGAAATTTTTAGAACGAACTTATTGATGGTGATCGGATCTTTATGGTTGATGAGAGTGAAAATAAGCGTGTTTTAGTGTCCAATTTAACACCTTTTTTATTGGAATTATTGTCATATATTAGCACAAGTGTATTATATTCAATATTTGTGAGATAAAGGTGCATTTGAGGTGTTTTATTGTGTTTTAGGTGGAAAAATGATCAAAAGTGCAAAGTTGGGAAAATTGGGCAACTTGTGTAGGAATGCTAAAAATGCACGTCCAACTTATGTAATTTTTTTGTGTTTGTGTGGATCTCTGAATTAAAAATGTGATACATGATTGGAAAGTCACTGAAGAGAGGATCGTTTTGGCATAAGGAACACTTCAATTGGAGTCCAAACGAGAAAGTTATGATCAAAATAGTGACGTTCTTAATATGAATAGAAATTTAAATGTTAGAGTTTCTGTGAGTTCTTAGTATGAATAGAAATTCAAGGAAGAGAGGATCACGTGAGCGCAAGAATCACTAAAATCGGATTTTGGATGTGAAAGTAATGTGCGAAACGGTGAAACTGTGCATGCAGCTCAAGCAGTAGTTCGACCAAAACCACTTTGGTCGAGCTAGGACACACTAATCCAGATCGGGATTTCAACCCCAGTACATGTATTTTTGTGTTTTCCAAGAAAAAGTTCATCCAAGGTTCATAAGGAGAGCTTACAAATATAAAAGGGGATGTAGATCTCACCAAGAGACCACCGCAACACAATCATCCTACACCCCACAAGGGGGGATCACCCCCCTGTTGGATTGTATACTAAAAGTCTATCTTTTTGTATGAACAATGTTATAACAATTTATTTGAAATGAGAATCATATGATCAAATGATTGTGTCTTATAATTTATTTATATGTCGATGCAATAGTTCATTTACTTTATACTGTAGATAATATATTGTGTGACAACATGCGAAAGATCATATTATCGGTTTTCTTATAAAGTATAAACAGATGCTCACAACCGAGATAGACGAGAACTCTCTATCGGGATGGTTGTAGTGTGATTTGGTATTAGTTTGTCTTGATTATAGAATCACATTAGTGCAATTTTTGTATATTGAGCAGGACCGCTTGAGATCGTTCGATTTATACTGACTTATAGGAGAACTTGATCTCAGTTATTATGGATGTTCGTGCTCTTAATCCCTATACAATAACCTCGACACATAAGACAGTATGTATTTCTTTGAATCATAAATGGGTGAGATTTACATGTAATTAAATCAACAAACTCGGTGAGTTAGGAAATAGTGTTGTCTCTATGGTGTGCTGTTGATTGTAGAAGGAATCCATGTCCGCTATAGGTTGATGATGTCCCCTTGAGGAGCTCATAAGGATATCATGTAAACCCTGTAGGTGAATTTATTCTGGCATGATAATAAGATTGAGTGGTACTACTCTTGGATTAGATATTAATTAATGGAGTTGTCAGTAACTTAATTAATTAATGGGAATTGTATATTTTAAACATAGGGAGACAAACGGGCTCATAATAAGAAGGAGCCCATAACAAAATTATGGGATTAGAACGGTAGTACAGTAATAATATTTTAGTGGTATATATTATTATTATTGGACTTAAGTATAAGCTTTGGGCTAAGCTTAGATATTTAAGCCCAATGGAAGCCCAACTCTAATTTCTCCTCCTGGTCCCTGCTGTAGCCCATATATAAGTCATCTCAACTGTCTGAAAACCCTAATCTAACTGATTATTCACGCCTAACACTTTGAGGAGGGTGAGGGAACAGCAGATTGAGAAAATCTTGAAGATCGTCGCTCACACGACGTCGAGATTGGACTTGGGAATACAGTAGAAGATCAAGAGGTCGTTTGCTGCTGCTGTCTGCCAAATTGCAAGATTTTTATAAAATTGTATAGAAGTCAGAATTCAACATGTGATACACTGACATAAAGCCACGGAAGAGAGGATTGTTTTGGCATATAGATCACTCAAATCAGAGATCAGACGAAGGAGTTATGCTTAAAACGATGAGGCTGCGCAGGCTGCCGGTGAGAATCCTTCTTTTTCAACATACCCTGGTGAAAGGTAATAAGTTTATTTGATTTCTTGCTTCCACTGAATTAGAAACATATGGAACCTTAACGGTTCATGTTAACCAAATTATCAAACGCCAACACTCCCAACCATCATCCACATCATTTCCTCCATTCATCCATCACTTTGAAGATTCGTCTGTTGAATCAAGAGGAGAACCAAGAGGATGATTCAAGATGGAGAAGGAAGCGACGACGTCCACATCTAGGATTTTATTCATTTTCTAATTTATCTTGTATTTTTTAGACATATGTGTAAGATCTATCCAACCCCCATGATTGTTCTTCGCAACATAATGGGTTAGAATCATTTTGGTAGATCTAGGGTTTTGAAAGTTTTATGAGTTAATTAAACTCACTTGTGTGTCCTCCGTTGTGGATTAATTTTATATATGATTGTGCTTTCTTAATCCATATTCATGGTTGTTTTGTGCATCATTAACTATTATATAGAGTCTGAATATATATCTTGGTTATTGATTGAGTGCGTTCACTGCTGAATAGGATTCCATATTATGATTCTAAGTGAGGAGACTCCGAAGCTTCATTAGAACTATCATATATGAATGTTTATTAGTTGAATTGAATTCGGGTTAATAAGCAGGATAAAGAAGGTAATTTTATAGTACCTATAAAGGGAGATCATATCGGGTTAGATTCCAGACGTGGGAAATAATTGATACTGATAGTACCTAGAAGGGGGGTGAAATTATATATCTTGCTCCAAGGTTATTCACACGTGTTACACGCATATTTACTTGTGTCTATAGAGTAGATTTGTATGGTTTAGTGATGCGTCCATAGTCCATAAGGCAGAGTCGGCCTGCACTTGAGAGGGAAGTTAAATAGTAAAAGTGAATTACCCTAGAGCTATCTATTCTCCATTCTTGAGACACTTTCGTATTCTTCTAGTGCTTTAATTTATTTTATTTGCTATTTTAATTAATTGTTTAGTAGTTGATACTTAAATCCCAACTTTTATTGTCTTTCGTCTTAATTAATTTTGTAAATAATTGAATTGATAATAAGCCGTCCTTTGGGTTCAATATTTAACTTGGTCACTTGCTTAAGCTGCAATTGATATCCTTAATGCTTGGGGATATATTTTGTGTGCAAAGAAAACGCTCATCAAGTTTTTGGTGCCGTTACCAGGGACAATTGCTATTATTGATTTTATTATTTCTAGGTTGATTAAGACTTCTATTTGTGATTATTTATTTCTATCTAACCTTAAATTTTTTTGAGGTACTTGTGCATTAGGAAAAGGAGAGGAAGGAAAGGAACAAATAACACACTGAGCTAACATGGCCGGAGCAAGGTATAATCCGGATAATGTTGCCATACGAGAATTTTTTATGAACAATGAAATTGGCAGCATGGGATTGATAGGAGCAAGGGGGGAAGATGATGATTTTGAGATACATCCCACTCTTATCAACATGGTTGAGAATAATCCCTTTTCTGGGAGTTCCATTGATGATCCATATCAGCATCTCAAAAGATTTGTTGGTTACGCAAACACTCAAAAGGGTGTTGGAGCTAATGATAATGCTAGGCGGATTGCCTTATTCAAGTTCTCTTTGATTAATAGGGTAGAAACTTGGTATGAGACTCTTGATGCAGCAGAATATACTACATGGGACCAACTGCAGCAGAAGTTCTTAGAGAGATACATGCCACCCTCAAAGTCTTAAGAATGAAGCAAGACATCACCCAATTTGTTATAAATCAGGGTGAGAAATTTTATGAGGTGTGGGACAGATTTAAAGATATGCTCAGGAGGTGCCTACAGCATGTAATGTCTAAAGCTTAGTACATAAGCATCTTCTACTATGAATTGGATTGTGAGTCGCGTATTCTTATTGATGCATCATCAGGAGGAGCGATGTTATCTAAAACAGCACTTGAAGTAGAGAAGTTATTTGAAGACATCTCTATGAATTCACATGACTAGTCTGTAGAGAGAGATAGAGGATCATATGTACTTGGTAAAGTGGCTCAAGTTGAACATCAAGTGGTGAAACCAAATAGGGTTGATGAGATCATCTCTAGTCAAACTAATATCAACCAGCTACTAGAGTCCCAGCAGAAGTAGATTACAGAGTTGATACAAAGGGGGCCTAGTATGCGGCAGCAAGAATTGAAGAGTGTTGAAGATACCTTTAATCGATACATGGCTAAGAATGATGCAAGAGTTATGTTAGATTGTATACTAAAAGTCTAGCTTTTGTATGAACAATGCTTTAACAATTTATTTGAAAATGAGAATCATATGATTAAACGTTTTGCATATTATAATTTATTTATATGTTTGTGCAAAAGTCCACTTACTTTATACTATAGATAATATGTTGTGCGACAATACGCGGAAGATCATATTGTCGGTTTCCGTATAAAGTATAAAAAGATGCTCACAATCGAGATAGACAGGGACAATCTATCGGGATAGTTGTAGTGTAATTTGGTATTAGTTTGTCTTAACTAAATAATCACATTAGTATGCTTTATGTGTATTGAGCAGGACCGCTTGAGGTCGTTCGACTTATACTGACTTATAAAAAATCTTGATCTCTGTTATTATGGATGTTCGTGATCTTAATCCCTATATAATAACTTCGACACGTAAGGCAGTACGTATTTCTTTGATTCATCAATGGGTGAGATTTACATGTAATTAAATCAACAAACTCGGTGAGTTGGGAAGTAGTGTTGTCTCTATGGTGTGTTGTTGATTGTAGAAGGAATCTGTGTCCGCTATAGGTTGATGATGTCCCCTTGAGGAGCTCATAAAATTATCACGTAAATCTTGCAAGTGGATTTATTCTGGCATGATAATGAGGTTGATGGTACTACTCTCGGATGAGATATTAATTAATTAGAGTTGTCAGTAACTTAATTAATTAATGGGCATTGTATATCTTAAACATGGGGAGACTAACGGGCTCATAATAAGAAGAAGCCCATAACGTAATTATGGGATTATATTTTAGTGGTATATATTATTATTATTGGACTTAAGTATAAGTTTTGGGCTAAACTTGGATACTTAAACCCAATGGAGTCCTAACTCTAATTTTTCCTTCTAGTCCCTGCTGTAGCCTATAAATAAGTCATCTCAGTTGTCCAGTAACCCTAATAATCACGCCTAACACTGTGAGGAGGGAAAGAAAATAGCAGATTGAGAAGATCTTGAAGATTGTCACCCACACGATATCAAGATTAGACTTGGGAATATAGCAGAAGATCAAGAGGTTCTTTTCTGTAGTTGTTCTTCATCAACATACCTTGGTGGAAGGTAATGCGAAATTTGATTAATTGCTTCCGCTGTTTTAGTTTGCATGGAACCCTAACGGTTCACGTTAACCAAACGATTGAATGCCAATAGGTTGATCATCTTGAGGCTACTATGAATGCTAATCATGCAGATTTATCTAAGCAGTTAAAGGACCTTGCTTTGATGATGGGGGAAATGGCCAGGAATGTGAATCAATTGACACAAATATGGAAAAAGGAATGTTCTCGTCTCAAGGTATAACAAACCTAAAAGAATGTAAAGCCATCATGTTAAGGTCTGGAATATAGTACGAAGGTCCAATGAAGCCGGTGGATGAAAAAGAAGAGGCAATGAGCCAGTTTGACTGCAGTTCGGCCAAACATCTTGGTCGAACCATGGTCAAACAATATGAGAAAGAACAGAGAAATGATACTCTATTTTCTGGCTCGCAGTTTGACCAAAGCTCTGCAGTTCGACCAGGCCTCTCTGGTCGAACTGCGGTCGAACCAACACCTGTTAAGCCGAAAGATTGAGTTCAGTTTATAGAGCCTCAGTTGGACCAGACCTCTCTAGTCGAACTACTGTCAAACCAGCAATCTGAACTGGATAGACTGATCCCATTTTCAGACATCCAGTTTGACCAAACTCATCCCATTCGACCAGAACATTCTGGTCGAACCACGGTCGAACTACATCAATCGACTTTTGCTTCCGTATCGAATGCTACACCTGTTGTTCAGAACACTCCAGTACCATCGAAGGAGCAGAATACAAAGCTTAGACTACGGATAGATAATGAAGATATGGTTTTCTCTCTTGATAAAACAATGAAGATGCCCATGGAGACTAAATCATGCAAGAGCATAGATGTGGTTTCTAACTTGTTTAATCTTGATAGAACAGATAATTCTGAATTTGAGTGGAAGATTGACAAGGAGGAGTCTAGATAGTCATGGGTGGAAGAAAATTCTGAGGATCATATTTTTGTGACTAAGAAAGGTGAGGTGCTGAGTGTAGATAAGAAGAGGGAAAGAAAGTACTTGAAGGTGAGAATGCGAGAAGACCGCCCTCTGATCAAGTAGTCTACAGAGGCTGCATTCCATCGTGACACTCCGACGTTAAATGTGAGCGCCTGTTGGGGGCTTGCCCTTTTGTTTTTATTGCTTTAATATTTCTTTCGTGTGAATGAGGATTTATTATATTTGAGGTGCTCACGCTTCGGTAATTATATCTCTTTTTAAACTTAGTTTCGACTTATGTTTTTACTAAGTTTGGGGGATGTGATGTACTTACTTCATTTTATGAGCACCAAGAGTATAATTTTTCCTTTCGTTGGTTGTTTATTTGTTAGGAGGTTGATTTTTCGGCATATTAATATTTTAACCAGTGTTGGTATGTCGATTTTTTGCAACTTACCTAATGTTTCATATGTGTTTCCTAATGTTAGTGGTTGAGTTTTTAATTTTTTAACTTTTTTATTTTTCTTATGTCTCCTATTTTATTTTTGATGAATCCTGTGATGATGAGTGTGCTTGAGCTTTGATGATAGAAAAAGGTACTAGAGTGGCAAGATGAGTTCTATACTGAGGCTTTGACCTGACCGAGTTGAACAACTCGAGGAGCTCGTGCATATGTTGAAGAAAAATCAGGTGCCCTCATTTTCTTATTCTAATTTTTATGTTTGCTTTTAATTCATGGGAGTGAAAGTAGTGAATTTCTTGGTTTTGCTGATATACATGAGCTTATATTTTTAAATTTTGCCAAAAATTCATATGCTCTTGAAATTGATAAAGAAAGTGTACTTGAGTTATATTGTGATATGAAGTTCTATGTGTACTTGTGGGATATTACATACCATTAAAAGTGCTCTGTTACTTGTCAAGAACCCATGTGAGATTTTGAGTCTTATTCATGTACATAATCACATGATATTTCTTTTCTGGTGAGTATCGTTCTTGTACGTGTATTCTAGAACTTGCCTCTTGTCTTACTTGAAACTACATGTGTGTTAGATGATGGGAGATGATTTTAGGTCATGTTTGAATTTATAAGTCACTTAGCCAAATAATTCCCTACCAAATGATGTTTATCCATAGTTAGCACCGTTGAACCTAAAAACCTCATTCTTTTGCAGCCTACAAGAAATAACCACTTTGAGCTTCTGAATTTTTTGAGCCTTGATTCTATCATGATGAGAATTAATGGCTTTTTCAAAGTGTGTTGATGGAGTTTGATAACAGATTGGGAAGGAATGAAATTGGTGTTGAAACAGTGATTGAGCTTGAAAATGCATCTAAAGAAAATAATAGAGTAGTGCTTAAATCTAGTACTCCATTGAATCAAACACCCTAGGGTAGTGCTTAAATCTAGTACCTATGGAGGATACGTGAGGTAGTGCCCAAAACTGGTACCTCAAGAAAAAAAAAGAAAAGAACGAAAAAATAAGGAAAAAATATTACGCTTGAAGGTGAAGAAGGAATGAAAATCGTTTGCATTGAAGAGAGGATAAAAATTGAAGTGATCAATCAGCTTTAGTTCTCCACTATTTGAGTCACATTATTCATATATTTCCTACCTTAACCAAAGAGCCTACATTACATCAAAAAAAAAAGTCTTTTTTGATCCCATCGTCGAATCATACTTTTAGTGGTGGAGAGTTTAAGATATTTGGCAAGCTTATGGTTATGCATGCACTTGAATTGAATCTGAGTGTAAACAGCTTAGCCCATAAGTGTACATCTTTTACACTTGAGTGCGAGTGATATATACTTCCCGTTAGAACATGTCAATGGAGCATTTGAATTTGTTGTGATTGTCTTATCTTGTATGCTATGAATTGATTATTACATGTAGTTGGAGTTGTATGACCCAAGTTGTGGACAATTGTATTTCGAATGGGGTATATGTCATAGTCCTTGTTTTCCCGCTAATTTTTTTACTCTCTTTCTCTTTATTTTTATTTTGTTGCCTCGGGAAGAGCAACGGTAAGTTTGGGGGGATTGATGAGAGTGAAAATAAGCATGTCTTAGGATCCAATTTAATACTTTTTTATAGAAATTATTGTCATATATTAGCACAAGTATCTTATATTCAATATATGTGAGAAAAAGGTGCATTTGAGGTGTTTTATTATGTTTTACGTGGAAAAAGGATCAAAAGTGCAAAGTTGGGGAAAATGTGCAACTTGTGTAGTAATGCTGAAAAATGCACATCCAACTTGTAATTTTTCTGTGTTTGTGTGGAGCTCTGAACTGGAAGTTGATAAATAGTTGGAAAGCCACTGAAGAGATGATCGTTTTGGCATAAGGAAAACTTCAATCGGAGTCCAAACGAGAAATTTATGATCAAAATGGTGATGTCGCGCAAGCTATGCTGAACAGAATGGTTGTGCTACATTTCATGGCTTGTTACACCTTCATATATTGTAGTTTTTGTGATTTCTTTATATAGATAGAAATTCAAGGAAGAGAGAATCACGTGAGCGCAAGAATCACTGAAATCAGAGTTTGGATGTGGAAGTCAAGCGTGAAATGGTGAGACTGCGCATGCAGCTTGACCAGTAGTTTGACCAAGGCCTTCCAGTTCGACCAAAACCACTTTGGTCGAGCTAGTACACGCGAATCCAGATCTGTGCGGGATTGCAACCCCAGTACGTTTATTTTTGTGTTTTCCAAGAAAAAATCCATCCAAGTTCCATAAGGAGAGCTTACAAGTATAAAAGGGGGATGTAGATCACACCAAGAGACCACCGCAATACAATCATCCTATACCCTACAAGGGGGGATCACCCCCAACCATTATCCACATCCTTTCCTCCATCCATCTATCACTTTGAAGATTCGTCTGCTGAATCAAGAGGAGAACCAAGAGGAGGATTTAAGATTGAGAAGGACGCAACGACGCCCACATCTAGGGTTTTATTCATTTCCTAATTTATCTTGTATTTTCCAGACATATGGGTAAGATCTATCCAACCCCCATGATTGTTCTTCGCAACATCATGGGTTAGAACATTTTGGTAAATCTAGGGTTTTAAAAGTTTTATGAATTAATTAAACTCTCTTGTATGTCCTCCGTACAACACTACTTGTGAATTGATTTTATATATGATTGTGCTTTCTTAATCCATATTCACGGTCATTTTGTGCATCATTAATTGTTATATAGAGTCTGAATATATATCTTGGTTATTGATTGAGTGTGTTCACTGCTGAACAGGATTCCATGTTATGATTCTAGGTGAGGGGACTCCGAAACTTCATTAGAACTGTCATATATGAATGTTTATTAAATGAATTGAATTTGGGTTAGTAAGCAGGATAAAGAGGGGGTAATTTTATACTACCTATAAAGGGAGATTATATCGGGTTAGATTCTAGAAGTGGGAAATAATTAATGATAGTACCTAGAAAGGGGGGTGAAATTATATCTCTTGCTCCAAGGTTATTCACACGTGTTACACGCATATTTACTTGTGTCTATAGAATAGATTTGCATGGTTTAGTAATGCGTCCATAGTCCACAAGGTAGGTCGGCCTGCACTTGAGAGGGAAGTTAAGTAGTAAAACTGGATTACCCTAGAGCTATCTATTCTCCATTCTTAAAACACTTTCGAATTCTTCTTGTGCTTTAATTTATTTTATTTGCTATTTTAATTAATTGTTTAGTAGTTGATACTTAAATCCTAACTTTTATCGCCTTTCGTCTTAATTAATTTAGTAAATAATTGAATTGATAATACGCCGTTCTTTGGGTTCAATATTTAACTTGGTCGCTTGCTTAAGCTGCAATTGATATCCTTAATACTTGGGGATTAATTTTGCTGCAAAGAAAACGCTAATCAATGGTCCACATGATTCGTTCGAGTTCCATGTAATTCTATTGCAGCGGAAATGAATAGAATAATTTACCTTTCACCGTGGATTGCGCATGTAGAGATCGAACAGCAGCAGCAAACGACCTCTCTGATCTTCTGTTATATTCCCAAACCTAGTCTTGAAGTCGTGTGGGTGACGATCTTCGAGACACTCTCAATCTGCAATCCTCACTTCTCCCTTCACGGTATTAGGCATGTGATTAGAGCTTCCGGATTGATGAGATGGCTTATTTATGGGCTACAACAGGTACCAGGAGGAGAAATTAGAGTTGGGCCTCCTATTGGGTTTAAGTATCCAAGTTTAGCACAAAACTTATACTTAAGCTCAATAATAATAATACAGTCCACTAAAGTATTATTATTGCACTTTCTCTCTAATCCCAAATTATGTTATAGGTTCCTTCTTATTATGAGTCCGTTAATCTCCCCATATTTAAGATATACAATGCCCACTAATTTATCAAATTACTGACAACTCAATTAATTAATCTCTTATCCAAGAGTAGTACCACTCAACCTCATTATCATGCCGGATCAAATCCACCTGCAGGGTTTACATGATAATCCTTATGAGCTTCTCAAGGGGACATCATCAGCCTAATTATTAGGACATGGATTCCTTCTACAATCAACAGCACACCATAGAAACAGCACTATCTCACAACTCATCGAGTATATTGATTTAATGAATAAATCTCACCCTTTCATGAATCAAAGAAACAAATATTGACTTACGTGTTGAGGTTATTGTATAGGGATTAAGAGCATGAACATCCATAATAACTGAGATATAGTTCTCTTATATAGTCAGTATAAATCGAACGATCTTACGCGGTCCTGCTCAATACACATAAAGTGCACCAATGTAATTTTATAGTCAAGACAAACTAATACCAAATCACACTACAACCATCCCGATAGATTGTTCCCGTCTATCTCGGTTGTGAGCATATGTTTATACTTTATAAGGAGCTGACAATATGATCTTCTGTGCGACGCCGCACACCATATTATCTACAATATAAAGTAAATGGATTTTTGCAATGACATATAAATAATTTTTAATGTCCAAAACATTTGATCATATGATTCTCATTTTAAAATAATTGTTAAAATATTGTTCATACAAAAGCTAGACTTTTAGTATACAATCCAACACTTATAGGTATGGGACTACTTTTATAAGTCAACGATTCTCTTGGGGCTAAATGTGAATTTTCCCAAAAAAACCTATGTGTTACAAATGAGCAACATTTGTAACACTCGGTACTAGTAATATGTGTTCGTATGCACCCTCACAAAGTTACTCATACTCTTTCTTACAATATATTTTAAAAGAAATACTTTATCAATATGCCGGTACAAAAGAATAAGTATCAGGGATGAAGGAAAAAATATTAAATCAAATTTAAAAAAAAAGATACATATATATATAATTTAGATCAAAAGGTTTGAGAAAGTTCCCCGTCTGTGCAACACACGATCCTAGAAAGCACATTTAGATATATATCCTGTTCGAATAAAATTTCAAAACATAAAATTATATGTAATCACATATCCAGATGCAATTCTCCTTTCCCTCTTTGATGTACCACATACAATTCTCCTCTCTCACTTTGCAACAAAGTGAGAAATTATGATAAACAAACACTACACACCCAATTGTCTTAATCTTATTATTATTTCCATTTAAAGATCATACTTAGCTTATTAATTGATCTCATAAACAAGAGAACACACACAACTAGCAAATTACTTATATTTAAATCTAGTTTCTCTCTTGAAGCTTCTTGAACCAGTAAGCTGACATCTTGGGGTACCTCTTAAGTGTTTTGAAATCAATGTAGACAATGTCGAACCTGGACGTATAACCTAATCTCCATTTGAAGTTGTCCATGAATGTTCACTGGAAGTACCCTACGACGTTTGCACCTTCATCGATGGTCTTCTTTAGTTCACCTAAATAGCTTTATAGTAGTTGATTCTTATAGTGTCGTGAAACACTTTTGGCAGAGTTAGATTCCCTGGTTGATCCATTCCTACAATATTATTGAAATCATTTTAGTAATCCTATCTTTTGTATTTTTTAAAAACCAGTTAAAAAGGCAGTTATTATAACAGATTGTGTAACCGCGTTTCTACAATGTGTTCAACTCATTCATTACATCCAAATCACACCCAACACATCCTACTAACTTAATCAACAATTGATACATGTATTAATGGATCAATATTTAATTTTCAATCATCATAGTTCTAAATACATGTCACATGTTCTAATATGCACTAAACATAAATACCCTCTCAAGACAATTAATTTTAAGAAATGTTACCCTCACCTAATATATTAGGTATACCTTACTTTTTCATTTATTTATTACTAGAAAAAGATTACATTATCCTCGCAAGGTCAATAAAATTATTTTTTTTAAATCAATTATGTGGTTCAATAATCTTGAAATAAGTAAAGTGATGCTAAATAATAAAGATAATTTTACCATTTTCAGCCAAAATCATGGTAGGATTCCTATAGTATTCTTTGATGTAGTTCACAGCTTTGTACAGACCCCATGGAACAATGTAAAGCCAATATGAGTGTGCCTGCAGCGCACAAATTAATTTTAAGGGTGAAAAAAAGCTAAGTAATAAATGTGATATCCTAAATATTTTGGTCATAAAGAAACTAATCTATATTGAGGATGAACTCACCCTAGGATCAATAGGAATTCCATGACGATCATCTGTAAGAAATTGTAGATGGATTTAATTAGACATGATATTATATGTGTCTATGTGACTGTGTGAGTATAGTGAAAATTAAGAAAGTTTTGTTATTTACAAGTAAACCCAACATTCCAATCTTGCTGGTAGCCCAAGTTATAAGATTTGGGCTGATGTGGAACATACATATAGTATGCAGTGTACTGATTTATGCCCACAAAATCAAAGGATCCCTTCACCATCTTTACTTGTTCTGCACTGAATTTGGGTAGCCTTTTTTCTACTATATTCTGCATTATTTTCGGATATTCTCCGTACACCAGAGGATGCAGAAACCTACGTAAAATTAAAAAAAAAGTTCAAGATCATAATCTTCATTTTCAGCACACAATCAAGTTTTAGCTAAGTGATGGGTAGGTAGAGTTACCATCCTATGTGAAAGTCTCTGGCCCTTTGAGCAGCATAGTTGCCTGCTTTTGATTTTGTTAGTGGCTCATACTAAACAAAATCTAATAGAATTCCAATCCTCCCTTTCTGTTTTTCCTAAAATTGGTAAACTTTGATTTAACTAAGCTCAGCTAGTTTACCAAATGTGGAGCGTAAATAAAGAATAATGAGCTATTCATGTGTGAGATATTTTCGTGATTAGTTATCACTCTTCATATATTCTATGAATTGTTAGTGAAATGCTGGACAATTATCACTTTTTATTGATCAAGAATCAATTATTATCACAAACTTTTCCACTCTTTATCCTTCTTAATGAATCCATTTTGAGAGATGATCTTACACCAGTTTTTGCAAGGAATATAATGTTACTACAGTACTTCGCGTTACCTGGTACTTTTGGCGATACCTCTGAGCAGCAGCAGCATGGGATAGGATGAGATTATGAGCCACTATATAAGGCTCGGTAGCAGAGTTACCCTCACTGCAATTGCCAAATGCCTTTGAGCACCTCCCTGGGGCGAAGAACCCGTTGTCATACCCGAGTGCAGCCACCACTCTAGGCTCGTTAACATCTGCCAGTTCTTCACCCTGTCCCCAAATGCTTTGAAGCAGAACTCAGCATAATCTGCAAAGTCCTTCCTGCAAGTATCATTCCCATTCCATCAAATACTTATATTTTAAAAAATAATTCACGCGTAAAATACGAGACGTACACCACTTCGCTTCCAAACCAGCCATTGTACCGATCCTGAAGTGCTTGTGAAAGGTCGTAGTGATTCAGGTTAGGATATGGGTGATACCTATAAGTACATTGTACACCATTTTAGTGATGTTTAATATGGAGAGAGAAATGAACACAAAACAAGAGAATGTATGCATACCTTTTTGGAGCATGTAGTTAATCAACCTATTATAGTAAGCAACTCCCTTCTAGTTTACCTTACCAGTTCCATCTGTATATTATTATCAATGAATGGTGTGATTAATTAAACTATGATGTTGTATTCTTCAAACTATTGGAAATAACTTAAGTAATTAGTGAATTACATGGAAATATTTTGGACCATGAGATCAAGAACATGTAGGCATCAAAGTTTAGCTTTGCCATTCTATCAATGTCCTCCTGCCCAAAAAGTTAAGAATACAAAATAAGGTTGTTTTTGTTTATGAAGTTTTTCTGTTTTCCATGAATAGTGATAAAATTCTTTTTATAAAAGGTGTAGTAGAAAGAAATGGGAATATATATTTGGAAAAATGTAATTATTATATACATATAATATTATATTACATGTTTGTAGAAATAAGAGCATGAATGAGCGCAATTTTATTTTATTAATGAAAAGTGAAAAATGTGAAAATTTATCATAAGCCATTTGAAAATTTTATGCCAGAAAAATAATGATCTCACATAGAAGTAACTTATAAGACACAGTAAATCTCACAAAGAGTGGGACAAGTAATTATCGTAATAATAATGCATGTACACTAAAATGCATTAACTAGTTGACATTTGTGGAATTTCCTGGACTTGTACAACCATTTTTGTTTTTCTTAAGAGCATAATTGTAATTTTATTCTCTATAATTGATGTAATATTACATTCTTACGATTTATGGTCTATTTTATTCATAAAATTTAATATTTATTTAAAGAATTTAATATTAATTATATATAAAGATATAATTGTAATTAATAATTAATTTAATTAGATAAAATTAATGTAACCAACTACTTATGCAACCTGTGTTACATAATACACGCCTAAGGGGCAATGTTCAGATTTCCTCTTCATAATACATGTCAATCAAACAACAAGAAATATATAAGATGATACAAGAAAGTAGTACAGGAAACAAGCCAATCCTGAAAACCTTTTAAAACCATACTTGAGCATAATTTATTTAACTAAATAAGCTTTAAAATTGGTCTTTATTTGACTCGTTTATTTAATAGGCCAGAGCATAGATCCCTATCAGATAGCTTGACTTATTCGAATAAATTGCATTTTATTAGTCAAGGATAGATGTCTTGCATTAACTAATGTAATTTCACTTTTACGAGCTAAATTGCACTAATTGCATCGTAGTTCATAGTTATGCATATAAATATTACATAAGTATATTGCAAATGGTTAAGTTTCCAAATATATCAAATATATAACTGAATGGATCATTCTTATTGAATACCTTAGCCATGAATACAATGATATTCATTAATGAGATGTTTGAGAAGAAGCAAACTCTTCTGTGGGAAATTAAGCTCTTAGTGAGTAAATACCCATCTGAAATATTGCATCATGACCTATTGTGGGTTTTAGATGGATAGATTTGTTTACGTTACTCTATCCAAATGGAACAAGAATATGGAGTTGGAGTCAAATTAATGTTAGAGAGAAGAACAGATGTACAAGATTCTACTCAAAATGATCCAACTCAAAAGAGAATATAGAAGAAAATACTAAAATAGTATTCTCATTTGTAGACACGAGCCATGTAAGAAGACCCACTCCAAAAGTTGGACGAGATAAAAATAGCCAACTACCATCCATTATTAAAGTTGGCATCTAAGGTGAACAACCCAAGCAGCAGTAATGTCAAAATAATGTAAACAATGACGTCAAAAGATTAGAGGAGTTTCAGAATCCAGATTTATATTCCAACAGAGCTTCTTTAAGGAGTTGGAGAAAACAGAACATCTTCTTTTCTCGGCAATAAACATTGTAATAGTCTTCTTCTTATATGTGTGTTATGTTTATAGCTACAATATATGGCTAAGAGAGTTTTCTCCTCTAATTAAGTAGATATAAGCATGTAAAATTATATTTTCGTCAATATATATATATATGTGTGTGTGTGTGTGTTGTCAAAGTAGTTGATATATGTTGAGAGTGAAAATCAACGTGTTCTAGTGTCCAATTTAACACCTTTTTTATGAGAATTGTTGTCATATATTAACACAAGTGTCTTATAATTATATATGTGAGAAAAAGGTACATTTGAGGTATTTTATTGTATTTTAAGTAGAAAATAATCAAAAGTGCAAAGTTAGAGGAATGCTGAAAAACGCATGCTCAACTTGAGTAATTTTTCTGTATTTTTGTGGAACTCAAAACTAGTAGTGTGATACATTCTACACCCCCACAAGGCGGATCACCCTCCACACAATCTTCCATATCCATCCATTCCATCCATCAATCACTCTGAAGATTCGTCTGTAGAATCAAGAAGGAGAACCAAGAGGATTTGAAGAGACGGAAGAAAGAAGGAAGGAGATCGCTACATCAAGGTTTTCCTAATTCTTTTCTTTTTATTTTTTATTTTCCAGACTATGAGTAAGATCTATCCAACTCTCATGCATGTTGCTTGTAACACCATGGGCTAGACCCGTTTTGGTAGTTTTAGGAATTATGAAGGTTTTATAAGTTAATTGACTTCTCTTGTGTATCCTCCGTACAACACTACTTGTGGATTTATTTTATACATGATTGCATGTTTTAGTTCCTTATTCACGGTCGTTTTGTACATCTTCAACTGTTATATAGAGTCTGAATATATATCTTGGTTGTTGATTGAGTGCGTTCACCGCTGAATAGGGTTTTATGTTATGATTCTAAGTGAAAGGACGCTGAAGCTTCATTAGAACTGTCATATATTATTGTTTATTAATTGAATTAAATTCGGGTTAATAAGCAGGATAAAGAGGTTAATTTTATAGTATCTATAAAGGGCGAGAAATAATTGATATTGATAGTACCTAGAAAGGGAGATGAAATTATATCTCTTGCTCCAAGGTGACAGAAAAAAGAGACTGTAACAAAACACATAGTCCATTAAGGTACGATCTCATCACATGCCATATCTTAAAATAAAAAATTTAGAATTAATATTTTATAATCTCTCCGTCACACATTAACGTTTATATTTATTTTTTTACATAAATTAAGAGATGGAGTATAATATTTTGATATGTAGTGAATTGGGAGAAATAATATTTAATGTAAAGTTGATAGTTGTATTATTATTGTGTGTGGTCATACGTGGAATAATTAATTGTTTTATGTGGCCCAACTTGACAATAAAGAAAATATAAACCTTAACTTGGAACAAATTAATATGAAAAACGTAAACTTTAATGTGGGACGGAGCCCAAAGGGAGTCTATATATATATATATATATATATATATACATATATATATGTACATATATATATATATATATATATATATATATACATATATATATATATATATATATATATATATATATATATATATATATATATATATATATATATATATATATATATATATATATATATATATATATATATTCTTAAGGAATACTTCATTTGTCCTATAACAAGTTTCACTTTTACGAGTATTTTAAAAAAAAAAAATTTTTTTGACAAACTTTATTGACTTTTAAAGATATTTTAGTATTTGACAAAGATTTGTGTGAATATTATCACTTTTACTATAAAATATTATCACTTTTTATTTATATACTATAAATTGAGTATTACTTTTCATCAATCATATTATTACTTTTACTATAAAATATTATCACTTTTTATTTATACTATAAGTTGAGTATTAATTTTCATCAATCATATTATTACTTATTATCCGTCTCACACAATACTTACCCTTTAATTAATCACTAATTCTATATTTCATGTAATATTTCATTTTAAATTAATTAATATGATTATGATAATTATTTAAATTACCATAAAATGTGCAAGATTTAATAATTATTATTTATACTATAACTATTAAAAAACTCCAATCGTATAACAAATTGGAATTTTCACTCATAAAACATACTCTCACCGTCCCCTTATAATTGTCCGTTTGTTTTTTGCGCGTGCATTAAAGAGTATAATATTTTAAAGTGTATCAAGGTAAGAGAACTAATATTTTAATGTGTAGTGAGTAGTTGTATTAGTGTTGAGTGTTGGCCACATGTGTAATAGGTTGAGTATAATAATATTATTGTGTGTGTTACATTAACCAAAAAAAAATGGACACTTTATATTGAGACAGATCAAAATGGCAAAATAAACATTTATCAAGGGGACGGATGGAGTAATTGTCTTTCAATCGACGATTAAAAAAAATTAAAAAAAAATAGGATGGATGGTTACTCATAGAGTCATAGTATATAGAGTTAGTCTTCTATGAATCGAAATCACTGTGTAAATTCCATGATTCCTTTATAATTTAAACCCTATCAAAATATAGGGTATAAGAATTGGGAAGTGGACCACACACTGTAAACCCAGTTTATACAATTATTTGTTTAGTCCTAGTACACACTCTTCACAAAATTTAATTATATTATATTATGCTTAATATTTTCACAAAATTTAATTATATTATGCTTTATAGTATTAACGACAACTGTTTCCATTCTAATTAATTTGATTAAGAAGGCAAGTGAGATTTATTTGTTCAATTCTTAATCAAATAGTAGAATTTTTATCTCTTATAACTACATAAAAAATTAAGCATTAAATTCTTAGTATACTAACAAATTTTTAACGTTATGCTAATTTGCTAAAGTGGCGCTCTTATCATGAAATTTGAATTGAAGAAGTGAATAATGCACATTCAAATTAAGGTGATCTAGTGCAGGTGCACTCTTGAAAGATTTCAAATTTTAAGACAATTATATAAGACAAATGATAAATTCATAATACAATTATAATTTGTTTAAAATTTAGTTTTAATTATAGGGGGATATTTATAATTTTTTTCTTATAGTTTATTATCTATTTTGTCCTTATTATTAAATATACATTATATTCAATTTCAACTTTATCCTCCATTTTAATTCGTTTTAACTTCAATTCCACATTTACATAAAAAAATAAATAAATAAAAGACAGTTAACTAATATATTTTTTAATACATTTTAATTTCAAAATTATCATTATCTTTTTAACACACATAATATATTTTATTACTTATTTATTATCATAAAATATCTAATTAAGTTAAAATTAAATTTCATTAATATATTATTATTGCAAATATTCGTATGTACTCCATTCATCCCACCAAAAGGTCCATATTTTGCTATATAGGGTGTTTCATTCAAATGTCCTCATTTTTCAATTTTAGTAAACTATTTTACTATATTGGATGTCTTATTTAAATGTCCTCATTTTTTATTTTAAGTAAAAAAGTATCACGTATAGCCCAATACTCACTACTAATACATTTACTTACAACACATAAAACAATACTCCCTCCGTCCGCTTTCAAGGGTATCATTTTTCTATTTTTGGCGTCCGCCCCCGAGGGTCTTATTTTCTTTTTTATCCACACACACCCACTAATACAACTAAAGAATGGGATCCACACCTCCACTAATACAACTACCCACTACACATTAAATAACAATATTTTTTAATCTCCGTACCCAAAAGTAAATAGTACATTTGAATCCGGACGGAGGGAGTATTACTTCTTAATATAAAAAATATATACTATCTCCGTCCCATTTTAATGTTTACATATTTCTATTTTGGGCGTCTCATTTCAATGTTTACGTTTCCTTTTTTGGAATATGGGACACATCTAAAACAATTAACATATCACCATGATCCCCACATCCAACACTAATACACCTACCCACTTTACATTAAATATTACTCCCTCCGTCCCAACTTCAACTTCACACTTTCCATTTTGGTCCGTCCCAATTTCAACTTCATATTTCCATAAAAGGAAAAGGTACATAACTAATATCCCTCTCATATACTTTAATTTCAAAATTGTCATCACCTTTTTAACACACATAACATACTTTATCATTTATTTATTACCCAAAAATATCAAACTACCCCCAAAAGTTACTCAAAAAGTGTTTTTTCTTAATTTGCGTGTACACAGTAAATATGAAGATGAAAATGGGACGGAGGGAGTATATTTTTCCACCCATTATTTGGTTCAAGTCCTGTGTCCAAGTTCAGATTTATTGTAGTGTGTGCAATAATTTCACGTCTTTTAATAAATTTCATACTATATTATTAGTATGAATTTCTTGGAGAGCTCATTCCATTGTGGTGAATTTCCTCCCGTCGGGAGTATCTCCAAAAACTAGTTAAATCAAAAAATTATTATATTTTTAAGAATAATCAACCAAAATATTATTTCAATAAATTCTTTATTTTAATTTTTAATTTTACATAATGAATTTCACTTTTTAAATTTAAAGAGCCGAATGAAGTTCTTTAAAATTAAATTTATTAAATGGTTCATTATTTTCAATGTTTTTTTTTAAAATAACATGGGATAAAGAGTCAAATCAATTTTAAATTGCATTTATAATCAAAATAAAAATGAAGAAAGTAATATTTTTTCTCTAAGGTATATACTTTAATTAATAAGATATAATTTTCTAATTGAAAAGATCGTTTGAAATAAATATTTGATAAAAAAAATTATTTTCTATCAAGAAATAATGGGTACATGTTTTTATAATAAAGGATATACTATTAATTACTAAAGATTATAACTTATAACTTTAGATATTTGATGTTAGTTATTAGTATAGTTAGTACAACCTAGCACCCTTACTTGGGAAATAAAGGGTACATGTTTTTATAATAAAGGATATACTCCCTCCGTCGCATTCCTATAGTTAGGCTTCCTTTGTAATTTACAAAGGAAGCGTAACTATAAGGATGAGACGAAGGGAGTACTATTAATTACTAAAGATTATAACTTTAAATATTTGATGTTGGTTATTAGTATAGTTAGTACAACCTAGCATCCTTACTTTGGGAATCGAACATGAATTTCTCCTTTAAATGAAGAGTCCAGTGACCAGCAGCTCACCTGATTCTTTAAAGTAATTTAATATAAAGTTTAAACCAAAAAAAATAAATTATCACTTTTATAGTTTTCAAAATAGGCGTAAATCTTAAAGAAATTATATTTTACTTTCTCTCCATGAGGTAGAAGGAGGCAGGGATACTAGATAGTACTCCCCATCCCATTTCAATGTTTACGTATCTATTTTGCGCGTCTTATTTCAATATTTAATTTTTCTCTTTTTGAAATATGGGACTCAGCTAAAACAATTAATATATCATCCAACACTAATACACATACCCACTTTACATTAAATATTATATTTTTTCACTCACTATCTATTAAAATATTATACTTCTTAATCAACGTGCAAAAAGCAAACGTAAACATTGAAACGGGACTGAGGGAGTATAATTTTGTTAGCTCTCCTTAACTCGTCATTGTGACAGAGGATGATGTTTTTCTTGAATTAATATATGAAAATTTTGGAAAGAATTGAGTGTTGAAATGAAGAGTAGATCATACCAGGTGCTGTAATGAAGGTATCCCAAATGCTGGGTCCTCTTCCATCGCCGTGGGCCATGCCTTCCACTTGATAGGCGGACGCTGCCGTGCCGAACACAAAATTCTTGGGGAAGCTGTGTCTACTCAGCCCTCCCATATCAAACTCCACGGCGGATTCCGACAATTCATACTCCTTGTGAATTGTTGCAATGGATGGTAGCACAGATATACTAGAAATGAAAAGGAAGAGCAACCACGATTTTCTCATCTTCATTTGAGTGATTGTGGCGGTTATAATGTATGAATTGGTTCTCTAAAGAAAACAAGTTGTCTATTTATAAAATTTGGGACAAGCAAATATAACCACTGCCACAAATCAATAATCAAAAATGCCCACTGACACCAAAAACAATCAAAAGTGCCCAGTTTTACCCTCCTTTTATTAATACACCCCTGATGTGACAACGGGTTTATAGGCCCACCTTCCTCTCTCTCTCTCCTCTCACTCCCCCATCCTCCTCTATTCGGCCTTCTGCCCAACTTTCTTTTGGGCAACCATTTTTCCCTTTTTTTCATTTTTTATTGCTTTTATTTGTTTCATTTTTCTTGTAGCTTTAAATAGCTTCTCAATCATTTATCCAAATGGAAGATTTGATTGCCCGAATCCAATAAATGTTGATTTTTTAGATCGGTCAAAGTTATCCGAATAGTTAAAGTTATGCTTGTCCGAATAGACATATCTCCTAATAATTTTATTGGGAAATACCACAATTTGCCCTATATGAGAAAGTCAACATCTTTTTTGCCCTACCTTTTGTAATACATCTAAATTGTCCTGAAAATACATGCAATACCATGAATACCCTCAAGGATGGTCCACCTTTTGTATTGGGAATGAGTTGACAAGTACAGTTGCAGGCAAAATAGATGTGTCAGGGAATATGTTGATTATTTAGGGTTGACACATTAATTAAAGAAGAAATAAATAAATAAGTCGACTAATATAACGCCTAATTCGGCGGACAAGCTGAATGAAGTGCAAAAGCCAAATTTTAAAATGCACGAAATGAAATTTTTAAATTCCTTAAATTGTTATATTATAATAGGTTTTTTATTAATAAACACATGCAGTAGTATTTAGGTGATTAAACACATGCAACTACCTACCACTCCACTGAAACACACTTCATTTAATGGGGTGAAAAGGCCCTGTTTTCACAATCAGTTCATTTATGTAAAAAATTCTTGTCACATTAAACTCTCAACTATCCCCACCAACCAAATAACTTCACCACCAACAAACATAAAAATTGGGCACAGTGGATTCAAACTTTATTCATCTGTATCCACAAATTATTGGAGCATAAAAAGGTCATCGGCTCCCGCATTTACCCACCGATTTTGTCGACGGATCCATAGTTAGAGCCAAAGGTAAGATACGAACGCTGTTTGCATTGTATTTTATTTATTACTTTCTTTGAATGTTTTAGGGTTTTTAGGGCTTTAGGGTTTCAAAAACGCATGTCCGCTGAGTAAAATGGTTATATATATCCATGTCCGCCAAAGAAAATGGTGAAGTATGCATGTAATATGCATGAATACCATTACGTACACCCATCGTAGACTTTTTCGCTAATATGCATGGTTAATTGTGCATGTCCACCCATTATTTGAGACTTATCGTCCATATCCGCCTATTATTTGACAGTATTTCAGCTTGTCCGCCGAAAATAGTAGCCCAATTTAAGGAGTCCGCCAAAAGTAGATGTCCAGTAGATCCTGTCCGCAGAAAATTTAGCCTGTCCGCCGATGTTTTCCCCATATTTGCGCATGTCCGCCGAATCTGTACCATATATGAGCTTGTCCGCCGATGTTTTCACCCTATTTGAGCATGTTCGCCGATTTTCTCACCCTAAATTATCATGTCCGCCATTTTTTTCACACTATATGAGCATGTCCGCCAATTTTCTCACCCTAAATTATCATGTCCGCCGTTTTTTACCCTATATGAGCATGTCCGCCGATTTTCTCAGCCTAATTTATCATGTCTGCCGATTTTTTCACCCGTAATGGTCTTGTCCGCCGATTTTTCCTTCCTAAGTGAACATGTCCGCCGATATTTTCATCCTAATTGAGCATGTCCGCCGATTATTTGGTGGTTTTTGAACATCTCCGCCGATTTGTAATGCATTATTGAGCATGTTTGGCTATTTTTTAAGCATATTATATGATGTCTTCCGATTATAATAGACCTGTTCGTCGATTTAGGAACTTAATTGAGCTTGTCCACGTATGTACGACTTAATGTTTAACTTTCATGTGTGCTTGATAATTTAATGCTTAATTTGTGTGTACCTACTAAATTGGCGTATTATTTTTTATGAATTCTGTGTAAATATAACAATTAATTATTGTTTTGTTGAAAGATTTAGGCGTTGGATTTAAAATGAGAAATTTTCGTATATGGTGGGGCGGCTGGTGGCAAGGTTTAGAGTATGTACGTGGCCAACAGACGAGCTTAGTTTTAGATTCAGATCAGCTGATGTTGGATTTTATTCTTGGGCATGTGCACAGTTTAGTTTGCATCGATTTGAATCATTTCAAATATGTTATACACACACTTGTGGACATCGGTGGTTGTATAACAAAACATAAGGTGAAGGATGATATGGATATAAGGGGGTTGTATCAGCAGGTTGATGAGCCGATGCTGTTTGTCACAGTTAAGGCCATACCACAGCAATCAGTTGATAATCGGTCACAAATTCCATCTGTCGATATTCATTGTCCCGAACATTTGGCCGGACCGAGTACGAGTATAGGTGTGGGCGTAGGCGTGTCGAGTCGTACGACAAATATTGATTTAAACATTGAGTATGCTAGCGAACAGCAGGACGAAGAAGAGGTGGAGAATGGAGATGAGATGTGCTCATCTGCTGGGTTTGAGGGTTCAGAGGGTGATGGGTTTGATGGTTTTACTGGTTCTCAAGACTATAGGTCCGATGGATCGCAAGGCCATGGGAATGATTCATTTGAGGGTCCACATCGTCAGGATTTTGAGGGTGCTGATGTTTCGCAAAATGAGGAGCGCGATGCTGATCAACCCAATGCTGCAGATGAGGATCCTGAAACAGCTATGTTCGCAAGGTTCTGTTCCTACATCAGAGCCAAAGGAGGAATGAGCTTCCTGGAACCCGTTACCACACACATGCAGATGCCCACACCGGTACGTCCTAGTCAAGACAGAGATAGGTCTTACAGCCGTCCATGGAGCATTCCAGGTATGTGTTGAATATAGTACCCGGTAATTTACTGCACCTTATTATATTCTAATACCAATTGAATAATAACTAATCCTTCGTTGCAGGTTTCTTGGAACAGTGTAATATGTACAATGAAGTTGAAGACAACAACAACATTGATACATCAGTGGAGATTCATGAAAAAAAGTGTCTTCGATAATAAAGGTGATTGCCAGTATGCGTTGGGTATGTACAACTTGCGGAATCAAGTGGAGACACGTGTCAAGAAATCTGACACGTACAGGCTCAATGTCGCGTGCAAGTACCGAGCGGAGCAGCGTTGTATGTTTGAGATGCATTCTAGTGGCCTATGTGGAGTATGGAGGGTAATCAAGTTCGGACCTCCACATGTATGTCGTTTGAACCCAGACACTAATGCGCCTAGGCAAGTTGGTTCGAAAACTGTTGGAAGATACTACGCAGCTCGACAGTTCAATAAAACCACGTCATTGTGTCCTGCTGGAATGGCAGATGAGATACGTAAATAATTTGGTTTCGACATCTCCTATAATTTGGCCCTCAAGTCAAAACATATTGCTGTAGGACACACTTACGGAGACCATAGTTCATCCTTCAGTTCCCTACCTTCGTACTTGCATCACCTAAAGTTGGAAAATCCAGGCACGCATACAGCACTTGCAACTGCAGATGACAACTCTTTCAAGTAAGTCAATACACAACCCTTCTATATTATGAGGTATATCTGTGTACTAAGTACTTCGATGTAGGTATGTCTACTACGCACTTGGTGCTTCGATACGGGGTTTTGCTCGAGCCGGCCGTCCCGTGATTGTGATTGATGGTACACACATAAAAGCCAAGTACCGTGGTATCGTGTTCGTTGCAGTCACACAAGATGGTAACCACAATGTTTTCCCCCTGGCCGTTGGTGTAGGTGACACTGAAAATAATGAGTCATAGTGCTGGTTTCTTCAAAGATTGAAAGAATCGTACGGAGCTCCTAATGGCCTAGTAATAGTCTCAGACGCACATAAAAGTATATCACACGCTATACATACTGTGTATCCTGAGGCACACCATGGTTTATGTTCGTATCATCTAAAGAAACGGCTCAAAGGTTTCGGTAAGGATGTGTTGTTTCAGTTCAATATGGCCTTGGAGGCATACACTAATAATGAATTTAAGAGGTATGGTCACTTTTTAGCATTAGTATGTAATTTTTATTTGTTTTATGACATTACCGTGCTGCACAGATGGGAAGGGAAGCTGCGCAACCATAATAATTCTCGATTGATGGCTTTGCTGGAGGTGTGGGGTTACAGTAAATGGTCAAGGTTTCACTGTCCGGTCAGTCGTTACGAGTTCACGTCATCGAACGCCGCTGAGATATTTAACAAGGCCATCCTTTGGGCCAGGACACTACCCATCTGTAGTTTGTTAGAGGTTGTACGTGCTCTCATTTAAAGATGGTTTTATGAAAGAAGAACGAGTGCACAGAACAGTCGGGATATTCTTTGCACACGAGTACATAGCGAGTTGGCTGCGTTGAACGCTGAGGCGTGGAAACTTAAAGTGGAGAATATTACAGCGACAAAATTCCAGGTCACTTCCACCACAAAAACCTTCACAATTGATTTAAGGGAGTGTACTTATTCGTGTGGAAAATTTCAGTACCATCAATACCCATGCATTCACGCATTGAAGGCGATAGAGTAGGTTCACATGCGTATAATATAATCTTTCATATTCAATACTTCCAATAGTAAAAGAATTATCTATTATCAATGTGCATGTAACAGCCATTGCAAACTTGCGACTAGTACATTTGTTGCACCGTGGTATCATCAAACGGCTATCATTTCATTATGGCAAGATGTTGTGATGCCTGTGCCCGATCCATCCGATTGGTCAACACCTGAGCATGTGGGTAGTGTCTGTGTGAATGAGCCACCAGCACATCGCCAAGCAGGCAGACCTCGTACCACCCGTCTGCGTGGTGCAGCAGAGACTTCGAGGGGAACTCGGGTGCGTCAGCGTTGCAGTAGATGCGGAGAGCCGGGACACAATAAAGTGAAATGTCGAGCCAATATTTAAGTACGATGTAATATGATTTGAATATTAATATTATTTTTTCTACCTTTCGTTCTCAAAATGGTTTAGTACAGCACCTCATATAATACATCATGAAAAAGAAAGAACAAACTAACTAACGAAAAGAAAGGTCTGTATTCGCACCCTTTCTCCCGTAAAGGTTGTACGAAAAAATATCTCGAGCCCATTTTCTCCGGTACTCCATCAGGTGTGGATCATTTTCCCATGAATCGTCCCCAGTGAGTAGATACTGTATTTCTCTGACGCATGCCTGACCACAACACCAACTGTCATCCTGAACGTAGCACATGGATGGTTGTGGTCTAGCCCACTTCAGAGTGGCTCTGAACTTCTGCTCAGTACTGTCATAGATGGCACCACTTCGGTGGAACATCAAAGGCAGTAATCGTCGCAAGTGAATAGTGCTCTCCTTTCTACTATCTTCAATGGCCTTGTTTTCATCCCACATATGAAACAAAGAGTCGAAGACGGCGATCTTCATCGACCTAATATAGACACACACAGCGAAATGGTGCGAATGCAAACACTCTACGAAGAGCAACTGTAGATTGAATTCCGAATAATGTCAGTGATGATGTAGTTCTTCACAAAAAAATAAATAATGATGGCATACTCACCCGTTCAACCTTATCCCACTCTTTACGGCCACATGTCCATTGCGGAGGCCTCCAGAATGACAGCTCTCCTTTCCACCATCTATCTAAAACTTCAAGCTTGTCTTGAGGTAAGTCGGCCAACTCTGAGGGGTTATCGCCATGTGTCGTAACATGCTCAGCCCAAATTGCTTTTAAAGTCGCCTGATAAATAAAGAATTACAAAATATAAGGTAAATTATAAGGAAAAATTATACGCCGTATTGCATGTAAAAACTTACCAAAAACTGACACGGTAGAATAGCATACGATTGCATTCGATGATCTGGGTGAACTCCGACGTAGTCAGGGGCTTGTGTTAGTATAGCCAAACACGCATCAATATTCTGGGAAAAAAAGATTTCAACAATGAGATATATGGGATAAATGTCTAAATATATTTAAGCTGTATTTACAAACCTCATCATCCAGCCAGACTTTAGGGGTCATCATTCTCACGAAGAAATCATTCCTCACCTGGAACTCTATGCCGACATCGATCCTGCACATGTATGTTAAAACCTTTACATAATAAATAACGAAATCAAAAAAGAAGAACACATTTAACAGCCATTTCTTACGTTACAGGGGATAGCATGAACTTTTCCCATGCTCTGTTGACCTTGACGTCATCCACAGTTGTGTATGGGGATTGGATTGCAGTCGCTTTCCTCTTAGGGCGTTGCGGACGACGTTGGAAGTGCTTTTCAGCTGACACCATACTGATCCCAGTGTCACCGGGAGTAGAATAACTAGGCCCTACAAAAGTTGAGACTCCGGGAGTAGAATAACTAGCCTGTCTGTATGGTCCGGATGCCTCAGGGAATCTTGTTGAGTCACCTGGTACCAATTCCACATCTCCGGCAAATAGACCCCCTGGTGTTGCATAACTACTAGATGGGGGTGTAGTCTGTGCACTCCGTTGTTCTTCAAAGGTATCTGGAACACTTGGTACTTCGTATGTAGATGGCTCAGGTGGTGGACCCTTAAATCCATCCTTAAACATTTTATATATGCTACCAAGAATTGACCTCTCGTGGCTACGGTGCACACGGGTCTGTGCTCCAATCAACCATCCAGCAACCCTTTTAAATTCACCACGGCTATCCTCCTGCCTCCTGCGGATATCAGTGAGCTCTGCATCCAGTTTCTCAAATCTCTTCTCTAGTCTGTCGTCTCGATCCAGCAGCTGAGTGAGAAGGGCTTCATGTTCGAAAATTTTTTTATCATGATAATCCATTCTCCTCATTATTCGATCGTAATGTTCTTGAGACATACCCCCACTGTCTTCTCTCTGCTGATGAGGCACAGAGTGATCCCACTGTGGACTTGACCTGGATTGAGGATGGACATCGTCGTGGGTAGATGGAGGGCTACCAGGTGATCCGTGAAACCCTAGCCCTCCATGGCTATAGACAGATCCTCCATACCCACTGTACTGACCCTGCTGTGACCCTTCACTTCCACCGTACGGATGTGATTGATGTGGGACCTGAAATCCACCGAAGTTAAACTGAATTGATCCCTGATATCCACCAAAAGAAGTAGAGTACGTTGGTGGCTGAAATCCAGCTGAAGGGAAGTATGGTCTTCCAAACACAGGAGGATATGATCTCTCCGGAATGGCCATTACCGGATGTGGTACTACAGCATTATGGGGGCCAGACTGAGATGGCCGCGGGGGCGAATCCTCAGAGGGTATGTAAGATCTGTCATCATGATCACTCATTACCTTGTCATCATCATCATCGTCGTCGTCCCGTCCGACGGCATGAAAATCACGTAGTAAGTCCTCCGGTGCTGCTGTTCTTTGTTGTCCCCAGAATGATGTATCAGCAACCAGAATGGCACCTTGACCACGCATGTCATCTTTGAAATCTGAACTAGAGCGCTACACCTGTTTCTGACCCTTAGCCTTCCCTTTTGGCTTTGGATCCCCAAATACCCTAAAGGTCACTTGAAAACCAGAACTCCAATCAGAATGTATTCCCCTGAAGTATGATTGGCGGGACTCCTCAGGGAGGATGGCAGGTAAATCAACCACTCTTGGGTCCTGAAAGTAAAACAATAAAACATAAATACATATACTTAGGTGACAAAAAAATGCCTCCAAATGCATCCAACTTAGATAAACAAAATCTTAATCGCGTACACATAAAAGTGACAAACCTGTCTAAAAAATTGAGTGTCGTCAATTTTTTTAGCAACAGTATATGTCCAGCGAAGACACAGAGGTCTGACATCCGGATTGGGCTGACCATCGGTCAACATTGCTGCAAAACCTGCGATGCGCTCACAAGCCCAAGCCTGTGACCAAACATCAAAGTAAGTTCATGTCAACATATATCTTTTTAAATGCATTTAGTTTAAGAATAAAATTGGTGCAATAAAATCAGTATCACTTACTGCTAGGGCAAATGAGCATCCATAAAAGTTGATGCGCTGCTGTTTGCCTAACTCTTGTACCGTAGTTTTTACAGAGTCCATATGGTGCAGTAGGGTTAGGTATGTGTACTTACCCCATGGAAAAGAGTTCCACAGGTCATCATTTTCAGCTAAGTACCATACCCAGGGCTCTATGTATGCTTTTGACGTATCCCGGCCTAGCAAAAAGTAGTACAACAGTAGAATGTTGGCCGCTTTCACCGCATTGTGGCCCTTATATTTATTTTCACTGAATCTTCGCATAAGTTCATCAACCAGGACCCTCTTCGTACGAAACGTAGCAAATAAACTGTGTGCAGGTGGCAGATATGAATCATTCGGGTCAATATCCCCACGGTCCTCAAACCCTAGTCCCATGACACGCATAAACTCCATGGGTGTGAAGCTAATAATTGTATCAGACACCCTGAAGTACCGAGAGTACATATCTGAACCAGGGATTACAACCTCCTGAGCCATCAGCTGAAATAAAGCTTTAGGAGACCCGTAATCTGAATCCAAATCCCAGAAATGCCCGAAACAAGATCTTCGGAACCTCCGCACTGTTTGATCGTCACTCTTTGTAAGCACCTCGCGTATGCAATTAAGAGCTTTGGAAGGCCTACAATAACCTTTAATCCCTACTTTTCGAGTTTGAAGTCCACTGCATTTCCAGATCCACTACAGTGCATGCCATCTCGATTAGATATAAGACGTGACTACATTTTATATATAAAAACATCGGCGGACAAGCACAGTAAAGGCACAAAAATTGGTGGACAAGTTATTTGTACTACAAATATTGACGGATGATGACACTTTACATACAATTATCGGCGGACAAGTTCAAATACACTAGAAATATCGGTGGACAGGCACATTAAAGGCACAAATTTGGCGGACAAGCTATTTTATGAAGAAATAATGGCAAAATAATGCTGACTAATGGTCAGAAACTCAGCGGACAGGCTCAAATAACTCGTAAAATCGGCGGACAAGCACAAACAGGGCCAAAACATTGGCGGACAAGCTATGTTGCACTACAAATATTCGGCGGACAAGTTCAAATACACTAGAAAAATCGGCGGACAAGATATTTTATGCAGAAATAATGGCAAAATAATGCTAACTAATGGTCAGAAACTCGGCGGATAGGCTCAAACATGGCCAAAAAATTAGCGGACAAGCTATTTTGTACTACAAATCTTGACGGACGAGGTCACTTTATGTACTATTATCGGCGGACAAGTTCAAATACACTAGAGAAATCGGCGGACAAGCACATTAAAAGCACAAAAACGGCGGACAGGCTCAAAATAATGCTAACTAATGGTCAGAAACTCGGCGGACAGGCTCCAAAAACTCATAATTTTGGCGGACAAGCTCAAACAGTGACAAAAAATTGGCGGACATGCTTTATTGTACTACAATTTTCGGCGGACAAGTTCAACTATGCTATAAAAAGCGGCGGACAAGTACAGTAAAGGCACATAAACGGCGGACAAGCTATTTTAAGCAGAAATAATGGCAAAATAATGCTATTTAATGCTCAGAAACTCGGCGAACAGGCTAAAAAACTCATAAAATCGGCGGACAAGCTCAAACTGGGCCAAAAAATTGGCGGCCAAGCTAAAAAATATTAGAACAAATATGCCGACAAATTCAATTACACTACAAATTACAATGAAATTTCCAATTATACTCAACGGCAAATTCATACGGTGCAGACTCTACTTCCTCGGGGGACAAGAACAGTTACCATTAAATCGCAAAAACCCTAAAACTCTAAAATCCTAAAGACGGAATACCTGGTTATCCATATTTGCTACTGCTAATTTTCGACGTGGAGATGACGATGGATTGAACGACACGCCGGAGGCCCGGACGGAGAGCTGTGTTCGACAGAAAAATCGAGTTTGAGAGAGAGAGAAAGGGAGAGTATGGTGCGAATGATGCCGATGAAAAGAGAGAGAGAGAGATACAAGGAGTAAATAACAAAAATAATTTGAGATAAAGGGGTCAAAGATTCTCTCCCCAAATTCAATGCCATTAAAAGCGGTACTTTTAACCGCTGGGCAGTAATCACGAGATTTCAAAAAAAAGAAAAAGATATGATATGTGTCAGGGGGGTAAATTAGGAATACACACCAAAAACAGGGCAAATTAGAAGTTTTAAAAAGTATAGGGCAAAAAAGATGTTGCATTTGTCATATAGGGCAGAAAAAGTGCTGTCCCAATTTTATTTAATTGATTATGTTGATGTTATCCCTTTAAATATGCATTACAAATATATCTTAAACTTTTTAATTAATATTATAATGCAAATTGAGAAATATAAAATAATCTTTGTTAATGACATTCCTAATAAAGAAAAATATATAATTTTTCTGATAATTTGTTAATATTTACTAACGCGAATCAATAGTACATTAAAAAAATTAATTAATATTATTAAAAGAGTTTTTTATACTCGTATTTAGTAGATGATTTTTTGTAAAACAATTTAGTGTAAATGTGTAAATAATTAAGTATTTTTTTTTTCTTTTTTTCTTTTATGTATTTATATTATTGTATGTTAATTTTATTTTTTTAAAAATATTTATAATAAAAACATGAGTAAGTTTAGTGTGAATAGTGTTCATACGTAAATAAACTTGTTTTTCAAAATTACTATTTAGTATATAAAAGAATTACTCTTTAAAATGTAGGCAAAGATTGGTATGAGATCGTCTCACATAAAAATTTACATGAGACGGATAAAAAGTGATAGCTTCTATAGTGACAACCCTAAAATGAGAGTTGGTCTCATGTGTCCCGGGGCGTACAAGTTTTTGCTATTAAATGAAGCTGATGTCAATGTTAGTGATAACTTAGACAACGAAAAGTGATACTGAATTAATGATAATTTATAGTATAAATGAAAAGTGATAATATTTTATTTCGAAAATGATAGCTACTTTAAAAAGTGTAGAATGATCTTACGTGAGATGGTGTCATGCAAGACCTTCCATTAGATTATTACATATTCATTTTTAGCCATTGAATTTTTTAAAATTAATTAATGAGAAATGTGATCTTTAATTTAATTTAATTTAATCTAGCTATCTATCTATACATATATATATATATATACATATATAAAAGCAAACTTGAATTTCTATTTTTATCTTTAATTTTTGTTATCTTTTTTAATTTTACTGTATTTAGAAATAATTCAGTTTTAATCATGACCGCTATTTAATATTTTTGATTTTAATCATTAGCCCTATTTATATCAATAATAAATCATTTTTTTATTTCTTTAATTAATTAACAATATAAATTTAGTAAATATTGGAGATATTTTTTTGGTATATTCAACTAATTATCAATAAATATATTAATTTTCAATCCATATATATAAATTCATATTTAATTTATTTGATTTAATTTAATTAACCTAAAATTTACATTTTGGTAATTTACTTATAATTAATGTATATTAGGTGTATATTTGATAGTTGTATTAATAAGAGTGTGAATCCATATTTTAATTATATTAGTAAGTGTGTGGATTTAATGTGTGTAAAAAATGAAAGGGAAATTATTGGATGAAAAAAAAAAAAAAAAGACCATATTCGGACACTTCCATAATTCCATTCTTTCATTCTATTAACAAATACACTCGGGCTTTTGATTTAAATGAATGGCGTGAAACTTAAATTTAATTTCATTTTAATTAGGTAGACATAGTGGGAGGCTGAGAGCTGAGAGCTGACAGCATATAGGGGTATCAGCGTAAATTTGTACCTAAAGTGGGCATATCTGCTAATTAATGGTCAAAGTGGGCAGATTTGGTTTTTGCATATTGATTTTGGGCATCAGGTCATATTTCCTCATTTAATAAATGGTAGTGAATGGTGCACTGTGGTTTGCTAAGGAAGACTCTATTCTAGCATCATGTTCTTGGAATTGGGGACGGTTACACCTTCGTGTCATATGTTTCCATTCTAGGTGTTTTGTTATTGGGTGACTGTTACAAATCACATATGCATATTCTTTCAATCACCCGGTTTTGCGAATTGATGATGAACTGCATGTAAGTTAAAATATAAAATTTATATTTTAATAGGAAAATATAAAAATTAATACTCCTTCACTCCTAATAGAGTATTTACATATCCTTTGTAATTTATTCTCTCTGTCTCGGGCAAATAACATCATTTACTTTTTGCACGTAGATTAAGAAGTATTATTATTTTATGTAAAGTGGGTAAGTGTATTAGAGAGATGTGATGGGTAGTGGTGGGCATTGGTGGGCTATTTTAACTAAAAGAGAAAAATTGTGCAATTCGAATGTGACGTCCAATATAGTAGAATTGTGATATTTGAGCGGGATGGGAAGGAATAAAAAGGAGGTGTAAAAACTGTATTAAATAAAGAGAGTAGAAAATATTGAAATTTTCGTAATGTGTACATATCACTTATTAAAGAAGATGTAATATTAAAATGTAACGGTAAATCCCATGTCGAAGGCGAAAGCAAAATGAGTCTAATGGGTTAACACAGAGAAGTCACTTTACAAATCTATTAATACAGATAATATGTTTATATATCTATAAATACATATTGTATATAATGATTGAAGCCTGCCCCTATATTTTGGAACCGACAGAAAAAATAAATTGCAAGATTTAATTAAGAGATAGGAAAAACAAGTACTCCCTCCGTCCCGGGCAAAGAGATGCATTTACTGTAACTTTTGTGAGAGCTTTATGCAGTCAAACGTAGCTGTTTGACCGGGACAGATGGAGTATATGCTGAAACGATTTTATGAATGGTTTGACTTAGTCAAAGAAATGTTAGAAAACTCACTATCCTAAAGCACATTCCTTAAACGTGCTTAGTGAGAAATCACATACCTCTCACTGTAGGATATATATTGCGGGATAAATAAGTTGTAACGTCTATGAACAGATTGATACTCTCGTATAAACTATGATCTTATGGATCAAATCATACAACACTAGATTGTAGATTATTGTCCACGATATGGTATTAATCTGAACAATATGAAGACTGGATTTCGTATGGTGATTTCGGAAGAGAAAACAGCGAGAGAGAAAACGTTTGTCTACGTTCTGTGTTCTGCGTCTCAAGCGAATGAACATCTTTCAGAAAACTGCCTTGCGCATTATTTTATTTTCAATGAGACATGAGTTAAAACAGTCTCATTTACTCCTCCCTCTCTCTCTTATCCACTATCATATGTGGAATATAATATTAAATAAATAATATTAACTATTATTTACAGAAATCTTCCCATGTTATAGACTCTACCTAAAGTTATTTAGTATTTAACATTAATGATGATAATGATGTGTGACCAGTTTCCCTTAATGTGCATTGCGGCGGGATCCAATTAAATGTGCATTGATGATTTGTATTTTATTGGGATGTAACATAGGAATGTTTATCAATATATAAATAAACTCCATTAGAGCATCCTTAAAAACGTGAACTCTCGTTATCTCCGCATTATTGTTATTGTTTATTAGTGTGAATTTCATGTGCCCTATAGGGTTTTAATATAGAGAAGTTTGTTTGAAATTTGTATGGGTTTTGAAAACTGTTTTTATATATCATTTAAAAAAGTAATGACATACTCCCTCCACATTTTCTATATTTGATTATCTCATGTTAAAGTTTACATTTCCTTTTTTATCAAGTTAAGCTCACACAAAACAATTAATTATTTCATATATGGCCCACACACAACACTAATACAACTACACACTTTACATTAAATATTATTTCTCTCACCTCACTACACATTAAAATATTATCTCTTAATCTCCATGCAAAAAGAAAACGTCAATGTTAACGCAGAACGGAGGGAGTATGTGACACCGTCCCAAAGAGATTTTATGTAAGGCGAATAAAAAGTAATAATTTTTATAATAAAAAGTGATATCTCACATGAGGCTCCTTTAAAAAATTATTTAAAATATATTATAATAAAATTAATATGTATTAATAAAAAAAATTAAAAAAATAATGAACTAATTAATAAAAATTTAAAAGAAAAAAAATTGATAGCAAAGAAAATTTTACTGTATAAAATTAATTAATGCTGTATAATTTAATCTAAAGAAATAGAAATAGATAAACTTAATTTACATATTAAAAAAATTATCAAAATAAAAAATAATTTATAAAGTTAACGATAAATTATTAAAGAAGAAAAATTTTAATTAAAAGAAGTAAAATTACTGATGAAGAAAAAATATTATAACGAATTCAATATGTGTATTATTAAAAAAGTAAAAAAAAAAATTAATACGTATAAATTTTTATTAAAAAAATTAAGACCAAATTAATTAAATAATTTGTATATTTGACTAATAAAAATATTACAATAAAAATAATATATATTAATAAAATGAAAAAAAAAACTCAAGTTTAATATATGTTAAAAAAATATCATAACAAAATTAATCAATAAAACTTATAAAAAGAAAAAAAAATCATCGTTCTTGAAAAAGTTTTAACAATTAATATATGTTTTAATCAAAAAATATAATAAGAGATAAATTTAATATTCACAATAATAAAAATAAAAAATAAGCAAAAGCAATTTTAAAAATATAAAAAAACATAATGAAATTAATAAAAAAATGTATATTTAATAATTAAAGAAATAAATTATAAAAAATTATTATATATTAATAAAAAATTATTATAAATCAATTTAAAGAAATAAGAAAAGAAAAAAAAACATAACAAAATTAATTCAAAAAATGGAAAATTTGACAATTAAAAAAAATAAAAAAGATAATAAAATGAAAAAAAACTCAAGTTTAATAATATGTTTAAAAAAATTAATTAATAAAACTTATAAAAAGAAAAAAAATTATCGTTCTTGAAAAAGTTTTAGCAATTAATATATGTTTTAATAAAAAAATATAATAAGAGATAAATTTAATATTCACAATAATAAAAATAAAAAATAAGCAAAAGAAATTTTAAAAATATAAAAAAATAATGAAATTAATAAAAAAAACAAAATATGTATATTTAATCATTAAAGAAATAAATTATAACAAAATTATTATATATCAATAAAAAAAATTATTATAAATCAATTTAAAGAAATAAGAAAAGAAAAAATTCATAAAAAATGGTAAATTTGACAATTAAAAAAATAACAAAAGATATATTCCATTTTCGTACTAATAATTTTTTTTTTAAAAAATAGAATTAAAACAAAAAAAAATTATAAAAGAACAAAAGATAATCAAAAGAAATTAGTAAATCTCTTATCTCTTAATCAAATAATAAATAATATTAAGTAAATATATAGAATTGAATGTTAAAGTAAATTTATGTATTTATCTAAATTTTAATTTTAATTAATAAATCTCTTTATCTCTTAATTAAATAATAAATAATATAAATAATATTAAATAAATACACAGGATATATATATATATATATATATATATATATATATATATATATATATATATATATATATATATATCATTATCCTTTGTTCCTTTTTTTAATTTTCATTTCCCTTTAATAATACTATATCCTTTATTCCCTTTTTTTAATTTTCATTTCCCTTTAATAATACTACCTAGTTTGATATATATATATATATATATATAAATAAAAGTAAAATAAATTTATTAATTAAGATATATTCATAAAATAATAATTAAAACTTAAGAATAATTAAAATTAAAATTTATTTATATAATTGAGAATAATTTTAGATAAATAGTATAAAAAGAATATAGTTAAAAAAAATGTGAATTTATCCACTAAAGAAAATATCATAACAAAATTAATAATATATATCTAATAAAAGAAATAATATAAAAAGAATTTAAAAATAAATATAACAATAAAGAAGAAAGTTACAAATTTACGTATAAACTTAACTAAAAATTCAAAATAAATAAAAATAAATAAATTTATTATATGTATTAATTAAAATAAATTAAAATATAAAATTAAAAGATAAAAGATATGGAAAGATCTAGTATATATTTGATTGTTGAATAAAAAAATATAAAGAAATTAATATAGGTAATCAAAAGAAATTGAAAAAAAAATTAAAAAATATGAATGGGTCGATTTAAGAAAAAATCATACAAAAGTCAATACATGTATTATTTGAAAGAAATAAAAAAAATTACAAATGCACACATAAATTTGACTAACAAAATTTAAAATAAATAAATAATAAAAAAAATTTAACCCGTTTACATATTAATCAAAAGAAATCAATGTATTAAGAATGATAAATAAAATATAAAAGAAATAGAGAGTTTAGGATTCAAATAAATGAAATTCATAAAAATTTTTAAAGGTTTCTTTTAAAAAATTCACAACGAACCAAAAAAAGGAAAAAAATGAATAGGATAAAAAATATTAAAATCAATATACATAATAAATAACATAACATAACATAAATTAATATATACGCATTAATATAAACAAATAAATAAATTATTATTTAAAAAAATTAATTTTGTAAAAAAAAATTAAGAGAAATTTATATAACCAAAAAATAAAAAGTAAAAAAAACTGTGAATTGATCGACGAAAGAAAATATTATAACAAAATTAACAATAAAAAAAATCACATACCATCAACTCTCTAAGATGAGGGAGAAACTTTCAGAATAATTTGTGTGTTTGAAGTAAGTAGACAGCTATATTTATAGATGTAGGGGAAATTAATTTTGATTTGATCCCATTATATTCAAATCTTAAAATAAATATATGTATTCATCTTTATTAAATTTTAGATTTAAGTAATAATTAATATATGATCTATGCAAGATATATGTATATATAAGAATATATCTCCTACTAAATAATATTAATAAATATTTTAATAAATAAAATAATAAATATAATTAATAATTAAAAAATCAACAAAAATTGTGGAAGAGACACCTCATCAAAATTAAACTCTCTTTTAGTATATTAAAGATATATTTAATTTAAAGTATTAATTGATGTAAGCATAGATATTAAAATGGTCCGCATCTAACCAATCGGTCCATTCGTTTATTATCTAAAAAAATACTCAATATAGTTAGATTTATATTAGTGACCAGTTTAATTTCAAAAATTATTTTAACTTGAATTGATTAGATCGTGGTCTGGCTAGCTTAAACAAACAAGAGTTAGTCTCTTGTGTCGCAGGTGTACAAAATGTCTAAGGGTACAATATTTTGTTGTAAAATATATACACTTTAATTAATATAAGGGTACACTATTTTTTTCTAAAGGGTATACACCTTCATTGATTTTTTTTTTACTTTTTTTTGAAATAAAGGGTACACATTCTTATATTAAAGAGTATATCAACTACGACTAAAGGGTATTTGGGCGCACGGTGAGCGCACGGTACCCCAAGAGCACACAAGTTTTTACCAACAAACAATCCATGAGCCCTGATAAAATTTTATAATTATAAATAGAGTAATTAATAAGTATTAAATCATCGACATTGAGAATGATGATTATAAATTTATAATCCTTCCCCTTATAAAACCCTCTATATTTTCATCATTTATTCATCTTATAATAACATTCACACTCCTTTAAAAAAAATTATCCAATAAAACATAAAATTATTTTAGTTTTAAAATTTATATTCTCATCTAACATACACGTAATATTAAATTATACTCTCTCTATCCCATTGAAACGTATGCGCTTCCTTTGTAAATTATAAAGAAAGCGTGTACGTTTCAATGGGACGGATGGAGTACTTTTTTATTATATAAAAATATAAAAATATTCAAAATATCATTAAAATTTATTAAAAAATTATTTTATTACTCCCTCCGTCCGGTTCTAAAGTGTCCGTTTGCTTTTTACACGTGGATTAAGGAGTATTATTATATGTAAAGTGAGTAATTGTATTAGAGAGTATTGAACACTTTAAAAATGGACGGAGAGAGTATTAAATAACATGAAACAGTAAAGAGTGAATACTATTGTGAGACGGACCAACTTGACTCATTAATTGATCTATTTGAACGCTTACTAAAGTGAAATGTACAATTACTTCAAATTCACTCAATGGCTAACGGTCTGAATTTCCTATCCTATTGATGTAAATTGTGTAACATCATGAATGTTGAATGAATAATATCAATGATTAGAAAATTGGATCGAACCGGCCGATTCAATCAGTTGAATCGGGAATCGGTCCGGACACACCCCAAAAATCGTCTCTGAGTTCAATCGGGAAAAATCAATTTGAACCGGTTCAAACTAGAATAATCAGCTGAACTGGCAAACCGGAAATCGCCGATTCTTCTTTTTTTCGTTTTTTTGAAATTTTCGTATTGACATCCGACTCTTGACTAATTTGAAAGCCAACAACTCAAAATAGGATGAATGCAAAGAATAGGTAGTAGTGATCCTCACATATACCTCTCCTCTTTACTAATTTTTCAATGTGGAATATTGAAGTTGATGGAAAAGAAGGGAGAAAAGGTTGTCTTTATATATAGAGGTCTAATACATCTTTCTTTCTTATAATTAACTAATGTGAGATCTTTTCTGACACGACCCACCTTACATAACTTATAATTCAAATACTAATTAACATAAACATCATAATTATAAACCTGCATATATTTTTTTTTCACATAATATATTTAAAACCATAGTCTAACATACGTCATCAGTTTCTGACACAACATCAATCCAGACAAACTCGTGATAATACTTATTATATTACATAATCAAAATATCAGCGGAAACAAAATAAACCCACGTTCTAGCCCAACAGGTCGTCATCTATGTACATCTGCTCAAAACCCTGAAGGAGCTCCATAGCTTGCACAAAATACCACATAATTCAATAATCAGCAGGCTCACCTACAATGCATAAACTAGTGAGACAAAAATCTCAGTAAGTAGAAATCATGCATGTAAGTGCATGAAAATGCATTTATTTTTCTATCGTCTATTTCCTAGTCTATCTAGTTGGTCTTTTTATTTTGAAAATTGTTCACGTTGCGGGATCCCCACAACATACTTATGATATGCACCCCAAATGAGCTCAATGGGGATGATTTTTCTTCTTCTCTCTCTCTCTCTTTCTTTCCCTTCTCTCTCTCTTCATTTTTTATTATTTTATTTTATTTTTTAATCGATCCACTGCTTTCGCAAATCAAACCCAAAGGGGTTTATATATGTGTGAGACTTGTGAGTTAATCACGTCCACCCTAATTAATCCAATTTTTTTTAAGGTTACGCATGCAATACGTGTCTAATTAGCAACTTAAATAAATTCATGGCCATCAACTAACCACGCCATGACATTGCTGGCAATAACTTTTCCTCTACTTTTTTTAATTATTATTATTATTATTATTATTATTATCCATTACAAATATACGTGCAATACTTAATAACTAAGATATGATACATTTATAAATTAATACACATACGTGTATATTTTCTTATCACTATTATTATTGCGAGAACACATGTGATTCTTAATAATTAAGAAATAATGTATTTATACACATAAGACAATTTAATTATATATATCCAAATAATTGCACGTAAATATTTATGCACACCTATATTCACATATTGTCACCATTTTTATCACGGATGTCTCAAATAAAATGTAAAAATAAATAAAATGTAGAAATAATTGTCACATAATTGCCATATTATTATCACATAATTGCCACATTACTACCACATAATTATAAAATGCACATAACATAAATTAAATTATATTGGCACATGAGTAGTGAGAAGCTCGGGTATCACACCCTCCCCACCTTATAAAAATTTCGTCCTCGAAATTTACTTACCTGAAGAGTTCTGGATACTTAGCCATCATCTCATCCTCTCTTTCCCAAGTAGCCTCCTCAACTAACTGGTTCCTCCATAAAACCTTTACTAACTGTATCTCTTTATTCCTGAGCTTCTTCATTTCTCGCCGCAAAATCTCAACTGGTATTTCCTCATAACTTAAATCTTCTTTCAACTCAATTGGTTCCTGTCTGAGAACATGAGATAGATTCGAAACATACTTCCTCAAGACTGAAACATGGAACACATCATGTACCCTAGACATCGATGCTGGTAACTCCAACATAAAGGCAACACTTCCAACTCTCTCAGTGATAGTGAATGGACCAACATATCTTGGACTAAGTTTTCCTTTCCTTCCAAACCGCATTATCCCCTTCATTGGTGATACTTTCAAGAATACCTGATCACCCACTTCAAATTTCAATTTTCTTCTTCGTTTATCTGCATAACTCTTTTGCCGATCTGCGCAACTTTCATCTTCTCTCAAATATGGGTAACAACTTCTGACATTTCACGAATCAAGTTTGTATCTAAAAGTTTTCTCTCTCTAATTTTATCCCAATGTACTGGAGATCTACACTTTCTCCCATACAATGCTTCATATGGAGCCATCCTGATAGTAGACTGATAGCTGTTGTTGTACGAGAACTCTATCATAGGCAAAAATTTACTCCACTAACCTTGAAAATCAAATACACATGCTCTGAGCATATCTTCCAAAATTTGTATTGTACGCTCCGATTGACCGTCTGTCTGTGGATGGAATGCTGTGCTGAAAGATAATTGTCTCCCCAATGACTTATGCAAACTCTTCCAGAAAACAGATAAAAATCTTGTGTCTCTATCTGACACAATAATAAGGGTACTCCATGGAGTCTGACGATCTCTTGAATATACAGCTATGCGTAGCGATCCATAGAATACGTAGAATAAATAGAAAGAAAATGAGCAGACTTAGTCAATTGATCCATAATAACCCAAATGACATCATGACCTTTCACTGTTTTAGGTAGTCCAGTAACAAAATTTATAGTGATATTCTCCCATTTCCACTCTGGAATAAATAGAGGCTGTAAGGTTCCTGCTAGTCTCTGATGCTCGGCTTTGACTTGCTGACAAGTCAAACATTGCTCCACATATTGAGCGACATCTCTCTTCATCCTTGGCCACCAATAATATGATTTTAAATCTCTATACATCTTAGTACCTCCTGGATGTACAGAGTACGGTGTTGAATAAGCTTCTATCATCACTTCTTTCCGAATGTCATCCACTTCAGGTAGACATAATCGACCTCTATAACGAATCACGCCATCATCTGTTATTTGAAAGTCAGAAGACTTTCCCGAGCTGATATCATTCTTTATCTTATCAAACCACTTATCCACCTCTTGCCCTTGTCGAATATTATCCATCAAAGTTGGTCGAAGTGACAAAGCTGCCATATTTACTTCCAACGATCCTTCCTGAATGATCTCCACACCCATTCTTTGCAAATCAAGCAACTCTAGTTTCTATTTTAGGCTCATAGTAGCTACATTCTGTATTGCCTTTTGACTCAATGTATCAGCAACGACATTAGCTTTACCCGAATGATAATTGATAACACAGTCGTAGTCCTTCACTAGTTCCAACCATCTTCTCTACCTCATGTTCAACTCTTTCTGAGTGAAAAAGTACTTTAAATTCTTATGATCAGTATAAATCTCACAATGTTCCCCATATAGATAATGCCTCCAAATCTTGAGAGCAAACACTACTGCGGCTAACTCCAAATCATGAGTAGGGTAATTCTTCTCGTATTCCCTTAACTGTCTGGATGCATATGCTATCGCTTTCCCATTCAGCATAAGTACACACCCAAGACCATTCTTTGAAGCATCACAGTAAACCTTGAAGTTTCCTATCTCTGTAGGAATAGTTAAGATCGGTGCTGATGTCAACCGTCTCTTCAATTCTTGAAAACTCTGTTCACATGCCTCCGTCCATGTGAACCTCGCATCTTCCTGGTCAATTGCATTAATGGTGAAGCGATCTTGTAGAATCCTTCAACAAACCTTCGATAATATCTTCCAATCTAAGAAAGCTACGAACCTCAGTAGGATTTGAGGGTTGTGGCCAATCATGGATTGCTTTAACTTTGCTTGGATACACTGCAATTCCTTCTTCTGATATCACGTGTCCCAAGAAAACAACTCGGTCTAACCAAAATTCACACTTCTTAAACTTCGCATATAACTGCTTTTTCTTCAGAATCTCTAACACCTTTCTCAAGTGCAGAGTATGATCCTCCTTATTCTTAGAGTAAATCAAAATATAATCAATAAACACAATCAAGAACTTATCGAAAAAATCCTGAAATACTCTATTCATCAAATCCATAAATGTTGCTGGAGCATTCGTCAAACCGAACGGTATCACCAAAAACTCATAATGTCCATACCTTGTACTGAATGCAGTCTTTAGAATATCCTCCTCCTTAAACTTCAACTGATGATACCCTGACCGCAAATCAATCTTTGAAAAGATAGCTACCCTGTAGTTGATCAAACAGATCATCAATGCAAGGCAATGGATACTTATTCTTGACTGTAACTTTGTTGAGCTCTCGGTAATCAATGCATATCCTCAATGTTCCATCCATCTTACGAATGAAAAGAACTGGTGCTCCCCAAGATGAAAAACTAGGTTGGATAAATCCTTTGTCTAGCAACTCTTGCAACTGTATCTTCAATTCCTTCAGTCCAGCTGGTGCCATTCTGTATGGCGCTTTAGATATAGGAGCAGTTCCTGGTTGCAACTTAATAAAAAACTCTATTTCCCAGTCTGGTGGCAACCCTGAAAGATCATCTGGGAATACCTCCGGGTATTCCCGAGATACTAGTACATCACTGAGAACTGGACACTGCTATTCCTCAATATTCATCACACTCACCAGATACCCTTCACAATCACTGTCCAATAACCGTTGTGCTTTTGTCGCTGATATCACAAGAAATCTAAAGTTCTTCTTGATCCCAACAAAAGTGAATGGTTCTCCCCCCCAATGGCTGAAAAGTGATACTCTTCTTCTGACAATCTATTGTAGCACCTACTTTGACAGCCAATCCATGCGCAATATGATATCATAATCATTCATACTTAACACAATCAAATCAACGAGGAGTTGTCTTCCTTCAATAGGAATACCACAACCTCGAAGAAGTTGATTGGTTTATTTTGACTCACCAGAAGGTATCATTATTTCATAATTAGCTTTTATCAAGTTAGATGTTCCACCCAACTTCCTCACATACTCAGTAGATACAAATGAATGTGTTGCTCCAGAATCAAATAGCACATATGTAGAAGTGCCAAAAATAGAAAACTTACCCATGACAACTGAGGAATTTGCATCTGCCTCCTCCTGCGTCAAAGTGTATATCCTAGCTGGAGCTCTCCCCTATTGACCTTGCTTCCCTTTCTTAGGACAAGTAGTAGTCACATGTCCCTTCTCTTCGTATGTGTAACAAGTTTTTAGAGGAATGCGACACTCCCCACCATGTGGTCTAAGACAATTTGGACATATAGGTAGTGGCGGCGCTGGTGGCACCTTACCCTGATCGAATTTAAGTCACTTGTTTGGTTCTTCTTGTCTCTGTCCTTGCTCCACTTGAACATTTGATTTCGGCCTCTAAAATGGCATTGGCCTCCTATCTTTTCTCCCAAACTGCTGCACTGGTTTCTGTTGAAATTAACGTCTGATAGTCTGTGCTTGTTTGATCCTCATCTCCGCTTATTCAGCAATCTGGGCCCTTTCTGCAACTTGTGAGTATGTTGCTCCTTGCAATCCCACCATACTCACATCTCTGAAAAGCTCAAGCCTTAAGCCTTCCACGAACCTCTCCACTTTTAGTGCCTACGTACTCACCATATGTTCTGCAAACCTCGACAATTGCTCAAACTTACGAAGGTAATCTATGACTGACATACCACCCTACTTCAACTGTATGAATCCATTCATCTTCATTGCTCTCACTGGTGCTGTAAAGTACTTGTTTCTGACATCCTCGATACTTTTAATTGTATCCCACCAGTGGCCTGCACCTCCTCGTAACATGAAAGAAGCACACAATACTCTATCCCCATCTAGAATGCTACTATATTGAAACATGTTTTCCACCATACGTAACCAATTCTCTGCATTTGTGGGGTCTGCTGTATCCTCAAATATCGGAGGGCTCAATTTTTGGATCATCTCGCAAACCATTTCCACACGTTCTACTTGACTTCTATCTTGATTAGCATTACCCTCTGGTTGTCCACCCACATCTCTCTACTGAATCAATTATTTTATCTGTTGGGACTGGCGCTCTACCAGTTCCATCAGTCGAGTAATCACTGCATAACGATTATTTCCTTCAATAGGTGATGCTTGCTCAGCAGCTCTATCCCCTTCAGAACTCTCACCTGTAGCCCTTACCATTGTGCACTACTAACTACGAGTCCAACACCACATGGCCAATATAATTTATAAAACACATAATAACACAGAATAAAAATAACACTTACTCGCGAAGCTGAGCACCCCAAGAATGAGCGTATGTACATAGATAGTCTGTAGGACCCAAACCGTACTCTGATACCACTCTGACACGACCCACCTTACATAACTTATAATTCAAATACTAATTAACATAAACATTATCATTATAAAAACCTGCATATATTTTTTTCTTCCACATAATATATTTAAAACCATAGTCTAACATACGTCATCAGTATCTAACACAACATCAATCTAGATAAACTCGTGATAATACTTATAATATTACATAATCAAAATATCAGCAGAAACAAAATAAACCCACAGCCTAGCCCAACAGGTCGTCATCTATATACATCTGCTCAAAACCCTGAGGGAGCTCCACAGTTTGCACAAAATACCACATAATTCAATCATCAGCGGGCTCACCTACAATGCATAAACAAGTGAGATAAAAATCTCAATAAGTAGAAATCATGCTTGTAAGTGCATGAAAATATATTTATTTTTCTATCGCCGATTTCTAGTCTTTCTAGTTGTCTCTTTTATTTTGAAAATTGTTCACGTTGCGGGATCCCCATGATACACTTATGATATGCACTCCAAATGAGCTCAATGGGAATAATTTTTCTGAACCCCGAATATAGTGTTGAGAATGATTTTTCCAAACCCTGGCAGAGTATTGGGTACGATTTTTCCAAATCCCGAATAATATACTGGGAACGATTTTTTCGAACTCAGAATAAAATGTCGCGAATGATTTTTCCGATCCCTGACAGAGATGTATATATAGTGGCCACACACACCATTAATATCTTATTAATTTTAGGAAAACACTTTTCATGTTTATGCATGGTATGCAACCATGACAATTAAATATGCATCATAAACCATTTACAATATCAATATTAACATTTAATCATAATAAAGCAATAACTTAACTTCAATTCACACAGATCCACATCTTGAATAACAACTTCACCTCAATCACATAGATCCATTTATAGCATAACAACTGCACCTTGGATCACACGGATCCCTTTTTGGAATAACAACTTCATCTCGGATCACACAGATCCTTATAACCAATATCTTCTCAAATTGTACAGATATATTTTCAACAGTTTCCAATCACACAGATCTATATAGGATAATGATATTATTCCAAATCACATAAATTCACAACTTGTATTACCAATTAACCCCAAATAATTCATAACGTAATTAAACTAATCACAAATAATTCATAGTATATTTATCACATATTAATCACAAATAATTCATGCACAATATGTTTATGCATTGTAGTTGGACTTCTACTTACCTGGTTTCCAACAGTAATATAAACCTCGTGAAAAACTATAACTAATCCCTTTCTTCCTGTTCCGGCACGACCCTCTCTTCTTCTTCTTCTTCTTCTTCTTCTTCTTCTTCTTCTTCTTCTTCTTCTTCTTCTTCTTCTTCTTCTTCTTCTTCTTCTTCTTCTTCTCTCTTTCACTCTCTCTTTCTTTCCCTTCTCTCTCTCCCTTTTTTATTATATATTTTATTTTTTAAATCGATCCACTGCTTTCGCAAATCAAACCCAAAGGGGTTTATATATGTGTGAGACTTATGAGTTACTCACGTCCATCCTAATTAATCCAATTTTTTTTTATAGTTACGCATGCAATACGTGTCTAATTAGCAAGTTAAATAAATTCATGGTCGTCAACTAACCACGCCATGACATTGCTGGCAATAACTTTTCCTCTTCTTTTTTTTAATTATTATTATTATTATTATTATTATTATTATTATTATTATTATTATTATTATTATTATTATTATTATTATTATTATTATTATTATTATTATTATTATTATTATCCATTACATGGCAAGCTATACTTTCATGTTTTGATTTTGACATTGAGTATATCAAAGGAGATAATAATTCATTAACTGATTTCCTAACCAGAGAACTTCTTCAAAACCCTGCAGAAAACCATGAGTAGACATAGATCTCAAACTCCTCAGAGTTATTCAAAATCCCTTGTCAACCTTAATCAATTTCAAGCTCTTTCTGAATATCCTAGTTTACCCTCTCCTTCCTATTCTCAAGCGGTTAGAGCACCTGTAACTCCTACTCAAATACCTAAATCAAATACTACTAGAAGTCCACCTTCAAAGACCTATACTAATAAACCAAATACTCAAAATGTAACCCTTACTCGGTATCATACAAGCCCAGATCTTCAAACTCTGAAAAATATTATTTCAAAATATTTTCCTTAGGGATGTCAATGGTATTATGACAATCCTCTATAAACTAAAAGGTTTTATGAACTCATTTTAGTTGATACTGGATCAGTTTATATAGTTCATACTCCTGACCCTTTAAACTTGGATCGTATCTCCTACTCAAAATGCATCATCAAAAGAGTATTCAAGTCAGATGAATGGATTTTTCCATTCAATAAAAACATTTCTCTATTTCATTCAATCCTAGAGGATATAACTATCCCGATTACAAAATGGCTTGGTTCAGAACATTTCTTTTCAGACATTTTGATCATTCATGTTTCTTTAATTTCCATCTTGATTTCATAAAAAACTCTTTTCCAATCTGGTTCTTAGAATGGTGGATAGACTTTGGACCTCTCCTTTCTATTCTACTAATTGAAGTCATGGAAGCATATTCATACTACACTTCAAATACTCCAGGCAAAAAATCCCTTGCAGAAATCCATTTTTTCTCTGAATTTAAAGTCTCCTGGATCCTTTGCTAGAATTTTGCTTTCAAATAGTTCTTTCCTATTCCAAACCCCATCTCTATAGTTAGAGAATTCAAAGTTAAATGGTGGTCAAACTACTCTACAAAATATTGTAATCTTCAAGTAGTCAAAAACTTTCTTACCACTGGGATAAAACCTCAATGGGAAAGATCGGCCAACAGTGATTTATCATCCAGCAAAAATAAAAAGAAAAATACGGAAGGATGTTCTCTTTCAAAAGAGCAGATTGAAGTATTTCAAATGATGAAAAAGGAAACATATTTTATGAAAGAATATCTCCAATACCGCAAATTCAAAAAGATGAATTCAGATGCTGAAGAAGTCTCATCGGATGGCTCAAAATCAGATTAAAAAAAGAAGAAAAAATCAAAAGAAAAAAGAAAAGAAAGAAAAAAGAGAAAGAGAAAAAGAAAAGAAGAAAATTTTAAAATTTCGTTCAGCTGAAAGATTTATTAAAATGTTGAGTCAGAAGTTTCTCGGTGAAACGAGTACTCAATAACTTTGATAAATTCTAATTGTAGGCTAACCTCTCTGGCCAATATTTCAAAAGCAGGTACCCATTTGTCAAAAGCAGGTATTCAAATTTCAAAAGCAACTATCCTCTTTGTCAAAAGCTGGCCAAATTCGCCATTCACTATTCAAAAGCAGCAGCCATTCACTGTAGCAAAAGTCAATATTCATACACTGTAGCAGCACTGTAGCAGTCACTGTGCACATCAACTATTCCAACCACTTAGCCGAAAGCAGCCGACAAGTTACTATTCACAAGACATTTCAACCACCGCACTGAAGACAAATGAAATTCAAATGGAGATGTAATTCAAATTCAAATGTAATCTTCTGCCTATAAAAAGGCTTCCCATTTCATAAGTTAGGCATCGATCATTTTGCAAGAGAAAATTTAGAAACCTCTAAATCCTTCCTTTTAAACTCTCATATATTTCCTACTCTTGTATTCATATCCTTGTAATTTCATATCCTTTCTCAAATCCTTGTAATCCTACCTCTGTAATTCATATCTCCAATAATTCAAAGTAAGTTTTATTATTTTCAATTTGTTATTTTAAAATTCTTATACTCAGATCATATCATATCATGACCATCATGCATACAATTATCCATAGCATCTGATTTTCTCCCAAATGGTATCAGAGCCATTTAGGTTGTGATACAAAAAGAAAATTTCAAAATTTTGATTTCTGAATACTTGTGATAATTTCATAAGAATTAATTGTTGAACTTAGGTTCTGAATATTTACTTAATTCCATAAGTAATATTTGCTGAAATTGGATAGTTCGTTGGTAAACGTGAATCCGTTGTTCAGCCTAGTAATTGGTGGTCCCGGTAGTGTTCTCGAACGTTATGGCAAAGCAAATATATACTTACTGCACTTAAGTAATATTCTCATACTTATAGTAAAACAATTAAACTTATTATTGTTAAAATAAGTTATTCATGGCATCAAGATTTAGAAATTTATTTTTGAAACACAGTCCGAGTAGCTCTAATATTATTCAATCGCAGGAATTATATATTCAAGATAATAATTACTCAAATTGGACTATACCTGAACAACAAATTGAATCTATGTATCAAATTGGTCCTTTTGACTTCAAAACTGCTTTTTCAGTTAAAACTCATGAAGAGACTATTTCAATTCAAAAAGAATTTCAAAGTTTATCTCTTTCTCTATTGTTTCTATTAGGAAATATTTAGAAAAGAAGTATAGATATATTCATTTTGGTTTAATTCAAGTTGCTATCAAACCCCTTGTTCATATTGGTGTTGATGCTCCTGTTTATCTCGCTCTTAGGATAATAGATTAAAAAGATACAAGTCTTCTTTACTTGCTATGATTCAAAAAAATATTTGCAATGGTTCGATTTATTTCAATTGTGCTCCTAATTTCTCTGTTGATATTATTGATCCTTTACTTCTTGATTCATTAATTCTTGACATTCATTTACAAAGTGATGAGTTCAAAAATCTTTGCAAAAACTTTGCTATTATTTATCGTATTTATTTTCGTGTTATGTCTTCACAGCTCAATCCAAAATTCATCTTGCATCCAACTTCTAAAGAAGAAACTATTATGATTCACATAGAAGCAGACAACTCAAATTTCTTTGTCCCCAAAAGACTCAAGTGGAATGAAATAACCATTCCCACTGAATTCATAATCAATAATCCTCAATTCCAAGAGGAATAGAAAGGCACGAAGTCTCTGAAATAGAAGAAGAGTCTGATGGGAGAATACTTCTCAGATTCAACTCTTTGAGACAGAATGATGTTGTTCCCAACATCAGAATTCAAGAAATCAATTCTCGTTCCTCCTTTTCTGATAACTCAAGTTATCAAAATCACAAAGTCAATTTCAAAACTCCTATTTCTTCTTACCAGGAATCTTTTAACCCAGGTCCCCCTACTGCTTCTCAAATGGAAAATTGTATTTCAATGATTTATTTTGAAAATTTTACTCCAAATTTCAAATATCTTTACAAAAGTTTCTCAGAAGAAACAATTAGAAAAGATTGGTCTTTAAAATTTGATAAAGAATTTCGTATAAAATTAAATGATATTTGGAAAGAAGAACTTCATAACAAATACAGGTCAAACATTTCTCTTTTAAACTGGTTTGAAACTTATTACAAAATAAATGATATTTTTGATATTTCAAACGATATTTTTTCTTTAGATCAAATAAATGTTCAAAAAAGTCTTCATAAAAATGGATTCTTCAATCAGAATCCACATTAACTTCGGTTCATCCCCCTTTACAAAATATAAAAATTTTTTTAGAAAAAGGTGAAGCCTTAGCTACTCATTTCAGAGTCGGGGAGGGAGATGAAGCCAAAGATGTCAAAAAAGTTATTGAACAAAATAATTTTTCAAATCAAATTCTTCATTAGATAGCAGAACAAGTGAATAACCTTTCGGTAAAAATAGATTCAAACACTTCTTCCGAATTTCCAAACAGTACTTCCACTCCTCATTTCATTCCGAGGAGTCTTCCTACTAATATTGAAAAGAATTTGCAGCTCCCTGCAAGCTCTAGCCTTATTGATAGAATTTCAAAAAAGCTCAACGAAGCATCATCCTCAAAAAAGCCCATCAAGGAAGTCTCATCTTCTCATGTTTCAAACATTAATTGTTTGGACAAAGCCAAAAAGATTTCATCAAAAATCTCATCCAAATCAGAACCTGAAAACGAGATTAAAAAAATTCGCTTCCAATCTAGAACAAAAGCCTTTTATAATAATAGATATTTCCCTCCTGATATTTTATTTGAAGAAAGAGTTCATTTCAAAAACAATGCCAAATATGACGGCCAATCAATTCATGAATGGAACATAAATGGCAAATCATAATATGAAATCCTCATTACTCTTCAAGAAATGGGCATGGCCCGAGTTGCTTATAAAGCCTAGAATCAAAAAGAAGAGAGCGCCACCGCTCTTATTGTCACTGGCTTCACTGGTCAGTTAAAAAACTAGTGGGATAACTCCCTTACTCTCACCGACAAACAAAATATTCTTCTACATACCATTGAGGTTGAAGAACTTGATGGTACTATTATTTCAAAAAATGATGCATGTGACATGTTAATAATTACTATTGGCATGCATTTCATTGGTAATCCTAAAGAAGAACTTGATTCAACACAAGTTGTGTCATCTAATAACAGATGTCCTACTTTATCTAATTATAGATGGTACAAAGATGTTTTTCTCACTCATATTTTAAAAAGAAATGATTGCAATGCCTCTTTTTGGAAAGAAAGATTCATAGCAGGACTTCCTAAACTTTTCGGTGAAAGAATTCATCAAAAGCTTAAGGAAGCTACTGGTCAAAGTGACATTCCTTTTGAAACTATTACATATGGTCAATAATTTCCTTTCATAAAAAAGAAGGACTAGCTTTGTGTTCAGAATTAAAAATACAATCTAAGTACGGATCTGAAAAGAATAGATACCTTAAGGAGATTGGTACATTCTGTGAAGCTTTTGGATTACAAAAGATTCAAGCTCCTTCTTCTCGATTTAAAAACAAAGCAAAGCATTTTCCTAAAAAATGTTATAATAATAATTTTAAAGAAAAATTTTATAAAAAGCCTAAATTTTCAAAAAGAAAATCTTTTAAAAAGAATTTTGATAATTTTCAATTTACTTGTTTCAAATGTCACAGAACAGGCCATAAGGCTGATGTCTGTCCTTTAAAAAAGAAAATTAATGAAGTTTTTCATGATGATGAAGTTTTAAGAGACAAGAATTCCGCTCTTTTAATTTTTGATGAAAATTCTCAAAAAGAATATTCAAATGATTCTGATTTAGAAGGAGTTTACACAAGCTCAGAATTTGAAACAGACGAGTCCTCTTGTCATGGATTCTGTCCATTAAACATAAATATTATTTCAAAAGAGAATACTGAACAAGAACTCTTGTTTGATCTCATCGACATAGTTCCTGATCTTGAAGAAAAACATAAATATCTTCTCAGATTGAGATATATTGTTCTCAATAATGATATTCCTAAAAAAACAAATCTCCTTTTATTATTGAACACTTCAGTATTTCAAAGCTTTTCAACAAAGCTCCTTCCTCTTCTCTAATCAAAACAGATATTACTATTAATGATCTTCAGCGTGAGATTAATACTCTTAAGGCTGAAATTCAAAACCTCTACTCTGAGATTAATAACCTTTATTCTAAAGATTTGGATTTAGAAACCAGATTTACTATTTTCAAAAATATTTCTGAAAAAAATATTCCTAAAAGTTCTTCAAAAAATCAATTGATCGATACTACTCTTGGTACTTCAGATAATGAAGCTATCCAAAGTATTAAACATATAGCTTTTCAAAAATGGTATACAATTATAAATTTGATTATTGATGACTTTCAGATCAGTGCTTCCTATCTTGTAGATAGTGGAGCAGATCAGAATTGCATAAGAGAAGGTCTTATTCCTTCAATTTATTATGAAAAAACAAATAAAAGGCTTGTAGCTGCAAATGCTACTCCTCTCCATATTAAATATAATCTTTCAAAAGCTTTCATTTGCAATAATGGTTATTGTTTCAAAACCAATTTCATTCTTGTCAAAAATTTGAGTCAAGATATTATTTTAGGAAATCCCTTTTTAACTATAATTTATTCTTTTAAAGTTGATGGTACTGGTATTACTACCAATATCTTGGGAAAAGATATTCATTTCAATTTTTTAATCCTATTAAAGAAAGAGAAGTATCTCTTCTTCAAAATTATTACATTTCTCAAATAAATGCTATTGAGTTCAAAAAATCTCATATAGACTTTCTCAAAGAAGAAGTTTCTTATTTTTGTATTGAGAATGAACTTCTCAAAAGAGATATTCAAAATAAAATTTTAGATTTTGAAAAGATTTTGAAAAATGAAGTATGCTCTGATCTTCCCAATGCTTTCTGGGAAAGAAAGAAGCATATTGTTTCTTTACCTTATATTATTGGTTTCAATGAAAAATCTATAATAACAAAAGCAAGACCCATTCAAATGAATCATGATCTTCTTAACATCTGTAAAGAAGAAATCAAATCCCTTCTTACCAAAAAACTCATTAGGCCCTCTAAGTCACCTTGGAGTTGCCCTGCCTTCTATGTTAATAATCAAGCAGAAAAGGAAAGAGGAGTCCCTAGACTCATCATCAATTACAAACCTCTTAATGATGTTCTTGAATGGATTCGATATCCTATTCCTAATAAAAGAGATTTAATCAAAAGATTGCATAAAGCATGCATTTTTTTCAAAATTCAATCTTAAGTCTGGCTTTTGGCAGACGCAGATCAGAGAAGAAGACAAATACAAAATAGCTTTCACAGTTCCTTTTGGACATTTTGAATGGAACGTAATGCCTTTTGGTCTTAAAAATGCACCTTCTGAATTTCAAAATATTATGAATGACATTTTCAATGACTATTCTGATTTCTCTATTGTGTATATTGATGATATTTTGATATTTTCTCAAAATATAAAATAGCATTTCAAACATCTCAAAACTTTTCTTTATATTTGTAAAAAAATGGTTTAGTTATTTCTGCTCCCAAAATTAAGCCTTTTCAAACAAAAGTTAGATTTTTGGGTTATGATATTTCAAAAGGTACTATTAAACATATTTCAAGAGCCATAGAATTTGCTGATAGATTTCCTAATGAGATTAAAGATAAAAATCAATTACAAAGACTTTTAGGATACTTGAATTATGTATCTAATTTCTTTCCTAAGCTTAGAATTATTTGCCAACCTCTTTTTCAAAGATTAAAAAAGAATCCTGACCCTTGGTCTGATATTCATACTAATATTGTTAATATTTGCAAAAAAGAATGGTTTAGTTATTTCTGCTCCCAAAATTAAGCTTTTTCAAACAAAAGTTAGATTTTTGGGTTATGATATTTCAAAAGGTACTATTAAACCTATTTCAAGAGCCATAGAATTTGCTGATAGATTTCCTAATGAGATTAAAGATAAAAATCAATTACAAAGACTTTTAGGATACTTGAATTATGTATCTAATTTCTTTCCTAAGCTTAGAATTATTTGCCAATCTCTTTTTCAAAGATTAAAAAAGAATCCTGACCTTTGCTCTGATTTTCATACTAATATTTTTAAACAGATTAAAGTTCAGGTTAAGTCACTTCCTTGTTTAGGAATACCTAAACCTGAGGCATTCATGATTATTGAGACTGATGCCTCTGATAATGGGTATGGAGGTATCCTTGAACAAAGAATAAAAAATGTTCATGCATCTCATACATTCATAGAACAACTTGTTCGTTTTCATTCTGGTATTTGGAATGATTCCCAAAAGAATTATTCTACTATCAAAAAAGAAATACTTTCAATTGTTTTATGCATTACAAAATTTCAAGATGATATTTTTAACAAAAAATTTCTTCTTAGAATAGATTGCAAATCTGCGAAAGAAGTTTTACAAAAAGATGTCAAAAACATTGTTTCAAAACAAATCTTTTCCAGATGGCAAGCTATACTTTCATGTTTTGATTTTGACATTGAGTATATCAAAGGAGATAATAATTCATTACCTGATTTCCTAACCAGAGAATTTCTTCAAAACCCTGCAGAAAACCATGAGTAAACCCAGATCTCAAACTCCTCAGAGTTATTCAAAATTCCTTGTCAACCTTAATCAATTTCAAGCTCTTTCTGAATATCCTAGTTTACCCTCTCCTTCCTATTCTTAAGCGGTTAGAGCACCTGTAACTCCTACTCAAACACCTAAATCAAATACTACCAGAAGTCCACCTTCAAAGACCTATACTAATAAACCAAATACTTAAAATGTAACCCTTACTCGGTATCATACAAGCCCAGATCTTCAAACTCTGAAAAATATTATTTCAAAATATTTTCCTCAGGGATGTCAATGGTATTCTGACAATCCTCTAAAAACTCAAAGGTTTTATGAACTCATTTTAGTTGATACTGGATCAGTTGATATAGTTCATACTCCTGACACTTTAAAGTCGGATCGTATCTCCTACTCAAAATGCATCATCAAAAGAGTATTCAAGTCAGATGAATGGACTTTTCCATTCAATGAAAAACATTTCTCTATTTCATTCAATCCTAGAGGATATAACTGGGAAAGATCGGATGCTCAGGATAATTGTATGCATGATGGTCATGATATGATATGGAGTATAGGAATTTTAAAATAACAAATTGAAAACAATAAAACTTGAATAAAACTTACTTTAAATTATTGGAGATATGAATTACAAAGGTAGGATTACAAGGATTTGAGAAAGGGTATGAAATTACAAGGATATGAATACAAGAGTAGGAAATATATGAGAGTTTACAAGGAAGGATTTAGAGGTTTCTAAAATTTCTCTCGCAAAATGATCGATGCCTAACTTATGAAATGGGAAGCCTTTTTATAGGCAGAAGATTACATTTGAATTTGAATTACATCTTCATTTGAATTTCATTTGTCTTCAGTGCGGTAGTTGAAATGTTTTGTGAATAGTAACTTGTCGGCTGCTTTCAGCTAAGTGGTTGGAATAGTTGATGTGCACAGTGACTGCTACAGTGTTTGTTGGCTACTACAGTGTTGCTACAGTGAATGGCTGCTGCTTTTGAATAGTGAATGGCGAATTTGGCCAGCTTTTGACAAAGAGGATGACTGCTTTTGAAATTTGAATACCTGTTTTTGACAAATGGGTACCTGCTTTTGAAATATTGGCCAGAAAGGTTGGCCTACAATCAGAATTTATCAAAATTATTGAGTACTCGTTTCACCGAGAAACTTTTGACTCAACATTTTAATAAATCTTTCAGCTGAACGAAATTTTAAATTTTTCTTCTTTTCTTTTTCTCTTCTTTCTCTTTTTTCTTTCTTTACTTTTTTCTTTTGATTACTTCTTCTTTTTTCTCTTTTTTCATTTTTCTTTTCTTTTGAATTTTTCTTTTCTTTCTTTTTCTTTTCTTTTGAATTTTTCAAAGATAGTCATAAATCAAGTGGATCCTGAGCACAAGGGCCACCAAAAGGGTCAAAATCTGATTTTGAGCCATTCGATGAGACTTCTTCAGCATCTGAATTCATCTTTTTGAATTTGCGGTATTGGAGATATTCTTTCATAAAATCTGGTTCTTTTTCCATCATTTGAAATACTTCAGTCTGCTCTTTTGAAAGAGAACATCCTTCTGTATTTTTCTTTTTATTTTTGCTGGATGATGAATCACTGTTGGCCGTTCTTTCCCATTGAGGTTTTATCCCAGTGGTAAGAAAGTTTTTGACTACTTGAAGATTACAATATTTTGTAGAGTAGTTTGACCACCATTTAACTTTGAATTCTCTAACTATAGAGATGGGGTTTGGAATAGGAAAGAACTGTTTGAAAGCAAAATTCCAGCAAAGGATCCAGGAGACTTTAAATTCAGAGAAAAAATAGATTTCTGCAAGGGATTTTTCGCTTGGAGTATTTGAAGTGTAGTATGAATATGCTTCCATGACTTCAGTTGGTAGAATAGAAAGGAGAGGTCCAAAGTCTATCCACCATTCTAAGAACCAAATTGGAAAAGAGTTTTTTATGAAATCAGGATGGAAATTAAAGAACCATGATTAATGATCAAAAGGTCTGAAAAGAAATATTCTGAACCAAGCCATTTTGTAATCGGGATAGTTATATCCTCTAGGATTGAACAAAATAGAGAAATATTTTTAATTGAATAGAAAAGTCCATTCATCTGACTTGAGTACTCTTTTGATGATGCATTTTGAGTAGGAGATACGATCCGGGTTTAAAGGGCCAGGAGTATGAACAATATCAACTGATCCAGTATCAACTAAAATGAGTTCATAAAACCTTTGAGTTTTTAGAGGATTGTCATAATACCATTGACATCCCTGAGGAAAATATTTTGAAACAATATTTTTCAGAGTTTGAAGATCTGGGCTTGTATGATACCGAGTAAGGGTTACATTTTGAGTATTTGGTTTATTAGTATAGGTCTTTGAAGGTAGACTTCTGGTAGTATTTAATTTAGGTGTCTGAGTAAGAGTTACAGGTGCTCTAACCGCTTGAGAATAGGAAGGAGAGGGTAAACTAGGATATTCAGAAAGAGCTTGAAATTGATTAAGGTTGACAAGGGATTTTGAATAACTCTGAGGAGTTTGAGATCTGGGTCTACTCATGGTTTTTTGTAGGGCTTTGAAGAAATTCTCTGGTTAGGAAATCAGGTAATAAATTATTATCTTCTTTGATATACTCAATGTCAAAATCAAAATGTGAAAGTATAGCTTGTCATCTGGCAAAAATTTGTTTTGAAACAATATTTTTGACATCTTTTTTGTAAAACTTCTTTTGCATCTCATCACACATTGAAAATACAAATATAATAACAACGAACATAGTCTATAAGAACTCATTTTTTTGGATTTTTTAGAAAGTGTGACAACTTGAAGTTTATAGGTTTTCCTATATTTTAGGAAATTCGAATTATATAAATTATTTTAAGATTTTTTCATCAATAAAAATTATTTGAGTTAAAATTATTGGTTGGTTGAATTTCTAATAAGAGATTTTATCTTCTACATCTAGATACTATTTTACTTTTCATAATTCTAAAAATTTTAAATTTATTAATTAGTTAATTTAAAAATTATCTTATTCTTTTTTTATTTTTATGCACTGATATCTATTCTTAATAATAATAATAATTGTAGTAATAATAAATATATTATTACTATTAATACGAGAATTTTTTTATTAACACGATTAGATTTTTTTTATGGTGCGTCCTTTTATGCTTTTCTTTTTTCTTTTTATTACTATTTTATTCCACAACGAAAACACCAACATAATAATATTAAACTTAGTCTATAAAAAAGGCATTCCATATAATTTTTTTATTTAAATGTGGCAACTTGACTTTCACTTATTAATTAAAATTTGAAGGTAGTCTATAATTAGAAAATTAGAACAATTTTTTTAATTCCATCAAAAAATTAATTAATCAAATTAAAATTATTGGTTTGTAGATAAAAAATTTTCTTTGTATTTAATATGAGAAATTATTATTTTTATTTATTTATTGTTATTTACTTATATTTATTTAATCAACTTGAATTATTTTTGTTGTTTATGACAATTTATTTTGTTTGTTATTTACTTTTTTTTCCCATTTTTTCTTAATTATTAATTATTCTTTTCATTTTATTTAGTCAAAATTAATCTAATTGCTTCTTTAATATTTTACTCTAAATCAAAATTTTCTTTCATTATTAATATTATTTTAGAATTAATATATTTATTATTTATAATATATTAATTAATTAACTGAGAGATTTATTTTCTATTATTATTGTTATTGTTGTTGGAGAGTTCTTGGAAAATGAGGTAACACGTCTAAAATTCTTTCGTGGTGACGTGTCATTTTGCGACTTTTTTTTACTACACATCTCATCCTCTAAAATTACAAACATGATAATAATAAATGTAGTAAATAAAACTCATTTTTTATGGTTTTTTTTAAGTGCGACAACTTGAAGTTTGAAGGTTTCCTACATTTAAGAAATAAGAAAAAAATAAATTAATTAAGATTTAATGGGTTCATTACTATCAGGTACAATTTAGAGTGCATTATAACTAATAGGTACATTCAATTTAAAATATTACTAATAAATAAGTAAAATGTCTCTTTTTTCCTTAAGTGTATTGATGAGCGTTTTCTCAACACACAATTAATCCCCAAGTATGAAGGATATCAATTGTATTTTCGAAGGTGACCAAGTTAAATATCGAATCCACGGGACGGATAAATATCAATTTAATTACGTTCTAGTAGATTATGACTATTTTGAATTAAACAATTGGTTTAAGTAACAATTTGAATAGCTAATAAATAACAAGAATAAGTAAATAATAGTGGTGATCAATTAAGATGATAGGTAGTTCGTCAGGCCATCCAGTTTCCTTTGTTAATTCATACTTTCGTGTGTCGATGTCCGACTCTGTCTTGTGGTTTATGGACGCATCACTAGACCATGCGAATCTATTCTATAGACACAAATAGATAAGCTTTTGACACGTGTAAGTATCCTCAGAGCAAGACGTATGCTCCACCTCCCTTTCTAGGTACTATCATAATCAATTATTTCCCGTACACTTAGTACTCTAACCCGATTTGATCTCCCTTTTTAGGTACTATAAAGTCATACTCTTTATCCTACTTGTCAACCCGAATTCAATTCAATTAACAAACATTCATATAAGACAGTTCTAATAAGACTTCGGAATCCCTTCACTTAGAATTATAACAATAAACCCTGCTCAACAGTGAACGCACTCAATCAATAGCCATGTTATGTATTCAGACTCTACACAACGATTAATGATGCACAAAACAACTATGAGTATGGATTAAAAACGTGCAATCTTATATAAAATAAACCACAAGTAGTGTTGTACGGAGTATACACACGAAATACAAATTAACTCATGAAACCTTCATAACCCTAGAACTACTGAAGTGGCTCTAGCCCATGATTGATCTAAGAACAATCATGGTTAGATGGACCAATCTTACTTGAATCTCCAGCTGAATCTCTATCACAGTCCTCCTGATGGATCACTAATCTCTTTTCTTCACTCCTCTCTTGTATCACGATGTCTCCCTCTTGTTCTCGACTGCATGAGCCTTCTTTTATACTTGTAATCATGTCTCTAGGGCTTGGAATGGGCTTTTCAAGTGATCTCATGCGTTTTGGGCTCGAAAATCCGGATAAGGTAAGTTTTCGCGTTTTGGTTCGACCTCATCAACAGGTCGAACCACTGGCCAACAAGTCGAACCCCAGGTCGAACCCTGTTACTGGACATATTCTGCGTTTGGTTCGACCTCTTGCATAGGTCGAACCACTCAGGTCTTGGTCGAACCCCAGGTCGAACCACGCTACTGGACAATTCCTGCTCCTGGTTCAACCAACTGTCAGGTCAAACCCCCAACGTCGTGGTCGAACCCATCTTCTCGCGAACTGGTTCATCCATGGTTTGACCTGATGAACAGGTCGAACCCCTGGAGTCGTGGTCGAACCCATCTTCTGCTGTTCCACAATGCTGATTCGACCTATAGGAGAGGTCGAACCCTCCTCCATTAGGTCGAACCCTACTCTTTCCTTGGCGGTTCGCGTGGTCTCGACTTTGTCTCTTCAATTCTTGGCACTTCCTCTCCGTTTTTGCTATGAAAACCACTTAAATAGCTCCACTAACACCTGATTTATGCTAATTCACAATATATATAGGTTTTCCACCTATTTCCACCTCAAAACTCTCCAAAACTAGCACAAAACATTGTGCTAAACTTGTGAATTTACACACTCATCAAACCCCCAAACTTACATGTTACTCGTCCCGAGACAACCAAATCAAACCACAGGAGTCGTGTATAATTCACCAAAGATAAAGTACAATATACATCACACATGAAAATTCATTCAATCAAACAAGTATTAATTGCTTCATATATATCACTCATGCAAAATCAATCCAATCCATACCATTCGGAGTACTAAGTAATTTCGCTCACAAGATAAGTATTTATTCTCTTCCACTCAAGTGCGTGAGGCACTATATAGGTTAATATAAACACTCATATCAATCCATATTTACGCGTAACCATAAGCTTGGCAAAGGTCTCCAAAAATCAACTTATAATCGACTCTTCACTAGGATCACAAATGACTTGTTTTTGGGTTATAATGTTGACTCTTTGGAAAAAGGTAAGAAAATTTGGACTTAGTGACTTAAGACACTAGTAGAGAGTTACCATGGAGGTTCTCGATTTCTTCTTCTTACAGCAAGTTCTCCTCCAATGTCGTCTCTTGAACTTGTAAAATTCCTGAATTTCCTTCTTTTCATGGCATCAACCTCATCTTCTTAAACAATTCGGGTACCGGTTTTAGGCACTACCCTTCTCATATATATAGGTCATCAGCTGCTAAGCTACATGCAACACGTATAAACAATCGGGGTACCAGTTTCGGGCACTACCCCTAAACAAGATTTGACCATATTCTTTTCATCCAACCATGTTCTATCCTCCTTTTCTTCTTGCAACACTTACTCACCTCCACTCTCTCTAACAATGAATAGGTTAATCAAAGCTCAAGTAAAGATTTATAAGGTTATTTACTTCGGCCACCAAAGAAAAGGCTTTTAACGGCTCAACATGGCATCCAAAGATAAATAAGATCATTAGGAAGGATAAATTTGGCTAAGTAGCTTAATCACAAAATAATGGCCTAAGATCATATCCTAGCAATTTATCAATCATAAGTCTCACATAAGACTCCAAGCCAAGTTCTAGAATACGTTCATATGAATGATCCTCTCAAGAATAAAATAATCATGATCAAGCATGATTAAAAAGCTCAAATCCTCACATAGGTAATCATAGTACTCCTCATAGCACATAATTAAGATCAATTCCACAAGAACTCAATATACTTATCAACTAAACATGCTTTTCATCAATAGAAATTAACACATGAACATATGAATGCACAAACATCAATAAGCTTATACCCAATTAATCATACAAGATATCACTTTACATTCCACTCACGCATGAATCACACCCTATCCTAAAGATAAAATGAAAAAAATAATGGAATCAAGATGAATCGGAGGAAACCAAAGAAAACCTGAAAAACTACTCCTCCGGAGCATTATCACCCTCATCATCATCATCCTCATCATCAAGCCTCCGCTCCACGATCTGGTGTAGATCACCGATGTGCCTATCCAAATAATCAACTCGATCACCCAACCTACCAACTTTCTCATTCAAGACCGTATACTTCTCATTCAGCGTAGCATAGTTGGCGTTGGCGAGTGCGAGCTGCCAGTTTGTCTCCTGCTGGTTAGCAACAATTGCGACCAGCTGCTTCTGAATAAGGCGGAGCTGCTCCCGTGTATCAATCGGGACAGCCCACTGCTGACGCGGTGCTGGCTCATGCTGAGGTGCGTCGGGCTGCTCCTCTTCCAGAATCTCCATCTCTGGCTGCTCATCTTCCCGATGCTCGACCTCGGGCTGCTGTGGCCACTGAAGTGGCTGGTGCGGTGGCGGATGGTACTCTCCCTGTTCCACAATTTGCTGTAGCTCCTCCAACCTACCTTCGGCACACAACCTAGCCACAGCTCTCCAATCCCCATTAGTATTAACAGTCACGGACAGAGCAGTGTGTCCTAGGGAGTTCATCAACAAGTTCCTCGCCTCCCGGACAGTGGTCATGTTGCTCATGTCAAAGAGAAACATAAAGTCGAATGGCTTTGGTCCTCTCGTGAAGAACCAATCACCATCTCTAAAGTGTGCGAATCCTCCCTTTACACATGTGAGCATCACCAAGTTGGGCTCTCCTCTAACAGGTGTAATGCCGGTGAAGTCCATATTGTAATGCTCAGCTACAATCGTTAGTAACCCTCTAATGTTCACCTTCTGAAATCCAATGGTCCTGAATCGATACAGCTGCGCAATGAAATATGTTCCCACATTGAACTTCACCCCATTCATCATACACAATAGGGCATAAAGCTCTCCTCTAGACACACAGCCACCCTCCGAACGAGCAAACAGTGTATTTCTGAGCACTCGATCCATATATTTTAACACGGAATTCTTGATCGAGGTCTCACGAGCCTGCCTAATCTTATAGACTCTGATCTCCCCAGTTATCTCCCTCCAAAACCTATTAGCGCTGAAGTGTCCATTCTCCACTCGAGAAATCTCTAGAGGCGCCTGAAAAAGCTGATTAAAATCCTCAGCCGTCCATCTCCTTCGGACTCCTCCTAACTGAAATGAGCACTGATACGGGTAGCCAAGTGGGTCCTTTTCCATCTCAAATGAGCAAACTACCTCCGCTGTAACGTGGAAGTAAGTCGGCTTCTTCAACTCTATAAATCTGCGGATCCCCACTCGATCGAACAACATCGTCATATCATCCCTAATGCTCATAAGTATCATGGCCTCATCATCTTGGTATCTTGTCCGAGCTATCTTATCTGAGACTTCTTCCCACTTTTCCTTAATCTCGTCCCAGTTTTGCATTTGAATTCTAAAGTTTTTGGGTAAATGCTCTTGTATCCTCAGTTTCCTCATCACTGTGTCCACATTCGAAGGCCTGTCTTGCCTCTTCTTCGATCTTGCTTAATCCACCTTGCCCTTCCCTTTATTCGATCCTTGTCCCTTTCCTGAAAACAACTATTTCAACACAACCAACAAGACAAGAATACAAGTATATGACTAGCATATCCTATACTCTACTCAAGACTTCAAGCATCCATGCTTAATCAACTCAACTATCATCTCAACACCACTTGCTCATCCATCATGCTCAAAACATCATCAACCACACTCTCTTCAATCTTCAAATTATCAACAACAAGCATGCATCAACCAATTCAAGCCATTCAACATAAATTTCAACAATTGAACTTCATGAACAACTCAAACTATCAACAATTCAAACCTAGTTAACATGCTCATTCCTCTAGATGCATCATATCCTTAATCAATCCACATAAAAACTCAAGTTCTATCCATAATCAAGCAATCTCAAACCAATAAACATGAATTCGTATGGATCAACTCAAAAATATCGATTATCACCATGAATTTCAACCAAAATCAATATCAATCAACTTACCCACAACAAATTTCTTGCAATAAACTTCAATCCTAAGGTAATTGAGTTGAAAGAACGTACCTTTCGTCTTGCCCATGGTTAAAAATCGATAATTTGCACACAACACTCAAAAATGCTACTGAAGCCCTAATTCGCGACAAAAATCGCCCAAATCCGCGCCCAATTCAAGAATTAAGAGTGTAATGTTGTGTAATCGGTGCAAAATCAAGTGTAACTGACGAATTTGTGCAAGGGTGTTACGGTTCGGGGAAGGTTCGAGGTTTGGTGAACAAAAATATGATCGAACCCTTCTTAAAAACTCAACTTAAAACGCTTACCTGACGGGGTTCGACCTCGGTTTCGACCTGCAGAATAGGTCGAACCTCGAGTGACGAGATCGAACCTACCTTCTGGATAACTTTTCTTTTGGGTTCGACCTAGGTTCGGTCTTCTGAACAAGTCGAACCACTCTTGTGACAGGTTGAACCTACCTTCTGGATAATTTCTCCTCGTGGTTCGGCCTGGGTTCGACCTTCAAAATAGGTTGAACCATTGGTGTCGTGGTCGAACCTATCACCTGAAAAATAGAGTGCTCTGAACTGACTGGTTTGACCCAAGTTCGACCTTCTGATCAGGTCGAACCATAACGGCTTAGGTCGAACCACTCTACTGTAAGATTTAAGTCCCGGGTTTGACCTTGGTTCGACCTGTTAAACAGGTCGAACCTAGAATGATCAGGTCGAACCTCCTCACTGGATGGTTTTCTTCGTCGGTTCGACTTCCTCTGCCTGGTTCGACCTTTTGGCACTGGTCGAACCTCTAACGGCTTTGGTCGAACCACCCTTTTAAGCTTCAAAATTGAGTGTTCTTCAATCCCTATACACTTCAAACTTCAATACGAATCATTAGGTACCAACTAAAGCACAACTTCATCCAAAATTTATTCCACAAAATATCATTCATGAGTAACTCCATAAAAGAAAACACAACCAAAACCCACTAACATTAGGCAAGTTGTAAAAAATCGTCACATCAAAATCGATTAAAATTTTAATATGGCGCAAAAACCAACTCCCCTAACAAACATCACAAAGAAAAGATTATACTATCGGTGCTTATCAAGGTAAGTACATCACATCCCCCCAAACTTAGTAAAAACAATAGTTGAAACTAAGTTTGCAAAGAGATATAATTACCGATAAGTAAGCACTTCAAACATAAAAATTTCTTACGCACACAAATGAAATAAAGCATTAAAACAGGAGGGAAAGCCCACAACAGGCGCTCATGTTTAACGTCGGAGAGTCACGACGGTACCAAATCAGATCAAGGTATCCACAAAGATGACACCAACATCATCCGGCGACCTATAATGCTTCAAGCGATGTCCATTCACCGTAAAAATATCTCCATCCTTGTCAATAAGCTCAAAACTCCCCCCTCCTAAGACTCGATGAATCATGAACGGTCCCTTCCACTTCGATTTCAACTTGCCTGCAAAAAGCTTTAAACGAGAGTTAAAAAGTATTACCTCATCTCCTTGCTTGAACTCCTTTTACGAGATCTTCGAATCATGCCACCTCTTAATCCTCTTCTTATAGATCTCTGAATTCTTGTACGCACGACTCCAAAACTCATCCAAAAGATTGATGTGAGCAATCCTCAACTCCTTCACATCTTTGAGAGTCAAGTTCAAGCTACGCAAAGCCCAAAACGCTTTGTGTTGAATTTCTACAGGTAAGTGGCACTGCTTCCCATAGACAATCTGATACGGTGACATATCTAACACCATCTTGTACGCGGTTCGGAACCCCCACACAACATCATCGAGCTTCAAGGCCCAATCCTTTCTATTGGTTCCGACCACCTTCTCCAAAATCTATTTGACTTGACAGTTAGAGACCTCCGCTTGCCCGTTCGCTTGAGGATGATAGGGTGTAGTGACCCTATGCTTAACACCATACCCTTTAAGCACCTTCTCAAGAAATTTATTTAGGAAATGCGTACCTCCATCACTAACAAGTGCTCTAGGGACTCCAAAAAGGGCAAAGATATGCTTCTTCAAGAAAGATATAACAGTTTTTGAGTCATTCAAGCGAGTAGGAATCGCTTTCACCCACTTAGAAATATAATTTAATGCAAGTAGAATGTAGAGAAATCCATTCGATGGGGGAAAAGGCCCCATAAAATCGATACCCCACACATCAAAAATCTCGACCACTATGCTTGGCTGAAGCGGCATCTCGTCTCTCCTACCAATGTTCCCCATACGTTGACATCTATTCGCAAGACGCCACATAGGTCTCACAATCCTTGAACAAGGTAGGCCAATAAAGAGCGGACTGAAGTACCTTGGCTGCTGTCTTGTAAGCGCCGAAGTGTCCCCCGTTAGGTTGTGCATGGCAAAACTCGAGAACACTCTCCATCTCCATCTCGGGCACACACCTACGGATGATAGAATCCGTGCAAATCTTGTACACAAACGGATCATACCATATGAAGGTCTCAACATCCCTTTTGAATTTAGCAAGTTGATATCGGTTGAGATCCCTTGGAATTTCTCCCACAGCAATATAATTCACATAATCCACATACCATGGATCAACTCCCTGCGCAGTAACCACACACGCTCGCTCAGCCCCTTCAATAAACACGGCCATAATCTTTTCATCCGGGAACATTTCCTCAATATACTCGAAAGAATTATCGCAATGTTCCCTAGTCTCCAACCTCGAAAGATGATCCACAAGCACATTATCAGAACCTTTCTTATCCCGGATCTCCATGTCAAACTCTTGAAGTAGAAGAATCCACCTTATGATCCTAGGCTTCGTCTCCTTCTTTTCCATCAAGTACCGAATCGCAGAATGATCTGTGTACACTATAGTCTTCATGCCAACCAAATACTGACGAAACTTATCGAATGCGTACACAACAGCCAAAAGCTCATTTTCAGTCACTGTGTAATTCTTTTGTGCCGCATCGAAAGTCTTACTTGCGTAGTAAATGGCGCAGAACTTCTTTTCCTTCAGCTGCCCAAGCACCACCCCAAGTGCTACATCACTTGCATCACACATTAGTACAAATGGTTGAGTCCAATCCGGTGTGATCAAGATAGGTGCAGTGATAAGCGCCTCCTTTAAAACTTGAAAAGCTGTTAGACATTCATCATCAAACACAAAAGGAACATCTTTTTCAAGTAAGTGAGATAAGGGCTTAGAGTATTTTGAGAAGTCTTTTATAAATCTCCTGTAAAACCAGCGTGTCCAAGGAAAGACCGCACTCCTCTTTCATTGGTCAGTGGTGTAAGCTTCTCAATCGCCACCACTTTAGCACGATCTACCTGCAACCCTTTGGCAGAAACATGATGCCCAAGAACAATCCCATCCTTCACCATGAAGTGGCACTTCTCCCAATTCAAGACAAGATTAGTCACTTGGCATCTCTTTAAAACAGTAGCTAGGTTAGACAAACAAATATCAAAGGAGGAACCAAAAATAGAAAAATCATCCATGAACACCTCCATGATCTTCTCTATCAACCCATCGAATATTGCCATCATGCATCTCTGAAAAGTAGCAGGCGCATTACATAACCCAAATGGCATTTTCCGAAAAGCAAAGGTCCCGTAGGGGCAAGTAAAAGTGGTCTTTTCTTGATCCTCGGGGGCAATCATAATTTGGTTGTACCCCGAGTACCCATCCAAGAAACAATAAAACTCATACCCTGCAAGACGATCTAACATTTGATCCATAAAAGGAAGAGGAAAATGATCCTTACACGTGTTCTCATTCAACTTCCTATAATCAACACACGTACGCCATCCCGTAGGAATCCTTGTGGCTATCACTTCTCCATCCTCAGCTTTTACTACAGTCATACCCCCCTTTTTAGCAACTACATGCAATGGACTCATATGGGGACTATCACTGATTAGCCATAATATAGTGGTATGACCAATTAAAGAAATTATCGAACCACAGGGAGGATGGTACTAGGGTCTAAGCAATCTCGTATTTGTCATAGTATTATAGAGATGATCATAAAGGGAAGATAATCAATAAATGACAATAAAATAAATGGATAGATGAATGGGAGATGGATGAATGAGCCAAGTAGATAGAGATGAGATTAACAATACTTAAAGCATGGAAAATCTAGGTATCATGCAATGAATTCATATGTGTCATGGGAAAAAGGCTAAGGGCCAACACTAAGATCACCTAAACTCCCTCTCGGAATGAATAGGATATGGAATGACATTTATTGGATTGGTTCTCACTCAAACAATTCCAACTAGGTACTAAGCTTGAAATGAGAGTCCCTTCACATAATCTATTGACTTCTCAATCTAATAAATGATATGTTCTATCAAAGGGTTCTAAACTATGAAGGACTTCTCAATCTCTTCACAATCTATAATGCACATGAAGTGTTTGATGAAATGATTCACTTAATTATCCTAAATATGCAATTGACTTCTCAATCTAATCACATGCTTAAAACAATTAAACACACAAATCATCATAAACCTCAAGATCTAAAGCATCAATGATAGAAAATCAATTAACCCAATCAACATAATCATTCAATTGCAAAATACCAAAAATTATCCAACACAATTCATATTGCTAATCTCACAAGGGAGATTAGCCTCTCATATCCATAAGAAAATTAACATAGACATTAAATTCCTTACAAAACATGATAAACAATAGGTTTCAATACAAAGTTTAGATGAAAACTCCCTTGGATGTCTCCAATGGTGATCTTCTTCTTCCCCTTGCAATTCACCTCTCTTCCTTGCTTCTCTAGCTACTTGGATGAAGGATTTGATGGTTGGATCAAGGTAGATCTAAAGGATGAAGAATGGATGAAGGTGAAGGTGAAGAATGGAGGAAATGGTGTGTGATGTGTGTGTGGAAGGGGTGAAAATCGGATCTTTTTTTCACATATTGAAGTATTAGGTATTTATACCCCTTGGGAGGCTTCTAGAAGGATTCTGATGTGTTTCTGATGCTGCAGCAACACGACTCGTGTGCTGCAACACGACCACAGGGTGGCCGTGTAGGCGTTTCTGATGTCAGAAAATGGCCAGGGCTTACAGGGCCGTGTTGCGTAACACGGGTCGTGTTGCGTAACACGGGCTGCGCAGTCTCACCGTTTCGCGCATAACTTCTACATCCGATCTCTGATTTGAGTAATTCTTGCGCTCATGTGATCCTCTTTTCTTTGGTTTCTATCCATATAAAGATCTGACAAAACTTCCAATATTTGAGGGTGTAACAAGTCATGCAAAGTATCACAACTGTGCTGAGTAAGAACAGCTTGCGCGACGTTACCATTTTAATCATAACTTTCTCTTTTCGGCTCCAATTGAAGTGTTTCTCATACCAAAATAATCCTCTTTTCTATGGCTTTCCAACCATGTATTACACTTCTAGTTTTGAGCTCCACAAGAGTACAGAAAAATTACACAAGTTGGGCGTGCGTTTTTTCAGCATTTTGCTTGATTTGACTCATTCTCCCTCGTTTTAACTCCGAATTGAGATCCGCTTTTTCCAACATCTTCCTTATCACGTCTAGGATCCATTTTTACCTAAAAATCATACGTTTAAGCTCATTCACACACATTTACATAAAAACACAAAACACAACCAAATAACACATAAAATACGGATAAAATCATACGAAAACACATATAAAAAGACACTAAAATCTAGGTGAAAATATCACTCATCACACCCCCAAACTTAAAGTATTGTGCGTCCCCGCACAACAAAAATGATAAACCAAGGAGAGTGATTTTCACCTAGGAAAAGACTAAACGAACATAAGTAACAACACATCATTAGCAACAAGAATTACAAATTATGCTAAGGCATCTTACAACATTAAACTCATAACATGAAAAATTAACAAGTTCAATCTAAAGAGAATAAAAGTGTAATATAGTCCCTTTTAGTCCAAGCCTCACATAGGTTATAAATTTCACTCAACACTCTTTAAAGTAGGTAAATCAACACTCATCAATCGATTGGCTCGACTCGCTATAAGCTTGCTTGTGGACTACATTCACAAACCACCAAAGTTTTCATTAGTGATCAAAAAGGTCTTTTATTAAGGATGTAATGATAGGCTCTTTGGTAGGGTAGGAAGAGTATGGATAATAGTGACTAACAAGTGTAAGTAATCGAAGAGATGATCAACTTCCTCAACTTCTCCACTTTTCTTTCTTCCTTTCTCAACTTTGGTAATCACAATCACTAATCATCAACTTTACTTAGATTTTGGGCTTCTTTTAATGCATGCTTCCTTCTTTGAACTTTTATGTACTTGAGCATATTGTTATTGCTTTGCTCATTTTCTTATTTTGAGGTTGCATGTCCATTCTTTCTTGTGCTCTTTTTCATCCTTTTTCTTGCTTGTTTACCATTTCCTTTTTTCTTTTTCTTCCTTATCAAACCTTTCTAGTTACCATCTCCTCAATCACCCACACAAATGGTATATATGTAAGGCTTAAGTGGGTAATCATGGCTTGTAATGTGCTTATATCACAATAAATAGGCTTTAAGGCTCAAAGTGGTTGACTAGGGATGATGTTCATGGTAGAAAAATATATGGTAATGACTATAATAACAAGGATGGTCTTAGATCATGTCACTAATCTCCACAAATCGGGCTCGTTCCTATAGTCCTTGAGCAAGTTCTAGCTTATCAAACACAACCAATCCACTCATGAAGAAAATACCATGTATGCACGGTTGAGGTTCAAATGCTCACAAGCTTATGCATTGGACCTTAAGAAACTTATTACACCACATTCATCTCAAAATTGACAAGTTAAATAAAACATGTCACAATTCGAAAGTGTAGAGATTCTTAATCATAACTTGTCATCACTTATTACCACAACATATCATCACTCATATTCAAAAATGACTCACGACATTCCAAAAACAATCCACCAAACACTCCCTAAACAAGAATAAAAATGCACACGAAACATAAAATAAAGACTCAACAAACAAGAAATAACCAAAAACACATAACATGCAAGAATAAAAATCACCATCATAAAACAATGAAGCACACATTCATAACATTCATAATCAATTAAGCTTACAATCATCCCAACCTTTATTGAAAAGGAAATCCTAACTTACGAAAAGTAAACATCCCAAAACATAACAAATTAAGTAGCATGCTAATCACCTCAATACAAATCAAATCAAATTATGCTAAGCACGTAAAAGTGGTAGGGTGTAGAATGAACTCCCTCAATAAGCATTTGATAGTGGAAGTTGTTAGCTCCGAGCTCAATTCGTGCTTCCAATACCCTTCATACATGCTCAACAAAACCATTAGCTCAACAATTTTATTAAAAATATGGACTATCATGCACTTCAACACGACCAATCATACCAAAATCAAACCAATACTCATGAGAAAAATTCAAAATTAGCCCAAAAACTCGAAAAGTATATGGCTTCAAAATAAAGTATGTCACACCATGCCATATCCCCCCAAACTTAAATTGAAACAAGAGTTTCGAGGTAAGTTTGCAAAAAGTGGTGTGACTACTTTCACACTTCAAATCAAGCACTTATCGTTTCTCCAATACACATTCTCCTCATGAACACAATCAATCTACATGCCAAAAATGCAAACAAACAAATCCATCAACCTTATTGAAAGCATTAAATAAAGCAATAAAAGGTAATGATGGGTTGTCTCCCATCTAGCGCTAAGTTTAACGTCTTCAAGCCGGACGGGATATGGAGAACTCATCGGAATGGCCACGGATATCTTTCATCCTTGCCATCGAATTTTAACCATTGTGCTTCTTCCTCTATTAGGCATTTGTGGCAAGTGACGACCTCAGTTGCATCCTTCAAGCATGGCTTCAAAAATTCGACTATCTTGAGCTGACACTCCATTGCCCTCTCCATTCTTGACCACCACTTATTCCTCTTTACCAAATAGATCCCCAACATATCTTCAAGTTCTCTTTTGTTTCTAAGAATATAAGAAAAATCAATTGGTAATACAAAGTCAATGTAAACAATATTATCAAGTTCAAGGCAACTTAAAGAGTTTAAAGGTTTAGAAATGCTCATTTCACTCTTCAAGTCATCATCATTTGCTTCTTGACTTTGTTTCTCTTCATCAACATCATTTGTCTCAATATGCTCTTCAAATACCTCATTTGATTCTTCATCTCCCAAATTCTTTTCTTCTTCTAACTCTTCTTCAACTTTGCTCTCCTCTTCCAATTCTTCAACTTGTTGAAAATTGTTCAAAGCACTTACAATTTGGCTTACTTGATGCTCCAAGGCTTCAAACCTCTTCTCATCTGCCTCATTTCTTTTCTTCCATTCTTCAAATCTTGCTTCATCTCTTTTCTTGCGCTCTTCAAGGTTTGCTATCATCTTCTCAATCAAGACGTCTACAGACGATTTTTCTTCTTCGACTTGTTGAAAGTCTCCTCCCTCTCGGTTGTCATAATTCCATTCTTGAATTGGTGGATAATTCCCATGAAAATTTCCTTGGAAATCATCCACTCCCATGAAAGAAACATCTCCTACTTGATGCGTAGGCATCCTCCACTCTTCTTGCTCCATAGGACTAGGAATCGACACACCTTGCACATTTTGAGCACCCCCCAAACTTGAATTAGACAAGACTTGACCATAAGCACCTTGATTCATCATCCTTATTTGTCTTGTCACTTCCAAAGTAACTTGGGTAATTATCTTGGAGTATTCATTTTGAAGAAAACTTGATTGAGAATCTTGACCTTCATCACTTCCTTGAGCACTTCTTCTATGTAATTCAAGTAAAGCGTAGTTTTGGAACGGAGGAGAAGTGTTGGTGTTGGGATTTTGTGGAGAATAAGTGTATGCTTGATACGGGTGGAATGTATTTCCATTGTAAGCTTGTTGCCATTCTCCATTTCTTCTTTGATTGTAGTATTGAGAGCTATCTTGATTCATTTGGAAGTTGTACCCATAGTTGCTCTCATTCATGTAGCCTCTTGATTGTGGAGGTGGAACCCTTGCAAATTGATCCCCAAAGACATTTGTGAATTGGTTCCAACCATCCATTTAAATACTCTTCTCAAGGCTTACTACAATTCTTCTCAAACTTGCTATTTTTGGCTTTGATCCCCCTTCCTCTTCTCTCAAGGTAGTTTCACGTACCTATCAAAATGAAAAAGTGAGATCAAAAATTTTCCAAAACAAATAATAAAAAGCAATAAAAATATCTCTATTAATACCAATCGAAACACTCCTTCGTTAAACCACTAGCAACCGTTACGTCCCCGGCAACGGCGCCATTTGATTAACCATAATATAGTGGTATGACCAATTAAAGAAATTATCGAACCACAGGGAGGATGGTACTAGGGTCTAAGTGATCTCGTATTTGTCATAGTATTATAGAGATGATCATAAAGGGAAGATAATCAATAAATGACAATAAAATAAATGGATAGATGAATGGGAGATGGATGAATGAGCCAAGTAGATAGAGATGAGATTAACAATACTTAAAGCATGGAAAATCTAGGTATCATGCAATGAATTCATATGTGTCATGGGAAAAAGGCTAAGGGCCAACACTAAGATCACCTAAACTCCCTCTCGGAATGAATAGGATATGGAATGACATTTATTGGATTGGTTCTCACTCAAACAATTCCAACTAGGTACTAAGCTTGAAATGAGAGTCCCTTCACATAATCTATTGACTTCTCAATCTAATAAATGATATGTTCTATCAAAGGGTTCTAAACTATGAAGGACTTCTCAATCTCTTCACAATCTATAATGCACATGAAGTGTTTGATGAAATGATTCACTTAATTATCCTAAATATGCAATTGACTTCTCAATCTAATCACATGCTTAAAACAATTAAACACACAAATCATCATAAACCTCAAGATCTAAAGCATCAATGATAGAAAATCAATTAACCCAATCAACATAATCATTCAATTGCAAAATACCAAAAATTATCCAACACAATTCATATTGCTAATCTCACAAGGGAGATTAGCCTCTCATATCCATAAGAAAATTAACATAGACATTAAATTCCTTACAAAACATGATAAACAATAGGTTTCAATACAAAGTTTAGATGAAAACTCCCTTGGATGTCTCCAATGGTGATCTTCTTCTTCCCCTTGCAATTCACCTCTCTTCCTTGCTTCTCTAGCTACTTGGATGAAGGATTTGATGGTTGGATCAAGGTAGATCCAAAGGATGAAGAATGGATGAAGGTGAAGGTGAAGAATGGAGGAAATGGTGTGTGATGTGTGTGTGGAAGGGGTGAAAATCGGATCTTTTTTTCACATATTGAAGTATTAGGTATTTATACCCCTTGGGAGGCTTCTAGAAGGATTCTGATGTGTTTCTGATGCTGCAGCAACACGACTCGTGTGCTGCAACACGACCACATGGTGGCCGTGTAGGCGTTTCTGATGTCAGAAAATGGCCAGGGCTTACAGGGCCGTGTTGCGTAACACGGGCTGCGCAGTCTCACCGTTTCGCGCATAACTTCTACATCCGATCTCTGATTTGAGTAATTCTTGCGCTCATGTGATCCTCTTTTCTTTGGCTTTCTATCCATATAAAGATCTGACAAAACTTCCAATATTTGAAGGTGTAACAAGTCATGCAAAGTAGCACAACTGTGCTGAGTAGGAACAGCTTGCGCGACGTTACCATTTTAATCATAACTTTCTCGTTTCGGCTCCAATTGAAGTGTTTCTCATACCAAAATAATCCTCTTTTCTATGGCTTTCCAACCATGTATTACACTTCTAGTTTTAAGCTCCACAAGAGTACAGAAAAATTACACAAGTTGGGCGTGCGTTTTTTTAGCATTTTGCTTGATTTGACTCATTCTCCCTCGTTTTAACTCCGAATTGAGATCCGCTTTTTCCAACATCTTCCTTATCACGTCTAGGATCCATTTTTACCTAAAAATCATACGTTTAAGCTCATTCACACACATTTACATAAAAACACAAAACACAACCAAATAACACATAAAATACGGATAAAATCATACGAAAACACATATAAAAAGACACTAAAATCTAGGTGAAAATATCACTCATCAATCACTAATAGGATATATGATTCCGGCATCCAACCACGTAAGGATTTTCTTCCTAATTACCTCTTGAATTGCGGGATTAACCCTCCGCTGTTTCTGGATTCCCCTCATCTAATAATCTTATCCTATGCATGCAATACGAATGACTAATTCCTTTCAAATCCTCAAGAGACCAACCAATTGCAGATTTATAAGTCCTAAGAACATTCAATAACTCCTCAAGTTGATCATCATCAAGAGAAGAAGATACAATTACCGGATATTTTTCATTGTCGCCAAGAAAGGCGTACTTCAAGTGTTCCGGTAGAAGTTTCAACTCCTCTTTCCTCACTTCCATCGGAGAGCTCTCGTTGTCCAGTGGCAAGTACTTTCTCGTCCACTTGACTTCTTCCACCTTAGCTCTTTCTGATTCAAACCTGTCATCACCCAAAGCAAGTAAGTTTTCAAGAAATTCAATACATACCTCGTTTGAGAGTCCGTCAAGCTCCGTAGTGGGATAAGTAAGAGACTCCATCAAACATGTTTCGAGAGGATCCTTCGACAAGATCAGAGACATATCCTCTTTCACAATCTCCTCTACCACGTCAATACTATAACACTGCGACTCCATGGGCATCTTCATTACTTTGTCCAAGTTGAAAAGAACTTCTTCTTTATCCATCCGCAATCTAAGCTCTCCTTTCTGAACATCAATCATAGCTCCAGCAGTCGCAAGGAAAGGTCTCACCAAGATTAAAGGGATGTTATCCTTGTCTTCTTCCATCTCTAGCACAAGAAAGTCCACAGGAAATACTAGCTTTTCCACTTTGACGAGGACGTCTTTGATTATACCCTTTGGAAAAGTCATCGACCTGTCCGCCAATTGGAGAATCACTGTTGTAGGAGTAAGCTTCCCCAAACCAAGCCTCTGAAATATGGACAAAGGCATCAAATTGATGCTTGCCCCTAGATCACACAAAGCTCGCCGTGCCGGCCCCTTTCCGATTTCACATAGAATAGTGAAGCTCCCTGGATCCTTCAACTTTTGCGGCAGCTTCTTTTGGATGATTGAGCTGCAATTCTCAGATAAATTCAGCGTTTCAATTCCGGTTAAGCTCCGCTTCTTTAACAATATGTCCTTTAGAAATTGGGCATAGTACGACATCTCCATGATTGCCTCTGAGAAAGGAATGCTCAAGCTTATTTTGTTCATTATCTCTGAAAACTTCTTGAACTTATCTTCCAATCCCTTCTTCACAAGCTTGTAAGGAAACGACGGAGGTATCTTTGTTTTGGGAATCCCACATTCATCACGATCAACCTTCTCCGCTTTCTCCTTTTCGGCTCTCAAACGCTTGGCTCTCTCCCACTTTTTCTCAGCTATTACCTCAGTACTTTGTTCATTCCGAACCACTGGAGTAGCATCAACATCATTGAGAGTGTTCGGAGTGGTAAAAGGCATTTTCTGGTGGGGTTCGACTAGGGTTCAACCTGTGGAACAGGTCGAACCATGTACATACTGGTCGAACCTTGCTTCTGAACAATGGCTCTCTTTTTGAATTTGAGGTTCGACCTGGGTTCGACCTGTGGGATAGGTCGAACCATGGGTACCTAGGTCGAACCGGCCTAATGTACTTCTTCCACCATCAGGTTCGACCAAGGTTTGACCTGTTTGATAGGTCGAACCATTACTGTCGTGGTCGAACCGTTACTGTGACAAAACAGAGTGCTCCAAGTAGTGCGGTTCGACCTGGGTTTGACCTGTTGGATAGAATGAACCAAGGTTGGTTTGGTCGAACCGGTGTTCTGGAAAACAGAGTGCTCCGAGTTGTTGGGTTCAACCAAGGTTCGACCTGTTTGATAGGTCGAACCATTTGCAGTTTGGTCGAATCTATGCTGCAATCTCTCCTGATCGTGTCCAGTGTGTTGGTTCGACCTCCCCTGTATGGTTCGACCTTCAATGTTGGTCGAACCAGGGTCGAACCTGGCCCTAGACATATCCAAATTTGATTCTGGCCTCATAGGTCCCTCGTATTGCATACCTGACCTCAATGTGATGGCATTGCAAGACCTTGGATTCTCAATACTTTGAGACGGGAACTTCCCTTTCTCAAGAGTTTGAGTAAGCTTGTTAACATTCCCTGCCATCTCCCCCATCAGTAATGTAAGGTCTTTCACCTGCTTAGATATAACCTCATGGTTTGCATCTATTTTCTTTTCAAGTTTGGCCTCAAGGCGGTTCACTCTTTCATCATTCTTGGTCATATACCTGTTCACAGTATCCTCAAGACCCGGTTTCCCTTCTTCCATCTTAGCACTGGGATCAACACCCATAGGAGGTTGAATCGCATTATTCGGATTGCTCCACGAGAATTCCGGCCTCATAGGCTGTTGATAACCACCCTGGGGACCACGATTATTAAAGTTTCCTCGATAGATCCCTTGGTAATTCCGGTTTCCTTGGTCTGGATACCTAGTCCCTTGAATACTCAGACCCATGGCATAGTGTGCCTCTTCCAACTCTTATTGGATTGGTCCCTCATTCTTTAACTCCTGCTGCATGATTGGTACACGCTGAAATAATTCGCTGATTTGCTTCTATTGGGATTCAAGTAGCTTGTTGATATTGGACAAGCTAGAGACGATCTCATCCTCTCTACTTGTTTTAACCATTGCTTGTTCAACCTTAGCTACCTTACCAAGGACATAAGTACCTCTAACTCGATCAGTTGGCCAATCCCTCGAATTCATCGAAATATCTTCAAACAACTTCTCGGCCTCTACGGATGACTTTGTAAGCAATGCTCCATTAGAAGAAGCATACAATAACACTCATGAATCACAGTCTAATCCATTGTAGAATATACTGATATATTGAGCTTTAGATAGCCCATGTTGAGGACACTTCCTAAGCATGTCCTTGAATCTATCCCATGCTTCGTGAAATTTTTCTCCTCCACTCATAGCGAATTGGTTAATGTCTTGCTTCATTTTAAACACATTTGAAGGTGGCATGTACCTCTCCAAGAACCTTAACTTCAGTTGCTCCCAAGTGGTGCACTCAGCTGCATTGATAGTGTCGTACCAATCTCTCGCCTTTTCAGTAAGCGAGAATTTGAACAAGAGGATCTTCCTAGCATCTTCATGTTCTCCTGTGTCTTTTTGAGTACTTGCGTAGCCCAAGAACTTATTCAGATGCTGCTGCGGATCCTCAAAAGACCCTCCTGAAAAGGAGTTCCTTTCTATCATGCTAATAAGAGGGGGATGAAGATCGAACGCTGAATTAGTTCCCCTTGCTCCTAGAATCCCAAAATTTCAAGCCCCATTGTTTCTGAATACCTCTTGGATGGCTAGATTATCCGGATTCGCTGCCATGTTGACTGTCTCTACTCCCGAATTAACTTCAATTGTAGCTTCAATCGTTTGCGAAATCTGCTCGTCAACTTCAACTCTAAAATTCAGAGCTTCAGTTGGATCAATAGTATTTGCCTTGCTCTTCTTCTTCTTCTTCTTCTTCTTTCTTGACGACGCTCCGATTTCAGGATTATAGGGTTCAAGTTCACCTTTCTTTGATCTCGTGAGCATACACCTAAAAAGAACTAGAATTAAAACAGCAAAACAAGTTAAATAGCCCTAACAAACTAGAAATAACAAAAAGATATTTTAAGTCGTCCCCGGCAACGGCGCCAAAAACTTGATGAGCGTTTTCTCAACACACAATTAATCCCCAAGTATGAAGGATATCAATTGTAGTTTCGAAGGTGACCAAGTTAAATATCGAATCCACGGGATGGATAAATATCAATTTAATTACGTTCTAGTAGATTATGACTATTTTGAATTAAACAATTGGTTTAAGTAACAATTTGAATAGCTAATAAATAACAAGAACAAGTAAATAATAGTGGTGATCAATTAAGATGATAGGTAGTTCGTCCGGCCATCCAGTTTCCTTTCTTAATTCGTACTTTCATGTGTCGATGTCCGACTCTACCTTGTGGTTTATGGACGCATCACTAGACCATGCGAATTTATTCTATAGACACAAATAGATAAGCTTTTGACACGTGTGAGTATCCTCAGAGTAAGACGTATGCTCCACCTCCCTTTCTAGGTACTATCATAATCAATTATTTCCCGTACACTTAGTACTCTAACCCGATTTGATCTCCCTTTTTAGGTACTATAAAGTCATACTCTTTATCCTACTTGTCAACCCGAATTCAATTCAATTAACAAACATTCATATAAGACAGTTCTAATAAGACTTCGGAATCCCTTCACTTAGAATTATAACAATAAACCCTGCTCAACAGTGAACGCACTCAATCAATAACTATGTTATGTATTCAGACTCTACACAACGATTAATGATGCACAAAACAACTATGAGTATGGATTAAAAACGTGCAATCTTATATAAAATAAACCACAAGTAGTGTTGTACGGAGTATACACACGAAATACAAATTAACTCATGAAACCTTCATAACCCTAGAACTACCGAAGTGGCTCTAGCCCATGATTGATCTAAGAACAATCATGGTTAGATGGACCAATCTTACTTGAATCTCCAGCTGAATCTCTGTCACAGCCCTCCGGATGGATCACTAATATCTTTTCTTCACTCCTCTCTTGTATCACGATGTCTCCCTCTTGTTCTCGACTGCATGAGCCTTCTTTTATACTTGTAATCACGTCTCTAGGGCTTGGAATGGGCTTTTCAAGTGATCTCACGCATTTTCGCCTCAAAAATTCGGATAAGGTAAGTTTCCGCGTTTTGGTTCGACCTCGTCAACAGGTCGAACCACTGGCCAACAAGTCAAACCCCAGGTCGAACCCTGTTACTGGACACATTCTGCGTTTGGTTCGACCGCTTGCACAGGTCGAACCACGCTACTGGACAATTCCCGCTCCTGGTTCGACCAACTGTCAGGTCAAACCCCCAACGTCATGGTCGAACCCATCTTCTCGCGAACTGGTTCGACCATGGTTCGACCTGATGAACAGGTCAAACCCCTAGAGTCATGGTCAAACCCATCTTCTGCTGTTCCACAATGCTGGTTCGACCTATAGGAGAGGTCGAACCATCCTCCATTAGGTCGAACCCTACTCTTTCCTAGGCGGTTCGCGTGGTCTCAACTTCGTCTCTTCGATTCTTGGCACTTTCACTCCGTTTTTGCTATGAAAATCACTTAAATAGCTCCACTAACACCTGATTCATGCTAATTCACAATATATATAGGTTTTCCACCTATTTCCACCTCAAAACTCTCCAAAACTAGCACAAAACATGGTGCTAAACTTGTGAATTTACACACTCATCATGTATTCAATAATAATTTAAAATAAATTATTTTTTCCTTGAATTGCATGGGATACTCGCATATATTTACGCTTAGTTAGGTATAGTGTGAGTAATAATTTAAAATGATAAAATATATTATTAAGATAAAATATACTTTAAATATTATTTAATTTAAAAAATATTTTAATATTCAGATTTAAGGTTTGTATTATTTTCAAAATTAATTAATTAATTTAAAATATTATTACAATGTATCAGATCATATAAGAAATCTCATGTATTTAGAAATATTTAAATATATTTATTACACGATATATTCAGAAATATTTAGATAAGTATTCAAAATATTTATATATATTTTGGTATTCAAATTATTATATTATTACAATAAGAAATCTGCATTTATTCAAAAATATTTAGATAAATACTAGATATATTTAGATATACGATATTCATAAATATTTAAATTAATATTAGAAATATTTAGATATACGATGTATTCAGAAATTTTTAGGTAAGTATTCAAAATATTTAGATATATTTTGGTATCCAAATTATTATATTACAATAAGAAATCTACTGCATTCATAAATATTTAGACAAGTATTCAAAATTTATAAATTTGGTTGTTGTAATTTCAAAATTAGTGATTTAATTTCATGTTGCGTATTCAGAATCCATCAACTAACTATTGAAAATGTATTCAGAAATGTTTAGATAAGTATTCAGAATTCATTTGGATTTCGTAATGTTAAAATTACTGAACTATTAAAAATTCATATATTAGAAAATCATGATTTAGTATTCAGTAATAATGTTTTCAAAACAATTGTAATCAGCGATATTCATAAAGGGGGTAGTTAGGTCTTTTCATTATCTGTTTTTGTACATGATAGTAATAAAATATATTCTATGTATCTGGTAGTAATATTAGTATATATATTGTACTAGATAGTAATAATTCCATTTTATTAATGTCATCCATAGAAATTAATCAAGTTAAAATTGTTGGTTGGTTGATATCTTTTATTATTTTGAGAAATCTTTTACATTTAGAGAATATTTTAGCTTTTCATAATTATAAAAATTTCAAATATGATTAATTACTTAATTTAGAGATTATCTTAATGTTATCTTAATATATAATAATAATATGGGGTGACACGTCTATATTTCTTTCGTGATGATTTGTCATTTTGTGATTTTTTTTATATTACACGTCTCATCCTACATCAAAAATACAAACATGATAACAATGAATGTAATCTGTAATAAAATAAATATGATGTGAATGCACAATATCTTAATGTAACTAAGCAATGTGATATTAGGATTTAAGTTAATAAGTGAATGATTTTTCACTTTTGCTTGAAGCAAACTCAAAGTTCTTCATATTTCAATGAGAAAAAGTTTATACTATTGTACCTAAGATGTCGAGACTTATCATTAATTCTTAAGATAAATAATCGAGATTGAATAATTAATTAATTAAAATCAATAAAAATGGATACATAATGGCAAATTAAATATATAATAATATATATGACAAATTATCTTTTACGTTTAGAGAATATTTTAGTTTTTGTCTTAATCTTAATATATAATCATAATATATGGGGTGACACGTCTATATTTCTTCCTTGAAAATTTGTCATTTTGTGATTTTTTATTTATTTATATTACAAGACTCATCACATATAGAAAATACAAACATGATAACAATGAATATAATCTATGTCACGCCCCAGTTTTCAATAAAATAGAAAGGGAGATTTATTCACAATTCTTTGATAATATTAACCTTAATGTGGGCGTGAACCATAAAATAAAAATAATAAAATATCATAAATGATGAAAATTATACAAAAGTATATCAATAGAAATTATATAAAAAGATTTCACACAGCGCATTAATTTAAAAAACTTTTACGCAATGCATCCGCCCCCGATACGCCGTCGCAGCCTCAACCTAAAAAGGGTTTGAAGTGGAAGGGGTGAGCGTCTGAAATACACTCAGTGGGTTAACTTAAATGATTGCACAGTTAAAAATAAATATGCATGCCAAATATACCATAAGATGTAACATATGCCAATTTTAATAAATTACTTTTACACATTGTCGTTCGATAACTCATTAGAAATATTTTAGACCGAACCGTCGCTCAATAACTTGTGTTAATTGGTCAGTGCGCACCGGGCCGTCACCCCAGTATGATGTTAGCATACTTTGAAATACATTTTAGTACTGAGCCGATGTAGCCAGTAACTTGTGTTAGTTGGTATATGTGCACCGAGTCGTCACCCCGTACAAGTGTTAGTAGAAAAATATTTATAATCGAACTAAAAGCACACATGGCACATAATATGACATATCAGTAACACATATCATATCTTAACATAGCAATCATGACATAAAATGTAGCACTCGGTAAAGAGTGAAAGTTACCCCACCTTGAACTTTCTTGAAATTTTGTAGAGTGGACTAAGCTTGCTCTTCGATCTCAGAAATTCTTGAAAATGATATACTAATCTTAATATAGCAAATATAAAATAAAGATTCTATATTGAAAATAATAATATTAGTAAAATTATAATAATATTTAAAGTAAAAAGTTAAATTAATATTTATATAAATGAAAATTAAATATAATACATATGAAAACGAAAGCGATATTGCTTTCAAAACGCATAATTGATTTATTTATTATTATATATAATATATGTTTTATAAATTGCAATCAAGTCCCACATTATATTAAATTCTCATTTAAACTTACCCTAAACTTTAAACTTATTACAAAATGACCCAACTTGAGTTATATAACTCCGATTGAAAATCCAAAAATACTTTTGGAATCCTTGCAAGGTGAGGATCACCTTAATACCAATTTTTCATTAAAAAAATAAAGTTTCAAACGATGCTATTTCGAAAGTGAAGTGGGTTTCTTCGTAACTTCTTCATTTCACATCCAAACTCAAAACTAATTATACATTTGTGATCCTCGTGAGAAGAGCTTTAAAATGGCCTATAATATCAAAGCTAACTCACACCAAAACAAAATATTCCATTAAAGTGTTAAAAACTTCGACGAAATTTTTCTAGCTCAAATGACATCCATTTTATAAAAGAGTTATATATTTGGAATCTACGCATCGAGATGATCATTTTGATATATAATATGATAAGAATAAATCACAAACTGAATGATTTAAAATATCAACAGAATGAAGTTTATATATATATATATATATATATATATATATATATATATATATATATATATATATATATATATATATATATATATATATATGTATATATATTGTATGTATAAGTGAGTTGTGTGTATATATAAGCAAGAGAAGAAGGATGTGCTGATGGTAGTGAGTTGAGTGAGTTATATATATACTTTACACCCATAGTAACTTGCAGATCAAACTCTTATCCAATATTAATGTTAATATTATTATAATATCAACTTGGATCCCAAGTTGAAAAAAATCACATGTGATTAACGCACACATGCATATCCACCCGTCACTACAATCTTTATCCAAAACTTTAATCCTTATCCAAAATAATTAAACCACCTGCATACACATGTATTATTATTAATATTATATTATTATTATCATATAAATATATTATATTTATAAAAGATATAATATACTAAAATAATTAATATAATTTTATTTAAAAGTCGAGTTTACTAAAATATAGATTATGAAATATTGGGGTGTTACAATCTATAAGACTCACTCTTTATAGTTTTATTTTATTTTATTTTTTTAAGTGTGACAATTTGAACATTTCCTATATTTAGAAAATCCGAACAAAATAAATTAATTTAAATTATTATATTGATTTTATAAATAAAAATTAATTAAGTTGAAATTATTGGTTGGTTGATTTCTCTTATATTATCTAATAGGAGAAATTATCTTTTCATCTAGAGAATATTTTACTTTTTCATAATTATAATTAAGTTTTTGGATTACGAGGTGATGTGTCATTTTGTTGATTTTTCTCTTTTTATTTTCTTTTTATTACACATTGCATCCCACATCGAAAACACAAATATGATAATAATGAATGTAGTCTATAAAAACTAATTCTTTATGATTTTTTTTTAAAAAATTATGGCAACTTGACTTTTACTTATTAAAAGTTTGATTAGAAGATTTCCTATATTTAAGAAATGCGAACAAAATAAATTATTTTAAGATTTTTTTTATTAATTTATAAATTAATTAATTAAGTCAAAATTATTGATTGATAGATTTGTTTTTATCAATTGATGATGATAGAAAAATTATCTTGTACATCTAAAGAAAATTAATTTTTTTCATAATTATAAAAACTTTTAAAATGATTAATTAATTTATTAATACTCCATAAAAAATTATCTTAATTTTATATATATATATATATATATATATATATATATATATATATATATATATATATATATATATATATATATATACTAGTATGAAACCCGCGTACAACTCGGGATCATTTATTTAATTATTCTTATTTTTTGTAATTAAATAATTCATGTTATATTACGTAACAACATTAATTATTGAGAATTTTTTTCTTATAGCTAGACAATTTCTTTAATCAATGTAAAGAATTTGCAGCAAATTATAACATTTGACTTTTATAGTGTAACGTATAACTAAATCATGTATAAGTTAATATATATGTACATATATTCTAATTATTTAAAAGAATCTTGACTTGTATTTTTTTTAAATGTTACTTTATAAAATAATACAATTGAAAATTATTTAAAGTCTTCCTATATCTCTCTAAAAAAATGTGCAACCACATAGGGGCAATTTTGTCTCTTTGCTGTATATTTATATAGTTGTTAGTATTTTATTTTTTTCATTATATTTAAGTGAATTATGATCAAAATATGTAACTCTTGGTAATAAATCCTTAATTTTACTATTTGTCTAAAATAAATATCAATTATATAAAAAAAATCTCAATTTATTCTTTTTTTCTATATATGATTTGATTTGATACTAATTAATTTATTTATATCGAATGATTTATTTATTAATTACAATTAATGATACTAAAGTAAATAAGTCATATGTATAAGAAAAATAAATAAATAGTAAGACTATACGTGAACGAATCAAATGACAAAGGACTTTGCTATGCTATATTTAATATATATATATATATATATATATATATATATATATTGATTATTTATGAAAAATAGGATCAAATATTTAATAATTAATTAAAACAAAATTATTAATTATTTTAAATAGCTACTATATATATTAAAATATACGTAATATTATAAATAATATTTAAATGTGGTATTATTTTTTCTCTTGATTATGGTTTAGTATTTCTTATAACTATATAATAATAATTCTATAATAATTCTATTTTCATTAATTGTTATTTTTAAGAAACTAGAGTAATATATATATATATATATATATATATATATATATATATATATATATATATATATATATATATATATATATATATATATATATATATATATATTACTCTAGTTTCTTAAAAATAACAATTAATGAAAATAGAATTATTATAGAATTATTATTATATAGTTATAAGAAATACTAAACCATAATCAAGAGAAAAAATAATACCACATTTAATCAAGAGAAAAAATAATACCACATTTAAATATTATTTATAATATTACGTATATTTTAATATATATAGTAGCTATTTAAAATAATTAATTAAAAAATATAATTAATAAATTCATTACAAATTTATGAATATTTAAAAGAATATTTTATATTAATTAATTTTATTTATATATATATAAATATATATATATATATATATATATATATATATATATATATATATATATATAAATTAATTAATATAAAATATTCTTTTAAATATTCATAAATTTGTAATGAATTTATTAATTATATTTTTTAATTAATTATTTTAAATAGCTACTATATATATTAAAATATACGTAATATTATAAATAATATTTAAATGTGGTATTATTTTTTCTCTTGATTATGGTTTAGTATTTCTTATAACTATATAATAATAATTCTATAATAATTCTATTTTCATTAATTGTTATTTTTAAGAAACTAGAGTAATATATATATATATATATATATATATATATATATATATATATATATATATATATATATATATATATATATAAATAAAATTAATTAATATAAAATATTCTTTTAAATATTCATAAATTTGTAATGAATTTATTAATTATATTTTTTAATTAATATAAAATATTCTTTTAAATATTCATAAATTTGTAATGAATTTATTAATTATATTTTTTATTAGTTTCAAATTATATAAATAACTAAAGAAAATAAATTTTATAATTCATATGTCATAATTAAATAATTAAGATATATGTAAATAAATAGATATTAATATACTAAATTTAAAAAATTAACAAATATTTACAAACTCATTTTTTAATATTATTTGATATGAAATAATGATTTAATTTAACAAACTTAAGCTTTCGATTCTATAAATGAATTCGTTTTTCAACCTCTTATTCTCTAGAGGTAAATCGATTCAAGAGTACTTGAATCTTTGATCCTCTTTCACTTGAAGAATACTTGAATTAATACTTTAGAGGTAAATGTTAAAGAATACTTGAATCGATTCTTAAGAGGTAATACGTAAATATATTTTTTCCTCTTGAAAAATCAATTCTTAAGATGTAAATCAATTCAAGAATACTTGAATCGATCCTCTTACTCTTGAAAAATTAATTTTAAAGATGTAAATCTATTCAAGAATACTTGAATCGATTCTCTTCCTCTTGAAGAATCGATTCTTAAGAGGTAAATGATGAGAGTGAAAATAAGCGTGTTTTAGTATCCAATTTAACACCTTTTTGATAGGAATTGTCGTCATATATTAGCACAAGTGTCTTATATTTGATATATGTGATAAAAAGGTGCACTTGAGGTATTTTATTGTATTTTAGGTGGATAAAGAATCAAAAGTGCCAAGTTGGAGAAAAGGTGCAACTTGTGTAGGAATGCTGAAAAACACACGTCCAACTTGTGTAATTTTTCTGTGTTCGTGTAGAGCTCTGAATTGGAAGTGTAACACATGTTGGAAAGCCACAGAAGAGAGGATCGTTTTAGCGTGAATAACACCTCAATCGAAGTCCGAATGAGAAAGTTATGATCAAGGTGGTAACGTCGCGCAAGCTGCGCCGAACAGAACGGCTGTGCCTCTTTGCATGATTTGTTATACATACAAATGTTGGAGTTTCTGTGAGTTCTTTATATAGATAGAAATCCAAAGAAAAGAGAATCGCATGAGTGCAAGAACCACTCAAATCAGATCTTGGATGTGGAAGTTATGCGCGAAACGGTGAGACTGCGCATGCAGCTCGACCAGCCGTTCGACCAAGGTCTCCCATTCGACCAAAACCACTCTGGTCGAACGGGGATACACAGATCTGATTTCGAGGGGATTTTTATCCCATGTTCATGAATTTTTGTGTTTTTCAAGAAAAAGCTCATCCAAGGTCCATAATGAGAGCTTACAAGTATTAAAAGGGATGAAGATCACATCATTATTCATTGGATTGGATTGGAGAGACAACACAATCATCCTACACCCCATAAGAGGGGATCACCCCCCAACTATTATCCACATCCTTCCTCCATCCATCCATCACTTTGTCTGTGGAATCAAGAAGAGAACCAAGAGGAGGATTCAAGACGGAAAAGGACGCGACGACGCCCACATCTAGGGTTCTATTCATTTTCTACTTTATCTTGTATTTTTTGGACATATGGGTAAGATCTATCCAACTCCCATGATTGTTCTTTGTAACATCATGGGCTAGAACCGTTTTGGTAGATTTAGGGTTTTTGAAGGTTTTATGAATAAATTAAACTCTCTTGTGTGTCCTCCGTACAACACTACTTGTGGATTGATTTTATATATAATTATGCTTTCTAAATCCATATTCACGGTCGTTTTGTGCATCTTCAATTGGTATATAGAGTCTGAATATATATCTTGGTTGTAGATTGAGTGCTTTCACCGCTAAACAGGATTCCATGTCATGATTCAAAGTGAGGGGCTCCTAAGCTTCATTAGAACTATCATATATGATTATTTATTAATTGAATATAATTCGGGCTAGTAAGCAGGATAAAGAGGGTAATTTTATAGTACCTATAAAGGGAGATCATATCGGGTTAAATTCTAGACATAGAAAATAATTGATACTGATAGTACCTAGAAAGGGGACTGAAATTATATTTCTTGCTCCAAAGTTATTCACATGTGTTACACGCATATTTACTTGTGTCTATAGAGTAGATTTGCATGGTTTAGTGATGCATCCATAGTCCACATGGCAGAGTCGACTTGCACTTGAGAGGGAAGTTAAGTAGTAAAACTGGATTATCCTAGAGCTACATATTCTCCATTCTTGAGCCACTTTCGTATTCTTCTAGTGCATAATTTATTTTATTTGTTATTTTAAATAATTGTTAGTAGATTAATAATTAAATCTTCAATCTTATTGCCCATGTCTTAATTAATTTAGTAAATAATTAAATTGATAATACACCATCCTTTGGGTTCGATATTTAACTTGGTCGCTTGCTTAAGCTGCAACTGATATCATTCATACTTGGGGATTAATTTTGCGAGCAAAGAAAACGCGCATAAAGTTTTTGGCGCCGTTGCCGGGGATGATTGTTATTATTAGTTTATTATTTCTAGTTTGATTAAGACCTTTATTTGTGATTATTTAATTCTATCTAACCTTAAATTTTTCTGAGGTACTTGTGCACTAGGAAAAGAAGAGGAAGGAAAGAAAGGAATAACACACTGAGCTAAACATGACCGGAGCAAGGCAGAATTCAGATAATATTGCCATACGTGAAATTTTCACGAACTATGGGATTGGCAACATAGGGTTGATAGGAGCAAGGGGGAAGATGATGATTTTGAGATACATCCTACTCTTATTAATATGGTATAGAAGAATCCCTTTTTTGGAGGTTGCTTTGAAGATCCATATCAGTATCTTCGAAGATTTCTTGGTTATGCAAACACTCAGAAAGGTGCTGGAGCTAATGATAATGCTAGACGAATCGCCCTATTCAATTTCTCTTTGATTGATAGAGCAGAAGCATGGTATGAGACGCTTAATGCCACAGATTGTACTACATGGGACTAACTGCAGTAGAAGTTCTTGGAGAGATACATGCCACCCTCAAGGGTCTTAAGAATGAGGCAAGAGATCACCCAATTTGTTATAAATCAGGGTGAGAAATTTCATGAGGCGTGGGACAGGTTTAAAGATATGCTCAGGAGGTGCCCACAACATAGGATGTCTAAGGCTGAGTACATAAGCATCTTCTACTATGGATTGGATTGTGAGTCGCGTATTCTTATTGATGCATCATCAGAAGGAGCGTTGTTATCTAAGACAGCACTTGAAGCAGAAAATTTATTTGAAGACATCTCTATGAATTCACGTGACTGGCCTGCGGAAAGAGTAAGAGGATCTCATGTACTTGGTAAGGTAGCACAAGTTGAACATCAAGTGGTGAAGCCGAATATGGATGATGAGATCGTCTCTAGTCTAGCTAATATAAACAAGCTACTAGAGTCCCAGCAGAAGTAGATTACAGAGTTGACACAAAGGGGGCCTAGTATGAAGTAGCACGAAGTAAAGAATGTTGAAGATACCTTCAATCGATACATGGCAAGGAATGATGCAAGGGTTGACCGCGTCGAAGCGAGTATGAATGCTAATCATACAGATTTATCTAAGCAGTTGAAGGACCTTACCTTTATAATGGGTCAGATGGCCGGGAAACATGAATCAATTGACACAAACATTAGAGAAAATAATATTTCCATCTCAAGGAATAATGAACCCGAAAGAGTGCCATGCCTTCACATTGAGGTCAGGGACACAGTACGATGTTCCAATGAAGTTGGTAGATGAAAACGAAGAAGACAGGGCTCCCATTTGACCAAGCTTAGGCCGTTCAACCAGAACTGATGGTCGAATAATGGTCGAACGAGCTTCAAAAAATAAAATTACGATGCTCTATTTTCTACCCTACCATTTGACCAAAGCACTACCGTTCAACCAGATCACTCTGGTCGAACCATGGTCGAACAGGCACCTGTGGAGAAGAAGGATCGAGTTCAGATTACAAAGCCTCCATTCGACCAGACTCATACCATTCGACCAGATTATTCTGGTCGAACTATGGTCAAACCAGCACTAGACAAAGTGAACCCATTTATAGAATCACCATTCAACAACACTCTTGCTATTCGACCAGACCATTCTGGTCGAATAGTGGTCGAACAGCTTCACTCACTTACTGTTTCGATACCAAATGCTACACGTGTTGTTCAGAATATTCATGTACCATTACAAGAGCAGAATACTGAGCTTATAGTAGAAAGGAAGTGGAAAAGAGCAAAGAGGTTGAGAGTCGAGAAGCTTAGACTGCAGATGGATAATGAAGATGTGGTTTTCTCTCTTGATCAAGCAATGAAGATGCCCGTGGAGATTCAATCATGCAAGAGCATAGATTTGGTTTCTAACTTGTTTAATCTTGATTTTTCTAAGAAAGATGATTCTGAATTTGAGTGGAAGATTGACAAGGAGGTGTCTAGACAGCCATGGGAGGAAGGTAATTTTGAGGATCATATTCTTGTGACCAAGAAAGGTGAGGTGTTGAGTGTAGACAAGAAGAGAGAAAGAAAGTATTTGAAGATGAGGATGCGAGAAGACCGCCCTCTAATCCAGTAGTCTAAAAGGTTACATCCGTCGTGACTCTCCGATGTTAAACATGAGCGCCTATTAGGGGCTTGTCCCTTCCGTTTTATTGCTTTATTATTTCTTTCGTGTGAGTGAGGAGTTATTGTATTTGAGGTGCTCACGTTTCAGCAATTACATCTCTTTTCAAACTTAGTTTCGACTTACATTTTTACTAAGTTTGGGGGGGTGTGATGTACTTACCTCGTCTTATGAGCACCGAGGGTATAATTTTTCCTTTCGATGGTTGTTTGTTTGTTAGGGGGTTGATTTTTTGCGGCATACTAATTTTAATCGGTGTTGATATGTCGATTTTTTACAACTTACCTAATGTTTCGTGTGTTGTGTTGGTGTTTCTAGTGTATGGAGTCGATTAGATGGTCAATTGAGTCTTTCTTATAATTCTTCAATTTTATTATTATTAATCTGTGATGATGAGGTGTGCTTGAGCTTTGACGATAAAAACAGGTAAACTGAGGTTTTGACCTGATTGAGTTGAATAACTCTAGGAGCTCGTAAACATTTTGAAGAAGAAAAATTAGGTGCCCTCATTTTTTTTAATGTGTGCTTTTAATTAGTAAGAGTGGAAGGATTGAGATTTTGGTTTGGTGATCCATGTGAGCTTATATTGTTTAAATTGTGCCTAGAATTCATATACTTTTGAAATTGATAAAGGAAGTGTACTTGAGTTATATTGTGTTATGAAGTTCTATGTGTAATTGTGGGATATTGCTTACCATGAAAAGTTCTCTGTTACTTGTTAAAAACACATGTGAGATTTTGAGCCTTGTTGATCATGTTACATAATCACATGATATTTTTTTTTCTGGTGAGTATCGTTCTTATATGAGTATTCTCGAACTTGCCTCTTGTCTTACTTGAAATTACATGTGTGTTAGATGATGGAAGATAATTTAAGGCCATCCTTGAATTTATAAGTCACTTAGCCAAATAATTCTCTACTGAATGATGTTTATCCATAGTTAGCCCTGTTGAGCCTAAAAACCTCATTCTTTGGTAGCCTACGAGAAATAACCACTTTGAGCATCTGAATTTTTTTAGCCTTGATTGTCCTTCTAGAAGAGAATTAATAGCTTTTCAAAGTGTGTTGATGGAATTTTATAACAACTTGGGAAGGAATAAAATTGGTGTTGAAACTATGATTGAGATTGAAAGTGCATCTAAGGAGAATCATGGAGTAGTGCTTAAATCTAGTACTTCGTTGAAACAAACACCCTAGGGTAGTGCTTAAATCTAGTACCCTATGGAGGATGCAATAGGTGGTGCCCAAAACTGGTACCTCGAGAGGGAAAAAAAAGAAGGAAAATAGAAGAAAAAAATGTTGTGCTTGAAAAGAAAAAAAAAGACAAAAGAGTTGAGAAGGACGTGTGCTTACTTGAAGCGGTGAAGAAGAATGAGAGATCATGAAGGAATATGCACTTGATTGATCCGAGTTTTGAGTCACTTATCCATATATTTCCTACCTTAACCAAAGAGCCAACATTACATCCAAAAGAAAAGTCCTTTTTGATCCCATTGTCGAATCATAATTTTAGTGGTGGAGAGTTTAAGACATTTGGCAAGCTTATGGTTACGCATGCACTTGAATAGAATTTGAGCGCAAATACCTTAACCCATAAGTGCACATCTTTTACACTTGAGTGCGAGTGATATATACTTCCCGTGAGAACATGTGAATTGAGCATTTGAATTGGTGGTGATTGTCTTAACTTGTATGCTCTGAATTGATTATTACATGTAATGAGAGTTACATGACCTAAGTTAAGGACAATTGTATTTATGAATAGGGTATTGGTCATAGTCCTTGTTTCCATTAATTTTTCTACTCTCTTTCTCTTTATTTTTATTTTGTTGCCTCAGGACGAGCAACGGGTACGTTTGGGGTTTGATGAGAGTTAAAATAAGCGTGTTTTTGTGTCCAATTTAACACCTTTTTTATAGGAATTGTTGTCATATATTAGCACAAGTGTCTTATATTTTATATATGTGATAAAAAGGTGCACTTGAGGTGTTTTATTGTGTTTTAGGTGGAAAAATGATCAAAAGTGCAAAGTTGTAGAAAAGGTGCAACTTGTATAGGAATGCTGAAAAATGCACGTCCAAATTGTGTAATTTTTCTATATTCGTGTGGAGCTCTGAATTTTAAGTGTAATACATGGTTCGAAAGCTACAGAAGAGAGGGTCGTTTTGGCATAAAAAACACCTCAATCGAAGTCCAAATGAGAAAGTTATGATCAAGGTGGTAACGTCGCGCAAGCTGTGCCGAACAGAACGACTGTGCCTCTTTGCATGATGTGTTACACATTCAAATTTTAGAGTTTCTGTGAGTTCTTTATATGGATAGAAATCCGAAGAAAAGAGGATCGCATGAGCATAAGAATCACTCAAATCGGATCTTGGATGTGGAAGTTATGCATGAAACGGTGAGACTGTGCATGCAGCTCGACCAGCCGTTCGACCAAGGTTTCCCGTTCGACCAGAACCACTAGTCGAACGGAGACATGCAGATCTGATTTCAACTGGATTTTTACCCCTGTTCGTGAGTTTTCGTGTTTTCCAAGAAAAAGCCCATCCAAGGTCCATAAGGAGAGCTTACAAGTATTAAAGGGGATGTAGATCACATCATTATTCATTGGATTGGATTGGAGAGACAACACAATCATCCTACACCCCACAATGGGGGGATCACCCCCCAACCATCATCCACATCCTTTCCTCCATCCATCCATCACTTTGAAGATTCGTCTGTGGAATCAAGAGGAGAACCAAGAGGAGGATTCAAGACGTAGAAGGATGCGATGACGCCCACATCTAGGGTTCTATTCGTTTTCTAATTTATCTTGTATTTTCTGAACATATGGGTAAGATCTATCCAACCCCCATGATTGTTCTTCGTAACATCATGGGCTAGAACCGTTTTAGTAGATCTAGGATTTTTGAAGATTTTATGAATTAATTAAACTCTCTTGTATGACCTCCGTACAACACTACTCGTGGATTGATTTTATATATGATTATGCTTTCTAAATCCATATTCACGGTCATTTTGTGCATCTTCAATTGGTATATAGTGTCTGAATATATATCTTGGTTGTAGATTGAGTGTGTTCACCGCTGAACAGGATTTCATGTTATGATTCTAAGTGAGGGGGCTTCGAAGATTCATTAGAACTATCATATATGCATGTTTATTAATTGAATTGAATTCGGGCTAGTAAGCAGGATAAAGAGGGTAATTTTATAGTACCTATAAAGAGAGATCATATCGAGTTAAATTCTAGACGTGGGAAATAATTGATACTGATAGTACCTAGAAAGGGGGTGAAATTATATCTATTGCTCCAAGGTTATTCACACGTGTTACATGCATATTTACTTGTGTCTATAGAGTAAATTTGCATGGTTTAGTGATGCGTCCATAGTCCACAAGGCAGAGTCGACTTGCACTTGAGAAGGAAGTTAAGTAGTAAAATTGGATTACCCTAGAGCTACCTATTCTCCATTCTTGAGACACTTTCGTATTCTTCTAGTGCATAATTTATTTTATTTGTTATTTTAATTAATTGTTAGTAAATTAATAATTAAATCTTCAATCTTATTGCCCTTGTCTTAATTAATTTAGTAAATAATTAAATTGATAATACACCATCCTTTGGGTTCGATATTTAACTTGGTCACTTGCTTAAGCTACAACTGATATCCTTCATACTTGGGAATTAATTTTGCGTGCAAAGAAAACGCGCATCAGTAAATCAATTTAACTTAAAGAACTAATGCTTTCGATTCTATGTATGAATTAGTTTTTCAACATCTTATTCTCAAGAGGTAAATCGATTCAAGAGTACTTGAATCATTGATGCTCTTTCACTTGAAGAATATATACTTGAATCAATACTTTAGAGGTAGATCTTAAAGAATACTTGAATCGATTCTTAAGAGGTAATACTTTAATTGATTTTTTTCCTCTTGAAGAATCGATTCTTAAATGTAAATTGATTCAAGAATACTTGTATCGATCCTCTTACTCTTGAAAATTTGATTTTTAACAAATCTACTCAAGAATACTTTAATCAATTCTTTTTCTCTTGAATAATCGATTCTTAATAGGTAAATCGATTCAAGAATACTTGAATCAATTCTTTTCCTCTTGAAGAATACTTGAATCAATTTTTTAGAGGTAAATCGAATCTGTACTTGATTCGCTCTATTGAAATAAATTTTTATACTTTCATAAATCAATTCTCTAGAGGAACTTGAAGAAAACTCCTATTCCACTTGGAGAATCGAATGTGTGTGCTTAAAATGAATAACAAAAAAATCTTATTTATAGGTGGGGTGAGAGAGAATATTATATGGAATATTATTTTTTCCCTTTATATATATGATTTAATTTGATATTAATTAATTTATTGCAATAAAAGATTTAGTAATTAATTAATGATACCCAAATAAATAAAAAATATTGAAAATTTAATCATTATTAAAAATAAGAATTTCATTATTTAATAAAGAAATATTAAATAAGAAAGTTAATTAAAAGTAAATAGGGAAAATATTAAAAAAAGTATTAAAAATCTAAAAAATTGAGAAAATTACACGTCACATCGGAGCTATATATATATATATATATATATATATATATATATTAATTAATTATAAGTCAAAAATAATAAATGTGGTCTGATAGTTTAGTGGTGAAGCACTTTAGCTCAGGCTTGTGGTCGCGTGTTCGATCTGCGATACATAGTGATAACATTTTTTTTAAAAAAGTGATATCTGATTATAAAAATGTGATAACCCATGCAATTAAATTATTTCACAAACAAATATTCCTAATATATTTTAAAAGATAAATCGGTATGTTGAATAAGTTATTACAACACCTAATTTAGCCAACCCAAACTTACAAGTCTTCCCTCATTACGAGTGTAGACACTTGAATTTTATTGCCTATTAAAGGAAAATATGTGGCAAATTAATGCAATAATTATTAATTAATTATTTATTTATTAAGGGATTTAAATAAATAAATTCCTAAAATAAATTAGTGAATAATTGATAATTGGGACAGATCCAGTCAAATAATCACAAGCCCTCAAAATTAAGTCAAATCAAGGATCAACCAATCAAACTGCATTATATATGGAAAAGCCCAAGCCAGCAGAATCAGGTCAAATTAGCCTTGGACTAATCAAATTGCAAGTTATTTATGGGGCTTCCTCACCCTTCACCTATATAAGGAGCCCTCCTCCATTCATTCCAGACACACAAAAATATCTGAAGACGCAGACGCTTCTGAAGAGATCAAGAATACGAGTAGTGCTCCTTTGAGATCTTCAAGCATCTTCAAGCCAAGAACGGCTTGCGATCCGAGATCAAGGTTCTAAACCACTTTGATCCGGCGTTCTTCAACTTAAGTTCTTCGGCGTTCTTCGCAGAAAGTTTCAAGAATAAAGTTTAATCCGAACAAAGGCTCGATCCCTCCGGATTAACTTTATACATCTTCAAATCAAGTTCTTCAGCATTTTTCGTGGAAAGCTTCTAGAATAACGTTTAATCTGAACAAAGGCTCGACCCCTCCGAATTAACGTTATACACCTCCAAAGCGAAGGCTTCAAGAATAACATTTAATCCGAACAAAGGCTCGACCCCTCCGGATTAATGTTATACATCTTTAAATCAAGTTCTTTGGCGTTCTTCGTGGAAAGCTTAAAGAATAATGTTTAATCCGAATAATGGCTCGATCCCTCTGGATTAACGTTATATACTTCCAAACTCGAGTTTGGACAAGCTTCAATTAAAGATCCAACTCAACACACACGGTCAGCACAGTCAACGCGGTCAACACAAACAACGCGGTCAACACAACCAGTCATGTCAAGGCCACATTGGTTCAAGAGAAGATTCAGAGGATAGATAGAGATTGTTTCCTAAATTCTCAAGTTTAATCCATTTGGATTATTGTAATTCAATTTGTATTTATTTTCTTATAAATAAAAAATTTGTTATTACAACAAGGTTAAGGTTTTGTTAAATTTATAATTGTGATAAGGCAAATACTACTGTGCAATAGTTTTTAAGGTGCAATCGGGCCAATTTTTACCCATGACCCGGATATTTAAATAAAATTTAACCCATATTCATTTTTTATTCTCCCCTCACTCGTTTTCTCTCTCTACCTCTACTGCGGTTTCTCTCCCCCACCTTCACCACCGCTCCTCTCACTTCCTCCACCGTCGTTTCCCTCCACTGTTATCTCCCTCCAGCATCGTCCTCTCTCTGTAACTCCATTATGTATCCCTATCTCCGCTCCTCTCTCTCTCTATCTCCACCGCCTCCACCACCGTCCTCTCTCCCGGTCTCCACCGCCATCTTCCTATCTTAATCGCTGTCGTTGTCACAACTTTTCTCTTTTTTTTGCTCCCCACGATTCCATGTTCTCTCACATTCCCCACCACTCTAATTTTGGTAGTTTTCCCTAATTTTTTTCACATTATTCTACCCTAATTTTCATAATTATCTTCAATTGATTCTACCCTAATTTTCATAGTTATCTCCAATTTTAAGCAAACTGCATTGACTTGACATTAAACGAATCTATTTCGCGATTCCTAAAAATAGGAAAGGTAGCTATCAATTTTGGAGAACAGTTTATCAAATCTGCTTTCAATTGAATGTTTGATATAATTTTGAAAACACTCTTGTCTTGATGCCAAGTTTATTAACTTTATTTCCTGAATGCTTGAGAGAGTTTTATTAACTTTAAAATTAGTTGCTAGTATAATTCATATAAGGTACTTCCATAATAAATCTAGTTCTATATTCTTCCATTCATAATTTCATATTCTCCTTAATGAAGTAGATTATCAAATTTTTATTTTGTGTACTTGAGGCTGTACTTGTCTAACCTTGGTGCTAATGTGGATGAAGTTTGTTAGAAGTCCAAGTTTGTGATGTTGATTTTAAGAATATCATTATATGCTTTTCATAATTATCTCCAATTTTTAAAATGAGACTGTTGCATGTGTGGTGGCTGCTGTGTGGTGGCATCTAAGGAGGCAGAAATCACCTATGAGTTCGGCGGTTGAAGAGTTTGAGTGTGTTGAAGAGAAAAAAAGAGAAGAGTTTGAAGTGTGAGAAAGTCTTTGAATTGAGAAGTCCATGAATGGATTCCAATATTGGAAGTGAAGAGTTTAATTTGAAATAAATGTATACTTATCTTTTTACTCATTAGTGTATATGTTACTTAAAATAATTGTATATCTTTTATTCTTTAATGTATTTATTAACTTTAGATATAAATACATCAAATATTTTCGAATTTTTATTTGTATTAGTTTTTATTAACTACTGTATACATCATATAAAATAGATGTATTACTTTTTATTCCCGAGTGTATGATAAACATATGTATTAGCATTATTAAAATAAATATAATATCTTTTATTCATTAGTGTATATCTAATTTAAAATAACTGTATATCTTTTTATTCTTTAATGTATTTATTAACTTATATATAAATGCATCAAATATTTTCAAATGTATATGTTTATGTATTACTGTTATTACCGAGTGTATGATAGTTTTGATAAATAATTGTACTAGTTATAATTCAATAATGTATATATTTTTCTTAATAAATGTATTACTTTTTTTAATTTTTAAAATTTATCAATATTGATATTTTATTTTGGTAACTAACTGTAGTAGTTGTAATTAAGTAATGTATATGTTATTTTTAATAAATGTATAATGTAATATACCACAGTATTTAATAAATTTATGAAGTAAAAATATACATGAATGAATAAAAATTCATACATTATTGCAAATCAATAAAATAAAATTTAAGAATAGATTAAAAATAAAAATATACACAAATCAATTATAGTATACTAATTATACTAATCTTGAGAGAATACACTGGATCTGCAAAAGTCCAAATCTGTATGTGTAGATCCTTTGGACAAGTAGAGTCGGAGCGTGATATGAACAGATCTGTAGCTGGAGCGTGAGATCTGAGATGAAGAACAATAGATCTATAAGATGAGCGTGAGTCGAAGAACAGATCTGCAAGATTAGATCCGTCCAGAGCCGAAGCATGAGATCTCGTAAGACGAAGAACAAATAAGATTAGATCCATAGCCAGAGCTTGAGACGGGGCGGTGGAAGAAAGCTGGATCTGTAGCCGGAGCTTGAGACGGGATGGTGGCAGCGAAGGAGGAGGCGGGCGTGGAAGGGCCGAGAGCAGGGGAGGGAGAGAGGAGGTGCGGGATGTGAGAACAGAAGAGAGAAATGACACAATTTGGTTATTTGAACCTTATATACCTGATCCATTTATGAAATATGGATCATCTTTTTAGTGTAGATCAATTGCACAGTAGATCAACTCTTGTGATAATATCTATCTATCTATATCTATCTATACATATATAATAGCAACAAGAGTCAATCCAAAATTGGACTCAATTTTGACTTCATTTCCCCCCTTTTTCAATTTTATTTCAATATTGGCCATTCATTAATTGAAGAAGCAAATTTGAACTGTTTATTTTTGTTCTTCTTTTTTTAACTTTTCTCAATAAATATTCAGTGCCAATTCAGCAATTTAAACAAAATATTATGCCGTTTTTACAATTTTTGAAATTATTTGAACAAAATTCATTTCTAAACCCTAATTTCACATTTTACGATCTTTTTCCGCTGCGCCTCATTCCTTCGCTCTTTCATTCCATCGTTGCAAGATCATTATTATGCCGCTGCCTTCGCTTTTGTCAACCATTGTCACCGATTCACCTCCTTCTTCGTGATATTCCCTAATCTTATTATAGAATTGGATCATAATTTACAAATGAGACCGTGCCAATTTGATTGGGTAACTTATGTTTTACTTTCAATGTTCTTAATTCTAATTGAAAATTTAACCCTTATATTTTGACTTTCAATCATATTTATTTCTTTATTTGTAATTTAGTTGTGGTTGGACCCTATCATTTTGTCCTCTGGAAAGTTGAGTCTTTGTGATTTTTGTTAAGATTATGCCAGTGTTGTCAATGGTTGTCGACATCAATTTCCGTCCAATTTGGAGCCAAATTTTCAGCAACTGAGAGCCCATCCAATTTTCATCACTGAGGAGTCGCCGCTAAATCCGAACGCCAGTGTCCAATTTGGAGCCAGATTTGCTGCGATGATCTTTTTCGGTAAAGGGCCGACAAAATTTCTGAATCGTGTTCAGATTATTTCTTAGTAGTATGACTTAAATTGTTGGCAGTATGAAATCTGGAACCCTCAATTTTCTCCAGGGTCCATTGCTTTTTTTAATTATTATTATTAATGTTCTATTTGTACTCACTTTATATTCATAATTTATCTACTTATTTATTTATTGCATCTTTTTGGATTTGCAGGACAATCACCTACTCATGATTTCTACCTTGATCCACTAATATGTAAGTTCATCTAATTAGATTCACGTTTTTCATGTGTATAACATTCCCATTCCAACTCTCGCTTCTATTGTATATCTCTTACCTATTAAAAATCAGACTTTTAGAATTGCAAAACTAATGGATATGTGATTTTATTACGAATGAATTATGAATTTATGACTTAAAGAGTTGTTTTAGTCTATTACAAGTGGAATGTTCATATGCTAAAAATCATAGAGCAATGCTTCTCTATCCTTTTTGGTGTAGCGTATGGCTTATCATGATTAGAGGCTTCAGATTCAAGACCATATGCAAGGCATTCACATTCAACGTAGTAAATTTATTTAAACTTTTGCACTTTGACAGTCTAATTTAAATTCTCTGTTCAATTTCTGGGTATGTTTCAAAATTTTCTGTTAATACATTTCAAATTGCTTAATATGATTGTCACCATACACACAATCAGTCAACTATACAAGTTATTAAAATTGCCATTCAGTTCTAAAAGTGTTTGGGGTGGTTGATGCGATATGATATGATCTGAAATATCAATAGCCTCTTAATTTGGTGAGTATAATGAAAAAGTCAGGCAAATATAGTTTACACCTCTAGGTCTCCTATACTATTATTGACAAATTTACTGCATGTACACATTTTTAGTGCCTTTTTTATAGCGGTTTTATTTTTTATTCTTAAGTTATTTGGTTGTTCTTTTTTTGTTGCTTGCATATACCTTATTCTCATAAATCTATCTGTTTGGCATATAGATTTGATGATTCCAGGCTTGAAAACTCATGTAAGGTATGCAACTTTGAATTCATTGTTATTATTATACATGTTTCATGGGAGATAATTTTCCCTTTTTTATTCCTTTTGGATGCATAAAGGATCTATATAGAAGTGTGTGTTGCTGTAGAATTAGCATATCTGGAATTTATCTTGGTGTGGTTGCTTGGGGATACGCATCTATTCTGATATGTAGTGTATTAAGTACTTACGCATTGATTAATTTTTCAAATTTTAATATTCATTTCTTCAGCTAAATTTAAGAATGCTAATAAATAAAACATAATATTTTGTCCGTCATTGGAGCTAAAAAAAGTGGAAGATTGCACTTCAATGTGTAAGAACATCAATGTTTGGATATGTAGTGTATTAGGATCTTACACATTGATTAAATTTTCAGATTTTAAATAATATTCATTCCTTCAGCTAAATTTGAGAATGCTAATAAATGAAACATAAGTTTTTGTTTGCCATTGAGGCTAAAAAAGTGGAAGATTTCACTTCAATGTGTAAGAACATAAGGTATTCATGTGTTAGAGGATATCAACCTTTAGATCATTTTTAATTTGCTTTTTTTTTGTGGTTTTAAGGTTTTTGCTTTCACCTTGCTGTCTATATTTGATCTAGAGTGGATTCTTCTTAATATCTTTCTTCTTATTTCTAGAATTTGTTGAACTTAACAAGTTTCTTCTGAAGGTCAGTTTATGTGTTCCAAAATTATAGGTACATTAAGCATGTTTCATATTTTGTCTGTTCTCTAGCATGTAAATTTATATGTGCTTTTATCACACGTTAGATGCTTGCTGATCCTCCAGGTGTTGCTAATTTTGTTAAAAAATTGGAGTTATGCTCAAGTTTACAATGGTTGTTTGGAAAATGGGCAATGGGTGGCCGTCAAAAGGATGAACCAAGGAATAGAAGAAGAGGATTTAATTAATTTATTATCAAGGATTGGAATTATTGCTCATATAAACCATCCAAACACTGAAAAAATGATTGGCTATGGAGTTGTGGGATGATCTTTTCTCATTCTTCATGAATTATCATCATTGGGGAGTTCGGGTTGATGTATGCATGGTAATTATATATATTTGTTTTCTCTTTATCTTTAAGTGCATAACTAAATAAATTAATTAAACCTTGTAAAATACATGGTTCGGGATCAAACAAGAAAATCGATTGGGATAAGAGGTACAATATCATTCTAGGAATAGCAGAAGGCTAACATTATCTCCATGAAAGTTGCAAAAGGTGAATTATTCATAGAGATATTAAGACTTATAATATCCTTTTATCTGATGTATTTGCTGATTTGAATACATCTTTCCTATTCATATTAAGGTTGATAATAATTGTGGCATGTAAGGACTATATCGTTTTATTCTTGCTATTTTATCTTGGCCCGTACGTGAGCCTTTATTTGCATTGTATATTGTTCTGCATGAATACTTGCTTCTACCATTTACACATATTGGCCCGTGAACCTTAATGCATTACATACGCTGCTCTATCTAATTCTGAGTTTTAATTTTCCATTACACTATACTGTAATGGCTGATGGGAAAGCTTAGACTGCTGAAGTTGCTAGAAATATCTTTATTGTCAATATGCTAATAACTAGCACTTAGCATGGTTCTTATCTAGGTAAGATTATGTGTTTGAACAATAAATATTTACAATTTTAAGTTCACAGTTTTAGGCAGCCTCTGACCATTTATTACAGGATTTGCAACGGGTATTGTAAAATAAATTTTGAATATACATATTGTGTCTTTAATATATTAATGGTGATATTAATGTTCAAATTTGGGACTATGAGCATGTATGCTTCAATGAGTTTAGACGTGGGACATATTTTTATTTTGTGAGCCAATTATGCTTCGATTTTAGATATTTGATGTGTTTTTGTTTTTGGGATTGAATTGTATGAATAGATGTTAGTGGAATGATGAGGTTAGTGGAATGATTTTCAAGAAGATGATTTTGGTGAAATTGATCAACAACTGCAAGTTTTTTTCTTTTAGTTATTATTACATCTTCTTGAAAAAAATAAACATGTTATGGGATGCATTCAGATTTTGGCATCATATTGTCAAGAAATTATCAACAAATTTATATATTATCAACAATTTATTTGAATTATTTGATGCAGCAGGATGTCATAAAGCTTACTAAATCACACATAAAGTTACGTACTGAAGAACAAGAAATAGGTACAAGTGAAACAACTATAATCAATGTTTTAATATGAATTTTTGTGGCCTATATGCTTCAAATCCCCTCTCTATGGATACATGCGTGGTTTATCGAGTGGCTGAAAAAATTATCTATATTGCATCTTTGATAATGGGAGTGTAAATGGTAAAATTGTTCTTGATTCGACAGATTGCCTCTTTTCGACGTGCATCAATGGAAATTCATATAAAATCTAACATAAGAAACATACATACAGATGTAGTAAGTAATCAAATATTTACAAACGTTAATTTTATGGGCTTAGATAGGTTGTTAACTGAGATAGAGTGTACAAATTCGTATTATGTGTTTTTTGTGTTAATTTTTCATATAACAGATGAAGAAATTCGATGGGCTTATTGTAATTCATAAGCTTGCTATGGTACGTCGAGCAAATTATCCTCTTTAGAAAGAGAAACTAGTTTAATATATGTAAGGATACTGACGAATTGTATTTTTGAATTTGGTTTAGCAATGGCATCTTATAAGTGGAAAAGATCCTTTGCATTTTCTGGTAAAGCCAAACACAACCCAGCATGCATTTCACAAACACAAGTGGAAGACACGACGGTTGACCCGAGCCATGCGTGCTTTATGCTCACACATTTGTTCACGCTTACTTGGATGAATATGTTGACGAGGTATTTCTATGGTATTTTCCTTTAATCTTTTGATTTTATTTTTTCATATACAATTCGCAATTTATTTTATGTAATTGTTCTGCTTCTTACAAAGTAATTCACTCCCCTCTAAGTTAGTGTAATTTTTTTTCTAAGTATTTCACCAGATGCATACTGTTGCTCAAGAAAGTTTTTCTTATGATCCGATTAATTGTTTAGGCTTAATTCTATTAGATTTAAGAATTTGATGGAGGTTTTAATTACTCACTTATATCTATGTTGGTAGTATCGGGCCACTTTGAATCAAGTAAATACTGTCGAGTTCTGATGTTCGCTGACGTTATTCTAAAGTCTATTATGCTCAGAATCTGCTATCATCTGCATTATCTCTATTATATTTTAAGATATTACATTCATTAACTATAACTTGACAAGATGTTGTTCTGTTCGTCGGCACTTTCAGCTTAAGTCATCAAATTGATATCATCTGTTGGAATTTGAAATGTTGGTCTCAATGATATAATTGTGTTATCTTCTATTTGGAGAGTATTTTGTAACCTGTATTGAATTGATTATTGATTTTTATAAGTTCAGTCAACTTGAAGGTATCGGGGGCAGATTCTCTGTGGTGATGTTTGTTTTAGGGTTTTGTGGAGTTTGAAAACAATGAATAGTGATGTTAAGATTGTTTTGATCATTACTAATTTCTCTAATAGATGACTACTCATTTTGAAAATTCTTTTGCTTTATGTCAAAATTCTTTAGGTGTCTAGCAATATACTATGCGTTAATTCATGAAGGGGATGATTCCACTAAAAATATTCGGTATCAAGGTGCATCTCTTGATGAATCTGCTTTAGTCACTACTGCAAAGAATTTTGGTTTCTTATTCTACTGATATATGATTTTTAATTGTTATTTTATGGATTAGAAGATAACACCGTTTTAAGTGAGACTTGAAATCGACTGAATGTAGACGTACATCTACAATGATTTATGTAAATGAGTCACATGTTGAGAAGGTAGGGAAGGTGCAACGTGTATCATATGATATTTTAAATGTTTTTTAGTGGAGGGTGTATTAATAAACGAGGGAAGTCTCTGTTTGATATATTAAGTATGTGGGAAAAGAATGTTTAGGTGCAGGATGTATCAATATATTTAGATTTAGGATGTATTATTTTATGGATGTATTAGAAAAACACGTTTAGGTGTAGGATATATATTAATAAACGAGGCAGTCTTTGTTATAACTTGCAGGGATGATGTTATAGTCTTCATCAGACAGTTTATTAACTTTACTTAAATTATGTTCTGAAATGTGAAAGTACATGGATGGTTTCTTTAAATGATATTTTTAAAGAGTGAAATAGCTATGTAGCATGTGGTGGAGTAATGATACACATGAGTTTGCAGAATGAGTTCATGTTAAAAGTGGAGCCCAACCAAATATCAGAATTTCTTTTATAACTCTGGAAATATAATATGTTAGTTGACTCCAACAAGCCCCAACTCTTTCTTGAGAGTGTACACTCTGTCTCATATTTGTTCACCATTGCACCATATTTGTTCACATTTTGTGTGAAAAATGGAAGATGCAAAGAGGAAGATTCTTCGCTTGCATGGATTTAGGACCAGTGGTTGCTTCCTTGAAAAGCAAATAAGCAAGTGGGGTTCTTCAATTTTTGCTCATTTTGATTTGGTATCATGTATACTCTTAGTCGGAATTCAAGTTTCCATACTTTCACAGTGCTGAAATCAGATTTTATACTAATTGAACTCTGAGATTGATGTCCAAATCTCTTATTCTTAATCTATTATGTTACGTTATAATGAAGAATTATTGATAGGTCATGTTATTTATTGACAAATTATATTATGTTAACCATAGTTCTACACTACAAATTTGTTTCTATATATGTAGTTTGCAGGTTCAAGACCAACTTCATAAGAAAAGTTGGAACCAAGCTGCACAATGGAAGAAGCATTAGCTTTTTGATGATATTAGGTAGTACTACTTACATTAATTCTATGTTTTATACGACAATACCTTTGACACTTATAATAGCACAATTGGTTTGATTTTTTAGGCCTTAGCATTATATTGCAAGTTTTAGTTGGAAAGTATAATCATTCCTGATCAATTCATTTTCTTATAGAAGATTCGAACTGTGGAGCAAGATGAAAACTTTGTAGGTAATTATCCATTTTATTCAAACTGCCAAAACATTTTCATTTAGAGATTGACATGTAGCTTCTTAAGCAGCAGTATCACACGTGTTCATGACTTCGTAGGTAATTATCTCGATGTGTATTATTGGTTGCAGTCTTTGATTTATTACGCTTCAAAGTATATCCGGCGGTGGACTTTCTTGCGGTAGTGGCTTATGATTTTTGGTCAAATAAATTGGAATAATAATTGTAAATTCAAAAATTACTTTTTTTACTATGTAACAATTATTGGATTTGATTAACTTTTGCTTTTTTAATTAGGTGTAATTCAAGCATTATTTGTAGAGTAATTATAACATTTGGTTTTGCATGTATACTAAAATCCGTAGTTGGTCTTTTTAACTATCGCAATTTTTAATTTTAATTCCTCTTATTCAAATTTTGATATTTTTTGTCTGTTTTAATCCCAAGGAACTAAAATTGGACAAATGACTGAAATTAAAAATTAGAATAGTTAAAAGACCAAATGTGGGTTTGTGATATTTTGTCAAAATACTTAAAGGATCAAATGTGATAATTTTACCTAAAAAAATTATAATTTCTCACATTATATTAAAACTCTCACAGTATCTTAAAAAAGATGTTCAAGAATATTATATTACATTTAATATTTTACAATCTTAAAAAATTATCAATGAGAAATTATTACATTAATATATTTAAATTCAATTAAAAGGAGTGTACATAGGATGGATTGAGGGATTATATTATATAAAATGCAAGTTAAGATAATTTTCAAGTCAATATATATTACATCCCTTCGCTGGAAAGGTATACATTTTGCTATTTTGGGCATCTATACCAAAGGTATACATTTTCCTTTTTAAACACATGGGAACCACACACATCACTAATACATTTAATATATGGGTCCCACACACCTCACTAATACAACTACCTACTACACATTAAATAATAATACTCCTAAATTTACTTGCAAAAAGCAAATGTATACCTATTGGGCGGATGGAGGGAGTACTTATTTTATAAAAACATGTGACCGTGCAATATACGGGACGGGTAGACCTAGATAAGAAAGTGGGGTGTCACCTAAGATCAATAAACTATAGTCAATCAAAGTGTAGTATACGGTTAATTTGTTTATAATGGTTATTGGTATCTTTGTTTCTTATCTCATTGGAGGATTCTATTGTTGGTATATTTGAACAAACTTAGGTACTTGCCTTCGGTGAAGTGATAGCTTAAATCTTAGAAAGTTGAAATTTAAAGTTTATTAAATGATACTCCCTCCGTACTATAAACAAATTCACACTTTCTATTTTTGTTCGTCCCATAAACAAGTTCTCACCCCCAAATAAGAAAATACACACAAATCAATAACCCCACAACACACTTTAATTTCAAAATTACCACCATTTTACAACTCACATAACTTACTTTATAATTTATTTATTACCTAAAAATACCAAAGTACCCCTAAAAGTAAAGCAAAATGTAACTTTTTCTTAAACTTCGTATTTACAGTAACCGGGAACTTCTCCTTGGGATGGAGGGAGTACTTGACGTCGCTATTTTTACCTAAATTTTAGTGTCTTTTTATATGTGTTTTTGTAAGATTTTATCCGTATTTGTATATAATTTGGTTGTATTTTGTGTTTTTATGGAAATGTGTGAGAATAAGTTTAAACGTATGAAAAACAGGTGAAAACGGAGTAAAAAGGGAGATGAAATTGAAGATCTAAGGAAGGCATTAAAACTCGGTCAAATTTTTGGAAATTCGGTCGAGTTTCTTGTACCGCGTTGGGCTCAAAGAATTTGCATAAAAGCTCGATCGAGTTTCTCTGACAGCACAGATTTGACAAAACAGAGGATCATGAAAATTTGACCGAAGCAGAGAAACTCGGTCGAATTTTCATGCAAATTTTCAGTTGTCAAAATTCGAGATTAAGAATTTCTAAGGGGGTATAAATACCCCAAATCTCATTCATCCAAAGGCAGAAAACAATATGGGCTTTACTTGGACACACACATCACACACCATTTCCATCATTTTACGCCATCAACTTCATCCATTCTTCATCCATCCATCTACACTTGATCCCCTCCATCAATCCACCATCCAAGTGATCAAGGAAGTAAGGGGGAGTGAAGATTGCAAGAAGAAGAAGGAGATCTCCATTGAAGACCTTCAAAGGGGGAATCTATTTCTAATTTTTGTGAACTTCTTTATAGTTTAATCATGAGATTTGTAGATACAATTGTCTATGTTATTTTCTCTAAGAATATGATAGGCTAATCTCCTTTGTGAGATTAGCTCCATGATTGGTGTTGGATAATTTTGATTTTATGCAAATTGATTTTAATCTTAATTGGTCATTTGTGTTATTTCCGTCATTGATGTGAATTACTTGATGTATATGTATAATTTGTGTGATTAATTGTCATGGGCATGTTATTAGATTGAGAAATAAATTATGTGTTAAAGATAGTTCATTGAATCATTTCATCATACACTTCATGTGCATTAATTTAGAATGAGATAGAGATATCCTTCTAGATTTAGAACCCTTTGATAGAACATTTAATTGGCTTAATCGAGAGATTAGTTGATTAGGTGAGGAGACACAAGCCATTAGTGAATTCATAGTACCTCATTAGAGAACTCATAGAGTAATTAGTACCTAGTGGGAGGTGTTCACTTTGATCTCGATCCTATGTGCTTTTGGGAGCCTTATTGAGGGCCTACATCCTATCCATCTCAAGAGAGAGTTTAGGTGGAATTAATGATCGCTTCTATGCCATGTCCATGAGAGATTTGAATTAATTGTATGATTCCTTTGTTATTTATGACATGATTGTTGCTAATCTCATCCTTGCATCATTTAGAACCCAATTTGTTTTGCATTTATTTTATTCTTGTTCTTGCATTAATTTACTTGCATTTATTTGCAATCTATCTTCCTTTACAATCGTTCTTATAAAATTACGATAAACTTGAGATTGCTTAAACTCTAGCACGTTCCTCCCTTGGGTTCGATAAATTCTTTAATTGGTCATCCCGACTATTGACGACCAATCAGTACTATTTATGAAAATTTTAGAATCATAATTGTTTAGTTGCTCTCCATATGATCATACATTCAAAGCAATGTTCTTGATGAAACTAAAAGTGAGTATAAATTAATAGATATAAATACATTATTTAAAATTTTATTAATGGATGGAGGGGAGTATAAATTTATTGATATTAATTTAAACACTAAAATATATTATATATAGTTAATTAATAGTTATAATTTTTACTTAATAATATTTATTTTAAAATAATAGAATTTATATTATATTTATTTTATAATTAATGAATAATATATATATATATATATATATATATATATATATATATATATATAAAATAAATGAGTATTAAACGAGTATGGATAATCCGCAGGTATCGATAAACAAGTTTAGGACGAATACGTGTGTCATAATAAATTTTTTAATAGGACAAGTACGGGTATGTGTACCCTATAGAAAGTGTGTATCCTACCATTGTCATAGTATATTACAATTTACAAAGACTTGTGTGAGACCGTCTCACGTAAGGACTTACGTGAGACGGTCAGAAAGTGATAACTATTATAATAAAAAATAATATTAAATTAATGAAAAGTGATAATATTATTTTATGAACAATTTATTGTATAAATGAAAGTGATAATTTTTTATAGCGAAAGTGATAACGTTTTATAGCAAAGTGATAACTATTTTAAAAAGTATAAAATGGTTTCACGTGAGACGGTATCACGAAGACCTACCCATTACAATTATATTATAGTATTTATTTAATTTTCATTAGTTTAGTGTAATCTTATTTTAAATATTAATTTAATAAATAAAATATAAAATATATAACAAAATAAATTAGTATTAAATGGGTACAGGTAATTTGAGGATATAATAAATGAGTTTGAGACAAATATAAATATTGCAATCAATTTTTTAAATGGATGGATACGAGTATGGGTGATTTGTGAGTATTGATAAATGGGATAGAGATGAATACAAATATTATAATAAACTTTTAAATGGGGCATGTCCGAGTATGGGTGGTGGATATTTAAATAAATACAAGCACGGGTCCCTAAATAAATAGATAATACTAAATAACTGAAAAATGATAAAACCACATGTTAAAAAAATTAAAAAAATATTATATAAAAAGTGGTTTAGGACATCATGTCTCCTGAGGGTTTAATATTTATCAGTAGGGTTTAGTGTTCATTCCAAGTGTTAACTTACGAATTTACCCCTGTGGTTTATAATATACTTTTACCCAGTGGTTTAGGGCATAATATCTCCCTAGGATTTAATATTTATCGGCAGGGTTTAGTGTTTGTTCCAATTGTGGCATTATGACTTTACCCATGTGGTTTATGATATACTCTTATCCATTTGTTTAGGGCATATGTGTATAATTAGGGTTAGAGTATAGGGTTTAAGGTTTAGGGGTTTAGGGTTTAAGATTTAGGATTTAGGGGTTTAGGGTTTAGGGATTAGCATGTCAACTCTTAATAGTTATAATTTTTTTAAATTATATTTAAAATAATAGAATTTATATTATATTTGTATTTAGTTAATAATAGAATAATTTTTATTAAAACTTTAATTTAGAAAATATATAAAAATAACTATAAAATAAATGAGTATTGATTAACGGGTTTGGAATGAGTATGGGTATCATATTATATATTTTTTAATGAGACGGGTATGGACATAATTTGTTTATATTTAAACGGATACAAGTATGGGTACCCCTATAACAGTTGGTATCCTACTCGCTGTCATTCCTTACAACTACCCATTATACATTAAAATATCATATCTCTCAAACCAATATAAATTAAAATAGTGTATTCCTTAATATTTAATTTGATAACTTGGTATTAGAAATACTTGGTATGAGAAATTAATCATTTATTCGATTACCGCTAGTTTATGAAAAATATATGTAAAAGGTTTTAAGAAGCCACTCTTATAATTCATTGAAATCAAATTATGTTGGGATAGAAATGTAGTTTTTAGGGAGGTTTATAGAAATGCATGAGTGGGGGTTCCATTTTTCAAAAATATAATAAAAATTTTAAGTGAACGATCTGTTAAATTTTTATTTTTTTATTTATTAATAGATCTGTATAAACCGAGGAAAAAATATTACCTGTGAGCAATAATTTTTTTTAGAGGTCCCAATATTGATGCATTTCGCTCTTCAATTCTAACATTAACAAATCATACAAGATACAATACGTAATAATTTTAAACTTTGCTTCTAAATGCCCCACAATCTTTGCCAATACTTTTTTTTATTGTATATTTAAAATGCATTATTTCCTATTTTCTTATCTTCTTACTGTTAAAAATGAACATATGTAGCATGGATTGGGGGTTAGTATTTGCCACTACTTTCTTACGTTATATATTTAAAGTGTGTTGTTTCTTAATCTTCTTACTGCTAGAAAGGAACATACGTAGCATGGATTGAGGGATTGTATTATATAAAATTCCAATTCAGAAATATTTTAAGTGAACATATACTTCTTTTATAAAAACACGTGACCTTATTACTAGTTTTTGATAAAAAGTGATATGAGATCAAGGAAAAATGATAGAGTGTCTGTCAAAGTTATTTTTTTTGAATAATTAATAGGACGACTAAAAAGTGATAATATCTTAATAAAAAGTGATATATGATCAATGAAAAGTGATAACCAACCAATTGTACTATTTCATGAACAAAATGATGAATAAAAAGTGATAATATTTTTAATAAAAAAGTGATACTCGATCAAGTAAAAGTGATATCCACTGTGAACTTCTAATGAAAGATTAATAGGAAAGAAAATAATAATAATAATATTTTTAATAACAAAAAAAGTGATATATGATCAATGAAAAGTGATAACCGACCAATTGTACTATTTCATGAACAATTAATAGGACGAATAAAAAGTGATAATATTTTTAATAAAAAAGTGATACTCGATCAAGTAAAAGTGATATCCACTGTGAACTTTTAATGAAAGATTAATAGGAAAGAAAATAATAATAATATTTTTAATAAGAAGAGATACATGGTCAATGAAGGGTGATATTTGTTCAATTAAATTATTTATGATTAATTTGTAAAACAAATAAAATTTTATAAATAAAAAAAAGTTTAATTATGAATAATAAAATATTTAAAAAATATACTCCCTCCGTTCCAGACTTATATTCACATTTTCTATTTTCGGCTGTCCTATATTGATATTCACCATCCAAAAAAGAAAATTTCACATTAACTAACAACCTCAAAAGTTATCTTATTTTGAAAAATATCATTCCCACATAACACACATAACATACTTTATAATTTATTTATTATCCAAAAATACCACAATACCCTAAAAAGTCAATAAAGTTTGTTAAAAAGCAAATTTTCTTAAACTTTGTATCTATAGTGTCGGTGAACATAACTCCAGGACGGGGGAGTATAATATAATAGTACTTACTCTATCCCACCGAAAGGTCTCATTTTACTATATTGAGCGTCTCATTCAAAAGTCCTCATTTTTCACTTTTAGTAAAAAGGCCCACATATGGCCCACCACTTACTACTAATATAACTACCCACTATATATAAATTAATAATACTCTTTAATCTACGCACAAAAAGCAACTGGTGATGTTTGGGCTGGATGGAGGGAGTATATTAAATTTTTATTTAAAAACGAAAAAAAAAGTTAATTGCATAAGCGTATAAGCAGCAGCGTATATCAAAATGAATTAGCAAATCAGTGGGATCCGTCTCACATAAGAGGATTCATGAGACGATCTCACACAATACTTACCATTTTATTTTAGTAATAATACACTTTTTAAGAGTTTTAATAATAACAAAATAGATAGATATTGGGTGAGACCGTCCACGGATCTTATTATGTGATGCAGGTCATATCCTATTTATTATTGTACTAATTAGTGAACTAATTAATACTAATACTCCACGCAATTTAGCGGCCGATATCCACGCAAATTACATAGTGCTGTTTCCAATCAAATATTTTCACGTTTAATAAAAATTATTATTATCAGTATTATTATTAATTGTTGAATAATAAAAATATTATTAGTAATTTTTTTCAGATAGTTTAACTATTTTATTATCACTTTATTTTAATTGGTATCACTTTATATTAAAAATATTATCACTTTCTATTCATCCTACGAATAGTTAATAAAATAATTTAATTAAATAGATATAACTTTTTGTTTATCATGTATCACTTTTTATTATTCTAGTGAATTGTTCGTGAAATAACTCAATTAAACGGATATCACTTTTCTTTGATTAGGAATAAATTTTTATTAAAAATATTATCACGTTTTATTCAATCTATAAACTATTTGTAAAATTCATTTTGGTAATTAGTTATCACTTTTTATTAAAGATGTTATCACTTTTTATTAAAGATGTTATCACTTTTTGTTTAAAATATTACCACTTTATATTTGCATTATAAATTATTCGTAAAATAGTTCACAACACTAGTATCACTTTTCATTAATTGGGTAACACTTTTTCATTATTAAAGGTATTACATTTTATAAATTTATAATAATATTTAAATTAAAAAATAAATTAAATAAATAAAAATTTTAAATTAATACATTTTTAAATAACAAAAAAACATAAATTAAATAAATAAAAATATATACATGCAATGTTCAATTAATTTATTTTCATAATTAAATTTTCAAATTTTTATTTAATAATAACTAAACATAACCCTTTAAAATTATTTAAATCTTATTAAAAATTTTAATTAATTAATTTTTTAATTTGATAACAACTAAAAAGGGCCCTTAAAATTTTTTAAAATTGGGGTTAATAAGTGATCTGTCTCACTTAAAGGGATCCGTGAGACGACCTCATCAAGTATTTGCCTAATAAAAAATCTGAACAAAATAAATTATTTAATAAAATACTTCGTTGTGAGACATCATCATAATAATAAAAAGTAAAAGATATAAAAATATATTTATTTAATATTTATATAAATACATTATAATTAGATAAAATACCCAAGATTTTATTTTGGGTCAATAAATATTAGGTACAAAGCGTATTTTTTTAAATATTACTAATCCATACATTCGCTATAGAAAATTAATCACAGATACAAGATTATATATTCCATTACCCAAATTATTCATATTAACATTAATGTGCAAAATATATTTCAAGATAATTTTATAATTATTCCTAAAATTTCTCCTTAAATTTCTCGCCAGACACAGATCCTTTTTTTTTGCAAGCTTTGACATTAATTTGAATTTAATGCACATAAATGTGAATATTATATTAACTGAAATTTTTTTGCAGGCTTTGACATTAGTTTGAATTTAATGCACATGAATGCGAATATTATATTAACTGTTTCTGTTATATGCACATTGATTTAAATTTGAATGTTATACTAGTGTACACCAATGTACAAAGATTATGTATAAGTCACATAAATGTAAATATTATATTAATTGTTTCTATTATATGCACACTGGTGTACATTTGAATGTTATACTAGTGAACAGTAATGTACAATACATATAAGTTGAAGTGTGAGGCTCTTGTGCCCCAGGGGCACACCATGCACCTTTAGAATTTAGTATTATGGGTAAGGGTATATTATTTTGTTCTGAAGTGTATACAATTTAATTAATAAGGGTACATCATTTTGTTATAAAGGGTATACACTTTTCATTAATTTTTTTTATTTTTCTTAAGAAAATAAAGGGTTACAATTTAATACAAAATTCTAAAGACGCACAAAGTGTGGTCCATGCGCCCGGGTGTACACAAGTTTTTGCCTAAGTTGAATATGTGCTTATGATATAACAGACAAAATTTTACTAAATGAACAACAGTGTGCAATTTTATTGTTATTGTAAAAGACACAATAATTAAAATATAAAGAAAGTCCATGTGGGATTTAATTATGCGTGGAATATAAAAATTTATTCCAAATGAGATAATAAGGATATTTTTGGAAAAAAATGACATCATTTATTTAACAGTAATAATATTAAATCAATGTATCTATTAGTAATTAGGTTATTAACTTACGTATCTATCATTAATAAACCCTTTTATTTTATATTTATTTAAATTATATATTAAAATATAATTATTACATATATAAAAGAGGAATGGCCGGTGAGTTGGCCAGTTTCCTATCGGTGGCTAGTTACAAAAATTCACACGCATCAATCTTTGCTCTACTCTCTAATACATGTCCCATGATTCTCTTCTACGCCTTCATCTCACTCAGCCTCGTGTCGGTAAGCTCTTCCTCCGCCTTATGCACTCTTCATCTGGTTCTGTCCTTTCTCTTTTGCCTCTTCTCCTCGCTACTTCTACCTTAATTTTGCTCTCCTTCTCAAGTTTCTAATGGTACACACATTCATCTTTCTATACATTCTTTTAATTTCCAAAATTTTATATGAGGAAAAGAATCCTAATTAGGAATTTTTCCTTCCTCCAATTTCGCAGCGCTCACAGCTCCGGTATGTTCTCAATCGTTTATAGGAAAAGAATCCTAATTAGGGATTTTCCCTCCTTCCAATTTCGTGGCGCTCACAGCGCCTCACATTGACATAGGTATGTTCTCAATCGTTTATAAGCAGCACATTTACTCCTAATAACTGTACGCCTCAGGAATCAGGAAACACTAAAAATTTTCCCCTTCTGTTCAGTTACAGTCATCGCCAAATGTTCTTGCTGCATTGCTGCCATGCGTTAGTTTCATAGTTCGCATTAGAATTGGTGTCATTAACTTGATTTCTTACCGTATGCCAGACCAAACTAAGTCATTATCCTTGTTCATCTTTTGCTGGATTTGGTAGTTTTGTTGTCCTTTCTTCGTGTTGCCATTTACGTGGTTGATTATTTCATATTTTAACTGCATAAAAGTACTGTTTACCTTAAGCATACGGAGTTTTATTAGATTCTTGAAATATCATCCTATCCTTGAGAAAGATGATGTGTGTACTCCAAGAATATACCCATCTGCCTGTTTGCTGAACTTATATTGCGAGTTATAAGTCTGGTTGACAAAATCAAGGAGTAAATCCTATTCTAAAGCCAAAATCACCTAATTTTTATCATCCCAAATATATGCTGAATCACTATTGTTGTTCTTAAGTAACAAAATAGAACAGTGAACACGACTTCGAATCCTTATTTCTAATTTATTAAGTTCAAATACTCAATTTTGGTTGACAGAAAATCAGTGTACGCTGGATATTTTTATGTTAATGCGTGAAGATAATACGATTAGTCACTCCTTTTGGTATTCTGCACATGGAAAAACTATACAATATGTTATATCTTTTGATCTATACCAGTGCTGGTACTAATATAGTTTTTGAATGCCCCTCAGTGCATTGTTAACCATGTGTTTTCATATCTTCATATTTAGTTTTTCCTATTTTTTAAGTTAGTTAGAACTTGGCTTTGAGTTTCTGAATGCTCTTAAAAGGTTGTGCTCTTTCTGAAATCTAGACATAAATGGTATTCTCTTTGAGGCACTGAAAAAAGCGTAATACTTGCATACATCTAACCATACATTTCATTAACCATATATAAATTTTCCCCCCATTCAAACACTATTATGAATGCTGCATATGCTTTGTCCTTCATATTTTGGCAGTAGTTAGACAAATAAGTCAAAGTCTTATTGAGAAATTGATATTTTGGGAATTGGATTTTGTTTGATATCCTTAATTTTCTGTTTCCATGTAATGGGGATTCAAAAGTTAGTGGGTATTTGTTAGTAATAATGTTCAAAAAATTATGATGCACTTATTAATCTAAGAATTAAGATAAGAAAATATACTCATCCTTAAAGAATTGAAGTGAAAATCGAACTACAGTTCAGCGACGAGTTCTGTTGCAGCATTCAAAGAAAGGTATATAAAAAATTAATAAAGATTTTATTGTTTACACTATAATTAAAAATGAAGACATCTCGGAAGATTAAATAATGGTGTTATTTATGAAGGTGAATGGTGAACTGTAGGTTATCCTCCAACATTTAACCAACTATGCTTCATTTTCTTTTATGTGTGTCCACTTGCGACTTATTATAATCTTCTTCTTAATCGATATAGTTTTTAAGTTGATTTTTGTACTCAATGTATCTTAGTTGGATACATGTTCTTTCTAACGCTTCATATTTTTCCATTATAGCTTCACGATGAGATGAATTTACCTTGTGGGGTTCTTCGTGTACTCTGGGGAAATTTGCAAGTCAAAATGAGTGACAGGTTATTTCTGTGAGTCATATGTTACTACTTAGCAGTCATAGTAAACAAGCATTCAACTATGACTCTTCTCAAATGGAGTTTAACATAAGAGCACATACATTCGAGCTTAATTAATCAGTGAATAGACTCTACATTTTAGGACCTTAGAAATTCTTTGAATAAACTTTGAAGTTTTTGGATACATTGCGCTTTGAGAGTCTCGAATAAACTTGTAGTACGTTTATAGAAAATCCCAAAACCTATTATATGAGCTTATTTTACATCATACATCTAGCATTACATACAATGTATTTATTATACATTCTATAAGAAGATTTTCTGACGAGAATATTTATTGTGTAACTTGGTTTACAATTATACAACTTACCAACAAATAGCAAAAATGAGCTATGCCGTTGATTTCTTCTGTGGATATTTATCCCATGTATCATTTGGGATTATGCTTAAGAGTAAAGGTCTTAGAATCATTCATTAAAAAATCTTTTGTTTTATTTTTCCTGGAATTTTAATTAATTTATTTATTTATAAATAATATCACTATTTTGCACTGCAATCTACAAACTTTGTGATGAAATTGGAAAGCTACTCTACCACTTACGAATTGTATTTTTTGGATTTAACTTGTTTATATGCTTAAATTTTCCTCTTACTGTTGTTTGCTCCAGCTTCACCAGTGCCACCCCATCCTCCTCAATGTTTGTAATTGCCTGCGCATTGTCACCGTCTTTTGTAACTCCGTAAGTTTCTTCTATTGATTGCATGGATTTTGAGCTATAGGCTTAATTTGGGTTTAAATTACTTTTGTTTTAGGGGAGAACTCAAAAGCTTATTAATAGTATTTTGAAAATAAAATATGTATGAAGGATTATAATATTTTGAGAAATTTGTTTATGATAGCTTGGTGGATTAGGTATTCTTTTGAGAATCAATTATTCAATTTGGATTTGACTTAGGTCAAAGAATTCTCTTTGCAAGCTATATACTCTGTCTATATGCTAAAATTATACATAATATTGTTTATGGGAAGATAATGTAATTATATAGTAATATATTCACATTCTAAATTTGTTATATGCAGAATTTTTTGCTCTACTTTTGAGTCCCTTACTATAACTTTTGTACATGATTCTTCTTGTTGCATTACACGATTATTATTTCATCCCGGACGTGGCTGATCATGTTGTATACGTCATGATTCAGCATCAAGTTTCGGTTGATGTAAATGCAACTGGATAAGATAGTTGGATTAATGTATCATATATAGCATGCATATAACCCTTTAACTCTATGGGAGGACTGCAAACAAAGTTGGTGATGTTGGTTTTCATGCTGTGGCACTAGATTTCTTGCATAAAGATACATGGCGATTTGATTAGAAACCTTTGTCTAAATGAATTCAGGATCACAGTCCTATAAGTTCTCTTATTGTCCCTCGAATCGGTCTTGAAAAATGTGGCGAACGCGAATAAAAACAAGGATTGTGTGAGGAACAAGAGACATTACCAAGAAAGATTGATGATGTGTAATAAAATGGGTACGCATACTCTTTTTTTGTGCATATTACCATTAACAGATTCATTTTGTGATGCACATAATATGTTCAGTCACTCACTGCTGGACAAGAGACTTGTGTTGTTTGTGGCTACAAGATATATATTTACAATTTGGCTTTACGTTTTGCAAGTAGTTCAACATCTAATCTGCAGTGAGGCCATAAAGCAAGTGTACGTGGTGAGCTTTCTCAATCCCATAAAGCAGACAGAAAAAAATTGAAAGACAACAAGAACAGAAATATGAACATTCTAATGACTAAAAAGAGAAAACATGAGAAATATTAACACACTAATTAGTAAAAGAAAAGGAAGCGAGAACTTTTTGAGTAAATAAAATTCGCAAGGATGACTTTACTTGATTAGTTTTCTTTTCCATATCTCAACACGTTTTTTGCATATATACATGCAGATGCATTTATGTTGTAACATTTCTCAGACTCCAACAATGGTGTGTACTTGATTTCATGCACTTTCATAGGTTAAGAGCGAAGTTGGTCGATATTTTGATTATGGAAAAATGTTTACATTTTATATTAAATGTTTGGTATCTTTGAATTTTTACAATTCTTGCCTTAATGAATGAGATCGCTTAGTGACAAAGTCTATGGTGAGACAGTAATTATGTAACACGGATCAACCCATTGTAAAAGTATGTTTGTTATAAGTATGTCAATTTGTAGTTAAAGTATTTCTTTTTAAAGTATGATAAATGATTAGTTAAAGTATGTTTTTAAGTGTCATAGTATGATTCACTACAAATATACTTCAATTATTAATAAACATATTTTGCCTATATAACAGCTATACTTTTACAATGAGTTAATCAGTCTCACAATCCGTCTCATATATACCCATCCCTCGCATAGTTCTAATAACTGTTACTTTTGTTGATCGAATTCAAATAATTTAGCCCATCCGTGCCTGGTTTTAAAAACCATGTTGATCATTCTCAGACTACTAACCTTCGAAATTTGAATGCCTGATTTTAAAAACCATGTTGATCATTGTCAGACTACTAACCTTCGAAATTTGAATTAAAAAAAATGTCATGAAGCATGCATAAATATTTTTTCCAACTACAACATTATTACAAACAATGGCAACAGCTTCAACAATTTGAAATTCTCATTGTACATTTTTTGTCTACCAATCCAAACTGTCAATATTTTAAATTATTATTTAGTCTGTAACCATTTTAAGTTACTACTTGGGCGTATCTCACATTTTTAACATTTAATATCAATGTATTAGGCACTCAAGAACTAGCAATCTCACATTTTTAACATTTAATATCAAGGTATTGGGCACTTTTCGAGCTAGCACCTCAGTATGAGGTGCAGTATACCTAGTATTTTATTGGATCACGAACATTGCAAAGCTTTGTACTAGTCACGTTAAAAAGAAGAGTGAAATTCTTTTAACACCATCATTGTGATTTTTGAGGGAAGGCTTTTGTTGTACTCCCTCTGTACCACAATACTTTTCACGTTTACTGTTCCACATTATTTAAGAAAAGTGGCATTTTTTACCAACTTTATTGACTTTGGAGGGTATTGTAGTATTTTTAGGTAATAAAAAAGTACTCTCTCCGTCCGGTTCTAAGGCATCCATTTGCTTTTTGCATGTGGATTAAGGAGTATTATTATTATATGTAAAGTGAGTAGTTGTATTAGATGGAAGTGGTGAGCCATATTGTGTATTTTTTTACTAAATCGGGGAAATAGATACCTTTGAAGCGGATGCCAAAAATAGTAAAATTGATACCTTAGAAGCGGATGGAGGGGTATAAAGTAATGATATGCGTGTGAAGAAGGAGTGACAAATTTGAAATTAAAAAAACTTTTGAGATGGTTAGATAAAGTGATATTTCCTTTTTTGGGTGTGAAAAGTTTTGTGGAACAAACAAATGAGTAAAGTATGAAAAGTATTATGGGATGGAGAGAGTATTATTTAATGAAAATAGGGAGCTTAATTGATACTCCCCCCGTCCCACAGGAATTGTGACATTTTCCTTTTTGGGTTGTCCATAAAGTTGTCACATTTCCTTTTAAAGCATACGAGACCAACACAAAAAATATTAACATATTAACGTGAGTCCACACACACTACTAATACACCTATCCACTATATATTAAATAAACAAACAAAACAAAGGGCTAATTTGACTTATATGAGATAAGCAAGAGGGTCCACCCGATCCTTTGCCCGTAAATAATCCATGTCAAAGTAGCATTGGGAATTTTCGATTTCCGACTTAACGGCTTACCGCCAATTTTGTGTCTTTTGACGGCTGTTCAGTTCAAATTTTGATTAAACCCTAATCCCTTCGCATTCCCAAACGCCTCTCTCTCTCCCTCCCCTAAATGTCTTCAACTGTGGAATTCTCCGATTCCGATTCCGACGATGGGTTCAGCGAAGATATGGAAGCGCTTAAAAGGGCTTGTCAACTGACCAAAATATCTCCCACGGACCATCAGCTTCAGCCCTCTTTTACAACTCCTGCCGCCACCACCAGTGGCGGTGGCGGTGTTTCGTCCGAGGCGGAATCTGATGGAGAGGGTGAGGATGACCTTCAATTGGTTCAACGGATTCATAAACGCTTCTCAGCTCCGATGAATATGGACGATGAACCTCAGAAGATGAAGCCTTTGCGCACGCTGCCGCCCGATTCGTCTGACAACGATGATTTTGATGATGATTATGAGACCCTCCGGGCTATTCAGCGGTGTTTTTCTGCCTATAATGACGATATACTACGTCCTCTATTTAGAATCATGGAGGTTAATAATTTATTTCTGTTGATCCGTGTTTGATAGAATGAAAAGGTGAATTGGATTTAGTATTTTAGGTTAGACTCTATGGCTCCAGGTATCATTGCTAAACGTCTTAGCTTAATTTGATATTGACATGGAGGCTTAAATTTATTATTTGAATAGGACATTATACAGTCTCTCATAATTTAAGGCTTATTAAATGGCTGTTTTGACTGATCTTACATGGTATGTCTCTTGGTTTAAGGGAGGGAAAAATCTTTTCTTATGGACTCCTTCAAGGGATGTACATCAATCTTATAACATCTTTCATTTTGCGTAACTGTACAGGCGGCTCGAATGACACTGGAGAGAATGCTATGTATAGACCTGTGCAGGTGGGTGCTACTATCATAGACTCGGAAAAGGAAAATTCCAATAATTTTGTTGAGAGAACTAATGCTCCAGAAGGGTTTCTCAAATGTGTAGATAATAATGAACCTGAGACAGTATCAGTATCAGAAGCATGTGGTGATGCTGCTAGAAGACATTCTTTTGATTTACTGAAAGGGAATGGACCCAGTGGTGATAGTTTTGCTATATTGCCACTCAAAAGCTCTCACTTCCCTGAGTCAGCTTTTACATTTGTTGATGCAATCAAGAAGAACAGATCTTGCCAGAAAATTCTAAGAAGTAAGATGATGCAAGTTTAAGCCAGGGTTGAAGAACTCAATAAGCTGATTGGACGTGTCAAAATCCTGAAAGACTTTCAGGGTGCTTGCAAGAGGAGGACTGGGCGAGCTTTGTCACAGAAAAATGATGCTCGTGTTCAGTTTATTTCAGTGCCAAAGCTAAGAACAGTTACGAAGGTATTTTTCATCTACCCAATGTGTGCACGCTGTGCATTATATGCAGATATTTTAATACTGTATAATTATATATAAATATTTACAACAATAGTTTTCAAGCCATGATATGCATGACTCCTTACGAAGCACTCTATGGAAGGAAGTATAGATCTCCCCTCCATTGGGATGAAATTGGTGAGAAGAAAGTTCTAGGACCAGAGATAGTAGAAAAGATAATAGAAGCGATTGAAAAGAACAGAAGAAGAATTTTGACAGCGCAAAATCAACAGAAGTCCTACACTGATAAGAGACGTAAGGATTACAGTTCCAGGAAGGAGATAAATTTTTCTCAAAGTCTCACCAATGAGAGGAATTTCTAGCTTAGGAAGGAAAGGAAAACTCAAGCCAAGATGCATTGGGCCTTACGAAATTTTGGAGCGAATCGGCGAGTTATTTATTTAAGGAAGAGAGTAAAACTTTTTTTTTCTCCGTTACTAACTTGTCATTCATTTCAAGGATTTGGTGCAATTAATTAATTAATTTAATTATTGTAAATTGGGCTAATTATTTAAATCATTGTGTAGAGGGTTAGGCTTGGGCCTTGGGGCTTGGACTCACATGAATGAAATGTTTATTAAAAGTCTTTTTTGGGTGGGCTAATATCATGTTTGGACTGAGCTTTAAATGAAAATAAAATATACATACCTAACAAATAATGGGCTCTAGGTGGGCAGCCCAGTGCTGCCCCTTAATAGATACGCCCCTGCTAACAAAGGTCTAGGATTTGAAGCTCTAGGATTTGAAGCTTACCGTGAGGGGACATGTTAGAGTGGTTTGATTAAGTATTAGTACATTATAAACTATTTATCTCTCTACAAGTTTAAACTTTTAGATGAGATGATTATTTAACAAAACCTCTTGTCGTGAGTTTGGAGGATCTCCTTCGCAGCTACTGCCGTCGACGCCGCCACCACGGTCAGCCTGCCTAGGCGTAGAGACATGATCGGGCTGTAGGTTTTGGCTAGCTTGGTGAGGGCCAAGTGGGGCTCCTTTTTTAATTCAGACATGTTCCGAAGAACATGCCATGCGCCGGGCGGGAGCTTCGGCCCGAACAGTGAGGTGCGGATGAGAAGACAGAGAAGAGGGAGGAGAAGCAGTAGAAGCAACAACATGATGGTCACACCACAATCTTCGAGTATATTTTTATTATAATATAATGAATTCTTGTCATTTTATAAAATTCTTGTGAGAAGACTTATTCTGAATGAAAAATATCTAATATAATTATTTGAAGTGTTAGATGCTTTATTCATATAGACTCGTGAATATAGCCTGTGTTTGCACCCTCAATAATATCATACTCCACTAAATATGTCGGCAAGCAATATTATAATTACCGGCCCACAGACCAAATAATTAATTAAAAATAGGGTAACGTTCAAGTGGATTCTAATTTTGATCATCCGAAAAAAGTGAAAAAAGAAAAAAGAAAAAAAAAATGAAAATCACTTTTGATCATGTAATAGTCCCCCTTCCCTTAAAAAAAATAAAAAAAAAATTTTACTTTTCTTAATTATTTTTAAAGTGATGAACCATTATATTTTTAAATAAAAAATACTCCCTTCGTCCCACAGCAAGGGTTTCTATTTTTTATTTTGGTCGTCCCACCCAAAGGATCCTCTTTTCTTTTTTACACACATGAAACCCACTCATCCCCTCTAATACAATTAAAACATGGCGCTCATACTCCCACTAATATAACTACCCACTATACATTAAATAATAATACTCCTTAATCCACGAGCCAAAAAGCAAAAACTACCATTTCCGTGGAACGGGGGAGTATTAGTAATTCATAATCCTATTAGCTCTTCATTATTACTGTAGTTATGAAATTTAAGAAAAGTTTATATATACTATATATTATCAATTTTATTAATTTTTAAAAGTATTGTGGTATTTTTAAGTAATACTCCCTCCGGCCGCCCGAAAGAGGGTATTTTATTTTTGTACAAGTGGATTAAGGAGTACTATTATTATTTAATTTGTATGGGATAGTTGTATTAGTGGTAGGGTGGACTTCATATTTTAATTGTATTAGTGGGTGTATGTGAGACCCTTAAGTGTAAAAAAGAAAATTACTCTCTTTAGAGTGGACGATCAAAAAGGAAAAAAATCCTCTTTTCAGGGAACAGGTGAGTAATAAATAAATGATAAAGTAAGTTAAATAAATTAGGTAAGAGTAACATTTTTGAAAATATGATGTAATAAGAGTTTATTTGTTAAGAAACTTTTTCCCAACTCACGGAGTTTGTTGATTTAATTATATGTAAATCTCACCCATTGCTAAATATTACATTTTTCAATAGTTATTATAGGATGAATGATTAAAGTGGATTAATTTTTCATATAAATAATTATAATAATTGATATCGGAATTCAAATTATGTTCATAGCTAGATTAGATGATGAAACGACCCAATTTATCATAAAAAAATAAATAACCTTTTAAGAGAAATTTTTAGATCAATAAGATTTAATCAAAAGAGACTGACAAATTTTAATAATGAAATATAACATTGTTTGCAGCGGAATTAAATTAAAATAACAACAATTAAAAATAAACTATATTTCCTATTGTAGTTAAAATGAGGACTTTAATTAACCAAGTGGGCTAGCCCACTTGGCCACCGGGCTTCTCACACAAGTGAGTGACCCGGGTTCGACTCCCATTGGGAACAAATAGGAGGGGAGTTATAAGGAAGGCTTGGGAGAATAAGGGTGTATGGAGACTTGGTGAACTAACTACTAACTATACTAACAACTAACTTTGTCCGATCAAAATAAAAAAATGAGGACTTTAATTGAGAAATAAAATAATCATGCAATAGAATATAAAACACTTTATTTCAAGTAAAAATAAAGAATGAAAAGATTTTCATTAAATCAAATTACTTCCCATGAAATACAAATAATATAAAGCTATGACTATTGAATAATCGTAGAGCAGTTCATCACAAATAAATCCCAATTAATGAATGTAAACCCAAATAAATACCAATTAATTACTTTATCACCCATCGCATCTCAACATTTGTCTACAATATATAATTCACATATAAACATCAATAAATCACAACCAACACGTAAATCTTATCTGTGAATGATCGATCATGAAGTAGGGCGGGCGTTACCCGAGGATTACTTAAAATCCCGACACCTGAAAGTGCCCTGACTTAAATAAATGTATTAGCACGGCGGGCCTTCCAAGGACCTTTTACAATCCAAGTATTCCCGAGGACCTTTTTATCAGTTCTAGACCCATATCACAGTCCCTGGCTACATGTCTATGAATAGTATTACGAATACTCTATGTCCGTGGACAATATTACGAGTAATACTCTATGACTGTGATGCAAGCAGTAACTTATCAACATAACACATAAGCACATATGATAGACAAAGTTTAGATTTCCCCACCTGAAAAGAATGTCGATGATGAATGGATGCACTTGAATGTAGATGATAAATCCGTGTCTTGTACTAACTTTCATCTATCATCAAACTATATTTATCTCAGATTAATATGCAAACTTAAAATAAAAATAAGATAATGAGTTTAAATCTTTAGAATATAGTGGAAATGATACTTCTATATTTGAAATAAGAGAGAGTAATGGAATTTACTATGAAAGGTTTTATTAAATACGAATGTATAGATAATTTATAACTGATAAAATAACAATAGGATCAGTTCGAAAATTAATATACATGTAATCCTTTGTGATTGGAATAACATATCCAAATTTAATAATATAATAAGGTGTACAAGTATATGTGTTGGATTTTCAAAGTGATTATAGTAAAAGCTGGAATTTCTCATATGCAATGATAATAATTTAATATATTTAAATATAAATGATGAAATTATTTGAAAATCATATGAAAAACAATAAATGTAAATATATATATCTTATTCAAAAATTATGATTTTTAGGGATCAGTAAATATGATTTTCATACTTAAAAGATTTAGATAAAATATTCTTGAAACAATTTAAATAGTAATGAAATATTTATAATAAATATTATATAACAGCCATGAACGTGAAAATTATACAGTAGACTTAAAATCTTAAAATATATGATATATATATATATATATATATATATATATATATATATATATATATATATATATATATATATATATATATATATATATATATATATATATAAGAATCAGAATATTGGAGTATATTAAATATTAATTTATATTTTTAAGTAAGAAAATAGAAGTTGATGCGAATCATATATTAGTGTAATATAAAACTAATATAAAATCATACATCTTCTCAAAATTATTAAAAATATTATTGATAATTTAAAACTACGTAGGATATGACATATAATAAAATCATAATACGTTTAGATCATTAAAAGGGTTTTGAGATAGTAAAATTGAAAACATAATACATAACAGTTCATGTACAGAAATCAGTATACATTTAATTTAAAATAATTTACTCATTTATTCAATAGGAGATTTTTACTGTCATCATAAACATTGTAATATAAAACATATAAAAATTAATTTCAAATCAGTAGTAATTTCATGATCTAAACTGAATGTACTAATATTGTAGAATTTGTATTAAATAATACAGTACTCCAAATGATATGAAATTATCATAGATTACCAAAAACACCACAAAGTATAACATATACGAATATAAGGATTTTTAGAGCTCTTTAAATATGCTTTATAATTTCTAAATAGAAAACATAACATATTTGACAGCATGATCAGAAACATTTAAAAATCAATATACAATAATGTAATTGTCCTTTCGGCATGAAATTTTTACAGACCATCAAAAACTTCATTATTTATAACATATCCAAAATTCGGAGTATTTGAAAAGGTATAATTATATAAATCAAATATTCTAATCACGTATCCATAAAATTTCAGATTCTGCAGGCATATGTATAAAATTCGTATAAAATAAAATAAAATCCAAAAATCATGAAATTTTAAATATAAGTCTAAAAATAATTATTGAACTACATATTAAAATTTCGTAGCCATTGGAAGTCAATAGATACAACTTTGAAATTTTTTTAGAAATGGATTACCTTGAATGTGTAGATATGGATGAAATCTGAAAACCTCATTTCCACGAATGATTGATGATTAAAATAATTTGGATTTTATGTTTTTGTTTTGAAATAGAGAGAAAGTGAAAAAAAGTTTAATTCTGCTCTTTCTTTCGTAACCCTAACTGTTACGGTGTTGGAGAGAAATGAATTTTTAAAAAGAATAGACCGATCCTTTCTTTTATTTTAAATGTAAACATAAATAAATTGGGCTTGAAATTTTTGGACTTGGGCTTGGGCTCTTTTTTTTTTTTAATTTATTATCATGAAGTGAAAAAGATTAAAGTTAAACCCTTTTAAAATAACTAAAAGCTTAATTGGCTTTAAATAAAAATATTTATCATGATTTAAAAATACATGAAAATATCGGGATATTACAGATGATTAGCATCTTTACATTTTTTGTGATACTTTTTTTAAAAAATACTTGAATTGAGAAAATGCCTAAAATAAATAATGTTTTTTTAAGCGTCTCTCTTTCTTATAAGAATTTGAAGTAGAAAGGTATTAATAGCTGACTATTCAATGACCGCCACTACAATTTTTTTTTAATAATATTATTTTGAATATCATTGTTCTTGTTCACAATATGTAGATGCTCAGAATATAATTTTAACTTCTGCAGTTCAATGAGAAGAAGATTCCTGCTTTGTATAAAGGGCCTCCAGAGAATCCGTGTGTTGCTAATTGTAAGGAGGCAATGGCAACATTTGCGCCCCCCATTAGTAGGGAGAACTGGTCGAAGGAAGAGAAAGAAAATCTTGTAAAAGGTGTTAAGCAGCAGTTTCAAGAAATGTTGCTTCTGCGGTCTGTTGATCTACTCAGGTATGATTGATTATCTCTTCTATTGTTTTAATCTCATCGAAAATGTTTCTATGCTTGTTCATCAATTGTTATTGCATGCTTTGATGCATTACCTGCCTTATTCACAAATGCGGCATATGCATTAGTTGATTTATTGATATATTTTTTCCTAACGAGATTTTTAAAAGGTCATGTAAAACATTGTTCATGTGGACTCTAAAGCATAGTTGTCATAGGCGAGAGGCGCACAAAGGCTCAAGGGCCTTGTTGGAACTTGAGGCGCACGCCTCTTGTACATCCTTTCCTAGAACATATGTACATTAATATATCCTACTAAATAATAATTCCCTAATCACATAATATCACATACTAATACATAATAAGTCATAAATAACATATACATAATATCATAATCTGCTTCAAACTTCGAAGTTCGAATAGACAATTAACTAATAACTAAAGGCCTTCTAGTTTTATAAAGTTATCAAGTGTCAAATTATTAGCAACAAGCAAACTAATTATAATCATAACGGTCGTTGTCAATTACATCATCCTCTTCCTCTCATCGTCATCAAATTGAGCATCTTTTTCATTATGTTGTTTGTGGAAACCCTAAGTTAATTTCCTTACATACAAAAGTCAATTTCCCCGTACCTAAAAAGCGCATGAGAAACGTGTTTTAAGAGTAGAATTCATTTGACATTTGACAGCTTCATAATGTGTTCTTCCGTAAGGTTGTTTACCCAACCCTAATTACACCACTGGTTAATTTATGACTTCCCAGTGGTGTCTGGAGGGTGAGAAACGGGTGAGGATGAATGGGGCTAATCATGAGGGTGTGATAAAGGAGCACTGTTTTGTACGGATGTAAGCCTGGTGCTCCTAAATTGGTAAGGGACATTTCAACTTGATGCCAATGCTGAAATTATTTTGATGTGCATAAATATGAATGGCGAAGTGAGGATATTTTTATATAATTATGATAAATTGGTAAGGGACATTTCAACTTGATGCCAATGCTGAAATTATTTTGATGTGCATAAATATGAATGGCGAAGTGAGGATATTTTTATATAATTATGATAAATGAAAAAAATACTTTTTGTGAGCCTATAGAACAGAAAATAGAGCCGTGCCTTTTGTATGTGTGGATAAAATATTCTGTATGGTATGATCTCTTTTATACTTGAAAAATTAAGCAACTGTGCTGGCTACAAGTGCATGACCACGAAGTCTGCAGATAATAATAACATAGCACATAAGTTCAGATTCCAACACTCAGTTACCATTTCACATAATATAATGTGGCATTTTATTTTCTAGCATTTAAAGCATGAAGAATCTTCAAGATTATAAAATTAAAATTAAAATTAGTAATTCTTAATTAATTATTTTAGGCACATCATCATTTTTCTAATTGGATGATCTGATTGTCTGATATAGTTGTGTTCTGTTAACTTACTGTAATTGTATTGAGCTTGCAATCTCGGCAATGTACATTTGATCTTTTCTTAAATTTTTAACCACCATGTACTTCATGCATTTGAATATTGGAATTTACTCTAGGGTACAATGCATGGATAAATGTCGGAAGAGAGGACTCATAGCATCCACTGGAAAAATTGTCTGCTATTTTTCTGATTCATATAATAGAAAAGGTTAACAGAATTCTGAAAATTTAGTAGCATTTATCATGATTAATTGTGAAGTGCAATCTAATTGAATTGTCTGAATAATTCAATTATTGTGATGAAATGAAAAGAAAGTGATAAAAAGATTAACATGCGCAAGATATCCTTCATTGAATTGAATGAGAAGAAAAACATCTCTGCAGCCCTGACAATGGATCATCTCTGCTGGGATGCTTAAAAAGCACTCTCTCTGAGCTCTAGATTTTTCATTAGAAATTTAGTTTATATATCTGTGCGACCTTAAAGTCAGTGTTGATTTTTGTTATTCTTTTAGTCTTGTTTATCGTATACTTACTGTATTCGGTATCTTGGTGTATTGGGTTTGGGGAATTTTGGTGAATAAAGATTCATTGCTTTATCCTGGCGGTTCAGGATTTATAAAGCCTATTATGGGGAAAATTGACATCATAGCATTAATTTCAGTCAGCTATAATATGGATGAGAGAGCAACACTGAGACAACTTTAACCTAAACTGGGACGAAAGCAGGTTTCAAATATTTTAATACTGTTTTAGCATATGTGTTTAGTTTGATAAACTCCCAATTTTAAGTGATGTCCATTTTGCTTTCTCCAGGGCCCTGATTTTCTTTTTCTGTTTATTCACTCATTTATTTTCTTTATCTTTTAATATTATTTAGTATAGTTGCAGTTCATCCAGTTGTTATATTGAAACGCTCTAAATCAGTGAGGAAGATGGATCTTACAACTCTGGTAATGTTGACAGTATCATTGAATCAATAAATAATATCGATATAACACCTGAGAAATTGATATTATTCTTGCCTAAGGTCAATTGGGAGCAGTTAGCTGGTATGCATGTTCCTGGGCATTCCGGTGCAGAATGTCAAACAAGGTATGTTGGGAAAATTTTTCTGAAGGATGATCCTGCTGCAAACCTAGACAATTGGTTTAAGCTAATCATAAAATTGTTTTTTAATCAGTCAGGTTGGATTTAAGAAATTTTTGAAATATATTTGTGTGCACAGATACCATTTTTTGGAAATAGAAAAAAATCATTTAACATTTCTAAGTTTCAATTAGTTTTATGTTTATTACCTGCTTTCATGTATAGTAACACTAGTGGGGACTTTTATAGTTTTGTTTATAAACTTATTTTTATAGGAAATCATGAATGTATCAATTCGAGAAGCTGGAAGTTCAATGATTGTTTGTTAATTGTTGATAATGCAGTTGTGTCCTAATTTTGTCTAGAGCTGTGGACTTTTTGATCATTAAAGCTTTTACAAAGAGCATTGTTTGCTATATATCTTTGATGCATTCATTACATGCACTTTCTTGCAGGTTTCTAAACCATGAAGACCCTCTAATCAATCACAATCCATGGACGACTATGGAGGACAAGAATCTTTTGCACATCTTGCAGCAGAAGGGATTAAATGACTGGATCAATACAGCTGCATTACTGGGAACTAATAGGACCCCCTTTCGGTGCTTAGCACGCTATCAGAGAAGCCTTAATGCTTCAATACTCAAAAGAGAGTGGTCCAAGGAGGATGATAACCAACTTCGGGTTGCAGTGGAGGCTTGTGGGGTGAGTAATTGGCAAATCGTTGCTTCTAAGTTGGAAGGAAGAACAGGTACCCAATGCTCTAACAGGTCAGTTAACATTACTCAACAGTTTATAGTAATTAAATCCTCACTGAACTGAGCTCAACAGCGTTACTGCTTCCTTTTTGGAGTTATTTTCCTTTTCTGATTACTATGTTGTCTTTTTTATTGATCATCATACCTGTTGACATTACCAATTATGTTTATAACCACACCATCACATGGCATTGACAGGAATAATACATGTAACCTCCATGGCATCTAGTTTTTATTGTCAAATAATGATATAAATTTTAATAGAAAATCATAAGTTCTTATAAATTCTCATGTTCACCACAGTAGATTGCAATAAGTCTACCAAGCTTGGTTCTCAGTGTCAGGGCAGCCCATCCTCCCGAAATACCATCTCTATATGCTTGTAAATTGTATCCCAGACTGGGTTTTAGTGGTTCCCTAGCCGTTTGTACCACTAAGGGTGTACACTTACTAATTATTGACAGAGAATAGGGCACTGGAAAATATTTCTTTCTCTAGAGAGCAAAATGGGCAAGACAGAATCATGTGCAGTGAATAAAATTGAGAAACACCTCTTTTAATTCCTAGTCATAAAATATGAATGCTACACCTGGCTTGTTGGTTGGAGCTAAATATATGTGTTTTCTTAAAATATGAATGCTACACCTGGCTTATTTTCTAATTATATTGTATGATAACTTACAACTGAACGTGTATATATATGCTTTGTTTATTATTTGTTTTGCAATGGATGCCAGTCACTATTTTATTGATTCAAATGCTTTCTGAGATTTTGAACTTTATGATGTGGATGCAGATGGTTAAAGACGCTTCACCCAGCCAGGAAAAGAGTTGGAAAATGGACTGCAGATGAAGACAAACGCTTGAAAGTTGCTGTGACACTTTTTGGGCCAAAAAAATGGAAAAAGATAGCTGAATATGTGCCTGGTCGTACAGCTGTGCAATGCAGAGAGAGGTATCATTCTTTAAGTATATAAAATCTAAAAATTCATCTCTACTATACATGTAAATTGTGCAAATAGTTATGGTCATTGTGTGGTGCAGGTGGGCGAATTGCTTAGATCCTTCCTTGAACATGTCTGAATGGACTGAAGAAGAGGATCTAATATTGGGAGAGGCCATCGCTGAGCATGGTTATTGCTGGTCCAAGGTTACTGCATGTATTCCTCGCCGTACTGATAATCAGTGTTTGAGGTATGACAATCTTATGTCCAGCGTTCAATAAGAAATTATTTTCTCCTCTACTTTCCTTCAGCTTTGTGCATGTGGAAAGGCGTATGATTTTTTCTCCTTTGACTCGCTACTTGACATCCTAATTTATCAGGAGATGGAAGGTGCTGTTTCCTACTGAGGTGAATCAGTTGCTATCTGCTAGAAAGATACAAAGCGTTGCAATGATATCAAACTTTGTTGATCGGGAGTCAGAAAGACCTGCCGTAGGACCTGGTGACTTTCGATTGCCAGAAACATATCGTATATGTTGCCCTGAAAGTGTTGATCCACCTAAGAGAAAAAGGACTTCATCTAGGTAAAATAGTTGTGTGATCTGACCCTTCAGATTTATATTTGACCTCATTTTGATACTGAATTTTTCTTTGAAATATCAGGCGAAGGAAGGTGCGTAAATGTAGTGAAGATTCTCATTCAAGGTAAAGAATTATACGTCATCTGTTTATGTCATCGTATGAGATTTTCTTAGAAGTAACAAATGGCAGCGAGCTTCAAACGTTCAATGGGGTCTTGCTATATCTTACTGCAAAAGACATCTCTTCCAATTTGCTGACTGTTTCTTCCATTGCCAGCTTGAACGCAGAATTTTTGGATGCCACCGATACCTCTGGTTTATTTATATCAACTGGGGAAGAATTTCAATATTCTGAACCAACAGCGTATTCAACTTGGGAGGAGGCACCTGGGGAACATGATGCTACCAAAAGTAGAAAGGCCTGTAAGCTTCAGCCAAGGAGGAGACGAGCGCAAGTGCTCGAGCCTCCCCCAAGCTTGATACGCTGCCTCCAGGGAAGAGAAAAACAGAGAGGAAACAAACTGCTACTCGAATCAATGCAAAGAAAAGGAAGAGGAAAACTCAATTGACTCGTTCTTGTAATGATTGCTCATCTCTTGATGTTGGTGTGGGCGTAGAGGCTGAAGATAATGACTCTTGCACAATTTTACATGGATTAAAACGCAGATGACATGATGCAACATCAACATCGTCAAACCCTATCATATTATTTTCCAAGTGAATAATGCGGCTGGTATGTTTGAAGATTCTTTTGTGGGTCGAATGGCGGTGGTAGGTCGAGCTACATGCTTACTGTAATTACGTTCAGACTCTAAATTTTGATAGTTATTAGGTTTTCATTCTAACAGTTCTGTTCAAGTGTGAGGTAGAAATTGACTCAAGTATTATTGATTAGTTCGTTAATATATTCACAAATCTTCATTCCGTTGATCCACATTGAGGCTAAATGAATTGAAACTTGTATGATGGAATTGATGTTTTATTGAAGGTGTGTTTGAATGGAAGGATTTAAATTCTTCCCTAAAATTTTTCATTCATGTTTGGATGTCACTTGAAATCAATGGATTTATAAAATTAAAGTTTAAAAAAAAATTGGGGGTGGGTGGTGGTGGTGGGTAGAGGTAGGATTGGGTGGTAATATTTTTATTATTTAAATATTAAAATCTCAAATTTTATTAAAAAAAAATTGGGGGGTGGGGTGGGTAGAGATAGGTTGGGTGGTAGAGTTCTCTCAAAAAAAATATTTTTAATAAAATTTTAGATTTTAATATAATAAAATTTTATTATTTTTATTTATCAAATATAAAATTATATTTTAAAAATAATTTTTGAAATATGAATTTGAAATTCTTTCAAAAATTCATAATTTATTCAAATAGTGGAATTCAAATGAATTGATTTAAAATCCAAAAAATTTAAAATCACACTCATTTTCAAATCCATTAAATTTGAAACAACTCAATCCATACATAACCTCGGTGTGTTTGGATGTAAGGATTTGAAGAGGAATTTATAAATTCCTCCCTCAAATCCCTCATTCATGTTTGGATACCACTTCAAATCAATTGATTTATAAATCCAAGAATTTAAAGCAATAGATTGTAAATCATGGATTTGATTTTGAATTTTTTTAGTTGTTTTTAAATATATTTCAAATTCTTACTCAAACCGTATCATTTGAAATCCTTCCGTTGTATAATTGAAATATTAATATATAAATAAAGTATATAAAATTAATAAATTTATTAATATATTTAAATTTTAAACTCCACCACCCCACCCCCAACCATCCCCCACCCGCCAATAATTTTTTTTTTATAAAACTTTAGATTTAAATATTTGAATAATAAAAATATTACTACCCAGCCCTACTCTCCTATCCACCCACTCACCCCCTGCCCAACCCCTTTCCTTTCCTACACCCCCTCCCCCTAATTTTTTTTTAAATTTAGATTTTAATATTTAAATAATAAAAATATTATCATTCAGTCTATCCCCATCGGGTAGGGATAGTGATAAGGGGTGGGTGGGTGAATAGGGGTAGGGTTGGATGGTAATATTTTTATTATTTAAATATTAAAATTTAATATTTTTTTTTTAAAAAAAAATTTAACGGGTGGCGGGTGGGTGGATGGATAGAGGGTAGGGTTTGGGTGTTAATATTTTTATTATTTAAATATTAAATTATAAAGTTAAAAAAATTGGGAGGGAAGGGTGGGCGTGGGTGGGGTAGGACTGAGTGTTAATACTTTTATTATTTAAATATTATAATCTAAAATTTTATATAAAAAAAAATTGGGGGGCGGGGTGGGTTGGATAGGGGTAGATTAGGTGGTAGAGTTCCCTCCCAAAAAAATATTTTTAATAAAATTTTAGATTTTAATATTTAATATAATAAAATTTTATTTTTTTATTTATCATATATAAAATTCTATTTTAAAAATAATTTTTGAATTATGAATTTGAAATCCTTTAAAAAGTTCATAATTTATCCAAATAGTGAAATTCAAATGAATTGATTTAAAATTCAAGGAATTTAAAATTCACTCATTTTCAAATTCATTGGATTTGAAATGAGTCAATCCAAACACAACCTCAATGTGAGTTATATTGAATTTCGTAAGACGAATTAGAAATTCTAATATTTTAATAATAAATTATACTACTATGTCCTATGTTCTTACATTTTCTTTATAATTTACAAAAAACAGTGTGAAAATTATATTGGAACGGAGGGAATATATGATATATTAATTGTTGATAAAGATTTGGATAAGATCATTTCACGATCCTACTTTGTGAGACGGGTTATCCATTTACTCAAATCAATAATTTTAAAGCGTCTTGTTTGGTTATGAATAAATTAAAAATTTGATAAATTTCATTAAGATAATTTTAAAGGGTATTGTTTTGTTATGAATAAATTAGAAATTTGATAAATTTCATTAGGAAAGAAAATTAATTAAACTTAATTAATTTAAAAGACCTTGTTTGATTGATATTAAATCTTAAAATTATAAAACTAATTAAGCCTTATATTTATACGTATTTTTTAATTTATTTCATTTTATTTATATTTTGCCTTACTTAAACATGTAATAATTTAAATTTTGTAACTAATTTAATTTATTTTTTAATTTAAATATTATTTATTTATAAAATGTGATAATATTTTTAAAAAGTAGTAATATTAATTTATTCTATCATAATTTATACTCCCTCCGTCCCACCCAAAGGGTAGTATTTGCTTTTTACACTTGAATTAAGAAGTATTATTATTTAATGTGTAGTGAGTAGTTGTATAAGTGGGAGTGTAGGTCTCATATTTTAATTGTATTAGTATGTGTGTGTGGGTCTCATGTGTGTAAAAAAAGAAATGAGACTCTTTAGATGAGACGCCCAAAATGGAAAAATAAATCTTTTGTGTGGGACGGTGGGAGTATATATCATTATGTATATAAATGAATTATATCATGAATTATTAATAATGAAAAAGGCTTGTGTGGAAATATCTCATGAAATGATTTTGTGAGAATGTTAAAAAGTGTTAATATAATGAAAAGTGATATCTAATTGATAAAAAGTAATAATAGTCTGAAAAATTATTTCATGAATAATCTATAATATAAATAAAAAGTAATAATATTTTAAAAAAGAAGTGATAATATCATTTAATAAAAAGTGATAATCATTTAGCTACCAAAGTGTAATTCACGAATAATTAATAGAACGAATAAAAAGTGATAATATTTTGAATAAAAAGTGATTCCTAATTATATAAAAAAAATGATATTGAATTATTTCACGAACAATTCACTAGAATAATAAAAAGTGATAGCATTTTTAATAAAATGTGACACATGATAAAGGAAATGTGATAACCAATTAATTAAATTATTTTATAAACAATTTGTACGATGAATAAAAAGTAATAATAAAACATTTAAATTATCTAATGAATAATAATAAATATATTAATAATAATAATAATAGGGTAGGTCTTGGGTGAGACCGTTTCACGGGTTTCCTTATATGAGATGGATATTATCATACCCATTAATATAAAATAAATTGAGGATTACTACTAGGTACAAAAAAAATCCTTAATTACTATGAGATACAAACACATAAAATATTACTACTAACTACAAAATATATAGTGATATTTCAATATTATCCCTACAATGTGATGCACATAAATGTTGTGTGCAATAAAAATTCGTGTGCAGTAACAAAAGTGTGTGCAGTAAAAAAAAGTGTGTGCAGCAAAAAAGTGTGGTGGTCCGGCGGAGCTCCGGTGGCAGTCCGGCAACTTTTCTGGCAGCCTGCCGGCGGTCCGACAGTGCTCCGGCGACTGGCCGACGGGCTCCGACTGCGACGGTTTCCGGTGGTCGGTGGCCGGTGGCAGTTTTTCGGCGACTGGCCGCCGGAGGTCCGGCTCGCAGTCCTTATATTTGGTATTTTACTTTAATATTTTGTATGTGATAGTAATTATTTTAAGGGATAGTTGCTGTAAGATACATTGAGAATCCCCTTATTGCTACAAGATACAATCACATCAAAATATAACTAATAACTACACAAATGTATAATGATATTTCAATATTATCCCTAATTAATTGATTGCTAAAAAAAAGGAATAAATGATCTCTCACCCACCATCTCCATAATTACACTCTTACGCCACATCACCTTAATTAATTAAATCATGGTGAATACATTATCTTTCTCATAAGTTATAGTTATGTTTTAATTAATTTTTAATATAATTATCAAATATGCAAATATACTTATATATTTTTGGATATCAAAATTTATATAATAATTTTTGCAATGTTTTATGTTTGTTTGCGGTAGAGGTGTTTACGTTATCAGATTATGTTATACTCAATAAAGGTGTTATGTGCAGCACAATGTTTGGGCATTTTTGGTTAATGTTTATGTGCAGTGTAAATATTTATGTGCAACACGAAAATATTTTAATATAATATTAGTATTAATATTTATGTGCAGTGTAAATGTTTGTGTGCGGCAAAAAAGTATTTCAATATAAACTTAATGCTTATGTGTAATGTAAATATTTGTGTGCAACACAAAAATATTTTAATAATATTAGCATTAATATTTATGTGCGACAAAAAAGTATTTCAATATAAACTTAATGTTTATGTACAATGTAAATATTTGTGTGCTTCAAAAAAGAAGTTCAATATAAATATTATGTGCAACAATAATATTTTATGTGCAGAATTTTTTATGTCAATTTTTTCAATTTAATAAAGATCTAATTTAATTTTGGTATAATATGGTAGATCAGTTTTTCAGTACGTCAACTCTTATTTTTATTATTCATTATCCCTTCCTTAATATAATAATTTTTTTAAAGGATAAAAATGGAATAATAAGATATCTTTTTGTATTAGATAGTAATGTATTATTAATTATGTATCTCATGGTAATAACAACTTAAAGTATGTATCTATCAATAATCAATTCTTATTTGAAATCAATGTATCTAATAGTAATTAGGGGTACAAAGTATACCTAGTAGTAATTTTTCCTAAAATAAAAATATAAAATATGAAAGAATTAAAGAAAAATAAGGGCCTTGTTTGGTTTGATTAATTAAAATTACTTAGATTTTAATGAAAATTGGTGTCTTAATGGGCCGGCCACTGTCATCTCATCTACGCACAAACATGTATTCTCATCTACGCACAAACAGGTATTTCAAATTAAGGAATATTTTTCAATTTTAATAAATATTAGTATTATATTATTATATTATTTTTATTATTAATTATTATAATATTATTAGTTTTCAATTTGAACTATTTTGTTATCACTTTATCTTGATCGGATATTATTTTATACTGAAAATGTTATTACTTTTTATTCATTTTATAAATTATTCATAAAATAATTGAATTAAACGGTTATCACTTTTTTGTTATTATTTATCACTTTTTATTCAAAATGTTATCACTTTTACTATTCCAGCGAATTGTTCGTAAAATAATAATAATTCAATTATACGGATATCACTTTTCTTTAATTAGAAATCACTTTTTATTAAATATATTATCATGTTTTATCCATTCTATAAATTATTTATAAAATACACTTTGATAATTAGTTATCATTTTTTATTAAAGACGTTATCACTTTTCATTTAAAATGTTATCACTTTTCATCTATATTATAAATTGTTCATGTAATAGTTCACAATACTGTTATCACTTTTCATCAATTGAGTATCACATTTTATAAATTTATACTAATATTTAAATAAAAAATAAATTAAATGAATAACAAATTTAAATTAATAAAAATTTTAATAATAAAAATATAATTTAAAAAATATCATTAGATATTTACAAATATCATTAATACTATTAATTTACAAGTGCTAGCCAAAAATAAATCTTGAATTTTTGTATGTGGCGGCGCCACGTTGCTCCTTTAAAAAATTTGTGTATGTGGCGTCGCCACATTCGTCCTAAAAAATATTTGTGTATGTGTCACTCATACATTAATCCTACAATTAATATTTTATTTTAAGTAATGTAATATTTTAAATATTGTTTTATATAATCTCTACTTTTAATATTCTTAATAATAATGCAATTAATATTTTATTTTAAGTTATTTAATATTTAAAGTATTTATAATCTTACAATGATTATTTTATTTTAAGTTATTTTTTATGAAGATTTAATTTAATTTAATCTAATAAGAATATCATTAATACTACTAGATATTACACATCCATTTATTGCACTGTAAGAATTAAAGTATATTATAATTATATATTTTAGGTTGTTTTTGAATTGAGTTATTTCAAATCCAATTGATTTGAAAATGAGTGGATTTTAAATTCCTTGAATTTTAAATCAATTCATTTGAATTTCACTATTTAAATAAATTATGGATTTTTGAAAGGATTTCAAATTCATAATTCAAAAAATATTTTTAAAATAGAATTTTATATATGATAAATAAAAATAATAAAATTTTATTATATTAAATATTAAAATCTATAATTTTATTAAAAATATTTTTTTGTGGAGGAAACTCTACCACCCAACCTACCCCTACCCACCCCCAAAAAGATTTTTTTAAAACAAAAGTATAAAAGACAAAATAAATTAGAATAGTTTATAAATAATATGAAAGTAGAATCTGTAAAAGAGAAGAGAAAGAAAAATTATTAGAGGAAAAAAAAACAAAAATAATAAGATCAAATATGAGAATGATTGAACCTAAAAATAATATAAAATAAAAGTACGTATAAAAGAAGATAAAATAAAATAAATTATAAAAATAGGGTTTATAGAATTATTATGAAAAATCGAAGAGAAAAAAATAAGATAACAAAAAAATAAAAAGTATAATGATACCTTTAGGAGAATGATTAAACCTGCAAATAAAACCAAACAAAAATATAAAAGAAAAAAATTAGAGTTGATTATAAATAATATGAAAGTAGAATCTGTAAAAGAGAAGAAAAAGAAAAAGCATTAGAGAGAGAGAAAAAAGGGGAGAAAGTAAGAATTTGATTAAGTTGAAAAGATTTATATATAATGATTTTAATGAATGAACGATCATGATTGAAACTAAATATTTATAGAAAAGATTCTAATAAAATAAAATTGATATTATATTAATTGAAATTAAGCAAATATTGATTAAAAATTAATCAAATTTATATTGTTAAATTAAATTAATAAAAAAGTAAAATTTAAATAATAAAAAAATCCATTATTAGTATAATTAAATTTTATGATTGATTGAAATCCAAGAAAAATCATATGTCCTATGCATATTAAGTTAAATTATAATATATGAATATTGATTGATATATTAATTTAAATTAAGTATATATTTATTAAAATTTAGTTAAATATGCCAAAAATATCTCTTATATTTACCAAAGTTATGTTGTTAAATAAAAAAGTAAAATTTAAATAACAAAATCCATTATTATTGTTCTTAGTCATATTTCTTGTAAAAATGTGTAAGAGTAAGAGACTCTATCGTCGAGGAAACGTGTGACCAAGTACAAAATTTATAATAATATCGTCCCAAGGAAAAGTTAACTCTAGGTTGTATTCGGATTTTTCATTGATTTATGCTTTGAAAGAATGATAGATTGAAGGTTTGATTGTTTAAGCTACTAATTATTGTTCTACTCAATGAACTAAGAATATGAACTAACAAAGTAATGATTCAAACAACACACAAATGATGAATGGAATGGAGGTAGAATTCACTTGAGAAGAGAGTAAGGCTAATCATAATCATGGTTAAGACTCTAGCCAGATATGCATAACTCTTGATGGTGAACTTCATTAATTTGTGAACTAAAAGCAATCACAATTTTACCCCTAATTCCTATGGCCAAGGCAACTAGGTTCTCGACCCTTTAACAAGTCTAAATCTCCTAAGATTGTCTTACTCTCAATTCCCTTAAGGTACTATGATCATAAGTTGGTTCTTTTTACTCAATTTCTTAAGTGTCCCCCTATGAATATTCTAAGCATAAGAAGGGAATGGCTTACCTCCCCTCACACTAACATGCATGCACATTTTAATATATGATTAAATTAAACATCCACTCATAACATTGGAATGACCATCCTAATACTATGAATAGAAAATCTAATCACACAAGTATTGAAATGAAACATGATTCATATATCATAAAAGGAAATCCACAATTTAACTACATTCACTTCTCAAGTTCTACACATCTTGCTTTCATCTCAACCATTCATATAATTAGCCCTACTATACTAGCCACTAAACATTGTGTTTAAATCAATACAAATCAAGCTTTGCTCCATTTGAGCCAAAATAAGAAGAAAATCAACAAATAAAAAGTAGATTGGCTTCCCTTTCATGGAGAAACCTCCCTTCTCTTCAATATGCTAACTCCTTCAATCCTTGATGCTTTCCTCTTCTCAAATAGTGGATGGATGGATTGGATGATAGATTGATTAATGGAGATCAAGTGGAAATTGATGGATCTAATGGATGGAGATGGATGAAATGGATCTAGTGTGTGAAAAATATGGTGTGGAGTGTGTGTAACTGCTCTAATTATGATCTCCTCTTCTATTCTCGCACCAATTGAGTATTTAAACCTCTTAGAAACCTTCTAGAAGCTTCTGAAATTTTCTGACTTAATCACTGAATTCGTACACGACTCGACTCGAGCTGTAGAGCTCGACTCGAGTTCCTACATGTTTCTCGGTATATTTCTGCATGTGTCGGAGCACGACTCGAGCTCTGCACACTCCCTCAATTATGGCCGTATAGCATTTTCTGACGCCCGCACACGGCCTCAACTTACAGGCTCGTGTGCAACACATGACCCGAGCTCGACCACGCAGCTCGACTCGAGCTTTAGAGCTCGACTCGAGCATGGTCGAGTCCTATCCAGCTTCTCCATTTCGCTCCCGACTCCGTTTTTATTAATTTCTTGACCTGTTTTACGTATACTTAAGCTCATATACACGATTCTATTAATTCATACCACATTTCACAAAATAATAATAACTCCACCAAAAGTCACATAAATACTGATAAAAACATCCGAAAATCCACAAATAAAGACACTAAAATATAGGTGAAAATGACTACGATCAACCCCCCAAACTTAAAGTATTGTTCGTCCTCGAACAATGAAAAATGATAAACAAGAGGAGTAATTTTCACCTAAAAAATACCTAACGAACATAAACCACAACACATCACAAGTAATAAGGACTACAAGATCATATTAAGTATCCCTACATCATCAAACTTATAACATGAAAGATTAACAAGTTCAATCTTAAGAATGACAAAATAGTACTCAAATCCCTTTCAATCCAAGCCTCTCATAGGATATCAAATTCACTCAACACTCTATGTAGTAGGGTTTACTCTATTTAACATCACTTATCAACCGGTTAGAAACGACTCACCATAGGCTTGCTCATGGACTATGTTCACAAGCCACCCTAGTTTCAATAAGTGATCAAAAAGGTCTTTATCTTAGGATGTAATGTTTAAGCTCTTTGGTAAGGTAGGAAACTTTGGATAATAATGACTAATCAAGTGTGGATAATCAAAGATATGATTCTTTTCTTCAACTTCATCACTTTCAAACTTCCTTCCTTGTAATAGTTCAAGAATATTAAACATCAACATACCATGGATTTATTGAGTTTCTTTTGAATGGCATACTTATTTTCTTTGATTTTTGCGTTCCTTGAGCATATTTTAGGATTTTGCTCCTTTTTCACTTTTGTTGAAGTTGCACTTGCTTTTTATCTTGAGCTCTTTCATCCTTTTTCTTGAATTAACCTTTTTCCATTTATTTGCACATTTTTCAACACCTTCCCTTGTAAACCATCATCATTCTCAATTATCCACACATAGGTTACATATATAAGGCTCAAATGGGTTTTCAAGACTTGTATTGTGCTTAAATCACAAAGAAAAGGCTTTTAGGCTCAAAGTGGCTAACTAGGGATAATGTTTTTGGTAAGGAATTTTATGGCTATGACTTCATTTAACAAGGATGGCCTAAGATCATATCACAAATTTCACCCATTCGGGCTTCGTTCCTATAGTCCATGAGCAAGTTCTAGTTTGTCTAAGTATAACCAGTCCTCTCATCAAGAATTAACCATGGAGGCACGGTTGAGGTTCAATTCTCACAAGCTTTTGCTTGGACCAAAAGAAACCTAATTACCCTTCATACTTCTCAAAATTGAACAAATTATGTAATTCATGTCACAATTTCAACAAGTAGAAACCATTAATATACTTGCCATCACTCATCACAAACAATGCATGATAGCTCACATTCAAAAATACTCAACACCTTCCCAAAAATATACCACCAAACAATCCATACAAGAATAAAATAAAAACAAATATAACACAATAATCGAAAACTCACCAAACTACACAACAAACATATAACATGCATGAACCAAGTCATCCATTTAAAAATATCAAAACACATCAATTCACATCCAAAACAAGTATAATCAAATTCCCATCACATCCAAATAATGAAAATCAAACCAAAATACCAAAAATAACGAAAAGTAAATAGCATAAAACTGAAAATAAAATCCCAAAGTAAAACCTCCCAAAACAAAACAATTTAAATACAATCTACTCCATCAATATCAAATCAAATATCTAATCATAGCTAAAATAAACTAATGGAAGTGCCTAGCACAGGTACTCCCTTCATGGCTCCGGCGGTGGAGGTGGCTGATATGGATTCTAGGGCATGTAGGCATGGTTTGCTCCAGGAAACTGCATGTTGAACATCATGGTCGTCATCTCCTCAATGTTGTTGATGTGACGATGAGCTTCTTCAAAGTTATGATCCATCCTGAACTATCCAGCCTGAAGATCTCGGATCTGTATCCTATGCTCCTGCTGAGCCTGTCTAATATCACGAACATCACCCTCGAGGATGTTCCACCTAAACTGATCTTCATGACCTCCCATCTGTGCCTCCTCAAAGTGTGGCGGCTCTAGAGCGTGCTCCTCGAACTCCACCTGATGCTCTTCTTCCTCTTCTTCTTCATCTCCTAAATCCATACACTCACCCTCAGCTCTAAGATCCTCTAAATCTGCATCAGCTATATTTTTCATTCCTCGTAGCACTTCTTCAACACCATCACGGTTGGCTCGATAGAATGCTCATACTACCTCAGAGTGTTGAGCACTAGCCATACTCAAGTTTTTAGCTGTCCTACGACCGAAGATCGTTGTCAATACAGGAGTAGGAAGAGGGAACGGACTGCCTCGATCTTGCTTAAAACAATACCTATCTCCAAGACGTGCTAAGAAACCCATCCTCATTAGTGCATGAGCATTCAACCCCTCACTCACCATCAGAGTTCTCTCACTAAAATCAACTCTGAGCCCCTCAGCGATCATGGTAATCATACCTCTATTCATTACTCGCTGATGAGCGCGTTTCTTAGCTATCTTCTCTGCATGTTGGATGAATTCTGCAGCCATATTGAGCTCTTTCCCATGATACAGATAATACATCATATGCAGCTCCCTCTCTACTACGGAACCACTCTCTGATCTCCCAAATACGGTGTTCGACAAAATCTTTTCCAAGTACCTCATAACTGGGTTACGTATAGTCGTTCCTTTAGATGAACTAGCTCGATACTCTGACTGTTGCTCCGCTCCATCATTAATCAATCTGCGCCACCACTGTTTTTTATTGTATCTCTCCACATATGAATAGATGACTCGATCCTCATCTCTGGTGCATGCAAAGTATTCATTCAGATCAGGAGTTTCAACTTCATGCCACTCATCTCCTAACTGGAACTTGATGGAAGTAGGATATTCATTGTGATTCTTACGACCTCTAGTGTACTCAAGAATTCCACTGTGAGGCTTCGGTATGTAGGTGGTCTCTTGTCAAAGAAATCCTCCATGTGGACATTACGAAACACGACCCTCAAGTCATCCTCTAATCCTAAGTCAACCATAGTTCGATGATCTTGGAACCTCGTAGCATAAATTTTCGGGCAAATTGCCTCCCATCGTGTAGCATATTTTGGCCAATCATCTACTAAGTCCACATCCATATCTGTTGAATGAAATCCTTGTATGATCAAATTTGCATCATAAAGTACCAGCTCCTCTTCATTGAGCACAATGAAATCCTGGCCCCTTTCTCTTCTAGCCATCTACATCACAAAAATTCACAATTAATTCAAAACTTGAATGCATAATTTTGCAATTTTAATCCATTAAGCTTATGGTAGGGCCAAATAATACCAACAAGTATTTTTCATTTATAAGAAATTAACAACTTTATCATGTAAGCTCACACTTCACTTATCTAATAAGCATCACTTATCATCAAGAATGTAACCTCATGACTTCAAAAGTTCCTATCCAATCAACAAATGATCATTATGCACCCATCTAATCAAATTCTTGACTTCAATTCACACCAAATAACCATTTAATTGCAAGTATAAACTTCATTCTCATGCTTCAAGCATCATGATATTCAAAGCCCATGCATCAATTCAAAGAATTAAACACCAATTCGAAGTATTAGGGTAGAAAGTTCTTACCTTGCAAAACTGTGGAGAATCGAATTTGCGGAAAAATTGGACGGATTAAAGTGAAATAAGGACACCAAACTAACCAACTTGAATGAATTTTGAAGGATTGATAGGGATTTCGGGGGCTGTACGGATGGCGGAAGCACGAGGCGATTCTGGAAGTCGACGAGGATTCTGCAGAAATGAACCCCTGAATCGCATTTTTATTCTGGGTATTTAACACAGCTCGACTAGAGCATTATGCATAACTCGAGTCGAGTTCTGAACTGGACCAGAACCTGGGCGTGTTGCTGCTTCTGATGTCGGAGCTCGCCCTTGTGTACAGGCCCGAGTCCTGCACACGGGTCGAGCTCTGTACCCTGTTGTTTTAGCTTTTTCGAACTCCGAGCCCTATTTTTCCCTGCTCGTTCTCTTCCGATACAACATATATATGCTCAAAAACTATTCAAAACCAATTATCTCCACATTTATGACCAATACAATGGAGTATCATGCACTTATACACCACCAAACATACCAAAATGAACCAAACTCATGAGACAAATTTTAAAATTGACCCAATTTTACACAAGACAATACACAAGGCAATCAAGATAATCACTCTATCAACACAATACATGAAGCACACACAAGTGGTAAGGCACACCACGCACTATCTCTCCAAACTTAAATCGAAATAAGTTGAGAATTAAGTTTGCAAAAAGTGATGAGACTTACCCTTGTAGTTTTCACCAATAATCATCATTCAATTACCTTGTGATGACGAATGTGCACTCCATCATTCAAGTATGGCCACCACACACGCTCCCCTCAAACTTAAATGAACACAAGTGTTAAATTTAAGTTTGTAAAGAGTGGTGTGACATATATTTCCATTCCTAATCAAGCACACCTCGTCTTCTCCATATGTATTTTTCTCATTGAGTACAATCCTCCTACATACCAAACTTAAAAGAAAAACAAAACTAAACAAGAAAACTTACCAAAATGGGTTGCCTCCCATCAAGCGCTCGATTTAACGTCGTCGAGCTAGACGCATTGAAGCTCTTAATAATCGGAGAAATCCAAGACCCCATCGGGCCTCATCTTCACTTTAAACATCTCCTTAACAACTTTCTTATCAACACCTCTTGCTCCTCTAACACTTGAACTCACTTCATTGTCTCTTTTTCTCAGGTTTTCAAATCCCAGAGGCCCTTTATCAATCTTTCAATTAACTTGTGGATTTTCCCCAAGCTTGTTCCTTTTTGAAGAAAAATTTCCTGCAAATTCAAGTAAAAAATTAGTTAAATCTTCATCTTTTAAAATTTCACTTACCACTCGATCTCGATCATCCGGAGGCTTAATGGGTGGCTTCAAATGAAGATCTCCCCCTTTTAAATTCTTACTTGATAACAACAATTCTCTTTCATTTGAATGTAGTGTGAGTTCCTTCTTATCCATGTCAAATTTTGCTCTTCCGGTTGCCAAAAATGGCCTTCCAAAAATCAATGGGATCAAAGGATCCGCTTGCTTCTCAACTATCATAAAATCCACCGGAAAGACAAAATCTTCTATTTTCACAAGCATATCCTCCACAACTCCATGGGGCTTTATCATTGAACCATCCATTATTCCAATTTCCACATCCATTTTCTTTAATCTCCCAATGCCAAGTTTTTTTAAAATTTCCAAAGGCATCACATTAATGCTTGATATTCTCCATTTCCAATTTTACATGTAAGAATGAATTTACCGGGGTCTTCAACCTTTGATGAAGCTTCAACTTCGACAATGTCATGATCTTGTTTCAACATTACCTCTTCATCATAATTATTCTCATCATCCAGCAAATATAAGAATTCACCAATTATCTTATCATCATCAAAAGACAAATCTTTATCAATGGCAACTTCCTCTTTCACTTTTGACACGATTTCATCACAAACTACTTCTTCAACATTGGAAACAATGTTTGTTGTTTTCACCAACCCTTTCTCAACCTTACTTTCCATGTTACAAATGGTAACATACAAACATTGCTGCTTAGGATTAGTGATAGTGGTAGAAGAAAACTTACCCTTACGATGTATTTCACTTTGCTCAGTTGCCATTTAACTCATTTGTGTCTCCAAGGCTTTGAATCTATTATCACTCAACTCTTCTCTTTGCTTCATATAGTCAAACTTTTTTTCATTTACCTCTTTCTCTTGCTTCATGAAATCAAACATCTTGGCTATTTGATCCTCTATTGAAGACTTTCCTTCACCATTTGGAGCTTTCTCCCCCGGATTAATGCCCGGTGGAAGAGTAAGTGCATTTCCTTGATTTCCATATGACAAATTCTTATACCTACGAGGTTGGTTAAAATTTCCTTAAAAATTACCTTGCCCCCATCCTCCTTGCCTTTGTGGATATCCTCCTCCATGACTTCCAAAGTTATCACCATAATTTCCTTGGAAGTTCCTTCCCTACATGAAGGCAACTTCCTCAAGTGTCATCTCCGGTGGACACCATGTATCTTGAATTCCAAAATTAGAGGACATATCTTGTTGAGGCATGGATGTAAGCATTTGAGAAGATTGACCCATATTAGGCATCGTCATGCCTTGTTCAAGATTAGAAAACACTTGTTGATTCATCAAAGGTAATGACATACTTTGTTGAGGACCCGCAAGCACTTGTTGATTCACCACGGGTGTAGAAAAAGGAGAAACTTACAAATTAGCATTCATCCTCTTGAGTATCTCCGTAATAGTCTTATCGATCATATCTTCCTTAGGTACCTCCACTTTTTTCACTTGTTATAAGCACACTTCTTCCATCTTAGCTATTCTCTCCCTTTCATGCATATCCGCAACTCGATCCATAGGCTATTGACTCATATTCAAAGTAATCTCTTCACATATAGCAATTGCTCTCTCCGGAGTTTGCACCAATATAGAACCTCCCGATGACGCATCAACAAGCATTCGTTCACTCCCATTCAATTCGGCATAGAAAAATCCTACTTGTTGATCTTCGGGAAAACCATGTTGTGGAAACCTTCTTAGCATCTCTTTGAATCGGTCCCATGCTTCACTAAATGTCTCAAGTGGTATTTTCTTGAATTGAAAGATTTGCCCTTTGAGATGCAACATCTTTGAAGGGGGAAAATACTTGCTCAAAAATTTTTATGCCAACTCTCTCCATGTGGTGTAGGATCCCGGTGGTATAGTATGATGCCAAGCCTTAACTCTATCTCTTAATGAAAACGAGAAAAACTTCATTTTAACAATATCCTCACTCACCCATTTATCTTTATCGTGTTGGCTAACTCCATAAATTGGGCTAAGTGAGCATTCGGATCCTCCATAGCACCACTACCAAATTGATTTGCTTGCACCATGTTGATCAATCCTGTCTTGATCTCAAAATTATTCACATTTAATAGCGGGCCCATTCCATAATTTCCATATTGCGGTTGGAAGTGATCACGAATATTCATTCCTACTTCATTATTTCTATTTCCACGGGGTTGATTTTGCACCACCGGAGGATTATTTCTTGCTTCTTATTGTACCATCAAGTTTTGAATAATATCTTGCATTTGTTGGTTTTGTAAGTACATTTGTTGAGCATACGCTTGTGGCACAAATTCCGGATTATTATAACCTCCTCTAACATTATCAACTACATGAAAATTCCTCATATTGCCTTCTTCATCAACCATGTTTGCATTATCCCTTACTTCTTTCATACTTTCCTCCGTAGGCTCCAACATTCCTCGTCTTTGTCTTCTTAAGGTAGCTTCTAATTCCAAGTTCAAAGGTTCAATCGATTGAGACCTTGAACGCGTTTGCATGTACCTACAAGAATTTCCAAATTAGTTCTCCAAGTAACCAAGACAAGTAAACAAGTAAACAAATAAAAGAAATATCCTTATCAAAACTAATCAACTTCAAACTCGTTACAATCAAAATTTAATATTTCTCCAGCAACGACGCCATGTTCTTAGTCGCATTTCTTATAAAAATATGTAAGAGTAAGAGACTCTATCGTCGAGTAAACGTGTGACCAAGTACAAAATTTATAATAATGTTGTCCCAAGGGAAAGTTAACTCTAGGTTGTATCTGGATTTTCCATTGATTTATGCTTTGTAAGAATGATAGATTGAAGGTTTGATTGTTTAAGCTACTAATTATTGTTCTACTCAATGAACTAAGAATTTGAACTAACAAAGTAATGATTCAAACAACACACAAATGATGAATGGAATGGAGGTAGAATTCACTTGAGAAGAGAGCAAGGCTAATCATAATCATGGTTAAGATTCTAGCCAGATATGCATAACTCTTGATGGTGAACTTCATTAATTTGTGGACTAAAAGCAATCACAATTTTACCCCTAATCTCTTTGGCCAAGGCAACTAGGTTTTCGACTCTTTAACAAGTCTAAATCTCCTATGATTGTCTTACTCTCAATTCCCTTAAGGTACTATGATCATAAGTTGGTTCTTTTCACTCAATTTCTTAAGTGTCCCCCTATAAATGTTCTAAGCATAAGAAGGGTATGGCTTACCTCCCCTCACACTAACATGCATGCACATTTTAATATATGATTCAATTAAACATCCACTCATAACATTGGAATGACCATCCTAATACTATGAATAGAAAATCTAATCACACAAGTATTGAAATGAAACATGATTCATATATCATAAAAGAAAATCCACAATTTAACTACATTCACTTCTCAAGTTCTACACATCTAGCTTTCATCTCAACCATTCATATGATTAGCCCTACTATAGGACTAGCCACTAAACATTGTGTTTAAATCAATACAAATCAAGCTTTGCTCCATTTGAGCCAAAATAAGAAGAAAATCAATAAATGAAAAGTAGATTGGCTTCCCTTTCATGGAGAAACCTTCATTCTCTTCAATATGCTAACTCCTTCAATCCTTGATGCTTTCCTCTTCTCAAATGGTGGATGGATGGATTGGATGATGGATTGATGGATTGATTAATGGAGATCAAGTGAAAATTGATGGATCTAATGGATGCAGATGGATGTAATGGATCTATTGTGTGAAAAATATGGTGTGGAGTGTGTGTAACTGCTCTAATTCTGATCTCCTCTTCTATTCTCGCACCAATTGGGTATTTAAACCTCTTAGAAATCTTCTAGAAGCTTCTTGAATTTTTTGACTTAATCACTGAATTCGTACACGACCCGACTCGAGCTGCAGAGCTCGACTCGAGTTCTGTGCACTCCCTCAGTTATGGCCGTGTAGCATTTTCTGACGCCCGCATACGACCTCAACTTACAGGCCCGTGTGCAATACACGACCCGAGCTCGACCACGTAGCTCGACTCAAGCTTTAGAGCTCGACTCGAGCGTGGTCGAGTCCTGTTCAGCTTCTCTGTTTCGCTCCCGACTCCGTTTTTATCCATTTCTTGATCTATTTTACACATATTTAAGTTCATTTACATAATTCTATTAATTCATACCACATTTCACAAAATAAGAATAACTCCACCAAAAGTCACACAAATACGAATAAAAATATCCAAAAATCCACAAGTAAAGACATTAAAATTTAGGTAAAAATGACTACGATAAATTATTAGTATAATTAAATTAGATTTTATAATTGTAATCAAAAAATTAATTGGAAGGTCAAGATTAAAAGTGAATTATTTCTAAATAGAGTAAAATTGAAAAAAAATTGAAAATAAAAGTAGAAATTTAGGTTTGCAATAAATGTAGAAGTTTAGGTTTATTTTTATATATGTATATAGATAGATGATTGAACCTTTAAATTTAAGGAGAATGATTGAACCTAAATTATAAATAATATGAAAGTAGAATCTATAAAAGAGAAGGAAAAAAAGCATTAGAGGAAAAAAATAAAAAAGAAGATTAAAAAGAAGAACAAAAGATAGAATATAAAAATATAAAAATATGGTTCATATAATTATTATAAAGGAAATACAAAAATTGAAGAGAAAAATGATAGACAAAAAAAAGAATGAAACCTGATTGGACTTACCAATAAGATCATATATGAGAATAATTGAACCTAAAAATAATATCAAATAAAAGTATAAAAGAAAATAAAAAAAAATTATTATAAAAATAAGGTTTATAGAATTATTAAAAAAATACAAAAATCGAAAAGAAAAAAATAATATAACAAAAAATTAAAAAGTATAATGATACCTTTAAGGAAAATGATTGAACTTACATATATAAGATAAAATAAAATTATAAAAAATAAAATAAATTAGAATAGATTATAAATAATATGAAAGTAGAATCTATAAAAGAGAAGAAAAAGAAGAAGCATTAGAGAAAAAAAAAACAAAAAGAGAATGATTGAACCTAAAAATAAGATCAAATATGAGAATGATTGAACCTAAAAATAATATCAAATTATGAAAGAAGATAAAATAAATTAAATTATGAAAATAGAGTTTATAGAATTATTAAAAATAATGCAAAAATCGAAGGAAAAAAAATAAGATAACAAAAAATTAAAAAGTATAATGATACCTTTAGGAGAATGATTGAACTTGTATATAGGATCAAATAAAAGTATAAAAGACAAAATAAATTAGAGTATATTATAAATAATATGAAAGTAGACTCTGTAAAGAGAAGAAAAAGAAGAAGTATTAGAGAAAAAAAAATAAGATCAAATATGAGAATGATTGAACCTAAAAATAATATCAAATAAAAATACATATAAAAGAAGATAAAATAAATTAAATTATAAAAATAGGGTTTATAAAATTACTAAAAAAATTGAAGAGAAAAAAAATAAGATAACAAAAAATTAAAAAATATTGTGATACCTTTAGAAGAATGATTGAACCTGCAAATAAAATCAAACAAAAATATAAAAGACAAAAAAAATTAGAGTTGATTATAAATAATATAAAAGTAGAATCTATAAAAAAGAAGAAAAAAAAGCATTAAAGAGAGAGAGAGAGAAAAAAAGGGGGAGAAAGTAAGAATTTGATTAGGCTGAAAATATTTATATATAATGATTTAAATGAATGAACGACCGTGATTGAAAGTAAATATTTATAGAGAAGATTTTAATAAAAATAAAATTGATACTATATTAATTGAAATTAAGCATATATTGATTAAAAATTAATCAAATTTATATTGTTAAATTAAATCAATAATAAAGTAAAATTTAAATAATAAAAAATCAATTATTAGTATAATTAAATTTTATGATGGATTGAAATAAAAAAAAATCATATGTCCTATGTATATTAAATTAAATTATAATATATGAATATTGATTGATATATTAATTTAAATTAATATTGAATAAAAATTACTCCCTCCGTCCCGGAAGTATTGCAATATTTTTTTGGGCACGGAGATTAAGGAGTATAATAATTTAATGTAAAGTGAAGTGAGAGAAATAATATTTATTGTGTAGTAGATAGTTGTATTAGTAGTGAGTGTGATGGGTGTGTGGGTCCATGTAAATAAATAAATTGTTTGTGTGTGGGTCACATGTTCTTAAAAATGAAATATATCAATTTCTGTGGGACAACCCAAAAAGAAAAGTGTGTTAATATCTTTAGGACGGAGGGAGTAGTTAAATATGCTAAAAATATCTCTTATATTTACCAAATTTATGTTGTTAAATAAAAAAGTAAAATATAAATAACAAAATCCATTATTATTAGTATAATTAGATTAGATTTTATTATTGAAATCAAAAACATTAATTGGACGGTCAAGATTAAAATTGAATTATTTCTAAATAAAGTAAAATTGAAAAAAAAATTAAAAACAAAAGTAGAAGTTTAGGTTTGCATTTATATATGTATATAGATTAATTTGTGTATGTGGCAGCGTCACGCTACTCTTAAAATTTTTTGTGTATGTGGCATCACGATGTTCGTTCTTGGAAATATTGTGTATGTGACGCTCTCACATTATTCTTTAAATTAATATTTTATTTTAAGTAATTTAATATTTTAAATATTATTTTGTTTAATATCTCTAAATTAATAATCTTCATAATACAATTAATAATTTATTTTAAGTAATTTAATATTTAAAGTAATTAATATTTTATAATCTTACAATTAATATTATATTTTAAGTAATTTTTATAATGATTTAATTTAATCTAATATGAATATTTTATGTATTTTTTTAATAAAAAATTATTATTTAATTATAATAAAAAAAATTAAATACTTTTAAAAATTTTAATCTTACAATTAATATTTTATTTTAAATAATTTAATATTTTAACTAATATTTTATTAGGCCCCTGTAATTATTTACTTGCAATTAATATTTAAAATAAAAAATAATGATAATAATTTTTAATATATTTTTACATGTAAATGTTTTAGTTGGGTTATTCAAATAAAAAAATAAAAGTAAAAGAAAAAAAAGAGTGAGACTCGATTATTAATTAATTTACAACTAATAATGATTTGATTGAGTTATTCAAAAAAATATTATAATGGTTTGGTTTAGTCATTCAATAAAAAAATAATTAAAAGACAAAAAGAGAGATAATTGATGATTAATTAAATTTACAACTAATCATAAGTTTAATATTTTGTAAAAATACATTTAATAGTAAAGTAAGATGAAAAAATAAATATACAAATATATATATATATATATATATATATATATATATATATATATATATATATATATATATATATATATATATATATATATATATATATATATATATATATAATAAAATATAAAAATATATATTTAAAATAAACATATCACTCATAATAGAACCGCGTCGTTCGCGGGAGACAAAACTAGTATATATATATAAAACACCTAATTAATTTACTTTATAATTAAAATTTTCAATTTTTTTTAATTTGACTACAACCAAACATGGTCTTTAAAAATATAATTAATGGGTTAATGGGTGATCCGTCTCATATAAGGGGATCCGTGAGACGGTCTCACCCAAATCTTTTCCATAATAATAATAATAATAATAATAATAATAATAATAATAATAATAATAATAATAATAATAATACTCTTTGGGTTATTCTGTGGTGCACATGGTACACCGGTGCACCCAAGATTTTATAGGGTAAATGTAGTGATGTAGTGGGTAGTTAGTGTTTTTATTTTTAATTATCTTATTTTATTTAGTGGTTAGGATTAAATATAAACATAATCTAATGATTTAGGTTATTCAGGTACACCGGTGAACCCGGTGCACTGCAGTTTGACTCATAATTTTTATTGAACCGAACAAAAATTGACTTAAAATGATTTGATGATTCTGGACGGACAAAAATGAGTGCAAACAAATTAGTTACGTATTGATTAGTGATGGAGTTAATTGATGGAAACAAACAGCGCCCCTGCCCTTCTTTTTCATAGTTCTTTTTTAAATTTATTTTAAAATACATCTAATTAAATAAATGAATAATCAATCTCATGAATTAGGATTCGTGAGACGATCTTATCCAAACATACCTCTAAAATATTTATTCTAGGCAAAGACTTGTGTGAGACCGTCTCACGTAAGGGCTTACGTGAGGCGGTCAGAAAGTGATAACTTCTATATAGAAAAGTGATAATAAATTAATGAAAAGTGATAATGTTATTTCATAAACATTTTATACGAAAGTGATAATTATTTATAGTGAAAGTGATAACTATTTTAAAAAGTGAAAAATGGTCTCACGTGACACGGTCTCATGCAAGACCTACCCTTTACTCTAATAAATTATTTAATAAAAAATTCATAATTTAAATGAAAATTAATAATATTATAAATTTTAAGGGTTAATTACACTAAAAGTTCCAACCTTTTCGTGAATTTCAGATTAGTCCAAACTTTTCAATATTTACAAATAAGTTCTCGACCTTAAGTTCGTTTTTCAAATCAAGCCACAGGGCAGCTGGAGGCCTGCCTGATTGCTGACATGTCCAATTTTTTGTCCACATCACCCTCCAGTTGTAAATTTTTTTAATAAATAATAAAAAAAGAAACAACGTCATTTTTGGAAGGATAAAAATCAAAATTGGTCCTGTAAGTATGATATTTTTCAACTTTAGTCCTTTATCATTTGCAATTTTCAAATTTGGTCATTTTTTATCCACGTTTAGTCATTTTTATCCAAATTAGTACTTTATGTTAAAAAAATATCCAAAAAATGGTCCAAAAGTGGACCAAAAAATGACCAAATTTTGAAAAAATGACCAAAACTGTACCAAAAGGACTAAAACTGGACAAAAAAGGTCCAAAATTGAGAATAGCAAATGATAAAGGACTAAAGTTGAAAAATGTCATACTTACGGGACTAATTTTGATATTTACCCTTTTTGGAATGAACACATGGGATCTTTTCTGAATCTTTTGTGAAAGGGGCGGTGTAAATGACGCAGTGCGCTTCCCAATTCCGCATCGCGACTGCCAGAAAATGATGTATTACAGCACAATCCATACCTCCTCATCTCCCTCCATTGCTCCGATGAATCTCGAATACATATCACGCGCCAAGGAACGCATCAAGGCTGGCCTTGGGATGCGCCACCCATGGCGCAAAGGCTTCGACATCCACTACTTCAACCTCCCCAAATCCTTCTAGGATGCAATTGCGCATGTCAGATGAACTCCGCCTACTTCACTATGAACTACGATTATTATTCTGACGATTGTGTTCCTCAGCCTGCTTTGGAATCCGATCTCGTTCATTGTCTTTATCGCGATGATGGCAGTGTGGCTATTCCTCTACTTCCTCAGTGATGAGTCGCTGGTGATTTTTTGCCGTTTGATCACCGATAAGGTGGTGCTAATCGTCCTCTCGATTGTGACTTTCATCGACGTTGACTCACGTGACCTCGAATATCTTGATTTCGCTGCTCGTTTCAATGGTGGTGGTGTTAATTCATGCCGCCGTGAGAAGGGCCGACAATTTGTTCGCTGATGAGGAAGTTGATGGTGGTTTGTTGAGGTCTACCGGTAGTTCGTCTTCTCAATGTTTCTCTATTTCTGTTCATATTTATCATCTTCTTTTCCACTGTAGCCGTGTTGAATTGAATCATTGATCCTCATTGTTCATTTGATTGTGGTGCCATTAGTTAATATTTTGATACCGATTAAGAATGAAAAGGGTGAAGAGCAAACACTGATTCCAATCGAGCTCCACCTGCTCATCCCAAAAACGATGTTGTTTCCTCTTTTTCTTTCTTTTTTTTCTTTTTTATTTTTTTCTGGAGGGGTGACAGTGGAAAAAATTGGACATGTCAGCAACCGAGTAGGCCTCCAGCTGCCCGGTGACTTGATTTGAAAAATAAACTTAAAGTCGAGAACTTATTTATAAATATTGAAAAGTTTGGACTAATCCGCAATTTTCGAAAAAGTTGAGACTTTTAATGTAATTAACCCATTTTATTATAATTTTCATGAACGACGAATTAAGATTTGATAATTTTTATTTGGCAAAGTTTCTGCGCCCCCGAGGACACGTCATGTCTCCATGGAAACACAACCCTCCCCCCTCCATATTTTATTTAAACTTATGTATTGCTAGGGGTTTAAATTGTAAAGGGGCATGAAAATTGCAAAGGGGCACTGTGTCCCTGGGGCACAAGAGCCTCACTCTTTTTATTTTACAACTAGGCGTCAAGAAGAATTCTAGTTGAGAATTTCGCATCCTGTTCTATCCTACAAGGTTTAAGGTGGGAATTTCTCATCATATATACGTTAATTATTTCGTATGTGATTATTTATGTCATAAGTGAATTATTATCATGTTATGATTTTTATTTGAATTATGTGAATTGATATATGCAATACGGGTATTGGATCGTAATGGTGTCCTACCGATGTTACTTGAAATATATGTAATACGGGTATTGGACCGTAATGGTGCCTTACTAATGTTACAGATAACGAATCGCGATGTCGTGTCATATATGTGTGATATGAGTAACGGACTGAAAGGTGTCTTACTATCATGTTGAAATTTAATAGATGCCGTATCTTTTATGTCATGAATAATGGACTGAAAGGTGCCTTATCAATATGTCAGAAATTGTATTGTAAGTGATTTGAATTTTCGTATATGAAAAATTGATTTATATGAGTATGAATTATTTTCACTGAGCTGTGGTTGCTCACCCCTACATTTACCCTCTTTCAAATTAAACTTGGTGATAGCGTACGAGCAGGGACGCGACGGCAATGCGACATAATAAAACTCAAAACTGAAATTTTTGTTTAGTTTCATTATATATTATATTCGAAATACTATTTATTTTAAAAATATATTCTGCAATTAAGATGTGAATTTGGTATGTTTTGTTTTTGTTGGAATTTAATATAGACACCTGTTGTGTTGGGGAAATTTGGGCGATGCCTTTTGTTTAAAAAAAATATTTTGGTTAAATTGGTTGTGATTATCTTCTTGAGTGAGAAGTTTGTTACAGGTGGGTTGTGGCTTGCATTTCAGTAAGGGATTAGTACCTTTTTAGTTATTTTTAAATTGTTCTTGTTTAATTTTTATTATTATTTTATTTAATTGGTTGAAATAAATTGGTCACTGCATGTGTAGTGGAATACTAGTAAATGTTAAATGGATTAAGTTTCTGGAAGTGCAATATAAGTGTACATATTAAATTATATGATTCATTGCATGTGGAGTATTAGTAGTTTTAGGTAGTACAAATTTGAAGCAATATATTGCAGGAAAGGCAACCTGAATGTATTACGAGTTTTGACCGAAAGTTTGGGTTTAATAAAATTTAGTTGTAATTAATATCGTGGTTACAATTTGAATGTACTTATTTTAATGACATTATGTTGCCATTAGGACCTTGTTATAAATTTTTTATAAACTATTTTAAAATTTTGCATAAACTTATAGAACTTTTGCCCTATTTAAATTCCTTCTTCTTTGCTTTATAATGAAAATTTATATTTAAGTGTTTGGTCATGCCTTGTTTAATACCTTATTTAAGAAAATAACATGAAAATCTCTTTATTTAAAAATTAGGGTGTGACAGAATTGTATCAGAGTATAAATTCAATTTATTTAAAAATCCCAAAATTTATGTATGCTGATACATTCATGAGGGATTAGAAAGTTGAGGCATGCCTAGAGAAAGGGCGAGCAAGCAGAAAGCAAGTTGAGAACCCGAACAAGAGAAAGTGGGAGGGCTCAAGCCATGGTAGAAACAACAACAGGCAGAAAAGGTCAAACAATAACCCTTCTGCAAATGCGCAGAAACCAAAGCCTCTCTACTCACAATGTGGAAAGAACCATCTTGGGGAATACCTCAGGGGACAAGGCAAATGCTTTAGGTGTTTTGAAGCTGGTCACCGAGCTCAAGACTGCCCGAAGCCATCCAACTATAGGCTTGATTGAAGGGGACCGCCTGTGGGATGAAATGCAAGGCAAACCATTGGAGGAAAAGGAAGAGTTTTTGCTATGAACCAAGCTGAGGGGAACAAGGAACCTGATGTTATGACAGATACGTTATCATTGTGTAAATTCCGAGCCTTCATATTATTTGACACTGGTGCATTGCATTCTTTTATTTTTGCAAAGTATTGTAATAAGATTCACTGTAAATAAGTCAAGAGTGATGAACCTCTTGAGATTAGTTTGCCATCGGGAGAGAGAATCATTGCGCATTCCTTAGTGGAAGAAGTAGATATGTGCATTGAGAGGGTAGACTTTAGCGTCAAGCCGTATGTTTTGGACATGCACAAATTTGATATGATTCTGAGAATGGATTGACTTACCTATCATCAAGCCAAAATCAAGTGCAAGGAACGAGAAGTGGTCCTAAGGGAACCAAGATCTGAAAGAGAAGTCATCCACAGGATCAAGAGTGGTGTTGTACCAAGAGTTTTGTCAACTGCAAAGGCCACAAAGATGCTTAAGAAGAAGTCTTGCCAAGGATTCCTAGTCAATATTGTAGACACCAAGACTGCAGAGGTATCACTCAGTGACATACCAATTGTATGTGAGTACCTCAATGTCTTTCCAAAGGATTTTCCAGGGATACCTCCAAACCGATAAGTGGAGTTTTAGATAGATTTTCTACCAGAATCAGCACCAGTTTCCAAAGCCCCATATCGAATGGAGCCCATGGAACTACAAGAATTGAAGGTTCAGCTACAAGAGCTTTTGCACTTGGGATTCATTCGCCCAAGCGTATCGCCATGGGGAGCGTCGGTTCATTTTGTTAAGAAGAAAGATGGATCGATGAGGATGTGCATTGACTATCGAGAGCTTAATCGATTGACAGTGAAGAACAAGTATCCTTTGTCCTAAATTGAGGACTTGTTTGATAAATTGGAAGAGCTAGTACATTTTCCAAAATCGATTTAAGATCCAGATACCACCAATTGAGAGTGAAGAAGTCAGATATTTCCAAGACTACTTTTAGAACTGTTATGGATACTACGAGTTCATCGTTATACCTTTTGGTTTGAGTAATGCACCTACTGTGTTCATGGATTTAATGAACTGCGTATTCTATCCGTATCTTGATCAGTTTGTCATAGTCTTCATTGATGATATTTTAGTGTACTCCAAGAATAAAGCACAACATTAGGAGCATTTAAGGATGATATTCGAGACACTTCATAAGGAGAGCTCTATGTTAAGTTTAAGAAATATGAGTTTTGGTTGAATCAAGTCACATTCCTTGGATATATGGTGATATCACAAGGAATTGGAGTAGATCCATCAAAGATAGAAGCAGTGAATCAGTGGAAGACGCCCTCAAATATCCAAGAAGTTTGGAGTTTCTTGGGGTTAGCTGGCTATTACCGAAGATTCATAGAAGGATTCTCAAAGATAGCCAGTCCGATAACTCGTTTGACTTGCAAGGGAGAAAAGTTTATTTGGTCCGAGAAGTGTGAAGAGAGTTTTCAAAGGTTGAAACACGACCTGACTTCAGCACCGGTTTTGACGATACCAAATCCTAATGAGAGTTCATAGTTTACAGTAACGCATCAAAACAAGGACTCGGATGTGTATTAATGCAACATGAAAAGGTTATCGCATATTCTTCTAGACAACTAAGAGCGCATGAAGTGAACTATCCTACTCATGACTTGAAATTAGCGGTCGTGGTTCATGCCTTGAAGATTTGGCGACACTATCTTTATGGAGGTAAGTGTACAATCTTCACAGATCACAAGAGCTTGAAGTATCTTTTCACGCAAAAGGAACTCAACATGAGATAACGGAGATGGTTAGAATTGGTAAAAGATTATGATTGTACAATAGAGTACCATCCAGGCAAGGCTAATGTGGTAGTTGACGCCTTGAGCCGAATAACCAAAATGGAGCTTAATAGTTTGCATACCAAGCAAAAAGAGTTGATCAAAGGATTCGCCAAGATGCAAATCAAGTTGGTGACATCACCCTCCAGCACGAGGGCGATCATTGTACCAATGGAAATCCAACCAAGTCTGAAAATGAAAATAAAAGAAGCTCAAGAACAAGATTACTTTTTGCAAGGAATGAAGAAGAAGGCACAAGGAGGCGATTACAATGATTTCAAGGTGGATGATAAGGCAGTGTTGAAATTCAATGGAAGATTATGTGTTCCGATGGTTGAAGAGTTATGAGAAAAGATTTTAGGAGAAGCACATGGAGCGCCATACACCACTCATCCGGGAGGAACGAAAATGTATCATGATTTGAAGGAAAGATTTTAGTGGAGAAGCATGAAGCGAGATATTAGGTACTATGTGGAGAGATGTTTGACTTGCCAACAAGTCAAGATTGAACACCAGCGACCAACCGGAAAACTTAAGCCACTCGAGATTCCTGAGTGGAAATGGGAACAAATTGCCATGGATTTCATCGTGGGTTTACCAAGGTCTTCAAAGAAAAACCATGCCATATGGGTCATCATCGATCGATTGACTAAGTTGGCTTATTTCTTGCTCGTAAAGATGACGTTCAAGATGGAACAGTTTGCTCAGTTATATATTCAAGAGATAGTGAAGCTTCATGGTGTACCAATTTCTATAATGTCTGATAGAGATACTCGTTTTACTTCAAGATTTTGGGAAAGTCTGCACAAGGCCATGGGAACTAGACTAAATTTCAGCACAGCTTATCATCTACAAACCTACGGGCAGTTGGAAAGAACCATCCAAATTTTGGAAGACATGCTAAGAGCCTATACACTTGACTTAGACGAAGCATGGGAAATGTTTCTACCTCTAGTCGAGTTCGCTTACAACAACAGCTATCAATCTACCATCAAGATGACCCCGTATGAGGCGCTCTTTGGAAGGAAGTGTAGATCGCCATTTTATTGGGATGAAGTTGGTGAGAGGGCTATCCTAGGCCCCAAACTAATAGAAGAAGTGGTCGACAAGATCAGAATCATTCAAGAAAAAATCAAGTCTGCCATAGGAAAAAGGCATATGATGATCAAAGAAGAAGAGATTTACAGTTTGAAGCTGGAGAACATGTCTTTCTAAAGGTGGCTCCCCAAAGGGTGTCATACGATTTGGAAGAAGGGAGAAGCTAAGGCCCAGTTTTGTCGGTCCATTTGAAATTCTTGAGAGAGTTGGGGATCTTGCCTATTGTTTGGCTTTGCCACCCAAGTTATCCTCAGTACATAATGTTTTTCACATCTCGATGTTTAGAAAATATGTTCATGGTCCTAGTCATGTGGTGAACTTCTCGACGTTGGAGATTGGCAAGGACCTAACATATGAAGAAGAACCTGTGACAGTCTCGGAGAAAAAAGGTCTAAAGGATTCAAAACCATGATGTGCCACACGTCAAAGTTCAATGGAGTCGACACACGGAAGATGAGGCTACATGGGAATGAGAAGATGAAATACAAGCAAGATACCCCTCTTTCTTTTCGGGTAAGACATTTAATCATTATAGAATTTCAAGGACTAAACTAACTCCTTAAATAAGGGAGATTTGACTCAAATCCCGCAGAAAAATATCTAATTACAACCACTATATATATAAAATATCAGTTTTATTCTATTTTCTTCTCACTAAAAATATTCGTTTCACGGCTGCAATCAAGAGAGAAAAGGTAACAGTTCTCTTTTCTTTTTGTTTATTTTTTCCTCTTTTTTTCTTTTTCTTTCTTCTCTCATCGTAGAAAACCCAAAGCCCTTTTTCTTTTCTGCTTCTATCATTGAACCCTAACCCTAATCTCGTACATCTCCAACTTTTATATGTCTTGTAGAATAAATGTTATGATTGAAGTACCACACGTTAGTAACGATTTGTCATGTGTTTATTGTTGGAAATTTTAATTGGTTAGTAAGTATTAAGTAATAAATTAATCACCTATTAAATTATAATTAAAGTGAGTGAAATTAGTCTCACATGCGAATTGATCAAATATGGTAAATTGATCAAATATGGTAGTGATCACAATCACTAGTTAAAATAACAATCCTACCATATGAGAGTAGTCTCTGGAACCTATAAATAGGGTCATTGTGCGTTTATTCAGAACACACCATAGACACTAATATACACAGAAAACACCACAAATGAGCACCTCTTCATACACATGCATAGTGCATAGTCTAGACAATCCAGTTCTCCATCCTCCTTAGTTCGTTGGAGTTCCTGCGATAGCGGTGCTGCTTCGCCGGAAATGAGAAGTCATTTCACCTTTGGGGAAGATCCGCCAAGACCGGAGCACTATCGGGGCGTGTTTCCTCTTGCTGGAAGAGTTCTGCTCGACTCGACTTTGCCACCATCCTAAGACGTTCAAGATTCAAGATCCTAGATCCAGATCTGTATGAAAGGTTAGTATTCTCCTTTCTATTTTCACATTTATTGTAATAGTGATTGATTGGCATACCCATAAACCAGCAATCGCAAGAAGAAACATCTAGTCTCCATACCCTTCAATTATTATGTCTAATCCAATGGATATTGACGGGATTGAAACATCCAATGCTAATAACTCCGAGAGAGTTAATGCTGAGATTCCTATTGGGACTGATTCCCAAAGGATGTATCCTCTAATGGGGATGTCGAAACCATTCATGGTTCCGGCTCCAGCGAAGAAGCCCAAGAAGTTGGGGGTGCAAACTTCATGAGATGGCAACAAAAGATGTTGTTCTACCTCACTAAGCTAAATCTGGTAAACTTCTTAAAGGAGTCTGCACTAGTAGTGGATAAGAATGAGACTGATACATAAAAGCGTATAGCTCTTAATTAGTGGACCTTCGCTGATTATTTATGCAAGAATTATATCCTTAGTGGACTTAGTGATGCACTGTACAACGTGTATCTAAATACGAAGACATCCAAAGAACTGTGGGATTCTTTGGAGAAGAAGTACAAGACGGAAGATGCCAGTACAAAGAAGTACGCGATAGCCAAGTACTGGAGTTCATGATGGTGGACTCTAAATCTGTGGTTGAACAAGTGCAGCAGTTTCAACTTATAGTGCACGAAATCCTCTCCGAGGGGATGATGCTTCCAGAAGCATTCATTGTCAGCTCTGTGATTGAGAAGCTGCCTCCAATGTGGAAGGACTTCAAATGCTATCTCAAACACAAGAGAAAGGAGATGTCTCTAGAAGACTTAATTGTCAAATTGAGAATCGAAGAGGACAACAGGAAGATGGATAGAAGTTTGACCAATCCTCAATTGAGGCAAAGGCAAACGTAACTGAACATCGTGCGGGACCCTCCAAAAGGAAGATGTTCGACGACAAGGGCAAGAAGCCAATGGAAATGTAACACCCCAGTGTTTCATAATCTATATTTTCGTAAACTCAACTTTTAAATAAAATTATATTAATTATTTTAGTATATTATATCTTTTATAAATATAATGAGTTTCTAATTTTATCGGATGTATTCTACTTTTTCAAAGACATAGCAGGTGGAGTAACTTTCACTCTTAACCGAGTGCTACAATTTTATGTCATGATTGCTATGTTAAGATGTGATATGCGTTACTTATATGTCATGTTATGTGTCATGTGCTTTTAGTTCGATGACAAATATTTTTCTACTAACACTTGTATGGAGTGACGACTCGGTGCACATATACCAACTAACACAAGTTACAGGCTACGTCGGTTCAGTACTAAAATGTATTTCAAAGTATGCTAACATCGTACTGGGGTGATGACCCGGTGCGCATAGACCAACTAACACAAGTTATCGGACGACGGTTCAGTCAAAAATATTTTCAATGAGTTATCGAACGACAATGTGCAAAAGTAATTTATTAAAATTGGCATGTGTTACATCTTATGTTATATTTGGCATACATATTTATTTTTAACTGTGAAATCATTTAAGTTAACCCACTGAGTGTATTTCAAACGCTCACCCCTTCCACTCCAAATCCCTTTTCAGGTTGATGCTGTGACGGTGTACCAGGGGCAAATGCATTGCGTGAGAGCTTTTTATATTAATGTGCTGTGCGAAAATCTTTTTATATAATTTCTAATGATATACTTTTGTATAATTTTCATTGTTTATGATATTTTATTAATTTTATTTTATGGATTGAAGGTTAATATTATCAAAGTATTGCGAATAAATATCCTTTCTATTTATTAAAAAATTAGGGCGAGACAGATGGTATCAGAGCAGGTCTATGTTTCTATGGACTCGTAATTTTTAAATAAATCATTTATGGGTCTACATTTCTGTGGGCTCGTACTTTTTTTTAAAAAAAAAATCAATCATTTATGGATCTACATTTTTGTGGATTCTTATTTTTAAATAAATTATTTATGAATCTATATTTTGGAGGACTAGTATTTAAATAATTTTCTAATGATACTCGCTACGCATCTACCTGGTACACGACGTCAGCTTCAAGGTACATAAGTATTTATTTTATTATTTATCGTTGATTTTGTAAAAAATGAAAAGTTTTTCTGAATTTCAAGGACGAAATTATTTTTAGGGGGATGGATTGTAACACCCCAGTATTTCATAATCTATATTTTTGTAAACTCGACTTTTAAATAAAATTATATTAATTATTTTAGTATATTATATCTTTTATAAATATGTTTCTAATTTTATCGGATGTATTCTACTTTTTCAAAGACATAGCAGGTGGGGTAACTTTCGCTCTTAACCAAGTGTTACAATTTTATGTCATGATTGCTATGTTAAGATGTGATATGTGTTACTTATATGTCATGTTATGTGTTATGTGTGCTTTTAGTTCGATGACAAATATTTTTCTACTAACACTTGTACTGGGTGACGACTCGGTGCACATATATCAACAAACACAAGTTACTGGCTATGTCAGTTCAGTACTAAAATGTATTTCAAAGTACGCTAACATCGTACTAGGGTGACTACCCGGTACGCACAGACCAACTAACACAAGTTATCGGACAATGATTCGGTCTAAAATATTTTCAATGAGTTATAGAACGAAAATGTGCAAAAGTAATTTATTAAAATTGGCATGAGTTACATCTTATGTTATATTTGGCATACATATTTATTTTTAACTGTATAATCATTTAAGTTAACCCACTGAGTGTATTTCAAACGCTCACCCATTCCACTCCAAACCCCTTTGCAGGTTGAGGCTGCGACGGCATACTGGGGGAGGATGCATTGCGTGAGAGCTTTTTATATTAATGCGCTGCGCGAAAATCTTTTTATAAAATTTCTAATGATATACTTTTGTATAATTTTTATTGTTTATGATATTTTATTAATTTTATTTTATGATTCACGCCCACATTGAAGGTTAATATTATCAAAGAATTGTGAATAAATCTCCCTCTCTATTTATCTTACCCTAGAAGTCATTTAGGGAAGATAGAAGGAAAAAAATCACATTTTTAGAGAGAATCCAGTGCAGTGATATTTCAGAGGCAATAACCAGAGTTTCAACCGTCGGATCATGCTGAATTTTGGTCAGCATGTTCGGAACTTTCAAACTATATTCGGAATGGTAAAGATCGTGTTTGGAGCTCTTTGTTGACAGGAATAGGCCAAAAACAGAAGTCAGGTTTTTGGACGATTTTGTTCTGAGGGGTCGAGGGGAAAGAGTCTTTCTCACAAATTAACCATTGGATCGAGCTGTAATTTGGACATCATGTTCAAACCTCACAAGGGCAGATTCTGGATGGTGGAGATCGGGTTCTAAGCTTCCTAGTGTTACAAACACTGAATGGAAGTTGGTGTTATTGGTGAAGTGTGTGTAGAAGCGAAAAAATGACAAAACAACCATTTCAAAAAATAGAAAGTAGCACTAAACCTCTAGAGTTGATCCACACTGATACGTGTGATTTAAAACTTATGCAAACTAGAGGGGGGAAAAGTATTTCATTACTTTTAATGACGACTGCACAAGATTCTGTTATGTGTATCTCTTGAGAAGCAAAGATGAAGCTTTAGAAGCATTCAAACGCTACAAGAATGTAGTTGAAAATCAACTTAACTCTTGAATTAAAGCAGTTCAGAGTGATAGAGGTGGCGAATACGTAGCACCGTTTGAACAAATATGTGTCGAATCTGGCATCATACATCAAACAACGACTCCTTATTCACCTCAATCAAATGGCGTTGCTGAGTGCAAGAATAGAACTCTGAAGAAAATGATGAACGCAATGTTAATCAGTTCAGGGTTGCCTCAGAACTTGTGGGGAGAAGCTATCCTGCCAGCTAACCACATTCTGAACAAGATTCCACACAAATCTAAGGATCAAACTCCTTATGAAATGTGGAAGGGACGTAAACCATCATACAAATACCTCAAAGTGTAGGGGTGTTTGGCTAAGGTTGAAGTGACTCTACCCAAGGTTTAAAATATCCTCGATATTTTCACGATATATTCATTTTTGGAGAGTACCGATATCGATATTGGGAAAAAAAATATTTATTTTCTGATATCGAGGAAATATCGGAAAATATCGATGAAAATATCGATATCAATTTGCCACAGTTCAAATTTTTCTGAATGTAGAGATATATCGAGGAAATATCGATAAAATATCGATGAAATATCGAAGATATATCGAAAATATCGAAAAATTATCCATGATTTTAAGAAATTTTAATGACTTTTTTATGTTACTTTTATCAACTAAATACGTTTTTTGCCATTAATTTGTTTAATTTTAAAAAAATAAAAATAGAGCAATACTTTCGTGAAACAATCTCACAGTGAAACTGTTTTACGTTTTCTTAATTAACTATCTTTTTTATATTAAAATAGTTATCACTTTTTATTAAAAATATTATAACTGTTAACTAGTAAATATAAAGGGTTCACGTAAACAGTATACTCTGATTAAAAATACAAATATTTTGGCACAATTGGACAAGATAGAACGATATACTACTAACACATTCAGAACAAGGTTTAAAAAATTATCTAATTCGATTAGGTGGTACCAATATTGTTTAGATCAAGACAACGTAACATGTTTTACATTTGAACCTCATAGATCATCATTTTGATATTAGTTATTATGTGTTAAACAATTAATAATAATTATTGTATGATTTCAGACTATTTAAATATGTTTTTATTGATCTAATTATCATATATTTTGAGTTTTATTTTGATTATAAATTGTATTTATATATTAAAATTAGTTATAATATATTGCAAAATTAAATAATCAATTTCTTTTTTTTTCTCACAAATTTCCATAATTTATAAAAAATTTATCGATATTGATATCGATATTCGATATATCCATCGATATATCCATAAATTTGAGGTACCGATATTTTTACCGATATCGATATTTTAAACCTTGCCTCTACCTAAACATGTTAGAATCGGACTAAAATGGTTGATTGTATATTTGTAGGGTACGCACTTAACAGCATTGCTTATAGATTTCTAATTCATAAATCGGAGTACCTGACATGACTGAAGGCACTATGATAGAATCAAGGAATGCAATATTCTTTGAAGACATATTTCCTAGCAAATGATATAAACAAGTGACATCTTCTAAGAGACCACTTGTAGTTACTACTGCAATTCAATCTACACAAGAGAGTGTAGAACCAAGACTTAGTAAGAGAGCTAGAGTAGAAAAGGACTTTGGTCAAGACTTCTTCACCTACGCGGTTGAAAATGAGCCCAAATCCATATCTGAAGCTCTATCTCATCCAAATGCACCATTCTGGAAAGAAGCTATAGATAGCAAGATTGATTTCATTATGCAAAATCATACATGGGAATTGGTAGATTTACCAAAGGGTTGCAAGACCTTAGGATGCAAATGGATCCTTAAAATAAAATATAAAGCTGATAGGTTAATAGACAAATATAAAGCCCGGTTGGTGGCTAAAGGCTTTAGAAAAAAGGAAGGGGTATGATTTCTTTGATACCTACTCACCAGTGACATGAATTACGTCTATTCGTGTACTTATAGTGATTGCTGCATTGCACAATCTAGAGATCCATCAAATGGATGTGAAGACAGCCTTCTTAAATGGTGAGTTGGAAGAAGAAATATACATGGACCAACCAGAAGGTTTTATAGCACCTAGAAATGAGAAAAAGGTGTGCAAACTCGTACGGTCGTTGTATGGTCTTAAATAAGATCCAAAACAATGGCATGTGAAGTTTGACAACACAATGATATCAAATGGTTTTCGAATCAACGAGTGTGACAAATGCGTGTATGTGAGAAATAGACCAAAGGGATTTATCATTTGCCATTATCATGGGAAGCAGTAATGACATAATCGTTGACACTAAATGGATGTTGAATCGGAACTTTGACATGAAGGACATGGGTATAGCGGATGTGATATTTGGAATCAAAATTCAAAGAACATCTGATGGAATTGCATTGTCACAATCTCATTACATTGAGAAAGTGTTGAAGATTGAATGCATTTGATGATTCACCGGCTAAGACACCCATGGATCCAAGTTTACACCTTAGTAAGAATAAAGGTGAATCAGTGGCTCAATCTGAGTATGCAAGGGTTATAGGAAGCATAATGTACATAACCAATTGTACGCATCCTGACATAGCATGTCAGTTAACAAACTTAGCAGATACACGAGTAACCCAAACAATAAGCACTACTTTAAGAAGAGTGTTGAGATATTTGAAATACACTCTTGATGTGGGGCTATTCTAAGTATCCAGCAGTACTCGAAGGGTACAGTGATACAAACTGGATATCCGACACAAAAGACTCATTCTCCACGAGTGGATACGTATTCACTATCGGAGGCGAAGTAGTGTCTTGGAGGTCTATAAAACAGAGTTGTATAGCCCGTTCCACAATGGAATCTGAGTTCATAGCTCTAGATAAAGCCGGGGAAGAAGCAGAATGGTTTCATAATTTCCTTGAGGACATTCCATATTGGAATAAATCAGTCCCTACGGTGATGATACATTATGACAGTCAAGCCACAATTGGAAGAGCTCTTAATAATATGTACAACGAAAGTCTAGACATTTTCTTAGGCGACACAACACGGTGAAATATTTGATCTCGAGTGGTGTAATGTCAATTGACTACGTGAAGTCAAAAGACAACATAGCGGATCCGCTTACAAAAGCAGTTAATCGAGATCAAATGAATAAATTGCTAGAAGGAATTGGGCTAAAATCCACAAAGTAATGAGCCAAAACAGTGGAAACCCAACCATGATGATTGGAGATCCCAAGAACTTGGTTCAAAGGGACAACGAAACTGTAGAGTTTCAAGTTAAACTTGGTACCTACCATTCCTTAGTAGAGCAATTCTATCAAGTATGGAACCCGTATCGTAGTGAGGTTAAGTCTTTGACTTTTAATGATTCCTAAAAAGTGAGTAATAGCTGGTTGAGTATAACGGGGTACTCAAGATAAGAGATCACCTATGTAAGTGTGAAGTGAGTGACCGCTTCAAAGTAAAATACTTATGAATCCAAATGGAGTCCATGGCTGAAACAGACCAAAACGTGAGAACAAGAAGAATGCAAAACATTGATGCGTTCAAAATAATGTCTCAGTATACGCTAAGGAGGAGTAGTTCAAAGATACTGTGTCTACTATGCCACCAGTATACTCGATAGTGTTGGACTACAGAAGGTTCAAAGTCCCAAGCTACCTATCCGGATACATTAATATTTCACGAGGACTAGATTGTGTGTCTGTATTTTATAGGCGCTGAATTCCACTCATGTGGGGGATTGTTGAGAAATTTAATTGGTTAGTAAGGATTAATTAATAAATTAATCACCAATTAAATAATAATTAAAGTTAGTGAAATTAGTCTCACATGTGAATTGATCAAATATGGTCAATTGATCAAATATAGTAAATTTGATCAAATATGGTAAATTGATCAAATATGGTAGTGATCACAATCACTAGTTAAAATAACAATCCTACCATATGAGAGTGGTCTTTGGTACCTATAAATAGGGTGTATTCATTCAGAACACACCATAGACGCTAAGATACACAGAAAACACCACAAACGAGCAACTCTGCATACACTTGCATAGTGCATAGTCTAGACAATCCAGTTCTCCATCCTCCTTAGTTTGCCGGAGTTCCTGCGATAGCGGTGCTGCTTCGCTGGAAACGAGAAGTCGTTTCACCTTTGGAAAAGATCCTCCAAGATCGGAGCACTACCAGGGCGTGTTTTCTCTTGCGGGAAGAGTTCTGCTCGACTCGAATTCACCATCATCTCGAGATGTTTAAGATCTAAGATCCAGATCTGTATGAAAGGTTAGTATTCTCCTTTTTATTTTCATATTTATTGTTATAGTGATTGATTGGTGTACCTATAAACCAACATTTATAGGTTTCAAAGAAGAGTTGGATCGTGACGTGTAGTACTCGAACTTAAGGCTTTCATGTGGTAAAGGTGGGTATTTTCTTATCTTATATGTGTTAATTACTTCATATGTGATAGTTTGTATTAATTGATATATTATTATCATGTTTTGATTTATTTGAAGTATATGAATTCATATATGCAATACGGGTTTGAACTGTAATGGTGCCTTACCAATGTCACGGGTAACGATCGTGATGTCGTATCTTTTATATCATGAATAATGGACCTAAAGGTGCCTTATCAATATGTCAGGATTGTATTGTAAGTGATTTAAATTATTGCACATGAATTATTTTACTTGTATAAGCATGAGTAATTTTCACTGAGCTATGGTTGATCACCCCTATATTTAACTCCTTTCAGATTAAGCGTGGCGATAGCGTACGAACGGGAGAACATTGGTGAGGAGACTAAATAAAATATTTTAATAAATTATAGTTTATATGTTGCGTACTATCAAGATTTTTATTTAAGTTACTTGTGTTTTAAATTCATGATACTACATCTGTGGTTTGAGCCTCGTGTGGGTATTGAAAAATAAAAAAATGTGAAAGTTTAGGATTATTTGGAATAAAATAATTTGGTATTATGTGTTACTTGATTGCCAAATTTACTATTTAATTACTGTCGGAGTTGTGTAATGAGACGAGAATATGGGTTGTTCCTTTTTTTCAAAAATTGGTTCGTGCAGATTCTTTCTTTTGGAATTTGAGTATTCATATACACTTACTGAAATGGGCGTGGATGGAATATGGCTTAGTGGTGATGTTGAAATAAATTAATATATGATTTTTAGTTGTTGTTTATGGGAGTAGTCATATACAACTTTGTTGCTCGTTCCATTTCTTATTTGAATTATGATGGTATGCATGTTACTATATGGCAAATAAATCATATCATAAAAAGAGAAATGAAAAAAGTACAGGAGGAATACAAAAAGATGTTTGAAAGCCCAAAGACAAAAAAAACTCTATCTAAAGCTGAAATGTTCTTTATTCATATCATAGAAGAGTAAATGATGGAGAGTAGTAGGGGCCAAGTCCAACCAAGTCAGTGGCCCACCGACCTCAGACAGTGCATCTGTGACACTGTTTCCTTCTCTGTAGATGTGAGTGATACGAAATGTAAAGCCTCAAAGAAGATCCATTGCTCTTCGTCAGATGCATGTTATTATATGGCAACTGTACACGTGGGTTAAGTACCCCTTTATGATAGTGAACTTGTACATAGTGATACAACATGTGTGTTTGCCAAATTAATTGATTTCGTTGTATGATGTTGGGTGTGGGAGGTTTAGATAGTACAATATGGTGTAATACTTGTAGGAAAACAAACTGATGGTTTTATGAGTTGTTAACATAAGGTTTCATGTTTTAAAAAAAAATAAATGTTCAGATTGCAACGTGGCAAGTTTTATGTATATTTTTTTAGTGATCATTAGTCGCCATTAAAAGTTTGTCTAAAAACATTTTCGAAAACTATTTATAATTTCTTTGGAAATTTTGCAGAAACTTATACGACTTGTGCCTTAATTAATTTTCCTTCTTCATTGCATTGTTATAATTTGTTTATTAAAGTGTTTAGTCATGCAACTATTTAATACTTTATTTAAAAAATAAAACTTGGAAATTTCTTTATATAAAATTTGAGATGTGACAGATTGGTATTAGATCAGGTATGCGGTTCTACATACTTGTTTAAATTTTTATTTAATTCTACATATACATGATTTAAATAATTTACGTGATTTGATTTCTTAATTGAATAAAAATTTTAAATAAGAGTAAAGTCTCTTGCTACGCATCCACCGAGTACGACACCCGCTACAATCAAGGTATGAAAGTATCAATTGCTTAAGTTGATTACATGTGAATTTAAATGCAAGATTATATTATATGAGTTAAATGAAATTTTGATGGCTAAGGTGGAGTTTGAGAATATTTATGCGAAATTATATGATACGTGGAAAAATTATTGCGTTAGATGAATGGCCTATAATTGCAACAAGCTTATAGGGACTATCAACGAGATTTTTGGCATGACCTTCTCATCCACATTGCGGTAATGCTTCAAAAGTGGAGGCAAGTTAAGGACGTGGGTGAGGTAATCACGGACTACTGGGCTAGAGTGAAACTCATTAGCACGTTACCTTGGGAATGGAGGGATATGGCCAATCCTATTTTTTCTAACCTACGACACAACACGATTCAGTCACAAGTCCCGCAAGTGGATTATGTGCAATTTACCACCACTCTGTTTGAGAGGGTTGCAAGTTGGTATCCACCCCTTCCTGGAGTTTTAATGGTACTATTTCACGATGAACAAGAAGCTTTGATGGTGGGTTATCTTGTGGAACTAATACATGACAATGTGCCAAATGAGGGCATGGATGAAGTGGAACTCGAGGAGGATTCCAAGGAAGACCCAGAAAAGGATCTCGGAGAAGACGATGAATAATTTATGCAAGCGATAGTTTCAAGATTTTATTTTGAAAACTATAAATAAAATCCCGTATTTTAGGGACATGAATTTTAATTTCATTATTTAGCATCTGATTTTTATAATTTGCGAATTTGAAATAATTGTTCATTTAGTGATCAACAAATTTTATTATTTTGAAATATGTGTCTCTATCATGTATTTGTTTCACTGAGCAATGATATGATATGCGTTATTACTTTTATTTATTAATTCTAACAAGTACTAAAGTTATTTACGTTGTTAATTGAAGGATGTCTCCAAGAAGAGACCTCTAAAATGCTCAAAACACAGTCGAGCAACGGCTGGATGCTCTCGAAAATCGTGGGGCTAACCTGGATGCTAATGCTAGAGTAGTGCATGAGTTTCACGCACACACCCCACCATTCTTCAAAGGGAGTGAAGGGCCAGAATACATTTAGGAGTGGCTGAGATCACTCAAAAGAACATTTCGCATCTTGAGATGTAATGATGAACAACGGGTGCTCTGCGCATTATATCAACTAGCTGAGGATGCCGGCCACTAGTGGGATGCATACTGGACGATGAGGCCGAATGAGAATAGGGAATCTATCACATGGGAGGAATTCAAAGCTATTGTGATGACGAACTACTATCCTCAGATAGGGATGGCAATTTGGCCCGACCCGCTCTCGGCCGCCCTGCCCTGCCTCGATTGGGCCGGGTCTACCCCGCATAGCACAGAGAATGGGGTGGGTCCGCGCCCGGCCCGCGCACAGGCCAGTTCGGGTCTGGGTCCTAGCCTCGTCTCGGCTCGTATTAAAATATTAAAATTTTTTATTTAAAATATTTTTTATATTTATTATATAATATAATTTATTGATATATATTAAATATTATACATACATTTTTATTTAATTTAAATAAAAGAAATCATATATGGTAATTATATATAATTATTACAAAATACTTTATTACAATATTATATATATATATCATTAAATATATAATGTAATAAAAGAATTTAAAAATGAAAATAAAGTTTAATTATTTAATTTAAAATTTAAATTTACTTCATTTTATTTTAATTTAAAATTTTCTATTTGAATGTATTATAATTTATAATAAATAATTAAAAAACAGGGCGGGATGTGGTCCGGGGCCGGGGCATCTTCAATAGCTGCCCCACAACGGGGCACGGGACGGGGTGGGGGATAGGAGCGCGGGGCGGGGCAGGACAGGCCACCTAAGTACCCGGCCAGCCCCGTCCCATTGCCATCCCTATCCTCAGACATACCGAGCTAAGATGGAGAACAAGAACTACAACCTCAAGCAAGGGGACATGTCTGTGATCGATTATGAGCGGCGATCCAATCAATTATGCCAATCAGCTCCACAGCTAGTCGACACTGATGAGAAGCAAGCTAAGAAATTTTAAGCCGGGTTGCACCACGACATACAGAACGCTATGTCTTCTTTGCCAGACATGAGCTACCAATCTGTCACATCCAAAATTTTATATAAAGAAATTTCCAAGTTATTTTGCTAAATAAGGTATTAAATAGGGCATGACTAAACAGTTTAATAAACAAATTATAACAATGCAATGAAGAAGGAAAATTAATTAAGGCACAAGTCCTATAAGTTTCTGCAAAATTTCCAAAGAAATGATAAATAGTTTTCGAAAATGTTTTTAGACAAACTTTTAATGGCGACTAATGATCATTCAAAAAATATTTATAAAACTTGCCACGTTGGAATCTTAACATTTTTTTTAAACATGAAACCTTCTTTTAACAACTCATAAAACTATCAGTTTGTTTTCCTACAAGTATTACACCGGATTGTACTATATAAACCTCTCATACCAAACATTATGCAACGGAATCAATTAATTTGGCAAACACATGTGTAGTACCACTATGTACAAGTCCAGTACCATTAAAGGAGTAGTTAACCCACGTGTACAGTTGCCATATAATAATATGCATACCATCACAATTCAAATAAGAAATGGAACCAGCAGCAAAGTCGTATTTAAATACCCCCATAAACAACAACTAAAAATCATATATTAATTTATTTCAACCTCACCACTAAGACATATTCCATCCACGCCAATTTCGGTAAGTATATATGAATATTCAAATTCCAAAAGAAAGAATCTGCACGAACCAATTTTTTAGAAAAAGGAACAACCCAAATTCTCGTCCCGTTTCACAACTCCGACAGTAATTAAAATAGTAAATTTGGAAATCAAGTAATACGTAATACCAAATTATTTTATTGCAAATAATCCTAAACTTTCACAAGTTTTTATTTTGTAATACCCACACGAGGCTCAAATCGCAGACGTAGTATCATGAATTTAAAACACAAGTAACTTAAATAAAAAACTTGAAAGTACGCAGTGTATAAACTGCAATTTATTAAAATATTTTTTTTAGTCTCCTAACCAACACGCCCCCGTTGGTATGCTATCGCCACGCTTATTCTGAAAGGAGGTAAATATAGGGGTGAGCAACCACAGCTCAGTGAAAATTTACTCATGCTTATACAAGTTAAGAAATTCATGCGCAATAATTTAAATCACTTACAATACAATCCTGACATATTGATAAGGCACCTTTCGGTCTATTATTCATGACATAAAAGATACGACATCGCGATTCGTTACCCGTGATATTGGTAAGGCACCATTACAGTCTAAACTCGTATTGAATATATGAATTCACATACTTCAAATAAATCACAACATGATTATAATATATCAATTAATATAAACTATCACATATGAAGTAATTAACACATATAAGATGAGAAAATCCCCACCTTTACCACGTGAAAGCCTTAAGTTCGAGTACTACACATCACGATCCAACTCTTCTTCGAAACCTATAAACACATGACTAATCGTTACTAATGTGTGGTACTTCAATCATAACATTTATTCTACAAGACATATAAAAGTTGCAGACATATGGGATTAGGGTTAGGGTTCAATGATAGAAGCAGAAAAGAAAAAGGGATTTGGGTTTTCTACGATAAGAGCAGAAAGAAAAAGGAAAGAAGAGGAAAAGAAGAAACAAAAAGAAAAGAGAACTATTACCTTTTCTCTCTTGATTGCAGCCGTGAAACGAATATTATTAGTGAGAAGAAAATAGAATAAAGCTGCTATTTTATATATATAGTGGTTGTAATCAGATATTCTTCTGCTGAACTTTAGTCAAACCTCCCTTATTTTATGGAGTTAGTTTAGGGAGTTGATATGAGAGGAATATCCTTTTCTTAATGGATAATGAAGGTGTTGATTTGATTTTTGAAAAGTAAGAAATCCTAATTCTACTTCTTTTTCTTTCACGTACAGCCGATAGAGTTGCATGGGTTGGGCTGGGATAATAAACTTTTGGGCCTAAGAGAAATGAGTCACCATGAAATACACGTGTTAAATTATGGTCAGACTTCATTCCTGGCGCGCGAAAAAACTTGGAGAGTTCCTACATAGAGAGTCGCCAGATTTAGAGTTTATTCAACTAATTTCCTTTTGTAGTGTTTTCACTGGTGTTGTAACATCTCGTTCTGCATCACGTGTATGGCATTATCCCATACGTTTTGTTTGTACTGTTCACATGCAGTGGAAGTGCATACTTAAAGTAGGATCTAGATCTAACAATCTAGTCTTTACCATTTGGGAGTTTGTTTAGGATTTATATCTGTGTGTATTCGAAGAGTGGAAGAAATATTTCTATCACTTTGAATCTAATTTTGTAATCACTTTTTTCAAGTATAGTGATATTTTTGTCATGAGGCCGCTACAAACTTATTTATAAGTTTGTAGAAAGATTGAGTAATTCTGTGTGTTAAGTCTTCCACTGTACAAATTTACAATCTCGTATTCAAGTTTAATATTCTGATAAGAGTTGGTGTTGTACAAAGTGTCGCCACTTTTAGGACAACATCATTGACGTAAACACACTTATTACACCCGCAGACCCGACATGATTTGAAAACTGAAAAACAAATGGACCAGTTGTTTCAAAACTGGTGTATGTTATGATGGCGATAAGGTCGTATGGCCTATATAACTCGTTCGGAATTCAAGCATATCTAACGCAACGGAAATAACTGAAAGTATTACCTTTCACCGTGGACTGCATGGATAAGGTAATTTAAAAAAAATGAAGAATGATCTCTCAATCTTTGGTTGTACTCCTATGCCTCATCTAGACATCATGTGGGTGAGGATTTCTAAACAATCTCAATCCACAGTATCCTCCAAATAATTTTAAGTGTTGCAAGAATTATTTCACTCTCCTCACTTTTTCTTAAAAATATCATGTGTTTCTTCATTGGAGGTTTCTAAGATGACTTATTTATAGGCTACAACACAAACTAGGAGAATAAATTAAGGTTTGATATCCTATTGGGCTTGAAAATCTAAATTTAGCCCAAAATTTATAACTTAAGCCCAATAATAATAATTCAATCCACAAAAACAAATTATTATTGCACTATTAATCTAAAGTGTAATATCAAATTATATTGCGAGCTTCTTCTTATTATAAGCCCTTTTATCTACATGTGTTTAAGATATTCAACGCACACTAATTAAATGAATTACTGACAACTCAATTATTTTTTAATTTCGAGAGTAGTTATTAGAGTGATTTGATTAAGTATTAATTGATTTACCTCTATATCATCTTGAGCTTTTAAGATAAGGTGGTCATTTAACATGGTATCAGAGCCTGACCACATGAAATATCCAGGGTTCGAACCTCACCACCATCCATTTAATGGAAAATTCCACATGCAAGGCTTGAGGCATAAAGTTAACCCCGACTTCATGCGAGGGGGCGTGTTAGAGTGATTTGATTAAGTATTAAACGATTTACCTCTATCAATTTAAGCATTTAGATGAGATGGTCATTTAACTAATAGACTGCATTTTATTAAAATGTAAATAAAAATAAGAAGGGTGGAGAGAATAGAAAGTACAAGAATAATTAAAAATTGACTTAGTCAAATGAATAAGCCAAACATGCAGCTTAAAAGAGGCCAAACATGCGGCCTTGTGAAGAGCGCAGCCTAACTCGTATAATTCATAATTTCAATACATGCTGCTATATTGAAAAAACTTAGACTAATCTAAGCAATGATATGTTACAGATGTATCAAGATTAGTCACTAGCCCTATTTCAAATATTCAAACAATCAGTAAACAAATCCGCATTGGTCAGGAAAGCAAGTAGTGTAAGTTGCCTTCATTAGAAGAAAAATTCTTGGAGCTCCAAAAGATGATAGAAATGCCAAAATGATGGCATGTTCTCTAGAGAGAAAAGCCAAACCAAGAATGTAAAACGGAAAGGACTCATTCACCTCTAACTCCATAAAGTCGGATAGAGTCCATAAAACTATAAAAGCCTCTGTTATTGAATCAAAACAGTGGCAATAACCCAAGCAATTCAGAGTTGAAAGGATACTGAAATCATAAACAAATACTCTTGCTAATAGGAGTAAATACGAATAGACATCAATGGAAGCCTGTATTAACAAGAAAAGAGGTACCAAATTATAGAACATTCGGTGCCTGACCCCTTCGGAACTGAGATAACAGTCCTGCAGAATACTACCAATTTGAGATTGTAGCAAGTCACGAATAGCGAATATTGCTGTTACCAGCGCCCAAACAGGACTGGTACAATCATCTAGCGATTAAACCAAAATGAGCCACTAATTAGTCATGGTGAAGGGGGTTTCGCTCGTGTTGCAACAAAAAACAACCTGGTGTTGAAAGTCTTATACTCACTCCATCTGAAATCAATCGGCTGATGCAGTAGAAGTGTGATTATGTGAATGTATAGAGAAATCTATCATTGAAAGAATAGGAGAGTACCGTAGCCCAGCAACCGTGATATAAACGAACCAAAGTGAAGGGCCATCGTATGTCGATGGAGGCAGGATTCGATGGAGCCATGTCAGTGGAATATTCTGTGGGTTAATTGAGTGGCGATGGACAAAAGGGTGCCCTAGGTAGAACTGGGAGGTGCGCCGTGGATCCAGCATCGATATCGCAAGTGGCGGTGTGCCTTAAGCAGAATATAACCGCGACCAGGCACACAAGGGTTGATTTGGTCTAAAACATAAGGCAGTGGCTGGGAAAATCGAATGGCGGTCGATCTGGAAAGGGACCCTAAGAGGGACACCGACAGTTGGGATATCTGTACTAGTGAACATCATTCAGAAGCATGGCCATCTCTGGATAGAAAAGTCGCACGATGCGATTGAAGGCGATTGCCATCAAAACGCGTGACGCAGCGATGTAAACAGATCGTTAATGACTAGTGCGTGAATGAGGCTGTGGAAAATCCAAAAGGAAATTAAAGAAGCTAACAACAGGGAAGACCCAACAGTGGATAATTAAGTTACGATCGGCGGCCGACTATGATTTAGGTCAAAAGTTTAGAGGGGGGAAGAAAAAAATATAGAGGGAGAAAACCACTCCCTCCTCCCTCGATGAGGTGGTCATTTAACAGTAGTACTACTTAACCTTATTATCATATCGGATTAAATCCACGTGAAGGGTTTACATGATAATCTTTATGAGCTACTCATATCAATTTAAATAATTAGAACACGGATTCCTTTTACAATAAACAACACATTATATAGATAGGGCCCTCTCCCAACTCACTGAGCATATTGATTTAATAATTAAATCTAATCCATTGATGAATCAAAAAAATAAATATTGAATTGCGTGTCGAGAGTATTTTATAGGAACTAAGGGTGTGTTTGGATGGAGGGATTTATAAATCCCTCCCTAAAATCCTTCCTTTATGTTTGGATGTAACTTGAAATCCATAGATTTATAAATCCAAAATTTTAAATTAAAATCATGGATTTGATTTTGAATTTTTTTTTTGTTTTGGATGGATTTTCAAATCCTTACTCAAACCGTGTCATTTGAAATTCTTCCATTGTGTGATTGATATATTAGTATATAAAAATAGTATATAAAATTAATAAATTAGTTAAAAAAAATTCTTCTTAATTTTAACCCTACCACCCAACCTACACCCTACTTTTTTTAAAATAAGATTTTAGATTTTATTATTTAGGGACACTTACAATGGGATACATAAAATAATGCATGATTGTTATAAACTACATGACTCAAAGAACAAATACTCATAACTACACAATTATAGATTGTGATACCATAAATACCCCTATGTGTTTGCACATTTTATTTTGCACAATTTTATTTTGTACAATTTTGTTTTGCACAATTTCTTTTGCAAAAAATTCTTTTGCATATTGTTTTTGCACATTTTGTTTTGCAATTTTTTTTGCCCAATTCTTTTGCACAATTATTTTTGAACATTCATTCTTTATAATATTTTTGCACAATTTTTTTTGCACATTGCGTCGTTCAAATGAATTTTTACATGAATAATTGTAGATAATTAAAAATAGAGGCAGTTAAGGTACACAATATAATTCTTTGCATATTTTTTTTTCACAATTTATTTGCCCTTTTTTTTCACAATTTATTTGCCCATTTTTTTCACATTTGTCTTATACAATATTTCAGCACATTTTATGAATATCTTGAATTTCATGGAAAATAATTAATAATAATAAGTCAAAATATATTAAGTAAAATTTTAGTATTGATGTTAAGATTATATACATAAAACTATAATTAGCTGAAAAAAAAAGAGAGTCACGTCAACTCTGCTGCTCGTTGGCTGTTGTCCCAAAATTTTCCATAAAAAACATATATCCACGGTCCACCCCTCTCTCATTTCTCTTTATATTTATCAACTCATTTAACATATATATTCTTATCTCTCATTTGACACATCACAAATTATACCACTCTATTCCACTAATCAATATGAAATGCATTAATCCAAATTTATTTTAATGATTATTGAATCTCATATTCTTGTTTCTTCTCCATCAACATACTGCACACTTAAAATAGGAGTACTAAAATAGCAAATATTTTGTCTTTTTTTATTTTGAATGTATGGACTAGCTTATTGTATGAAGAAAACTCATAATTTTTCATAACACACACTTTGTGCTTGTTGTATGAAAATAAACTTCGATTAACATGTTTGAACTCAAATGAAAATGCATTCAGAAATTTCAATACGTAAATTATATATGTTCAGGCACAATCATTGTCTTCAAACACACACTTTGCGCTTGTTTCATGAAACCAAACTCCTATAAATATGCTTCATGAATTCAAATACCAATGTAATCAAAAACTCATTCAGGCATTTTTACAAACACATTGCATGCAAGTAAAAATAAACATATAATCTTTTGTAAAAGATAAATTATTCAATCAACAAATTTCTCAATACTAAAACTATCTCAAAATTCCATATTAATTTCACACAAAATAGAGATTATAATCCTTACAATTATACAAATTAGTCACAGTTTGTTTATGTACTTAACCAGAATTGACTCGTAAACAATAAAGTACGACGGACCGCATGTGCATATGAGCAATAGTCCAAACTGCTAGACTCCCTTGCTCACACAAATACTCTTTGTTCACATGATTTAAAAAATTGGGCACCAACAAAAATGATAAATAGTATCCATCCAACAGTGTTGACTAGAAAATCCAAATTCAATCCTGAACAACTAGGTGCAAAAAATGTGTAGGACATGAATAAGCATATGTCTTCAAACAGCCAAGCAATCCAAATAATCTGATGAACATGAGTTGAAACATCATAAACATACACACAAATTTGTCAGCATTCAAAAATCAAATCATGAACACTGAATCATAAACAAATAAATTTGAAAACCAAATCGAAACACGATTGTTACGAGTCCCAAAATCCAATGGCATCGGCCATCAGAGAATCGCTCTTGGCAAAGAGATTCTTTTTTTAACAAATGATAGGATTCATTTATGTACTAGCCAAACAGGCTACGGGGGACTCTGCGGTAATCAACCGAGAGACCAGTCCCTCCACAAGGGAGATTACAACTCCATAAAGGAGACTTTAACACCTCACAAAGAGGACACACTCCATAAAGGAGACAAGTAATAAAAACAAGCTCAAACAGTCGAGCAAGAGAAGAGAAACATCAGGAGTAACAAATACAAATTGTTAAGCAAAGCAATCTATGCTAGTTAGATCCATAGATTAACCCTCCAAAAACCTATCAATGAGAAAAGCACACTGAACATAAAAATACAGACCAAAGAAAATAGATATTAAAAAAATAAAAATAAAAAAAGGCCAAAGAAGGCAACCTCCTCTCCACCTGTCCACTGCGCTGCCACCTGTTCCGCATCCACCGCCAACTCTCTCTTCACCACATATCTGCCAAGATCTGGCCACCACTGCCCTTCTCCGACCGTGCAGGAGACGCGAGCCCAGATGGTTGAGGATAAAACAAGGCAAGATCCAATGCTAGGGGAGAAGAAGGGGCTGACCGCTTTCATGCTCCGTCACTAGACGGTGCCGTCGCAGAGGAAAGGAGGGAGAGGGGGGCAAGTAGGGGTGGAGAGGGGGGGAATTTTTAGATTTGAAAGTTAGAGAGAGAGAGAGAGTCTAGAGAGAAGGGGGAGCATTTCCTTCCATTCTCACTCATCTACTTTTGTAGATCTGGAAGAAATCGGAGATGGTGAGATTGCAAACACCACGGCAACTGCCAAACCCATCTTGGTAAATTCCCTGCTACTCGCCTCCACTGGACGGTGCCGTTGCTGAGAAAGGGAGGGAGAGGAGGTGGAGAGGGGGGATTCCAGATTTGAAAGTTAGAGAGAGAGAGAGTCTAGAGAGAAGGGGGAGTGTTTTCTTCCATTCTCACTCATCTACTTTTGTAGATCTGGAAGAAATCGGAGATGGTGAAATTGCAAATACCACAGCAACTGCCAAATCCATCTTTGCAAATCCCCTGCTACTCGCCTCCAATCAGGGGTCCATAAGAATTTTTATTCATTTAATAAGGGTATACGGGATTTTAATGTATTATTTTATAGTGGATAATAATATTGGATATTTTATTTTTTTTCCCTTTAATAAAATATTGCTAGTTTAATAATATTGGATTTATATGTATCTAATAATTATGATATAAATTGTGTATCTTATAGTAACAATTCCTAATATTTAAACAATAAAAATATTACCACCCAACCTACCCCTACCCACTCCCACCAAAAAATTATTTTATAAAATTTTAATATTTAAATAATAAAAATGTTATCACTCAGCCTACCCTACCCCCTATCCACCTACCACCCCCTCCGCCACCACCCCCATCCAAATTTATTTTTATAAAGTTTTAGATTTTAATGTTTTAATAATATAAACATTACTACTCAGCCTACCCCTACCCACCCACTCTCCCCCACCCCCTCAAAAAAATATTTTTTTTGTAAAATTTTAAATTTTAATACTTAAATAATAAAAATATTACCACACAACCTACCCACTACCCACCCATCCCACCCAAAAAATGTTTTGAAATAAAATTTTAGATTTTAATATTTAATATAATAAAATTTTATTATTTTTATTTATCATATATAAAATTCTATTTTAAAAATTAAAAAATAATGGTTACAATTATAAATTTGAAAATCCTTCAAAAATCCATAATTTATCCTAACGGTGGAATTCAAATAAATTGATTTAAATTCAATGAATTCAAAATCTACACATTCTCAAATACATTGGATTTGAAATGACTCAGTCCAAACACAACCTAAGAGTACAAAGATTCATAATAACTGATGTTTTATTCTTTTATATAGTCAGTACAAATCGAACAACCTCAAACGATCCTGTTCAATACACACAAAATACATGTAATTTTATAGTTAAGACAAACTAATATCAAATCACATTAAAACCATTCTCATAGTTTGTCCCAATCTATCTTGAGCCTCTGTCTATACTTTATAATATGATCTTCCGTGCGACGCCACACACAATATTATCCCTAATATAAAAAAAGGACAATTGCATCGATATAAAAATATATAATAAGATACAATGATTTCATCAATGATTCTCATTTCAAAATATTGTTAAAATATTTTTCATTCTAAAACTGTATACATAGTATACAATCTAACATATTAGAGCATCTCCAGCTGTACATTAAAGTACTACTTTAATGCTCAATCAACTGTCTGTTGGATTGTATACTAAAAGCCTAGTTTTTTGTATGAACAATGTTTAAATAATTTATTTAAATTAAGAATCATATGATCAAATGATTGCATCTTATAATTTATTTATATATACGATGCAATAGTCCACTTACTTTACACTGTAGATAATATGTTGTGCGACAACACGCGGAAGATCATATTATCAGTTTCCTTATAAAGTATAAACAGATGCTCACAACCAAGATAGACGGGGACTCTCTATCGGAATGGTTGTAGTGTGATTTGGTATTAGTTTGCCTTGGCTATAGAATCAAATTAATGCACTTTGTGTGTATTGAGCAGGACCACTTGAGATCGTTCGACTTATACTGACTTATAGGAGAACTTGATCTCAGTTATTATGGATGTTCGTGCTCTTAATCCCTATAAAATAACCTCGATACGTAGGGCAGTATATATTTCTTTGATTCATCAATGGGTGAGATTTACATGTATTAAATCAACAAACTTGGTAAGTTGGGAAGTAGTGTTGTCTCTATGGTGTGCTGTTGATTGTAGAAGGAATCCATGTCCGACATAGGTTGATGATGTCCCCTTGAGGAGCTCACAAGGATTATCATGTAAACCCTGTAGGTGGATTTATTTCGGTATGATAATGAGGTTGAGTTGTACTACTCTTGGATGAGATATTATTAATGGAGTTGTCAGAAACTTAATTAATTAATGGACATTGTATATCTTAAACATGGGGAGACTAACGGGCTCATAATGAGAATGAGCGCATAACATAATTATGGGATTAGAATGGTAGTGCAGTAATAATATTTTAGTTGTATATATTATTATTATTATTGGACTTAAGTATAAGCTTTGGACTAAGCTTGGATACTTAAGCCCAATGGAGGCCCAACTATAATTTCTCCTCCTGGTCCCTGCTGTAGCCCATATATAAGTCATCTCAGCTGTCCGGAAACCCTAATCTATGAGATTAATCATGCCTAACATTGTGAGGAGGGTGAGGGAACAGTAGATTGAGAAAATCTCGAGGATCGTCGCCCACACGACGTCGAGATTGGACTTGGGAATACAACAGAAGACTGGAAGGTTGTTTGCTGCTGCTGTCCGCCATATTCTATGATTTTTATAAAATCGTACAGACTTTAGAATAGTACTGACGAAAAGCAATGGAAGAGAGGATCGTTTTGGCGCGTAGATCACTCAATTCCGACATCGGATGAGAGAGTTATGTCCAAAACAGTGAGGCTGCATAGGCTGGTGGCGAGAATTCATCGTCTTCAACATACCCTGGTGAAAGGTAATACGTTTCTTGTTTTCTTGTTTCTGCTGCTTGTTAGAAATGTATGGAACCCTAACGGGTCACGTTAACCAAACGATCGAATGCCAACACTGTCCAGCAATGCGCTAATACACAACGCTAGTTTAGATATTCAACGGTGTTGCGCCATATGTGGCGGATAAAAATCTTGCGCTATCTTTCACGCTATCTCATTTTTTTTTCTTTTTTTATTACATATATTTATCCACTATTTTTAAATATTATAAAATTAATTTAAATCTAATTATTTTAATTTTATATTAATGATTATTATTATTATTTTAGTTTGTTTAAAATTTATATTACATACATATTTTTTTTTTTTATTTATACTAATTTATTTATCTAAATTATAATTTATATTAAATTACAATGTTGATTTGCTAAATAAAAATATTTCATACAATACTTAAAAAGATAAATTACAAAATAATTAAATCATAAAAGCTCACTAAATTACATGAAAGATTAAAATCCTAAAACATAGATATTTACTACTTCTAATAATCACCAAGATTACTTCCTGATCCTCCAAGATCTTAAAAAAACCCACCAAACATGTTAAAAGCACTTGCTTATGGTTGAACTTGTTCATTTTTTTCTTGCAGGATTTTTTCTTATGCTTTTCCAAAGTATTCACGTCCATAGGGATTTACAATGGTTTCTAAATCTATCAGTAAAATTCTTTTTCCAAAGTATTCAATTTTTTCCCTTCACAACTCGATATCATGATCCCTTCAAGAAATTGAGGCCATCATTAACTCTTGAAGTTTTGCATTGTCTTGTTGAATTGACTTGATTTATTTAGACATATCTTCATTTTTCTTTCTTTTCATGTTAGTCTTCTTCATGCCGTAAGGTCTTCGTGAAGAAGAAAAATCACCACTGGCATTTTCAGCACTTAAATTAATAGAAAATAAAGATAATTTGGGATTTGATGGAATCAGAGTTTCTTGTTCATCAGCTGAGTATTGCACGGGCTTTCGTGGATTATCATCACAATACGATTTCAGGTTTTTTGTGATATGCTACACATGGGAAAACATGAATAGCTCTTTACATTCTTGTGCATATAATATTCTTGCCATATTAAACTGCATGATACACAAGAATATATTATAAAAGAATAACACATATCGCAAAAGGAAAAAAAATACACAAGTTTCTTACTATATCATCCTCAGAAGCTCCATTTGGGTATTGTCTTTCGATTTGATCCACACACCCTTTGAGTTTTACAGAAGTATTTTTGATTTTTTACATATGACATTGGATTTATCGTTGATTGCGATCTGATATTATCGACTAGGTTTGTTGTTGTTATACTCTTTCGTAACACATTCCCAAAATTTGGATTTGCTTTAACGGTTGCCAATTTCTGGATCTTCAGATATTTCTATCTAGCATCTGATGAGATGTTCGTCCTCATCATCAGTGTAATTAGATTTTCTATTCTTGGGCATTGTAGAGGGGTGAGTAGGAAAATTTTTGTGTGTGTGTGTGTCTTATTGAGATTGGATATTAGTTATGAAAACTTTATTTTCTACCATCGTATTTATAGATGAATAACACTGGACGTTGAGTGGTTGAAAGTAGATGCATGTGACTGGTGGTTTTATGTGACTTTGAATGGAGAATGCAAGTGACTGGTGGTTACATGTGACTTTGAATAGTAGATATAGATGACTGGTAGTTGTAATTGACTTTGAATGAATGATGCATGTGACTGGTAGTTGGTTGCATGTGATTTTGAAATGGTAGATGCAGATGATTGGTGGTTGCATGTGTCTTTGAATGGAGAATGCATGTGACTGGTGGTTGTATTTGACTTTGAATGAAGGATGTATGTGTCTGGTTGTTGGTTGCATGTGACTTTGACTGGTTGGATGCATATGATAATTGAGTGGTTGATTGGTAGTTGACAGTAATTGAATGGAGGATGCATGTGACTTTTTTGTATTTTGATTAGTATGTGTATAAAATGATGTGTATCATTGTAATTTCCTCACATCAATTCTTCATTAGCCTTCTAATTTCATTTTATTTTCCCATTTTAAATCCAATTATTCTTGAAAAAATCCAATCATACTTCCCCACAAGACTCATCTGATGATGAGTATGAACAACTGATGGCAAGTTATGATGCAGAACAAATATTGATAGCTCAACAAATCTATAATAATAATCCTGCAATATCATACTTGCTTAACCAATCTAGCGAAAGCACCCATGGAGGCTCAGTTCCTGATCGCAGAATAATCCATTGTAATTGAGAAGAGGCAGCCCAACATCTATTCAACGATTATTTTGCTGAAAATCCAAAATTTAATGAAATAATATTTCGTAGACGTTTTAGAATGTCTCGATCCTTATTTATTCGTATTGTTGATGCAGTTAAAGATTATGATAATTACTTTGTGCAGCGAACTAATGCAGCTGGAACATTTGGATTATCTACACTTCAAAAGGCTACTATTACGTTTCGTATATTGGCAAATGCTTTACCTTCCGATGCGACTGATGAATACACCAATATTGGCGAGTCTACTGCAATTGAATCTGTGAAGAGATTTTGTCTTGCTATTGTGGAAATATTTGGAGACCACTATTTAAGATCGCCTAATGTCAATGATATTGCTCGACGAATACTGTACATTGGAAAACAACGTGGTTTTCCAGGAATGTTAGGTAATCTACATTGTATGCATTGGAAATGGAAAAATTGTCCAACAGGCTAGGCTGAACAATATTCAGGGTGTAGTGGGTCTCGAATTATTATTCTTGAAGGCATAGCTGATTATGATCTTTGAATATGGCATGCATATTTTTGTATGCCTGGGTCTAATAATGATATTAATATGTTGGAGAGGTCCTTTCTCTTTGCTAATCTTGCTAGAGGGATTGCTCCTCCTACACATTATGTCATCCAAGGAAAAGAGTATAACATGGGGTATTATTTAGCTGATAATATTTATCCTAAATGGTCAACTATTGTGCAAACTATTTGAGACCCCCGCTCTGAAAAAAAGAGGTATTTTGCAATGAAACAAGAAGCATGTAGGAAGGATGTAGAACGTGCTTTTGGTGTCCTTCAAAGTTGATTCGCGATTGTGGCAAATCCAGCTCGTTTTTGGAGTAAAGAAGATTTATATTATATAATGAGTGCATGCATTATTATGCATAATATGATAATTGAGGGTGAACAGAATCTTGATAGCCCAATTGAATCTACAAATGGAGGCACCAAATCCAAATATAGAGACCGTGGTAACGAAATCTTTAATTTCCAGGCATTTCTTGCTCAGTATAGACAAATTAAAGATAAAGATGCATACCACGCGCTTCGTAATGCATTGATCGACCATTTGTGGGAGGAATATTCTAATTCAATAACTAAAAAATGTTGATGTTTTTAATTGCTATTTGTATTTGTATTAAATTTTAATGTGTCATGATTTTTAATTATGTTATCGTATTATTAAATTCAAGTTTGCTTTTTGTTTTTTTTAAATAATTTGTAAATTATAGAATATATGTAATCTAAAATTTTAATAATAAATATATTTTATTTATATTAAATTAAGGGATAATATATTTATTTGTCCATTAACTTTGCCTAATTTTGATTTTAGTCCATAGGTTTCCCATTTTTTGAAAATCGTCCATTATGTTTAGAGAATTTTGAAATCCATCCGTTATGTTTACTAGTTCGACAAAACAGTCCTATTACAGGTCACAGCAGGTCACTTCCAGGTAATTCCAAAAAAAAAATTAGAAATTACTTAATATTTCTTAAAACAGCCTCGAGTCGAAACTTATAAATCAAAAACTTGTATCATACTCATCTTATAGTCATAATGATATCGAATTTTTCTTCTACTTTCTACACGCTTCAAAATGGTATTAGAGCCCTAGTTTTATTTATTTATGAATGGATATATTTATTATAAACTTATATCACTTAACGAGAGGAGAGTTTCAAAGAAATATGGATCCGAACAAAAGTACGACATCCGAGAGTGACAAGACTATCAGCCCTGTTCCAAGCTGGAGCAATAGGGACTTCTGGCCTGTCAACTACGATGAGACAAGTAGTTCTATACAACAATATTATTGTGTGTTGTATAGACAATATGCAGAGAAAAAATACGAGAACGCCGATCGATTTTGGGATAACCTCGATCGAAGGTGTAAATTAGTGGAAGCACGTGCTAACCACACCAAAGAGGAATCTCTGGAGGAACTATGTCAGATGCAGATAAGGTACTCGAAAGAGGTACCAAGAAACATCATGGAAATCCGAAGTTTTATCGAGATCGATGGACGTATCCCCAAACAAGAACAATGGAGGAGACGACCAAACCAAGGTCCAAGAGAGATCTGCAAGCCCTATCACTTCTCACACTGGACGGAATGACAGAGTGGAAGGAGATCGAGGCAGATAACTCTAAGATGAACCAAGATCTTAGAGAATTGCAGAACACGGTGAGATTCTTTAGAGAATATTGTTAAAGCATGTCCAAGACAATGTTTGAGATCAGCCTTAAGATGGACAAGGTGGAGAAATTGCAGAACAAGCAACTCGACCTCATCATAAAGTTGACAGAATAAGTAAAATCCCTAGAAACTAAGGTGACAGAAAGAAGAACAGGAGGAAGGTTACCACTAACCTTCGGAACAGAACCCTTTTTACACCAAAAGGGGAAAACGACAGAGGTCATAAGGCCAAAGTCAGAAAGCAAGAAGATGATTGTTATCCTTTGAGGAGAATCCACATCCCCGGATGGAAGAGCAAATCTTGAAGATCTACAAGATCTATATGAGTCCTTCCAAGGACTATCAATTATTGATCTAAAGATAAATTTTGGAGAGGCATCAACCTCTCAACAACAGTCCCAGGCTCATCAGACCCAATAGGATCGGAGCCAAGACGAAAAAACCTCTGGATCATACGGAGTCCATGGGGCAAGACAAGAAGATACATTCCAACAACCAGGAAACTTCAAAATGAAGGCCATAGGAATGTCAACAGGAGCAAGCTGAGTTCGAGGATCTAATATACACAACACCCCATATGGCCGGTCTCATCTTGAACCGATAAATCCATACGAGTTGATCTTAAACCTCGACACTCTAAACTTCAAGAATAGAGAAGCCTTGATCGATGAATGGACAAATGCCATGAAGATCGCAGGTGGTGCATTGGAGCTGGACAAAGAAGGGTTCATAAGATTCTTTACTATGAGCCTGGAAGAATGCGCCTGGAGGAGCTCTCAGACGAAGTCAAAAAGTAGGCTATGGAAGGTGAAGTTCTAGGCAATATTGTCGATCGTATGGCCAAGATCTTCAAGATCTATTTCATCAGAGTAGGGTACTTCGAAGGAATGGAAGAAGAAAAGAAGAAGAAGTATAGGAATGCCCTATACAGCCTAGAACTACTTGACATTTGTCACGTAGATGAGTACATCAAACTCTTCACAGAGTATAGATGGAAGTCAAAGGTCAAAGAGGAATAAGTATTCCACCTATTCTTTGCCAAGATCCCGAGCCCATAGAGAGAAATGCTGATCAAAGAGTATGAACCATGCTAGCTGGATTCAATAGCAAGGAGAATGTCCTTCCTCAAAGCCAAGATTGCAGAGTGGTGTCATCAAGCGGCGCTACACAAGAACTACAAGAGATTAAGGAGAATCAACAAGACAGTCCCCTTATATTGCAAAAGCAATGATCTTCCAACTATCATTGGAAGAAACCCAAAGAAGCAGAAAATGATGAAAAAGAATCATCCTTACAATCAAAGGAGCGGAGGATGGAGATTTAGAAGTCCAAGATCATTTTGGTCTAAACAGAAGGCCCGAAGCTATAAATCAGGGGAAAGAGCTGGACCATCTAGATGTAGTTCAAAAGGCCAAGCCTCATCCTCAGGGTCAAACCAGAGGAGCACAGGAAGAACTCCTACAAGAAAGACATTCCGAAGAGCAGCCACACGAGTCAATGAAAGATTCAAGGATTGCAACTGCTACACGTATGGAGCCAGAGGGCATATCTCACCAGACTGCCCAGAAAACCAGAAGAGAGAAGTACGACAGTTCGAGACAACTCTAGAAATAGAGGAGGCTGTTTACTTCCAAGATATAGTATAGGTATATCAGTTTGAAGATATACCCTCAAACGAGAGCATCTATGAAGAAGAATTCTTCAGTCAAGATGAGTCATCTGAAGATGAGTCGGAGTGAAGAAGAAAGCTTCAGACAGGAGATGCAAAAAGATATGTCGGGATTCTTTTCCCAGACATCCATTTCTCATAAAGCCCTTATGAGAATCATGAAGGAGGATCCAAGGCTCAACCTATACGATGGATTCACCGTAGGAAGGATGGACAAATTCTTTCCAAGCTTCAAGAAGAGAAAGCACAACATCATATAAAAAGTGATCGAAGGGGAAATTGCCATCCAATGGAGCTCACGAGAAATGTGATGGAAATGCAACTAGTTCCTATTGACGAAATCAAAAGGGAATTCAGTAAACTCAAGGAAGGAATAGCCAAGACCATGTCTTGGATCCATATCGGAGAAATCTGGATCCTCATCAAAGCAACTTTCAAAGAAGGTATCGATACACCAATCGATATTGCAATCTTTGATAAGAGGATCAAGAATACAAGAGAGGCATGCCTGAGAGGAATCTCAGGAAACCTATACGCAGGCAAGGTGGTATCCTACATATATCCAATGATTGCCTACAATCTGGTAGATAAAGATTTCAGTAGGGCACTCACCCTTCATCAAGACTTCAAGAACAAAGATCTGATGAAAGAAGGGAATAGGCCTTACTCCATCACCTACAGTATCTCATATGCCCTGTCCAACACCCATCATTCTGATCTATTCCAAATGAAGGAGTATATCGAGATACCAGAAGTGTTCGAAAGGATTGCATGCGTAACCAGGCAAAAAATAATGGAGTTACCGCCAATCCACGACATGGATTTGCGAATCAAGGACAAGCCAGTCTGGAACAGACAAGATAGCCTCAGATTCGAGCAAAGAAGGATTTTTTTCCAAGAAGATAGGATGATTATTGAAAAATGGGGAAAGAAGCCAATCGTGGAGGTAATCCAGGAGCCGGAAAAGTTCACAACCAAAGGTGAACTAAAATGCCCAGAAGGATGGAAAGGAGTCGAAGTAATATTCGATATCACTAAAAAGAAAAACTCTATTCCTTGTGATGTCTTGTATTATCTTCAACAACCAACAACTGGGAGATATCAAGGACAACTCAAACTTGGAGATCTTGAGCTGATAATTAAAGGAGTGGCAGGAAGATTTCCAGATCAACTAGTTCTGGGATTGGAGTTTCTCGAGGATCACAAACCTTGGGAACGACTACAAGATGGAATGGAGTTTACGGTCAAAGGAAAAAGATACAAGGTTTACTGTAGAGGCTCGGGCTTATAAGCTCTGATCCGCCCATGGCCACAAGTCCATTTTCATTATATATCACTGTCGGAATGATATAAGGAGTATCGTGCAGAGTATTTTGCAGCATACATTAATTCAGGAGCCAGCATTTGCACAACAAAGGAAGGGGTCTTCCCGAAAGGCTCAGGAGAAGAACTGCCAACAGTTCTCAGAAAAGATTTCTCGCAAAGGTGCTAATCCTTAACAGAGGAATCAAGCAAGCGAAAATCATGATCGGAGGAGCAGATCGTACCCCATGGTACAAGGTGAAAACTCCACCGTTATATTTTCACAACATCGGAGCAGATATTCTGTTAGGGAATAATTTTCTACAGACATTCAAGCGTTTTACCCAGGAAAACACAACTAGGAGGCTTATTTTCACAACCCTTTGTGAATATAAAATCATCGCACCAAGACTGCTGATGAGGCGTTTTCTCAACACACAATTAATCCCCAAGTATGAAGGATATCAATTATAGTTTTGAAGGTGACCAAGTTACATATCGAATCCACGAGACGGATAAATATCAATTTAATTACGTTCTAGTAGATTATGACTATTTTGGAAATAAAATAGTTGGTTTGTAAATTAAGTAATAATTGAAATAGCAATTAAATAACAAGAACAAGAAAATAGTAGTTGTGATCAAATAAGATAATAGGTAGTTCGTCAGGCCATCTAATTTCCTTCGTTAATTCGTACTTTCGTGTGTTGATTAGCCATAATATAGTGGGCATGACCAATTAAAGAAATTATCGAACCACAGGGAGGAAGGTACTAGGGTCTAAGCGATCTCGTGTTTGTCATAGTATTATAGAGATGAACAAGAAGGGGAGATAATCAAGAAATGACAATAAAATAAAAGGATAGATGAATGGAAGATGGATGAATGAGCCAAGTAGATAGAGATGAGATTAGCAATACTTAAAGCATGGAAAATCTAGGTATCATGCAATGAATTCATATGTGTTATGGGAAAAAGGCTAAGGGCCAACACTAAGATCACCTAAACTCCCTCTCGGAATGAATAGGATATGGAATGACATTCATTGGATTGGTTCTCACTCAAACAATTCCAACTAGGTACTAAGCTTGAAATGAGAGACCCTTCACATAATCTATTGACTTCTCAATCTAATAAATGATATGTTCTATCAAAGGGTTCTAAACTATGAAGGACTTCTCAATCTCTTCACAATCTATAATGCACATGAAGTGTTTGATGAAATGATTCACTTAATTATCCTAAATATGCAATTGACTTCTCAATCTAATCACATGCTTAAAACAATTAAACACACAAATCATCATAAACCTCAAGATCTAAAGCATCAATGATAGAAAATCAATTAACCCAATCAACATAATCATTCAATTGCAAAATACCAAAAATTATCCAACACAATTCATATTGCTAATCTCACAAGGGAGATTAGCCTCTCATATCCATAAGAAAATTAACATAGACATTAAATTCCTTACAAAACATGATAAACAATAGGTTTCAATACAAAGTTTAGATGAAAACTCCCTTGGATGTCTCCAATGGTGATCTTCTTCTTTCCCTTGCAATTCACCTCTCTTCCTTGCTTCTCTAGCTACTTGGATGAAGGATTTGATGGTTGGATCAAGATAGATCCAAAGGATGAAGAATGGATGAAGGTGAAGGTGAAGAATGGAGGAAATGGTGTGTGAGGTGTGTGTGGAAGAGGTGGAATTCGGATCTTTTTTTATAAAATCTGAACGGAGGGATATTTATACTCCTTGACAAGCTTCTAGAAGGATTCTGAATTTTTCTGATCCCTGACACGACACGAGTCGTGTGGTGCAACACGGCCATAAGGTGCCCGTGTTGCGTGAACTGATGCTCCCGCACGACCATTGCTTACAGGCCCGTGTTGGATACACGGGTCGTGTGCTGCAACACGAGTCGAGCTCCGCAACACGGCCAAGTGGTGGTCGTGTTGGATAAATAGATGTCGCCGCACGACCATTCTGGACAGGCCCGTGTTAGTAACACGAGTCGTGTGCTGCGACACGACTCGTGCTCCCGACACGGCCAGTCGTGTTGCTGCTGCCCTGTTTCCTTCACTGTTTTGGCTCGTTCTCCCTCGTTTCAACTCCAAATTGAGATCTGCTTTTTCCTACATCTTCCTTATCATGTTTAGCATCAAATAAAAAGTGAAAATCTTATGTTTAAGCTCATTCACATACATTTCCATAAAAACACAAAACACAACCAAATAGTACATAAAATACGGGTAAAATAATACGAAAAGACATAAAAAGACACTAAAATCTAGGTGAAAATATCACTCATCATGTGTCGATTTCCGACTCTGCCTTGTGGTTTATGGACGCATCGCTAGACCATGTGAATATATTCTATAGACACAAATAGATAAGCTTTTGACACGTGTGAGTATCCTCAGAGCAAGACGTATACTTTACTCCCCTTTCTAGGTACTATCATAATCAATTATTTCCCGTGCACTTAGTACTCTAACCCAATTTGATCTCCCTTTTTAGGTACTATAAAGTTATACTCTTTATCCTACTTGTTAACCCGAATTCAATTCAATTAACAAACATTCATATAAGACAGTTCTAGTAAGACTTCGGAATCCCTTCACTTAGAATTATAACACTAAACCCTGCTCATTAGTGAACACACTCAACCAATAACCATGTTATGCATTCAGACTCTACACAACGATTATTGATGCACAAAACAACTATGAGTATGGATTAAAAACGTGCAATCTTATATAAACTAAACCACAAGTAGTGTTGTACGGAGTATACACACGAAATACAAATTTAACTCATGAAACCTTCATAACCCTAGAACTACCGAAGTGGCTCTAGCCCATGATTGATCTAAGAACAATCATGGTTAGTTGGCCAATCTTACTTGAATCTCCAGCTACACCTCTGTCACCACCCTCCGGATGGATCACTAATCTCTTCTCTTCACTTCTCTTATGATTCACGATCTTAAGCTCTTCATGCTTGGTTGTTCGTTGTTGACTGCATGAGCCTCCTTTTATACTTGTAATCAAGTCTCTAGGGCTTGGAATGGGCTTTTCAAGTGATCCCACGCGTTTTGGCCTCGAAAATCCAGATAAGGTAAGTTTCCGCGTTTTGGTTCGACCTCGTCAAATAGGTCAAACCACTGGCCAACAGGTCGAACCCCAGGTCGAACCCTGCTACTGGACACATTCTGCACTTGGTTCGACCTCTTGTACAGGTCGAACCACTCCCTCACAGGTCAAACCGCAGGTCGAACCACGCTACTGGATAATTTCCGCTCCTGGTTCGACCAACTGTCAGGTCGAACCCCGACGTCGTGGTCAAACCCCTCTTCTCGCGAACTGGTTCGACCTGATCAAATAGGTCGAATCCCTTGAGTCGTGGTCAAACCCTCTTTCTGCTATTTCGCAATGCTGGTTCGACCTATAGGAGAGGTCGAACCCTCCTCCATCCAGGTCGAACCGTACTCTTTCCTTGGCGGTTCGCGTGGTCTCGACTTAGTCTCTTCGATTCTTGGCACTTCCACTCCGTTTTTGCTATGAAAACCACTTAAAAAGCTCCACTAACACCTGATTCATGCTAATTCACAATATATATAGGTTTTTTCACCTATTTCCACCTCAAAACTCTCCAAAACTAGCACAAAACATGATGCCAAACTCGTGAATTTACACACTCATCAAACCCCCAAACTTACATGTTGCTCGTCCCGAGGCAACCAAATCAAACACAGGAGTCGTGTATAATTCACCAAGATCAAGTACAATACATATCACACATGCAACTTCATTCAATCAAACAAGTATTAATTGCTTCATATATATCACTCATGCAAAACCAATCCAATCACATACCATTCGGAGTACTAAGTAATTTCGCTCACAAGATAAGTATTTATTCTCTTTCACTCAAGTGCGTGAGACACTATATAGGTTAATATAAACACTCATATCAATCCATATTCACGCGTAACCATAAGCTTGACAAAGGTCTCAAAAATCAACTTATAATCAACTCTTCACTAGGATCACAAAGGACTTGTTTTTGGGTTGTAATGTTGGCTCTTTGGAAAAAGGTAGGAAAATTTGGACTTAGTGACTTAAAACACTAGTAGAGAGTTACTTTGGAGGTTCTCGATTTCTTCTTCTTACAGCAAGTTCTCCTCCAATGTCGTCTCTTGAACTTGTAAAATTCCTCAATTTTCCTTCTTTTCATGGCATCAACATCATCTTTTCGTTAGACAGCTCGGGTACCAGTTTTAGGCACTACCCTTCTTCTCATGTATATAGGCCATTAGCTGCTAAGCTTCACACACCAAGTATAAACAATCGGGGTACCAGTTTCGGACACTATCCCTAAACAAGATTTAACCATATTTTTTTCACCCAACCATATTCTATCTTCCTTTTCTTCTTGCAACACTTACTCACCTCCACTTTCTCTACCAATGAATAGGTTAATCAAGCTCAAATAAAGGCTTATAAGGTTATTCACTTCGGCTACCAAAGAAAAAGCTTAAACGGCTCAACGGGGCATCCAAAGGTTAATAAGATCATTAGGAAAGATAAATTTGGCTAAGTAGCTTAAAATGAAATAATGGCCTAAGATCATGTCCTAGTAATTTATCAACCATAAGTCTCACACAAGACTCCAAGCCAAGTTCTAGAATACGTTCATATGAATGATCCTCTCAAGAATAAAATAATCATGATCAAGCATGATTAAAAAGCTCAAATCCTCACATAGGTAATTCTAGTACTCCTCATAGCACATAATTAAGATCAATTCCACAAGAACTTAATATACTTATCAACTAAACATGCTTTTCATCAATAGAAATTAACACATGAATATATGAATGCACAATATCAATAAGCTTATACCCAATCAATCATACAAGATATCACTTATACATTCCACTCACGCATGAATCACATCCCAACCTAAAGATAAAAGGAAAAATAATGGAAATCAAGATGAATCGGATGAAACTAAAGAAAACCTGAAAAACTACTCCTCCGGAGCATCATCATCCTCATCATCAAGCCTCCGCTCCACAATCCGGTGTAGATCGCTGATATGTCTATCCAAGTAATCAACTCGATCACCCAACCTACCAACTTTCTCATTCAAAGACGTATACCTCTCATTCAACGTAGCATAGTTGGCGTTGGCGAGTGCGAGCTGTCGGTTTGTCTCCTGCTGGCTAGCAACGATCGCGACCAGCTGCTCATGAATAAGGCGGAGCTGCTCCCGTGTATCATTCGGGACAGCCCGCTGCTGACGCGGTGCTGGCTCATGCTGAGGTGCGTCGTACTGCTCCTCTTCCGGAATCTCCATCTCTGGCTGCTCATCTACCCGATGCTCGACCTCGGGCTGCTGTGGCCACTGTAATGGCTGGTGTGGTGGCGGATGGTACTCTCCCTGTTCCACAATTTGCTGTTGCTCCTCCAACCTACCTTCGACACACAACCTAGCCACGACTCTCCAATCCCCATTGGTCTTCATAGTCACGGACAGAGCAGTGTGTCCTAGGGAGTTCATCAACAAGTTCCTCGCCTCCCGAACAGTGGTCATGTTGTTCATGTCAAAGGGAAACATAAAGTCGAATGGCTTTGGTCCTCTCGTGAAGAACCATCACCATCTCTAAAGTGTGTAAATCCTCCCTTTACACATGTGAGCATCACCAAGTCGGGCCTCCTCTAACAGGTGTAATACTGGTGAAGTCCATGTTGTAGTGCTCAGCTACAATCGTCAGCAACCCTCCAATGTTCACCTTCTGAAATCCAATGGTCCTAAATCGATGCAGATGCGCGATGAAATATGCTCCCACATTGAACTTCACCCCATTCATCATACACCATATGGCATAAAGCTCTCCTCTAGACACACAGCCACCCTCCGAACGAGCAAACAGTGTGTTTCCGAGCACTCGATCCATATATTTCAACACTAGATTCTTGATCGAGGTCGCACGAGCCTGCCTAATCTTATAGTCTCTGATCTCCCCGGTTATCTCCCTCCAAAACCTATTAGCGTTGAAGTGTCCATTCTTCACTCGAGAAATCTCTAGAGGCGTCTGAAAAAGCTGATTAAAATCCTCAGTCGTCCATCTCCTTCGGACTCCTCCTAACTGAAATGAGCACTGATACGGGTAGCCAAGTGGGTCCTTATCCATCTCAAATGAGCAAACTACCTCCACTGTAACGTGGAAGTAAGTCAACTTCTTCAACTCCATAAATCTGCGGATCCCCACTCGATCGAACAACATCGTCATATCATCCTTAATGCTCATAAGTCTCATGGCCTCATCATCTTGGTATCTTGTCCGAGCTATCTTGTCTGAGACTTCTTCCCACTTTTATTTAATCTTATCCCAGTTTTGCATTTGAATTTTAAAGTTTTTAGGTAAACGATCTTGTAACCTCAGCTTTCTCGTCACTGTGTCCACATTCGAAGGCCTGTCTTGCCTCTTCTTCGATCTTGCTTCTTCTGTCTTACCTTTTCCTTTATTTGATCCTTGTCCCTTTCCTAAAAACAACTATTTCAACACAACCAACAAAACAAGAACACAAGTATTTGACTAGCATATCCTAATCTACTCAAGACTTCAAGCATCCATGCTTAATCAACTCCAACTATTATCTCAACACCAATTGCTCATTCATCATGCTCAAAACATCATCAATCACACTACCTTTAATCTTCAAATCATCAACAACAAGCATGCATCAACCAATTTAAGCCATTCAACATAAATTTCAACAATTGAACTTCATGAACAACTCAAACTATCAACAATTCAAGCCTAATTAACATGAATTCATATGAATCAACTCAACAATATCCATTATCACCATGAATTTCAACCAAAATCAACATCAATCAACTTACACACAACACATTTCTTGCAATAACTTCAATCCTAAGGTAATTGAGTTGAAAGAACGTACCTTTAGTCTTGCCCATGGTTAACAATCGATAATTTGCACACAACACTCAAAAACGCGACTGAAGCCCTAATTCGAGACGAAAATCGCCCAAATCCGCCCCCAATTCAAGAATTAAGAGTGTAATGTTGTGTAATCGGTGCAAAATCAAGTGTAATTGACGAATTTGTGCAAGGGTGTTAAGGTTCGGGGAAGGTTCGAGGTTTGGTGAACAAGAAAAATGATCGAACCCTTCTAAAAAAAACACAACTTAAAACGCGTACCTGACTGGGTTCAACCTCGGGTTCGACCTTCTGAACAGGTCGAACCACTCTTGTGACGAGGTCGAACCTACCTTCTGGACAAACTTACCTTTTAGGTTCGACCTAGGTTTGACATTCTGAACAGGTCGAACCACTCTTGTGACAGGTCGAACCTACCTTCTGGACAACTACTCCTCGTGCTTCGACCTGGGTTTGACCTTCTGAACAGGTCAAACCATGAATATCGCGGTCGAACCTATCACCTGAAAAATAGAGTGCTCTGAACGGACTGGTTCGACCTCAGGTTCGACCTTCTAAGCAGGTCGAACCATAACGGCTCAGGTCGAACCACCCTACTGTAAGATTTAAGTCACCGGGTTCGACCTGTTAGACAGGTCGAACCTAGAATGATCAGGTCGAACCTCCTCACTGGATGATTTTCTGCGTCGGTTCGACTTCCTCTGCTCGGTTCGACCTCCTGGCACTAGTTGAACCTCTCCTGGCTTTGGTCGAACCACCCTTTTAAGCTTCCAAACTGAGTGTTCTTCAATCCCTATTCACTTCAAACTTCAATACGAATCATTAGGTACCAACTAGAGCACAACTTCATCCAAAATTTGTTCCACAAAATATCATTCATGAGTAACTCCGTAAAAGAAAACACAACCAAAACCCACTAAACATTAGGCAAGTTGTAAAAAAATTGTCACATCAAAATCAATTAAAATTTTAATATGGCGCAAAAATCAACTCCCCTAACAAACATCACAAAGAAAAGATTATACTATCGGTGCTTATCAAGGAAAGTACATCACACCCCCCCAAACTTAGTAGAAACTATAGTTGAAACTAAGTTTGCAAAGAGATGTAATTGCCGATAAGTAAGCACTTCAAATATAAAAATTTCTTACTCACACGAATGAAATAAAGCATTAAAACGAGAGGGAAAGCCCCCAACAGGCGCTCATGTTTAACGTCGGAGAGTCACGACGGTACCAAATCAGATCAAGGTATCCACAAAGATGACACAAACATCATCCGGCGACTTGTAATGCTTCAAGCGATGTCCATTCGCCACAAAAATGTCTCCATCCTTGTCAATAAGCTCAAAACTCCCCCCACCTAAAGCTCGATGAATCATGAACGGTCCCATCCACTTAGACTTCAACTTGCCTACAAAAAGCTTTAAACGAGAGTTAAAGAGTAATACCTCGTCTCCTTGCTTGAACTCCTTGTACGAGATCTTCGAATCATGCCACCTTTTAATCATTTCCTTATAGATCTCTGAATTCTTGTACGCACGACTCCGAAACTCATCCAAAAGATTGATGTGAGCAATCCTCAACCCCTTCACATCCTTGAGAGTAAGTTCAGGCTTCGCAAAGCCCAAAACGCTTTGTCTTGAATCTCTACAGGTAAGTGGCACGGCTTCCCATAGACAATCTGATATGGTGACATATCTAACACCGTCTTGTACGCGGTTCGGAACCCCCACACGACATCATCGAGCTTCAAAGCCCAATCCCTTCTATTGGTTCCGACCACCTTCTCCAAAATCTGTTTGACTTTACGGTTAGAGACCTCCGCTTGCCCATTCGCTTGAGGATGATAGGGTGTAGTAACCCTATGCTTAACACCATACCCTTTAAGCACCTTCTCAAGAAATTTATTTACGAAATGCGTACCTCCATCACTAACAAGTGCTCTAGGGACTCCAAAACAGGCAAAGATATGCTTCTTCAAGAAAGATATAACAGTTTTCGAATCATTCAAGCGAGTAGGAATCGCTTCCACCCACTTAGAAACATAATCTACCGCAAGTAGAATGTAGAGAAATCCATTAGATGGGGGAAAAGGCCCCATAAAATCGATACCCCACACATCAAAAATCTCGACTACTATGCTTGGCTGAAGCAGCATTTCGTCTCTCCTATCGATGTTCTCCATGCGTTGACATCTATCGCAAGTCACCATATAGGTCTCACAATCCTTGTACAACATAGGCCAATAAAGAGCGGACTGAAGTACCTTGGCTGCTGTCTTTTGAGCGCCGAAGTGCCCCCCATTAGGTTGTGCATGGCAAAACTCGAGAACACTCTCCATCTCCATCTCGGGCACACACCTACGGATGATAGAATCCGTACAAATTTTATACACAAACGGATCATACCATATGAAAGTCTCAACATCCCTTTTGAATTTAGCAAGTTGATATCGGTTGAGATCCCTTGGAATTTCTCCCACAGCAAGATAATTAACATAATTCGCATACCATGGATCAACTCCCTACGCAACAACCACACACGCTCGCTCAGCCCCTTCAACAAACACGGCCATGATCTTTTCATCCGAAAACATTTCCTCAATATACTCGAAAGAATTATCACAATGTTCCCTAGTCTCCAACCTCGAAAGATGATCCGCTAGCACATTATCAGAACCTTTCTTATCCCGGATCTCCATGTCATACTCTTGAAGTAGAAGAATCCACCTTATGATCCTAGGCTTCGTCTCCTTCTTTTTCATCAAGTACCGAATCGCAGAATGATCCGTGTACATAATAGTCTTCATGCCAACCAAATACTGACGAAACTTATTGAATGTACACAACAGACAAAAACTTATTTTCAGTCACCGTGTAATTCTTTTGTGCCGCATCGAAAGTCTTACTTGCGTAGTAAATGGCGCAAAACTTTTTTTCCTTCAGCTGCCCAAGCACCACTCCAAGTGCTACATCACTTGCATCACACATTAGTACAAACGGTTGAGTCCAATCCGGTGTGATCAAGATAGGTGCAGTGATAAGCGCCTCCTTCAAAACTTGAAAAGCTGTTAAACATTCATCATCAAACACAAAAGGAACATCCTTTTCAAGTAAGTGAGATAAGAGCTTAGAGTATTTTGAGAAGTCTTTTATTAATCTCCTGTAAAAACCGGCGTGTCCAAGGAAGGACCGCACTCTTCTTTTATTGGTCGGTGGTGGAAGCTTCTCAATCGCCACCACTTTAGCACGATCTACCTGCAACCCTTTAGCCGAGACATGATGCCCAAGAACAATCCCATCCTTCACCATGAAGTGGCACTTCTCCCAATTCAAGACAAGATTAGTCACTTGGCATCTCTTCAAAACAGTAGCTAGGTTAGACAAACAAATATCAAAGGATGAACCAAAAACAGAAAAATCATCCATGAACACCTCCATGATCTTCTCTATCAACCCATCGAATATTGCCATCATGCATCTCTGAAAAGTAGCAGGCGCATTACATAACCCAAATGGTATTTTCCGAAAAGCAAAGGCCCCGTAGGGGCAAGTAAAAGTGGTCTTTTCTTGATCCTCGGGGGCAATCATAATTTGGTTGTACCCCGAGTATCCATCCAAGAAACAATAAAACTCATACCCTGCAAGACGATCTAACATTTGATCCATGAAAGGAAGAGGAAAATTATCCTTACACGTGTTCTCATTCAACTTCCTATAATCTACACATGTACGCCATCCCGTAGGAATCCTTGTGGCTATCGCTTCTCCATCCTCAGCTTTTACTACAGTCATACCCCTCTTTTTAGCAACTACATGTAATGGACTCACATGGGGACTATCACTAATAGGATATATGATTTCGGCATCCAACCACGTAAGGATTTGCTTCCTAATTACCTCTTGAATCGTGGGATTAACCCTTCGCTGATTCTGAACACTTGCCTTTGCCTCGTCTAACAATCTCATCCTATGCATACAATACGAAGGACTAATTCCTTTTAAATCCTCAAGAGACCAACCAATCGCAGATTTATACTTCCTAAGAATGTTCAATAACTCCTCAAGTTGATCATCATCAAGAGAAGAAGATACAATTACCGGGTATTTTTCATTGTCGCCAAGAAAGGCGTACTTCAAGTGTTCCGGCAAAAGTTTCAACTCCTCTTTCCTCACCTCCATCGGAGGGCTCTCGTTATCCAAAGGCAAGTACTTCCTAGTCCACTTGACTTCTTCCACCTTAGTTCTTCCCGATTCAAACCTGTCATCACCCAAAGCAAGTAAGTTTTCAAGAAATTCAATACATACCTTGTTGGAGAGTCCGTCAAGCTCCGTAGTGGGATAAGTAAGAGATTCCATCAAACATGTCTCAAGAGGATCCTTTGACAGGATCAGAGACATGTCCTCTTTCACAATCTCCTCCACCACGTCAATACTATGATACTGCGACTCCATGGGCATCTTCATTGCTTTGTCTAAGTTGAAAAGAACTTCTTCTTTGTCCATACGCAATCTAAGATCTCCTTTCTGAACATCAATCATAGCTCCAGCAGTAGCAAGGAAAGGTCTCCCCAAGATTAAAGGGATATTATCCTTGTCTTCTTCCATCTCTAGCACAAGAAAGTCCACAGGAAAGACTAGCTTCTCCACTTTGACGATTTCAATTATACCTTTTGGAAACGTCATCGACCTGTCCGCCAATTGGAAAACCACTGTTGTAGGGGTCAAATCCCCCAAACCAAGCCTCTGAAAGATGGACAAAGGCATCAAATTGATGCTCGCTCCTAGATCGCACAAAGCTCGCCGTGCCGGCCCCTTTCCGATTTCACATAGAATAGTGAAGCTCCCCGAATCCTTCATCTTTTGCGGTAGCTTTCTTTGGATGATTGAGCTGCAATTCTCAGATAAATTCACCGTTTTAATTCCGGTTAAGCTCCGTTTCTTCAACAATATGTCCTTTAGAAATCGGGCATAGTACGGCATCTCCATGATTGCCTCTGAGAAAGGAATGCTCAAGCTTATTTTGTTCATTATCTCTGAAAACTTCTTGAACTTCTCTTCCAATCCCTTCTTCACAAGCTTGTAAGGAAACGGCGGAGGTATCCTTGTTTTGGGAATCCCTCATTCATTACGATCAACCTTCTCCGCTTTCTCCTTTTCGGCTCTCAAACGCTTGGCTCTCTCCCACTTTTTCTCAGCTATTATCTCAGTACTTTGTTCATTCCGAACCACTGGAGTGGCATCAACATCATCGAGAGTGTTCGGAGTGGCAACAGGCAATTTCTGGTGGGGTTCGACCAGGGTTCGGCCTGTGGAATAGGTCGAACCATGTACGTACTGGTCAAACCTTGCTTCTGGACAATGGCTCTCTTTTTGAATTTGAGGTTCGACCTGTGAAACAGGTCGAACCATGGGTACCTAGGTCGAACCGGCCTACTGTACTCCTTCCGCCATCCGGTTCGACCAAGGTTCGACCTGTTTGATAGGTCAAACCATGACCGTCGTGGTCGAACTGATGCTGTGACAAAACAGAGTGCTCCAAGTGGTGCGGTTTGACCTGGGTTTGACCTGTTGGATAGGTCAAACCAAGATTGGTTTGGTCGAACCGGTGTTCTGGAAAAACAGAGTGCTCCGAGTTGTGGGGTTCGACCATGGTTTGACCTGTGGGACAAGTCAAACCATCTGCAGTTTGGTCAAACCGATGCTGCAATCTCTCCTGATCGTGTCCAGTGTGTTGGTTCGACCTCCTCTGTATGGTTCGACCTTCAATGTTGGTCGAACCATGGTCGAACCTGCCCCTAGACATGTCCAAATTTAATTCTGGCCTCATAGGTCCCTCGCACTGCGTTCCCAACCTTAATGTGATGGTGTTGCAGGACCTTGGATTCTCAATACTTTGAGACGAGAACTTCCCCTTCTCAAGAGTTTGAGTAAGCTTGTTAACACTTCTTGCCATCTCCCCCATCAGTAACGTAAGGTCCTTCACCTGCTTAGATATAACCTCATGATTTGCATCGATTTTCTTTTCAAGTTTGGCCTCAAGGCGGTTAACTATTTCATCATTCTTGGCCATATACCTGTTCACAGTATCCTCAAGACCCGGTTTCCCTTCTTCCACCTTAGCACCCGGATCAACACCCATCGGAGATTGAATCGCATTATTCGGATTGCTCCATGAGAATTCTGGCCTCCTAGGCTGTTGATAACCACCCGGGGGACCACGATTATTAAAGTTTCCTCGATAGTTCCCTTGGTAGTTCCGGTTTCCTTGGTCTGGATACCTAGTCCCTTGAATACTTTGACCCATGGCATAGTGTGCCTCTTCCAACTCCTCTTGGATTGGTCCCTCATTCTTTAACTCCTGTTGCATGATTGGCACGCGCTGAGATAATTCGCTGATTTGCTTCTGTTGGAATTCAAGTAGCTTGTTGATATTGGATAAGCTAGAGACGATCTCATCCTCTCTACTTGTTTTCACCATTGCTTGTTCAACCTTAGCAACCTTACCAAGGACATAAGTACCTCTAACTCAATCAGTTGGCCAATCCCTCGAATTCATCGAAATATCTTCAAACAACTTCTCGGCCTCTACAGATGACTTTGTAAGCAATGCTCCATTAGAAGAAGCATCCAATTAAACTCGTGAATCACAGTCCAATCCATTGTAGAATATACTGATATACTGAGCTTTAGATAGCCCATGTTGAGGACACTTCCTAAGCATGTCTTTGAATCTATCCCAAGCTTCATGAAAATTTTCTCCTCCACCCATAGCGAATTGGTTAATGTCTTGCTTCATCTTAAACACCTTTGAAGGTGGCATATACCTCTCCAAGAACCTTAACTTCAGTTGCTCCCAAGTGGTGCACTCAGTTGCGTTGATAGTGTCGTACCAATCTCTCGCCTTTTCAGTAAGCGAGAATTTGAACAAAATGATCTTCCTTGCATCTTCATGTTCTCCTGCGTCTTTTTGAGTACTTGCATAGCCCAAGAACTTGTTCAGATGCTGCTGCGGATCCTCGAAAGACCCTCCTGAAAAGGAGTTCCTTTCTATCATGCTAATAAGAGCGGGATGAAGATCGAACGCTGAATTAGTTCCCCTTGCTCCTAGAAGCCCAAAATTTCCAGCCCCATTGTTTCTGAAAACCTCTCGGATGGCTAGATTATCCGGATTCGCTGCCATGTTGACTGTCCTTACTCCCGAATTAACTTCAGTTGTAGCTTCAATCGTCTGCGAAATCTGCTCGTCAACTTCAACTCCAAAATTAAGAGCTTCAGTTGGATCAATAGTCTTTGCCTTGCTCTTCTTCTTCTTCTTCTTCTTTCTTGACGATGCTCCGATTTCAGGATTATAGGGTTCAAGTTCACCTTTCTTTGATCTCGTGAGCATGCACCTAAAAAGAACTAGAATTAAAACAACAAAACAAGAAAAATAGGCTTAACAAACTAGAAATAATAAAAAGATATTTTAAGCCGTCCCCGGCAACGGCGCCAAAAACTTGATGAGGCGTTTTCTCAACACACAATTAATCCCCAAGTATGAAGGATATCAATTATAGTTTCGAAGGTGACCAAGTTAAATATCGAATCCACGGGACGGATAAATATCAATTTAATTACATTCTAGTAGATTATGACTATTTTAGAAATAAAATAATTGGTTTGTAAATTAAGTAATAATTGAAATAGCAATTAAATAACAAGAACAAGAAAATAGTAGTTGTGATCAAATAAGATAATAGGTAGTTCGTCAGGCCATCCAGTTTCCTTCGTTAATTCATACTTTCATGTGTCGATTTTCGACTCTGCCTTGTGGTTTATGGACGCATCGCTAGACCATGTGAATCTATTCTATAGACACAAATAGATAAGCTTTTGACACGTGTGAGTATCCTCAGAGCAAGACGTATACTTTACCCCCCTTTTAGGTACTATCATAATCAATTATATCCCGTGCACTTAGTACTCTAATCCGATTTGATCTCCCTTTTTAGGTACTATAAAGTTATACTATTTATCCTACTTGTTAACCCGAATTCAATTCAATTAACAAACATTCATATAAGACAGTTCTAACAAGACTTCGGAATCCCTTCACTTAGAATTATAACACTAAACCTGCTCATTAGTGATCGCACTCAACCAATAACCATGTTATGCATTCAGACTCTACACAACGATTATTGATGCACAAAACAATTATGAGTATGGATTAAAAACGTGCAATCTTATATAAACTAAACCACAAGTAGTGTTGTACGGAGTATATACACGAAATACAAATTTAACTCATGAAACCTTCATAACCCTAGAACTACCGAAGTGGCTCTAGCCCATGATTGATCTAAGAACAATCATGGTTAGTTGGACCAATCTTACTTGAATCTCCAGCTACACCTCTGTCACCACCCTCCGGATGGATCACCAATCTCTTCTTTTCACTCCTCTTATGATTCACGATCTTAAGCTCTTCGTGCTTGGTTGTTTGTTGTTGACTGCATGAGCCTCATTTTATACTTGTAATCACGTCTCTAGGGCTTGGAATGGGCTTTTCAAGTGATCCCACGCGTTTTGGCCTCGAAAATCTAGATAAGGTAAGTTTTCGCATTTTGGTTTGACCTCGTCAAACAGGTCGAACCACTGGCCAACAGGTCGAACCCCAGGTCGAACCCTACTACTAGACACATTCTGCACTTAGTTCGACCTCTTGTACAGGTCGAACCACTCCCTCACAGGTCGAACCTCAGGTCGAACCATGCTACTGGACAATTTCCGCTCCTGGTTCGACCAACTGTCAGGTCGAACCCCAACGTCATGGTCGAACCCCTCTTCTCGTGAACTGGTTCGACCATGGTTCGACCTGATCAAACAGGTCGAACCCCTTGAGTCGTGGTCGAACCCTCCTTCTGCTGTTTTGCAATGCTGGTTCGACCTGTAGGAGAGGTCGAACCCTACTCTTTTCTTGGCGGTTCGCGTGGTCTCGACTTCGTCTCTTCGATTCTTGGCACTTCCACTCCGTTTTTGCTATGAAAACCACTTAAAAAGCTCCACTAACACCTGATTCATGCTAATTCACAATATATATAGGTTTTCCACCTATTTCCACCTCAAAACTCTCCAAAACTAGCACAAAACATGATGCCAAACTCGTGAATTTACACACTCATCAGCTGCATAATGCATTTCAACGAAAATGCCAATCAGATTTCGCAGCAAGCGTGGTGATGAAGGAAAACTAAGCCATCCGAAGATGAATGATCGAAGGAGATATGGCAAAGTAGTCCTTTAGATAAGAACCGAGACTAGAGGAGGATGGAAGATGGAGAAACTAAAGGAGAACACAATCCACCTTCTCAAAGCAAGCTTGGGAGAAAACCTACAGAGAGACGTCACAATCGAAGAACAAACATCTTTGGAGGACGTCAAGAAAAAGATACAGAGGAACTTCAATAAGGATCCTTTAGCCTGGTGGGATAAGAACGAGCTCAAAGCTTCACTCAAAGTAGAAGAAGGAAAGGAGCATGAGTTCGTGAGATATAAGCCTATCCTAATGAACCAAGAGGATCAAAAGGATATGTAGCTAATACTTAAGGAACATCTGGACCTTAAGTTAATATCACCAGGAGTATCTCCATACAGCAGTCCAGGATTTCTAGTTCGAAATCATGGAGAAGTCAAGCGGGGAAAGCCGAGACTTGTGATCAACTACAAAGGGATCAACAAAATCTTGGAATTCGATGGATACTACATACCAAGTAGGGAACATATGGTCAACTGTATCAAGAATGCCAAGGTATTCTCAAAGTTTGATTGCAAATCTGGATTCTACCAGATTATGATAGAAGAAGGAAGCAAGAAGTTCACAGCCTTCTCCACACCCCAAGGCCATTTTTTTTGGAATGTCATGCTTATGGGCTTGGCAAACGCACCCCAGATATACCAAAGGAAGATGGATAATCTTTTCAAAGATTATTTCTCATTCATGTTTGTCTATGTGGATGACATCCTCATAGCCTCAAAGAACATGAAGGAACATTTTGCACATCTGGAAATATTTTCAGAAGTATGCCACAAGGAAGGATTGGTGCTTTCTGAAAAGAAAGCAGTAATAGCAACAAGGTAGATCGAGTTTCTTGGAGTAGAGATCGACGAATTTGGAATTATTCTACGACCACATATTGTAGAAAAGGTCCAAGGATTTCACGAAGATTTCAAAGACAAGAAACAACTCCAAAGTTTCTTAGGAGTGGTCAACTTTGCTAGAATGTTCATCAACAATCTGGCACAATACATGAAGGTGTTCAGTCCTTTGTTGAAAAAGAATGTTGAATTCAAATGGGATGATTCACACCAAGCAATGGTTAAATAACTAAAGGAGGTTTGCAAAAAGCTCCCCAAATTAGCCATTCCTATTGACGAGGATGATCTGGTACTCTATATAGATGCCAGTGATCATTGGTGGGCAGCGGTTCTTACAAAGTCCACACCAGAAGGAGAAATGCCATGCAGATACTGTAGCAGGCTCTTTACGGAGAACGAAGCAAATAGATGGCACATCAGTGAAAAGGAGTTCTTTGCAGTTCAGAAGACGTTCAAAAAATGGTCGCTGTTTCTTCTCGCGAAGAAATTCATCCTTAAAATTGATAACACAAGCGTCAAAGCCTTTTTGAAAAATAAAATTGAATCTAAACCTGAAAAGGCTAGACTATTTAGATGGCAAGCAGAATGCCAATATTATGATTTTAATATTGTTATTATTAAATCTGTTGATAATGTTTTGGCAGATTTCCTGACGAGAGATGGAAGGAGCTGAGATAGACTCTATCCTAACTGTTTCAAGGCACCTGATGGAAAACCTTGAGTTGCTCCAAAGGGAATTCGAGAATCTGGCACTCAATGCAAGGCGTGCTAGAAGAATACAAGATACTGATCATACCAAAGTGTCTAATCACATACGAGACTGCATTCGAAATGGCGCAAGTCTGTTCAAAGCAATACGAGAGCCACTCCTCCAGGCTGTTGATAGCAATTGCAATCGATAAAAGGAGAGTAGTCGAGAACGGGGCTCTAAACCCGGAGGAAGGGATTCAAGTACCCTTAGCACAAGTCCTAGTCTGGAACCTCCAAAAGATGAACCATCCAAGGAAAAATCGAAGACCTGGAGTCATATCTAGAGTCGATGAATCAACCCAGCAACTCTGGGGTCAAAGAGGAAGAGATCAACCTTAGGCCTATGACGGGCACTGCTAAGGTTGGTATTAACTTAGCTGATTTCTCTTATTGACAGGAATACCAGGCCAGCTGGGAGAAATTGAACACCAGACAAGGAATCCGACCGGAGAAATGCCGGGTGTATATATCGGGGGAATATCCCTGAGTTTGGATGTGAGAAGGCTCAAATCCAATGGATGTAAAGCAGTGGTATGACTTTGGGGCACTAGCCTCGATCTATACTGTTGCACCAGGTTTTCCAAAACTTGCAAAACTTCCGGATTGGCTGGGAGAAAAGGTTTCAAGGCATGGGAAAACAACTCGACTCTATCCAGAGGCGATGTATTGGAACTGTACTTCACCTGTGCAGCTCCAGAACCAGTTGGGAAAGGCAACAACGAGGCCTTTCATTTCATTAAGCTAAGAAGACCCGATGTGTCAGCATCAAATAAGATCAAGGAGTCTTCTGGAAAGGAACCAGTATTGGTTTCTACATTTTCTGAAGAACAGATCTCTACGCGAAGAGCGAGGGGTTTGTATGCCTGCATCAAAGGCATGGTGGAAGTGAAGTTCCCATTCAAGTTCGAGCATAAGTCTTTGAATTGGTCTTTTCTGTTGAATACTTTAACAGGGAAGAAGACAGGGTTTGCAGAGAAGGCTTTCCAAGAAAAACAAGAACTTCTCTGGAGAAACAAGATTCCGGTAAGTAAACAAACTCATCGGAGATATTGCAACATGGCCCATTTTGGGCAATGGACAAACAAGGTATGTTCGAGCTGTTCCATCCAAATCGAACCAGAGTTTGGAAAAGAAATAAGATTGGGCATAGGGATGATCAGAACTGCTGATCCACCCCCAACAAAAGAGACACATGGAAAGAAGAGGGTAAGACCTCTTCGGAATACCCAGGAGCGGGGAGAATCATCAGGCACCAAAGAGGACAAATGACTCCTCAAAAAAGCAAGAGCCAGGTGACCTTTCCGAAAGGGCAAGAGACATGTGACCGACAGGGAAGATGACCCACAATGGGGAATCCAATAAAGAAAACAGCCAGCTGCTAAAAAGTTGGCATCCAATGTAAAGTGACGCAAGCAGTGACGTCACAAAAAAGAATCCAATAAAGAAGAATGGACCAGCCAGCTGCTAAAGTTGGAATCCGAGGCAAATGACGTAAGCAGTGACGTCAAAAGAAGTTAGGAGGCTTTGAAATCCGGATTTCAAATCCGAAAGCCTCTATAAATAGGTGAGTTGAGGAAGCAGAATGCATCAACCATTCCCCTCTGTTTTCTCTTTCTAAAAATAAACATTGTATTTCTTCCTCTTTGTATGAGTGTTCTGAGTGCAACTACAATAGGTAGCTAACAGAGTTATCTCCTCTTGTTCTGTGAGGATGAGTCTGTAATAAATTTTCCATTCAATAAATAAATAATCTTGGGCTTCTGCCCGAATGTAGCCTTCTATTTTACAACTTTGATCTCCATACTTTCCGGCGAGAAACAGTAACAACATCCTGTACACCCGGTGTAGGAAATGAACTAGGGTTGTGCTGAGGTCCACTGAAGGACCGGGATTGAACCATCATACTGAGGGACGCGTGGTTGGCCGTGAGGAGCAATCGTAAAACCTTCTGGGTACCCGGCGGATCGACGATCAAAAAAGATACTGTTACTATTACAAGCTGGTTAATTACGAGATTAAAGTATTATACGGAAGCATGTTGGGCCTGATATGGTCGTAATGGACTATGTCTATTTTGAAAAATAGAAAGTGATAAAAATTTGGCGAAAAATGAATACAAGTAATTTAAGGCTGAAATACCTGTTGTAGGACTAAAAAGTTGAATTCTGTAAAATTGGTGGACTGATTTCAAAATTTAGAAGATATTATTGTCAAAACCTGTTGGTCACCTGCTATAGCAGGTCAAAGGACCAAAAGGTTGAGATTGGTAAAGATAATGGACTGTTTTCAAAATTGAGGAAAATGATGGATCAATTTCAATATAAGGGAAAGTTAACAGACGAAAAAATTAATTTTCCCTTAAATTAATATCAATAAATATATAGTTTATTGAATTCATTAAATCCTAAATTAATTTAATTATAATATATAATTTATTAAATGAAAATATCATATAAATATTAACTTAAAATTTAGGGTTTTTATCAATTCAAGGCCCGAATTATGGGTAAATTATCAATTAGGGGCCTGGATTATTTTTCTATTAATCCAAGGCCTGAAATATGTAAAACTATCAATTCAAGGCCTGGATTTGTTAAATATTATCACCTATTTTATCAATTTAGGGCCTAAGTTCGGCCCTGAATTGATAGTTTTTACATAATTCAGGCCCCTAATCAATAGTATACATAATTCAAGCCCCGAATTGATAGATTACATTTTTTCAGGCCTTGTATTGATAAAATTCCTAAAATGTATTATAAAATGAAATTATTCTAAGAATATTCCATATAGTGCGAAAATATAGTGCAAACTAATGGAATTGTATTGTGATTCAGCGCTAAATTAATGTGAAATCTACATTAAAATAGAGCGAAACGCTAGAAATGAGAGGATAAATTTTCTATCTTTCCTAATTTTTAATTCATTTATATATTTTGAAATTTAATTTCGTGGTATATTAACCATGAATAACAATTCCATGCATATATGATTAAAAAAGTTTAGATTTCAAAGTAAGTATAGTAGTTCTATTTATCGCTAGGTATTTAGGTCATAAAAATAGAGAAATACGTGATTCGTAGTTGAGACCGACAGAGGAGTACTGGATACTGGCTAAATGAATAAATAGCCTTATATCATTAAAAGAAAAGAATAAAATAACATGATTCATGGTAGACACCGACAGAGAAGTACCGGCCACTGGCTTAATGGGTAAAAAACCTTATTTTATCATTAAAGAAAAATGTGAAACCAAAATGAATGACTAATATATTAGTTTGTCTATATGATGACAAAAAGGGGCAAACTGGAGCGGTACTTAACTTGAGAAGTGTAGAGAGAGAGGGGGGGAGGGGCTGTGAGAGAGAGAGAGAGAGAGAGAGAGAGAGAGAGAGAGAGAGAGAGAGAGAGCGAGAGATTGCTGATTGATTTGAGGCTATGAGCTCCTGATATCAATGCCCTTCTCCTTCTCAAGACTTGTTTGATATTGAAAATACATTCTTAGTTTAAATTAACCCATTGTTTTCCTGCATACCCTGGTAAAAGAATTGGTGAATTTTGATGAAATGGAGGCAACCGGGGGAATGGTGGCTGGATCGCATAAAAGGAATGAGCTGGTTAGAATTCGCCATGATTCTGACAGCGGGGTATGAATTTTTCTTAGATGATACTGCATTTGGGTTTTACTTGCTTAAGTAATTGTTTTGTGATGGTCAAATAATTGGGACCTGATTTTTGGTTATTTTGAGATCTCTTTTTGGAGCTAAAATTTGGATCTTGACATGGATTTGAAATGGGTTAAGCTCTTTAACTTGTTTTTTTGAGCACTCCATTCCTGTTAGTGTTATTTTCTTACAGTGGTGTAATGTTTAGATCTGCTTGTCGGTTTTAGCAAATTAACTGTTTTAATTAATCCATCTGCTTTTTTTGGTTGAATGTGGGCACTTGTAGTCTTGTACACCCAAATTTGTTTTCTCTTTATATTTCATTTTTAGTTTTCTTTTCTCTCTGTGTTTTCTTGGAGCTTAGGTTCTATTGAATTGATGTTTATAATTTCTAGTGGAGTATTAGTTTTCTGTATGATTTGTAAGATCACTTATGTTTGCTGCAATCATACTGATTTACATTAGGATCAAACAAAATTGACTGCCCTTTGACTATTTCTGTAAGACAGTCAGATATCTTGAAGGTTTATTTTATGATGTCTTGGCTCTATTTGTTAACTGCGTTGGATCTACACTACTTGACTAGATGAAGCAATCTGAATGAATTGATTTTATGATCCTGTATTGATTGTTACGTTGCATGTGCATGGTGCAGTCAAAGCCACTGAAGAACTTGAACGGCCAGTTATGTCAGATTTGTGGAGATACTGTTGGAGTGGCTGCTAGTGGAGATGTCTTTGTTGCTTGCAATGAATGTGCCTTTCCTGTATGCCGCGCATGTTATGAGTATGAGCGGAAAGATGGAAATCAGTCATGCCCCCAGTGTAAAACTAGGTACAGGAGGCACAAAGGTTAGTCGGCTTCTCATAATTTACTTTGGATTCTTTTGTAGATTTTTTTTTGGATTATATGAACGCTATGGACTTATTTTTTCTGCATATAGGGAGTCCAAGAGTTGATGGTGATGATGAAGAGGATGGCATTGATGACTTGGAGAATGAATTTAGTTATTCTCAGGGAAAAATCAAATCGAGATCGCAATGGCATGGGGATGATGTTGAACTATCTGCATCCTCCAGACGTGAATCTCAGCAGCCAATCCCTCTTCTTACCAATGGACAGCCAGTAAGACAATCAAACACATTCTTGATATTAATGTTTACTCACTATTCATAATATTTCACGAGTGGAAATGATCATATCCAAATGCATAATGATGCTTCCAGAAATTAAATTCTTATAACTTATCATGCTGGAATTGTGCCTGGGATTTGCAGCTCTTCCAATATCACCTTGAATTGGATATATTTTTATATCTCTGCAGTTTCTTTTGCACTGCAATAATTAGTTATCTGTTTTGGAAAGCTACCTTTTTTTGTAACTGATCTACCACTTATCTTTAGTTTTGTTTTTCTTTAAAAAAAAAAAAACTTGCAATAATAGTTCTTCTCATGCCAAAGAATGAATATACAAATCTGTATGCGGAGCTTATCTGAATTTTTTGTCAAAGATAGTAAAAATCTGCATCAAATTGTGCCTTCTTATTTGGCCCATTACCAAGACCCTTGTATCTTTTAATCATTCATTAACATTATATTGTCTGAATTGTCTCATTCTGCTGTTTTTTTGTGCTTTATTTTAAGGTTCCTTTTGTCTAGCCTTTATTTGCGGGTACAAATAAAGAGCATGAAATGTTTCAACACTCAGAGTATATCTAACTTTGGAAATCTTGTGGGTCTGTTGATGGATGCACATGTGCTTTTTTTCTATTTCATTAATTGCTTTATGATGAACCCATTTTATATGTTTTCTTCATGTCTTAATGATGCACATGTCTTTACCCTTTTCTTAACGTATTTCAGTTTTATTTATGGTTATCTGTTATCCATGATTGATAGGTCTCTGGGGAGATTCCTCCTTCTATACAAGACACTCATTCAGTCAGAAGTACATCAGGCCCTTTGGGTCCCGGTGACCGTGTTCATTCCCTTCCGTATGTTGATCCACGACAGCCTGGTATTTTTTAAATCTATTTATTGGTTATGAAGTCTTTAATCTTGTTGTAACAAATAATTGACTAATTTCATTCATTTCTGCAGTTCCTGTAAGAATAGTTGATCCTTCCAAGGACTTGAATTCTTATGGACTTGGGAATGTTGACTGGAAGGAGAGAGTGGAAGGTTGGAAACTAAAACAGGAGAAAAATATGGTTCATATGAACAACAAGTACAGCGAAGGGAAAGGAGATATTGAAGGCACTGGGTCAAATGGAGAAGAATTGCAAATGTAATTATCATGCGAGATAAATTCATTGTTCTATGGAATCTTGCTCATGATGTGTAAAGAGTGAATAAATCACATTTAGAAAAGAACATTTATGACAAACATACTAACTGATATCTCTGTTAGAGCAGGCAGATAATTACAAGTCTTCTACTCTCTAATTAATTTATTGGCATGAGGATAGATATCATATTTTGCACTATCTTTTTCATTTTAATTATCAACACTATCTTCTTTGTGGAATTTTGTTGTTGCCTTTATGAATGTTCTTTCGATATTCACTTAATTTATATCTCAGGTTATACTAATAGTTTGTGTCTATGACAGGGCTGATGATGCTCGCCAACCTATGAGCCGTGTTGTGCCCATTTCTTCTTCGCAGATTACTCCTTATCGTGTTATAATCATTCTTCGATTGATCATCCTGGGATTTTTCTTGCAATACCGTTGTACTCATCCGGTGAAAGATGCTTATCCTTTGTGGCTGACGTCAGTCATCTGTGAAGTTTGGTTTGCTTTATCCTGGCTTCTGGATCAGTTTCCAAAATGGTATCCTGTTGAACGTGAGACCTTTCTTGAAAGACTTGCATTAAGGTTAGTGAACTTTTATCTAAATGCACAGCACAATCTGCTAAAGCTTGGATTAATAGAATATAAGTTCTGTGTGATGAGAGCCTGTGAGCTTCATTCTTTCTGCTCTAATTGTTTGTCTTCTCTTTGTACAGATATGATAGAGAGGGCGAGCCTTCCCAGTTAGCACCGGTTGATGTGTTTGTAAGTACAGTGGATCCCATGAAAGAGCCTCCTCTTGTAACTGCCAACACCGTCTTGTCCATCTTGTCTGTGGATTATCCCGTCGACAAAGTCTCATGTTATGTTTCAGATGATGGTGCAGCAATGCTGACATTTGAAGCCCTCTCTGAAACTGCAGAATTTGCCAAGAAATGGGTACCTTTCTGCAAGAAGCACAGTATTGAACCTAGGGCCCCTGAATTCTATTTTGCTCAAAAGATAGATTACCTCAAGGACAAGATTCAACCTTCCTTTGTCAAAGAGCGTAGAGCAATGAAGGTAAAATGTCAAGTTATTCTATTAAAGCAGTCTCTGATAAGTGATAAATTCATATTGTTTATCAGGGAACATGATAACAATTGAATCTTATTGTATTTCCAACATGTTTTCCTACAGAGAGAATATGAAGAATTTAAGGTACGGATAAATGCACTTGTTGCTAAAGCTCAAAAGATGCCTGAAGAAGGTTGGACAATGCAAGATGGGACTGCTTGGCCTGGAAACAACACGAGGGATCATCCAGGAATGATTCAGGTACTTTTTCCTGCCCTCAAGTATTCAATGTTCTTCCTCCCAATGTTCCTGTAATAACTTTTTCCATCATTTCTTTAACAGGTCTTTCTGGGGCACAGTGGGGGTCTTGATACCGATGGAAATGAGTTACCCCGATTGGTTTATGTTTCTCGTGAGAAGCGTCCTGGGTTCCAGCATCACAAGAAAGCTGGAGCTATGAATGCTTTGGTGGGTTATTGATAACTCCCTATTATATTTATGGCATCCTAATTGTGATTTAGTTGATGCTTCTGTTAATAAATATTCATGGAATAGCTATAAGTTAAGCTAGAAGTTGGGTATGACCCCTGCTAATTCGGAACTATCTCTTGAAAGATACCATCTGATTTTGAAATATTGACGTAAAAAAAGTGACATGTGTGAGAATCAATGTATATATCTTTCACCTTTTGTAGGTAAGTAAGCTTATGTCTCAACGAGATTGCCCAATAGTCAATAAATAATCACCACAGGGCTGTTAAAAGCCTGGCTTCTGATGTAAGGAATGTCAAACCTTTTGTTCTCTTGGGTTCTTGTCCCATATTAACTAAATTTGATGTTCATCAGATATTTTTTTCTAAACATGAGCTATGACTTCTAGTATAATGAGAAACATAACCTAAGAATTTCTTAGGCCATAGTGTCTACCTCTAATTCTTGTATTAATACTATTTTTGTAATGTTGTTTCTTTTCTCCTGTGATTGATGATTTTCTGTTTGACATTAACATAGTGTTTTGTTATGTGCTACAGATCCGTGTCTCTGCAGTCCTCACAAATGGAGCATATCTATTGAATGTCGATTGTGATCACTACTTCAATAATAGTAAAGCTCTTAAAGAAGCCATGTGCTTCATGATGGACCCTTCTCTTGGAAGGAAAACTTGTTACGTACAGTTTCCACAACGTTTTGATGGCATTGACTTGCACGATAGATATGCTAACCGCAACATTGTGTTCTTTGATGTTGGTGTCTTTGAGTTTAAAAAAGCTTTCTGCTCTTATTATATCACTCTCCAACTAATAATGTGCACTAAATTTCGTCTCTGCAGATCAACTTGAAAGGTTTGGATGGCCTTCAGGGTCCTGTCTATGTGGGAACTGGGTGCTGTTTTAACAGACAAGCTCTATATGGCTACGACCCAGTTCTAACAGAAGAAGATTTGCAACCAAACATTATCGTGAAAAGCTGTTGTGGTACAAGAAAGAAAGGAAGGAGTGCTAATCAGAAGTACATTGATAAGAAACGAGCAGCCAAAAGGACTGAATCAACCATACCAATCTTTAATATGGAGGACATAGAAGAGGGTGTGGAAGGTGGGTATTGAGTGTTTGTTCATCACTTTCTTTTAATTAAATCAGTTTAAACTATTGTCAAACCCTCCGTCTGTCCTAGTCTTAAAATTGAGCTCTTCTGATGCAACAACATAAACTCTTCCATGTATATACGGCAATGGCTCTCATGTACTCAAATTTTCAAAATCTCTAAAATTGATGAAGCTTTTTTTTTGTTTTTGTTTTTGTTTTTTTGTTTTTTTTTTCTGACAGGATATGACGATGAGAAGTCACTTCTTATGTCTCAAAAAAGCTTGGAGAAGCGGTTCGGTCAATCTCCTGTCTTCATCGCTGCCACCTTCATGGAACAAGGAGGCATTCCTCCTTCAACAAATTCAGCTACTCTTTTGAAAGAAGCTATCCATGTCATTAGTTGTGGATATGAGGATAAGACCGAATGGGGAAAAGAGGTATATTTTTGAGCAATCTCATTTTGTGGCTCATAAAGCTGATAATTTGAGACATTTTACTCATTTAGTTCACTTCAGATTGGATGGATATATGGTTCAGTCACAGAAGATATTTTAACTGGGTTTAAGATGCATGCACGAGGATGGATTTCAATATATTGCATGCCTCCTCGCCCAGCATTTAAGGGTTCTGCTCCAATCAATCTGTCAGATCGTCTAAACCAGGTCCTTCGGTGGGCTCTTGGATCCATTGAAATTCTTCTAAGCAGGCATTGCCCTATATGGTATGGCTACAACGGAAAACTGCAGCTCCTGGAGAGGCTCGCATATATCAATACAATTGTTTATCCCCTCACCTCTATTCCGTTGCTCGCGTATTGTGTTCTACCTGCTATCTGTCTCCTCACTAACAAATTTATTATTCCTGAGGTAAGCAACACTTTAAACTACTTTGGTGGAATTGAGTCCATATTTAACATGCGGATGTAGACATGCACATTTTAACCGGAATCGGCCAAAATTGAACCGAATCTGGATATATTCCGGTCCGGTTCCTCATTTCATGGAACTGGAACCAACAGTTTACTTTTTTTCTTTTTTAAATAAACATGGTTTGAATACCCTTTCTCATTTTCTCAAACCAAAATTTTCAATCTAAATGCAGCCTTACAATTCGTTTGTCTTACTCACTCCATTGCTCTACTCTTGTTCTTCTGCAGATAAGCAACTTTGCTAGTATGTGGTTTATTCTCCTCTTTGTTTCAATTTTTGCCACCGGCATTCTGGAAATGAGGTGGAGTGGTGTTAGTGTCGAGGATTGGTGGAGAAACGAACAATTCTGGGTCATTGGTGGAACATCCGCTCATCTATTTGCCGTCTTCCAAGGTCTCTTAAAAGTGCTAGCTGGTATTGACACAAACTTTACTGTCACTTCCAAGGCATCTGATGATGATGGGGACTTTGCGGAGCTTTACGTGTTCAAATGGACCTCTCTCCTCATTCCTCCAACCACTGTCCTAATGTTTAACATTGTGGGAATTGTAGCTGGTGTTTCATATGCCATTAATAGTGGATATCAATCATGGGGGCCTCTTTTCGGTAAACTCTTTTTTGCTATCTGGGTCATCGTCCACTTGTATCCCTTCCTCAAAGGTCTGCTGGGTCGTCAAAATCGTACTCCCACGATTGTTATCGTCTGGTCTATTCTCCTTGCTTCGATCTTCTCTTTGCTTTGGGTTCGGATCGACCCCTTTACATCAGAGGCTACAAAGAGGGCTGCACAAGGACAATGTGGCGTCAACTGCTGAGGTAATCCGATGATCATTTTTTGAACACATGCCTCTGTTAAACAGATGATGGTGTGTATATATACAGATAAGAAAGTAAAGTGATTCGGTGGTTGTATTCATCGAAGAATTGAGTAATTTTTGGTCAATTTGACTTCAACTACTTTAAGAATTGTATTTATGGGAACCCTTGCTAGCGTAGATGTGTAGAAAGTTATTTTGTTCCTTTTGTGCAGCAATGTCATGAACTGTGTTCTCGTAGGAGAGATTGAATCATTACATATATATTTCTTTAAATTCTTCTCTCTCGACTTATCTTAGATTTTATTAGAAAATTTTGGTTTTAGGTGATTGAAGTAATTGTTGGATTTGAAAAATCCAATAGTAATTTTAGTTTATGCAACCAAATGCACTCAAGCATTGCATGAATAGAGGGAGAGATGCTAAATATAAAATATGCTTAGAGTGCGTTTTGGTTAATTGCGTTTCCTATACCCTTCCTTCTTGCTATACGGGCTAGTTCGTTAATCGTTCCTTGTTTTAGATTGGCGAAGAGAGAAGTGTGAAAGCAATGCTACCTTCCCTCTATTCTTTCAATTGATTTTTTTTTTTTAAATTCTTTAGGCAATTTCTCTTGTACATCATGATATACCATAACATGGACAAGTCTTGCGTGAGATCGTCTTACGTGAGATTATTTTACACCTTTTAAATTAGTTATCACTTTTGTAATTAAATGTTATCACTTTCGCTCTAAAATATTACTCCTTCCGTCCAACATCAATATATACATTTGCTTTATTCACGTGGATTAATGTGTATTATTATTTTATGTGTGATGGGTAGTTGTATTAGTGGAGGGTATGAGTCCCATATTTTATTTGTATTAGTGAAGAGTGCGAGTCTCGTATGTCTAAAATGAGAAATGGATAGATTAAGGGTGGATGACCAAAAATAGTAAAATTGATAGATTAAGGATGGACGGAGGGAGTATTACATTTCATTTATATTATAAATTGTTTGTGAAATAGTATTATCACTTTTTATTATAGATATTATCACTTTTTATCCGTTTCAGATAGGCCCTTACGTGAGGGCACGGGATGTTCTGTGACACATTAGTGTGACATCTCCTGTAACACCTGCTTATGGAATGACACGTGTCGAGGTGGATAAATTCAATCCCTTGCCCCAAGGGTTGACTAGTTGACTTAGGGTATAGTTTCCCTTTTCTCTCTTACGTGTCACTCATCTAACGGAGTGTTACAAGAGATGTCACACAAAAATGTAACAGAAGATCCCGACCCTTACGTGAGACGGTCTTACACAAGTCTTTGCTTTACATCAAAGAATGATCTAAATCCATGACCCAACATATTTAAGAAAGGGTACACTTGTGTGAGGTCATGATGAGATTACTTTACATTTTCGTAATTAGCTTTCACTTTTTATTAAAGATGTTATCACTTTTCTTTTAAAATATTATTGTTGTTTAGCTACTGTCCGTTTTTTCCCTTGCTTTTTCTCACGTTCTCTCTCTTTCCTTGTTATCGGTGTATTTCGTCTTAGTCAGTTTATAGTTTCGATTTGGAGAAATTTATTATTAGATTCAACTCCAATAATAATATGACGGTGGATGAATCGATAACAACAAGAATGAAAAAAAAACACATTAAAAAGTATGGTTGTTGTAGAGGTACAAAAGAAGAACATGCGAATTGAGAACAATCATTACTATAATTTGGAGATAATTGGGAGGAATTTGATTGATAATGAGGAGATAGCAAGCATGTAATCGTGTGCTATGTGAGATCATAGAATATTTATATTATAAAAAAATTAATCAAAAAATAAAAAATGATTCCCTTCACTGTCAGTCCTTTTCAATGGATTCATCGGAGAAACTTCAAAGAATTGGGACAAACAAATAGAAAAAATCGATGATGAAAAATTGATAAAAGAAAATGATGATGAAAAGGAATCGAGTGAGCAAAAAATATCCGAGTCCGAATCTGAAGCCAGTAAAATGTATAGATATTTGAAATCACATTATTGGTGGCCTGGAATAAAGAGAGACGTCGCTCAATATGTGGAGCAATGTTTGACTAGTCAACAAGTTAAATCGAGCATCAGAGACCAGCAGGAACATTGTAGCCTCTAACTATTCTAGAATAGAAGTGGGAGAATATCACTATGGATTTCGCAACTGGGCTACCGAAGACAATAAAAGGTCATGATGCCATTTGGGTTATCGTGGATCGACTAACCAAGTCAGCTCATTTTTTTCCTATTTGCTCCACGGATTCTATGGATCGCTATGCACAACTATATATTCAAGAGATTGTTAGATTCCACGAGTACCACTCACCATTGTCTCGGATAGAGACACAGGATTCTTATCTGCTTTTTGGAAGAGTTTGCATAAGGCGTTGGGAACACATTTATCTTTCAGCACAACATTCCATCCACAAACAGATGGTCAATCAGAGCGTACAATACATATTTTGGAGGATATGCTTTGAGCAGGTGTGTTAGATTTTCAAGGTCAGTCGAGTAGATTTTTACCTTTGATAGAGTTCTCGTACAACAAAAATTATCAGTCTATTATTGGGATGACTCCATATGAAGAACTTGTACGGGAGGAAGTGTAGGTCTCCAGTACATTGGGATTAAATTGGAGAGAGAAAACTTTTGGCTCTATACTTGATCCATGATATGACAGAAGTTGTAATACATATTAGAGAGAGAAGATGAAAATTGCTCAAAATCGGCATAAAAGTTATGCAGATAAACAGAGAAGAGCATTGGAATTTGAAGTGGGTGATCAAGTATTCTAGGAAATATCTCCAATGAAAGAAATAATGCGATTTGGAAAGAAAGGAAAACTCAGTGCAAGATATGTTGGTCCATTCACTATCATTGAGAGATTTGGTAGTGTTGAGAAAGTATGTTCCAAATTGGTCTCATGTTCTCAGACAGGAACCAGTCGAGTTGAAAGAAGATTTGAGTTATGAGGAAATACCAGTTGAGATCTTGCGGCGAGAAGTGAAGAAGCTCAGAAATAAAGAGATACCATCGATTAAGGGGTTGTGGAGAAATCAAATAGTTGAGGAGGCAACTTGGGAAAGAGAAGATGAGATATAAGTATCCAGAACTCTCCAGGTAAGTAATTTCGAGGATAAAATTTTTATAAGGTGGAGAGGATGTGATACCCGAGCTTCTCACTACTCATGTGCCAATATAATTTATTTTGTGTTACGTGCATTTTTATAATGATGTGATAATTATTATGTGATAATAATTGGTAATTGTCTCTATATTTTATTTGTATTTGTATTTTATTTAAGGGGTGATTACTACTGGGTACATAAAATAATTCATTATTACTCTAAGTTACAAGCATAAAATATTATTATTATCAACTACATAATTATAATATAATATACTATAATTACTCCTAGGTGTTTGCACATTTTGTTTTGCACAATATTTTTTGCACATTTTGCTTGCACAATATTTTTTGCACATTTTACTTTGCACATTTTGTTTTACACAATTTTTTTTTGCATATTTTGTTCTGCATAATTTTTTTTGCATATTTTGTTCTGCACAATTTTTTTGCACATTTTGTTTTTCAAATTTTTTTGTACATTTTGCTTGCACATTTTTTCTTTTTTCTACGCGCATTTTTTTTGCATTATTTTCTCTGCACATGTATTTTACAAAAAATTTCAGCATATTTGATTTTCACATTTTAGCTTTATGCACATTTGCCTTACACAATATTTTAGCATATTTTAACCTTATGCACATTATTTCTTCACATTTTAATTTTATATCCACATTTGTCTAATACATATTTAGTTTCATACACTTTTTTTCCTCATTTAACTTTGCGCACATTTACAAATGAAAGTGTTGTGTTGTGGAAATGCCATGGAAGTATGTCAACTCCTAAAAGATAAAAAACAAGGCAGTGTGTTTTATGTTACAACTGATGTCTTTTTCAAGATAAATAATCTTTCACCATCAACATCTCACTGCATAGCTTCCTAGGTACTTGTTGCAATGCTTTATCCTCTTGCCATGCTTACCCCACCATCACTCCAGGACCGACATGGTGAATATATATCACAACTTCGTCATTAAATGACCATAGATATTTTGCTGAAAGCAAGCAAAGGAGCCCACTGTCAATTAATGAACATATATCAAATACTTGGTTGGACAAGTTAAGAGCTGTATCCCACCTGGTTTAAGGAATTCTTGTGGATATTTTGCTAGGTTAAGAAGCCCATCTCCAAATGCATATGCTAAATAACTAGGTTGCTCTGTCGATATTACTTCATTCACTTGATTCACACTAAAGTACAAAGGTGAATCCGAATTCATGATTCTCAATAGAGTATGTCCACATGTGCCACAGTTACATTATTTTAAGTCTAAACATGCAAGAAATGTAATCATATTATGCAAGTCGGTTGATTTCACACGTGAAGTGAAGCTCATAATAATTGATAAATCAATATACCAATAAATCTTCCATAGACTTTCCCATCTATGCAGCGAAATATTGACTAGAATGAATATAACTTAATATTCGGCCGGCACTTGATGAGAGCAGTAATATAAAATAAAAAGTAATAGTTGAAATGAAGAGATAAGCAAGGACCTCACCTTATTAGAAGAATTGAGCCAAGCAATAGGAAGAGGGGTTGTACAAAGCGCACAATATTACATATGGAATATATAATTCCACAAGAATTCAGAAAATAACATAAATATGGCTTAATAATCGCCTCCACTTGTTAGACATCTCCACATCTCAAAGTGACTTGTATGGTTTCCATCTGATAGCAAGCTAGAAGCAGTTTTCTTGGCTAACTTGGAATCATCATATCGTCTTTCAGCCACTTCCCAAGCTATTGATATAAGCCTAAAAAAGCCCAAACAAATAGAAAAAAATTAAGGCATCTCTCTTAACTGAGAGACTTATCAACTCTGCACGCATATTCTGATTCAAACAGGTTAATATTGGATATTAAACAGAATCACGCATATGAATATGAATGAAGAAAATTTTCCAAAAATCAATTTCAGAAAAAAATTAAAAGAAATTATTTTTTGGAAACAATGTGAAAAAAACCCAGCTTTTGGAATATATTTCCCTCAATAACAATCAAAAGAGCAAAATAAATAACATAATAAGCGCGCGTATTTAATTATTTACACTTCATAATAAAAGCCCATGAACACATCAGATCTTCATCACTAATATGCGCGCATATTTAATTGGCCTTACATGAATTCCTCCATATACTACCAAACCACTTCTCCGTTAGAATTTCCCCAACCATTTCTTCATGTCATGTTTTTTATACAAACATATAATCCATTCTGCCCAAAATCTGAATAAATTTAAAAGGCATTATCACATTGTAACAAAACTTGGCTAAATACTTGAGCAACATAGCTCAATAGAATAAAATCACAGAGGTTGCTTTTGGACTGAAGATATGAAATCCATGACTGATGCTTGCATCTTGAACTAGTTTTTAAGAAATTCGATAGGTCAATTACAAATCCCTCAATCCAAATTCAACCTTAATAATACGACTTTTAGATATTTGAAACATAATAAAAGTTTCAAGAAGGCAATAATGAGTGTGATGGAAAAACTAAAACTATTTATCAAATATTCAACGAATTGGTATCTCAAATATTACATGCCCCATTTCCAGATGATTTCCTCCAAAACTAGATTACTCCAAAACACATTCTATCATGATCCAATATAGCTTAAAAGACAATATAAAGCCATTTATAGAAATTCTTTAGCTTTGGAAATCGTGAGTGAAGAACTCTGTTTCTAACAAAATTGAAATCTCACAGATTTACTATTAAAAATAGCTCAATTAGCAATTTCGAAACTAAAATCAATCCCAAATTTTAGGATTATGCACATAAAAAAGGGCAACAAAACTTCAGAAGAATTTGACTCTATGAAAATGAGATTTAAAATTTGAAAAATTAGCCATTACTGAATCCATATGAGATCACAAAAATTTAGGCAAAAACAGTTTGAAATCATAGAAAATTCATTGGCAAAACCACTGATTATGAATACAACCTTCCGATTAACACACTGAGACCAATTTTATGTTATTTTTCCAATTCAGCTATAACAATATCGTATGCATTAACATATCTCATGATAGGGAACTTAATTGAGGAAGTCTAGTTAGATTAAGTTTACGAATTCATAGAAATTTTGATAGAAATCAAGCATATTTCACCAAAATATTAGTATTACTAGCATAATCATTTATAACAAAACAGTAATAATTCTTACTCAATCTGCATTAGGAACTAAAATTAATCTTATTCAGCAACAAATAGGGCAGAATACCAAGAAATACCCCAAGTTTATAGCCAAAACACAAAAATGCAGCACATGGAAAAAGCATAACCTCGAAATTAAACTTTTTTTGTTGATTAAATTTAACATTCGAATCAATATTTCACCATTACATCCTAGCCAAAGAGAGATACAGTGTGAATACACACAGAGAGGAGGGGGTAGGAGTGGCGAGGTTGGGAGGGAGGGGAGAGAGAGGGAGAGATTTTGGATTCGCGAAGATTTGGATTGCTAAGACAAGGAATTTTGAAAATGGGTTCGAAAAGGTCTTTTGTCAGGTACGGGAAAAGATCTCAGGCGGCGAGACAGCGGTAGGATCGTAGGGGATGGAAGGTACGGCTGTAACAAAAGCTGCAGCGGAAGAGCTCCAGAGGAAAGATTGGAGGTGGGGATGAGGGATTTGGGGGAGTGAAATTGGGCGGTGGGATAGATACAACCGGAGTTTTGTTTAAATAATAAGAATATATATGATATTTTAATAGATTATTTTGTAGTGAATAGTAAAGTTTCCATGTATCTTATAACAATAATGACATAAATTGTGTATCTTAAAGTAATAATTCCTTTATTTAATACATCCATGATAATAATGATGACAATATGTGAATATATATAAGCATAAATAATTGCGTGTATTAATTTGGATATGTAATTAAATTTCTTTGTGTATAAATATATTATTTTTTAATTATTATGTATCACACGTGTTCACGTAATAACAATAGTAATAAGAAAATGTACACATATGTGCATTAATTTATATATATTATATTTTAATTATTAAGTATTGCATGTATATTGATAATGGATAATAATAATAATAAATCTTACTTACTATAAATAGTAACTTACTATTAATATTAAATAGAAGAGGAACTCTCTTGTGAAACGGGTTTATGAGAGACGGGCCGACCCGTTATTAAAGTATAGCTGTTATATAGGTAAAGTATGTTTATGAGTAGTTAAAGTATGTTTGTAGTGCTATAACATTTAAAAGCATATTTTAATTTATTATTCATCATATTTTAAAAAAATACTATAACTACAAATTAACATATTTTACCTATATAGCAAACATACTTTAATAAGGGGTTGATCAGTCTAACAACATGTCTTACGTAATTATTGTCTCACAGGAGACTTTGTCTAAGTAGAAAAGTTGAGGGCGGTGGACGGTGGATTGCCGACTTTCACACACACACACACACACACACACACACACATATATATATATCAACCTTCAATTGGGTTATGAAACAATTAGAGAAAAAAAGGAAGAGAGAGAAGAGAGGAGAGAGGAGAGAAGAGAAGAGGAAAAGAAGCGTGCGTATTCGGAACGAGAAAGAGGAGATTAATTACAGTTCTTCAAGAGATCTATTATAATATTACTATCATAGTTCAGGTAAGTAGAAATCCAAATACAATGCATAAACATGTTGTTTTGTGAATTACTTTTAATTAATTTATAATACAAGCTGTGGATTTATGTGATTTGAGGTAAGTAGAAATTCACATGCAACTAAATATTATTTTTTTAAATTATTTGTGATTAATTTGTGATACAATTTGCGGATCTATGTGATTTGAGATAAGATCGTTGTCCTAAAAATGTAGATCTATGTGATTGGAAACTGTTCAATATAGACCTATGTGAGAATATATTATTGTTTATAAGAATCTGTGTGATTCGAGGTGAAGTTGTTATTCTAGAAGTGGATCCGTGTGATCATAAAATTAAATTATTGTTTTATCTTAATTAAATGTTGATATTGATGTCGTAAATAATTTGTGATGCGTCTTTAATTGTTCCTTGTTTTACGACATCAAACATACCATGCATAATCATGAAAAGTGTTTTTCCAAAATTAATAAGATACTAATGGTGTGTTTGGCCACTATATATGATTCTTTCAGGAATTGCTGAAAATTGGTTCGAGTCATGTGTTGACTCAACGAGCCGCTTGTTAGCTCACTTTTATTCAGGGATCACGGGCGATTCGAGTCATGTGTTGACTCAATAAGTCGTGTGTCGGCTCATTTATTTAGCACCGCTTCTCGGTGGGACACTATGTGTGTCTACTTTATTCAGCATCGTTTATCGATGAGACACTGCCATTGAGCTCATTTTGGATGCATATCATAAGTGTATCGTGGGGATCATGCAACGTGAATAATTTTTAGAATAAAAGAGACACTACAAGAAACAGTGAGATTAGCGACGGAAATTTCCGTCGCTAATGTTAGGAAAATCCGTCGATAATCAGTTTACCGACGGATTACCGACGGAAGTTGAACGGTCGCTATATCGATCGTCGGTAATTATTTACCGACGGATTTAAAAATCCGTCGGTAAATACCGACGAAAATTTTCGTCAGTAAATAAAATTATCCGTAGGTAATTATGCAACTGAAATTCGTTGGAAACCAAAAAATTAGCGACGGAATTATCGACGGATTTTATTCGTCCCTAATTACCGACGGAAATATCCGTAGCTAAGCACAAAATATTGTCCAAATAAAACTTAGTTTAGCGACGGAATTAACGACGGAATCTTATACCGACGGAAATATCCGTCGCTAAATACAAAATATGGAATTAAAAAACTCATGTTAGCGACGGAATTACCGACGGAATATTATACCGACGGAAGAATCCGTCGCTAAATACAAAATATGAAATTAAAAAACTCATTTTAGCGACGGAATTACCGACGGATATTTTTACCGACGGAAAAATCCGTCGCAAAATTTAAATGTGCTTTGATATAAAACTTAATTTAGTGACAGATTTGCCGACGGAAATGAAATTAATACCTGATAAATCCACAAAAATTGTAATTAAACCTTCAAAATAAGTACAACCTAATATAAAATCTCCACAATTTCAAATAAAGATCCAAAATCATCACAAAATATCAAATTCTACTAAATTATAAATAACAAATATCTTAATACGTTTAACATGCTCACGAGTCCTCCAAATCAACTCCATCATCTGTATCAACATCAGTGTCATTATGACCAACACCTGATGTAGAACCACCCCCAAAAGGAGAAGCCAATGAACCGCCACCTCGTAACAATTCCATAACTTGTTGCACTTGGGCTTGAACTGCAACTTGAATTTGTGCTTGAACTGCTGCTTGAATTGCTGATTGCATCTCAACTTGCATCTCAGTACGCATCTCTGTAATCTTTTCATCTAATTGTCTCTTAAACTCTGCTTCAGTAAACATCGATGAAGTAGGAGCTTGAGTAAAACTAGATTGAGTGCTTGTACTTCCTTCGCCCAAATTTCCAATGCCGAAGATGGGACCTTTTTTTGATTCTACAGTACGGCGGAAGATATCTTCCATATCAATTGGAGGAGCATCAGGTATTTAACTGAACTCATCTTTCTTCTTTTGTATAGTTTTCTGTGAATTTACATTGTTAGTAACAAATCAGTAATCAAATATTATGAATTTAACATTATACTAAAAACCTAAAATGCTTAACAAACATGAAATATTATACGTACAACCACATTTTCAGCAACTGCATAGGTACACTTTCCTTCTTCATCCGGCTTGTGATACCCAAGAAAGATGTCATACTCATTGGGTTCTCTATTATTCTCCTTTTCCTAAATAGCCCAGAAAATAAATGAAGCAGCAGTCGTGTACATAATTACTAAATTTATATCAAATAGACCAACGCAATCTACAATAAATTCATCCAATACAAAGAACCTACTTAAGAGAATTCACTTGACAAAACATTTTATTTAATAAAGATGAGCAAATTACACGAAGTTGAGAAATACTTCACATTACCTTAATTTCAAATTTAAAACCTAATTGATGCATGTTGTACATATATCAAAATGACCAACGCAAACTACAACAAATTCATCCAATACCCATTAAACATAGTAAGATCCAAGCGTACGACATCATTATATGAAAACACATTGATATAAATTACTGTTATACCTTAACTTTATATTGCCTCTTACGACTGAAATGCATCAAAAATGTCAAACTAAAACTAACATTTTCAAACCAAAGACTACAAAGATTAATTAACAAACTGATAATTCATAAAAAAAATAAGAGATAGAAACTCACGAATGCTATAGCATAGTCGCAAGCTGCTCTCGAACCTCCTTTATGGCAAGAAACACCAGTACCCTCTCCGGCCGGCTCACTTAGACGATTTCTCTTATTCTGTTCAGCCTTTGCTATCTCATGGGGATCTTCCCAATGAGAAATGAATGCAGCCCAAGTCTCATCACTCATATATTCTGGTTTAGCCTTATTATTTTCCCATAATTTCTTCCACTCATGGACTATGCCACTGTATCGACGAGCTGCTTTGCTTTTGAATTTGCGCCGAACTAATGCATCGATGGATGAGTGCCACACACATTTTTTCTAAATAAATTAAGTGAAGCATTAAGATTATATTTATATTATTTAACTAAGAATATACATATGCACAAATATTCTTATGTTAAATAGAACTCTAAACTTTTCAATGCATACCTCAAACTCCTCAAAATATATGCGTTTGGTCTCCTTAGATATCTTCTTCCAACGAGTTGCTCCTTTCTCAACGCGACCACAAAATATCTCTCTAAGTAGCTCAGAGATGTCATGACCATTACTTAAACTGCAAATCAAGCAAATCATGTTTACATATTGTAGTTTATTGTTAAACATAGTAAAAGAATTATAAGAATTATAAGGAAAATAACTTACCAGTTGTATGCAATGTTTACTTCTAGCAAGCCATCCTTAGTGTGAGAATTCTCAATGGCAGATGACGTTGATGGTGCAGGAAGTGGAGCTGAGGTAGATGGTGCAGATGGTATAGGTGTGGGAGCTGAAGTTGATGGTGTAGAGGACATTGATGGGGCAGCTGAAAATGATGGTGCAAATGGTGTTACAATAGGCCCAGGAGCTGTTGGGAGTGTAGACGAAGTTGCAATTGGGGGTTCACGTGGTGGTTCATTAGATGTAGATGGTCTAGAAATTCCACCCTGTTTACCCCGACCCCGCCCCCGACCCCGACCACGTCCACCAATATGTCCATCAGTACTTGTACTAGTGCGTCCACCTACCATCTGCATTATATAAAATATTAGAGAACATGAAAGTAAACAAAAAAATATGAGAGAAGGACTCTAAAAACGTTGCGAACCTATCATATATATACTGTGAAATACATCTTAAAATTCAGTGTCAGAATAATTTGCTGAATGTAAATTATTTAAATTTTCAGAACTATTATCAGATTGCAACTCTTCATTGATGTCATCTTCCTCATCAATGATTTCCATGAATGCACCACTTTCATCGTTTAGGTATGAAGGACCATCATCTGATTGCACATTGTTGGGCTCATCTATGAATTCCTCTTGAAATGCAGTAGAATCTTCACAACTTGTAGAAATTTTCGAAATGTTTAACTTTGACTTTACTTTACAAACTGGCAGCCAATCACTCTTTGTCCTCTTCTCCGTAGGATATGTACTATAATACACTTGGACAGCTTGAATTGCCAACACAAATGGCTCATATTGATTGAACCTCCTTTTCTGGTTAATCTCAACAAGTTTGTATTCTGGATGAATCCTTGTTCCCAAATGTGAGGGGTCAAACCACTCGCACTTGAACAACACAACCTTTTTAATAGGTAAACCAGGGTAATCTAATTCCACTACCTCATCCAACATCCCATAATAGTCGCTCTCATCTGTAAGGTAATTTGTTCCTTTTATGCAAACCCCACTATTTGATGTTGATTTAGAAGCTCCGTATCGAACAGTGTGAAATTTATAGCCATTCACATAATAACCATGATATATTTTAACTCTGCAAGATGGGCCATTTGACAGATCTCTAATCATTTTACTATGAATGTTTGGATTGTTGAGAACCTAATAATACAAGTCGTTGTTATGAGATTTTTAAATTATGTATTGCAAGAATGTTAAATATGCATAATAATGAATCGACTTAATTTAATCTTACATGATATTTGAACCAAGTTGCAAATTCAGTTGCTATCCTTGAATCAATATCGCCAATTGACATGTTCAGTTGTCTCTGCTGCAACTCAGTCATATAAAAACTTCAAAAATAGTGGTTGCGGTCATTAACAATGAAATATATTAAGATCTAAGTATAATAGTAATGTTATCAATTGCATTAACATGTGTTAAAACTTACTGTATATAAGGCTGGACTTCTTCACAATTCAGTAGTACGTAGGAATGTGCTGCTCGAAACTCCGCATCATCTAGATATCTTTTCTTTGCCTTTCCAAATGAACGCCCCGGCAATTGAAATATAGAAAGACAGTCAACGTTACCCTCAACAAAATCTCCACAACCATCATCATTTCGAGGAATCTTATTATGTCTTGTCATGACATGATCCTCAAAATAATAAGAACAGAATGTTGATGCTTCCTCCACTAAATAAGCATTGCAAATCGAACCTTCCACCTTTGCTTTATTTCTTACATTGTTCTTTAGCTTGCGAAGGTATCTCTCAAAAGGGTACATCCATCTGTACTGAACTGGACCAGCTATCTTTGCCTCATAAGCCAAATGAACTGGTAGATGCTCCATTGAATCAAAAAAACTCGGTGGAAAGATACGTTCAAGCTTACATAATATCACTGGAATGTCCTTATGCAAACGTTCCATGTCTTCTTCCTTGATGGTTGTAGAAGTTAAGTCTTTGAAGAACAAGCTTAATTCAGTGATAGCTTTCCAAACATGTGGTGGGAGTAAATCATGAAACGCCATTGGGAGCAATCGTTGCATGAATATGTGGCAATCATGGCTTTTCATACCAAACATTCTCAATTTTTTCTTGTCCACACATCTACTCATGTTTGAGACATAACCATCAGGAAATCTCAGCTCTTTGATCCACTCAAACAAAACTTCCTTTTGTTTTTTGTTAAGAGCATAACATGCTTTTGGAAAATTTCCTGTCTCTTCATTCTTCTGTAACTCAGGACGTCGACAATAATCATTTAATTCATCTCTTGATTTACGAGTATCTTTTGTCTTGCCTGGAACATTCACCACAGTATTGAAAATATTGTCGAATACATTTTTTTCAATATGCATTACGTCCAAGTTATGTCGAATCAATAAATCACCCCAATATGGCAAATCCCAAAATATACACTTCCTTCTCCTTTTATTGGGTCAACTCTAAATGTTACTCATTTCATCCTTTTAATAATCATTACTCATTAGTAATACAATTATCCACCATACATTAACAAAAAAAAAACCTTTTATGTACACTAAGAGATAATTTTCAATTAATCTCAATATTAAAATTTGTTGTATGCACATGAATCGGTTTTTAATTTGTTTCCCACCTCCCAAGAGTGCACGAGGGAAAATAATTAAATAAATGTTGTTAGCTACTAATTGTAATTGAGATTAAAAGAAAATATATGTTCCTCCGACTTTCTTGACCATTGTTTGTCGACGACTTGTCATTGATATGCATGCATTATATATGTAGAATAAGGGTCGATCTCGAACCTCGACCCTTAATCATTTCATAAAATGAACTCGATCAAGTTCGTGTCTTCGTACGTGAAGCTCTTCGAACTAACCGATTGAGTGTGTGACAAAATGAAAATTAGTTATGATGAAAGAAAATACAGATTAGGCATCAATAATGGGTGAATTAGGAAGAAAAGCATTTGTCTATCAAAGAAAAGTACTTTGAAATAGGCCCACTTGCAAGCAAACTTTGGCAGACATATTATACTGCAAGCCATGTGAATAAAGTGATGTATATACTGCAAGCCATGTGAATAAAGTCAACACACGCAGCCACCTTTGGGCCAACAAGAAACAGCACACTTGAAGCACATATACACAAGAACCAGAAATGAGTAAGAACAAGAAAAAGCATAGCCACACAAGCACACCAGAACATACAGTAAATAAGAAAATGAGAGGACAATACAGCCACATAAACCACAACAAAAAGCAAATAAATGAACACCCAAACAACAACGACCATTACAACCTCAGTTCTCAATTGTATTTTTTAAAAATTTTTCCAAATCTGAAAATACAGCCATACACCAGAATCCCAACATCAAAATCAATCCAAAAACATAACCATGTTAATATAAGTAAGCTTAGAACAATAATTGACGAAAACCCTAAAAAGTTAAATTGTGCTCATCTGCCTCAGCAATGTAGACATATTCAATCAAATCTAGTAGAGCCAGAAGCCTATTTCACAAATCGCCACTTCTAGAGCTATAAAACATTTCACAAAGAACAAAACCCAAATAAACAAGCAAAGCTGATCGATTTAGGGCACCTGACTGCCTATTATTATATGGGGAATCGATTTCGGAAATCCGTAACTGTAACATCAAGGAATTAGTCTACTGTTCTGTTTCCACATGAGAAAGGCAGTCTGTATAATGGCAGCCTCATTTTATCATACGCAATTGAATCAGTTTTTCCCCAAACAAAAAATTAAAGATAAGGAACAACGAATAATAATAAGAACCTAGGTAGACTTACAGCGAGCAAGCGGAAGCACGAGGAAGAAGAATGAAATGAGAGTAAAATAACTGGGAATGAGACCGGAGGGCCGCGGGTGGAACCTATCACGAGCGGTGGTGGCGTCGCGAGGCAACTGGGAATGGCGTTGCGAACGGAGGCTCGCGACCGGGACCGAGTGACGTCGCGAGCGGCTATCGGAGTGTGGCCGGTGGTGAGAAGTGGCGGCGGGTTTTCGTCGGAGGGAGTTTGTCGATTCACATTGCGGGAATTTGGTACCTAGGGCTTCATCAGCGTGACTTTTGGAAAGGAAATGAGAACATTTTAGTTCCAAGTGAAAATTTTAAGTGGGAAGAATATTTTGGGTTAAAAACAAAAACACGATTTGTATGCAATGGAAACAAAAAACGTGTTTTATGTTTGTAATTTGTTAAATAAAATTAAATATAATTACCGACGGAAATCATCCGTCGGTAAAATTAAAGATTAATATTTATTTTTTTAAATATAATTTGATATATTTACTAACGAATTAAATCCGTCGCTATAATAAAGATTAAATTTATTTTTAAAAAATAAATTTGATATATTTAGCGACGAAATAATCCGTCGGCAAATTAAAGAGTAAAATAAATTTTTAGAAAAATAAAATTTGATATTTTTACTGACGGATTATTTCCGTCGTTAAATTAAATACTAAAAATAATTTTTATAAAAATTAAATTTAGTATATTTACTGACGGATTAGATCCGTCAGTAATTGAAAGAATAACATTCATTTCTTTATATAAAATTTTATATATTACCGACGGAATTTTTTGTCGCTAAATTAATAATCAAAATTTTTTGTTTTTTTTTTAAATATTTGTATACTTACCGACGGATAAATCCGTCTGTAAATAAAAGAATGAAAATTTATCTATTTATCGACGGAAATATTTCGTCGGTAAATTTCCGCGATGTAATCCCTCCAAAATAACGACGAATTTATCGATAGAAAATTATCCGTCGCTATTTCCGTCGGTAATCCGTCGCAAAAACCGTCAAAAATTTTAATTATTGATTTTTTAAAAATAAATCATATTAAATGAATAATCCATCGGTAATTCGTCAGTAATTCGTCGGTATATACCGACGGAAAAATTCCGTCAGTAAATCCGTCGTTAATCGAGCAGTTTCTTGTAGTGAGACCAACTACAAATATTAGGAAATAGGCGATAGCAAAAATAAAATGCATTTTTATGCATGATCTCTACTTACTGAGTGTTATCTCAATAGCTAGTTTATGCATTGTAGGTGAGCCTGCTGATTATTGAGTTGTGTGATGTTGTGCAAGTTGAAGAGCTCCTTTAAGGTTTTGAGCGGATGTACATAGATGACGACCTGTGGGGCTAGGCCGCAGGCTTATTTTGTTTTTGCTAATATTTTGTTATGTATATAATAAGTTGTCATAAGTTTTTGGATTAATATTTTGTCAGGATATGTTACGTTTGTTGAATTACGTAGTGATGATTTTGGTTATAAATATATTATGTGAGAAAAAAAAAATACAGGTTTTTATAATGATGGTTTTTTTGTTAAAAATAGTATTTGAATTATAAGTTATGTAAGGTGGACGTGGATCGTGTCAAAAAATACTATACTCTAACAATTTACTTTTGAATCCCAGCACATTTTGCGGTAATTTAGCTAAGATTGATATATATACTCCCTCCATCCCATTCAAATAGGGACTTTTGCTTTTTGCACGTGGATTAATGAGTATTACTCCTTCCGTCCCACAACTAGGTATAAACCTTTCCATTTTAGTCCGTTCTAAAACAAAGTATACATTTCCCTTTTTGGTAGATGAGACCCATACAAAATAATTATTATATATACATGGGACCCACACAATACACTAATACAACTACCCACTACACATTAAAATATTATTTCTCTCACTTCACTACACATTAATGAGTACTCCTTAATCTATGTCCAAAAAGCAAACGTATACCTTGTTCCGGGATGGAGGGACTATTATTTAAGTGAGTAGTTGTATTAGTGGGAGTGTGGACCCACATTTTAATTATATTAGTGGGTGTGTGTGGGTCCCATGTGTATAAAAAGAAAATAAGACTTTTTGGGATAGAAAAAAGACCATTTTTGAAGGGGATGGAGGATATATATAATCTATGTCCAAAAAGCAAACGTATACCTTGTTCCGGGACGAAGGGACTATTATTTAATGTGTAGTGAGTATTTGTATTAGTGGGAGTGTGGACCCATATTTTAATTATATTAGTGGGGTGTGTGTATGGGTCCCATGTGTATAAAAAAGGAAAGATGACTCTTTGGGTAGAAAAAATACCCTTTTTGTAGGGGACGTTGGGAGAATATATATATATATATATATATATATATATATATATATATATATATATATATATATATATATATATATATATATATTAAAAGTGGGAAGAGGTTGAGAAATATTTTCTTCCCATTTTATTCATTCTTAATTTAATTATTACCCTTTTATCCTTAATAATAATTATATTCATAAATTTATTATTTTAACTTTTGCTAATTATTCATTATTTAACTTTTGGATTTCTAACTATACATGTATGTAACTCCAATTTCAACTTATAACATTAATTAATTTACATCATTGACCTAATTATTAATGACTATATATACATACATTGTACATAGTTATTTTAATATGTTTATTATAATTAATATTCATAAAAATTAATACTATGGAAAAAAACCATCTCTCTAAGCCTTTCCTCTCCTCCTTCTCTCGACATCTCTGTTAAGTTTTTTCTGCCCGAGGGGGTGGGCGAGTATTTACTAGTTATTTAGTGGTAGTATATATCCAAACTTTACTTAAATGGGTGGAGTTCTTTCCGGCATTGTGGTTATCCGGTAAGTATCTTCTAGATCTAGTTTCAGCCATTGTTCCCGCTAGTTTTCTTCCAATGGTGACTTGCAGCCCTGTTCTTTGCCGCTGGCATTCCACTATGCACTTGTTTTGGATCGCCCTGCTGCTGCTTGCTGCCAGTGGTATTGCCGGCGCAGGTTTACAATAGATTCCGATTAGGCAGTCACACATCGCTATCTCTTTTGTACTTTCGGCGCCTGCAACTAGCTCCGCCAGTGAGCCCCTACGCCACCTTATTTTCGGTTATTATGCTGCAGGATCGTCTTCTTCCTAGGTTCCCTAGGTGTAGGTTAGGGGCTGTCCTCTTTCAGCTTTTGGCTGCCCTCCATTTAATGCTTGCCATATTTTCCTACAGCTGATGTACTCCCTATGCCAAGCAGCCTATGCATACATGCATGTTATGTGTTTTTGTCCCGTGGGTCCCGGCTTTGTCCACTTTTGCAACAGCTGCATTTAATGCCACATACCTCTTCGGCCGCTGTTTTCTCCACTTCTCTTGATGGCTTACCCCACAATCTTTCTTTTGCGAGCAGCCTGCTCTGACCACCCTGTTATTCGACTATTCGAGTATGGTTTGGGCTTCTTTGATATAGCCCAATTAATTCAACCAAATAGAAAACTGGCATAAATATTATTTGATATTGGTTGATTTTATTTTGGGTCATGTTTTTCCCTCATTAATTCCTTTAATTTGGCTACAATTTTAATCTTCTAGTTTTCGGGTGGAGAAGCAAATATAGACAAAACTAGATGAGTTTGGATTTTTCTTTTTCATCGAGGCCACCTGCTTGGTCCTCTTTTTCGATAGCCACTTGTTTGGCTCTTCCTTTTCCTTATTATCATCGTCATGGGTCTGTTTTGATATAGTAGTTTTGAACTTAGCCATTGGGTCTATCTCTTACTCTGTCATAGACTCACAATGCAGGCAATCATTCTCTTGATGTACCTCGACTAGTTCGGTTCTAGTGCAGACGACTAACAAATGAGGAGTAGGGCTTCGCACTCCGGTGTGGCATCTATTTTCTCATGGCACGCTTGTCATCTTAAGCCTGCTGCTGATCACGAAATATTCACCCAATTATAGCAAGGACCTTCAACCCGAGATCAACTCTTCTGTTTGTCCTGTGCAGTAGTTCAGAGTTTAATTTACGGTCCTTCCTCATGCCTTTTTTAGGCATCTCTCATGATTATAGTCGAGCTCCATTACATCATTATTACTATATTTTAATCATGTCTTATTTTCTTTCGAGCCACCTGTTAAGACTCTTTTTGGCAAGCCATTTGTTTGGCTTTTTATTTTCATTTTCCCCTTCTTCCTTTTACCTTGTTCTCCTCATATTTTTATTTTTCTTTTTCATAATATTATCTAATTTAATAAAAATTAATACCAGCATTAAAAGTCTAATAAATATATCAACCTTATAGTTTTCAATCGTAATACACATTCAATGAGTGAACGAATAGAAAAGTCAAATCATCAAGTATAAATATTCTCACTTTTGTGTAATCCATTAAATTATTGAAAAATTACATTTTCATTTACAAAAGTATATTTATTTAATTTCTCTTATACCATGGAGAAGCTATAGTTATTCATATATTGAGGAATGAAGACTACCAATTCTAGAATAACTAATATCCTCCTAGATCTACGATCTAAACTCTTCAAGGTATTTTATTGATTTTAGCTTATGAAATAATAAGTATTTATTTTGATTTCTGAATCTAATTCTATTTGAGGTTTAGAGTTAAAACTAATTAGGAACTTTGAAATGATTATAGGTCACAATGGATTGGAAAGCAGTACAAAAAATCTTTCATTACTTGAAGATCCTCAGAGATGATAATGTAAGGAAATTTAATCACACACTTTGTTCTTTTTTTTCCTTCTTTTTCTAATTATATTTTTGTTTTCTTAGTTTTCATATTCGTTACCGTGGTAGGTTTTAGGATTAGGGAGGGTGATTGCAAGTTTTTTTCTTTAAAATGAATATGAGATTTTATAACTTTGAACCATGAGATGTATCTTTAAATGGTGTTTGAGTTTCAATTTCTTTAAAAAAAATAAAAAGGGAAAATGTGTAATAATTTTTATTCATTTATTTATTTTGTGCATTTAGGTCTTATATTTTCTCATGGTATCTTCTAATTCCAAATCTGATGTAAAATATTAATTAAGTTATCGAAAATATGAAAATTTCTTTACACACTTATTTTTAATTAAATCTAAATTATTACAAAATTAGGCATCTCTTCAACATTTGATTAATCATTCTGTCAAAAAAAAATATTTGATTAATCATTGTTATATTTGTTTCTACTCCAGGCCATTTCGATTCAGAGAAGCGGTCAGGTTATTTCTATTTGGAGGTTTATATTTGTTACTTATGTGTGGCTTATATGGAGTACACGTAATAGTCAGATGGCGGAATGTTGTACTTTTGATGATGATGACAACTGTGTTGAGAAATAGGCCCGCCCAACTCATATTAAAGCTTCTATAATGGCCATGACTAGAGAAATGAATAATTTTGATGCTGGGATTATGAATGATTACATAACTAATTACTGAATAATTAAAAGAACAATTAAATTAAATAACAGTAGAGATTGAACGAAAGTGAATAAGTGAGAATATAGGTAGTTCTTCTGGCCATCCCGTTTTACTTATTAATTTTCCTTCCGTGTATCAATGTCCGACTCTGCCTTGTGGAATATGGAAGCATCACTAAACCATGCAAATCTACTCTATAGACACAAGTAAATAAGCATGTGACATATGTGAATATCCTTGGAGCAAGAGATATAATTCACCTCCATTTCTAGGTACTATTAATATCAATTATTTCCCGTGCACTAAGTACTCTAACCCGATATGATCTCCCTTTATAGGTACTACGAAGTATTACTCTTTATCCTACTTATTAACCTGAATATGATTCAATTAATAAGTATTTATATAAGATAGTTCTAATGAGTCTTCGGAATCCCTTCACATAGAATCATAACATAGAATCCTGCTCAGCAGTGAACGCACTCAATCAATAATCAAGATATGTATTCAGACTCTACATAACAATTAATGATGCACAAAATAACTCTGAGTATGAATTAAAAATGCATAATCTTATATAAAATAAACCACAAATAGTGTTGTACGGAGTATACACACGAAAATTCAATTAACTTATAAAGCCTTCATAAACCCTAAAACTATCAAAGTGTATCGAGCCCATGATTGATCAAAGAACAATCATGGTGGTTAGATAGATCTTACCCATAGTCTTGAAAATTACAAGATAAATTAAGATGCGAAGTAAACCCTAGATACGGGCACCGTCGGGTCTCTCTCCGTCTTGAATCTTCACTTAGTTCTTACTTGATTCGACAGACAAATCTCTCTCCACAACTCCGTGGATGGTGGTTGAGGTTTCAGATGTTTTGTAGAATGAAGGTGGCGAATGACTCTCTTTCTCCTTGAGTAGGGTCTTTCTTTTATACTTGTGAGCTCTCCTTACGGAACTAGAATATGCTTTTTGAGCGAAAATACGCACTGAAGGTGTTAAAATACAGATCCAAACGTGTCCAGCGCATCAATTTGACCAAAAGCCTTGGTCGAATCGATCACAGCAGGTCGAACCACAGGTCGAATCGACTTGTAACACACTGGCAGGTCTGGAGTTCGACCCAAATGGCACCTCGAACTGCGACTGCGAAAACTTATGCTTCTGGTTCAAACATGGTTTGACCACTCTGCTTGGTCGAACCACAACGTCATGGTCGAACCACACTCCTGACGATCTCTCGATACTTGATTCGACCAGGGATGCTGGTCGAATCACTCTCTGCTTGGTCGAATCACCTCCCTGCATGGTCGAATCGGGTGCCTTCGATACCCTTTCTCTAGTTTCGATCACTTCTAATCCGTTTTTCTTCGAAAATCCTCTCAAACGGACTCAATCACACCTGATTCATGACTTTCTATAATACAACTCGATTTATCTTAACTTAAGATCAAATCTTACATCTTTATCACATGAATCAGGGCTCAAAACATGTGAATTTACACACTCATCAATGAACAACAATATTGAGGACCTTCATACTTTGCACTACTTTGGGATTGGTGGTCGTAGCAGGAATGCTCCCTGTATCATTCCTATTCGTTGGATACCTCCTATGGTTGGATGGATTAAGGTTAACACTGACGGATATGCAGACTCTGCCCCTAAGAATATTGCAGGAGGTGGTATTTTTAGAGATCATTATGGACAACACCTTGGTTGTTTCACTTGTGGGTTTGGGAAGGGTTATGCTTACGAAGCTGAATTACACACGGCCCTTTTGGCTATTGACATTGCTTATGACAGATGATGGCTTTCCTTATGGTTCGAGACTGATTCTACCTAAGTGGTGCATGCTTTTTCATCTGATAATCCAGATATTCCTTGAAAATTTTTACAGGAATGGAGAATTGCCAGAGACATTATTTCTAACATGCAATTCAGGATTAGTCACATTTACAGAGAAGGTAATAAAGCAGCTGACGCTCTTTCAGATGTTGGTGGTCCTTTTACTTGGCACCAAACGACCTCTACTCACATTCATGATCTTGTTTTTCAGGACATGATCTCTACTTTCTAATGTTTCAGATGATTCCTCTCTAGGCGATGACAAGTGAAGGAGTGCATTCTCCGGTGGCGACATTGCCTGGATTGTTAGAGGGCTCCTATCCATATTCTTTTAATCCTTGGATAGTCTCTTCACTTGTCTTAATTGCTTCAGCAACTTTCTTGGAATCCATTTTATTTTCAATGCTCGTTGGATGCGTCTGCCCAGCCGTGATTGTGGTCGTCTTAGGTCCTATAGGTTAGATGGTAGATTTTTTGAAACTCTTTTTCAGAAATATGCTCTTTTCCTCTATATGAGGTTTTCCTACTGGGGTTTTCCACATAGAGGTTTTTAGTGAGGCCCTTCGGGGGTTCCTACGACTAGTTGGTCAATCTGCTTTTTTGCCAGGTTTTATTTTCAGCCGTGTATTTGGCGTTGGTGTCAATGCAGTTCTTCTTCTTTCGCATACCGGATTGTCTTATCCCCATTTAATTGGGTTTTGAGTCTTACATATTTGGTTGTGTCTTGTAACTATTTTTCTTGTATTTTATTTTATAGCGTATTTAGATTAATCATTTTAAAAAATTTATGAAAATATTATTAAATATAATATATATTTTATTCGATTTAAATTATGAATATTTATTAATGTGAATCTGTTTATTAATTACTTCCTCTGTCCCAAAGAGAAATTCACGGCTACGGTAGATACGGAGTTAAAAAAATTACTCTTTGCTTTACTTTTAGGGGTAGTTTAGTATTTTTAAATAATAAATAAATTATAAAGTAAGTTATGTGAGTTATAAAGATGTGGCAATTTTGAAATTAATGTGTGTTGTGGGGTTATTGATTTGTTTGTATTTTCTTATTTGAGGTGTGAACTTGTTTATGAGACGAATTGAAATAAAAAGTGTGAATTTATTTATGGAATGAATGTAATATTAATTATTCAAAAATATAATAATTGAAAATTATTAATACAGTATATATTTACTACTACTCCCTCCATCCATTCAAAATGTCATCATTTTACTATATTTGGTGTCCTATCCAAAGATCATAATTTTTTTCTTTTAGTAAAATAGTCATACATATATCTCACCACTTATCATAATTTTTTTCTTTTAATAAAATAGTCATACATATATCTCACCACTTACTCCTAATACAACTATTCATTATACATTTTAAATAATATTATTTTTTAATTCACGTGCAAAAAGTAAATAGAGATTTATGAATGAGATGGAGGAAGTATAAATATTAATCGATCCAAATTTTACTAATTATTAGAAGACGAATACTTGTATGAAATCATTTCACGAATATTAGTAAATGGGACGGAGCTCCATTAGTTAATTTCTAACCCATTAACCTGTCCGTTATTAGGAATATAATTTTTTTTTCATTTGAAAACTAATCATTTCTCAACCAAGGTTTAAAGTTTCCGGAAATATCCACGATATTTCCACTATATATTCGTATTTGGAGAGTACCGATATCGATATTGGAGAAAAAGATATATCTTTTCTGATGTCGAGGATACATCGGGAAATATCGATAACAATATCGATATCGGTTTGTCACAGTTCAAATTTTTCAGATGTCGACATATATCGAGGAAATATCGCTAACATATCGAGGATATATCGAAAATATCGAAAAATTATCCATATTTTTAAGAAATTTTTTAATAATTTTTTATATTACTTTTACCAACTAAATACAAATTTTTTCATTAATTTGATCAATTTAAAAAATAATATAGAGCGACATTTGCATGAAATTATTAAGACTGTTTTATTTTATTTATTTAATTAATTATTATCACTCTTCATTAAAATTATTACTACTAAGTAAATAAGGAGTTTCCTTTCATGTACACAGTGTGATAGTATAATCTGATTTAAAATATATTATTATTTTGGTACATTCAATGGGATCGGGATGGAGAGAGTATTTTATTGGTACATAATAATACTATTGGCATATTCAAAACTATGTTCAGAATTTTTCTAATTCGATGAGCTGATACCAATATTGTTTAGATTAAGATGGCATCACATGTTTTACATTTGAGCTCATAGATTATCATTTTGGTATTAGTTATTAAGTATTGTATGACTTTAGACTACTTAAATGGGGTATATTATAATTGATTTGCTTATCATATGTTATGAGTTTTTCTGAGATTTTAAATTATATTTATATATTAAAATTAGTTAAAATATATTGAAAAGTTAAATAGTTAATTTTCTCTTTATTTTTTCAAATTTCCGTAATTTTTTTAATTTTTATCGATATTGATATCGATATTCGATATATCCATTGATATATCCATAAATTTGAGGTACCGATATTTTTACCGATATCGATATTTTAAACATTGATCTCAACATTGTGTCTCAACATTGTTCTGTGTCCGAAGCTCAATAATTCTAACCCCTCGATTGAAGATTCGAGTTAGGTCAGTAGTGGTACTTCTTTCTCTTCTTTTTGAAATTTTATTATTGTTTTAATTTTATTTTTATATAGTTAATTATTTTTTTTTTTTAAAATATACTCCTTCCGTCCGGTTCTAAGGTGCCCGTTTATTTTTTACACATGGATTAATGAGTATTATTATTATATATAAAGTGGGTAGTTGTAATAGAGGGAAGTGGTGGGCCATATTGTGCACTTTTTTACTAAATAGGGAAAATTAATACCTTTGAACCGGACACTAAAAATAGTAAAATGGATACCTTAGAAGCGGATGGAGAGAATATTAATCTATTTAATACATAATTTTTATTTTATTTATTTTTTATTAATATTTAATGAATAATCTAAATTTTTATTAAAAAATTCCATTTACTTTCTTTTTATTTTGATTTAACTATTAATTTTCTTTACAAATAAGTACTCCCTCCGTCCCGGTCATAGGTCCCTATTTGCTTTTTGCACGTAGATTAAGGAGTATTATTATTTTATGTGTAGTGAGTAGTTGTACTAGTAGTGAATAGTAGATCATATGTGGGGCCCTTTTACTAATAGGGGAAACTGGAGAGCTTTGAGTAAGACGCCCAATATAGTAAAATAAGGACGTTTCGGTAGAATGGAAGGAGTATTATAATATGATGAATATATTTAATTGATTTTTTTCATTTTACTAATTATGCAAAAGAATTAAGAGAGATATGTTATTAATAAAAAAAGTGATAATTAGTCCTATAAAATCGATATTCACCAATTGAACTATATTTTAGAATAATTTGTAAGACGAATGAGAAGTGATACTCCTTCCGTCCATCCATTAGGTACTCATATGCTTTTTGCACGTGGATTAAAGAGTATTATTACTTTATACTCCCTCCGTCCCTTGGTAAGAGTCCCATTTGCTTTTGGGCACGTGGATTAAGGAGTATTATTATTTAATGTGTAGTGGGTAGTTGTATTAGTGGGTGTGTGGGCCCCATATTTTAATTGTATTAGTGGGTGTGGGTGGCCCCATATGTCCAAAAAAGGAAATGAGATCATTTGGGTGGGACAACCAAAATGGTAAAATGAGACTCTTACCTAGGGATGGAGGGAGTATAAAGTGGATAGTTGTATTAGTAGTGAGTGGTTGATATGTGTGGGGCCATTTTACAAAAAAGAAAAATAGATACTTTAAGAGTTGACGACCAAAATGTCAAAATGGATACCTTATCAGTTTTTAATTAAAAAATTTTAATACATGATAAATAAAAAGTGATAATTATTAATTAATCTAATTAGACAAACACTTGTGTAAACCAGATTTACATACATTAAAATATAAACCCTGTTACTCTTTATTACATAAAAAATTGCTCTTTAAAAACATGAATTATTACTCTTCTTTATAAAAATTATTAATCTCCAAAGAGTAATTTTTTATATACTAAAGAGTAATTTAAAAAAAATATAATTTACATATAAATTTGGTTCACTCATCTATATAATGCATGGATAATTTATAGTTTACTTTTGTGAGATATTTCATGGAGTAAGTTTCGTGAGATATATAAGAAGGGATCATTTTAATAAAAAAAAGTAATAATACCCAATTGATGAGATGTAAGTGATAATAGCGCATTGAACTATTTTATACACAATTGTAATATAAATAAAAAGTGATAATATATTTAATAAAAAGTGATAATTAGTTAAGATCAAATTCTAAAATAGTCTCATACAAGTTTTGCTCATAATTTATATTAGGATAAATACAAAGTGATATTTGATTAGAAGAAAGTGATATCCATTCAATTAATTAATTAATTTTTTATCGATAAATGTTAATTATTAGTATAATTAGTAGTTACACCAAACACTCATACTCCCCCTTACTCTAAGGCTCCTTACAACTTCCCTCCTAATTTTGAATCACTCACTTTAGTGAGTAGTCCAATGACTAGGTGAGCTAGCCCATATTCAATTAAATTATATTATAACCAATTCATAAGATAGATTAAAAAAAAGTGATAATATTTTTAGTAAAAAAGTGATACTTGATCAAGAAAAAGTGATAACAGTCAATTGAATATTTCGTACATGAATGATTTATAGAACAAATAAAAAGTAATAACACTTTAAATATAAAGTGATTCATGAGTATGAAAAAGTGATAATCATCCAATTAACCTAGTATTTCTTAAGCAATCTGTAAGATTGATAAAAAACAATACTTCTAATAAAAAGTCATACTTTATAAAAGAAAGTGGAACAAAAATCATCAATAAAATAATTTCATGCTTTAACAATTTATTGAACAAGATAATATTTTAAATGTGAAGAGATAACTGTCCATTTAAACTATTTGATAAATATTTGTAAGATTGATGAAATTTACAATTAAACCATTTATTTATTTTAGAGTGCTTGAAATTATAAGTATTTGTCAAAATAAATCATTAATTTTTTTTATGTATATTTAACTATGTTTAAATATTCAAATATTAAGGGCTTTTCAATTAATAAAAAAAAGAAAAAAAAAGGCAAAGACGTGTGTGAGAACGTCTCATATAAGAGTCTATGTGAGATGGTTGAAAAGTGATAGCTTCTATAATAAAAAGTGATACTCAATTAATTAAAAATGATAATGATATTTCATAAATAATTTATTTATAATATAAATGAAAAGTGGTAACATTTTATTGCTAAAGTGATAACATTTTATAGTAAAACTGATAACTAATTTAAAAAGTGTAAAATGATCTCACGTAAGACGGTCTCACGCAAAACTTTTCATAAAAGAATACTACGTAGACTTTTCGATGACTTATTTATTTTTATTTTTATTTTACATTAATGAATAGGATATGATTCATCCTACATGATAAGATCCATGAGACGGTTTCACCCAAAACATTCCCTTAGTAAAAATATTACTAAATTGTTTATTGATCATAAGTTAGTAATTTATTAATAAATTATTAATAATAATTAAAATTATTATTAATTATAATGAACTGTATTATCTGATACAAATTATACTAACTATTAAAATTGTTACTAAATTCTTATTTGGACATAAATTATGGAGTAATATTTATTACTAATATATTATTAAATAAATATTTTTTAATCCAAATTATAAAATTAATAATAATTAATAAAAATATAGTAATTATTACTCCACTAAAATGATAAATTATACTTTGGCCGAAATAAGTGATGCGCTTACTATAGACACAAAGTTTAAGAAATTTTTTTATTAATTTTAGGGAATGGCTATTTGTACCCCCAAATTCACTAAATGAACATCATTAATTTATAGATTTAAAATATGTTTATGTGAGAAGATATAAATGCCCTTATATAAATAATAAAATAAAATTAGTTATGATAAATTGTTATACAATCCCGATTAAATTTCTAAATGCACCCCAATTTCTACACAACACTCAGTTTCTACACAACAGACTTTGGAATTCAGCAATTTTGCTTTCAAACTTGAATTTTCGGTGCCCGTAAAAAGTATTGATCGCCTTAGCAACATTGTGCACCACTGCGTATTTCATGATCATAATCAAGAGCATCTGTGGAGAAACAAGCGACACACTTTTGATGTCATCGATCAATTTACAAGTAGTATCGAACTTCCTGAACTTTCCAAGAATCGCGATAATTGTATGATACTCCCGAAGCGTATGGCTCTAATTCAATTGCTTATTAGCCCACAAGAAGAAGGTGAAAGCGACTTTCTAGTCGTTTCGCCTCTTAAAAAGAACGCCAGTAACTAATTCTGGCGATAAATTCACCCCACATTACTCGAGCAATTTGCTCTTCTCCTGCATACCAGGTGTTTGTAAAATGTCAATAATGAGTCCCAAATCACCAAAAGAATTCAGGTCAGCTGCCCTTCTTTCGCTACAACATAACTTGCTTTATATAATAACACGTCAAAAGTGTTATTTTATAATAAAAATATGTATTGTAAATAATATATAACTTTTTTATGGTGCAATATTTGCTCGTGATGCCTATTGTCTAAGGAAACACTATTTCGAGCATTAATAATACTTTTCAAAAAATGTTACACTTTATGAATGTTACATTTGATATTATTTTTATAAGAGCAAAAGAAAATTCACTACAAAGGTTTGAACCTCTAACCTTCTTAATAAAAAGGGTTACTTCTACCACTTTAACTAAACTACATCTTGTTTTCATTTTGAGTTTTTATTTTATCATACACTTCAAAAATAAAATTAATTTTTTTAAAATACAAATTATAAAACAATTTAATACATTTAAACATGAGTATTACTATACTAACTGATTTTAAAAAATTAAATAATATTTTATACTACACGATATAATTTTATTAAAAATTAAAGACTAATATTTAACTGAAAAAAGTGATGAATGAACATTTTTATAATAATTGTCAAATTAATAAATTATCTTATAAATAAATTATAAGACGAATAAAAAGTGATAACATTTTTAAGTAAAAAGTGTTTATTTATAAGACTAATAAAAAATTATAGCATTTTTAAGTAAAAAGTAATGGCAAAGTCTATTATACCCAATTGTTTATATCCAACCGGGTCAACCCAACCCATGACACAGAGTATTAATATTATTTCTAACCCTATTTGGATCATTTCATTTCACGCTGTTTTCCTAATCTCTCTCTCTCTAATCTTCTCCATCGCATCGTATTTCCACCACATCGTCCCCTCCTCCATAACTCTTTTTCCGCACAGCCTTCTCAATCACAGTCGTCGATTGCTGCATTCTGCCAACTACCTCCTCTTTGAGCTTCGTGAAAGCTGTTGTCATACACGTCGATTTTTCAATTTTCATCGAAATTTTACTAAGATCCATCACCCTCTACGTCCTCTTCGAGAAAGTAGTTTTCATTCCCTGATTTTTTCATTTTCGTTTGAAGTTTTGTTGAGATCTGGACTCAAGCAGAATTTTAAGACCATTTGTTCTGATTTGGTCCAACTGGAGAGTTCATCGACGCTTTATGGGAGTGTTCAAAGAGGAGGAATTTGCTACTATACTTATGTATATGTTTTATTGAAGAAGTGTATATGTTTTATTGAAGAAATGTATACATTTTATTAATAAACAGTTGGGGTTCGAAGAGTAGTTTTGACTGCAATTTATGAACAATACTACTATTTTCGTAATGAGAATGGTATTGGATGAAGTATTAACTTTTATTGAATAAGTCTATAAAGTTTTTTGGTGTTCGAAAGTTTAACATTCTCGAAAGTTTAAACACGAAATGTACATGTTTTATTGAATAGATGTATAAGTTCTAAAAACGAAGTGTATAATTTGAATGATCAAGTGTATAATTTTTTGGTGAAAACTTTATACATTTTAAAAGGTGGAGTGTATAATTTTAATTGTGTTAGTGTATCACTCTTAATGCACAAGTGTATAACATTTTATTTATAATGTATACTTTTAAAAACTTACTATAATCTTTATTGAAAGAGTACAAGAGCAAAGAGAGAGAACGAGAAAACATGATTCATATGATTTCCAGTAAAATGAAAGAACGGGTCCCATATAATATCCATTAACATGAATTTCAAAGTTTGTATTAATAATAAAATTAGACAATACTCCCTCCGTCTCGTGAAGTATTTCACGTATTGGTGTGCACAGAGATTAAGAAAATTTTATTTTTTAATGTATAAAGTAAGAGAGAGAATATATTTTAGTTAATTTAATGAAAAAAGGTGTGTAAAGTTGTTGGAAGATGTGAAAAAGTGAGTATTATATTGGAATGTGTGTAAAAAGTGAATATTATAATAATTTATTTTTTACCAATTTTAGTAAAAGTGAAGTGTGAAATACTTTGAGGGACAGATAAAAAAGGAAAGTGTGAAATACTTTGGGGGACGGAGGGAGTACATTTATAAATACAACAATATACATTAATAAATTAAAATCAATACAGGAGTCGCTGATGAGTTTTGTTGAAGATAGAACTTCATGAGAAGATTGATACATAGATCTGAAGTCGTGATGGAGAGAGAACATGAAGATCTTGACCAAACACACATATATAAAAGTAATACATCTACATATAAAAGCACATACATTTATATATAAAAACACATACATTAAGTTAATAATAATCTTTTAAAAAGTAAAAAAAAATTGTGTGAATTATTGAAGATAGAACTTCATGAGAAGATTGATGCATAGATCTGAAGTCGTGATGGAGAGAGAACATGAAGATCTTGACCAAACACACATATATAAAAGTAATACATCTACATATAAAAGCACATACATTTATATATAAAAACACATACATTAAGCTAATAATAATCTTTTAAAAAGTTAAAAAAAATTGTGTGAAGAAGACCAGTCGCTCATACATTGTGAGAAGATGACAAGTCCCGCTGATCAAAAGAAAAGAATACCAAATGCTTATAGAAGGTCGATAGATCTAGGGAGATCTAAAGAAGTATATCTGTTTCTTAGAAGAAGAAGGGCCACAGATCTAGGGAGATCTGAAGTAGAAATTGTGAGACCGATCGCTGAAGGTCGTCAGATCAAGGTGGAGGCAACGGCGGCAACACCATAATAAAGGTTACGGAGATGGAGAATCATAAGAGGGCGACGGAGATGGAAAATCTGCAGAGGTTGGAAGAGAAGACGGAGGCTGAGGCGGAAGCACAATAATAAAGTCGACGGAGATAGAGATCGAAGAAGGACGGAGCAGGCGACAAAGAAAATTAGAAAAATAAGAGGAGAGGGGACGCATCTAACAGTGTGATTGTGGAGGAAGAAAATAATAACCTATTTAGGTGTTTTTTGAGTTATATACTTAATCCACTTGTGAATATGGATCCTGTTGATTAGTGTACAAGCATGTACATTAGATCAACTCAAAAGTGATACTTGATCATGAAAATGTGATAATTATTCAATTAAACTATTTGACATATAATGTGTGAGCAAATGATCGTGGAAAAGTGATAATCAAACTCATGAGATGTGATAATATTTTTAAATAAATTATTTTTAATTAATAAAAAGTGATATTTATTCATTTTAATTATTCATTAATTTCATATTAAATAGTCTCATATTACCTTACGAATCTTAATTTGTGAGACATCTTAGTCTGTGAAACAAATCTCAAAATATATCCATTGAAAAGCATGTGTGACCCGCGCTAAATATCTAAACTAATCAGGAGAACTGAGAACAATCTCACCGCATGTACGTATTTAATTTCTTTTTATTCTCTCAACGTTTTCATTTTAACTATTATTATATTAATTTATGTGTTTTTTTTATGTAATTACTAAAAAATGTGACGATAAATTTTGTCAATGTCCTAATTTAATTTTCGATTTAAATAGTGATAATATTAATATAATATTTTTCGATTTATAAAATTATAAAAGTAATACTCCCTCCATCCGCTTCTAAGGTGTTCATTTTACTATTTTTGGCGTCCGCTTCAAAGGTATCCATTTCCCCTATTTAGTAAAAAAGTACACAATATGGCCCACCACTTCTCTCTAATACAACTACCCACTTTATATATAATAATAATACTCCTTAATTTACTTGCAAAAAGGAAACGTATACCTTAGAGCCGAACGGAGGGAGTAATATTTTTTTAAAAATAATATAGTAATAATTTTAATAAAAGTGATACCCAATTAAAAAAATAATAATTATTTACATGAATTATTCCGTAAATAATTCGTAGAACAGAAAAATGATAATACTTTTAATAAAGAGTGACATTTAAATAAGGAGAGGTATTTCAGAGGATGATAAAAAAGTGACAACATTCTTAATAGAATGTGATATCTGATCAAATAAATATGATATTCGTTCAATTAAACTATTTAATTAACAATTTGTAGGATTTATAAAAAAAGACAACGCTTTTAATAAAAAAGTTATATATGATAAAAAATGATAATCGTTCAATTGAACTTTTATACGAGTAATTTGTAAGACGATTGAAAAGTGATAAAGTTTTAAGTAAAAAGTGATATTCAGTCAACAAAGTGATAATCGAGCAACTGAATCATGAATAATTAACAAGAAAAATAAAAAAGTGATAATTTTTTAAATTAAAAAAAACAACTGATCAATAAAAAGTCATAACCATATAATCGAATTATATTATAAATAATTCCTAAACAAATAAAAAATTATAACATTTTAATTAAAAATAAATCAAATTATGAATAAGTAATATAACAAAAATAATAATAAAGAAACATACTACTTTTAATAGTTAAATACAATTAATACTAAATAATATAGTTAAAAATTTAAAAACTTAACTAAAAAAATACTTCCTTCGTTCGCTTCTAAGGTGTCCATGTTACTACTTTTGGCGTCCGATTCAAAGATATTCATTTACCTTATTTAGTAAAAAAGTACACAATATGGCCCACCACTTTCATCTAATACAACTACCAATTTTACATATAATAATAATATTGCCCCCAAGGCATAGCTCAAGTGGTAGAGGGGAGGGTGGAAAGACCTTTCAACTGAGCTTGGTTGCTGCAGGGTGGGGGTTCGAATCCTGCCTTTGGCACAAGTTAAACAGTGAGCCCTCTCTATAAGTCACTTGAGGCACATCCTGCGATTTACCTCCTCCACCAATCCCCAGGGCAGGGGCGGTGGGGGCCCCTAAGGGCCCCTAATAGTAGGGTATACTATTTTTATAATAATAATATTCTTTAATTCACGTGTAAAAAGCAAACGGATACCTTAAATGGACGGATAGAGTATTAATAAGCTAATTACATAACTGCGGTACGTTAAGCGAAGTCCATGCATTGGGCCGGTAGCAGCGCCGCCTTTTTAGTCAACGAAGTCCATGCATTGGGCCGATAGCAGCGCCGCCTTTTTACTCATTTGACTAAATGATGGATAATGCGTAGAATGAAATTTGTGAGATGGTTTCGAACCAGACTCACTCAGTTTAATTATTACGTACTGGTGATATTAGCACTCCCAGGTGATTCAAGATTTATAGAGCTCTGTCTCACGTAAGAAGTTTCGTGAGACAATCTCATCCAAGATCTACTCCCTTCGTCCCTCCGAAACGTTCACATTTTATTATATATGACGTCCCATTTAAAGGTTCTTATTTTTCCGTTTAGTAAAAAGGACTCATCACATCCCTCTAATACGACTACTCATTACATATAAAATAATAATACTCCTTAATATATGTGTAAAAAGTAAACGACCACCTTTGCTTGGGACGGAGGAAGTATTTTTAGTTAATACACTAAATTTTAAACCATCACATAATTTAATATAAAAAACTAAATTTATTATTAATTAATTTTTTACATTTCTTAAAGTTCAATAAAACCATATAATTTTTTTCAATTAATTAAATTTATTAATTTTTATTTGTTAATTGAAGTATATTATTGTTTTATAATTTTGATTGATTAGAGATGTGAATTTGAACCAAATGAAGTGGAAAATAGCTAAATAAAACACAATGCCTATTCGGTCCACTATAATAAGATAAGAAAAAATCTTTTAAATATCGTAAATTAATTTGAAGAAAAAATTTATATTCCAAATTTATAATTTTAATAATAATTATTATATACTATCTAATCTGTTTGATTTGGGGATAATTTTTGGAATGACTAAATAGTGGGCAAAAATGATGTTTTTCGTTTGGGTGGACAAAATGATCTTCAAAATTGAAAGTGGGCAAAAACGCCCCCATCAAATCCAAAATTTTGTTCTAACGTAAGGATCAATGTAGTTTTTTATTAAACGAAATTGAACTTTTTATAGATACCAACCCTGATTTCGTGTACTTGATAAATGTATTAATTAGTGGTTAGAAAATCGGACTGGAGGTCGAATCGGTAACCCTAACGGTTCAAGGTTGGATCGGTCGAACCTGGCGGTTCAACCGGAAAAATATAAATTACATATTTTTAAATTTTAATAATATTTTATTATTTTATATATAATTTTATATTAACATACTTAGTACACATGAAAAATAATAGATTAAAAGAGTAAAGTTAAAAGTAAAAATAAGATGATTTTTTATTTTAATTTATATTATTACTTAATCTAATTCAAATTTACCTTGAAATTGAAAGAAAATTAATTAAGAATATTAGAATTGAAGTAAAAATGAAAAGAAAATTGTTAATTCTTTTTATTTGTTGACTCTAATTTTAATTATTATTCATTCAAGATATTTTTTTCAATTATTTAGATATAATTAAGTAAATAAATTTATTTATTTCAAGATTTAAAAAATAATGAGTGATAAATTACAAATGTATATATTTGTAAGAAATGAAAAAGATCCCACATTGATTAATTATAAGAAAGAAAGAGAGATATTGGATCTCTATATTAAAGACCACCTTTTATCCCTTCTTTTCCATCAACTTCAATATCCTACATCGGAAACTTAGTAAAGAGGAGAGGTTTTGTACTTCTATATATGTGATGATCACTACTACCTATTTTTTGCATTCATCATATTTTGAGATGTTGGCTCCCAAATTAGTCAATGAATCTCAATACGAAAATTTAAGAAAAAATCTCAATACAAAAATTTCAAAAAAAAAAGTGAGAGAACCGGCAGTTTTCGGTTTAAACCGATTTTTTCCGGTTCAACCCATAAACGGTTTTTTGGGTGTGCTCGGACCAGTTTCCAGATCGGTTCCCGATTCAATCGGTTGAGGGTGTGCTCGGACCAATTTCCGGATCGGTTCCCGATTCAATCGGTTGAACCGGTCGGTCCGATCCGGTTTTCTAATCATGGTATTAATTAGCCAAACGTTGCCACCACCATGTGGAGCATATCGGAATACCAAATAACTTAATCATTTATGGTTTCTGATCAATAGGATCAACCAATTATTTTTATTTTGTATTACATCATGCATAATATTATATTGCAAAAGGACAATGAATAAAAAAGTTAAAGATCATTCCAACTACTCTCGTAAATTGTAATTTGATAAGGGATAATTTATAAAGGTAAATACTTGCATTAGACCGGCTCGCGAATCTTAATTCGTGAGACAAATTTCAAAATACCCATTTAATGGATGTTGACCCGCGCTACAGCATTAAATTTTTTTTGAAATACAAAAAAGAGTAGTTTATTGATTGAGATCACATGAACAAAATATATTGAGAAGGCCATCCATAAAAGTTGGAGGCTCGACCCAACAATTGGGGCTAACGACAGATCGTGGCGCCCGAGCAATATGATGTGCCAAATCATTGGCAGTATGACGAACATAAAGGACATAGTAAAAAATATTTTGTAAAAGCAATTGTTTGAAACTAGAAATAAAATCTTCAAACATTGAAACCTCTGTTTAAGCTGATGAAACTGCATCAAGGACGACTTTAGAGTCAGTCTAAAAAATAACTCGTTGAAGTCCTAGCTCCTTAATCCAAGACAAGGCTTCATGAAGTCCCATAGCCTCACCCTCATCCACTCGAAAATTCTCCGAAATCAATATTGATCGACATGCAATAAATGCTCCTTCATCATCTCGAATGATCATCCCAACACCTATCTCCGCCGTATCAAGAAAAAAAGCAGCATCAACATTCACTTTTGTATAACTTGCAGGAGGTTTATGCTACGCTTTACAAGATGCAATTAGATTCTTCTTCTCATGTGTTTTCCTAGCTGTTTTCCATTCTCTCAAAACGTTGGTATCTGATTACACTGCTCTTGGAGCTGTATTCATATCTTCATTCCACACAAGACAATTTTGTTCCCTCCAAATCTGCCATAATGTCATGGCAAATGCTTCCTTCTTCTCGGTTGATCATTCTTGGAGTAACAGAAGCACAATCTCATGCAAATATGCAAACTTTCAACCCTTAAAATTGTATTTGATATCACTTCATAACAATCTGCAAACCTCCAGCAATCTTCAGCAAACCGGCATGTAATAAATATGTGCCATCCGTCCTCCGTATCCACTGAGCATACATCATACATCTTGTTCCCTACTACGCCTTTCTTGAATAAATTTTCTTTACATGGGAGAACATCTCTGCACACCCTCCATAAAAAATTTTCACCTTTGGTGGAATTTTTAGATTCCACAATGTTTTCCAGTTTCCATCCACTCCCAATTGTGGATCATGTGTAAGAGCAGAAGCAAGCTTATACGCTGTCTTTATCGAGTACTTCCCATCACGTGAGTAGTGCCATATCAGCATATCTGAAAAACCTACTGGTAGAAGAGCTACAACGCTAATTAACAAAACTAATTAGGTAACAATCTAACTGTATACTATATATATTTCTTCTTTTAACGTTTTTTTCTATTATATTAATTTCTATTTTTTTATTATTAAAAAAAGTGACAATTAATTTCCTCAGTCTTTTAATTTATTTTTCAATTTAAATATTACAAATTTGTAAAAAGTGATAATATTTTTTTTAAAAAATAATAATATTTTTAGTAAAAGTGATACCCTATTAAAGAAAAGTGGTGATTGTTTACTTGAATTGATCCGTAAAAAGTCTTAGAAAGATGGAAAATGATAATATTTTTGATAAAAAGTGATTTTTAAATAAGGAGAAGTGTTTCAAAGGATGATAAAAAATGATAACATTCTTAATAAAATGTGATATGTGATAAAGAAATGTGATATTCGTCCAATTGAATTATTTAATGAATAATTTGTAGGATAGATAAAAAGTGATAATATTTTTAATAAAAAATTATACTCCCTCCGTCCCATATTTAAGTTCACCGAAACTGTAGATACGAAGTTTAAGAAAAGTTGCTTTTTGGCCAACTTTATTGACTTTTTAGGGGTATTGTGGTATTTTTAGGTAATAAATAAATTATAATGTATATTATATGTCTGTTAATTAGGTGGGAGTGGTATTTTTGAAATTAAGATAACTTTTGAGGTTGTTGGTTAATGTGAAGTTTCCTTTTTTGGGTGGTGAAGATAAGTGTGGGATGGACGAAAATGGAAAGTGTGAACATAAGTGTGGGACAGAGGGAGTATATGATAAAAGAAAAGTGATAATCGTTCAATCGAATTTTTTTATGAATAATTTATATGACGATTAAAATGTGATAAAATTTTAAATAAAAAGTAATAGTCAATTAAGAAAGTGATAACCGAGCAACATAATCACGAATAATTAACTGGAAAAATAAAAAGTGATAATTTTTAATTAAAAGTGATAACTGATCATTAAAAAGTGATAATCATGTAATCGAACTATATTATGATTAATTTGTAAACAAATAAAAAGTTATAACATTTTAAATAAAAGTAATACTTATCAAATTATGAATAAATGAATATAAAAAATAAAATTAAAAAACATATTAATCATAATAATTAAAGATAATTAGTACTAATAATCTATTTAAATTTAAACAAAAAACTAAAAAAATTAAAAAGCTGATATAATGCTTAATAGCGAATTGAAATCCATATATGAGGCATATATCCTCATTTTTATTGCATTTAAATGGGTAATCCGTCTCACGAAATAAGATCCGTGAGACGGTCTCGCACAAGACTCACCCCTTTGTAAATGGTTTACACCATTAGGCCTCTATCATCTCTATCCTAATTATTGATGGAGAAGTTAAAGCGTGAAACATATCTCAAAGTGGCTTATAATACAAGATTTATTGTTTGATTGTATGTGGTGATCCCTAACTTTTTTATTCTGAATATTGATGGAGGAGTTATATCACAAGAGATACCTCAATTGATTGTAACAAGACTTATTGTTTAAGTATGATTGTCAAAAGGTTCAATGCCAAATGTAAAATTCGAATAACAGAGGAGTCAGATCATATGATGTACCACAGATAACTTAAGCTTACTCAAGGTTTTGCTTCCTTGAGATGTGTGAGGCGATCAACTCAAGTCTTGGTATATACTCCATGTCCCGCATTAATGATTATATTTTTTTTCACATAGATTTATAAAGAAAATATTATCAATCAATTTAAAGATCTCTACAAGATACAATATATGCAATTACAAGATGTGAGATAAGTAGTGTACGATCTATGTGGGATACATTTAATACATAGAATACAAGTATACTCTTAACATGCCCCCTCAAGATGGCGGTCGGATGACAACACCAATCTTGGACATAAGCAGCGAGAGACGGGGACTAAAAATTGGTTTAGTGAGATCATCGACAAGCTGATCATTAGTAGAAACATGAGAGACGCACAACTGATCAGTCTTGACAAGATTTCGAATGAAGTGATAGTCAATGGCGATGTATTACATACGAGAGTGGAACACTGGGTTAGAACACACATAAGTAGCACCAATGTTATCACTATAAATAAAAGTTGTAGATGGTTGAATAGGAACACAAAGTTCAGATAGGAGAGATCGGACCCATTGAACTTCAGTGGTAGCCGAGGCAATTAATCGATATTCAGCTTTAGTGGAGGAGCGAGCAATCGTGTGCAACTTGCGCGAGCTCTAGGACACAGGGTTAGACCCAAGAAACATAACATAGGCTTCAGTGGAGAAGCGGTTATCAAGATCACCGGCCCAATTAGCATTTGTGAAGTAATAAAAAGTGAGAGGCGAATTATGACGAAGAAATAGAGTACAGTGCCTGGTGCCGTTGAGGTAAAAAAGGAGACGCTTAACAGCCCCCAATGAGTGACAGTAGGCGCATGCATAAATTGAGACAACTTGTTAACAACATAGGCAATGTTCCGGCGAGTGAGCAGAAGATACTTGATGAGAGTAAAAATTCACGTAATTTAAGCTTTGATTTCTGTGATAATGATGTGTGATTTGATCTTAAGTCGAGATAAATCGAGATATGTAGTGGAAAGTCACAAATCAGATGCGTTAGAGGACGTTTGAGCTGATTTTCGAAGGAAAACATGACAGAAGTGCTCAGAATCGGAAAAGGGGTGTTTAGGCATTTAGTTTGACCAAAAAGCTTGTGGTTCGACCACTTGTTCGGGTCGAACTAGGAACCTGAGAGTTTGTTATAGTGTGGTTCGATCCCGATGACATAGTTCGACCATCCATGAAGGTCGAACCATGGTCGAACCAAATGCCTGAGCTTGTGTTAAATTGATTCGACCCTGGTTCGACCAGGGGGCATTTAGTTCGACATAGGGTTTTGGTCGAACCTCCACGCAGAATGTTTCCAAATCTGTATTTTCACACCTTCAGTACATGTTTTCACTTAAAAAGCCTATTAGAGGTCCATTGGAGGAGCTGAAAGTATAAAAGGAAGACCTTATGCATCAACAAGGCACTATATTCATTCAACACAATACCCAAACCCTACCATCATCTGAGGAGCAGTGGAGAGAGATTCTTTTGTCAAATTAAGTGAGAACCGAGTGAAGATTCTAGAAGGAGAGAGACGCAACGGCACCCACATCTAGGGTTTACTTCGCATCTTAATTTATCTTATAATTTTCAAGACTATGTGTAAGATCTATCCAACCACCATGATTGTTCTTCTATCAATCATGGGCTATAACCTCTTCGGTAGTTCTAGGGTTTATGAAGGTTTTATGATTTAATTGAACTTTCATGTGTATACTCCGTACAACACTACTTGTTATTTATTTTATATAAGATCTATGTCTTTTTAATTCATACTCAAGTTATTTTGTGTATCATTAATTGTTATGTAGAGTCTGAATACATATCTTAATTATTGATTGAGTGCGTACACTGCTGAGCAGGATTTTATGTTATGATTCTAAGTGAGGGGACTCCAAAACTTCATTAGAACTATTTTATATAAATATTTGTTAATTGAATCAAATTGGGGTTAATAAGTAGGACAAAGAGAATAACTTCATAGTACCTATAAAGGGAGATCATATTGGGTTAGAGTACTTAGTGCACGAGAAATAATTGATACTGATAGTACCTAGAAAGGGGGGTGAGTAGTATCTCTTGCTCCAAGGATATTCACACGTGTTACACCCCTAATTACTTGTGTCTATAGAGTAGATTTGAATAGTTTAGTGATGCGTCCATATTCCACAAGGCAGAGTCGGACATTGATATATGAAAGAAAAATTAATAAGTGAAACTGGATTGCCCGAAGAACTATCTAATTTCTCACTTGATCACCTTCGTTTAATCTCTACTGCTTGTTTATTTTAATTTCTATTTTAATTATTTGTTTAGTAGTTAATTAATTATTCCACAACTTTACTGCAAACCTAGTCTTAATAAGTTAGATTATAATTAAATTAATAATAATACATCCTTTGGATTCGATAAATATAACTTGGTCGCTTATCAAAGCTACAATAACATCTTTCTTACTTGGGGATTAATTGTGTGTTGAGAAAACACTCATCACCCACTAATGAGAAGGGAGTGCAGCCCTTCCTTGGACACGCTGGATTTTATAGAAGATTTATTAAAGACTTCTCAAAATACTCCAAGCCGTTGTCTCACTTACTTGAAAAGGATGTTCCTTTTAATTTTTATGATGAATGTCTAACATCTTTTCAAAATTTGAAGGAGGCACTTATTACTGCACCTATCTTGATCACACCGGATTGGACTCAGTCGTTTGTACTTATGTGTGATGCAAGTGATTTAGCACTTAGAGTGGTGCTTGGGCAGTTGAGAGAGAAGAAATTTTGCGCCATTTATTATGCGAGTAAGACTTTTAATGCAGCACAAAAGAACTACACTGTCATTGAAAAGGAGTTTCTAGCTGTTGTGTATGCATTCAATAAGTTTTGATAGTATTTAGTTGGCATGAAGACTATAGTGTACACGGATCATTCTGCGATCTGGTACTTGATGGAGAAGGAGGAAGAAAAGCCAAGGATCATTAGATGGATTCTTCTTCTACAAGAGTTTGATATGGAGATCCAGGATAAGAAAGGTACAGAGAATGTGTTGGCGGATCACCTATCAAGGTTGGAGACATGGGAGCATTGTGATGATTCTTTCGATTACATAGAGGAGATGTTCCCTGATGAGAAGATTATGACGGTGTTTGCTGAAGGAGCGGAGAAAGTCTGTGTAGTAGCTGCTCAAGAAATAAATCCATGATACGTGGATTATGTCAATTACATTGTCGTAGGTAAAATTCCAAAAGATCTCAATAGGTATCAACTAGCAAAATTTAAGAGAGATGTTGAGACTTTTATATGGTATCATCCGTTCGTCTACAAGATTTGTATGGATTCTATCATCCGTAGGTGTGTGCCCGAGATAGAGATGGAGAGTTTCCTTGATTTTTTCCATGCACAACCTAACGGGGAGCACTTCGGAGCCCAAAAGACTGCAGCGAAGGTACTTAAATATGCTCTTTATTGGCCTACTTTGTTTAAAGATTGTGAATCCTATGTAGCGACATGCGATAGATGTCAAAGGACGGGAAACATAAGTAGAAGAGATGAGATGCCACTTCAGCCGAGCAATGTTATTGAAATTTTCGATGTATGGGGAATTGATTTTATGGGGCCTTTTCCCCCAACTAATAGATTTCTCTACATCCTTTTAGCAGTAGGTTATGTTTCTAATTGGGTGAAAGCAATTCCTACTCGCATGAATGATGCTAAGACTGTGTTATCGTTCTTGAAGAAATATATATTTTCCCGCTATGGAGTTCCTAGAGCACTTATAAGTGATGGAGGTTCCCACTTCGTCAATAAGCTTATTGAAAGAGTTCTCAAGGAGTATGGTGTTAAACATAGGGTTACTACACCTTATCAACCTCAAGCTAATGGGCAAGCCGAAGTCTTCAACCGACAAGTGAAACAAATTTTAAAGAAGGTAGTCGAAACTAATAGGAAAGATTGGGCTACGAAGCTCGATGATGTTCTATGGGAGTTTCAAACTGCATACAAGACTATGCTAGATATGTCACCTTATCAAATTATCTATGGGAAGCTGTGCAACTTACCCGTAGAGATTCAGCATAAGTCTTTTTGGGCCGTGAAAAGCATGAACTTGTCTTTTAAGGAGCAAAAGGAGTTGAGGTTGACTCATATCAATCAACTAGATGAGATCAGAAATCAAGCTTTTAAGAATTCGGTGATCTACAAGGAAAGAATGAAGAAATGGCATGATTCCAAGATCACTTACAAGGTGTTCAAGCAAGGTGATGAGGTATTACTCTTTAACTCCTGTTTGAAGCTTTTTGCAAGAAAATTAAAATCGAAGTGGATGGGACTGTTCATTATCCATAGAGCCTGCAGAAGGCCAGTTCGACCATATTCAGTAAGTTAAACCAAATGATTCAAGTCGAACTAGGATTGATTTTTCATGAAATTGTTCAGGTGGATGGTTCGATCAAAAAGCTAGTGGTTCGAACACTGGTTCAGGTCGAACAAAAAACCTGAAATTTTGTTACAGGCTGGTTCGACCCCAATGTTATGGTTCAATGTTCAGTTCGGGTCGAACCGGGAATCAGAGAAATTGGTACAGAGTGGTTTGACCTCAAGGCTTTGGTTCGACCTGTGGTTCGAGTCGAACCAGACTTCAGAGAAATTTTACAGGCTGGTTTGACTACGACACTGTGGTTCGACTCGAATTAGACCAGGTAAGTCACGATATATTTTGATTTTTTCAGCCCCGTTTTATTCATTCTTCACACCACCCGCACTTGAACTCCATCCGAACCAAAAACCCTCTCTTCTGAACTTTTATTTCACTTCATTCCACTTTGATTAAACCAGTTTCCACCCTTCCCACACTTGATTTCTCTCGGATTTGGGGTTTTCTAGTTGTAAAACTAGGGTTTTACATCCAAAAAGGGAATTTTTGTCTCTTGTTCCTACTAAGCCATGGATGGATCGAAAGGTACGTTCTCTTGACCCTATTACCCTTGGATTGAAAGTCTATTTCTTAATTTTAAGAGGGTAAGTTGATTGAACTTGTTTTATGTGGATTCATGGTGAAATTTGGATTTTTGTTTGGAATTTCTTATGAACAAGTGATGGGTTCGATTTTAATTGTTGATTTTTGTTTAGACCTTGATGTTCTATTTGAAGTTGTTGAGCAATTTGTGTGGTGAAGAGAACCATGTTAGACTTTTTGTAGATTTGTGAAGTTAGATAATTGCATGCTTAAGTGATGAAGGTGAAGTGAATGGTGAAAATATTAAAAATTCTTATTGGAGAGTTGAATTTTGAAGTGAAAATGGAATAACATGTTTATGGATTCATGGTTTAATTTTATGAACAAATGGAGTTGGGATCATGCTTGTTTGAAGTTGAGGAGATGCATGGAGAGGAGTCTTTTATGCATATCCTGATTCGGATATACCGCATCAGCAGCAGCATGAGATGCCACCATCACCACAGCAGCCACAATAGCAGCATTGTGGCGGTCCTAATGAGTTCTACAGAGAGCAGTTTCGATTGATGAATGAGCACCTTGTCAACCTGAACAACAATCAGAGGGAGATGAACCACCATTTGGGCTTGCTTACTACGAGCTATGCTGAGCTCGACCTGCGTTATAATGTGTTGCATGCCAACTATGTGTTTATGGATCAGAGGTTGGGAGATTTGAATAATAATTACGAAGCTTTGGATAGGAAGGTGGATAGCTTGCAGAGGGATTTCGATGATTGACGAAATGGAGATAATGGAGATAGTGATGATGATGCTCCAAGAAGTAGAGCACGCCAAGTTTTATCTTTGTCTGCTTCATCTCGTCCCCCTTCTCTTTTCTCTTTATAGGTTGGGTATTTGGTGGTGTGAGTGGCATGTACTGATATTCTATACTGATTCTGGTGTTAGATTTGATTGGTGAGACTTGATTTAGATTATTATGATGGGTGTTAACTATTTGATAAGTATGTTGCATTCGTATTTTGCATGTGTTGATTTTGTTGATGAGAAGCATGTATAATTTGTTGAATATGTGGAGTTCATTGTGGAATTGATCTTGTTTATATGCTATGAAGAGTGCTTAGGAAATCTATTACCCATGTGAGAACTTGAGCCTTATGAAATCATGCTACAACCATGCATGATAGTTTATTCTTGTGAGTATCATTAATATATCCGTATTCTAGAACTTGGCTTGGAGTCTTGTGTGAGACTTATGATTGTTAGTTATTAGGTCATGATCTTAGGCTATTATTATTATTTATTTGAGTCACTTAGCCAAAATTTTACCTTTCCATATACTGTGTAAATTATTGGAAGCCCCGTTGAGCCTTTAAAAGCTTTTTCTTTGGCAAACCTTAGATTAAAAAGCCTTATTACTTTTATTTGAGCCTATAGCTACCATACTCACTAGTAGAGAGTTGAGGTGAATAAGTTTCAAGCATTGAAAGTAAGAAGAAAGTAAAGGAAAAATTGGTGATAGTGAAGAAAAATATATGGTTAAATCTTGTTTAGGGGAAGTGCCAAAACTGATACCCCAACTTCTTAGAAGGATAGTGCCCAAACATTGGTACCCTTATGTTCGAAGAAAAGAAAGATGTTGATTCCAAGTGAAGAAGGAAAAAGGAGAATCGTAAAAGATCATGAGAATAAAGATGGAGAAGGGGAAACTGTTTGACGAAAAGCAAAGCTCCGAGGTAATTCTCTACTAGTGAATTAGTCACTTTATCTATATTTTCCTACCTTTACCAAAGAGCCAACATTACAACTCAAAATCAAGTCCTTTGTGATCCTAGTGATGAAATGATTATGAGTTGATTTTTGAGACCCTTGCCAAGCTTATGGTTATGCAGAAATATGAATTGATTTTGAGGGTATATGTTAACCATTTAAGTGTACATAATTTACACTTGAGAGTGAGAGTAAACATTTATCTTGTGAGCTAGATGACTTAGCACTTCGAAGCGTATTATAATTGAGTGATGTTTACTTGTTTTAAATTGATAGAATTACACGTATATGTATGTATTGTACATGACTTGATGGCCTCGTAAATTTTGCACTTACTCTTATTATTTTTTATTTCGTTGACTTGGGACGAGCAACATGTAAGTTTGGGGGTTTGATGAGAGTGAAAATTCACGTAATTTGAGCTCTGATTTATGTGATAATATTGTATGATTTGATCTTAAGTCAAGATAAATCGAGATATGTAGTGAAAAGTCACGGCTCTGGTGCGTTTGAGGACTTTTGTGCTGATTTTCAAAGAAAAACATGACAGAAGTGCTCAGAATTGGAAAAGGGGTGTTCAGGCATCTGGTTCAACCAAAACACTTGTGGATCGATCTCGAACTAGAAACCTTAAATGTTGTTACAGTGTGGTTCGATCTCGATGACATGGTTCGACCAGACATGAAGGTCGAACCAAATGTCTGAAGCTGCGTTAAATTGCTGACATTGATTCGACCCTAGTTCGACCAGGGGGAAGTGTTGGTGTTCGATCATTTGGTTAAAGTGAACTGTTAGGGTTCCATACGTTTCTAATTCAGCGGAAGCAAGAAATCAAAGAAACGTATTACCTTTCACCAAGGTTTGTTGAAGAAGAAGGATTCTCGCCGGCAGCCTGCACAACCTCACCGTTTTGGGCATAACTCTCTCATATGATCTCTGAATTGAGTGATCTACACGCCAAAAAGATCCTCCCTTCTGTAGCTTTCTGTCATGACATCACACGTTGAATTCTGAGGTCTATATGATTTTATAAAATCATGCAAGTGGATAGCAGCATCAAACGATCTCTTGATCTTCTGCTGTATCCTAAGTCCAATCTCGACGTCGTATGGGCGACGATCTTCAAGATCTTCTCAATCTGCTATTCCGTCTACTCTCTTCACATGTTAGGCATGTCTCACTTAGGATTAGAATAGCTGAGATGACTTACATATGGGCTACAACAGGGACCAGGAGGAGAAATTAGAGTCGGGACTCCATTGGGCTTAAGTATCCAAGTTTAGCCCAAAACTTATACTTAAGTCCAATAATAATAGTATAGTCCACTAAAATATTATTACTGCACTGCCGCACCAATCCCAAAATTACGTTTTGGGCTTCTTCTTATTATGAGCCCGTTAGTCTCCCAATATTTAAGATATACAATGTCCATTAATTAATTAAGTTACTGACAACTCCATTAATTAATATCTCATCTGAGAGTAGTACCACTCAACCTCATTATCATACCGGAATAAATCCACCTGCAGAGTTTACATGATAATCCTTATGAGCTCCTCAAGGGGACATCATCAACTTATAACAGATACGGATTCCTTCTACAATTAATAGAACACCATAGAGACAGCATTATTTCCCAACTCACCGAGTTTGTTGATTTAATTACATGTAATCTCACTCATTGGTGAATCAAAGAAATACATACTGACCTACGTGTCGAGGTTATTGTATAGGGTTTAAGAGTATGAACATCCATAATAATAGAGATCAAGTTCTTTTATAAGTCAGTATAAGTCGAACGATCTCAAGCGGTCCTACTCAATACACACAAAGTGCACTAATGTGATTCTATAGTCAAGACAAACTAATACCAAATCACACTACAACCATCCCGATAGAGAGTACCTGTCTATCTCAATTGTGAGCATCTGTTTATACTTTATAAGGAAACTGATAATATGATCTTCCGCGTGTTGTCGCACAACATATTATCTACAGTATAAAGTAAGTGGACTATAGCATCTACATATAAATAAATTATAAGACGCAATCATTTGATCATATGATTCTAATTTCAAATAAATTGTTATAACATTGTTCATACTAATGCTAGACCTTTAGTATACAATCCAACAATCTCCCACTTATACTAAAAGACTATGATGTCATGTCTTCTGCCATACATCTAATTTTCACTCCAACTACACAACTATCAAATGCTCTCGCTTTAAGGTCCTTGTAAATGGATTTACTAGGTTATCATCCGATGCAATCTAGGTGACAACAACCTTCCTCTCATCATATGATTTCTCGTAACAGGTGGTACTCGCGTTCCATGTGTTTAATTGCCTTATGGGCTCGTGATTCCTTCAAGTTTGCAACTGCACCATTATCATCAAAATAAATTGTGATAACCTTAGGCAAACTTAGAATCACTTCGAAGTCCATCATGAAGTTTCTAGAGTTATACAGATACTTTGGCTGCCTCATAGGCTCCAATTTATCATCTTTCCATGATGGAGTCCGGAGTCTGAAATATATTTCTATATAATACTCCTCCATATTATGACTCAACTTCTTAAAATTAAACACATAACCTTCGAGGTGGATTTACTGTCGTCCCTATCAGATTTGAAAAATCTGAATATATGTAACCCATAAGAAGCAGTGAATTTGTTCGGTAAGCCCACATATAATTTCTAGACCTTTTAAGGTACTTCAAAATTATGTGTTACCACAGTTCAACATTCTTATTTCGGGTTACCTTTGATACCCACTGTTTATGCGTTCAACAAAACAGATATCTATTCTCGTGCATATCATTCCTTAGATTAAGCTTCCTTATTCGCCGATGTATAAGAAACCGCTTTCATCACCTTTATCTTCTTTTGCGTCTCAAGACACATTTCCTTAGATAAAGTCACATGCTAAAACAAATAAGGATCGTATCATCTCATGAAGCTTGAGACAAGCGTAACATCCTTTCTTATGACCCGTATTACCATGATCAAAAGGATATTTTTGCTTCTCTTAAGTCCTTCATCTCATACCGCTTTATCAACTATACCCATACGCCCGACAATACTCTTTCATTGTCTCCAATAAGTAAAATATCATCTACGTACAGTACAAGAAATACCTGTTGGCATTCGATCGTTTGGTTAACATGACCCGTTTGGGTTTCATGTATTACTAACAAGCAGCGGAAGCAAGTAAACATGAAACGCATTACCTTTCACCAAGGGTTGATGTAGAGGTTGAATTCTCGCTGGCAGTCTGCGCAGTCCCACGAGAATAGCCATAAGTTCCTCTTCTGATGTCGGAATTGAGTGATCTTTATGCTCAGACAATCCTCTCTTCGACGGCTTTCCATCAGTATATAATACATCAAAATCGAAGAACTGTACGATTTTATATGAATTTTGAAACATGACGAACTGCAGCAGCAAACGACCTTCCGGTCTTCTGCTGTATGTCCCAAGTCCGATCTCGACGTCGTGTGGGCGACGATCTACGAGACCTACTCAATCTGCTCTCAACCCTCATCACACGTGAATAATGAATTAGATTAGGGTTTCAGATAAGCTGAGGTGACTTATATACATGGGCTACAGCAGGGACCAGGAGGAGAAATTGGGTTGGGCCTCCATTGGGCTTAAGTATCCAAGCTTAGCCCAAAGCTTATACTTAAGTCCAATAATAATAATATATTCCACTAAAATATTATTACTGCACTACCATACCAATCCCAAAATTACGTTTTGGGCTCCTTCTTATTATGAGCCCGTTAGTCTCCCCATGTTTAAGATATACAATGTCCATTAATTAATTTAAGTTACTGACAACTCAATTAATTAATATTTCATCCAAGAGTAGTACCACTCAACCTTATTATCATGCCGGAATAAATTCCACCTGCAGGGTTTACATGATAATCCTTATGAGCTCCTCAAGGGGACATCATCAACCTATGACGGACACGGATTCCTTCTATAATCAACAGCACACCATAGAGATAGCACTACTTCCCAACTCACCGAGTTTATTGATTTAATTGCATGTAAATCTCACCCATTGATGAATCAAAGAAATACATACTGCCCTATGTGTCGAGGTTATTGTATAGGGATTAAGAGCACGAACTTCCATAATAACTGAGATCAAGTTCTCCTATAAGTCAGTATAAATCGAACGATCTCAAGCGGTCCTGCTCAATACACACAAGTGCACTAATGTGATTCTATAGCCAAGACAAGCTAATACCAAACCACACTACAACCATCCCGATAGAGAGTCCCCGTCTATCTCGATTGTGAGCATCTGTTTATACTTTATAAGGAAACCGATAATATGATCTTCCGCGTGTTGTCGCACAACATATTATCTACAGTATAAAGTAAGTGGACTATTGCATCGAACATATAAATAAATTATAAGATGCAATCATTTGATCATATGATTCTCATTTCAAATTAATTGTTATAACATTGTTCATACAAAAAGCTAGACTTTTAGTATACAGTCCAACAATCTCCCACTTATACTAAAAGACTATGCTGTCATGTCTTCCGCCATACATCTGATTCCCACTCCCACTACACGACCATTAAAAGTTCTCGCCTTAATATCCTTGTAAATGGATTTACTAGGTCATCATCCGATGCAATCTAGGCGACAACAACCTTCCCCTCATCATACGATTTCTCGTAACAGGTGGTACTTGCACTCCATGTGTTTAATTGCCATATGGGCTCGTGATTCCTTCAAGTTTGCAACTGCACCAATATCATCAATATAAATTGTGATATCCTTGGGCAAACTTAAAAACACTTCGAAGTCCATCTTGAAGTTTCTAGAGTCATACAGATACTTTGGCTGCCTCATAGGCTCCAATTTATCATCTTTCCATGATGGAGTCCGGAGTCTGAAATATATTTCTATATAACACTCCTCCACATTATGACTCAACTTCCTAATAATTAAACACATAACCTTGAGGTGGATTTACTGCCGTCCAATCTGACTAAAAAATCCGAATCTACGTAATCCACAAGAAGCAGTGAATTTACCCAGTAAGCTTACATATAATTTCCAGTCCTTCTCAGGCACTTCATATATGTCTTACCACAGTTCATCATTCTTGTTCCGGGTTACGTTGATACCTACTGTTCATGCGTTCAGCAAAATAGATATCCATTCTCGCGCATAGCATTCCTAAGATTAAGCTTCCTTATTCGCCGAAGCATAAGGAACCGCTTTCATCACCTTTATCTTCCTTTTTGTGTCTCAAGACATATTTTCTTAGATAAAGTCACTTGCTAAAACAAGTAAGGATCGTATCAATTCATGAAGCTTGAGACAAGCATAATATCCTTTCTTGTGATCTGTATTACCGTGATCAAAAGGATATTTTTGCTCTTCTTAAGTCCTTCATTTCATACCGCATTATTATCCATACACATACGCCCGACAATACTCTTTCATTGTCTCCAATGAGCAATATATCATCTACGTATAGTACAAAAAATACCACCACGTTTCCATCACTCTTTTCAATACACAAGACCCATTCGTTCATTGATTAGATCCATGTCACTGGATTACCTCATCAAAACGGATGTTTCATGATCTTGAAGCTTGTTTTAGTCCATTAATGGACACTTTTAAGCTCACTATCACAATGCTCTTAGCTCTTTGCAATGAATCATTCTGGTTGCTTCACATAGATGTTTCCCTTAAGACTTCCAATCAGGAAAGCTGTCTCGACATCTATTTGCTATCCCTCATATTTCATATGAGTAACAACAAATAAAAGAGTTTGGATCAACTTAGGCATAGCTACCGGCGAACAGGTTTTCTCATAATCGAACCCTTTCTTTCTGAGTATACCTTTTCGCAACAAGCTTGCTTCCAAGGTTTTCACCTTATTCTATGATCCTCTTTTATTCTTGCATGCCCGCTTCCAATGGCTTTTACGCCATTTAGCGGTTCAACAAGCATCCAGACCTAATTTAAAATCGTTCTATTTTAATATTCATTGCACTTTGCTAGGATTAGGCATTTCTAACTTGTAGTGCTTCGTCGTATCCGTGGGTCCATTTCATGTTTGCGAGGGACCAAGTCTCACGACTTTCCCAAAACATGTATCTTACAAGTTGTCGAAGAAGCCTCCCACTACGACAAGGCACTACATGCAATTTTATATCAGACGTGACACGCGTTACAGTTTACCTTGTGGTATATCCTCTTGTACACTTGGTACTTATACTTTGTGTTTTCCTCTCACTTCCTTTAGAACAACTTATACATGGGTATTTGATTTATTACATAGTCCTTTTTCCAAAAATCTAGTGTTTATGTTAACAATCACTCTTCGATCTTGTGGACTAAATAAATCATCCTTCATTTTTCTAGGATATCCCACAAATAGAAAAACATTCTTGCGAATTACTGTTCCTAGGGCATATCCATAAAATGAATTTAGTAATTCCAAATAATTCATCATCTATCTAATCACTACCATAAGAGTGCTATTCCTTCTATTCGTCACACCATTAAGGTGGGAAATTCATTTCCGAAGGTACCTTTCTCTTACTAGATTAGAAGACTCATTATTAATTACTATTTGTCACATCCAGGGGATAAACATGATTTAAGAGTGTACAAATTGTTCACCAACGTACCATAACAGATTACAACTCTATCATTCATTATAATGACCATATCATTTAAATGAAATGGAGTATCCATCTATTAATGCATAGAAACCGAAATCAAATTCTTTCTATGAAAATGTACGTAAAGACAATTTTATAAAATCAAACGTCTACTCATATCATTTAATAAATAGACAACTCCCACTGCAATAGCCACTACTCTTGTAGTTTTACCCATGTCATAACAATCTTATCCTCACTTAGTATTAAATATTTAGTGATTCCAGTATCTACACACTTCGTGTCAGTAAATGCCATCAGTAATCATGATTTAAACAACTAGTGAATAAGATATAAAACTTGTTCACATTATGATGAAAATGGCTTTCCTTTGCCACATGTTTTGCCAGAAGTTTTCCACCATATACATCCTATTGTAATTCAGGTGGAACTTACTCAAAAACATCTAGGCAATTCACAAAGAATTAAATTGATATAGGTTTCCCTTCAATTTATACTCCATGCTTTCCCAATTCATTCATCAAATTAAATCATGATCTTCTGCCTTTTAACTTACTCAAGTATCCGAAGAGTTACATGAGACCATCATATTTCTATGAACCTCTCATCTCTTCACTAGAGACTTTAATAGGCATCATGAGACGTCCATTGTGAGAACACACATGTATTTTCTTAAGCAGTAAAATTCAAAACCAAGATTCTTTTCTAATCATCTAATTTTGGACCAGTAAATATAATTTCTTTTAGTCAACAATAAGCGAGATAAAACCATTTGAAATTACAGAGAATCATAAATAAATATACCGATCAAATCTTCGAATTTTATCCTTTTATATTGATTCCCTCAAAACTATATAAAAATAAAATTCACCGACATCTCAAGCACCGTGAGTCTGCAAGCCACGTTAGTGTGGACGTTTACAAACCCAAACATTTACAAGAGAAGGTTTTACCCATTAATTTCATTTGTCAACCTAACTTTATGACAAAATAATTAATAGTCGGTTCCTCTTTAGCCATGCAAATAATAGCAGTGACTCCGTTGGGGAGGATACTAATTATTTACACCAAAGTGTACACCATTATTTGATCCCAAGTCCACTGCGCGAGCTTGTGTGCCTTACAGTTGGAGAAGTACACACGCGCTCGGATAGCTTCCTACAATCATCAATTATAAGTTTGTACCAGTGAGCCCCACATAAACTCATCCGTTAGGGAGGAAGGCCTATTGCCAACACGCAAGTTCATGTACCACATTACAAACAATAATTATGTAATGAAGTCTGTACCAGTGATCCGTGAATAAACTCATCCGTTAGGGAGGAAGGCCTATTGCCAACACGCAAGTTTACTCACATCACTTACAAACCAATAATGGAGGCCGCGGGAATATTTACCAATCCCCTCTCCCACTTAGTAATTTAACACCGAGGGTTTTTACATGAATATGATATTTAGAATAAAATACGCAACGCTAGCATGCTTCTATTACGGCACATAAGGCAGTAAATCACAGAGAGTCATGCATACATATATAACAATAATCAATAATTAAATCAATCATTAACAGTTATATATCAGCGAATTCGATTGTTCGCCACCAGGCACGAATATCAGCAAAGACTTCCAGACTATCAAATTTTCAAAATTTCCAGATTGTCCAATTTTCGAAACCATCGATATCGACCGTCGATGTCGTCCAGATTATTAAAATCATCGATATCGACTAGATTATCAAATATTCGAAAAACATCAAGATTATCAAAATTTCAAAACTATCGATATCGATCGTCATATCGTCTAGATTATCAAAATCATCGATATCGACGAGCAACCATATATAACAATAATAGATAATTAAATCAATTATGTCAGTTATATATTAGGAATCAATTCAACATCCATATATAACAATAATAGACAATCAATTATAGCAGTTATATATTAGGAATTAATTCGACATTCATATATGACAATAATAGATTATTAAATCAATTATAGCAGTCATATATTAGGAATTAATTCGACATCCATATATAACAATAATATACAATCTATTATGGCAGTTATATATTAGGAATTAGTTTTCTTAAAATTGGATGTCTTATCCAACACTCTAGCAATACATGCATATAATATACCAAATATAATACGCAATCTAGCATGCTTCTATATAAGACAATAAATCATAGAGATCAGGCATCCATATATATATATATATATATATATATATATAACAATAATAGACAATTAAATCAATTATGACAGTTATATATATTAGGAATAAAAACGCCTCTAAATTTTAATGTCTTGTCCGACACTCCTACTGTGGAATCGATGCCTTACGCAACAAGCAGGATTGCTTGTGCCCCAAGACGTCCATCGTCATATCCCACCACCAATTATGTCAGGGAGCGCCCCAAGTGCCTTGACGAGCGCCCCTCGGCCGGACTGTCGCTCGTCCAAGGGCCTACTTGCATGGAACCAAGTTCAGCCCAACGCGCAACGCCAAACTACACCAACTATCGTTCGTAGTTCGAAACTGAAAGAACCTCAGAATCCAATCTCCACCGTCCAGAATCTACTACTATAAGTCCTGAACATTCTGTCCAAATTACAGATCGATCCAACGATTATTTTCTGAGAAATGGCTCTTTTCTCTCGACTGCGCAAAACAGAATCGCCCAAATATCTGCTTCTGTTTTCAGCGTACTCCCAGCAAGAAAAGGCTCCAAATTCGATCTCCACCGTTCAGAATGTACACCACCAGGTCTGAACGTGCTGACCAAATTAAAGCTTGATCCAACGATTAGTTTGTCAGAAACGGCACTTTTCCCTTGACTGCGCAAAATAGAATCGCCCAAATATCTGCTTCTGTTTTCAGCGTACTCCCAGCAAGAAAAGGCTCCAAATTCGATCTCCACTGTTCAGAATGTACATCCACAAGGTCTAAACGTGTTGACCAAATTACAGTGCGATCCAACGATTAGTTTGTCAGAAACGGCACTTTTCCCTCGACTGCGCAAAACAGAATCGCCCAAATATCTGCTTCTGTTTTCAGCGTACTCCCAGCAAGAAAAAGCTTCAAATTCGATCTCCACCGTTCAGAATGTACATCCACAAGATCTGAATGTGTTGACGAAATTACAGTTCGATCCAACCGTTGAAACTCTGGTTATTGCCTCTGCAATATCACTACGCTGGATTTTCTCTCAAAAGCGTGATTCTATTTTTGCCCTCTCTTTCTTCCTTGCATATGAAATTGACGAACAGTTTTCGTCGAATCCTCTCACACAAAACCATGGACGAATAGATATGATATAGGGTATATATTAGATAGGGATATTCATGGTTTGCGCAATAAAACCAAAACCCTAAACATGTGATCCTAATTCCGAAAAATTAATCACATAAACCCTATCCTAACGTGTCACGCTTCACCACGAAATCGAAGCTCTGATACCAATTGTTGGCATTTGATCGTTTGATTAACGTGACCCGTTAGGGTTTCATGTATTACTAACAAGCAGCGGAAGCAAGTAAACATGAAGCGCATTACCTTTCACCAAGGGTTGATGTAGAGGTTAAATTCTCGCTGGCAGTCTGCGCAGTCCCACGAGAATAGCCATAAGTTCCTCTTCTGATGTGGGAATTGAGTGGTCTTTGTGCTCAGACGATCTTCTCTTCGACGGCTTTCCATCAGTATATAATACATCAAAATCGAAGAATTGTACGATTTTATATGAATTTTGGAATATGACGAACTGCAGCAGTAAACGACCTTCCGGTCTTCTGCTGTATGTCCCAAGTCCGATCTCGACGTCGTATGGGCGACGATCTACGAGACCTACTCAATCTGCTCTCAACCCTCATCACACGTGAATAATGAATTAGATTAGGGTTCCAGATAAGCTGAGGTGACTTATATACATGGGCTACAGCAGGGACCAGGAGGAGAAATTGGGTTGGGCCTCCATTGGGCTTAAGTATCCAAGCTTAGCCCAAAGCTTATACTTAAGTCCAATAATAATATTATATTCCACTAAAATATTATTACTGCACTACCATATCAATCCCAAAATTACGTTTTGGGCTCCTTCTTATTATGAGCCCGTTAGTCTCCCCATGTTTAAGATATACAATGTCCATTAATTAATTTAAGTTACTGACAACTCAATTAATTAATATCTCATCCAAGAGTAGTACCACTCAACCTCATTATCATGCCGGAATAAATTCCACCTGCAGGGTTTACATGATAATCCTTATGAGCTCCTCAAGGGGACATCATCAACCTATGACGGACACGGATTCCTTCTATAATCAACAGCACACCATAGAGACAGCACTACTTCCCAACTCACCGAGTTTATTGATTTAATTGCATGTAAATCTCACCCATTGATGAATCAAAGAAATACATATTGCCCTATGTGTCGAGGTTATTGTATAGGGATTAAGAGCACGAACTTCCATAATAACTGAGATCAAGTTCTCCTATAAGTCAGTATAAATCGAACGATCTCAAGCGGTCCTGCTCAATACACACAAGTGCACTAATGTGATTCTATAGCCAAGACAAGCTAATACCAAACCACACTACAACCATCCCGATAGAGAGTCCCCATCTATCTCGATTGTGAGCATCTGTTTATACTTTATAAGGAAACCGATAATATGATCTTCCGCGTGTTGTCGCACAACATATTATCTACAGTATAAAGTAAGTGGACTATTGCATCGAACATATAAATAAATTATAAGATGCAATCATTTGATCATATGATTCTCATTTCAAATTAATTGTTATAACATTGTTCATACAAAAAGCTAGACTTTTAGTATACAGTCCAACAATCTCCCACTTATACTAAAAGACTATGCTGTCATGTCTTCCGCCATACATCTGATTCCCACTCCCACTACACGACCATTAAAAGCTCTCGCCTTAATATCCTTGTAAATGGATTTACTAGGTCATCATCCGATGCAATCTAGGCGACAACAACCTTCCCCTCATCATACGATTTCTCGTAACAGGTGGTACTTGCACTCCATGTGTTTAATTGCCTTATGGGCTCGTGATTCCTTCGAGTTTGCAACTGCACCAATATCATCAACATAAATTGTGATATCCTTGGGCAAACTTAGAAACACTTCGAAGTCCATCTTGAAGTTTCTAGAGTCATACAGATACTTTGGCTGCCTCATAGGCTCCAATTTATCATCTTTCCATGATGGAGTCCGGAGTCTGAAATATATTTCTATATAACACTCCTCCACATTATGACTCAACTTCCTAATAATTAAACATATAACCTTGAGGTGGATTTACTGCCGTCCAATCTGACTAAAAAATCCGAATCTACGTAATCCACAAGAAGCAGTGAATTTACCCAGTAAGCTTACATATAATTTCCAGTCCTTCTCAGGCACTTCTTATATGTCTTACCATAGTTCATCATTCTTGTTCCGGGTTATGTTGATACCTACTGTTCATGCGTTCAGCAAAATAGATATACATTCTCGCGCATAGCATTCCTAAGATTAAGCTTCCTTATTCGCTGAAGCATAAGGAACCGCTTTCATCACCTTTATCTTCCTTTTGTGTCTCAAGACATATTTTCTTAGATAAAGTCACTTGCTAAAACTAGTAAGGATCGTATCAATTCATGAAGCTTGAGACAAGCATAATATCCTTTCTTGTGATCCGTATTACCATGATCAAAAGGATATTTTTGCTCTTCTTAAGTCCTTCATTTCATACCGCGTTATTATCCATACACATACGCCCGACAATACTCTTTCATTGTCTCCAATGAGCAATATATCATCTACGTATAGTACAAGAAATACCACCACGTTTCCATCACTCTTTTCAATACACAAGACCCATCCGTTCATTGATTAGATCCATGTCACTGGATTACCTCATCAAAACAGATGTTTCATGATCTTGAAGCTTGTTTTAGTCCATTAATGGACACTTTTAAGCTCACTATCACAATGCTCTTAGCTCTTTGCAATGAATCATTCTGGTTGCTTCACATAGATGTTTCCCTTAAGACTTCCAATCAGGAAAGCTGTCTCGACATCTATTTGCTATCCCTCATATTTCATATGAGTAGCAACAAATAAAAGAGTTTGGATCAACTTAGGCATAGCTACCGGCGAACAGGTTTTCTCATAATCGAACCCTTTCTTTCTGAGTATACCTTTTCGCAACAAGCTTGCTTCCAAGGTTTTCACCTTATTCTATGATCCTCTTTTATTCTTGCATGCCCGCTTCCAATGGCTTTTACGCCATTTAGCGGTTCAACAAGCATCCAGACCTAATTTAAAATCGTTCTATTTTAATATTCATTGCACTTTGCTAGGATTAGACATTTCTAACTTGTAGTGCTTCGTCGTATCCGTGGGTCCATTTCATGTTTGCGAGGGACCAAGTCTCACGACTTTCCCAAAACATGTATCTTACAAGTTGTCGAAGAACTCTCCCACTACGACAAGGCACTACATGCAATTTTATATCAGACGTGACACGCGTTGCAGTTTACCTTGTGGTATATCCTCTTGTACACTTGGTACTTATACTTTGTGTTTTCCTCTCACTTCCTTTAGAACGACTTATACATGGGTATTTGATTTATTACATAGTCATTTTTCCAAAAATCTAGTGTTTATGTTAACAATCACTCTTCGATCTTGTGGACTAAATAAATCATCCTTCATTTTTCTAGGATATCCCACAAATAGAAAAACATTCTTACGAATTACTGTTCCTAGGGCATATCCATAAAATGAATTTAGTAATTCCAAATAATTCATCATCTATCTAATCACTACCATAAGAGTGCTATTCCTTCTATTCGTCACACCATTAAGGTGGGAAATTCATTTCCGAAGGTACCTTTCTCTTACTAGATTAGAAGACTCATTATTAATTACTATTTGTCGCATCCAGGGGATAAACATGATTTAAGAGTGTACAAATTGTTCACCAACGTACCATAACAGATTACAACTCTATCATTCATTATAATGACCATATCATTTAAATGAAATGGAGTATCCATCTATTAATGCATGGAAACCAAAATCAAATTCTTTCTATGAAAATGTACGTAAAGACAATTTCATAAAATCAAACGTCTACTCATATCATTTAATAAATAGACAACTCCCACTGCAATAGCCACTACTCTTGTAGTTTTACCCATGTCATAACAATCTTATCCTCACATAGTAATAAACATTTAGTGATTCCAGTATCTACACACTTCGTGTGAGTAAATGCCATCACTAATCATGTTTTAAACAACTAGTGAATAAGATATAAAACTTGTTCACATTATGATGAAAATGGCTTTCCTTTGCCACATGTTTTGCCAGAAGTTTTCCACCATATACATCCTATTGTAATTCAGGTGGAACTTACTCAAAAACATCTAGGCAATTCACAAAGAATTAAATTGATATAGGTTTCCCTTCAATTTATACTCCATGCTTTCCCAATTCATTCATCAAATTAAATCATGATCTTCTGCCTTTTAACTTACTCAAGTATCCGAAGAGTTACATGAGACCATCATATTTCTATGAACCTCTCATCTTTTCACTAGAGACTTTAATAGGCATCATGAGACGTCCATTGTGAGAACACACATGTATTTTCTTAAGCAGTAAAATTCAAAACCAAGATTCTTTTCTAATCATCTAATTTTGGACCAGTAAATATAATTTCTTTTAGTCAACAATAAGCGAGATAAAACCATTTGAAATTACAGAGAATCATAAATAAATATACCGATCAAATCTTCGAATTTTATCCTTTTATATTGATTCCCTCAAAACTATATAAAAATAAAATTCACCGACATCTCAAGCACCGTGAGTCTGCAAGCCACGTTAGTGTGGACGTTTACAAACCAAAACATTTACAAGAGAATGTTTTACCCATTAATTTCATTTGTCAACCTAACTTTATGACAAAATAATTAATAGTCGGTTCCTCTTTAGCCATGCAAATAATAGCAGTGACTCCGTTGGGGAGGATACTAATTATTTACACCTAAGTGTACACCATTATTTGATCCCAAGTCCACTGCGCGAGCTTGTGTGCCTTACAGTTGGAGAAGTACACACGCGCTCGGATAGCTTCCTACAATCATCAATTATAAGTTTGTACCAGTGAGCCCCACATAAACTCATCCGTTAGGGAGGAAGGCCTATTGCCAACACGCAAGTTCATGTACCACATTACAAACAATAATTATGTAATGAAGTCTGTACCAGTGATCCGTGAATAAACTCATCCATTAGGGAGGAAGGCCTATTGCCAACACGCAAGTTTACTCACATTACTTACAAACCAATAATGGAGGTCGCGGGAATATTTACCAATCCCCTCTCCCACTTAGTAATTTAACACCGAGGGTTTTTACATGCATATGATATTCAGAATAAAATACGCAACGCTAGCATGCTTCTATTACGGCACATAAGGCAGTAAATCACAGAGAGTCATGCATACATTTATAACAATAATCAATAATTAAATCAATCATTAACAGTTATATATCAGCGAATTCGATTGTTCGCCACCAGGCACGAATATCAGCAAAGACTTCCAGACTATCAAATTTTCAAAATTTCCAAATTGTCCAATTTTCGAAACCATCGATATCGACCGTCGATGTCGTCCAGATTATTAAAATCATCGATATCGACTAGATTATCAAATATTCGAAAAACATCAAGATTATCAAAATTTCAAAACTATCGATATCGATCGTCATATCGTCTAGATTATCAAAATCATCGATATCGACGAGCAACCATATATAACAATAATAGATAATTAAATCAATTATGTCAGTTATATATTAGGAATCAATTCATCATCCATATATAACAATAATAGACAATCAATTATAACAGTTATATATTAGGAATTAATTCGACATTCATATATGACAATAATAGATTATTAAATCAATTATAGCAGTCATATATTAGGAATTAATTCGACATCCATATATAACAATAATATACAATCTATTATGGCAGTTATATATTAGGAATTAGTTTTCTTAAAATTGGATGTCTTATCCAACACTCTAGCAATACATGCATATAATATGCCAAATATAATACGCAATCTAGCATGCTTCTATATAAGACAATAAATCATAGAGATCAGGCATCCATATATATATATATATAACAATAATAGACAATTAAATCAATTATGACAGTTATGTATATTAGGAATAAAAACGCCTCTAAATTTTAATGTCTTGTCCGACACTCCTACTGTGGAATCGATGCCTTACGCAACAAGCAGGATTGCTTGTGCCCCAAGACGTCCATCGTCATATCCCACCGCCAATTATGTCAGGGAGCGCCCCAAGTGCCTTGACGAGCGCCCCTCGCCCGGACTGTCGCTCGTCCAAGGGCCTACTTGCATGGAACCAAGTTCAGCCCAACGCGCAACACCAAACTACACCAACTATCGTTCGTAGTTCGAAACTAAAAGAACCTCAGAATCCAATCTCCACCGTCCGGAATCTACTACTGTAAGTCCTGAACATTTTGTCCAAATTACAGATCGATCCAACGGTTATTTTGTGAGAAACGGCTCTTTTCTCTCGACTGCGCAAAACAGAATCGCCCAAATATCTGCTTCTGTTTTCAGCGTACTCCCAGCAAGAAAAGGCTCCAAATTCGATCTCCACCGTTCAGAATGTACACAACAAGGTCTGAACGTGCTGACCAAATTAAAGCTTGATCCAACGATTAGTTTGTCAGAAACGGCACTTTTCCCTTGACTGCGCAAAATAGAATCGCCCAAATATCTGCTTCTGTTTTCAGCGTACTCCCAGCAAGAAAAGGCTCCAAATTCGATCTCCACTGTTCAGAATGTACATCCACAAGGTCTGAACGTGTTGACCAAATTACAGTGCGATCCAACGATTAGTTTGTCAGAAACGGCACTTTTCCCTCGACTGCGCAAAACAGAATCGCCCAAATATCTGCTTCTGTTTTCAGCGTACTCCCAGCAAGAAAAAGCTCCAAATTCGATCTCCACCATTCAGAATGTACATCCACAAGATCTCAACGTGTTGACCAAATTACAGTTCGATCCAACCGTTGAAACTCTGGTTATTGCATCTGCAATATCACTACGCTGGATTTTCTCTCAAAAGCGTGATTCTATTTTTGCCCTCTCTTTCTTCCTTGCATGTGAAATTGACAAACAGTTTTCGTCGAATCCTCTCACACACAACCATGGACGAATAGATATGATATAGGGTATATATTACATAGGGATATTCATGGTTTGCGCAATAAAATCAAAACCCTAAACATGTGATCCTAATTCCGAAAAATTAATCACATAAACCCTATCCTAACGTGTCACGCTTCACCACGAAACCGAAGCTCTGATACCAATTGTTGGCATTCGATCGTTTGGTTAACGTGACCCGTTAGGGTTTCATGTATTACTAACAAGCAGCGGAAGCAAGTAAACATGAAACGCATTACCTTTCACCAAGGGTTGATGTAGAGGTTAAATTCTCGCTGGCAGTCTGCGCAGTCCCACGAGAATAGCCATAAGTTCCTCTTCTGATGTCGGAATTAAGTGATCTTTATGGTCAGACGATCCTCTCTTCGAAGGCTTTCCATCAGTATATAATACATCAAAATCGAAGAACTGTACGATTTTATATGAATTTTGGAACATGACGAACTGCAGCAGCAAACGACCTTCCGGTCTTCTGCTCTATGTCCCAAGTCCGATCTCGACGTCGTGTGGGCGACGATCTACGAGACCTACTCAATCTGCTCTCAACCCTCATCACACGTGAATAATGAATTAGATTAGGGTTCCAGATAAGCTGAGGTGACTTATATACATGGGCTACAGCAGGGACCAGGAGGAGAAATTGGGTTGGGCCTCCATTGGGCTTAAGTATCCAAGCTTAGCCCAAAGCTTATACTTAAGTCCAATAATAATAATATATTCCACTAAAATATTATTACTGCACTATCATACCAATCCCAAAATTACGTTTTGGGCTCCTTCTTATTATGAGCCCGTTAGTCTCCCCATGTTTAAGATATACAATGTCCATTAATTAATTTAAGTTACTGACAACTCAATTAATTAATATCTCATCCAAGAGTAGTACCACTCAACCTCATTATCATGCCGGAATAAATTCCACCTGCAGGGTTTACATGATAATCCTTATGAGCTCCTCAAGGGGACATCATCAACCTATGACGGACACGGATTCCTTCTACAATCAACAGCACACCATAGAGACAGCACTACTTCCCAACTTACCGAGTTTATTGATTTAATTGCATGTAAATCTCACCCATTGATGAATCAAAGAAATACATACTGCCCTATGTGTCGAGGTTATTGTATAGGGATTAAGAGCACGAACTTCCATAATAACTGAGATCAAGTTCTCCTATAAGTCAGTATAAATCGAACGATCTCAAGCGGTCCTGCTCAATACACACAAGTGCACTAATGTGATTCTATAGCCAAGACAAGCTAATACCAAACCACACTACAACCATCCCGATCAAAAGGAATTCAACTCAATTGATGTAGACTAAGGGTGATCACGATTGTATCCTAAGCTCCCTTTCGGGTTACAAAGGTTGTTGATCCATTTTAGACTCCCAAAAGCACTTAAGATCAAAGCCCAACATTAACCCCTTCCATCTAGGTACTAGTTAGATTAAACTCTCCGTTTTTGTGTACTAAGGCCAACGAATGGATTGGTTCCCCTCATTGAATTCAAATATCCTTTCGGTCAAACCTAAACTCAATGTCTATTCATGCCTTCCTAATACTATAGAGGGTCGTTTCCGTCTCACTCCAAGCAATACATACATGAACATCATGATAGCATTTAATTACCACAAATAATCCATTGATCAACAATCCATTAAACCAATAAACATTCATGAATAACAAACCATGCCATCACAACATCAAGACAATTAAACTCCATGAATAGAAATCAACATCAATTAAACCAAAAACCAATTTAATCCACATGACAATATAAATCTAATATGCTCTTCATGCTCCTAATCCCACTAGAGGGATTAGCCTATCATGATAAAAGTAACAAAACAAATAAATGATTCATTACAAATATCTATAGTCTAAATCCAAAAAAAAATCAAGAGAGATGTAAATCTTCCCCAATAATTTCTTGTAGGAGATCTTCAATACTCATGGATCTTCTTCTCTAGCAATTGATTTCTTGAGATCTCTCACACCCAATGGAAGGGATGAAGTTTTGATGGAGAATTAATGGAGATGATGGAGATGGATCAAGATGGATGAAGGTGGATGAAGATGATGGTGAAAAATGGAAGAAATGGTGTGTGAGGTGTGTGTAGAGGATGGGAATTTTGGATCTCTTCCCTATGGAGGCTTCTAGAAGGATCTGGAAATTTCAGCAGGAACTTACACGGCACGAGTCGTGCTCTGCAACACGGCCACGAGGTGGCCGTGTTGTGTCTTCTGATGCTGCCGCACGGCCTCTCCTTACAGGGCCGTGTTACGCAACACGGCTCGTGTGCTGCAACACGAGTCGTGTGTTGTAACACGGGCACAGGGTGGTCGTGTTGGCTCTTCTGATGTCGGCACACGGCCACTTCTTACAGGGCCGTGTTGGCTACACGGCCCGTGTTGATGCTGGCTCCTATATTTCTTCACTATTTTGGCTCGTTCTCCCTCGTTTCAACTCCGAATTGAGATCCGCTTTTTCCTACATCTTCCTTATCATGTTTAGCATCCAATAAAAAGTGAAAATCTTAAGTTTAAGCTCATTCACACACATTTCAATAAAAAACACAAAACACAACCAAATAACATATAAAATACGGATAAAATAATACGAAAATACATATAAAAAGACACTAAAATCTAGGTGAAAATAGCTCTAATCAGCAACAAGCTTTGCTTCCAAGGTTTTCACCTTACCGTATGATCCTCTTTTATTTTGTATGACTACTTCCAATGGCTTTTACACCATTTAGTGGTCCTACAAGCTCTCAGACTTGATTTAGAATCCATCGATTCTATTTCAGAAACCATTGCACTTTGCTAAGATTCGGCATTTCTATCTTGTAGTGCTTCGTCGTATCCGTGCCATTCCATGTTTACTAGGGACCAAGTCTCATGACTATCCCAAAACATATATCTTACAGGTTGTCGAACAACCCTCCCACTACGACAAGGTACTACACGCAATTGTGTATCAGACATGACGTGCGTTGCAGTTTACCTTGTGATATATCCTCTTGTACACTTGGTAATAATACTTGGTGTTTTCCCTCTCACTTCCTTTAGAACAATTAATTACGTTATTTAAATTAGTTTTTTCCTTAATTAATTTATATTTTTGCTGTTATATACTTAATTAATGTGATTCTCACTTGTTTAATTAATGACGTATTAGTTTTTCCTTAATTAATTTACATTTTTGCTGTTATTTACTTAATTAATGTAATTCTCACATATTTAATTAATGACGTGGCGATTCTATTGGACCAATTTTGCCCAGATGTCCACGTCACCCTCCCTTGCCGGATTCCCCCAAATTCATGTGTCACGTGCAGTGCATGTGAGTAATTTTCGGCGAAATTCTAGGATTCCAGCAAAAAATGGGCAAAATTAAAACAAAACTAATAGTTGTGGGACAAAATCGATGCAAATATCTTTTTTGGGACAAAATCTAAAGTTTTCAATAGTTATGGGACTAAAAAACTTTTAACTCATATAAATTGTTTAAGTTATTAACAATGGAGTACCAACGAAAAATATCTTTTGTTTTTTCTCACATTAATTAATATTTTTCTTATATATTTATTTGACATAAAATTTAAGAATTTATCTTTTGTGCGCCAGAGTACAAAAGGTGTTCGAAGGTTTTTTTTAATTAAATAAAAGTGTCTTTTGAAATATGAAGATTAATAATGTTTAATAAATTATTATTTTCGAGAAAATCAAGGGTATAAATTATTATATTAAAGTTTATGACAAAAATACACAAAGTTATAGACAGTTAAATCCAAAACAAGCACAACTTTAAGATAAGTATTACATTATCTATTCAGGAATTTTAGTATTTTTCCAAATGTATATATACATCCAAGTATACAAACTTGTATAAATTTCTTTGTATTCATTCTCTAGTCTTTACTACAATAAGTGCTACTCTTATTAATAACAGACAATTACTCCTCATGAATAATACAGTACTATTGTATATGATAAATTATGTAACTTTTTAAAAATAATATCATTCGATATTTTCTAAAAAAAACAATACTTAACATTCTATAGAGTAAAAAATACCACACTTAATTTGTAATAGTATATCTTATACTCCCTCCGTCCCCTTTAAAAAGGGTCTTTTTTTTTCATTTTGGACATCTCACCCAAAGAATCTCCTTTTCTTTTTTACATATATGGGACCCATATACACCCACTAATACAATTAAAATATGGAACCTACACTCTCATTAATACAACTACCCACTATACATTAAATAATAATACTCATTAATCCATGTGCCAAAAAGTAAAAGACTCTCTTAGTGAGGGACGGAGGGAGTAATATTTTCTTTAACTACATATTTTATATTAATTATATAATATTATAATAAATCGTGCAACGCACATGGATATTACTACTATTAAAGAATCATACGCAAGACAAACACAAATCAAGATAAAATGCCTTTAAATACCCATTGTCTCCATTTCATCAACCCAAAACAATCTCCTTGTCTCTCTCTCATCAAATTCCAACTGCCTTTCCCTCTCTTTGCAAATAAGAAAATGGAGCAAAAGCTACCAATCGCAGCCAAGAAATTCATGAAGATAATAAAAACTGTGTATTTATTTTTAGAAGAGGCATTTCAAAGGTTATATTATTAGCTGATCTCAATATGATGATGAAACATGGTAAGATTGCCGCAAAGGCGCCATACAAAGCCTCAAGTTCTACCACCATGGCGGCGAATCTACTTCCAAACTTCGCCGCCACATTAAAATACGAGTTCAGCTGCAATAACAGCCCGGCCTTCCACCTCCCATTCCACCTTCATAAATGTCTCCCCTCATAAATACCTCCCCTTTAAATGATCTTTAGCAACACAAATACGAATCAGAATCTTCAGAAATATCTGTAACAATAATCGTCATATACTTGAATTACATATGGACAGCCTTAATTTATTCAAAAATCGCCGCTGGTACCAACACCCTGAAGTGACCCGCAATCATCCCACTGCTAATCGAAGCGTGCCCATTTACAATCTATTAAGGCTTATCAACCCATCTAGCACCCCATGGAGATGAACTCGGCCCACAAAGTGATCCGGGTTCTGGTTCATTTCGTCAGATCTGAATGAGTGGACTGTACCGAATCCCCTGCAATCGATTAGGGCACTACTGTAGGAGCTCCACCATAGAATTATGGATGCATGTCTGGTGGAGAGAAGAGGCGTAGACTTGTTCGGCAGCAGAAGTGGAGTAGAATCCATTGTGGTTGATTTGAGAGGAGAGAAAGGAGAAGGGCGTTGAGATTGGAGATAATCATTAGGGAGCACTGGCCAGTCTCTTAGCGGTGGCGCCGTCATTTCTGGTGGTGGAAGTAAAGAAATCGAGCGGTGATACTTTGGTAGAGTGAAAAATTATCGGAGAGAGAATGAAGGAAGAAGGGAATTCAACGAAATTTTGGGTGCTATATTGAAGGAGGGGGATCCAGTTCCACCAAATATTTGGTCATACTCATTATTAAGTTGTCATGTCAAGCCTTACTAAACAAGTACTAAAAATAATATACATGTAGTTATTACCGCTGTCCGTTGATAAGAAATCCATTTTCTCTTTTTGGCAAAAGAGTCTCACACACCACTCACCACTAATGCAACTACATATTTTATATAAAATAATAATATTTTTTAATCCACGTACAAAAAGCAAATGAATACCTTATTAATTGACGAACAGAGTTTATATATGTAATAAATGTGTAGATTCTTAAATTAATAATTTTAAGTACAATTAATAAAATTTCATTATGAAAAGCATAATTAATAAAAGTAAATTAATTTAATGAATAAATTGGAGATTAATTAACATTCAAATTCTAATTAATGTTACCTTGTATGGAAAAAAGATAAATTATTCTTTTTAAAATGTTAATGATATAAAATAAACTATTATATTACCATTGATCAAAATTCGATCCAAAAAACTATCCTTTAATTCCTTTTTATTAGGGTGATCACGGTGCGATTTTGCATTTATTTCGACAAAATCTAAATTGCATTGCTATCTATAATTTGGTTTGACAATTAATTTTAAGTTGCAGTTTATCGAGTAAAATTAATTATGCGATTTTAATCAAATTTTTAATGGTTTGGCGGTTTAAAAATTAACATACTTATATAACAGTAGAATACATATGGGTATATAAAAAATAAGCATGCGTAAATACTTAATTTAAAGTGTTTATTCACCCTTATAAATAAAACACTATAATACTTTTCAAATTGGATAATAAGATCTTAATGTATGAAATCATCATTAGATCTACATAAATAACCCAAATAACGTAATCTACATAACATAAAGCAACTTATATTAAAATTATTTTGAGATCCAAAGTAACCTTGTGTATATCTTAAACCTCAACAATAATACCTACGTATATATATAATATACTATAATTAAATATATTTATAATAATTTATATAATAGAGTGCGGTGAGGTACGATGCAATTTTACATAAAGATAGAAATTGCACCGTTTAAGCGGTGCAAAAAATCACTAAATGCGGTGTGACTCGATCCGTTTTGGCGGTTTTAAAAAAATTTTGCCCACCCCTACTTTTTATCCTAATTATATTCAACATGTTTTACAGATTTTGAAGTTAGGGAAGGTTATTTTCTCGCATACAAACTAGGGGTGACAATTCCCGACACGACACAATAGCATGACACGAGCACGACACGATAATTGTGGGTTTGTGTTTAGCCTTTTTTTATCGGAAAATGTTAGTTGTTAGTATAGTTAGTAGTTAGTCACCAAGCACCCATACTTCCCCTTTCTCCAAGCCTCCTTATAACTCCCCTTTTAATTCGTTCTCAATGAAATCGAACCTGAGTCACTCACTTTAGTGAGGGGCCCAGTGATTATTGGGTTCATGTCGTTATTATGTCAACCTGATATGTACACGAAAATTTCGTGTGTGGTTTGTGTCAACTCATTTAGGGATGTCAATTTTTTCTGCCGGGTCGGATTATCCGCGGCTACCCGGGGTGATAGGCACAGGTAGGGTAGGCTTTATCGGTTAACGAGTTCTCCTTTTATACCTGATTATCCGATTCGATACCCAACCCGATTACCCATTATGTATATATATATATATATATATATATATATATATATATATATATATATATATATATATAGTTACATTACATATTTACATATTCATATTTACATTATCTAATTTCTAATTAATTATGTCCAAGTAATATATTATTTTTATTTATATTATAATATTATATATTTCTAATTATATATGTATATATATTCTTACTTAAATATATATATATATATATATATATATATATATATATATATATATATATATATATATATATATATATATATATATATATATATATATATATATATATATATTAATTTTCAAAATTATGTATTTTCATCATTTATTTAGTTTTTAATTAATAATATCTAAGTACATTATACTTTAAAAAAAATTTAAATTTCAATGCGGGTAGGATCGGACAAGTTTGAGAAACGACGGGTATTCATATAATATTTTGTAATTGTGGGTACTCATTTATCCGCGGGTTATCTACATACCCGACGGGTTTAGCCGTACCCTACCTGATTTTCAATTTTAGGGTAATAGGATAGGGTAAGGGTAGGATAAATAAAAGACAAAGTCTCTTGTGAGACGGATTATTTGCAAGACGTGTGTGAGACGGGTCGACCCATTACTAAAGTATGCTTATTGTATAGATATAGTATGTTTAATGGTTATTAAAGTATGGTTTCTAAAGTACGCTTGATTATGCATTAAAGTATGATTTTAGCGTGTTATAATATGATTTATTATTAACATACTTTAACTACAAATAAGTTTAATTTATCTATACAATAAGCATACTTTAGTGAAGGGTCAACCCGTTTCACAAATAACCCGTCTCACAAGAGAGTGCCTCAAAATAAAATATCGGAGGTAGGTCTTGCATGAGGCTATTTTACACTTTTAAAAATAGTTATCACTTTCTCTATAAAATGTTATCACTTTCACTATAAAAAGTTATCACTTTTCATTTATACTATAATTTTTTCATAAAATAGCATTATCACTTTTTATTAATTCATTATCATTTTTCGTTATAAAAGTTATCACTTTTTACCCATCTCACGTAAGCCCTTACTGTAAGCATGAATTCAACATGAGCAATTAATTTATTAATTGTCATGGATCTTAGATCTTCATGATTTTCACATATCATAAACACGATTAAAAGACTTACCTTCGATGTGCCATTAACGGTGTTCTTCCTTTAATGTGTTCCTACAAATTACGCTGGGAACTGATTTCTCTCTCCTTACCCTTTTCTTTAAAACATAATACGTAAACTTTAGGTGATAAATAATTCATAAAACTATGTTTATTTTGTAGGTGGAGTGAGGACCAGATCGGATAATGAATCTCAATTAAATCACATTCTATCAATGTGATTGTTATCTATAAATATATATGACCTTATTTATCTCATATATATTATTTATTTAAACCATATCTTTATTTAAGATATTTGATCATAATAAATATCTTATATATTTAATTATTAATGGCACTAGGCCATAATAATCTTACATTCTCCCACTTGGCTGAGTGACAGAATTAAACATTAAACATGAGGGTTTAAATAATTTTAATAATGTGCACAATATAAGATAAAGTAATTAGTCAACTCATAATGTCAATATTAAGTATAGACTAGCACAAGTCATGGCGGTTCTATATCATTTACTCAACATAGTTCCTTTCAGGTACTATGATATTAGTTTTCTACCCAATGTGACTCATAAACTTAAAGATCAATAATGGTCCATAAGTATCTCAATTTGAGATAAAATCTTATTTAACTATTGTCAACATTCATATATACTAAAATGACAAAACAAGATATATCAATTAGAAACAAATCATAATGAGCTCTTAATGTCAATTGTTCATCATAAGTTTGTTACAACCTTTTAATGATCTTATATTCATGTAACGTTCAATGAATGTCTTTAGAGAAGATCATTTGCGTAACGGATCCGAAATCATAAGATTGGTGGCATTATGCTCAATTGACATCTTTGTTTCTAAAATTCTTTTTAACAACAAATACTTTTATTCCATATGTTTTATAAGCTTTGGAATATCCATCGTTTTAGAGAATAATAATGCAGCGGAATAATCATAATAAGTTTTCAACGACTTGACATTATTGTCAACTTATTTCAAATCCTGAAATTAAGTTCCACATTCAATTACCTTAAATTGTAGCCTCAAATCATGCTACAAGTAAACTTTAATTGTGAATGAAGCTTTCACAAACTTCTTCACACTTTTGCATGACACAATATCTCCGACTAAGAAACATAAAAGTCGAAGTGAACTTTCTTGCATCAAATAATAATCTTAATCTTAATCTATATTTAATTACATCTAAGTAATTAGAATTTCGATAAGTAAGCACGAGTGCTTTACCTCATACAAAAATACTCTAATATTTCCTTATGCAACATTCTAGTGATCCATTTATTAAACACTTCGGTAATCACCAAGCATTCTAACAGAAATTTTATCCTTGTAAAATTTAGTGTATCTTAAGCTACCAATAACATATGCATAAGGAATATTATAGTACGTTCCAATTCATTCTTGGACATTACATAAAGTTGAACTTATAATCTCCCCTCCGGATTGGAACGTGCTTTACAAATACCTTTCCATCCATAATCTCTATTGAACTTTAATAATATATACTTACGGAGACATCTTTAACGTTATTGTGATATGTATCGAAATAATTCTATCTCAATCACTTAAGTTGTCTCCTCACATATTTTATTCCAAAGTTCTTTGAGAGAAACTTATTGGTTTCACATAATAAACCAAGATCATCAGTTGCAAGCAAGTTTATCATCAATATACAGAATTAATGTGCTCCCACTGACTTTCAGATATGTACACCGATTTATGATGTTTTTCTTAAATCCACAAGATATCTTTAAAGGAAACCATGCTTAAGTTCATATATTGATTCTTTAAGTTTACACGCCATGTGATATTTTTCCTTCAATGAAAAACTTTTGAGTTGATTCATTTAAATTCTTATATCAAATCATCATTTAGAAAAGCAGGCATAATATTTATTTGGTGCAATTCTAAGTCATAATGAGTTACCAAAGCCATGATAATTCTAATAGAATTTTGTATAGAAATAACTTGTTATATCTCTTTACAATTATGCCATCTTTTTTAGTAAAAATTTTAACAACAACTCTAGTTTTATATCTTTCGAAAATCGTCATCATAAAGATACATCCGTATCAACTTCTTTTATAACTCTTTGGCAATTCTGACAAGATATTAAACTTCATTATGAGCCATTGATTTCAACTCGTCTTTCATAGCATTTACTCATTTAATAGAATTAGTACTTTCCATGACTTATTCTAAAACTGGAATTTTATCATTTATAATAATATCAAATTTTAGCTCATTTTATTATACCACATGTGCAATCATTAGAAATAGCGAATTTTCCATCCTTAAGACATTCTTAATGCTATTTGATGTGATATATCCAATGAAAGATCATTGACAATTAATTTAATAAAATCAGATTCATTATGAGAGTGGAATAATTTAAATATTGTCCTTAAAAATTGTTTAACTATTCAACAACTATATAACAACTTTAGAAGAAGTTTTAGATAAATGTATTTTAAAATTCTCCACCGAACTTCTTCAATAACCACATTTCATATTTTCATACTCCCACTGATTTTACAATTCTTAATGAATTTGACATTCTAGTTTTAAAATTTGCGTACTATGGTTAAGGCCATAAAATCCATACCCTTCTTTAAGGATAATTTATGAAGAAATTACTTAAATTTCTTTTATCCAATTTCTTTTAGCGTGGATGTAAATCATTATCTCTGTCGGGCAATTTAAAATATGCAACTGCCTAAGATCGAGTTTTCTACCCATTCACAGTTCATAAGGTGTTCTGAAAACTGCTTTACTAAAACTCGACCATCAAGTAAGAGGCAGTTTTAAGTACATATATTCACGAAATATAGGTATAGATTAATCATTTAATATGCTTCTAACCATAATCAATAAAGTACGATTACATCATTTTGCAACACCAATTTATTGTGGTGTGCTAGACATTTCGCATTAAGCATAAATGCAAGCTTTTCTTGTAATTTAGTAATTGAGCATGATAATTCATCACACTTTTCATGAAATTCATCACTTCCCAACATTATAATTTTCACTTTTCTATCTAATTTTCTCAACTTCATTAATAAATGCTCATCGAGCATTTATAGAATGAGATTTCTTGCAAAGATAGATATAATCATAATGTGAATATTTAAATTTAAAATTAAAAATGATGAAATATCATTATTCCTTCAAGAAATGTATTATCATAAGACTCACAATTAGCGGTGTAAACTATTATAAGAAGTTGTGTAGTTATCGTAACTCTATTCTTTGTGTGTTAGTTTGCGTTTTTATTATTTTAATGCAATTCACACAAATATCAAGATCAGTAAAAGCTTAGATCATGAAAGACTTTATTCTTAATTAATTTTGAAATAATTCTTTTAGAGAGTTACCCCAAACGTTTGGTATCAACTTCATTATTATTTCTTTTAAACGAACATAATGCTTAAATTCTTTCTTAAATCTTTCCTTTTGAACCAATATTAATTTCAACATTATGTGAATTTAATTCACATTTCATTCGTATTTCTTATGGTTTATTTGGAACATATCATACTTATAAGGTAGTGAGTTTGTAAACTGCACTAATAAGTTTTCAATCACATTCATTATGGAAGGTTTAAATCTTGCTGCAATATTTGTTATCTTTAATGATAAGTTCATGTATGCCATGAAAACCATCAAACTTCATGGTGTTTAAGGTAGACATTAATGTCTCGTCAAGAGGTTTATTAGTAATTTAATTATAATAGACTTAATTTCTTAGTCACATTCATTCGCATAAACATTATGCTCAGTTTGTTTGATCTAACCCGAGCATTATAGTCAGATTACTTAGCTTTATTGCTAGTATAAGCGAATGAGCAATTTATCTTTAAGTGATAAATAAAATCTAAAACACTTTGGCGAAATTAGATTTATTCACACTATTTAAATTACTTTAATCCATTTTGTAATGGAATAGATGCAGCATGTGAGTAAAGACTAATGAATATTGGTATTTTAAGAATAAGAATAATATAATTTATTCCCATAAATACCTTAAGTAATTTAATATCAGATTCAGGATCAAAAGCAATAAATGTATGTTGAAGTTATCCTTTGGGCGATACAACAATATACAATCATGATCATAATGATACTTGCAAATTTAACATAATTTGACAATTAAATATATCCATTAAAACTATTTTGTTATCTTTGGACATATAAAATAGTTTGACATAATATATTAAATATCAATTTATTACACTCATATTCATGAATTATAAAGACTAGCAATCACCTTTGGGTAAATTTAAAGTCTTATATTTATGAAATTTTTAATAACCCATATATATTAAATTCTCTTTGTTCAAGTATCACATAAACATGGAAAATTAAATTATACGATTTATATTTATAATCTTTCAGGTCAGACCACTTTGGTGATTAACAGACCAACATTATATAAATTTAAATCATAAAATCATTCATTATAATCTTATCAAAGATTCTCATAATAGATTATACTCAATGGCAATTTGAGTAATAACCAAAACATTATTTCATAAGCATTCATAAAATAAAGTTAATACCATCAATTAAAACCTTAAGACTGTAATCATAAATATACATAATATATCCATACAATCACAATTAAAATATCATGTATAATTTTCATATTTGAACGAATTTGGCATCTTAACATATTTGGCACATTAACATAATAAATATGTTATAAGCAGTCAAACTACCTAATATAAGTGAGATATTCTAATATCAATAAATTAGTATTTATCCCCAAAATAATCTTTAATTATTATCAAAATAATATAAGTCATATACATTAGTGATGGATTGATTTTATTAACATTATTAAATCAATTTAGTTGGAAGTTAGAGAAATACATGAGTCACTTTATAATTACAATTATATTAATAACTGAGCATTAAAGTGTGACATTCAAGTCATATGAATTAGACAGATTGATTTATTGACGGTCTCATTATTCTTAATCAATTAGGCAGATTGATTTATTGACTGCCTCATTATTCTTAATCAGTAAATGAATATAGTACTCCCAAAATTAAAGGGAGTCACATAACTTTATACTAAAAATCACATGCTGATATAATTAGCTTGCATAATCAATCTTTAATTGTTTAGTACCAAAAACTGGACATTTAACATCTTCTTAATATGGTAATCAATTTCAATATGGTAGTCAATTATTTCTATTATATTTAATAAAAAAATTTACGCCACACAACATTAATACACGTTAATACAGAATCTTCTGTACGGAAAGTAGCGCAATCATCATAATTATAATAATCACACTCTTAATTAAAATAGGATTAAAAATAAGGTCATTAAACCAATTAAGTTAATTACAACTTCATGCTTTTAAGTAAATAATTTACATTAAGTCAAAAATTCAATAATATGATCAAGATCAATTGATCATCATACTTCTATAATTTTCTTGAAGTATTGTAGCGGAAAGATGTAATACATGTTCTGTAAATCTCATCGGATTACTCACATAATTGGCGGATTCATTCAATCATATTTCAACTTCATTAAACATTAATCATTTTATGGAAAATCATGAGATTCAAAATCATGCTCTGATACCACATGTAAGCATGAATAAACAATTAATTTATTAATTGTCATGGATCTTAGATCTTCATGATTTTCACATCTCATAAACACGATTAAAAGACTTACCTTTGATGTGCCATTAATGGTATTTTTCCTTTGATGTGTTCCTACAAATTATGCCGGGAACTGGTTTATCTCTCCTCACCCCTTTCTTTAGAACCCAAAACTTTAGGTGATAGATAATTCATAAAACTATATTTATTTTATAGGTGGAGAGAGGACCAGACCGGATAATGAATCTTAATTAAATCACATTCTATCAATGTGATTGTTATCTCTAAATATATATGACCTTATTTATCTCATATATATTATTATTTAAACTATATCTTTATTTAAGATATTTGATCATAATAAATATCTTATATATTTAATTATTAATGCCACTAAGGTAATAATAATCTTACACTTATGTGAGAAGGTCTCACACAAGTCTTTGCCTATATCTGGTAGTATGTGGATTTGACCAACCCGTACCCTACCTATCCGTTTACATCCCTAAACCCGTTAAGCACGATTAATATTAACAGATGACCTATTAACTCGTTAAAACCCCATTAATCTGTTAAAACCCCAATATAAATATAAAATTAGGCAAATAAATGATAAAAATACTTATTAATAATTTTAATTTAGATTTACTTAAAAAAATTTATTAATTTTAATTAGTATTTTTTATTTTTTATTTTCTTGTCTTGTTATCGTGTCCATTACTTTTTGTGTTCGTGTCGGAACACATTCTTGTGTTCGAATTTGCTACTATTATATCGTGTCACTATTATTTCAACACAAAACCCAATTTAATAACACCAATTACCACCCTAATACAAACTCCATCAATATAGAAAGCTACGAGTCCACTCCGAGTTTATAATTGGGCCACTTATTCCCAACTGAAATTAACTTACTAAACCACACCCCAACCCCACCCCACCCCACCCCACCCCACCCAAAACCCTAATTTCCAAATGACCATATATACACTTTTCAACAACTGATGAGGCGCTCATTTCCGCCTCTACCTGAAACCTTCTAGTCTCCACTGCATCTACACCGTAGCTGCCCATGGCGCAAGAGCTCGTCCTCCGCGGCACCATGCGCGCCCACACCGACTGGGTTACAGCCATCGCCACCCCAATCGACAACTCCGACATGATTGTCACCGCTTCACGCGACAAATCCATCATTGTCTGGTCTCTTACCAAGGAGGATCGAACCTACGGCGTCGCCCGTCGTCGCCTCACTGGCCACTCCCACTTCGTCGAGGACGTCGTCCTCTCCTCCGACGGCCAGTTTGCCCTCTCCGGCAGCTGGGACGGAGAGCTCCGCCTGTGGGACCTTCAGGCCGGCACCACCGCTCGTCGCTTCGTCGGCCACACGAAGGACGTCCTCTCCGTCGCGTTCTCCATCGACAACCGCCAAATCGTGTCGGCGTCGCGCGACAAGACAATCAAGCTCTGGAACACCCTCGGAGAGTGCAAGTACACGATTCAGGATCAAGATGCCCACAACGATTGGGTCTCTTGCGTGAGATTCTCCCCCAACAATTTGCAGCCCACCATTGTGTCCGGGTCGTGGGATAAGACGGTGAAGATTTGGAATTTGACCAACTGTAAGCTGCGGTCGACCTTGGCTGGTCACAGTGGGTATGTGAACACAGTGGCTGTGTCTCCCGACGGTTCTTTGTGCGCTAGTGGTGGGAAAGATGGAGTGATTCTGCTGTGGGATTTGGCGGAAGGGAAGAGGTTGTACTCTTTGGATGCGGATTCGATTATCCATGCCCTTTGCTTTAGCCCCAATAGGTACTGGCTTTGTGCTGCTACTGAGGCTAGTATTAAGATTTGGGATTTGGAAAGCAAGAGCGTGGTTGTGGATCTTAAGGTCGATTTGAAGCATGAGAGTGAGACTGCTGTTGAAGGTGCACAAACAGCTGCGGCCAAAACGAAGGTAGTCTTTTTTATTTAACTGTGTTTTTAGTACTAAGTTCATGGATTTTTTTTTTGGCTTGCCTTAGTTGTTTATCAAATGTTCGAGACTACTTATTTTGCTAATAGTGGGGATTGGAAAGGAGTTATCTTTCGGTATACTATTTATAAATAGGAACGAGTACCATAATCATTTATTTTGTTTGGTTAGCCTAAAATCTTACGGAATGTCATTAGGATCAACCTTTAATGGTACTTTTTATTTAAATCCCACCAAAAAAATAAAATAAAAAGATTAGTGTTATAGCCTTTAATTAATTTATCTATTTATTTTAAAATGTCCACCTCTCATATCGCTAGGATTTATTTTAGGGTGTTAAAATGCTGTGGTAGTTATGACACCATTGTAACTACCATCCATCTAGGCCTCCATACCTTCTGAAAAAACCACCACCTTAGTTACAAGTCCTTGTTTCTATGGACATTTATGTGTAAGTTGTGATATTGGTATATAGTTTTGGTATTATTGATCAAGTTTGTCCTGGTTTTTGTTGCTGTTTATCGGCATTTACTTGTTTATCATCTTGGTGTGGCTATGTATTGTATACATGTGGCTTATCGTATCTCATCCATAGCAGAGTTTACTTTCTGGCTAGTTGCTATCAGTGTTGATTCTTTCCTTGTAGGATCATAGATAGTGAAATACTCTAATTTTGATTTTGTTATTCTTGATTTGATGATAATTGAGATTATGTTTGTGGTATAGGTTATCTACTGCACCAGTCTCAACTGGAGTGCGGATGGAAGCACCCTTTTCAGTGGTTATACGGATGGCGTTGTTCGAGTTTGGGGTATTAGGCGTTATTAGTAAAGCACCTTTGTTTGTTTACAGTGAGTTCATTTTACTCTTAGATTCAATGCCAATTGGACACGAAGTGTTTTTCCTTTAAAATTTTGACTACTACGATCAACTCCTACATTATAAGGTTGTATCATGGAGGTTGACCAGCTTTGTTGTTTTACTTATTTGCATTTTCTTGGGGATAGCCACCTAAGATTTGTGAGGTGTAGTGTCTGTATTAACCTTTCCTTTAATTTCTCCCTGTCTTGAGGAATGATATCTACCACTTGTCATCTAATACTTGTGGAAACACCCACACCCACCTTGAAGCCTGACATGGTTGTAACTTATGCATTACATGATTGTAACTTTGGGCATGGGCATGGGCATGGGGCTATTCAGGACATAGACGTGGACGTTAAATTGCCCCATCCTTTTGTGCTTTTATAATGTGTGGAATATCTACAGCACCTGACGTATTTCTTAGTGTATCTTCATTTTAGCTATTTTCTCAAGCTTGTGTAGTTTGAGGAATGGAGGTTTGGATCTTCTCCTTCCGGCCATGTAGAATGCATGTTTCAGCGTTTTAGCTGCAGCCCCCTTATATATGCAAGGGGTGTAGGCTAGGTCTTTTTAGCTAGCTTTATTTGCGTGGTCACACTGTGGCATTTACCGACACGATAACACGGTACAGACATGATTTGATAATCGGGTTAGTGCTTGATCTTCTCGGGTTTGTGGCTTTAATGGGTCAACCAAATTAGAACAAGAAATTCTCTCTCTTAACTCTCCAATGCCTGAATCGCGCCCCTTCCCCGCTTCCTCTTTATTGTTTATAGTCCCGGCTATTTGCACTCTTAATTTTACTAAATGTAGATCAAATATACAATAATACATAATTTAATAATGGAATTAAGCCCGGCTATTTGCACTCTTAATTCTTAATTTTACATTTCTCTTAATTTTACGTAGACCAAATATACGATAATATAATTTAATAATGAAATATTCCTTCCGTCCAACCTAAAATATATGTTTACTTTCAATATGGCTATAAAATATTCATTTCGTCTATTCTCGATTAAGGAGTATTATTATTTAATCGTTTACTTTTTGCGCGTTGATTAAGGAGTATTATTATTTAATGTATTAGTGGGGTGTGTAGGTCCCATATTTTTATTATATTAGTGGGTGGGTGGGTCCCATGTGTCCAAAAGTGGAAATGGATAAATTAAAAGTGGGCGACCTAAAATGGTAAAATGGATAGATTGACAGTGGACGGAATGAGTATATTTTTTATTAATTTGGACTCTGAATAATTCTAAATTAGAAATGTTCCAATTTTGTTATGTTGGGTGTCCCTTTCAAAGATTTTCATTTTTTCCTTTTAGTAAAAAAAGCTTCACATATAGTCGCAGCTAATACAACCACCCATTACATATAAAATATAAAATAATAATAATTATTAGTCCATTTAGGAAGTATTAATCTAAGATGAAATATTAACACTGTTTGTTTTTTAACGAAATATGCATGTTACCTAATTTTGAAATATAAATTAAATATTAAGAAAAAAAGAGCAAACGAAGCGAAGATAAACTCTTTGTTATCTTTCGATTTTTTTTTCCTATTCTTCTGTTCTAGATTTTGCAACGATTTGAAGTGTATTTCAAGATTAAAATATTTTAAGGTTTTCATTTCTCTAATTTCTTTACATCAAGTAAAATTTAAAGTTAGCTTTAATCTTTGAAAATGAACTCTTTGTTATCTTTGGATTTTTTTCTTATTCTTCTGTTCTTGATTTTGCAACAATTTGAAGTGTATTTCAAGATTAAAATATTTTAATGTTTTCATTTCTTTAATTTTTTTTCATCAAGTAGAATTTAAAGTTAGCTTTCACCTTTTTTAATCTTTGTGTTTCACGACCATGTTAAATGTATGTGCATTTTGATTATACTTTCCGTATGAATTTCATGATGTTGTATGTATATCTCCAATGATATTGTTTGTTATAAGCTACATTTTCATTATTTATCATGTTAACAGTTAAAGTATTAGAATTTGAAATTTTTATTTTTTAATTAGTCTATGACTAACATTCTTGTTATTTTCATAATGTGATATTAATAGATAAGAAATGGAAGTTGATACGTATTCAATTTATATATATTTTTTATTATTATTATTATTATTTTTTTATGTTTTTTAGAATGAAGTTTGTCTTGCATTCTTTTACAAATGTCTAGAGAGTAGGGTGAATGGAATATTAATGTGAATTATAATGACGATGATAATCGTTTTGGTGGTTACTCTTAATGGTGGTTGATATAATCTCAAATAATCAGCTAGATGATGCGATTGATGACGATTTTGAATCGGAACTATACAATTTTTTTATAGAATTAAAAAGCGTTCATATGGTTTTGATTAATCAACTAGTGAGGATGAAATTGATTCCACACATACGCAAGCTATAGTAAAGGATCAAATAAATTTTAGGCTTGGGTTGTTGTATACTCCCTCCATCCCGCATTAAGGTTTACACTTTCCATTTTGGATTGTCTCATGTTAAGGTTTACATTTTCTTTTTTATCAAGTTGGCCCCACATAAAACTATTAATTATTACATATAGGGCCCCCACACAATACTAATACAACTACCCACTTTACATTAAATATTATTTATCTCACCTCACTATTTTTTATTATATTATATCTCTTAACATCCGTACAAAAAACAAACGTCAACGTTAATTCGAGACAGAGGGAATACATCAATTAATGATTTTTATAATGATGTTAAAAGTTATGGTATTCACAATATGTGTTGGAGTTTGTTAGAAAAGATAAAACAAGATGCAGAGTGAAGTGCGTTGATGGATGTCCATGGCTTATATATTGTTCAAAAGTTGGAAATTCGGAAATATATAAGGTGAAAACTTTGCAAAGTTTGCTAATACTAACGCCTAGATTGGTATGATGGAATGGAATTACAATGGAATTGAATGAACACATGAATGAAATAGAGATAGAAAATGAATAATTAAAAATAATAATTATCATGATTGATATGATTTAGGTTTAACTCAAGTAATACTCCCTCCATCCATCCTTAATCTATCCATTTTACTAATTTGAACCGTCTATTATTAATCTATAAATTTTTCCTTTTAGACATATAGGACTCACACTCCCCACTACGCATAAATAATAATTTTTCTTAATCTACGCGTAAAAAGTAAATGAATAGATTGACAATAGATGGAGGGTGTAGAATATATTCTTTAAATGATTTGGAATTTTATTTATTTTTATAATGTTAAATTAAAATTATAAATTATATAAAAAAATAAATTAATTAAAATTTATTGGAGATTTTATATATTTTCATAACTATATAAATAAAAATTATTAAACTAAAATTAATAGGAAAAATTACTTATAGGTACACACTTTGTACCCATAATTACTGTGAGATACATTAATTTAAATAAATTACTCTTACATACAAATATTAAAGTAAAATACCAAATATAACCCTAAACTCATACACTTTTAAACCACAAACCCTAAACCCTCACCTACTGTGCGGTCGGTCACCGGACCTCCGCCGAACTGCCGGCTGGCCGCCGAAACTCCGCCGAATATACACTTTTTTTGCTGCACACACTTTTTACTGCACATACTTTTTTTACTGCACACTTTTGCTGCACACGAACTTTTATGCTGCACACAAACATTTATGTGCAGTACATTATAAGGATAATATTGGAATATCACTATATATTTATGTAGTTAGTAGTAATATTTTTGTATGTTTGTATCTCATAGTAATAAAGGATTTTTTAGTGTACCTACTAGTAATCCTCCCAAAATTAATATTATTTAAAATCTAATAATTAAAAGTTATTAAATTATATATAAAAATAAAATTAATATTTAATATTATATTCTCTCCGTCCCCTTGATACGTATCCATTTTGTCATTTTGATCCGTCTCATTACAAAGTATCAATTTCCTTTTTAGATTGATGTGACTCAAAAGACCCCACACTCAACACTAATACAACTACCTACTACATATTAAAATATTATTTCTCTCACCTTAATATACATTAAATTATTATACTCCTTAATCCACGTACAAAAAGCAAACGGTTACGTTTCAAGGGGATGGAGGGAGTATAAATTTATATTTAAATTAACAAGCTCTAATACACCGTACTAAGTATTATTACTATGAGATACGTACATTTAAATATATTACTATTCTATACAAATATTTATAGTAATATACCTAATGTAACCCTAATTAATATTTAATCAATAAGCCCCCTCACTACCCTATTTACGGTTAGTTCCAGTGATAAATATGCACATTTAAATATTATAGCATTATCCACTCCAAACAAAACAGAAAAAAATAAAGTAAAAGATTTTTCTTCGTCTTACATAGAAAAGATGATAGCATCGTCTTCGCCTTTGCCTTTCGAGGCGCACCACTTGATTTTAGACTTTAATATATTGTTGCTTCACAGTAGTAAAACATATCCATTCTCAGCCTTTTTCAGCAGATTGTGGTCCCAGAATTTATGAAGAATGGTTGCCAACTCCAGGACTTCTGTCGGCGAAGTCCCCTAATTATCGGCCAAGAAGGGGCCGTCTCCACTGTTGGCTGCAAGTCGGATGGTAGAAGAACCAGTGGAAAATACCATTGTTCCAGAAGTCGAAGCCCTAGTTTCAATCTCAGCCCCTGCATATGGCATGGCGGCCGACACATCGAAGGTTGATTCCAATAACAACGTTGCAGCTACACCCACGAAAAGTAGCTCGGGAAAATAGACTGTCTCCGGCGTGTCATTTGGAATATTGTCCTTCTAAGTGAAATCAAAGTAGAGATTTTGACAAATAAATATGTGGATTGGATTGATCAGAGCTGCCGTTTGGAATCAAGAAATATGACAATTGAATTGAATGCAGAAAATTAAAGTTGTTCCGTTAATTAATTAATTAATATAAAAGAATTAGTACGTATAGTACAACATAATTTGGTATATTACACTGAAGATACGGGATTCTGTGCGCTTTCCGTGGCATGGAGAATACAATGATAGAGTATATTTGGTATTGTGCAATATAATTTTGTATCTACTTGCGTTAATTCAAAGTCCATGTATATCTAATAATAATAAATGGATATTTATTGTACTTGGTAGTAAGTCTCCCATATTATTAATATATATTCCCTCCGTCCCTGAAAGTATTTCACACTTTCCTTTTTTATTCGTCCCTCAAAGTATTTCATACTTAACTTTTACTAAAATTGGTAAAAAAATACACTATAATAATACCAACTTTTTACACCCATTCTAATATAATATTCACATTTTCACATATCCCAATAACTTTAAACAACTTTTTCATTAAATTAATCCAAATATTTATTCTCTTTTTTAATTTATACATAAAAAAATAAATTTTTCTTAAACTCCGCGCACCACAATACGTGAAATACTTGCTGGGACGGAGGGAGTACTCCCTTTGTCCCATTTCAGATGTCACATTTTCTATTTTGGGTTGTCCCACAAAAGTTTTCACCTTCCTAAAAAAGCTAAAAGTCAAACACAATTACTCTTTCCCATACACTTTATTTACAAAAAAACCACATTTATCTAACACACCTAACATACTTTATTTTTTATTTATTACCAAAAATACCATAATAAACCTAAAAGTTATTTTTCTTAATATGCGTGCATAAAGTAGTGTGCAAACATTTGTGAGACGGAGGGAGTATATATATACATAATTTATTAATTTATTTAGAGTAATTATTAAAATTATGAGTCCGACTGTGATGCACCTGGACGATCTTAACCGTTAGATTAACTTTTAATATAATCTACAACGTTAAACATAATAATATAATTTTTAAAAAAAAATTACCCACTAACACATTTTACACTATAAATATGGGGGTGCACCTCAGATCACCCTAAAATTATTGTTCAAATTTGAAGAATTTAAATTTAAATTTAAATTAATATTTTTATTGAAATGAATATTAAAGTACAGTATATGATATTTTTTATTTAAATTTTTATGATTTAATATTTTATTTTTATGATAATTTATAACCAAAGTCCTTAAATTTACATGTTAAATCAGAAAAATATTACTTTATAATTTTTATAATTATATAAATAGAGATGCGACATAAATTAAAATATAAATATACACACACACACACACACACACACACACACACACACACACACACACATATATATATATATATATATATATATATATATATATATATATATATATATATATATATATATATATATAAATAAATTTTGATTAAACTTAATTAGCTAAATAAAAAAACAAATAAAAATAAAATGTGATTCCCATATTCATGGGAATACACAATAGCATTAGGGGTGAGGAGAATCATTATTCCTTATTTTCAGGATTGATGATGACGATTTCAAATGGAATCAGAATTCCATCCCTACTAACTATACCAATCATGAGAATGTCAATTAAATAAGGAAGGGATAGTTACTACTAGATACATTATAAACTCCTTTATTACTATGAGATATAAACATACAAAAACTTACTACTAACTACATAAATATATAGTGATATTTCAATATTACCCTTACAATGTGCTGCACATAAATGTTTGTATGCAGCATAAAAGTTCGTGTGCAGCAAAAGTTATGTACAGTAAAAAAAAACGTGTGCAGCAAAAGTTATGTGCAGTAAAAAAAGTGTGTGCAGCAAAAAAGTGTGAATCATAAGTGTCATGTGTAGCAAAAAAATTACTCTCCAACAGCGGTCCGACGGTGGTCCGGCGGCCGGCGGTGGCAGTGGGTGGGTGAGGAGTTTAGGGTTTGTGGTTTAAAAGTGTATGAGATTATATTGAATTAAAGTTATATTTGGTATTTTACTTTAATATTTTATATTTGAGAGTAATTTTTTAAAATCAATGTATCTCATAATAATTATGGGTACAAAGTATGTTAATTTTTCCAATAAGGAATGCTAATTTCATTTCTATTTGATTCAATTATATCAAATTATCCCCTAATTGGTTAGGATACATGTTAATTAAGGACTTTAGAAAGCACGAAGATGACCGGCGATGAATTGAAAGCTGATGGAGATATATTTATAATAATTAATTTAATAATATTTTGATTTGCTTCCTTTCATATTTAGAATAATTAACGCATTAATGTTTTGATTGGTTTCCTTTATATAGGTTTATTTTTAATATAATAGATTTTGTTATTAACATAAATAGATGATCTTATTATTGTATTAAGGGTGTTGAATTGATTAATGAAAAAGGGAGTTTTCTCTTTACCTTTTTTACGGTGTTATTATTTTTTTATTTTTTTAAAGAGAAAAAAAGCACTAAATTGAATCTTGAGTGATGTCTGATAATCCTTTCTGTCCTCCTCCAATAAAAAAAAACAGAATGTTAAAAAGATTTTAAATATTACCATAAGCCAACATGCAGCATATCTACGAGGTCATTCTAAATATGGCGTACGACACCACATCTTGGTGTCGTATACAGCATCCCATCACCGCACAATTATACATAAAACTACCAAAACTCTTTCTGTCGAGCAGACCCCATCGTTATGGACCATCACTCAGAACCCATGAATTAACTTTGAAGAATCATTCACCAGCATTTTGAGGCCCTCCAATAACAACAAGCCGATCACCACATGCTCTAAATGTAAACCCCATCCACACAAAGAATCAACTTGTTCGGGAAACCTTCATACTAAAATACACTCAGTCTCCTTATTATACTTCCTGATCTCCAAATCAATACAATTTATAGCATATAATTGATTATTTACAACATCAATTTGTGGTGGAGCTTCAGATGTAGCAAGTGGTTCATTATCCCTTGGTGCACTAGCATGCACCGAGGACATGTTCGGTATTTCTATTCAAGTTTGAGTCTCCAAGTTAAATTCCTCACCACATGTGAGAAGTTTTGACTCAGCTCCTCGGATCCCTCCAATGACATAAAATTTTCCATCCATGAAAACCCCAGAACATATTTTTCTTGGTTTGTTCATGCTAGGTATTGTGGTCCATAATTTCAACTCGAAGTTATATAGCTCGGAAGAGCTGAGGATGTTAGCATACGTGTCGCAGCCACCGGCCACTATTGTGATCTGCCCTATGCTTGCAGAGCTGAACAAATACCTAGATGCATTCATGGTCGATCCCGTAGTCCATTTGTTTGTCAACAAACTGTAACAATAAATCATATGGGACATGCGATCCCTCCCAAAAATAAGAAGTTCACTTCCAACAGCAAAAAAATCCTTCATAATCAGCTCTCGAGCACCTGAGGAGACAACTAATACAGTTGTCTCTACCAATGGGATTGATCAATAAACTTATATCGGAGTTATCACCAGTGTGACTCCGGGTGCCTTTCTGACAGCAACTTCTTTTAAGATATTCATATGAATCAACATATTTGAATTGTCTATTTTTTGATATTATTCAGCAATCAACAAATTATAGAGTTTGTTCTATGTATATTTATTTTTAATACGCTCTAGCTACATCAGTTTATAATCATTGCCAAATTCTCGATGTTGGATCTGAGATTCCAAGTGGGTTTTGATATTGATTATGATGATCAGTCATTGTATGAAGATGATGTTAAGTAGATATACCAACAATATGATGTGTTGGTGTCTTATCCTCTATACAATGATGATAAAATAAGATAGATGTCTACTTAAATATTAATTATCACATGAATACCGTAGGAATAGACGGAAACACAATTAAGAATGATAATCCATTGATTCAAAATGAATATTGTAAGAACACAAATAAAATATGGTAGAAGGGAATAACCTAATTTTTATAATCATATAAATAAAGATGCAACATAAATTTAAAATTTTATTTATTTATTTATAAATAAATTTTATGTAATATTAATTAACTAAATAAGAATATAAAAATAAAAATAAAATGGGATTCCCATAGACATGGGAATACACAATACCATGGGGGTGGGGGGGAATCACTATTCCTTCTATTATACCAATCATCCCTTAAGTTGTAAGGAGACATGTTAATTGAGGACTTTAGAAAGCACCTTAAGATGACCAGCATGGAATTAAAATCTGATGGAGATATATTTAGAATAATTAATTTAATAATATTTTGATTTGCTTCCTTTCATATTTAGAATAATTAATGTTTTGATTTTTTTCCTTTATATTGGTTTATTTTTAATTGTTTTGATTTGTTTCTTATATAGATGTTTATTTTTAATGTAATAGGTATTCTTATTACCTATAAATAGATGATCTTATTATTGTATTAAGGTTATTGAATTGATTAATGTAAAAGAGAGTTTTCTCTTGAACTTTTTAAAAATATTCTTTTTTTAAAGAGAAAAAAAGCGTTAAATTGAATCTTGAGTGATGTCTGATTATTCTTCCTATTCTCCTCTCATCCAAAAGAAAAAGAAAACAGAATAGTAAAAAGTTTTGATATAATACCCATTAGCCAAGATGTAGCATATCCAGGATGGCATTTCTGAATACGGCATACGACATCACAACTTGATTTCATATTCAGCATTCCATCACCGCATAATTATACAAAAAAATACTATTACTCTTTCTATTGAGCATATCCCACTGCTGTGGACCGTCACTCGGAACTCAAAACAAGTCGATCACTGTTGGCGTTCGATCGTTTGATTAACATGAATCATTAGGGTTCCATGCATTTCTAATAATCAGCAGAAGCATGAAAACAAGAAACGTATTACCTTTTACTAGGGTATGTTGGAGAAGATGGATTCTCGCCGGCAGCCTGTGCAACCTCACCGTTTTGGGCATAACTCTCTCGTCTAATCTCCAATTTGAGTGATCTACATGCCAAAACGATTCTCTCTTCAGTGGATTTCTATCTGTATATCACACGTCAAATTCTGACTTCTATAAAATTTTATATAAATTGTGCAAGTTGGCGGACAGCAACAGCAAATAACCTTCAGGATTTCTGCTGTATTCCCAAGTCCAATCTTGACGTCGTGTGGGCGACGATCCTCGAGATCTTTTCAATATGATGTTCTTTCACTCTCCTCATAGTGTTAGGCGTGATTAATCAATTGATTAGGATTTCCGAACAGTTGAGATGACTTATATATGGGCTACAGCAGGGACCAGGAGGAGAAATTAGAGTTGGTCCTCCATTGGGCTTAAGTATCCAAACTTAGCCCAAAGCTTATACTTAAGTCCAATAATAATAATATATACCACTAAAATATTATTACTGCACTACTGTTCTAATCTCATAATTACGTTATGGACGCCTTCTTATTATGATCCCGTTATTATCTCCATGTTTAAGATATACAATGCCCATTAATTAATTAAGTTACTGACAACTCCATTAATTAATATCTCATCCGAGAGTAGTACCACTCAACCTTATTATCATGCTGGAATAAATTCACTTACAGGGTTTACATGATAATCCTTATGAGCTCCTCAAGGGGACATCATCAACCTATAACGGACACGGATTCCTTCTACAATCAACAGTACACCATAGACACATCAATATTTTCCAACTCACCGAGTTTGTTGATTTAATTACATGTAAATCTCACCCATTGATGAATCAAAGAAATACATACTGCCCTACGTGTCGAGGTTATTGTATAGGGATTAAGAGCATGAACATCCATAATAACTGAGATCAAGTTCTTCTATAAGTCAGTATAAGTCGAACGATCTCAAGCGGTCCTGCTCAATACACACAAGAGCACTAATGTGATTCTATAGTCTAGAAAAACTAATAACAAATCACACTACAACCATCCCGATAGAGAGTCCCCGTCTATCTCGGTTATGAGCATCTATTTATACTTTATAAGGAAATCGATAATATGATCTTCCGCGTGTTGTCGCACAATATATTATCTACAGTATAAAGTAAGTGGACTGTTGCATCAGACATATAAATAAATTATAAGACGCAAATATTTAATCATAAGATTCTCATTTCAAATAAATTGTTATAACATTGTTCATACAAAAAGCTAGACTTTTAGTATACAATCCAACAATCACAATATGCTCTAAATGCTAAACCCTATCTACACATAGAATAGCTTGTTCGAGAAACTTTCCTGCTAAAATCCACTCCTCAGTATCCTTTATATACTTCCTGATCTCCAAATCAGTACAATCTGCAGCATATAATTGATTATTTACAACAGAAATTAGTGGTAGAGCTTTAGATGTAGTAGGTGGTTTATTATCCCTTAGTGCACTAGCACACACCGGGGACATGTTCAGTATTTATGTTCAGTTTGAGTTGATGCGCGTTTTCTTTGCACGCAAAATTAATCCCCAAGTATTAAGGATATCAGTTGCAGCTAAGCAAACGACCAAGTGAATATCGAACCCAAAGGACGACGTATTATTAATTTAATTATTTATTAAATTAATTAAGACAAGATGAAAATAAAGTTGATGAATTTAATTAACAACTACTAAACAATTAAATTAAAATAAAAAATAAATAAATAACACTAGAAGAATACGAAAGTGGATCAAGTATGGAGAATAGGTAGCTCTAAGAAAATCCAGTTTCACTCATTAATTTTCCTTCTGTGTGTTGATGTCCAACTCTGCCTTATGAAATATGGATGCATCACTAAACTATGCATATCTACTCTATAGACACAAGTAAACATGCGTGTAAAACGTGTGAATAACCTCGGAGCAAGATGTTGGCAATTGGATCGTGTGGTTCAAACGTAATCGTTAGGATTTTAGGCAAACAATCAGCGGAAGCAATTAAAAAATATTTACCGTACTTCTGGGTTGATGTAGAGGATGAAGATCTGTGATGAACACCTCTGATCTTCTACCGTATGTCCCAAAGTCAGCTCTGGTGTTGAGTGGTCAACAATCCCCAGAGTTCTCTCAATCTGCTCTCTGTTGTCTTCTCCCGTATGTCAAATGAGGCACACCCTTAGGGTTAACAGGAGCTGAGATGACTTATATAATTGGGCTACAGCAGGGACCAGGAGGAGAAATTGGACTGGGCCTCAATTGAATTTTAATTAACCAAGCTTAGCCCAAAACTTTTAATTAAATCTAATAATAATAATATAGTCCACTAAAATATTATTACTGCACTACCCGTCCAATCCCAAAATTATGTTCTGGCCCCTTCTTATTATGAGCCCGAAAGTCTCCCCATGTTTAAGATATACAATGTCCATTAATTAATTAAGTTAATGACAACTTAAATTAATTAATATCTCATCCGAGAGTAGTACCACTCAACCTTATTATCATGCCAAAAATTAATCCACTTGCAAGATTTACATGATAAACCTTATGAGCTCCTCAAGGGGGCATCAACCTATGACGGACATGGATTCCTTCTACAATCAACAGCACACCATAGAGACATCACTACTTCCCAACTCACTGAGTTTATTGATTTAATACTTTTAAATCTCACCCATTGATGAATCAAAGAAATACATACTGCCCTACGTGTCGAGATTATTGTATAGGGATTAAGAGTACGAACTTCCATAATAATAGAAATCAAGTTCTTCTATAAGTCAGTATAAGTCGAACGATCTCAAGCGGTCCTGCTCAATACACACAAGTGCACTAATGTGATTCTATAGCCAAGACAAGCTAATACCGAACCACACTACAACCATACCGATAGAGAGTCCCCGTCTATCTCGGTTGTGAGCATCTATTTATACTTTATAAGGAAACCGATAATATGATCTTCCGCGTGTTGTCGCACAACATATTATCTACAGTATAAAATAAATGGACTATTGCATCATGCATATAAAATAAATTATAAGATGCAATAATTTGATCATATGATTCTCATTTCAAATATTGTTATAACATTGTTCATACTAAAGCTAGGCTTTTAGTATACAATCCAACATAAGAGACATAATTTCACCCCCTTTCTAGGTACTATCAGTATCAATTATTTCCCACGTCTGGAACCTAACCCGATATGATCTCCCTTTATATGTACTATAAAATTACCCTCTTTATCCTGCTTACTAACCCGAATTCAATTCAATTAATAAGTATTCATATAAGATAGTTCTAATGAAGCTTCGCAGTCCTCTCACTTAGAATCATAACATGGAATCCTGCTCAGCACTGAACGCACTCAATCAATAACCAAAATATGTATTTAGACTCTACATAACAACTAATGATGCACAAAAGGACTGTGGGTATGAATTTAAAAAGCATAGTCTTATATAAAATAAACCACAAGTAGTGTTATACGGAGTTTACACACGATAGTTCAATTAATTCGTAAAACCTTCACAACCCTAGTTCTACCAAAAAGGCTCTAGCCCATGATGTTACGAAGAATAATCATGGGTGTTGGATAGATCTTATCGGATGTCCAGAAAATACAAGATAAATTAGGAAAAGAATAAAACCCTAGATATGGGCGTCGTCGCGTCCTTTTCTGTCTTGAATTCTTCTCTTGGTTCTCTTCTTGATTCCAGAGACGAATCTTCAAAGTGATGGATGGATGGAGGAAAGGATGTGGATGATGGTTGGGGGGTGAACCCCCCTTGTAGGGTGTAGGATGGTGGTGTTGTGTTTTATCCAATCCGTATGCTATTATATTGTGTGTTCTTGGTGTGATCTACATCCACTTTTATACTTGTAAGCTCACCTTATGGACCTAGGATGGACTTTTTCTTGGAAAGCACAAAAATTCATGAACAGGGGTAAAAATCCCAATTTTGCGCTTGTTCAGGCTTCTGGTTCTACCACGACCAGTGGTCGAAACGAACAGAGGAGGTCGAACTCTGGTCGAACTGCAGTGCGCAGTCTTACCATTATGCGAATATCTTCCACATATGATCTCTAATTTGAGTAATTCTTATGCTCACGCAATTCTCTCTTCCTTGACTTTCTATCCATATAAGGAACTTATAGAAACTCAAACATTTGTATATGTAACAAGTCATGCAAAGTGGACAGTCGTTCTGAGCAGGAATAGCTTGTGCAATGTCACCACTTTGATCATAACTTTCTCGTTTGGAATTCGATTGACTTGTTCTTTACGCCAAAACGACTCTCTCTTCAGTGACTTTCCAACCATGTATTTCAATACCAGTTTTAATCTACATAAAAATACAGAAAAATTACACAATTTGGACGTGCATTTTTCGGCATTCATTGCACAAATTGCACCTTTTCTCCAACTTTGCACTTTTGATCCTTTTTCCATCTAAAACACAATAAAATACCTCAAGTGCACATTTTTCTCACATATATTGTATATAAGACACTTGTGCTAATATATGACAACAATTCCAATCAAGAAGGTGTTAAATTGGACACTAAAACACGCTAATTTCTACTCTCATCAATCCCCAAACTTACCCGTTGCTCGTCCCGAGACAACAAAATAAAAAATAAAGAGAAAGAGAGTAAGAAAATTAGTGGGGAAACAAGGACTATGACCAATACCCCATTCAAAATACAATTGTCCTCAACTTAGATCATGCAACTTTCATTATATATAATAATCAATTCATAGGATACAAGATAAGACAATCACCACCAATTCAAATGCTTCATTCACATGTTCTCACGGGAAGTATATATCACTCGCACTCAAGTGTAAAAGATGTACACTTATGGGTTAAGGTGTTTACGCTCAAATTCAATTCAAGTGCATGCATAACCATAAGCTTACCAAAAGTCTCAAACTCTTCATCACTAAAAGGTATGACTCGATAATGGGATCAAAAAGGACTTTTCTTTTGGATGTAATGTTGGCTCTTTGGTTAAGGTAGGAAATATATGGATAAGTGACTCAAAACTCGGATCAATCAAGCGCGTCTATCATGATCTTTCATTCTTCCTCTTCACTTCAATTAAGCACAAATCCTCCTCAACTCTTTCACTTTTTCTTTTCACAAGCTCAACATTTTTTTCCTCCTCTTTTTTTTTTCTTTCGAGGTACCAGTTTCGGGCACTACCTCGCGCATCCTCCATAGGGTACTAGATTTAAGCACTACCCAAGGGTATTTGATTCAATGAAGTACTAGATTTAAGCACTACTCCATGATTTTCTTTAGATGCATTTTCAAGCTTCAATCACTATTTCAACACCAATTTCATTCCTTCCCAAACTGTTATAAAACTCTATTTCTCGTAGGCTGCCAAAGAATGAGGTTTTTAGGCTCAAAGGGGGCTAACTACAGATAAACATCATTAGGTAGGGAATTATTTGGCTAAGTGACTCATAAATTCAAGGATGACCTTAAATCATCTCCCATCATCTAACACACATGTAGTCTCAAGTAAGACAAGAGGCAAGTTCTAGAATACACACACAAACAATACTCACCAGAAAAGAAATATCATGTGATTATTTACATAATCAACAAGGCTCAAAATCTCACATGGGTTTTAACAAGTAATAGAGCACTTTTCATGGTCAGCAATATCCCACAAGTACATATAGAACTTCATACCACAATATAACTCAAGTACACTTCCTTCATCAATTTCAAGAGCATATGAATTTCAGGCACAATTTAAACATATAAGCTCACATGAATCACCAAGAATATAAACTCAATCATTCCACTCCATGAATTAAATGTACACTTAAAAATTAGAATAAGAAAATGATGGCACCTGATTTTTCTTCAACGTATGCACGAGTTCCTCGAGTTTTTCAACTCGATCAGATCAAAGCCTCAATTTACCTATTTCTATCATCAAAACTCAACATACCTCATCATCACAGATTCATCAATAATAAAATAGGAGAACTATTAGAAAATACTCAATTGACTATCTAATCGACTCCACACACTTGAAACACCAACATTGAACACTAGGCAAATTACAAAAAATTGATACATCAAAACCGATTAAAGTTTCAACATACCACAAAAAATCAACTCTCCTGGCAAACATTACAAAGAAAAGATTATACTCTTGGTGCTTCAATGAGATAAGTACATCACACCCCCAAAACTTAGTGTAAGTCGAAACTAAGTTTGAAAAGAGATGTAATTGCCGATTAGTAAGCACCTTAAATATAAAAATTTCTTACACAAACGAAAGAAACAAAGCAATAAAACAGAAGGGCAAGCCCCCAACAGGCACTCATGTTTAGCGTCGGAGAGTCACGAAGGATGCAACCTTTTAAACTACTGGATCAGAGGACAATCTTCTCACATCCTCACCTTCCAGTACTTTCTTTTCCTCTTCTTGTCTACACTCAGCACCTAACCTTTTTTGGTAACAAGTATATGATCCTCAGAATTACCTTCCTCCAATGGTTGTCAAGACTCCTCCTTGTCAATCTTCCACTTAAATTCAGAACATAAGTCCTATTAAAATCAAGATTAAACAAGTTAGAAATCACATCTATGCTCTTGCATGATTGATTCTCCATGGGCATCTTCATTTCTTTATCAAGAGAGAAAACCACATCTTCATTATCCATCTGCAGTCTAAGCTACTTGTCTCTTAATTTCTTTGCTCTTTCCAACTTATTTTCCACTATAAGCTCACTATTTTGCTCTTGGGATGGCACTGAAGTAGCATCAACATCACGTGGAGCATTCAACATGGAAAACGGTGCAGAACGGGAAGGTTCGATCTGAGTTCGACCTGGGTAGGTGGTCGAACTCGATGAATAATGGTCGAACTAAACACCTGAAAGTTCGTTCTCCCCCTTATAGGCTGGTTCGACCATGGTTCGACCAACAGGGTTGGTCGAATCCAAGTGATCATGGTCGAATTGGGCTTAAAAAAATAGAATGCTCTGGAAAGTGGTGTTCGACCTGAGTTCGACCAGTGCTCTTGGTCGAACTGACCTATTTTTGGTCGAACTGATCTTCTGACTCCTCCGGACGTTGCCCAGGTGCCCTGTTCGACCTTCCCTGTGCAGTTTTACCTAGGTAGCTAGTCGAATCAGGGTCGAATCAGGCTCTTGCCACTTTGGAATTCGATTCCGGCTTCATCGGTCCCTCATATTGCATTCCAGACCTCAACGTGATGGCTTTATTCTCTAATTTTTGTGTCAATTGATTCACGTTCGCGGTCATCTGCCCCATAATCAAAGTAAGGTCCTTTAACTGCATAGATAAATTTGAATGATTAACATTCATTGTATCCTCAAGACGATCAATCCTTGCATCATTCTCAGCCATGTATCGATTGAAGGTATCTTCAATACTATTCACTTCTTGTTGCTTCAGACTAAGCCCCCTTAGTGTCAACTCTGTAATCTGCTTCTGCTGGGACTCTAGTAGCTTGTTGTTGTTAGCTAAACTAGAGACGATCTCATCATCCCTATTCGGCTTTACCCCTTGATGTTCAACCTGTGCTACCTTGCCAAATACATATGATCGTCTATCTCTCTCCGTAGGCCAGTCACGTGAATTCATAGAGATGTCTTCAAATAACTTCTCTGCTTCAAGTGCTGTCTTAGATAACAGTGCTCCTTTTGATGATGCATCAATAAAAACACGCGACTCACAATCCAATCCATAGTAGAAGATACTTATGTATTGAGCCTTAGATATCCCATGCTGTGGGCACCTCCTGAGCATGTCTTTAAACCTGTCCCACGCCTCATGAAATTTTTCACCCTGATTCTTAACAAATTAGATGATCTCTTGCCTCATTCTTAAGATCCTTGAGGGTGGCATGTATCTCTCCAAGAATTTTTGCTGCAGTTGGTCCCATGTAGTGCAATCTGTGGCATCAGGAGTCTCATACCAAGATTCCGCCTTATCAATTAATGAAAACTTGAATATTGCAATCCGCCTAGCTTTATCATTAGCTCCACCTCTCTTTTGAGTGTTTGCATAACCAAGAAATCTTCGGAGATGCTGATATGGATCTTCAAAGCAACCTCCAGAAAAGGGATTCTTCTCTACCATGTTAATAAGAATGGAATGTATCTCAAAATCATCATCTTTCCCCCTTGCACCTATCAAACCCCATGTTGCCAATCCCATAGTACGTGAAAATTTCACGTATGACAACATTATTCAGATTCTGCCTTGTTCCGGCCATGTTTAGCACTGTGTGTTATTCATTCCTTCCTTTTCTTTTCCTAGTGCACAAGTACCTCAGAAAAATTCAAGGTTAGATAGAAATAAATAATCACAAATAAAAATCTTAATCAAATTAGAAATAATAAACTAATAATAATGGCCGTCCCCAGCAACGGCGTCAAGAACTTGATGCGCATTTTCTTTGCACACAAAATTAATCCCCAAGTATTAAGGATATCAGTTGCAGCTAAGTAAGCGACCAAGTGAATATCGAACCCAAAGGATGGCGTATTATCAATTTAATTATTTACTAAATTAATTAAGATAAGATGGAAATAAAGTTGATGGATTTAATTAACAACTACTAAACAATTAAATTAAAATAAAAAATAAATAAATAACACTAGAAGAATACGAAAGTGGATCAAGTATGGAGAATAGGTAGCTCTAGGATAATCTAGTTTCACTCATTAATTTTCCTTCTGTGTGTTGATTTCTGACTCTACCTTGTGGAATATGGACGCATCACTAAATCATGCATATCTACTCTATAGACACAAGTAAACATGCGTGTAAAACGGTGAATAACCTCGGAGCAAGAGACATAATTTCACCCCCCTTTCTAGGTACTATCAGTATCAATTATTTCCCTCGTCTGGAACATAACCCGATATGATCTCCCTTTATAGGTACAATATAATTACCCTCTTTATCCTGCTTACTAACCCGAATTTAATTCAATTAATAAGTATTCATATAAGACAGTTCTAATGAAGCTTCGGAGTCCCCTCACTTAGAATCATAACATGGAATCCTACTCAGCAGTGAACGCACTCAATCAATAACCAAGATATGTATTCAGACTCTATATAACAGCTAATGATACACAAAACGACTTTGAGTATGAATTTAAAAAGCATAGTCTTATATAAAATAAACCACAAGTAGTGTTGTACGGAGTTTACACACGATAGTTTAATTAATTCGTAAAACCTTCACAACCCTAGTTCTACCAAAAAGGCTCTAGCCCATGATGTTACGAAGAACAATCATGGGTGTTGGATAGATCTTACCCGGATGTCTGAAAAATACAAGATAAATTAGAAAACGAATAAAACCTAAGATATGGGCTTCGTCGCGTCCTTCTCCGTCTTGAATTCTCCTCTTGATTCCATAGACGAATCTTCAAAGTGATGGATGGTTGGAGGAACGGATGTGGATGATGGTTGGGGGGTGAACCCCCCTTGTGGGGTGTATGATGGTGGTGTTGTGTTGTATCCAATCCGTATGCTATTGTATTGTGTGTTTTTGGTGTGATCTACATCCCTATTTTATACTTGTAAGCTCTCCTTATGGACCAAGAATGGGCTTTTTCTTGGAAAGCACGAAAATTCATGAACAGGGGGTAAAAATTTTGATTTTGTGCTTGTTCAGGCTTCTGGTTCGACCACGACCAGTGGTCGAACTGAACAGAGGAGGTCGAACTGCAGTGCGCAGTCTCACTGTTTCATGCATAACTTTCACATACGATCTCCAATTTGAGTAATTCTTGCGCTCACACGATCCTCTCTTCCTTGGCTTTCTATTTGTATAAGGAACTTATAGAAACTCAAACATTTGTATATGTAACAAGTCATGCAAAATGGACAGTCATTCTGAGCAGGAACAGCTTGCGCAACATCACCACTTTGATCATAACTTTCTCGTTTGGAATCCGATTGAGGTGTTCTTTACGCCAAAACAACCCTCTCTTCAGTAGCTTTCAGTTTGATCTCCATACAAATACAAAAAAATTATATAAGTTGGATGTGTGTTTTTCAGCATTCATTGCACAAATTGCACCTTTTCTCCAACTTTGCACTTTTGATCATTTTTCTACCTAAAACACAATAAAACACGTCAAGTGCACCTTTTTCTCGTCATGAGTCTCCAAGATAAATTCCTCACCATATGTGAGAAGCTTTGACTCAGCTCGTCCGATCCCTCCAATGACATAAAATTTCCCATCCAATAAGACCCCATAACACATTTTTCTTGGTTTTTTCAAACAAGGTATTGTGGTCCACATCTTCAACTCGGAGTTATATAGCTCGGCTGAGTTGAGGATGTTACTGTATGTATCGCACCCACCGACCATTGTAGCAATCTGCCCTAGGCTTGCATAGCTGAACAAACACATGGGCGCATTCATGGTCATCCCCATAGTTCACGTATTTGTTAACAAACAGTAATAATAACTCATACGGGATATGAGATTCCTCTCGAAAATAAGAAGTTCATTTCCAATAGCCAAAGATTCTTTATCATAATCAGCTCTCGAACACTTGAGGGGACATCTAATAGAGTTATCTCTACCAATGGCAACAATCAACGAACTTTTGTTGGAGTTATCACCAACATGATTCCGGGTGCCTTTCCGACAATAACTTTTACGGTATTCTTAAGAATCAACATATTATAGTTGTTTATTTTCTGGTATTTTTCAAGTTTCATCAGATTATAAGTTTGTTCAACGTATATTTATCTTTAATACGCTCTTGCTGCATCATTTGGTAATCAGTGCCAAATTCTCGATGTTGGATTCAAGATTCCTAGTGGGTTTTAATACTGATAATGGTGATCATTCATCATATGAAGATTCTGTTACTCAGATCTACCAACAAAATAATTTGTTGGTATCTGATCCTCTATACAATGACGATATAATAAGATACATGTCTACTCAAATATTGATTCTTACAAGAATATCGTAGGAGTAGAGAAAAACACGATTAAGAGTGATAATCCATTGATTCAAATTAAATATCTTAAGAACATAAATAAAAATGATAAAAGGGAATAACTCAATTTTTATAATCATATAAATAGAGATGCGGGATAAATTAAAAAAATTATTTATTTATTTATAAATAAATTTCAATTAATCTTAATTTGCAAAAAAAAATAATAATAAAAATAAAATGTGATTCCCATAGACATGGGAATACACAATACCGTGGGCGTGGAGGAAATCACTGTGCCTTATTTTAAGGAATAGTGATTTCAAATAGAATAGGAATCCATTCCCACTAACTATACCAATCATGAGATTGTCAATTAAAGAAGGAATGGTAATTTCATTCCTATTTGATTCCATTATAACAAACCACCCCTAAGTGGTTAGGAGACATGTTATTTGAGGAATTTAGAAATCACCCGAAGATTACCGGCAAAGAATTGAAAGCTGATGGAGATATAATTAGAATAATTCATGTAATAATGTTCTGAAATGCTACCTTTCATATGTAGAATAATTAACGTATTAATCTTTTTATTTTTTTTCCTTTCCATAGGTTTATTTTTGATTGTTTTGATTTGTTTTCTTTACATAAGTTTATTTTTAATGTAATAGATTTTTTTATTACATATGAAAACATAATCTTACCACATGTGAGAAGTTTTGACTTAACTCCTCCGATCCCTCCAATGACATAAAATTTCCGATCCATGAAGACCCAGAACATATTTTTCTTTGTTTGTTCATGCTAGGAATTGTGGTCCACATCTTCAACTCAGAGTTATATAGCTTGGCTGAGCAGAGGATGTAATTAGCGTATGTGTCGCACCCTCGGGCCACTATAGCAATCTGTCCTAGGCTTGTAGAGCCGAACGAACACCTAGACGCATTAATTGTCATCCCTGTAGTCCACATGTTTGTCAATAAACTGTAACAATAAATCACACTAAACATGAGATCCCTCCAAAAAATAAGAAGTTCACTTCCTATAACCAAAGATTCCTTATCATAATCAGCTCTCGAGCAGTTGAGGACACAACTAATAGAGTTATCTCTACCAATGGCATTGATCATCAAACTAGTATCGGAGTTATCACCAGCACGACTCCTGGTGCCTTTCGGACATCAACTTCTTTTACGGTATTCTTATGAATCAACGTATTTAAGTTTTCTATTTTTCAGTATTCTTCAGGAATCAATAGATTATAGAATTTTTTCTACGTATATTTATCTTTAATATGCTTTTACTGCGTCAGTTAATAATCAGAGCCAAATTCTCGATGTTGGATTCGAGATCCAAGTGGGTTTTGATATTGATTATGATGATCAGTCATTGTATGAAGATGATGTTATGCAGATCTACCAACAAAATGATTTGTTGGTGTCTAATCCTCTATACAATGATGATAAAATAGGATAGATGTCAACTCAAACATTGATTCTCACAAGAATACCATAGAAGTAAACAAAGACGCGATTAAGAGTGATAATCTATTGATTCAAATTGAATACTGGTAGAACTCAAATAAAACACTTGATAAATAGAGATGCAGCATAAAAAAATAATTAATTTATTTATAAATAAATTTTAATTAATCTTAATTGGCTAAATAAAAATAACAAATAAAAATAAAAATAAAATGTGATTCTCATAGACACGGAATACACAATATCATGGGGGGAGGCTTGGGGGGATTCACTATTCCTTATTTTAATGAATGGTGATTTCAAATGGAATCGGAATTCCATCACCACTAACTATACCAATCATGGGATTCTGAATTAAGTAAGGAATAGTAATTTCACTCCTATTTGATTTCATTTCATAGTATAATCATCCCTTAAGTGGTTAGAAGACATGTTATTGAATACTGTAGATAGCACCCGAAGATGAACGACGAGGAATTGAAAGTTGATGAAGATATATTTAGAATAATTAATTTAATAATGTATTTATTTGTTTCCTTTCATATTTAGAATAATTAACTTATTAATGTTTTGAGTTGTTTCCTTTATATATGTTTATTTTTAATTGTTTTGATTTGTTTCCTTTATATAAGTTTATTTTTAAATGTGATAGATTTTGTTATTACCTATAAAAATATATTATCTTATTATTATATTAAGGGAGTTGAATTGATTAATGAAAAAGGGAGTTTTCTCTTGACATCTTTTACGGAATTCTTTTTTTTTTAAAGGGAAAGAAAAGCATTAAATTAAATCTTGAGTGATGTATGATAATCCTTTCTATCCTCTTCCTATCCAAAGGAAAAAGAAAATAGAACATTAAAAAGTTTTCATAAATTACCCATTAGTCAATATATAGCATATCCAGAAGGTCATTTCTAAATACGGAATTGGACACCACAGCATGATTTCATATTCAACATCCCACTACTGAATAATTATACATAAAACTATCGAAACTTTTTCTGTTGAGCAGACACCACTGTTGTGGACCATCACTCGAAACCTGTAAATTTACTTTGATATATCCTTCACCAGCATTTCAAGGCCCTCAAAACACAACAAGCCGATCACCACATGCTCTAAATGCTAAACCCCATCCACATATAGAATCAGCTCAATCGGGCAACCTTCTTACTGAAACCCACTCCACAGTCTCCTTATTACACTTCCTTATCTCCAAATCAATACAATCTGCATCATATAATTGATCGTAAATAGCAATTAGCGGTGGAGCTTCAGATATAGTAGGTGGTTCATTATCCCTTGGTGCACCAGGGCCCACCAGGGACATGTTCGGTATTTCTATTCAAGTTTGAGCCTCCAAGTAAAATTTCTCGCCACATGTGAGAAGCTTTGACTTAGCTCCTCCGATCCCTCTAACGACATAAAATTTTCCAACCATGAAGACCCAAGAACACATTTTTTTGTTTGTTCATGCTAGGTATTGAGGTCCACATCTTGAACTCAAAGTTATATAGCTCGGCTGAGTTGAGGATGTTACCATATGTGTCGTCCCCACCTGCCACTATAGTGATCTGTCCTAAGCTTGCAGAGCCGTACAAACACCTAGATGAATTCATGGTCATCCCCATAGACCACGTGTTTGTCAACAAACTGTAAAAATAAATTATATGAGACATGAGATCCCTCCCAAAAATAAGAAGTTCACTTCCAACAGCCAATGATTTCTTATCATAATCAACTCTCAAGCACTTGAGGAGACAACTAATAGAGTTGTCTCTACCAAAGGCATTGATCAATGAACATCTATCGGAGTTTTCCACTGCTTGACTCTGGGTGCCTTTCTGAAAGCAACTTCTTTTACGGTACTCTTATGAATCAACATACTTAAGTTGTCTATTTTTCCGTATTCTTCATTAAACAACAGATTATAGAGTTTTTATGTATATTTATCTTTAATACGCTCTTGATGCATCAAATGGTAATAAGAGCCAAATTCTAGATGTTGCATTAGAGATTCCAAGTGGGTTTTGACACTTATTATGATGATTAATCATCATATGAAGATGATGTTACGCAAATCTACTAACAAAATGATTTGTTGTTGTCTGATCTTCAATACAATGACGATAAAAAAGATAGATGTCTACTCAAATATTGATTCTCACAAGAATATCGTAGTAGTAGACGAAAATGCGATTAAGAGTGATAATACATTGACTCAAATTAAATCCTGTAAGAATAAAAATAAAACAAGATAGAAGGGAATAACCCAATTTTTATAATCATATAAAAAGAGATGAGGCATAAATTAAACATTTATTTATTTATAAACAGATTTTAACTAATCTTAATTTGCAAAATAAATAAAAAACAAATAAAAGTAAAAAGAAAGCGTGATTCACATAGACATGTGAATACACAATATTCCTTATTTTTAGGAATGGTGATTTCAAATGGAATATGAATTCCATTCTCACTAATTACACAAATCATGAGATTGTCAATTAAATAAGGAATGGTAATTCCATTTCTATTTGATTCCATTATACTAATCATCCCTTAAGTTGTTAGAAGGCATGTTAATTGAAGACTTTAGGAAGCACTAGAAGATGACCGGCTCGAAATTGAAAGTTGATGGAGATATTTTAGAATAATTAATTTAATAGTATTTTAATTTGTTTCCTTTCATATTTACAATAATTAACATATTAATATTTTTATATGTTTCCTTTATATGGATTGGGACGTTTATCTCTCTAGGGTTTCTCTCTCTTTTGTCTAAAGATTCCCACCGTCTAGTAATCCACGGCCTTTCTATCGCCGTTTACACAGATCTTAATGGCTACCCTTCTTACAAAGCTGAACCTATCGAATTGGGGATCTGGATTTTTACCCATCTGTTTTGCCCACGCTCTCTGCCGTTCGCTTGGTGCCGACTGCACCACGCCGCTTAGGACTTCAACCATCCACGGGCATCGTAATTGAGGTCTATTGGCCGTGCCTATTGGTGGCTACTGATGATTATCAGCTGTCGGGGTACCGTTCGGGTTCCTTCCGCCGATGAGCCCCAATCGTCGCCTTCGCGCGATGTCTCCAAAGCAGCAGACCATCGACAATCTTGAAGTATATTGCATTTCTACGGCCGGCCCCTTTATCCCAGCCACGACTGGTTCAACTGTATCCCCTTCTAGGGATTCTGCCTTTTGTCTTGGATGGTATCCTCTCCCATGAGAACTCGCTGCTTCGGGCAGCTTCAACCCACCGGTATTGTGCTATTTTACTAAGTTCTGATACGTTGGCCTCTGATTGGGATTTCTTTCTACTGCCTAGGGCAGTTCTTATTTCCACCACCTGAATCTATACGCCACACTCTCTGTCCAGAAATTGCTTCGAAGTTTCCCTCGTCGTCGTCTCTCTGGCGTGCGCTGATGGAGGAACTCTTTGAAGGATCGATCTGAATTCAGTAATTAGAGTAAGATTATATTGCCCTATCTCAAAATTTTTGCAAGTAATTACCCCAGTAATGGTTTACCCTGTTCGTTTTTACAGCAGTGGCCTCCTGGATCGATTTTATTGGTACAATCAGACTAAAAGGGTATTCGCCGATTCATTCTTACAATCTTGGTAATGTTTGAACACTTATACAATATTTTGGACCGCCAAGATGGATCTGTCGCTTGTTGACAGCAACCTGCTACTTTCAAGTTACTTTATTTTTGTTCTACCAGCTTGTTTTGTTGATGCTTACTTATTGATTCGCTGGCTATTGTTGGTTTGATGATGCTTGATGCTCATCTCTTGATTACAACCTGCTCTACTGATGTTCTTGGTAGAAGCATATTATTTTGGCAAAACTCTGTCAAACTCCTTGCCAAGAGCAACTGAGCTCTCTATGCTTCATGCTCATGGTGTGAATTGATGTTATTTCAGATTGATATTATGTAATTGGCCTTGTGTTTACTCTCTGGGGATTATGTTAGCTTTTGGCCACTTTAGTTACAACCTAGTTCAGCCGCAGAACATTTAACGCAGTATTAGATAGTTTAGAGGCCTTTTTGAAGTCACTTGTTTGGCTTACTCGTATTGACTTTGTCATTTCTTTACTTGTATTTTCTGCCCTATCCCCCTTTCTTATTTTCATTTGCCTTTTTAATAAAACATCATCTATTAGCCTTTATATAGGTTTATTTTTAATTGTTTTGATTTCATTATTACCTATAAAACATTATCTTATTATTGTATTGAGGGAATTGAATTGATTAAGGATAAAAGTTATTTTCACCTTACCCCATTTACGGTATTCTTTTTTTTTTTTAAAAAAAAATGAGAGAACAACATTAATTTAATCTTGAGTGATGATTGATAATCCTTCCTATCCTACTCCAATCTAAAAGAAAAAGAAAACAGAACATAAAAAACTTTTGATAAATTACCCATTAGCCAAGATGCAGCATATCCAGGAGGCCATTTCTAAATAAGGCATATGACCCCGCATCATGATTTCATATTCGGCATCCCATTAACGCACAACTATATACAAAACTATCGGAACTCTTTATGTCGAACAAAATCCACTGCTTTAGACCATCACTCAGAACTCATGAATTGACTTCGATGAATACTTCACCAGCATTTCTACGCTCTCCAATCGCAACAAGTCGATCACAACATGTTCTAAATGTTAAACCTCATCCATAACAGGATCAGCTCATTCGGGCAACCTTCCTACTGAAACTCACTCCTTAGTCTTTGATAGCATATATTTGCAACACAAATTTAAACACTCACTAATATGCAAACAACATTATATTCCGCAAGTGTACGGGACATATGTAGCAAAGCAGATAGGTAAGGTATCGAATCCACAAGGAATAAATTAAAATCTAATTAATTAAATTCTTGTCCAAGAATAAGGAAAATATCAGGATGTTTGAGAATTAAATAAACAATAAAATAAAATAATAAATATGCAATGACTGAACTCAACAAATGCAGAATATGAATTGGATAAAAATAATAATAATAATAAAAATAATTCTAGGTATTACATTTTCACTTAGTTTGTCTTGCAGTGGGTGGAACTTCTTAATTCAATTCAAGCATAATTTCCTAAAGCAATCTGTAAATTATATAATTAATTCTTTCGAATCTATTCACAAGTAGATCAATCAATGAATATAACAGTAAAGTAAATATCACATCAATTAACTCCCAACAGATTTACCGGATTTAATTCTCTCACACCTTTTATCTCACAGTAACGATACAACTACTAGATGTGTTATATGTGTAAAGTGATCAATATCAACCCTCAACTTTCGTTTCTTGATTTAATAAACAGGTATGAATAATTGGTCGCGAATCAATTAATCATGTAGAGAAATCACACATATAAAAGAAATAAAATGCTTGAATTAAATAAAAGGTTCACACACCAAAATAATCCCAAACTAAACTACTCGTGCAATCTTAAAATTTGGAAGTTTAGGCTTTCATACAGAAAATACAGAAATAAAATAAAATTAAATTCAACATGAAATTAAATAATCTAATTAAACTCGGATGAAGAAATAAGCACCGTCTCATCCCTAGACTTTTGTCTTCGTGACTCCACGATGTTCTTCAGATGCAGACTGACTCTATTGGATGAATGTGTGAATAACTTGATGAATTAATCGATGATCTCTCTTTTCTGATTTAATTGGGTATTTGTAGAAGTAGAGATCCCGTGAAACAGTGGATTAATGGGCCTGGGCTTGGAGAACAAGTTTGGTGAAAGGTGAAATTCCCGTGTGAAAATAACCCATGATCCGCCCAAATCAAAGGTGATTTGATCCAATTCGGCTGGATGGTTCACCTAAATCATGAATGATTTGGTCTAACGATCGGCGTTAATTTCCTGGGAGATCGCGGTCTTTTTTGACTTAGTCTAACAACATGCTGATTCGCCCAAACTGGGCTTCTGTTCGCTCAAACGAGGCTTCAACTTGGTCTAATATGTGTTGGCCGCTAATCAGCTACCACGTTACTCCTTTATTTCATCTCTTATCTTTTTCAATTAAAGTCCTTCTTTTATTCTTCAATTAGGCCTGAAATCTGCAATAACTCTAAAATACTCTGAAGTTCTAATATTCAGCAATTAAACATATAACTTCACAAAATAATTGAAATCATGCAATAATCTACTATGGAACGGCCTATATAAACACGTAAAATCCATGTTTATCAACTCCCCAAACTTGAACTATTGCTCATCCCGAGCAACGCAAAGAACAAAAGAAAAATAGGATGTGACAATGATTATGATGGTTTCAAAAATATTTTACAAAACTCAATTCAAGTAAACCAAGCGAACAAACATGTGATTTATCATAGAAAAATTACTACTAACTAGATTTCTACCTTAGTACATGGAAACTCACCGGATAGTGTATCACTCAACCCTCTAGTGTATAGGCTTCTATTTCACTCAAACTGATTCAACTGCAGTGTTTAACCATAGGCTTGCCCATTGTCTCTACTCTCCTTTTACTTGTAATTAATAAGTCAAGGATCAGAAAGGTCTTTCTATTGGTTGTAACGTAGGCTCTTTGGAAGGGGTAGGAACTATATGGATAAGTAACTAAAAACTTGGATCAATCAAGTAAACTCTTTTGATCTTTTATCTTCACCACTTCATTCAGCACAAAAATTGGAGTTTTTCCTATTCTCCACCTTAACTCCCAATTTATCATTTTTCTTCTCAATCAACCACAATAGTATTGGGTTTTTAACTCAATGTATAAGAGTTTTATATTTTTCAATAACTCTTCTACAAATTTTTCAATGCTTTTACCCTGACATTCAAATTTTGATTTTTTCTCTTTTCCTTTTCTTTTTCAAATCCAACAGTTTTTCTTTTCACTATCTACTATCCCCATTTTTATTTTTTTCTGCTCCACTTCATTCTCCTTCTCAACTCCAATAAATTAAAATTATTTTTCTAACCCTCTTCAACAAATTTACTCAACCAATCCAAGTAACACAAAGAAAAATCAAATATTGATTAGGCTCAAATAGGTTATTAGAAAAATTGGTATTTAAGCTCAAAGGGGTTGACAAAGGATTAAATGAATATCGGATACTTGTATAGGATAGAGATGGGGTAAAAATCAAAGATGGTCTAACATCATTTCCAAGACTCACTAAATTATCTTGAATATTCAAGGAGACTCAGGGCAAGTTCTAGAAATACTTACAATTAATCAGACTCTCAAAAATTGAATTATTAAGGCTCAAAAACTCACAGGGTGTAAATTTAATTCCAACGACTAAGGCAATCTAGCAATTCATAATTCCCATGACAACACAATTAAATCCACTTAATTCACAAGAATCATAAAATTTTAAAATTAAAAATTTTCATCATTAACCAACCAATCACGTCATTATGCCTAGAATTTCTATCAAAAGTGTTCAAGCTCATGGAGAAATAAACAAGATAATACGGTTCATAATCACCCAAGCTAAAATTTACTCATGAAAATTAACTCACTTACCTCACATGAGTAGCTCCATGGTCACCAAATTAAAAATAAATTTCTAGGAACCACACTCCCCCTCCCCAAACTTATTTTAGATAGAATATCGAAATAAGTTTAAAAAGAATGAGGGGCCTTGAAATTGCATTTAAAAAGTACATGGTGATGTGGATATAATAGTGCACAGTTAATGTGTATGTGTATGTAGGTGGAGAGAGAGTATAAAGAAATAAATGTGTGATAGAAAAAAGTGGGATTTGTTGGATAGTGAGAGAAAATAATGGACAAAAATAAACAATCCACTTACCTCTCTTACCTACGTGGAGAAGGGTGGAGAAGGATATATGACTCGCCCCAACTTTTCCATCAATTTGCCCAAACGAACCAATGGTTTGCCCAAATCTCTTTGCTGACTCGCCCAAAGTGGCGTAAAATTTTCGAATTTTTTTTTAAATCCTTCTTATTATCACTTCAACACTTAGAATCACAAAATAGAGAAAATACAACCCTGCATCCAAATAGAGAAAAATTAAAACACCTGAGTATCATTAAAATTAAAAACAACCTATGCTAATGAAATAAAATACGGAAAGCAGTAAAGATAGCATTGGGGTGACTCCTAACAAGTACTCATGTTTAACGTCGGAGAGTTCGACGAAACTATGACTTTTAACCAAAGCCAAAATGGTTGCGCCCAAAATCTTCTATCATGTAAGCGCGCTCAGGTCCTTTCTCATCTTTCAACTTTTTTAGCAATTCCTTCTTTGTGAATTTTTTCACTTTATCTTGCACATGAAATTCTACTTTTTTTCTCCCCATGCCTCAAAATCAACCTTCCATGATGCACATCCACTATAGCTTTTGCAGTAGCTAAAAATGGCATCCCCATTATGAGTGAAATTTCTTTATCTTCCCTCATATCCATGACAACAAAATCTGTAGGGAAAATAAATCCATTCACATCTATCAAAACATCTTCAATGATTCCTTTAGGCTCAATCTTGGATCCATCAGCCATCATCAATTTGATTGTAGTGGGCTTCAAATCTCCAATTCCTACCTTTTCAAAGAGAGATAAAGGCATTAGATTTATACTTGCTCCTAAATCACATAAAGCATTAATAGTTTTATTTCCTAAAAAGCATGGAAAAATAAAGCAGTTTGGATCTTTTTTCTTTTCAGCTTTTCCAAGCAAGACTGCTTGGCAACTCTCAGTGAGTCCAACCACTTCATCTTTCAACTTCTTTTTCTTTGAAATCATCTCTCTCAAAAACTTGGCATAAATTGGTATTTGCTCCAGCGCCTCTGCAAAAGGAATATTTATGTTAATTTTTTTGAAGATTTCATAAAATTTCAAAAATTGCTCATGCAATTTATTTTTCTTTTCAGAATTTTGAAGGAATGGAACAGGAATATTTTTAGGTTCACAAAAAGTTGAAGAAAGAGAAGGGAGAGAATTTGATTTTGGCTTCCCAGCCCCTTTTTCAACATGTGGAGGACTTTTGTTTTCTTCTGGGACAACCTCCTCTTCATTCTCTTTTCTCCTTCGCTTATCAACTTAATTGCTTTGATATGCTCATGTGGATGACTTTGAGTATAACCAGGGAACTGTCCCCTAGTGTCTTCCTTTCCCTTCAATTTTCTTCCCAACTGTATTACCATCTCTTCAATTCCGTTCATCCTAGCATCTACGGATTTTTTATCTGCCTCTTGCTTACTTTCCAACACATCAAGCTTATCCAATTTCTTTGAAATCCTTTCTAAGATTTCAGTCATTTTTGTTCCTTGGGGTTCATCGATTACCCCATTAGTGACTAAAAATCCAACGGGAGGCTGCAAGGTGTTTCTTTGATTTCCATAAGACAGATTCTCATGGGTCCTCCAAGATCGATCATAGAACTAATTACCTCTGAAGCTGTTATAGTTTCTATCTCTGATATATGCAGCTTTTTCTTTTTCAGGGTCTATCTCAGATGTTGAGGTACGGTTTGATTTGGTCAGGAGCTTCATGATGGTGTCCAGTTTGGTGTCTAGCTTTTTCGTAGCATCTGAATCATCCACTTTTTCTACACTTCTTAAGATCTTTCTCTTACCTAGCCACTGATAGCTGTTCGCAGCCATTTCTTCTATCAACTCAAATGCTGCTTTCGAGTCTAGGTTTGCTATGCTCCCCCAGCTGATGCGCCCACCATTGGACGAGTGTTTCCATCTAACCCTTGGTAAAAGTACCAAATCTGATCATCAGCTGAGAATCCATGCATTGGACATGATTGCATAAGCTCCTTGTATCTATCCCAAGCTTCAAATAATGGCTCATCATCATACTGCTTGAATTGTGAAATTGAGCTTCTCAACCTCATTGTCTTACTAGGAGGAAAATATTTTAGCAAGAACTTTTGCTTTGTTTCCTCCCAGTTAGCCAATGGAGGATCATGAGACAGTAGCCAACTCTTTACTTTATCCCTCAAAGAGAATGGAAAAAAATTGCAATAATTATACTCTTGCGGGACCCTGCTGTTGTACATCATATCACACAATTCCATAAATTGTGACAGGTGTGTGTATGGATTCTCATGTGGTAGCCCTCCAAAGGTATTATTATTCACCATATTGATCAGTGTAGGATTGATGTTATGTTTCTGCACAGCCTGATCATTATGATATTGTAGTGCTATCCCACCATACCTCTGATTCCCATCAGGTATGAAAGAATGTCTAATAGGAATTGGTGGAACTGGTACACCTTGATTCTGAAGTCGTGGGATGACCTGTTCATTCCTGTTATCCACACCATCTCGATTATCCTCTGGTGGATCAGCTGGTGGATCCTGACCATTCATCTTAGTTCTTTCTGTTCTCAATCGGTTTAATCTCCTTGCAATTGCTTCAATTTTCGGATCAAAAAGAAATTCTTTTTTTGCTTGTGATCTGGTTATCATAAACTCCTGCAACAAAATTAATAAATTTAAGCCTGTTCAAATAATAATAAATTAAATACTTATTCAATGAACTTATATTGAAATTAATCAAATTTAATTCATTCCACACGCAACGGCGCCATAAACTTGATAGCATATATTTGCAACATAAATTTAAACACTCACTAATATGCAAACAACACTATATTCTGCAAGTGTACGGGACATATGTAGCAACGCAGATAGGTAAGGTATCAAATCCACAAGGAATGAATTAACATCTAATTAATTAAATACATCTCCAAGAATAAGAAAAATGCCAGGATGTTTGAGAATTAAATAAACGATAAAATAAAATAATAAATATGCAATGACTGGACTCAACAGATGCAGAATATGAATTGGATGAAAATAATAATAAAAATAATTCTAGGTATTACACTTTTACTTGGTTTGTCTTGCAGTGGGTGAAACTTCTTAATTCAATTCAAGCATAATTTCCTAAAGCAATCTGTAATTTATATAATTAATTCTTTCGAATATAATCACAAGTAGATCAATCAATTAATATAATAGTAACGTAAATATCACATCAATTAACTCCCAACAAATTTACCGGATTGAATTCTCTCACACCTTTTATCTCACAGTAATAATACGACTACTAGATGTGTTATATGTGTAAAGTGATCAATATCAACCCACAACTTTCGTTTCTTGGTTTAATAAACAGGTATGAATAATTGGTCGTGAATCAATTAATCATGTAGAGAAATTACACATATAAAAGAAATAAAATGCTTGAATTAAATAAAGGGTTCACATTCCAAAACAATCACAAATCAAACAACTCGTGCAATCCTAGAATCTGGAAGTTTAGGCTTCCATACAGAAAATACAGAAATAAAATAAAATTAAATTCAACATGAAATTAAATAATCTAATAAAACCCGGATGAAGGAATAAGCGTCGTCTCATCCATAGACTTTCGTCTTCGTGACTCCACGACGTTCTTCAGATGTGGACTGACTCTGTGGATGAATGTGTGAATGACTTGATGAATTAATCGATGATCTCTCTTTTCTGATTTAATTGGGTATTTATAGGAGTAGAGATCCCGTGAAATAGTGGATTAATGGGCCTGGACTTGGAGAACAAGTTTAGTAAAAAGTGAAATTTACGTGTGAAAATAACCCATGATCCGTCCAAATCAAAGGTGATTTGGTCCAATTCGGCTAGATGGTTCGCTCAAACCATGGATGATTTGGTCTAACGATCGGCGTTAATTTCCTGGAAGCTCGCGGTCTTTTTGACTCGGTCTAACAACATGCTGATTCGCCCAAACCAGGCTTCCGTTCGCCCAAACGAGGCTTCAACTTGGTCTAACATGTGTTGGCCGCTAATCAGCTAGGACGTTACTTCTTTATTTCATCTCTTATCTTCTTCAATTAAAGTCCTTCTTTTATTCTTCAATTAGTCCTAAAATCTACAATAACTCCAAAATACCCGTGAAGTTCTAATATTCAATAATTAAACATATAACTTCACAAAATAAATAAAATATGCAATAATCAACTATGGAACAGCCTATATAAACACGTAAAATCCGTGTTTATCAGTCTTCTTATTATACTTCCTAAACTCTTAATATATATAATCTGCATCATAAAATTGATTATTTACAACAACAATTAGTGGTACTGGAGCTTCAGATGTAGCAGGTGGTTCATTATCCCTTGGTGCACCAGCGCAAATCGGGAAAATTTTTAGTATTTCCGTTAAAGTTTGAATCTACAAGTTAAATTCCTCACAACATGTGAGAAGCTTTGACTCACCTCCTCTGATCCCTTCAACGACATAAAATTTCCCGTCCATGAAGACCCTAGGATACATTTTTCTTGGTTTGTTCATGCTAGGTTTTGTGATCCACATCTTCAACTCAGAGTTATATAACTCAACTAAGTTGAGGATGTTACCGTATATTCCGCCCCCACCTGCCACTTTAGTGATCTGTCGTAAGCTTGCAGAGCTGTACAAACACTTAGACCATGTGTTTGTCAACAAACTGTAAAAATAAATCACCTTAGACATTAGATCCCTCCCAAAAAATAAGTAGTTCACTTCCAACAGCCAAAGATTTCTTATAATAATCAGCTCTCAAGCACTTGAGGAAAGAGCTAATAGAGTTGTCTCTACCAAAGGCATTGATCAACGAACTTCTATCATAGTTATCAACAGCCTCACTCTTGGTGCCTTTTTGAAAGTAAATTCTTTTATGGTACTCTTATGAATCAACGTACTTGAACTGTCTATTTTTCGTTATTCTTCAGTAAACAACGGATAATAGAGTTTGTTTTAAGTATATTTATCTATAATACGCTCTTGCTACATCAAAAGGTGATAAAATCCAAATTCTTGATGTTGCATTAGATATTCCAAGTGGGTTTTGACACTGATTATGATGATCAATCATCATATAAAGATGATGTTACGCAAATCTACTAACAAAATAATTTTTTGGTATCTGATCTTTATACAATGACGATAAAATAAGATGGATGTCTACTCAAATATTAATTCTCTCAAAAATATCATTGGAGTAGACAAAAATGCGATTAAGATTGATAATTCATTGATTTAAATTGAATCCCGTAAGAATACAAATAAAATAGGATAGAAGGGAATAACACAATTTTTATAATCATATAAATAGATATGAGGCAAACATTATAATATATATTTATTTATTTATAAAAAGATTTTAATTAATCTTAATTTGGAAAAAAATGTCTTTCCCATAGACATGGGAATACATAATACCTTGGGGGTGGGGGAAATCACTATACTTTATTTCAACGAATGGAGATTTAAAATGGAATATGAATTCCATCCCCACTAATTATACAAATCATGAGATTGTCAATTAAATATGAAATGATAATTCTATTTCTATTTGATTCCAATATACCAATCATCCACTAAGTTATTTGAAGACATTTTAATTGAGAATTTTGGAAACACCCGAATATGACAGGCTCGGAATTGAAAGCTGATGGAGATATATTTAAAATAATTAATTTAAAATATTTTAATTTGCTTCCTCTCATATTTCCAATAATTAACGTATTAATGTTTTGATTTGTTTCCTTTACATAGGTTTATTTTTAATTGTTTTGATTTGTTTCCTTTATATAGGTTTATTTTTAATGTAATAGATTTTGTTATTACCTATAAAAACTTGATCTTATTATTGTATTAAGATAGTTAAATTGATTAATGATAAAAGTTATTTTCTCGTTACCTCATTTACCATATTCTTTTTTTTTTAAGTGAAAGAAAAATATTAATTGAATCTTTAGTGATGATTGATAATCCTTCCTATCCTCCTCCAATCCTAAAAAAAATAAAACAGAAAATTAAAATTTTTTGATAAATTACCCATTAGCCAAGATGCAGCATATCCACGAGGCCATTTTTAAATATGGCATATGACACTGCAACATGGTTTCATATTCGGCATCCCATAACCGCACAATTATACATAAAACTATCAGAACTCTTTCTGTAAACCAGAACCCACTACTGCGGACCATCACTCGGAACTCATGAATTTGTTGGATTGTATACCAAAAGTCTAGCTTTTTGTATGAACAATGTTTTGACAATTTAATTTATTTGAAATGAGAATCATGTGATCAAACATTTGCATAATTATTTATGAATTGTTGCAAAAGTCCATTTACGTTACACTATAGATAATGTGGTGTGCGGCGTCACACAGAAGATCATATTATCGGCTCCTTATAAAGTATAAATAAATATTCACAACCGAGATAGAAGGGTACTATCTATCAGTATGGTTGTAGTGTAATTTGGCATTAGTCTGTCTTGACTATAAAATTACACTAGTGCATTTTCTGTGTATTGAATAGGACCTCCGTTGAGATCATTCGGTTTATGATGACTATATAATAAAACTTGATCTCTGTTATTATGGATGTTCGTACTCTTAATCCCTATACAATAACCTCGACATGTAAGATAGTATTTATTTCCTTGATTCATCAATGGGTGAGATTTAAGTATTAAATCAATATGCTTGGTGAGTTAGGAGATGGTGCTGTCTCTATGGTGTGTTGTTGATTGTAAAAGGAATCTGTGTCCTAACAGAGTTGGTTGATGATGTCCCCTTGAGGAGCTCATAATGATTATCATGTAAATCCTGCAGGTGGATTTATTCCAGCATGATAATAAGGTTGAGTGGTACTACTCTCGGTAAAGATATTAATTAATGGAGTTGCCAGTAACTTAATTAATTAATGGGCATTGAATCTTAAACACGAGGAGATTGACGGGCTCAAAATAAGAAGGAGCCCATAACGTAATTTAGGATTAGGGTGGCAGTGCAATAATATTTCTTTAGTAGACTGATTTATTATTATTGGACTTAAGTATAAGTTTTGGGCTAAACTTGGATGCTTAAGCCAAATGGGAGGCCCAAACCCTAATTTCTCCTCCTGGTCCCTGTTGTAGCCTATATATATAGCCAATCTCAGTAGCCCAGTACATTCATTATTCACGCCAAAAATGTGAGGAAGAGCAGAACTGCAGATTGAGTTCGTCTTGGTGATCGTTGCCCACATAACGTCAAGACGTAGCTTAGGAATATAATAGAAGATCGAAAGGTCATTTGTTCTTTCTGTTCAACCTCTACATCAAACTCGGTGGAAGGTAATTCAATTCTGCTCTTATGCTTCCGTAGCAGTAGAATTGTATGGAACCCCTAACGGTTCACGATAACCTAAAGATCCATATGCAAACAGAATTGATTTCGATGAATCCTTCACCAGTATTTCGAGGCCCTCCAATTGCAACTAGCTGATCACCACATATTCTAAATGTTAAACCCCATCCATAACAGGATCAGCTCGTTCGACAACCTTCCTACTGAAACTCACTCCTTAGTCTTCTTATTATACTTCCTGATCTCTAAATATATATAATTAGCAGCGTATAATTGATTATTTACAACAACAATAAGTGGTATTGGAGCTTCAGATGTAGCAGGTGGTTCATTATCCCTTGGTACATAGGCGCGAACCGGGGACATGTTCGTCATTTCTGTTAAAGTTTTAGTCTCCAAGTTAAATTCCTCACAATATGTGAGAAGCTTTGACTCACCTCCTCCGATCCCTCCAATGACAGAAAATTTCCCGTCCATAAAAACCCTAGAAAATATTTTTCTTGGTTTGTTAATGCTAGGTATTGTGGTCCACATCTTCAACTCAGAATTATATAGCTCGGCTAAGCTGAGGATATTACCTTATGTGTTGTCCCCATCTGCCACTTTAGCGATCTGCTATAAGCTTGCAGAGCCATACAAACATCTAGATGAATTCATTGTCATCCCCGTAGACCACGTGTTTGTCAACAAACTGTAAAAATATATTACCTGAGACATAAGATCACTCCTGAAAATAAGTAGTTCATTTTCAACAACCAAAGATTTCTTATCATAATCAGCTCTCAAGCACTTGAGGAGATAGCTAATAAAGTTGTCTCTACCAAAGGCACCGATCAACGAACATCTATCAGAGTTATTAAGAGCTTGACCCTGGGTGCCTTTCTGAAAGCAACTTCTTTTACGGTATTCTTATGAATCAACATACTTGAGTTGTCTATTTTTCCGTATTCTTCAGTAAACAACGGATTATAGAGTTTTTTTATGTATATTTATCATTAATACGCTCTTGCTGCATCAAATGGTAATAAGAGCCAAATTCTCGATGTTGGATTAGAGATTCCAAGTGGGTTTTGACACTGATTATGATGATCAATCATCATATGAAGATGATGTTATGCCGATCTACTAACTAAACGATTTGTCGGTGTCTGATCTTTTATACAATAAAGATAAAATAGGACATATGTCTACTCAAACATTGATTCTCATAAGAATATCGTAGGAGTAGACAAAAATGTGGTTAAGAGTGATAATCCATTGACTCAAATTGAATCCTGTATGAATACAAATAAAAATAAGATAGAAGAGAATAACCCAATTTTTATAATTATATAAATAGAGATGAGGCATAAATTAAAATATATATTTATTTATTTATAAATAGATTTTAATTAATCTTAATTTGGAAAATTAAAAAAATTAAAAAAATGTGTTTCCCATAGACATGGGAATACTTAATAACATGGGGGGTGGGAGGAATCACTATTCCTTATTTTAAGGAATGGTAATTTCAAATAGAATAAGAATTCCATCCCCACTAATTATACGAATCATGGGATCGTCAATTAAATGTGGAATGCTAATTCAATTTCTATTTGACTCTATTATATCAATCATCCCCCTAAGTTGTTTGAAGACATGTAAATTGAGGACTTTAGGAAGCACCCGAAGATGACCGGCTCGGAATTGAAAGCTGATTGAGATATATTTAGAATAATTAATTTAATAATATTTTAATTTGCTTTCTTTTATATTTACAATAATTAACGTATTAATGTTTTGATTTGTTTCCTTTACATAGGTTTATTTTTAATTGTTTTGATTTGTTTCCTTTATAAAGGTTTATTTTTAATGTAATAGATTTTGTTATTACTTACAAAAGCATGATCTTATTATCGTATTAAGGGAGTTGAATTGATTAATGATAAAAGTTATTTTCTCCTTATCTCATTTACGGTATTGTTTTTATTTTAAGTGAAAGAAAAGCATTAATTGAATCTTAGATGATGATTGATAATCCTTCCTATCCTCCTCCCATCCAAAAGAAAAAGAAAACAGAACATTAAAAAGCTTTGATAAATTACCCATTAGCCAAGATACACCATATCCAGGAGGCAATTTTTAAATACGGCATACGACACCCCAACACGGTTTAATATTCGGCATCCCATCACCGCACAATTATACAAAAAACTACAGGAACTCTTTCTGTCGACCAGAACCCACTGCTTTGGGCCATCACTCGGAACTCATGAATTAACTTCGATGAATCCTTCACCAGAATTTCGAGGCCCTCCAATCGCAACAAGCCGATCATCACATGTTCTAAATGTTTAACCCCATCCATAATATGGTCATCATGTTCGGGCAACCATCCTACTGAAACTCCACTACAACATAAGTCTCATTATGTAACACGCAAAAAATGTTACTTAACAATGAAAAAATGTTATTATAGGTCATAAGTAACATTTTTCTCGGTGTCGCTGTTGACCCTTTAACCTAAAGTCTTACGTTACACTTTTTTTTTCTTTTGTTAACACTTCATATAAATTTTAACATTTTACTGTAACACTTTAAAATATGTTACATATACTCTTAATGTAATATTTTCTTCACCTAATGTAACATTATTTTGTTATCACTTTTGAATATAAATGTAACATTATGAACATTAGTTTGTTAACACTTTTATATCTAACATAACACTAATTATATTGTTTTGCTAACACTTATGAATATAATTTAACATTAATTATATAATAATTGTATCACTTTAACGAATATAAGTAACATTTTTGTAATGCAATTATGTAACACATGCAATAACATTTTAGGTTTTTATATTATTATTATTATTATTTAAATTATTTAATAACAATAATAATAATTTTATTAAATTAATATATATATATATATTGATTATTCAATAATTAATTATAATAATAGTTTAATTTAATTATTATTTTTATTATTCTAAAAATGGTAAATATCATACATAAATAACTTTACAATGTACCATGCATTGAAGTAACTTCAATAGTGCATTATCAAAAACTAGCTCAAGTTAAGGCTAACTTATGCCTCAAACAAACAACCAATCGAGATAGTTAGATTCAATGTAGCGACTTGCATTTTACAATTAGAAAGAAAAATGAAACTAGCCAAATCCAACTTCAAATCTTGTAGGAGAAAAGCGGAGCACCAGCAAACAGCATCCATAGATTCAAGCGGAGCACCAGCAAACAGCATCCATAGATTCAACAAATTGTAGCTTTTTTGGAACATGAGAAGGCGTGCACTTATGCTCCCTGTTCTTGCCTTTACACCAGTTGCAAATTTGTTGGCTCGTCCAAGTGCTTGTACGAACACTTTGCTCAAGACCACCCTCATTCCTACGGGCAATTCAGCTTTAGATGTGCCATTCATATCACCATGTTCAAAACAAAAAAGCATGTTTATCTTCGAGACAGTACACATGATTTTTTGAACAAAAGTGAAATAAAAAAGACATAACCCACAACAAGAATCGCCTGCAAAATGTAAATTAAAAAGTGAAAGGGGGGAGGGGAGGTATGTCAAGAGATACCTCATAGGGATCTTCTGGTGCTGGATCCCGAAGAGCAAATATCACTTCTACAAAAAAAATAGCATTATCATTAAAGTTGAGTTTTGCATCAGCCACAACCAATTGATTTTCAGAAGTCTCAACAATAAGGTTGATCAGTTAAATAAATTATAATCCATGATCAACTTCAAACGAAGCCTATGCAATCACCTCCAACATTGTGCAGCCACGCTTCCAGAAAGGTTCGTATAATTGCTTCACTTGTTCAATGGAAGCATTTCTATCAGCCACCTTTGGAGATAATACATCAACCACCTTAGCAGCATCCTCATTAGTAATTCCAGTAAAAAAATATCAATACGTACCTACATTCAGAAGAGAGAGCACTCATAACTAGAATCAGGTAAAAGCGAATGTGAAAGTAGGATACATGGTGTAGGGTAGCCTTTATAATCAAGTCAGGATGTGCCTCAGCAAGATCCTCAATACTAGTTCCTCCATTTTTTTCAGGAAGTAATAAGCTGAAAAATAAGTATGTTCACTGCTTAGCCCCAAGGTTATGCTAATATAGAACTTTTTCCTAAATCATGCTACAACGAATCATGTTTAAATTACTTATATACATAATGTGATAGCCAACTTATTGAAAAAAGAATTGTCCCAAGTTGTTAAGGAGTTGATTCCCACCAGCGTACAATTCAAGAAGGTGGAAGTAATAATTACCATATGAATAGAGCATCAACAAAACAAGTAGTATCACTATCACAAAACAAGTAGAATAGTTAATATGCCTTTAGCTAACCAATTCCACAATGAATTACCACCAAGAATGTAAAACAACCTAAGCAAGAAACCAATTCAATCATCCTCCCAAGGCAGAATCTGCGAAATTAGTAGGCAAGACTTATAGAAAAACCAAATACCAACACAGATTAGTATTGAAGCACCAAATCCGATCAGAATAACATCATATAAGCTATTCAAATCATCCAACAATGAATACCAGCCCAAACAATATAATCTAGTAAAGAGAAGATAAAGCCAATAGCAGGATAGACATCTTCCAAGGCTGCTGTCAAGCATTGTACAGGCGCTCCATCACTAAATGATTACCTCAAAATCCAGAAAAATCAAAGAGGGGGTAACACAGGTGTATGCTGATGCTCATTGCAGAAGATTGGTGAATCCTGGTTTGCAACTTAAAATTAAAACACTCAACTAAATAGGAAATAGTGGTACTACAACAGCAAATTGATAACTAAATATTGTTAGGAGGAAGACCAGATTTGAACTTTAAATTCATGTTCCCTCCTATACATAAATGAAGCAGCAAAAGCACTTCTTACCATATTGTTAGGTAACTCAGATGAGAAGCATGAGTAAAAAACATGTACCTATTAAGTGAATGCCGCCGCCAATCAAATTATGAAAGGTTTGATTCCTTTAATCACTAACAGTTTTTCTTTGCTTCCTAGAAGGAATCCTCGTTGAAAGATTTACCCTCCACCAAGTATCACGACTACGTCCTCCATCGCTACTTAAACGAGTTTTGGAGGCTGTAAGATGCATTACAGTCTTGATAGCAGAACTTTTTCACAGGAAAAAAAGAAGAATCACATTATGCAGGAGATAAGAACAAGAGAGAATCAAGCCAAAAAAGTAAAACCACAACATGGAAAACCTGAGATGAGAATTCATGCTATTAACTGTTTTTAGAATAATTCAAATTTCAAACTACGTTTACATGAAATTTTAAGCAGTGAGTTGTTGTTGTTGTTGTGGATTTGTTTTTATACTTATAGGAAACTGAGATCTTCAATTTGTTCCGTCTTGGAAACTCCAGGTGTCAAAATAGGTTTCACACTCAAGAGAATACAATAAAGTACAATACTGTCAATACAATTTTCCAGAAAATCAAACAGTAAATAAACCATCTACCCCTTCTATATATACAGTCTTAGAATCTAGGATACTACCATATTAAGCCAGAATACACTATTGGAACGACTACTAGCCTAGTTCATGTTTGTTGCAGCTACATTAGGCAATCTAGAAAGAAGAAAACTGAAATGTAGCATGAGAATGGACTCTGCTAGATTTGAATAAATAGGCAACATATGCATGAGGCAAGCAACAGAATTTTACTCATCTATGAAGAAAACAAAATTTTGCTCATCCATGCATTAACCTAAACAAGTGTAAATGTTATCAAAGTCTATACCATGAAATTCTAAGTAGGGAAAATTTCACATATTGTATAAAAAGAGAGTAAATATAATAGAGTCAATAATGAAAACAGGTAATCCAAGTTTGAAAGGATTAAAGGAAATGGAAAAGGATTAATATTTCCAGTTTCCTATCTTGTTGTACCACTAACAATACATGTTACTATACAAATATGCTAAATAATGAGTCTAGTTTTGCGACAAGATCATGAATGAACATTAATCAGAAAAGAAGATTCTGAATCTTCTTATATCTTTAGTGATCAGTATGTTGGTTAACCAGATTCTTTAAACTGCTCAAGATAGAGTAGAAAAATAACACATCTACCACCAGTCCACCTCTAAACCATTAAGCTTAAACTCATAATTAAACAATTCACGTAAAAGCATAGATGGAAACTTTAAAGTCATTCTACAGCGAATATTACATTATCATTATCCAAATCAGTCAAACGTAAAGATGCCTCCAATAAGTAGATAATATGTGATTGATTGATTCATTCATTCATAAAAACCAAGATATACAGAAACAATCAACTCAGCGAAAAGAAACACTTGTAATTTAATCCAAACAATAATCAATTTGACGAAACAACAATCTAACCAAAAAGTATACGTTCAAGCACAGAAAAAACTTTAATGAGTGCAAAATCTACTTAGATATGTAGAATCTTCAAATGAAAAATCAATTACACAATCTAATGAAACAACAGTATCAAAAACATTAAATGAGAAAATTACATTGAAGGCTGTGAGAGAAATACAAGAATTCGACTAAATATCTTGGAATTTTGAACTCGGAAGAGTGGAGAGAGTGTGAGTGTGAAAAAATCATCGCCCTAAACAGGATTTCATATTCGAGAAAGAAATATCGATGGCTCATGATGATTCCCTCGATAATTCCTCGCAGTAGTTGAGATGAATGGATTAATTTTACAGAAACAACATGAACAATCAAATGACCTAAACATATACACCTCGCATCAATCAAGGTAATTCTTATATCAATCAAATTTCTTACCTCGCATCTGAGAGAAGAAAATGAGAGATACGCCTTCAATTCCAAAAACCTTTCGCGTCTCCACAAAATTCATTAGAGATAACAAGGGGAGAGGGAAGAGGCGACTACAAAGTAGTAGTACAAACGATGAGGAGAAGAGAGGAGGGCGGGGAAAAGGGCTGGGGTTAAATATTTTTTTCCTCCTTTTCATCCTTTTCTTTTATTCATGAATAAATAATAATTTCCCCCCATATGTATTTGGCTTTATACTTTCTTGCCCTTAAAAAATAAATTAATTAATTTTTATGATAAATATATAAAAGGCAAAATGCTAATATTATTTTTAAAAGTTAATAAAATTAACCTTATTTTGGAATCGTTAATGTCAACCTTATTTTGCAACGGAGAAATCATGCACTCTCTCCGTCCCACTTAACGTTTACGTTTGCTTTTTGCACAAAAATTAAGAGATATAATATTTTAATATGTAGTCACGTTTGCTTTTTGTACGTAAATTAAGAGATATAATATTTTAATATGTAGTAACGTGAGTGAAATAATATTTACTATAAATTTGATATGTGTATTAGTGTGATATGTGACCCATAGAGAGATAAATAATTAATTTGTTTGGACTCAACTTGACAAAAGGAGACAAACTAAAATGGAAAATGTAAACATTAACCCGGGATAGATGAGAGTATTAGTTAAAAATGGTATTTCTTTAAGACAAATACTTGTGTGAAACTGTCCCACGTAAGAATTTGCGTGAGACAGCTAAAAATTGATTACTTTTATGATAAAAATAATATTAAGTTAATGAAAAGTGATAATGTTACTCCCTCCGTCCCACAATACCCTTCACACTTTCTACATTTGGACGTCCCACAATACTCTTCACACCCCATTTTTGGCAAAAAAAGATAAATATATCCCCCCAATTACCCATAAATTACAACATTGCCATGTGGATTAACACCACTAATCCAACTAATTTGGGCCAATTAACAACACAATTAACTTAACTAAGCCAATAATTTGGGCCAAGTCCACTTTCATTTGATATCACCCATTTCAATCCACTGTCTCGTTCTATCTCTCTTGGCTTCGTTACTCTGACTGAAACCCTAACCCTTCTTCCTCCGCCGCTCCATCCTTCGATCTACAAGTCTCTCAAAGGCGAGACGAGCAACCCTAGCCCTTCTCCTGCTTCTACAATCTTCGACCCAACTCTTTTATTCTCCTGCGATGACGAACCCTAAACTCTCTCTGTCCAATTCATCAACTCTTTAACCAAACACTGTTTCTGAGGTTGAAATGGTAGATCTATGGTCTGAATCTGAGGATTTATGCATCGAGATGTTGGTTGGAGTTGACTCCATATCGTCGGTGGTCGAAGGAGACGAGATCGATGCGGATGTCGTCGGATCCACCTTCGACACGGTGGTTCCCGACTCCCTACCGATGGATTCAGCCATCGAGCCCCTCCCTTCTGTTGATGGAGAGATGGCCGGGAGAGATTGTGACACCGTTGTTCCTGATTCTCTTTTTCAGTATTATGATGACGCTGCGTATGTGGTCGAGGACTCCGACCTGGAGGATGATCTTCCGGGAACCTTCCCTCGTCAGTCTCTATTTTGGAGGTATTCTGGCATTTTCTGTGATTCCGACCATAACCATATGGTCCTGGAGTCCAAGAACGGGGAAGATGAAAATGTTCAGTCCATCTTGTCCCTGAATGAAGAATCCCTTCATTATCAACCGTTCATCTACGAGATGATTTGTATCCTGCTACCTGCATATCGGTATATCCCTAACTCATTTTTTTTTTAATTTTTGTAGCTTGGGATGCTCTGTGAGGCTTGATACGTGCTTTATGTGCTTTATTTGGCCCTATAAGGCACTTGATTGATGTTGGCCCTGTGAGGCACTTGATTGATGTTGGCCCTGTGAGGCATTGTTGGCTGATAATTTTTAAATGGCCCTGTGAGGCACTTGATTGATGTTGGCCTTGTGAGGCATTGTTGGTTGATAATTGTGAAATGGCCCTGTGAGGCACTTGATTGATGTTGACCCTGTGTTTATACATGTCACACATTTGTGTAACTGGCCCTGTGAGGCATCTGTATTGGCCGTGTGAGGCATTGATGGCTGATGGTTCAAATTTGTGTGATTATTGTTTCTAACAATTTATCTAAATGTCATTTTCTATAAATGTTGTCATATTCACATGAATTCACTTTATTGTTTGTCTTTTCAGTAATCTATGAACATGTATATGAAGATCTCTATAACTTCTTCAATTGAGAAGAAATATGTAATTTTTTTTATGTAATGCTTCAATTTCTGTAATTTAATGGAAGTGTAATAAATTTCTTTAATTTCTGTAATTTATGTAATTTTATTGTAATGATGTAGCAAATCTGTAATGTTTATGAGATTTTATTTTAATTTCTTCTGATTTTTTGAAGTTACAATTGTTAAAAAAAAATTTCTGGAAATTTTTTTGGTATTTTTAATTTATTTTTCGGTAATTAGGGTTTGCATTAACTTTATTCATAAAGTTAATCCAAACCCTAAACCCTGATGTTTGGACAGTTTTACCCTTTAAAAATGAGTTGAAAAAGTAAAAAAAGTAACTTTTCTTAAACAACGTGGAACAGTAAACGTGATGGATTTTACGGGACGGAGGGAGTATTTCATAAACAATTTATCGTATAATTAAAAAATGATGACATTTTATAACGAAAGTGATAATTATTTAAAAAGTGTAAAATAGTTTCACGTGAGATAGTCTCACGCAATATCTACCCTTTCATTAAAAAAAATTATTGAATGATTAGTTATTTTGATTTTCTTTTACGTATTGTGCACCATTCTTTTATACGAGATGGGGGAGTACTATTATTAAAGAGTAAATATTTTATAGGACGGATCAAAATAAAAAATAATAATTGGTTGCTAAACTAAGTAGTACATTATGTCATGAACAATTTATAATATAAATGAAAATTAATAACATCTTTAATATTAAAAAATATAAGTAATAAGTAATTAAGAAAAAAACTAATTAATTTTATATATTTTAAATTAAAAATATTTAAACATGGAGAAATAAAATTTAATGTTTTAACATGTAATATGTGACATTTTTTAAAATGATTAAAAATAATTAAAATTCAATAATTTTTTTTTAATTCTTTTTAAGAACATCCTCTTTATAAATAGTCAGCATATTATTAAAATATAAATATTATATAGACAAAGTATGTTTATATTAAATTATACAAGGATAAATCTCGTGTGAGGCCGTCTCACAAAAGTCTTTACGTGAGACGGATAAAAAATTATAGTAAAATTATTATTACTTTCGCTATAAAATATTATCACTTTTTATTTATATACGATAAATTGTTTATGAAATAGTTTACTGCACTATTATCACTTTTCGTTAATAATGTTATCACTTTTTATCCATTTTACATAAAGGCTTACATGAGACAGTTTCATACAAGTCATTACAATTATACAATAACACCTTAAAATAATATCTTAATTAATAATTTATCATACTTTTAAAAAATATTCTTTAATTAACAATAAACATACTTAATTTATATAACAATCATACTTTATCAATGGATAGACCTCACAACTCGTACACCGACTCATAAAACGCTTCATGTTTTTTATTTTTATAATGCTATAAATAGGATTAAAAAGCATTCCCTTAATTTTATTTTTCAATTCACAAATTAAATTTTAATAAAATATTGAAATTCATTATCTATATATAAATATTTTTTATGGGCTGAGAACTTGTCATACAATTTTATGATTTTTAATTAATTATTACTTTCACTATAATATGTTAACATTTTTTATTTATATTAATTGTTAATGATATACCATTATCATTTTTCAATATAAAAATTATCATTTTTTATCTGTTTAACGTAAGCCATCCGTGAGATAATCATATACAATTTTTTTTTGTTTTTTAATGTAAAGCAATTTTTTTTACACTCCATATAAGAGTTATTCATTAAATAAAAAGATTAACTAATTTGATGTAAAAAAATAAATGAATATTACATTAAATAAAATAAAAAATTAATTAATTGAAAATAATTGCGTTAAATATATTCAAACCTTTTATATTTAATTAAAAATATAATTTTTGTATATATAAATCAAAACATGTACAACTAAATTGAATTAAAAATATTAAACTAAAAAAATGATACCAATTAATTAATTGATATAATTAATCGTCAACCTAAACTAATTGATATATTTAAAAGAATACTTTAGTGGAGTAAAGTATTAAAAATTCTGTGGTGCATCGAGTTCACCGGTGCACCTGAAAGTTTATAGAGTAAATTAAGGGTATAGTGGGTAGTTATAAAATTTATTTTTAATTATTTTAATTTATTGAATAGCGCTATTGCTGCATCAAATGGTAATAAGATCCAAATTCTCGATGTTACATTCGAGATTCCAAGTGGGTTTTGTACTGATTATGATCATCAGTCATCGTATGAAGATGATGTTACGCAGATCTACCAACAAAATGATTTGTTGGTGTCTGATCCTCTATACAATGACGATAAAATAAGATAGATGTCTATTCAAATATTGATACTCACAAAAATATCATAGGAGTAGCGAAAATGCGATTATGGGTGATAATCTATTAACTCAAATTGAGTACCATAAGAATACAAATAAAACAGGATAGAAGGGAATAACCCAATTTTTATAATCATATAAATAGAGAAGAGGCATAAATTAAAATATTTATTTATTTATAAATTGATTTTAATTAATCTTAATTTGCAGAATAAATAAATAAAAAATAAATAAAAAGAAAAAAATGTAATTCCCATAAACATGGGAATACACAATATCTTGGGGGTGGGGGGAATTACTATTCCTTATTTAAAGAAATGGTAATTTCAAATGGAATAAAAATTCCATCCTCACTAATTATACGAATCATGGGATTGCCAATTAAATAAGGAATGGTAATTCTATATCTATTTGATTCTATTATACTAATCATCCACTAAGTTGTTAGAAGACGTATTAATTAAGAACTTTAGGAAGAACCTCGAAGATGACCGGCTCGGAATTGAAAGCTGATGGAGATATATTTTGATTAATTAATTTAATAATATTTTAATTTGTTTTCTTTCATATTTACAATAATTAATGTATTAATATTTTGATTTGTTTCCTTTACATAGATTTATTTTTAATTGTTTTGATATGTTTCTTTTATATTGGTTTATTTTTAATATAATAGATTTTGTTATTACCTATAAAAACATAATCTTATTATTGTATTAAGGGAGTTGAATTGATTAATGATAAAAATTATTTTCTCCTTACCTCATTTACAATATTCTTTTTTTTAAGTCAACGAAAAGCATTAATTGAATCTTGAGTGATGATTAATAATTCTTCCTATCCTTCTATCATCTAAAAGAAAAAGAAAATAGAATATTAAAAAGTATATAAATTACCCATTAGCCAAGATGCAGTATATCCAGAAAGCCATTTCTAAATATGGCATATGACACCACAACATGGTTTCATATTCAGCATCCCATTACCGCACAATTATACACAAAATTTTTGGAACTCTTTCTGTCTACCAGAACCCACTGCTTTGGACCATCACTCGCAACTCAAGAATTGACTTCGATGAATCCTACACTAGAATTTCCTCAAATCGCAACAAGCCAATCACCACATGTTCTTAATGTTAAAACCCATCCATAACAGGATCAGCTCGTGCGGGCAACTTCCTATTGAAACCCACTCCTTAGTCTTCTTACTATGCTTCCTGATATCTAAATGTATATAATCTGCAGCGTATAATTGATTATTTGTAACAACAATTAGTAGTGGAGCTTTTAGTGTAGCAGGTGGTTTATTATCCCTTGGTGCACCAGCGCGCACCGGGGACATGTTCAGTATTTACGTTCAAGTTTGAATCTCCAAGTTAAATTCCTCGTCACATGTGAGAAGCTTTGACTCACCTCCTCCGATCACTCTAATGATATAAAATTTCCCATACATGAAGACCCTATAACACATATTTCTTGGATTGTTCATTCTAGGTGTTATGGTCCACATCTTCAACTCAGAGTTATATAGCTCAGCTAAGCTGAGGAATTTACCGTATGTGTCGCCACCACCTGCCACTATAGCGATCTGCCTTAAGCTTGCAGAGCCGTACAAACACCTAGATGAATTCATAGTCATTCCCGCAGACAACGTGTTTGTCAACAATTTGTAAAAATAAATCACCTGAGACATGTGATCACTCCCGAAAATAAGCAGTTCACTTCCAACAACCAAAGATTTCTTATCATAATCAGCTCTCAAGCATTTGAGGAGATAGCTAATAGAGTTGTCTCTACCAAAGGCAATGATCAACGAACTTCAATCGGAGTTATCAACAGTTTGACTCTGGGTTCCTTTCTGAAAGCAATTTCTTTTACGGTACTCTTATGAATCAACGTACTTGAGTTGTCTATTTTTCGGTATTCTTCAGTAATCAACGGATTATAGAGTTTGTTTTAAGTATATTTATCTTTAATACGCTCTTGCTGCATGAATTGGTAAAAGAGTCAAATTCTCGATGTTGGATTAGAGATTCCAAGTGGATTTTACACTGATTATGATGATCAATCATCATATGAAGATGATGTTACGCGGATCTACCAACAAAATAATTTGTTGATGTCTGATCTTCTATACAATGATGATAAAATATGATAGATGTCTACTCAAACATTGATTCTCACAAGAATATCGTAGGAGTAGAAGAAAATGTGATTATGGGTAATAATCCATTGACACAATTTAAATACCATAAGAATACAAATAAAACAGGATAGAATGGAATAACCCAATTTTTATAATCATTTAAATAGAGAAGAGGCATAAATTAAAATATTTATTTATTTATTTATAAATAGATTTTAATTAATCTTAATTTGGAAAATAAATAAATAAACAAGTAAAATTAAAAAGAAAATATGATTCCCATAGACATGGGAATACGCAATACCTTGGGTGGGGGACATCACAATTCCTTATTTTAAGGAATGGTGATTTCAAATGGAATAGAAATTCCATCCCTACTAATTATACGAATCATGGGATTGTCAATTAAATAAGGAATGGTAGTTCCATTTCTATTTAATTCCATTATACCAATCATCCCCTAAGTTGTTAAAAGACAAGTTAATTGAGGACTTTAGTAAGCACCCGAAGATCACCGGCTCGAAATTGAAAAATGTTTGAGATATATTTAGAATAATTAATTTAATAATATTTTAATTTGGTTCCTTTTATATTTACAATAATTAACGTATTAATACTTTAAATTTGTTTCCTTTACATAAATTTATTTTTAATTGTTTTGATTTGTTTCCTTTATATAGGTTTATTTTTAATGTAATAGATTTTGTTATTACCTATAAAAACATGATCTTATTATTGTATTATGGTAGTTGAATTGATTAATGATAAAAGTTATTTTCTCATTACCTCATTTATGGTTTTCTTTTTTTTTTTTTAAGTGAAAGAAAAGCATTAATTGAATCTTGAGTGATGATTGATAAACCTTCCTATCCTCCTCCCATCCAAAAAAAAAAAAGAAAACAGAACATTAAAAAGTTTGATAAATTACCCATTAGCCAAGATGGCGGCTAGAAGGCCATTTCTAAATACGACATCGACAATACAACATGGTTTCATATTCGGCATGCCATCATCGCACAAATATACACAAAACTACTGGAACTCTTTCGGTCGACCAGAACCCACTACTGTGGACCATTACTCAAAACTCATGAATTGACTTCGATGAATCCTTCACAGCATTTCGAGGCCCTCCAATTGCAACAAGCCGATCACTACATGTTCTTAATGCTAAACCCCATCCATAACAGAATCAGCTCATTCAGACAACCTTTTTACTGAAAGTCACTCCTTAGTCTTCTTATTATACTTCCTGATCTCCAAATATATGTAATCTGAAGAGTATAATTTATTATTTACAACTACAATTAGTGGGGGAGCTTCAGATGTAGCGTGGTTCATTATCACTTGGTGCACTAGCGCGCAGTGGGGACATGTTCGGTATTTTCGTTAAAGTTTGAGTCTCCAAGTTAATGTAATAGATTTTGTTATTACCTATAAAAACATGATCTTATTATTGTATTACGGGAGTTGAATTGATTAATAATAAAAGTTGTTTACTCTTTACCTCATTTATGGTATTCTTTTTTTTTAAGTGAATGAAAAGCATTAATTGAATCTTGAGTGATGATTGATATTTCTTCCTATCCTCATACTATCTAAAAGAAAAAGAAAAAAAATATTAAAAAGTTTTGATAAATTACCCATTAGCTAAGATGCAGCATATCCAGGAGTCCGTTTTTAAATACGGCATTTGACACCACAATATGGTTTCACATTCGGCATCTCATCACCTCACAATTATACAAAAAATTATTGGAACTCTTTCTGTCGACCAGAAACCACTGCTTTAGACCATCACTCGAAACTCATGAATTGACTTCGATGAATCCTTCACAAGCATTTCGAAGCCCTCCAATCGCAACAAGCCGATCACCACATGTTCTTAATGTTAAAATCCCATCCATAACAGGATGAGCTCGTTCGGGCAACCTTTCTACTGAAACCCACTCCTTAGTCTTCTTATTATACATCCTGATCTCCAAATATATATAATATGATGCGTATAATTGATTATTTACAACAATAATTAGTGGTGGAACTTCAGATGTAGCAGGTGGATCATTATCCTTAGTGCACCGGCGCGCACTGGGGACATGTTTGGTATTTATGTTCAAGTTTGAATCTCCAAATTAAATTCCTCGCCACATGTGAGAAGGTTTGGCTCACCTCCTCCGATCCCTCCAATGACATAAAATTTCCCGTCCATGATGACCCTAGAACATATTTTTCTTTGTTTGTTCATGCCAGGTATTGTGGTCCACATCTTTAACTCAGAGTTATATAGGTAAACTAAGTTGAGGAATTTATCGTATGTGTCGCCCCCACCTGCCACTATAGTGATCTGCCCTAAACTTGAAGAGCCGTACAAACACCTAGATGAATTAATGGTCATCCACGTAGACTACGTATTTGTCAACAAACTGTTTAAATAAATCACCTGAGACATGAGATCCTTCCCGAAAGTAAGTAGTTCACTTCCAACAACCAAAGATTTCTTATCATAATCAGCTCTCAAGCACTTGAGGAGATAGCTAATAGAGTTGTCTCTACCAAAGGCATTGACCAACGAACTTCTATCGGAGTTATCAAAAGCTTGACTCTAGGTGACTTTCTAAAAGCAACTTCTTTTACGGTACTCTATTGAATCAACATACTTGAGTTGTCTATTTTTCGGAATTCTTTAGTAATCAATGGATTATACATTTTATTTTACGCATATTTATCTTTAATACGTTCTTGCTGCATCATATGGTAATAAGAGTCAAATTCTCGATGTTGCATTAGAGATTCTAAGTGGGTGTTGACACTAATTATGATGATCATTCATCATATGAAGATAATGTTATGCAGATCTACCAACAAAATGATTTGTTGGTGTCTGATCTTCTATACAATGAAGATAAAATAGGATAGATATCCACTTAAATATTGATTCTCACAAGAATATCGTAAAAGTACACAAAAATGCGATTATGGGTGATAATCCATTGACTCAAATTGAATACCATAAGAATACAAATAAAAGAAAATAGAAGGAAATACCCCAATTTTTATAGTCATATAAATAGAGAAGAGGCATGAATTAAAATATATATATATATATATATATATATATATATATATATATATATATATATATATATATATATATATATATATATATATATATATATATATATATAGATTTTAATTAATATTAATTTGCAAAATAAATAAAAAAACAAATAATAATAAAAATAAAATGTGATTCCATTAGACATGGGAATACACAATACTTTAGGGTGGGGGGAATCACTATTCCTTATTTTAAGGAATGGTGATTTCAAATGGATTAGAAATTCCATCCCCATTAAATTATGTGATAGTCTATTAAATAAGGAATGGTAATTCCATTTCTATTTGATTCTATTATACCAATCATCCCCTAGGTTGTTAGAAGACATGTTAATTGATTACTTTAGTAAGCACCCGAAGATGACCTGCTCGGAATTGAAAGCTGATGGAGATATATTTAGAATAATTAATTTAATAATATTTTAATTTGCTTCCTTTCATATTTACAATTAACATATTAATGTTTTGATTTTGTTTCCTTTACATAGGTTTATTTTTAATTGATTTGAATTGTTTCCTTTATATAGATTTATTTTTAATGTAATAGATTTTGTTATTACCTATAAAAACATGATCTTATTATTGTATTATGGTAGTTGAATTGATTAATGATAAAAGTTGAATTCTCCTTACCTCATTTACAGTATTCTTTTTTTAAGTAAAAGAAAAGCATTAATTGAATCTTGAGTGATGATTGATAATACTTCCTATCCTACTCCCATCCAAAATTAAAAAAAGACAACATTAAAAAGTTTTTATAAATTACTCATTAGCCAAGATGCAGCATATCCAGGAGATCGTTTCTAAATACGCATACGACACCACCACATGATTTCATATTCGGCATCCCAACACCACAAAATTATACAAAAAACTATTGGAAGTCTTTATGTCGACCAGAACCTACTACTGTGGACCATCACTCAAAACTCATAAATTGACTTCAATTAATCCTTCACCAGCATTTCAAGGCTCACCAATCGCAACAAACCGATCACCACATGTTCTAAATGCTAAACCCCATTCGAAACAAAATCAAATCGTTCGAGCAACCTTCCTACTGAAGCCCACTCCTTAGTCTTCTTATTATACTTCTTGATCTCAAAATATATGTAATCTGTAGTGTATAATTGATTATTTACAAAACCAATTAGTGTTGGAGCTGAAATGTAGCAGGTGGTTCATTATCCCTTGGTGCACCAGCGCGCACCGGGAACATGTTCAGTAATTCTGTTAAAGTTTGAGTCTCCAAGTTAAATTCCTCACCACATGTGAGAAGCTTTGACTAATCTCCAACGATCCATCCAACGACATACAATTTTTCATCCATGAAGACCTAGAACACATTTTTCTTGGTTTGTTGACGCTAGGTATTGTGGTCCACATCTTCAATACAGAGTTATATAGCTCTGATGAGCTAAGGATGTTACCGTATGTGTCTTACCCACCGACCACTATAGCGATCTGCGCTAAAATTATAGAGCCGTACAAACACCTAGACAAATTAAGGGTCATCCCCGTAAATCACGTGTTTGTCAACAAACTGAAAAAATAAATCACCTGAGATATTAGATCCCTCCCGAAAATAAGTAGTTCACTTCCAGCAGCCAAAGATTTCTTATCATAATCAGCTCTCAAACACTTGAGGAGAAAGCTAATAGAGTTGTCTCTACCAAAGGCATTAATCAACGAACTTCTATTGGAGTTATCAACAGCTAGACTCTCGGTGTCTTTTTGAAAGCAACTTCTTTTACAGTACTCTTATGAATCAACGTATTTGAATTGTCTATTTTTCAGTATTCTTCAGTAATCAACGGATGATAGAGTTTGTTGTACGTATATTTATCTTTAATACGCTCTTGAGCTAAATTCTCGATGTTGCATCAGAGATATCCTGTGGGTTTTGTACTGATTATAATGATCAGTCATCATATGAAGATGATGTTACTCAAATCTACCAATAAAATGATTTATTAGTGTATGATTGATTAGCCATAACTTGTAGTCGGGTTGACCAATTCAAGAATTTATCGAACCACAGGGAGGTCGATGCTAGCACTTAAGCGATATCACGTTTATCACGATTTTATAGAAACGAATCATAGATGGATGGTTTGGGTAACAAGTAATTAAATGAAAGTAGACAAACAATAATCCAATGACAAGATAAAATTGATGAATGAGTGGTTTTCCAAATTGAGTAGAAGTGAGATTAACAACACTAATGAAGTGGTAACTTATGGATTCATGCATTAAACTCATATGTATCAAGGGTTAAAACTAAGGGCCAACACTTATACCACCTAAACTTCCTCTCGAAATGATTAGGATGTAGATCATTTGCACAATCTCTAAATAGCTCAAAGGTTGGTTCTAAATTAAACTATTCCAACTAGGTACTAAGTTCAATTATAGAATCCCTTCATATAATCAATTGACTTCTCAATCTAACTAATCACATGTTCCATCAAAGGGTTCTAAATAATAAAGGACTTCTCAATCACTTTACCATTTATAATGCACATGAGGTGTTTGATGAAATGATTCACTTGACTATCCTAAGCACATAATTGATTTCTCAATCTAATCATATAATTAGAACAATCAAACACACAAAACATCATAGATCTCAAGATATATAAGCACCAATGATAGAAAATCAAATATCCCCATCAACATATGAATTTAATTACATAGATCCACAAATTAACCAACAACCTTCATGTTGCTAATCTCACAAGGGAGATTAGCCTACAATCTTCATAAGATCCATAACATAGACATTATAATTCTTACAAATCATGATAAACTAAAGGATTAACACAAAATTGGAATGAAAACTCCCTTGGAAATGGATCCAATTGAATCTCCCTTCTTCCTTTGGTGATCACCCAAGCTTCCTTGCTTCTTCACTTGATTTGGATGGAGGAAATGATGGAGAGATAATGTAGATCTCAAAATGGATGAATGGGATGGAGAATATGGTGTGAAATCAAAGGAATGGTGTGTGAGGTGTGTGTGAACAGTAGAATTTTCGGATCTCCTTTAAAATGTTGAATGGATTGGTATTTATACCCCATGGAGACCTTCTAGAAGAATTGTAAAAAATATCCTGTTCTGGTGCCGACACGAGTCGTGTCACGTAGCACGGGTCGTGTCGTGTCAGGGCATGCGGCACACGAGTCGTTCTGCGTCGCACGGCCAAAGGGTGGCCGTGTTGAATGCCTAGACGTCGCCGCACGGCCTCCGCTTACAGGCCCGTGTCTTGTACACGGGTCGTGCTCTGAAACACGGGTCGTGCTCCACAACACGACCAAGTGGTGGTCGTGTTGGATAAATAGATGCCGCCGCACGACCTTTCTGGACAGGCCCGTGTCTGGCACACGGGCCGTTTTGCTGCAACACGAGCCGTGTTGCCAGCACGGCCGGCCGTGTTCTTGCACCTTTGTTTCTTCTTCTTTGTTTGATCTTCCTTCTTCATTTTTATTCCATTTTCACCTGTTATATGTATGTTTAAGATCATTCTCACACATTCCTATGAAAATACATAACACCACCAAAATACACAAAAAATACGGATAAAACAATACGCAAAATACACTCAAAAAGGCACTAAAATCTAGGTGAAAATAACGACAATCACACCCCCAAACTTGAAGTATTGTTCGTCCCCGAACAATGAAAATGATAGACTGAGGGAGAAGTTTTCACCTAGTAAAAAAGACTAAACGAATACAAGTAAGAACACATCATTAGCAACAAGAATTTCAAATCATGCTAAGCTAACCTACAACATTAGATTCATGATAAGAGAAATTAACAAGTTCAATCAAAAGAGAATAAAGAGCAATATAGTCCTTTTAGTCTAAGCCTCACATAAGTTTATCAATTTCACTCGACACTCTTTAAATAAGGTAAATCAACACTCATCAATCAATTGGCTCGACTCACCATACACTTGCTCGTAGACTCTATTCACAAACCACCAAAAATTTAATCAATGATCAAAAAGGTCTTTAATTAAGGATGTAATGATAGGCTCTTTGGTAGGGTAGGAAGAATATAGGTAAAAGTGACTAAACGAGTGTAAGTAATCGAAGAGGTAGCTACTTTCTTCCATCCCTTCACATTCTTTTTCTTCCTTTCTTTTCTTTATTGATCATAAGCACTAATCATCACTTTCTTGGATTGAGCTTCTTATAGATTCATGCCTCTTTTCTTTGACTCTTAAGTACTTGAGCATATTATTGTTGCTTGCTCATTTTCTTGTTTTGAAATTGCATGTCCATTCTTTCTTATGCTCTTTTCATCCTTTTCCTTACTTATTTACCATTTCCTCTTTCTCTTTTGTTATCTCATCACACCTTTTTAGCCACCATCTTCTTTATTACTCACACTCAAGGTATATATCTTAAGCTCATGTGGGTAATTAAAGCTTGTAATGTGCTATCTTCACAATAAATAGGCTTATAGGCTCAAAGTGGTTGACTAGGGATGATTTTTAAAGGTAAGGAAATATTTGGCAATGACTATACATGACAAGGATGGCCTTAAATCATTTCATCGATCTCCATTAATCGGATTTATTCCTAAAGTCTTTGAGCAAGTATTTAGTTTATCAAAACTCAACCGATCCACTCATGAAAAGGTACCATGTATACATGGTCGAGGCTCAAATTCTCACAGGTTTATGCTCGACTTAAAAGGACTTATTACAACTTATTCATTCTTTTTAATAGAATTAGTTAAATAAAACATATCACAATTCGAAAGCGTAGAGTTCCTTAATCATAATTCGACCTCACTTATCACCATAATGCATCATCACTCATATTTAAAACGACTCACAACCTCCCAAACAAACCACCAAATCAAACCTAAACACGAAAAAAAAATAAAAACAACACACAAACACAAATAAACCAAAGAAACATCAAAACGACAAAAGTAAAAACACAAAGACAACAATAAAAGAAAGAAAAAAATACAAAGAAAATTCACCCCATCCATGATCAATACACAACAAAAATCATCTCAATCCTTAATTGAAAGAAAAATACGAAATTAAACATCCCAAAACAAAACAATACGAACTCTCAAATCCAACACAAATTAAATCACTAAAGAAAATAAACTAATGAAGTGTCGAACACCAAAAGTACTCCCTTAGTTATCCGGAGGCGGAGGGGGTTGATTATGCCATGATCCCCAAGGAGTATAAGCACGAGGTGTGGTAGGGAATTGGAAATTGAACATCCTTGTGATCATCTCTTCCATGTTGTTCGAGCGTGATCGTGTATTCTCTTCATAGTACTCCCTACGACGCTGCCCTTCATGGATCTCCCTTATCATTGCACCCTGCCTCTGCTGTTCCTCTCGGAACTCTCTCATCTCATCTCCAAGCGCCTGCTGCGTCTGCCTGATCTCCATGAGTTCGTTCTCCAGAAGATTCCATCTTGCATTCCCCTCTCTTGGTCCATCTCCTTCCTCTTGTTCTTCTTCTTCTTGCTCAAATGCTGGAGGCTCTGGTGCATGCTCTTCAAATTCCACCTGATGATGTTGCTCTTCCTCCCCTACATCCATGTCCATCGGCTCAGCTCTCAGATTCCTTAGCTCAGGATTCTCATCCACTCTCATCTGCTGGAGCACTGCTTCCACTCCATCTCTATTCTCTCGGTAGAAAGCTCTCACGACTGCGGAGTGGTTAGGACTTGCCATTGCTAAATTCTGGTGCTTTCTTCGTCCTTGCAGTGTGGTGAGCTCAGGAGCAGGTAGAGGGAATGGAGCTCCCTTATCTTGCTTCAAACAATACATATTTCCTATGAATGATAGGAACTCCATCCTTATGAGTTGATTGTACGTGAGCCCTTCACTAATCATCGAGTGTTGCATCCCTCTAAGGTTGATGCCTAACCCTTGAGCAATCATTGTCACCATTCCTCCAATCATAATCCCTCTAGTGTTCTCTCTCTTCGCCACTCTCTCTGCATGCTGAACGAAGTGAGCTGCAATGTTCACTGTGAACTCTTTGAATATACTGTACATGATGTACAACTGCTTCTCCCCAACAGATCCACTCTCGAACTGACCCAGAATAGTATTTGATACTATCTTCTCAAGGTACCTCATGACTGAGTTCCTTATGGCTGTCCCTTTAGACGAACTTGGAATGTACTCTGGAGGCTCAGTCCCATCCTCAACCAATTTTCTCCACCACGTTTGTTGATTGAAACCCCCTTGTGGTAGGAAGTTCTGATGGCCTCTCATGATTGGGCACCCAAAAAATCTATTCAGCTCATTCACAGGTATCTTCTCCTACATCTCATTGTTTAACTGAAATGTGATAGCAATAGGAAACTTGTTCCTATCTCTGTGAACCTCCAAGGTGCTCATGAACTCGGCTGTAAGGTGGAGATAAGTGGGAGGTCTCTTATCGAAAAACTCCTCCATTTCCACTCGTCGGAATAGAGTCCTCAGATCACCTTCTATTCCAAGGCCTTCCATGGTTGCTTGATCTTGGAATCGAGTTGCCCTAATCTTTGGGATTATGTACTCCCATCTCAATGCGTACTTCTCCCATTCCATGAACTCTACTCCAAAATTCTCAGGGTGTTGGTCTTTCATTAGCAGTTTGGCATCAAGGTTGGACAGTTCCATATCTGACTCAATGAAAATGAAGTCCTCATTGCGTTTCCTCACTCTTCTTTCAGCCATCTACAATGTCCAACATAATTCAAATTAGTTTCAAGTTAACTCAAAACAAAATGTCTCATGTTGATTAGAATTATCACTAGTTATTCAACCAAGTGTTAATCCTAGCACATATTCAAGCACAATAAACATTTTGTTTCAAAGACTTAACATTTCGATCCAATCAACTTAACACAAAGTTATTTCAAAAATTCATTCAATCACTCACTTTCAACATCCTAATCCTCTCATTCTTTCATAACATTTCACTTTTTCAATGGGCATAATTCAATTCAATAATGCTTCATGTAAAAACTTTGAATTCTAATTTGAATTTTCATTTAGGCATTTCATCAAACACTTGGCATGCACCTATTTCACTATTCAATTCAACAAGTCTTAACTATGCTTTCATGCTCAATTCCTCAATACCTAAACTAATTCACATCAATACAATCATCATAGAAGCATTATTAATCAATTTAACAATCACATGCCCTAAATTAATCATCCTAAAACAATTATCCCCAAATTCATCCTTCATGAACCCTAAATCTAATCAAAATTCAATCAATCCAACAATTAAATATACAAATTCATGTTTCACTATCCTAGACATGCTTTATACATTCCATCATTCAAAACCCATACATGAATTTCGCCATTCATACCTCGAATTGAGAATTAGGGCACAAGAAGACATACCTTGAATTCTATTGAACAAAATGTAGGGGATTGTTGTTTATGCTTTGAAGTTCACCTTCTACACTCACAATCTTACCACTCTTTGGTGTTTAGAGGATGATGGGTGGAGTTTCGACTGGAAATTCACGGTGGAATGAGTTTTTTTTTACCTTCGAGCTGTGTTCAGAATCTGCCTTTTAAAACGCTGCTTCAGACCCGACACGAGTCGTGTCACGTAACACGGCCATAAGTTGCCCGTGTTGCGTGTTCTGGTGCTCCCGCACGGCCAAAGTGTACAGGGTCGTGTCGGCGACACGACTCGAGTCTCGCGCTTGGACACGACCCGTGTCACGCAACACGACCAAATCCTGCTCGTGTTGGACTAACTGATGTCGCCGCACGGCCAAAGCTAACAGGGCCGTGTCGGCGACACGAGGCGTGTTCCTACTCCCTTGAATCTTCCACTTTTCATCTTCAACTCTTGTCTTTCCTTGTTTCCATGCTTCCAAAACTCCCTATTCATGCTCACACTTCATCAACATCATTAGTTCATGGTAATATCAAAACAAAAAGGACTATCAACTTCAACACCACCAAAACGAATCAAAACTAAACCGAACTTATGAGAAAATTTCAAATTTGGCTCAAAAACACACGAATGCATGTCAACATAGAATATAATATATCGTATCACATCATATCCCCCCAAACTTGAATTTAAACAAGAGTTTCAAAGAAAGTTTGCAAAAAGTGGTACGATAAACCGTTCACATCAGTGACACACACTTAGAATGTTTTAACAAAAATCTTCTCCTCATAAGCACAATCCACCTACGATACCAAAAGAAAACAAAACAAGAAAAGAAATATATACAAACCTAAACTACTAAAAGGATACGGATCTCAAGAAGAGAAGGTGTCAACATATACCAACTCCCTTTGAGAGGGAGAATGGTAATGCTTAACCCTATGACCATTGACAATAAAAGAATTCCCATCCGATCCCTCAAGCATTAAAGATCCATTTTCTCTAACTTCAATCACCTCGTATGGACCAGTCCATTTTGAACGAAGCTTTCCGGGAAACAGTTTCAATCTAGAATTGAACAAAAGTACTCTATCCCCCGGTATAAACTCCTTTGCTTTGATTCTTTCATCATGCCATCGTTTCAGCTTCTCCTTGACAATTTGTGAGTTTGAATATGCTTCCTCACGGAATTCCTCAAGCTCAATCAATTGAAGGCATCTTTTCTTTCCCGATTCTTTCTCCTCAAGATTTAACTTCCTCAATGCCCATAAAGCCTTGTGTTCTATTTCAACCGGAAGATGACATGCTTTCCCATAGACAAGTTTATACGGAGACAAACCAAGAGTGGTCTTGTACGCCGTTCGATAAGCCCAAAGCGCATCATCTAGCTTAGAAGACCAATCCTTCCTATTCCCCTTTACTGTCTTCTCAAGTACAAGCTTTACTTGCCTATTTGATACCTCCGCCAAACCATTTGTTTGCGGATGATAAGGTGTTGACACCTTGTGCTTCACTCCATAGCTTCTCAAAAGCTTTTCAATGATCTTGTTTATGAAATGAGTACCTTGATCGCTAATGATTGCCTTTGGTACTCCAAACCTTGCAAAAATGTTCTTCTTCAAGAAAACTTTGACAATTAGAGCATCATTTGTTCTTGTAGGAATTGCTTCTACCCATTTAGACACATAGTCTACCGCAAGCAAAATGTAAAGAAAACCATTGGAAGACGGAAATGGGCCCATGAAGTCCATCCCCCAAACGTCAAACACTTCAACTTCAAAGATGTTCTTCATAGGCATCTCATCTCTTTGTCCAATACTTCCAATTCTTTGGCATCTATCACACTCCATGACGTATTCTTTGCAATCCTTGAACAATGTTGGCCAAAACAATCCCGACTGTAAGATCTTAGCTCCCGTCTTTTGAAACCCAAAGTGTCCTCCACATGGTAAACTATGGCACATCTCCATGACACTTAGTTTTTCTTCCTCCGGAATACACCTCCGTATGATACCATCCGGACAATGCTTAAACAACAAAGGATCATCCCAAAAATATTCTTTAACATCATGGTAGAACTTTTTCCTTTTTGACTCGGTGAGATGGTCCGGCTTGATACCACACGCTAAATAATTTACCAAATCCGCGTACCACGGTCTTCCGGTCTCACACAAAGTGTACATCTGATGAAAATCCACTTGAAGTATCTCTTCATCCGGGAACATATCATTTATGAGCTCCATGGTTCCTTTTTCATCAACATTCTCCAATCGTGACAAGTGGTCTGCTATGACATTTTCGACTCCCTTCTTGTCACGTATCTCAACATCAAACTCCTGCAACAAAAGAACCCAACGAATTAGTCTTGGTTTGGCATCCTTTTTACTCATCAAATACCTAATGGCAGCATGATCCGTATAGACAATGGTTTTCGTGCCAACTAAGTATGGACGAAATTTTTCAAAAGCATAGACTACGGAAAGAAACTCCTTTTCCGTTGTGGTGTAATTCTTTTGATTTGCATTGAACGTCTTTGATGCATAATAGATAGCTCGAAATTTCTTCTCTCGCACTTGTCCAAGCACTACTCCCAAAGCACTATCACTTGCATCACAATGGAGTTCAAAGGGCTTGCTCCAATCGGGAGAGACAAGGATTGGTGAAGAAATCAAAGCTTCCTTTAACACCCTAAAAGCATCAAGACATTCATCATTAAATTCAAATGGAGTATCTTTTTCAAGCAATTTACACAAAGGTTTGGCAATATTAGAAAAATTCTTTATAAAACGTCGATAGAACCCAGCGTGACCAAGAAACGATCTAATCCCTTTTTCGTTTTTAGGAGGGGGAAGATGTTCAATGGCTACAACCTTCGCTCTATCAACTCTCAAACCTTTTTCGGAGATATGATGACCAAGTACGATACCCTCTTGAACCATAAAGTGACATTTTTCCCAATTCAAGACGAGGTTCGTATCTTGACATCGCTGCAAGACCATGGACAAATTAGTTAAGCATATATCAAATGAAGATCCAAACACGGAGAAATCATCCATAAAAACTTCCATCACATTTTCAATCAATCCTCCAAAAATAGCCATCATACAACGTTGAAAGGTGGCGGGCGCATTGCATAACCCAAAAGGCAATTTATAGAAAGCGAATGTGCCATACGGACAAGTAAAAGTTGTTTTCTCTTGATCCTCGGGGGCTATCATGATTTGGTTATACCCCGAGTAACCATCTAGAAAACAATAATACTTGTATCCCGCCAACCTATCAAGCATTTGATCAATAAAAGGCAAAGGGAAATGATCCTTATGAGTATTGTCATTAAGTTTTCTATAATCACAACAAACTCTCCACCCCGTTTTCACCCTTGTTGCAAGTTCTTCATCAAATTCCGTTTTAACAATGGTTAACCCTCCTTTCTTAGCCACAACATGCAAAGGACTTACATGAGGACTATCACTAATGGCATAAACAATTTTAGCATCCAACCATTTTAAAACTTCTTTTCTAACAACTTCTTGCATAATAGGATTCAAACGTCTTTGAGGTTGTATACATGATTTGTTCTCATCAATCAACCTTATGTGATGCATGCAAATTGTAGGACTAATTCCCTTCAAATCATCCAAACTCCACCCTATAGCACTCTTATGATCTCTAAGTACTCTCAACAATTTATCAAGTTCTAAAGGAGAAAGGGATGATGATACAATTACCGGAAATGTCTTCTCGTCCCCCAAATATGCATACCTAAGGTGATCGGGTAGAGGCTTCAATTCTTCCTTTCCTTTATCAACCTTTGACTCTTCAATCTCCATCTCTAATGGAAGGTATTCCCTCTTTCCATAGTATGCCAACTTTGCTTCACCCTCTTGCATTTCCCTACAAGCATTCAATTCATGTAAACAATCATTAATATCTTCATCTTCAAAACAATGAACAGAATGATTAGAGTTTAAAGATAAAGTAAGAGAATGGCTTATGCTCATTTCAAAAGGATCTTTAGCTAAGATGAATGGTAGGTTCTCTTCAACAACTTCATCAATCATGTCGATCCTTCTACATTCTTCTTTCTCATTTGGATATCTCATAGCACTCTTCAACGAGAAAACCACCTCTTCCTCATTTACTCTCAACTTCAACTCCCCTTTTTGTACATCAATTAAAGCTCTTCCCGTTGCTAAAAATGGACGCCCCAATATCAATGGAACATTTGCATCCTCGTCCATATCAAGCACTACAAAATCAACCGGGAATATAAACTTTCCAACCTTGACTAACACATCCTCCACTATTCCTCTAGGGTAGGTTAAAGACCTATCCACTAATTGCAATGTAACGGATGTAGGTTTCACTTCCCCTATACCAAGTTTCTTGAAAATGGACATAGGCATCAAGTTAATACTTGCCCCAAGATCACAAAGAGCTTTATGAACCTCACTCTTGCCCATTTCGCATGTAATAACAAAACTCCCCGGATCTTTGAGCTTTGGAGGCAACTTCCTTTGAATTATTGCACTACACTCCTCCGTCAAGTTGACGGTCTCATTCTCTATCAAGCTCCTCTTCCTTGACATGATGTCCTTCAAAAACTTCGCATAGTGAGGCATTTGTTTCAAAGCATCCGCAAAGGGTATATTAATGTGGATTTTCTTGAAAATTTCCAAAAACTTTGCAAACTTTTCATCCAAGCCTTTCTTCAAAAATCGATGTGGAAAAGGAATAGGTACTTGTGTTTTTGGAATTCCCCAACTATCCCTTTCCACTTCAATTTCTTCCTCTTTCTTTTTCATCGCCTTGGTTCTTTCCCATTTCTTTTCAACAACCTTGTTATCAATCAATTCCGGTTCCTCATTCAATTTATCTTCAACTTCACTTTCAACATCGATTTCTTCTTCAACCAAGGTTTTCTCCATTTCCTTCTCTTCCACCTTATCATCTTCTAATGGCATAGACGGTCCATCATAATTTGTTCCACTTCTCAAGGTAATTGCCTTGCATTGTTCCTTTGGGTTCACAATGGTAGTGGAAGGAAATTTTCCTTTCTCATTAGCACTCATTGAGCTCGCCATTTGACTAAATGAATACTCCAAGGCTTTGAGTTTTCTATCATTGTTTTCCTCAATGGCTTTTAATCGTCTTTCATTTACTTCCTCAAAAGCCTTGAATTTTCTTTCAATTACTTCCTCTTGATTTTTGTTGGAAGCAATCAATTTTTCAAGAAGTTCTTCGGTAGTCGCCTTCCCTTCATTATTTGGCGCTTTAGCTCCCGGATGATACCCCGGAGGATAAGCAATCGCATTACTTGGGTTTGCATAAGAAAAATTATCTTGCCTCCTTGGTTGTTGTGGATAAGAACTTCCGCTTCCTTGGCTAGTGAACCCTCCTTGCCTTGGTTGATGTTGTGAATGTGAACTTCCACTACTTTGAGCGTTGAATCCCCCTTGCCTTTGTGGATAATTTCCTTGATTTTGATTGAAATTACCTTGGTAATTGTTTTGATAATTACCTTGATAATTTCTTCCTTGCATATAAGACACATCCTCAACACGTGGCATAGAGTTGGTCCATTGTTCACCATTCACAGCATTCGGAGGTAGCACACCTTGCTCGACTTGTAACCCCTCAACCATATTCACTCCTTGATTGTTCATACTTTGATTCAAGCTCATTTGTTTAACAACTTCCGCCACTATCTTTTCCATGCTTAGCATACTTGGTTCAACACTTACACTCTTCACACTAAACTGTTGTCCTTTATCATAGCTTTCAAAACCATAGCTTCCACTAACTCTCTCCGATGGCCATTGATAGACATTTGTAGCAATCTCATCAAAAATTCGAATAGCCCTTTCCGGAGTTACACCTAGTACGGATCCTCCTGCCGAGGCATCAACAAGCACTCTTTGTCCGTTCACAAGTCCTTGATAGAAAAATCCAACTTGTTGATTCTCCGGGAAGCCATGTTGTGGACACTTGCGTAGCATTTCTTTGAACCTTTCCCACGCTTCATAAAAGCTCTCTTGAGGCATTTGCTTGAATTGTGTGATCAAGCTCTTCATTTGAAGTGTCTTAGAAGGTGGAAAGTATTTGTTCAAAAACATTTGCGCTAGCTCATCCCAAGTGTTGCACGTACCGGGAGTAAGAGTGGAGAGCCATGTTCTTGCTCTATCCCTCAAAGAAAATGGGAATAACCTCATCTTTATGCAATCCTCACTCACTCCGTTCATCTTTACTGTGTTGGCAATCTCCACAAACTGAGCTAGATGAGCGTTAGGATCTTCATTCGGAGCTCCACCAAACTGTTGCTCTCTCACCAATGAAATCAAGCCCATTTTAAACTCAAAATTGTTGGCATGAATTGGTGGTCCCATCATTTGTGGAAGTGCCCTTGGCATGAAGAAGTCCCGTATCACCCTTTGATCATTTTGAACTCCATGTTGAACCGGAGGTGGAGGTGGTGGCACATAAGCTTGTTGTTGAGGAGGATAAGGTTGTTGAAAACCTTGTTGAATCATCGCTTGTTGCACAAGTTGTTGAATATAAGCTTGATTGTTTATAGCTCCATGATTTTGATAGGCTTGTTGAGGAGGATTCTCATTGAATTGATGTGCGTTGTCATGCACGTTCATATTGTGTCCTCCTTCCCCATCATGCTCTATCCCAACACGATTGTCACCTTGAAAATTCTCCATTGAATTACTATTTTTGGTTTTGTTCTCTCTTCTCTTTCTCCTCAAAGTGTTTTCAAGCTCTAGATCAATTGGTTCGACTTGCTTCCCTTTTGACCTTGTTTGCATACACCTTCAAGACAAGAAAAATTAGAACAAATTTTCACAAAGCAAATACAAGTAATAAATACAAGAAAATAAATGTCTCTAGTAAGATCGCTTTAAACGTTCCTTCTTTAAGCTACTAGCAACCGTTACCTCCCCGGCAACGGCGCCATTTGATTAGCCATAACTTGTAGTCGGGTTGACCAATTCAAGAATTTATCGAACCACAGGGAGGTCGATGCTAGCACTTAAGCGATATCACGTTTATCACGATTTTATAGAAACGAATCATAGATGGATGGTTTGGGTAACAAGTAATTAAATGAAAGTAGACAAACAATAATCCAATGACAAGATAAAATTGATGAATGAGTGGTTTTCCAAATTGAGTAGAAGTGAGATTAACAACACTAATGAAGTGGTAACTTATGGATTCATGCATTAAACTCATATGTATCAAGGGTTAAAACTAAGGGCCAACACTTATACCACCTAAACTTCCTCTCGAAATGATTAGGATGTAGATCATTTGCACAATCTCTAAATAGCTCAAAGGTTGGTTCTAAATTAAACTATTCCAACTAGGTACTAAGTTCAATTATAGAATCCCTTCATATAATCAATTGACTTCTCAATCTAACTAATCACATGTTCCATCAAAGGGTTCTAAATAATAAAGGACTTCTCAATCACTTTACCATTTATAATGCACATGAGGTGTTTGATGAAATGATTCACTTGACTATCCTAAGCACATAATTGATTTCTCAATCTAATCATATAATTAGAACAATCAAACACACAAAACATCATAGATCTCAAGATATATAAGCACCAATGATAGAAAATCAAATATCCCCATCAACATATGAATTTAATTACATAGATCCACAAATTAACCAACAACCTTCATGTTGCTAATCTCACAAGGGAGATTAGCCTACAATCTTCATAAGATCCATAACATAGACGTTATAATTCTTACAAATCATGATAAACTAAAGGATTAACACAAAATTGGAATGAAAACTCCCTTGGAAATGGATCCAATTGAATCTCCCTTCTTCCTTTGGTGATCACCCAAGCTTCCTTGCTTCTTCACTTGATTTGGATGGAGGAAATGATGGAGAGATAATGTAGATCTCAAAATGGATGAATGGGATGGAGAATATGGTGTGAAATCAAAGGAATGGTGTGTGAGGTGTGTGTGAACAGTAGAATTTTCGGATCTCCTTTAAAATGTTGAATGGATTGGTATTTATACCCCATGGAGACCTTCTAGAAGAATTGTAAAAAATATCCTGTTCTGGTGCCGACACGAGTCGTGTCACGTAGCACGGGTCGTGTCGTGTCAGGGCATGCGGCACACGAGTCGTTCTGCGTCGCACGGCCAAAGGGTGGCCGTGTTGAATGCCTAGACGTCGCCGCACGGCCTCCGCTTACAGGCCCGTGTCTTGTACACGGGTCGTGCTCTGAAACACGGGTCGTGCTCCACAACACGACCAAGTGGTGGTCGTGTTGGATAAATAGATGCCGCCGCACGACCTTTCTGGACAGGCCCGTGTCTGGCACACGGGCCGTTTTGCTGCAACACGAGCCGTGTTGCCAGCACGGCCGGCCGTGTTCTTGCACCTTTGTTTCTTCTTCTTTGTTTGATCTTCCTTCTTCATTTTTACTCCATTTTCACCTGTTATATGTATGTTTAAGATCATTCTCACACATTCCTATGAAAATACATAACACCACCAAAATACACAAAAAATACGGATAAAACAATACGCAAAATACACTAAAAAAGGCACTAAAATCTAGGTGAAAATAACGACAATCAATGATCCTCTATAAAATGACGATAAAATAAGATAAATGTCTACTCAAATATGGATTTTCACAAGAATATTGTAGGAGTAGATGAAAATGCGATTAAGAGTGATAATCCATTGACTCAAATTGAATCCCGTAAGAATACATATAAAACAGGATAGAAAGGAATAACCCAATTTTTATAATAATATAAATAGAGATGTGCATAAATAAATCTCAATTAATCATAATTTGCAAAATAAAAAAACAAAAAAAAAAGAAAATGTGATTCCCATAAATGTGGGATTACACAATACCTTTGGGGTGGGGGAAAACACTATTCCTTATTTTAAGAAATAGTTATTTCAAATGGAATAGAAATTCCATCTCCACTAATTATACGAATCATGGGATTGTCAATTAAATAAGGAATGGTAATCCCATTTCTATTTGATTCCATTATACCAATCATCCCCTAAGTTGTTAGAAGACATATTAATTGAGAAATTTAGGAAGCACCCGAAGATTTCCAGCTTGGAATTCAGACCTGATGGAGATATATTTAGAATTATTAATTTCATAATATTTTAATTTGCTTCCTTTCATATTTACAATAATTAACGTATTAATGTTTTGATTTGTTTCCTTTACATAGATTTTTTTTAAAATATTTTGATTTGTTTCCTTTATATAGGGTTATTTTAATGTAATAGATTTTGTTATTACCTATAAAAAACATGATCTTATTATTGTATTATGGGAGTTGAATTGATTAATGATAAAAGTTGATTACTCCTTACCTCATTTTCGGTATTCTTTTTTTTAAGTGAAAGAAAGCATTAACTGAATCTTGAGTGATGATTGATAATCCTTCCTATCCTCATACCATCTAAAAGAAAAGAAAAAATAAAATATTAAAAAGTTTTGATAAATTACCCATTAGCCAGGATGCAGCATATCTAAGAGGCCGTTTCTAAATACGGCATTTGACACCACAATATGATTTAATATTCGGCATCTCATCATCGCACAATTATACACAAAATTACTGGAATTCTTTTTGTCGACCAAAACCCACTGCTTTGGACCATCTCTCGAAACTCATGAATTGACTTCGATGAATCCTTCACCAGCATTTCGAAGCCCTCTAATCGCAACAAGCTGATCACCACATGTTCTTAATGTTAAAACCCCATCCATAACAAGATGAGCTCGTTCGGGCAACCTTTCTACTGAAACCCACTCCTTACTCTTCTTATTATACATCCTGATCTCCAAATATATATAATCTGCAGTGTATAATTAATTATTTAAAATAATAATTAGTTGTGGAGCTTCAGATGTAGCAGGTGGATCATTATCCCTTGGTGCACCGGCGCGCACTGGGGACATGTTCGGTATTTCTATTCAAGTTTGAATCTCCAAGTTAAATTCCTCGCCATATGTGAGAAGCTTTGGCTCACCTCCTCCGATCCCTCTAATGACATAAAATTTCCCGTCGATGATGACCCTAGAACATATTTTTTTTTGTCCTTCCCAAAAGTAAGTAGTTCATTTCCAACAACCAAAGATTTTTTATTATAATCAGCTCTCAAGCACTTGAGGAGATAGCTAATAGAGTTGTCTCTACCAAAGGCATTGATCAACGAACTTCTATCAGAGTTATTAAAAGCTTGACTCTGGGTGCCTTTCTGATAGCAACTTTATTTACGGTACTCTATTGAATCAACGTACTTGAGTTGTCTATTTTTTAGAATTTTTCAGTAATCAATGTATTATAGATTTTATTTTATGTATATTTATCTTTAATACGCTCTTGTCGCATCAAATGGTAATAAGAGTTAAATTCTCGATGTTGCATTAGAGATTCTAAGTGGGTGTTGACACTAATTATGATGATCATTCATCATATGAAGATGATTTTACGCAGATCTACCAACAAAACAATTTAATGGTGTCTGATCTTCAATACAATGAAGATAAAATAGGATAGATGTCCACTTAAATATTGACTCTCACAAGAATATCGTAGGAGTAGACAATAATGCGATTATGGTTGATAATCCATTGACTCAAATTGAATACCATAAGAATACGAATAAAAGAGGATAGAAGGGAATAACCCAATTTTTATAATCATATAAATAGAGAAGAGGAATGAATTATATATATATATATCTTTATTTATAATAGATTTTAATTAATCTTAATTTGCAAAATAAATAAAAAACAAATAAAAATAAAAAGAAAATGTGATTCCAATAGACATGGGAATACACCACACCACACAATACGTTGGGGTGGAGGGAATCACTATTCCTTATTTTAAGGAATGGTAATTTCAAATGGAATAGAAATTCCATCCCAACTAATTATACGAATTATGGGATTGTCAATTAAATAAGAAATGGTAATTTCATTCCTATTTGATTCCATTATACCAATCATCCCCTATGTTGTTAGAAGACATGTTAATTGATTACTTTAGTAAGCACCCGAAGATGACCTGCTCGGAATTGAAAGCTGATGGAGATATATTTAGAATAATTAATTTAATAATATTTTAATTTGCTTCCTTTCATATTTGCAATAATTAACATATTAATGTTTTGATTTTGATTCCATTACATAGGTTTATTTTTAATTGTATTGATCTATTTCCTTTATATAGATTTATTTTTAATGTAATAGATTTTGTTATTACTGATGGGGGTTTTCTCAACACACAAAATAATTCTCAAGTATAAGGATATCAATTGTAGTTTCGATAGGTGACCAAGTGATTGTCGTACCCAAGAGACGGATTATTATCAGTTTTATTATGTTCTAATTTACTAAGATTATGTTTGGCAAATTGGTTTTGAATTGTCATGAAATTAAATAGCAATTAACTTAAATAGCAAATCAAATAATAAACAAGCAATAGAAAATACGGTTGTGATCAAGTAAGTGTTGGCAATTGGATCGTGCGGTCCAACGTGATTCGTTAGGATTAACAGGCAAATATATCAGCGGAAGCATAAAACGTGTTTACCATACTTCTGGGTTGGTGTAGAGGATGAACTGCAGAGAACTACCTCTGATCTTCTACTGTATGTCCCAAGTGTGATCCTGCTGTTGTGTGGGCAACAGTCTGCAGGATCTCTCAATCTGCTTCTCTTCCCTTCTCTCACCAAAAGAGGCGCAGGAATAATCTGAGGGTTCCAGGAAGCTGAGTTCACTTATATATTGGGCTACAGCAGGGACCAGGAGGAGAAATTGGGCTGGGCCTCAATTGAATTTTAATTAACCAAGCTTAGCCCAAAGCTTTTAATTAAATCCAATAATAATAATATAGTCCACTAAAATATTATTACTGCACTACCCGTCCAATCCCAAAATTATGTTCTGGGCTCCTTCTTATTATAAGCCCGACAGTCTCCCCATGTTTAAGATATACAATGTCCATTAATTAATTAAGTTACTGACAACTCAAATTAATTAATATCTCATCCAAGACTAGTACCACTCAACCTTTTTATCATGCCGGAAATTAATCCACTTGCAAGATTTACATGATAAACCTTATGAGCTCCTCAAGGGGACATCATCAACCTATAACGGACATGGATTCCTTCTACAATCAACAGCACACCATAGAGACAACACTACTTCCCAACTCACCGAGTATATTGATTTAATACTTATAAATCTCACCCATTGATGAATCAAAGAAATACATACTGCCCTACGTGTCGAGGTTATTGTATAGGGATTAAGAGCACGAACTTCCATAATAACACAGATCAAGTTCTTCTATAAGTCAGCATAAGTCGAACGATCTCAGGCGGTCCTGCTCAATACACACAAGTGCACTAATGTGATTCTATAGCCAAGACAAGCTAATACCAAACCACACTACAACCATACCGATAGAGAGTCCCCGTCTATCTCAGTTGTGAGCATCTGTTTATACTTTATAAGGAAACCGATAATATGATCTTTCGCGTGTTGTCGCACAACATATTATCTACAGTATAAAGCAAATGGACTATTGCATCATGCATATAAAATAAATTATAAGATGCAATTATTTGATCAATGATTCTCATTTCAAATATTGTTATGACATTGTTCATACTAAAGCTAGACTTTTAGTATACAATCCAACAATCTCCCACTTATACTAAAAGACTATGCTGTCATGTCTTCTGCCATACATCTGATTCCTACTCCCACTACATGACCATTAAAAGCTCTCGCCTTAAGGTCCTTGTAAATGATTTACTAGGTCATCATCCGATGCAATCTAGGTGACAACAACCTTCGCCTCATCATACGATTTCTCGTAACAGGTGGTACTCGCGCTCCATGTGTTTAATTGCCTCATGGACTTGTGATTTCTTCAAGTTTGCAACTGCACCAATATCATCAATGTAAATTGTGATTACCTTGGGCAAACTTAGAAACACTTCAAAGTCCATCATGAAGTCTCTAGAGTCATATAGATACTTTGGCTGCCTCATAGGCTCCAATTCATCATCTTTCCATGATGGAGACCGGAGTCTGAAATATATTTCTATATAACACTCCTCCACATTATGACTCTACTTCCTAAGATTAAACACATAACCTTTGAGGTGAATTTACTGCCGTCCAATCTGACTAAAAAATCTGAATCTACGTAATCCACAAGAAGCAGTGAATCTGTCCAGTAAGTCCACATATAATTTCCAGTCCTTCTCAGGCACTTTATAAATGTCTTACCACAGTTCATCATTCTTGTTCCGGGTTACGTTGATACCCAATGTTCTTGCATTTAGCAAAACAGATGTCCAACATCGTTCATAGCATTTCTTAGATTAAGCTTCCTTATTCGCCGAAGCATAAGGAACCGCTTTCATCCTCTTTATCTTCTTCTTGTGTCTCAAAGACACATTCACTTAGATAAATTTACATGCTAAACGAGTATGGACTGTATCATTTTATGAAACTTGAGATAAGCATAATATCCTTTCTTGTGATCCGTATTACCGTGATCAAAAGGATATATTTTGCCTTTCTTAAGTCCTTTATCTCTACCGCTTTATTAACCGTACCCATACGCCCGATAATACTCTTTCATTGTCTCCAATGAGCAAGATACTATCTACATATAGTACAAGAAACACCACTACGTTTCCGTCACTCTTTACAACACACAAGACTCATCTGCTCATTGATTTAAATCCATGCCACTGGATTACCTAATCAAAACAGATGTTTCACTATCTTAAAGCTTGCTTTAGTCCATCGCTGGACAATTTTAAGCTTACTATCAAAATGCTATTAGTACTTTGCAATGAATTACTCTGGTTGCTTCACATAGATGTTTTCCTCAAGACTTCCAATCAGGAAAGCTGTCTTGACATCTATTTGTTGTTCCTCATAATTCAATATGAGCAGCAATAAATAAAAGAATCCAGATCAACATAATCATAGCTACCAGCGAACATGTTTCCTCATAATCGAACTATTTCTTTCTGAGTACATCTTTTCGCAACAAGCTTTGCTTCCAAGATTTTTACCTTTCCTTATGATCCTCTTTTATTTCCCTTGACCACTTGCAATGGCTTTTACACCATTTTAGTGATCCTTCAAGCTCCAGACTTAATTTAGAATCCGTAGATTCTATTTCAACATACATTGCAACTTACTAAGATTCCGCATTTTAATCTTGTAGTGCTACGTCGTATTCGTGGGACAATACCATGTTTACTAGGGACCAAGTCTCAGGACTCTCCCAAAACATATATTGATGGGTTGTCATACAACCCTCCCACTACGATAAGGCACTACATTTAATTTTTTATCAGACGTGACACGCGTTGCAGTTTACCTTGTGGTATTTCTTCTTGTACACTTGGTACTTATACTTAGTGTTTTCCTCTCACTTCCTTTAGAACAACTTATACATGGGCTTGTGATTTATTACATAGTCCTTTTCCAAAAATCTAATGTTTGTGTTGACAATCACCCTTCGATCTTTTGGACTAAATAAATCACCCTCCATTTTTCTAGGATATCCCATATACAGACAAATGTTTCACGAATTACTGTATCTAGGGTATATCCATAAAATGAATTTAATTATTCCAAATAATTCATCATCTATCTAATCATAACCATAAGAGCCTTATCCCTTCTACTCACCACACCATTCAGCTGGGGCATGCCCGGTGTAGTCAACTTGAGATTTAATCTCAACTTCTGATTATTAGTTTCTAACTATCCTAAGAGGTCTTCATCATCACGATTGAATCGTAATGATATGATATATTTTCCATGACGCTCACTGTACCAGCCTTACAATTCTTGAATTAATCCAAGAACTTAGACATGCAGTACATCAAATAAATATATCGGTTCCCAGAATAATCTTTGAATATTCATAACCACCTCTATCCTGGATATTGTTAGGTTCGCTTGAATCAGAATGAACTAATTCCAACATATATATCTTTGGCTCTATACCCCACAGCCTTGAAAAGGCATTTAATCATTTTTACTTCCAAGCAAGACTCGCAAATCCGATAGTTTCCACTTCAGATAAACCTTACAGTCTATCGGCTATCAACTTTTGAATCCTACTCAAGTAAAATGAATTAGTCTTAGACGCCAAATGTATGTTTAGTTCATCTCTGAAGGTTCCTTTCTCTTACTCATATTAGAAGATGCATTATTTAATTACTATTTATTGCATCTGTGGGATGTACATGATTCAAGAGTATACTTTTTATCCACCAACGTACTTTAACAGGTTATAACCTCATTCCTCATTATTATGACCATGTCATTTAAATGAAATGAAGTGTCCATCCGTTAATGTATAGAAACCGAAATTAAATTCTTTCTATGAAACGTACGAAAAGATAATTTCTCATAATCAATCGTTTATTCTTATCATGAGATAAATAAACAACTCCCACTGCAATAGTCACTACCTTTGTAGTTTTACCCATGTTATTAAAAATCTTATCCTTACTCAGTGATAAACATTTAGTGATTCCAGTATCTACATACTTCGAGTCAGTAGATGCCATCACTAATCATGTTTAAACCATTAGTAAATAAGATATTAACCTTGTTCAGTTCATGATGAAAAATGGCTTTCTTTTGCCACATGTTTTGTTAGAAGTTTCCCACCAAATACAACCTCTCGTATTTCAGGTAGAACTTGCTCAAAACATCCAGGCAAATTGTGAAGAATAAATTGATTTAGGTTTCCCTTTCAATTTCTATTCCAAGCTTTTCCAATTCATTCATCAATTCGACCATGATCTTCTGCCTTTTAATTTACTCAAGTATCCGAAGAGTTACATGAGACCATCATATTTCTATGAACCTCTCATCTCTTCACTAGAGACTTTAATAAGCATCATGAGACGTCCTTTGTGAGAATACACATGTATTTTCTTAAGCAGTAATTATCAAAACCAAGATTCTTTCTAATCATCTAATTTGGACAAGTAAATATAATGTCTTTTAGTTAATAATTAGTGAAATAAAACCATTCGAAATTCAGAGAATCACAAATAAATTTATCGATCAAATCTTCGAATTTTATTCTTTTTATATCGATTCCCTCAAAACAATATAAAATAAAATTCACCGACATCTCAAGCACCGTGAGTCTGCAAGCCACGATAGTGTGGACGTTTACAAACCCGAACATTTACAAGAGAAGGTTTTACCCATTAATTTCATTTGTCAACCTAACTTTATGACAAAATAATTAATAGTCGGTTCCTCTTTAGCCATGCAAATAAAAGCAGTGACTCCGATGGGGAGGATACTTATTATTTACATCTAAGTGTACACCATTATTTAATCCCAAGTCCGCGGCCCAAGTTTGTGTGCCTTACAGATGGAGAAGTACACACGCACTCGGATAACTTCCTACGATTATCAATTACAAGTCTGTACCAGTGAACCGCATATAAACTCATCCGATAGGGAGGAAGGTCTAAGCCAACGCGCAAGTTCATATGCATCACATTACAAACGTAATTATTTAATGAAGTCTGTTCCAGCAATCCATGAATAAACTCATCCGATGGGGAGGAAGGCTCTAATGTCGACGCGCAAGTCTATTCACATCGCTAACAAACCAATAATGGAGGCCGCGGGAATTTATTACCAATCCCCTATCCCACTTAGTTATTTAATTACTGAGGGTTTTTAACATGCATATAATATTTCAGAATAAAATATACAACTAAGACATGCTTCTATTAACAGCCATTTAAATAAATAAATCACATAGAACATGCCTTTAACATATACAACAATAATTGACAATTAAATCAATTAATCAGTTATATAATATAATTAATTGCATAAAATGTTGGATCAATTAAATAGGCCCAGCCGACCCAAACATTATTAGCATAAAATGAGCTGCCCATTATTAAAATAATTAAGCCCATTTATCTTGCCAATTTTTTTTTTATTAAGGTCTAGCCCAATATTTAAAACCAGGCCCAACATAATACCCACAATTAATTAAATCCAGCAATAAATATTGGCCCAGCAGCCCAAAACACATTTTAATTAAATTGGACCCATAAGCCCAACAACCAAATTAAAATAAATTGAGCTAGCCTTTTATTTATTACTGAATCGGGCCCAACATCCAACAATTAAATAGGCCCATCAAGCACTATAAAAAAAATGAGGCCCAACATGAGGAATAAATATTGCTGCCCTAATCAGCCCAGCAACCCAAACCAAAATGGGAAACAAGGCCCAAGGGCAGCCCAAAAAGGCCTGAAGCCCTAGGAAGAGCAGCCGCCCACTCCTCTTCTTCCTCCAGGGAGCTTCGGCACAACCAGTCGCCGTCGTGCCGCTGTCGCCGGCGGCGCTGCTAACAGACCACCGGAATTCCACCGTCAGCCCACCGCCGATAGCTCCCAGCCTTGAAGCATCACCATCGTACCACCAGCCGGCATGTATTTCTACAGCGCCGCCGCCTCCTCGATTACGCCGCCCAGCTATCATCAGCCATCAGATCCACGCCGATCTGATCGCCGTCGTGCAGTTCCCAGCCGGTAGGAGTCGCGGTCGCAGCATAAAAAAAATGCACTGGTTCGTGTCCAATGAGTCGTCTCCGGCGCACGTCTCCGACAAAACGTGCTGGAACGATGCTCCCTCAGTCCAACGCCGCCTGCCTGCTTCGAATCCGTCGTGATTCGGTGCCTCTCATCTCGGTTTGAGCACCGTCAGCCCACTGAGATACGAACCGCCCGGATCCATCATCGCCTCTAAGCAGTCGCGCGATGGCAGTCCAGAAGACGCTCCATGGCTGTCGCCGACAGTGCTAACGCCGACCACTGCACTCACCGCTGCCGCCGATAGTTGGTGAGACTTCAGGGCAAGCCGACGCATCGCCCAGACATGCCTCACCGTGAAGTCGTTGCCGCTGCGTCGCTATCAAACCAGTCGCACCCCCAGTCGAAGCCGCTTGTCTTTCCAGCGCCGCCGCGACAAAACTGGTCCGGCCGCAGCCACCAGCCGTCATGGTCCGCGCCTTTCAGACCCTGCCGCCACCTCCAATGTCCACGCGCCGCCGGACGAACATACATAGAGTAGGGGGTGTGTGTGTGATGTGATGATGATCGACTGACTTAGTGTGACCAACATAATGTGTACCATGTATTCAATCAAAAAAATACATAACAACAGTATATCACACAACAGTAGATCACAAAGCAATTACAAAAAATAATATTGCAATCACATAACCACTTCATACAGATTCTGACCAAACATGCGATTAAAACAGATTATATCACATAATCACATAATCACCCAACCTTACGATTCACGTATCACCACGAAACCAACGCTCTGATACCAACTGTTGGCAATTGGATCGTGCGGTCCAACGTGATTCGTTAGGATTAACAGGCAAACAAATCAGTGGAAGCATAAAACGTGTTTACCGTACTTCTGGGTTGGTGTAGAGGATGAACTGCAGAGAACTACCTCTGATCTTCTACTGTATGTCCCAAGTGTGATCCTGCTGTTGTGTGGGCAACAGTCTGCAGGATCTCTCAATCTGCTTCTCTTCCCTTCTCTCACCAAAAGAGGAGCAGGAATAATCTGAGGGTTCCAGGAAGTTGAGTTCACTTATATATTGGGCTACAGCAGGGACCAGGAGGAGAAATTGGGCTGGGCCTCAATTGAATTTTAATTAACCAAGCTTAGCCCAAAGCTTTTAATTAAATCCAATAATAATAATATAGTCCACTAAAATATTATTACTGCACTACCCGTCCAATCCCAAAATTATGTTCTGGGCTCCTTCTTATTATAAGCCCGACAGTCTCCCCATGTTTAAGATATACAATGTCCATTAATTAATTAAGTTACTGACAACTCAAATTAATTAATATCTCATCCAAGAGTAGTACCACTCAACCTTTTTATAATACCGGAAATTAATCCACTTGCAAGATTTACATGATAAACCTTATGAGCTCCTCAAGGGGACATCATCAATCTATAACGGGCATGGATTCCTTCTACAATCAACAGCACACCATAGAGACAGCACTACTTCCCAACTCACCGAGTATATTGATTTAATACTTATAAATCTCACCCATTGATGAATCAAAGAAATACATACTGCCCTACGTGTCGAGGTTATTGTATAGGGATTAAGAGCACGAACTTCCATAATAACAGAGATCAAGTTCTTCTATAAGTCAGCATAAGTCGAACGATCTCAGGCGGTCCTGCTCAATACACACAAGTGCACTAATGTGATTCTATAGCCAAGACAAGCTAATACCAAACCACACTACAACCATACCGATAGAGAGTCCCCGTCTATCTCAGTTGTGAGCATTTGTTTATACTTTATAAGGAAACCGATAATATGATCTTTCGCGTGTTGTCGCACAACATATTATCTACAGTATAAAGTAAATGGACTATTGCATCATGCATATAAAATAAATTATAAGATGCAATCATTTGATCAATTATTCTCATTTTAAATATTGTTATGACATTGTTCATACTAAAGCTAGACTTTTAGTATACAATCCAACAGTAAGAAATTAGATAATTCTTCAGGCATCCAGTTTTACTTATTAATTTCCTTTCCAGACGTTATTGTCCGACTCTGCCTTGTGGTCTATGGACGCATCACTAAACCATGCAAGTTCACCCTATAGACACAAGTAAACATGCGTATGACCCGTGTGAATATTCTTAGAGCAAGAGATATAATTCACATCCCTTTCTATGTACTATCAATATCAATTATTTCCCATGGACTTAGTACTCTTAACTCGATATGATCTTCCTTTATAGGTACTATGACGTTATACTCTTTATCCTACTTATTAACCTGAATAATATTCAATTAACAAGTATCTATATAAGATAGTTCCAATATGATTTCAGAATCCCTTCACTTAGAATTATAACATGTAATCCTACTCAGTGGTGAACGCACTCAATCAATAACTAAGATATGCATTCAGACTCTACATAACAGTTAATGATACACAAAACGACTGAGTATGAATTGAAAAAGCACAATCTTATATAAAATAAACCACAAGTAGTGTTGTACGGAGTTTACACGTGGAAATTCAATTAACTTATAAAACTTTCATAACCTTAGAACTACCGGAGCGGTTCTAGCCCATGATTGATCTAGGAATAATCATGGTTGTTTAGTATGATCTTACTTGACGGGCCAGACGAACCTCTCTTCACGATCCCAACGGATGATGGTAGGGTTTCGGTGGTAGATGGATGATGAATGATGTGATCCCCATATTCTCCTGCGAAAGCTCTTCTTTTATACTGGTGGAACCTCCTTACGGGCTTAGGATGGGCTTTTGCTTCAAGCACACATCAAATTTGATAAAAGACATCCGGAATTACCTTAAATAGAAACAGCGAGAATTCGTTCGACCAAGCCTAGACTGGTCGAGCAAGACTTCCAACTCGAGCAATGGTCGAGTAAGCTCTCTGTAAGTTTTTGCATATTTTGTTCGACTTTTCTCATTTGCTCGACCAAGATGATTCTGGTCGAGCAACCTCTCCAATTCGAGCAAGCTCTATGGACAAATCTGCGTATTCTGCTCGACTTGGCCACCTTGTTCGACCAAAGTGATAATGGTCAAACAAGGTCTTGAGGTCGAACGGCCTTCGAAAATCACTCCAAAAATCGTGTCTTCCAATTTCGAGCCCTTTCTAACTGTTTTCCTGTACAAATATGCTCAAAAAGCCCTTGTACCCTTCGATTCGTGACTTTTCCATAAACGTACCGATTCGTCTCAATAAAAGACTCAATCGTACTCAATTTCCACGCAAATCAGAGCCCAAAAGACGTGCTCTCGTCAAACCCCCAAATATACACGTTGCTCGTCCTGAGGCAACGAAAATCAAAATAAATCAGAGAGTGTAATCACGAGATCAAGTACAACTTATTCTAACACATGTAATTATATCAATTTAAGTCATGCAATCCATCATACCTTTCATTCACATAAAAACGTCAATCAATCACAATACTTCTACGAGTGCTAAGTCATCTAACTCACTGGTAAGTGTTTACTCTCTCTCAAGTATAAAAGATGTACACTTTATGGTTAGTATCGACACTTAATTTCAATTCATATACTCGCGTAACCATAAGCTTGACAAGGGTCTAAAAAATCCTTCTATAACTACTTCAATACTAGGATCACAAAGGACTTGCATATAGGTTGTAATTTTGGCTCTTTGGTAAAGGTAGGAGAATATAAATAAGTAACTAAATTACTAGCAAAGAAGTACCTTGGAGATTAGCTGTTCAACAGCTTCCTTCTTCTCTCCTTCGTCTTTCTTATGATCACTTCAATACATACTTCCTCCATCTTTACCTGGATCAACATTTTTTTCCACAGTAGAATACCAATTCCGGTGTTCTTCAAGTATAAGGATACCAGTCTCGGGCACTACCCTTTCTAGCATTAGGGATACCGGTGTTAGGCACTATCCCTTGCAAGATTTAACCTCTTGTCCTTCAATTCGTATTTCACCAATCCCGTCCTTCCTTTTCCTCTTTCAACTTCATATAGCATTAATTTACCTCCACTCTTTACTAGTAATAGGTGTTCAAGGCTGATGAGTGTGTAAATTCACAAGTTTGGCACTATGTTTTGTGCTAGTTTTGGAGAGTTTTGATGTGGAAATAGGTGGAAAACCTATATATATTGTGAATTAGCATGAATCAGGTGTTAGTGGAGCTATTTGAGTGGTTTTCTTAGCAAAACGAAGTAAAAGTGCCAAGAATCGAAGAGACGGAGTCGAAGCCATGCGAATCGCCCAAGAAATAGGAGGGTTCGACCTGGTTGGAGGAGGGTTCGACCTCTCCAGCAGGTTGAACTAGCATTGCTGAGCTTACAGAAGAAGGTTCGACCACGACTCAAGTGGTTCAACCTGTCCATCAGGTCGAACCATGGTCAAACCAGTTCGCAGAAAAGAGGATTCGACCACGACGTTTGAGTTCGACTTGCCAGTTAGTCGAATCAGGAGCGGAAATTGTCCAGTGATGAGGTTTGACCTGGGGTTCGACCAAGTCCTGAGTTGTTCGACCTGTTCAAGAGGTCGAACCAGTGCAGAATTCTTCCAGTAGCGGGGTTCGACTTGGGGTTCGACCTGTGGCCAGTTGTTCAACCTGTTTGACGAGGTCGAACCTACGTGCGTGAACTTACCTTATCCGGATTTACGAGGCCGAAACGCGTGAGATCACTTAGAAAGCCCATTCCAAGCCCTAGAGACGTGATTATAAGTATAAAAGGAGGCTCATACAGAGAATAAAGGGAGCTTTTGATCATCAATCATAAGGGAGACAAGAGTAGAGGTGGTGATCCATCCGGAGGGCTGTGACAAAGGTTCGCTGAAGGTTCAAGTAAGAATGATCAATCTAACCATGATTGTTTCTAGATCAATCATGGGCTAGAACCGCCTTGGTAGTTCTAGGGTTATGAAAGTTTCATGATGTAATTCATATTTCGTGTGTAAAACTCCGTACAACACTACCTATGGTTTGTTTTATATAAGATTGCATATTTAATCCATACTCATAGTCGTTTTGTGCATCAATAATCATTGTGTAGAGTCTGAATACATAACATGGTTATTGGTTGAGTGCGTTCACTACTGAGCAGGGTTTATTGTTATAATTCTAAGTGAAGGGATTCTGAAGTCTTATTAGAACCGTCTTATATAAATATTCATTGATTGAATTAAATTCGGGTTGATGAATAGGATGAAGAGTATAACTTTATAGTACCTAAAAAGGGAGATCAAGTCGGGTTAGATTCTAGACGTAGAAGATAATTGATTATGATAGTACCTAGAAAGGGGGGTGAAGTATATCTCTTGCTCCAAGATTATTCACACGTGTCAAACGCATATTTACTTGTGTCTATAGAGTAAACTTGCATGGTCTAGGATGCGTCCACAAACCACAGGGCAGAGTCGGACACCATCACATGAAAATACGAATTGCTAGTGAAACTGGATGACCCGACGAACTACCTACTATTCTTCTTGATCACAACTCACTTTTCTCTACTCTTACTATTTCTTTTGTATTTCGATTAGAAGTCATTATTCCTTAAACCTTTACAATTACCAAACATAGTCTAAAGTATACTAGAATATAATGAAATTGATATTTAACCGTCCCGTGGGTTCGATATTGTAACTTGGTCATCTTCGCGACTACAATTGATATCCTTATACTTGAGGATTATTTTGTGTGTTGAGAAAACCCCTATCAAGTTCTTGGCGCCGTTGCCGGGGACGGCGTAAAATATCTTTTTTGTATTATTTCTAGTTTATTAGGACTATTTACCTTGTTTTATTGTTTTCTTTCTTATTCGTTTTAGGTGTATGCTCACAAGATCAAAGAAAGGTAATCTTGAACCATATAATCCTGAGATTGGAGCATCATCAAGAAAGAAGAAGAAGAATAAGAGCAAGGCAAAGACAATTGACCCAACTGAAGCTCTGAATTTTGGAGTCAAGGTTGACGAGCAGATTTCACAAATGATTGAGGCTACAACTGAAGTTAATTTGGAAGTAGGAACAGTCAACACGGCAGCGAATCCGGATAATCTAGCCATCTGAGAGGTTTTCAGAAATAATGGGGCTGGAAATTATGAGCTTTTAGGAGCAAGGGGAACTAACACAGCTTTCGATCTTCATCCCACTCTTATTAGCATGATAGAAAGAAACTCCTTTTCAGGAGGGTCTTTCGAGGATCCGCAGCAGAATCTGAACAAGTTCTTGGGTTATGCAAGTACTCAAAAAGACGTAGGAGAACATGAAGATGCTAGAAAGATCCTTTTGTTCAAATTCTCGCTTACTAAAAAGGCGAGGGATTGGTACGATACTATTAACGCAGCTGAGTGCACCACGTGGGAGCAATTGTAGTTAAGGTTCTTGGAAAGGTATATGCCACCTTCGAAGGTGTTCAAGATGAAGCAAGATATTAACCAATTTGTTATCAGTGGAGTTGAGAAATTTCATGAAGCGTGGGATAGATTCAAGGACATGCTCAGGAAGTGCCCTCAACATGGGTTATCTCAACGAGTGCCAATCATGCAGCAAGAGATGATGAATAACGAAACCATCCAAGAAGAATTGGAGGAAGCAAATTATGCCATGGGTCAAAGTATTCAAGGAATGAGGTACCCAAATCAAGGAAACCGGAATTACCAAGGGAACTATCGAGGAAACTTTAACAATCGTGGTTCCTCTGGTAGTTATCAACAGCAACCAAAGAGGCCCAAATTTTCATGGAACAATACGAACAATGCAGTGCAACTTCCGATGGGTGTTGATCCGGGAGAAAAGGTGGAAGAAGGGAAGCCTAGTTTTGAGGATACTGTGAACATGTACATGGTAAAGAATGATGAAAGAGTGAACCGCCTTGAGGCCAAACTTGAGAAAAAGATTGATGATCACCATAGAGATTTGTCCACTCAAGTGAAAGATCTCACGTTGTTGATGGGTACAATTACAGAGAATGTGAACACATTGACTCAATCTGTAGGCAAAGGGAAGTTTCCGTCTCAGAGTATAGAGAATCCGAAGTCATGTAATGCCATCACACTGAGGTCGGGAACGCAGTACGAGGGACCGATGAGGCTAGAATCAAAGTTAGAATTTTCTAAGCCTCGGTTCGACCAACACTCAGAGGGTTCGACCTGGCATACAGGTCGAACCATGGTCGAACCTCATCAGCAAGAGCACTCTGTTTTGCCGCAGGAACGGTTCGACCATGATCGTAATTATTCGACCTGGCATACAAGTCGAACCATGGTCGAACCTCATCAGCAAGAGCACTCTGTTTTATCGCAGGAATGGTTCGACCACGATCGTAATTGTTCGACCAACCCATCAGGTCGAACCCAGGTCAAACCGGAAGATAGAAACTATACAGTGAAGCGGTTCGACCTCGGGGGCAATTGTTCGACCTCCAATGTTGGTCGAACCCTAGTCGAACCTCAAGAGCAGAATGAGATCAATCTTCTAGGAGAGAGGTTCGACCAATACAAACCTAGTTCGACTTCTCAAACAGGTCGAACAATGGTCGAACCTCGCTAAGATGTTTTGATTGATGCACCTGATGTTCCTTTTGATGTTGATGCGACTCCAGTGGTACGGAATGAGCAAAGTACAGATATAATAGCTGAGAAAAAATGGGAAAGAGCTAAGCGATTAAGAGCCGAAAAGGAGAAAGCGGAGAAGGTTGATCGTGATGAATGGGGAATTCCCAAAATAAAAATACCTCCACCGTTTCCCTACAAGCTAGTGAAGAAAGGATTGGAAGAGAAGTTCAAGAAGTTTTCAAAGATAATGAACAAGATAAGCTTGAACATCCCTTTTTCAGAGGCAATCATGGAGATGTCATATTATTCTCGATTCCTTAAAGACATATTGATGAAGAAGCGAAGCTTAACCGGAGTTGAAATGGTAAACTTATCTGAGAATTGTAGCTCAATTATTCAAAAGAAGTTGCCACCAAAAATGAAAGATCCGGGGAGCTTTACTATTCTATGTGAGATCGGGAAGGGGCCAGCACGGCGAGCTTTGTGCGATCTAGGGGCAAGCATCAATTTGATGACGTTGTCCATCTTTCAGAGGCTTGGTTTGGGAGAGTTGACCCCGACAACTGTTGCTCTCCAATTGGCAGATAGATCAATGACGTTTCCGAAAGGTATTGTTGAAGATGTTCTTGTAAAGGTGGAGAAGTTAGTCTTTCTTGTGGATTTCCTTGTACTAGAAATGGATGATGACAAGGATAATGTTCCTTTAATCTTGGGGAGGCCATTCCTTGCTACGGCTGGAGCTATGATAGATGTTCGGAAGGGAGAACTTAAGCTGCGAATGGACAAAGAAGAAGTACTTTTCAACTTAGACAAAGCAATGAAGATGCCAATGGAGTCCCAGTGTTATAGTAATGACGTGGTGGAGGAGATTGTGAAGGAGGATATGTCTCTGATCTTGTCAAAGGATCCTCTTGAGACATGTTTGATGGAGTCTCTTACTTATCCCACTACGGAGCTTGACGGACTTTCTAACGAGGTATGTATTGAATTTCTTGAAAACTTACTTGCTTTGGGTGATGACATGTTTGAATTGGAAAGACCTAAGGTGGAAGAAGTCAAATGGACCAGGAAATACTTGCCTTTGGACAACGAAAGCGCTCCAGTGGAAGCAAGGAAAGAGGAGTTGAAACCATTGCCGGAACACTTGAAGTACGCTTTTCTTGGTGATAATGCAAAATATCCGGTAATTGTATCTTCTTCCCTTAATGATGATCAACTTGATGAGTTATTAGATGTCTTAAGGAAGTACAAGTCTACAATAGGATGGTCACTTGATGATTTGAAAGGTATTAGTCCTTCGTATTGTATGCATCGGATTAGGTTGTTGGATGAAGCCAAGGCGAGTGTTCAAAATCAGCGTAGGGTGAATCCCGCAATTCAAGAGGTGATAAGAAAGCAAATCCTTACGTGGTTGGATGCTGGAATTATATATCCTATTAGTGATAGTCCCCATGTGAGTCCATTGCATGTAGTTGCTAAAAAGGGGGGCATGACTGTAGTAAAAGCTGAGGATGGAGAAGCCATAGCCACGAGGATTCCTACGGGATGGCGTACATGTGTGGATTACAGGAAATTAAATGAGAACACGTGTAAGGACCATTTTCCTCTTCCTTTTATGGATCAAATGTTAGATCGTCTTGCAGGGTATGAGTTTTATTGTTTCTTGGATGGATACTCGGGGTACAACCAAATCATGATTGCTCCCGAGGATCAAGAAAAGACCACTTTTACTTGCCCCTACGGGACCTTTGCTTTTAGGAAGATGCTGTTTGGATTGTGTAATGCGCCTGCTACTTTTCGGAGATGCATGATGGCGATTTTTGATGGTTTGATAGAAAAGATCATGGAGGTGTTCATGGACGATTTTTTAGTTTTTGGTTCTTCTTTTGATATTTGTTTGTCTAACCTTGCTATTGTTTTGAAGAGGTGTCAAGAAACTAATCTTGTCTTGAATTGGGAGAAGTGCCACTTCATGATGAAGGATGGGATTGTTCTTGGGCATCATGTTTCCGCTAAGGGATTGCAAGTAGATCATGCTAAAGTGGTGGCAATTGAGAAGCTTCCACCACCGACCAATGAAAGAGGAGTCCGGTCCTTCCTTGGACACGCCGGTTTTTACAGGAGATTCATAAAAGACTTCTCAAAATACTCTAAGCCCTTATCTCATTTACTTGAAAAGGATATTCCTTTTGTGTTTAATGATGAGTGTCTAACAGCTTTTCAAGTTTTGAAGGAGGCGCTAATTTCTGCCCCTATCTTGATCACACCGGACTGGACTCAACCGTTTGTACTTATGTGTGATGCAAGTGATGTAGCACTGGGTGTGGTGCTCGGGCAGCTAAGGGAGAAGAAGTTCTGCGCCATTTACTACGCGAGTAAGACTTTCAATGCGGCACAGAAGAATTACACGGTGACTGAAAAGGAGTTTTTGGCTGTTGTGTATGCATTCGATAAGTTTCATCAGTATTTGGTTGGCATGAAGACGATTGTGTATACGGATCATTCAGCGATTCGGTATTTGATGGAGAAGAAGGTGACGAAGACTAGAATTATAAGGTGGATTCTACTACTTCAGGAGTTTGACATGGAGATTCGGGATAAGAAAGGAACAGAAAATGTGTTGGCAGATCACTTGTCAATGTTGGATACTAGGGAGCATTATGATAATTCTTTTGAGTATATTGAAGAGATGTTCCCTGATGAGAAGATCATGGTTGTGGCTGTTGAAGGGACTGAGCGAGTGTGTGTTGTCGCAGCGCAAGGTATGGATCCATGGTACGCGGATTATGTTAATTACATTGTCATTGGAGAAATTCCAAGGGATCTCAACCGATATCAACTTGCGAAATTTAGGAGGGAAGTTGAGACATTTATTTGGTATGATCCGTTTGTTTACAAGATATGTACAGATTCTATTATCCGAAGATGTGTACCCGAGATGGAAATGGAGAGTGTGCTTGACTTTTGCCATGCACAACCAAATGGGGGGCATTTGGGAGCGCAAAAGACTGCAGCTAAGGTACTTCAATCCGCTCTCTATTGGCCTACGTTGTTTAGAGATTGTGAGAGCTATGTGGCGTCTTGCGATAGATGTCAGCGCATGGGAAATATAAAAAGGAGAGATGAGATGCCACTGCAGCCTAGCATAGTTGTGGAGATATTTGATGTATGGGGATCGATTTTATGGGGCCTTTTCCCCCATCGAATGGGTTTCTCTACATTCTTCTTGCTGTGGATTATGTTTCAAAGTGGGTGGAAGCGATTCCTACTCGTGTAAATGACTCAAAAATTGTTTTATCTTTCTTGAAGAAGCATATTTTTGCCCGTTATGGAGTTCCTAGAGCACTAGTTAGTGATGGAGGTTCCCACTTCGTCAATAAATTTCTTGAGAAGGTGCTTAAGGATTATGGTGTTAAGCATAGGGTTACTACACCCTATCATCCACAAGAGAATGGGCAGGCAGAGGTCTCCAACCGTCAAGTCAAACAGATTCTGGAGAAAGTGGTAGGAACTAATAGAAAGGATTGGGCTATGAAGCTCGATGATGTGTTATGGGGGTTCCGAACCGCTTATAAGACGGTGTTAGATATGTCACCGTATCAAATTGTCTATGGGAAGCCGTGCCACTTACCTGTAGAGATTCAACACAAAGCGTTTTGGGCTTTGCGATGCTTGAACTTGACCCTCAAGGATGTGAAGGAATTGAGGATAACTCACATGAATCAGTTGGATGAGTTTAGGAGTCGTGCTTACAAGAATTCAGAGATTTATAAGGAAAGAATGAAGAGGTGGCATGATTCTAAGATCTCATACAAGGAGTTCAAGCAAGGAGATGAGGTTCTACTTTTTAACTCTCGATTGAAGCTTTTTGCAGGCAAGTTGAAGTCTAAGTGGACGGGACCGTTCATGATTCATCGAGCCTTAGTAGGGGGGAGTTTTGAGCTTATTGATAAAGATGGAGACGTTATCGCGGCGAATGGGCATCGGTTGAAGCATTATAAGTCGCCGGATGATGCGTGTGTCATTTTTGATGATACCTTGATCTGATTTGGTACCGTCGTGACTCTCCGACGTTAAATATGAGCGCTTGTTGAGAGCTTACTCTTCCGTTTTATTGCTTTATTTCTTTTGTGTGAGTAAGAAATTTTTATATTTGACGTGCTTAATTTTTGGCAATTACATCTCTTTGCAAACTTAGTTTCGACTGTAGTTTCTCCTAAGTTTGGGGGGAGGTGTGATGTACTTACCTCGATAAGCACCGACAGTATAATCTTTTCTTTGTATTGTTTGTTAGGGGAGTTGGTTTTTGCGGCCATATTGAAATTTTATTCGATTTTGATGTGACGATTTTTTACAACTTGCCTAATGTTCAGTGGTTTTTGGTTGTGTATTCTTTTATGGAATTACTCATGAATGATGTCTTGTGGAATAATTTTTGAAGTTGTGCTCTAGATTGTACCTAATGAGTTGTGTTGAAGCTTGAAGTGTGTAGTGAATGAAGAACACTCAGTTTTGAAAGTCAGAAGGATGGTTTGACCAACGCCAGGAGTGGTTCGACCAGTGCCGGAGGTCGAACGAAAGCAGAGGAAGTTGAATTGGGAACGAAAGTTGTCCAGTGAGGTGGTTCGACCTAAGCCATATTTGTTCGACTTGTTCAGAAGGTCGAACCTGAGGTCGAACCAGACAGTTCAAGGCACTCTGTTTTCCAAAAAATGGGTTCGACCAATTCAAGGATTATTCGACCTGATCAGCAAGTCGAACCCAGGTCGAACCGAGAAGAGCATTTGTCCAGAAGGTAGGTTCGACCTCGTCATCCATTGTTCGACTTGTTCAGCAGGTCGAACCTGAGGTCGAACCAAGACAGGTACGCAACTTAAGTTCAATTTTTTGAAGGTTCGATCACTTTTTCGAAATACCAAACCTCGAACCCTCTTCGAACCTCTATACCATTACACAAATTCTTCGATTACACTTGATTGCACACCGATTACACAACATTACACTTAGAATTTAAGAATTGGGCATGGATTTGGGCAATTTTCGTCGCAAATTAGGGCTTCAGTCGCGACATTCTTGTGTGTGTGTGATTTTGATCGGTTGTTCACCATGGGCAAGTCGATAGGTATGTTTTTCCAACTCAATTACTCTAGGATTGAAGGTTTAGGTATGAAATTCGATGTGAATAAGAGGATTGATGTTGAGTATGGTTGAATTTCATGGTGAATGTTGATATTGTGACTTGTTTCATATGAATTCTTGTTTGTTGGTTGAGAATGTTTGATTATAGATTGAACTTGATGGTTTATGTGAATTGATCAACAATGTTGTGCAACTATTAGGACAAGCATGTTAGTTTGGTTGAATTGGTACTTGAATTGGAGTAGTTCATGTTTTGAATTGTTGAAACTGTTATGAATTGCTTGAATTGTTGATGCATGCTTGTTGGTTATTTAAAGAAGGTTGATTGAAGATGTTTTGAGCATGTTGAATAAGCAAGTGGTGTTGAGACGATAGTTGGAGTGATTATGCATTGATGCTTGAAGTCTTGAGTAGAGTATGTGATGTGCTAGTAAAATACTTGCTTTCTTGTCTTGTTGGTTGGATTGAAGTATTTGTTTTCAGGAAAGGGACAAGGATCAAGTAAAGGTAAAGGAAAGGAAGAGGAGGAAAGATCGAAGAAGAGGCATGACAGGCCTTCGAATTTGGACAAAGTAACAAGGAAACTGAGGCTACAAGATCGTTTACCCAAAAATTTCAAGATCCAGATGCAAGATTGGGATGAGATCAAAGAGAAGTGAGAAGAAGTTTCAGACAAGATAGCTCGCACTCGATACCAAGATGATGAAGCGATGAGGATAATGAGAATAGGGGATGACATATTTTGGATGTTCGATCAAGTAGGGATCCGAAGATTCATGGAGTTGAAGAGGCCGACGTACTTCCATGTTACAGCGGAAGTAGTTTGCTCATTTGAGATGGAGAAGGACCCGCTTGGATACCCATATCAGTGTACGTTTCAGCTTGGCGGAGTGAGTAGGAGATGGACGTCTGAGGATTTCAATGAGTTGTTTGAGACGCCTTTAGAGATCCCTCGATTGGAAAATGATGCATTCAGTGCAAATCGGTTTTGGAGGGAGATCACCGGGGAGATTCGAGATTATAAGATCAGACAGGCTCGTGCTTCCGCAATAAAGAACCCAGTCTTGAGGTACATGGACCGCGTCCTGAGCAACACGTTATTCGCCCGCTCGGAGGGGAGTGTTGTGCCTAGAGGAGAGCTTTACGCCATGTGGTGTATGCTAAACGGGGTGCAGTTCAATGTTGGAGCTTATTTCATTGCGCAGCTGCATCGATTCAAGACCATTGGATTTCAAAAGGTGAATATTGGAGGGTTACTGACGATCGTGGCTGAGCATTACAACTTGGATCTCACCGGCATTACACCAGTAGAAGGAGAACCCGATTTGATGATGATCACGTGCGTCAAGGGAGGATTTGCCCATTTTAGAGATGGAGATTAGTTCTTCACGAGGGGTCTCAAGCCTTTCGAATTTATGTTCCCCTTCGACGTGAGCAACTTGACAACTATTCGAGTAGCAAGGAATAGATTGATGAATTCTCTCGGACATATCGCCTTATCCGTGGCAGTGAAGTCGGGTGGTGATTGGAGAGCGGTAGCGCAGATGTGTGCTGAGGGGAGGATGGCTGAGTTACAGCAGATCATTGATCAAGGAGAGTTCCGTCCACCTCAGCCACAGCAGCCTGAAGAGGAGGATCAGGTAGATGAGCAGCCGGAGATGGAGATTCCGGAAGAAGAGCAGCATGACGCGCCTCAGCATGCTCCGGTACCGCAGCAGCAGCGGGCAGTCCCAGGTACATGGGAGCAGCTTCGCTTGATTCATGAGCCGCTGGTCGTGGTAGTAGCTGCACAGTAGGAGACGAATAGGCAGCTCGCGCTCGCTAACGCCAACTACGCCACGCTGAATGAGAGGTACTCTGCCTTGGATGAGCGTGTTGGTAGAGTGAGTAGTCGAGTGGATATTATGGATAGGCACATTACCAGTCTGTGCCGAGCTGTGGAGAATAGGATGGATGAGGATGACAAAGATGATGATGAGGATGATGATGCTCCTAGGGAGTAGTTTCAGGTTTTCTTTTGGCTTCTCCGATTCATCTTATCTCTCATTCATCTTTTTATTCTTACAGATTGGGGTGTGATTCATGTGTGAGTGGCATGTACTTGATATAGTTGATCTTGTATGATTGATTTGTATATGGGTTGTTGATTCTGTGCATTCATGTGTTTACGTGTTTATTTTCATTGAAAGAGCATGTATAATTTGTTAAGTATATGGAATTCATGAGCAATTGATTTTGATTATGTGCTACGAGGAGTACTAGGAATTGATTACCTATGTGAGGATTTGAGCCTCTATCATGATTGATCATGATAGTTTATTTTTGAGAGAATTATTCGTATGAACGTATTCTAGAACTTGGCTTGGAGTCTTGTGTGAAACTTACAATTGAAGAAATATTAGGACATGATCTTAGGCCATTTTTGATTAATTGAGTACTTAGCCAAATTTTACCTTTCCTAATGATTTTATAAACCTTTGGTAGCCCTGTTTGAGCCTTTTAAAAGCTTTTTCTTTGGCAAGCCAAATAAAAGAGCCTTAATTACCTTATTTGAGATTTGAAAATACCCTATTCATTGGTAGAGAGAGTAAAGTGAATAAGTGTGCAAGAAGAAAAGGAAGATGGAATGCGGTTTAGTAAGAAAAGTACATGGTTAAATCTTGTTAGGGGTAGTACCTGAAATTGGTACCCCGAATTGCTTATACATGGGGCTTGAAGTTTTAAAAAGCATCCGAATGATGTTCGAGAAGGGTGGTGCCTACAACTGGTACCTGAGCGATCAAAAGAAGAATGATGTTGATGCAAGGAAGAGAAGGAAAATTGAAAATTGCAAGTGCAAGAGAAGAATTGGAGGAGAATATGAAGCCGAATGAGAAATCAAGAACCTCCAACGTAACTCTCTACTAGTGTTTTAAGTCACTATGTCCAAATTTTCCTACCCTTTCCAAAGAGCCAACATTACAACCTAGAAACAAGTCCTTTGTGATCCTAGTATTAATTTGATGTGAGTTGCTTTTTGAGACCTTTGCCAAGCTTATGGTTACGCGTGAATATAAATTGATATGAGTATTTATACTAGCCTATAGTGCCTCACGCACGTGAGCGAAAGAGAGTAAAGACTTATCTTGTCAGCTAGATTACTTAGTACTCCGAATGGTGTGTGATTGGATTGATTTTACATGAGTGAAATATATGATGCAAGTAATTCTTGTTTGATTCAATGAAATGGCATGTGTAATATGTGTTGTACTTGATCTTGTTGAATTATACACGACTCTTATGGTTTAAATTGGTTGCCTCAGGACGAGCAACATGCAAGTTTGGGGGTTTGATGAGTGTGTAAATTCACAAGTTTGGCACTATGTTTTGTGCTAGTTTTGGAGAGTTTTGATGTGGAAATAGGTGAAAAACCTATATATATTGTGAATTAGCATGAATCAGGTGTTAGTGGAGCTATTTGACTGGTTTTCTTAGCAAAATAGAGTGAAAGTGCCAAGAATCGAAGAGACGGAGTCGAAGCCATGCGAACCGCCTAAGAAATAGGAGGGTTCGACCTGGTTGGATGAGGGTTCGACCTCTCCAGCAGGTCGAACCAGCATTGCTGAGCTTACAGAAGAAGGTTCAACCATGACTCAAGTGGTTCGACCTGTCCATCAGGTCGAACCATGGTCAAACCAGTTCGCAGAAAAGAGGATTCGACCACGACGTTTGAGTTCGACTTGCCAGTTGGTCGAATCAGGAGCGGAAATTGTCCAGTGATGAGGTTCGACCTGGGGTTCGACCAAGTCCTGAGTTGTTCGACATGTTAAAGAGGTCGAACCAGTGCAGAATTCTTCCAGTAGCTGGGTTCGACTTGGGGTTCGACCTGTGGCCAGTTGTTCGACCTGTTTGACGAGGTCGAACCTACGTGCGAGAACTTACCTTATCCAGATTTTCGAGGCCGAAACGCGTGAGATCACTTAGAAAGCCCATTCCAAGCCCTAGAGACGTGATTACAAGTATAAAAGGAGGCTCATACAGAGAATAAAGGGAGCTTTTGATCATCAATCATAAGGGAGACAAGAGTAGAGGTGGTGATCCATCCGGAGGGCTGTGACAGAGGTTCGCTGAAGGTTCAAGTAAGAATGATCAATCTAACCATGATTGTTCCTAGATCAATCATGGGCTAGAACCGCCTTGGTAGTTCTAGGGTTATGAAAGTTTCATGATGTAATTCATATTTCGTGTGTAAAACTCCGTACAACACTACCTGTGGTTTGTTTTATATAAGATTGCATATTTAATCCATACTCATAGTCGTTTTGTGCATCAATGATCGTTGTGTAGAGTCTGAATACATAACATGGTTATTGGTTGAGTGCGTTCACTACTGAGCAGGGTTTATTGTTATAATTCTAAGTGAAGGGATTCCGAAGTCTTATTAGAACCGTCTTATATGAATATTCATTGATTGAATTAAATTTGGGTTGATGAATAGGATGAAGAGTATAACTTTATAGTACCTAAAAAGGGAGATCAAGTCGGGTTAGATTCTAGACGTAGAAGATAATTGATTATGATAGTACCTAGAAAGGGGGGTGAAGTATATCTCTTGCTCCGAGATTATCCACACGTGTCAAGCGCATATTTACTTGTGTCTATAGAGTAAACTTGCACGGTCTAGTGATGCGTCCACAAACCACAGGGCAGAGTCGGACACCATCACATGAAAATACGAATTGCTAGTGAAACTGGATGACCCGACGAACTACCTACTATTCTTCTTGATCACAACTCGCTTTTCTCTACTCTTACTATTTCTTTTGCTATTTCGATTAGAAGTCATTATTCCTTAAACCTTTACAATTACCAAACATAGTCTAAAGTATACTAGAATATAACGAAATTGATATTTAACTGTCCCGTGGGTTCGATATTGTAACTTGGTCATCTTCGCGACTACAATTGATATCCTTATACTTGAGGATTATTTTGTGTGTTGAGAAAACCCCTATCAAAGGCTCAAGAAGGTAAATGGCTATTTATCAACGGCTTGCCAAAGAAAAAGCTTAAAGGCTCAAAAGGGCTTCCAATGATAATCATATAATAGGATAAGATAAATTTGGCTAAGTAACTCAATTGACAACATGGCCTAAGATCATTTTCTAGTATCTATCAATTATAAACTTCAAGCAAGACTCCATGTCAAGTTCTAGAATACGAGTATACGAACGACTCTCAAGAATAAACTATCATGCGTATAACACGATCAAAAGGCTCAAATCCTCACATGGGTAATAGAATCCTAAGCACTCTTCAAATCATGCAATCAATAACAATTTCCTATGAACTACAAGTAAAATAGAACATGCTCGTCATCAATAAATTAACATGCATCAAAATAAGAGCACATGCATAACATGAATAATCCTCATCACTAAACAATCCCAAGCAAATAACTTCCAACAATCAGTCAATCATCATCACTATCAAATACATGCCACTCACACATGAATCACAAAGTACACCCACAACAATCAAGCCTTCACCTGTAAAGTGTAAAAGAGAATGGGGATGAGAAGAATCAGAAAAGATAAAAGACCTGGCAGCTCTACTCCTTCGGAGCATCACCATCATCCTCCTCATCATCATCATCACTCCTTTCCGCTCACCACTGATCAATTGCTCTATGGAGATCACTGATATTCTGAGCCATCAAGCGCTCACAGCTTTGCATCTGCCTCAACCGACCATCCATCGCATCATAGCGTGTATTGAGTGCGGCGTAGTTAGTATTCGCAAGCGCCAGCTGCCTGTTTGTTTCTTGCTGGTTCGCATTGAGTGTGGCGAAGTGCTCGTGCATCAATTGGAATTGCTCCTAATAAAACTGATCCTGAGCTACCCAATAATCTTGTTGTGGCTGTGGCTGCGGTGGTGGCTCGAAAAACTCCTACTCCATTGGCTGCCGAGGCTGTACCTGAGGCATATCTATCCCCGGATAATAAAAAATGGGTGGTGGCTGCATCTCGTCATCTAAAAATTCAGCTGAATCTCCTATCATAACCATGTCCTCATCTAACTCAATCCCATGAGATCGAATATCAGCAAGGAGTCTCCAGTCTCCTCTTCCCAAGCACGTCTCCGAGATAATCGTGTGCTCTGTGGTATTCATCAATAAATTACTGTCAACTCTAACCGTAGTGAGATCAATAATTACCAACAGAAAACTGAATGTACTAGGATTCTTTCCTCGGATGAACATCCAAGTATCATCTGCCGCTCAATCAGCCCCATCCTCACACATGATGTCAAGATCAAATCTGGATCCCCTTGGATAGGCCTGTGCCTGGTCAAATCGACTCTATAGTACTCAGCGATCAAGGTGATGAGACCTCTGATATTCACGCTGTGAAATCCATAGGTCGTGAACTTGTGCAACTGATTGAAAAAGTACGCTGCTATGTTGAAGCGAACTCCATGAAGCATGCACCACACCACGTACAGCTCTCCTCTCGAAATGCAACTCCCTTCGGATCTTGCAAACAACATATTGCTCAAAATTTTGTCCATGTAAGCGATCACGGGGTTACAAATGAAGGCAACCTTGGAAGTATTCAAATTATAACGCTCTTGCCTCCCCGTAATAGCTCTCCAAAACTCATTCGGCTTGAAGTCATCATGCTCCACATCCGACTCATTCTCACAGCCAATCAATTCATTAAACTCTCAGGCCCACATCATCTGCTCTTGCTCGCCAATCTGCATATAAATACCATAAGGAAGGAATCGATCTCCATGCTCAATCCTTAACGTGCACAAGACCTCCGCCATTATGTGGAAATAAGTCTCCTTCATCTCTATAAACCGAGTGATGTCCGCCTATTTGAACATCCAACGAATGTCGGTGAGAATATTAATTTCCCTCATAGCATGATCATCCTGATATTGCGTCCTTGTGATCTTTTGCGCTATTGCAGTCCAAAGATCCTTCTTCTCCACCTAATTTAGAATTTTCAACCCATAGTTGGATGGCCTCCTCTTCCCCATCCTTAATTTCTTGACCATCTCTTCAAACGAAGGCGACCTAAGTCTCTTCCTCTTGGATGATGAAGCAATCCTTTCCTACAAGAACAATACTTCAATACATTCCCAAAAGAGATAAATATACTCCACCTAGACTAGCATGAATCCTACTTAAGATTTCAAATTCATGTGCTTCAACAACTTAATCTTAAGTGTTTATCAATCACAATTGCATCTCCAAATCAACACTTTCAATCAAGACTATTGAGGTTCGATTAGTCTTAACATTTCTCCACATAAACACTATAAATTCCACACATGCTTTCACCAACTCCACACTTAAACATGTTCAAATTCTACCCTCAATTGCACCATAACAACACCCAAATCAATGAGCCCATAGGTAAACTTCGAAATTAAACTAAAGCCCATGCTTCATGCATCATCAATTTCACAAGAATTCCATAATTCGACGTAAAATAATTCAAGTGTAAATTCGAATAAGAACTTCAATGATTCAACAATTAGATCCAACCCAAACTAGCATGAATCCATTCACCCATTCTTCACTAAGCATTAGCACTACAATTCAAGAGTAAAAAGTGAGGAGAAACATACCTTTGCTTGACATGGTGTACGTGTGGTGATTGGCAACAAGAACCCCAGAAATTCAAGTAAAAAGCCCTAGATTGGACTTGAAATCCCTCGAATTTGGATGCGAAGTGTGTGGAATGGAGAATTTAGGTATAGAAAAGAATTTGGAAAGAAGGACTTACGGTTATAGATTAGTGCTCGAGAAAAGGTGATGGGTGTATGTCGAACAGAATGAAAACTGACCGTTAAAAACTGACTCCGGGCTCCGTTCGACTTGAAAGGACTAGTCGAACAAGGGTTTCAAGTCGAGCAACCTGAAATTCCCTTTTAAAATTAGTGTTGTTCGACTTTCGTTTGACCAAAATTTGTTGGTCGAATAAGTACTGGAAGTCAAGCAAACTGCCCAGTCGTGCCCCTTGTTCTCCTCTGTCCTGCTCGACCTTCATTCGACTTCACACTTATGATCGAGCAACAATGACTTGGTCGAACAAACTCTTTGGAAGATTTTGCACATTTTGTTCGACCATTGCTCGACTACGGCATTTTGATCGAGCAGTAAAGTCCAAATCGAACAAACTCTCTGGAAGAGTTTGCACATTCCGTTCGACTTCCATTCGACTTACCAATGTAGTCGAACAACCTTGTCCTGGTCGAACAACCCTACTGGAAGATTTACGCATTTTGTTCGACCATTGCTTGATCAAACAGCATGGTCGAACAACCTCCTGAAAGTCGAACAACACCTCGAGCTTCATAAAATTCATACCCTTCTCGTATTTTCCTGCAACAATGAAACTATAGGACAACATCAAGTACAAGATAGCAATAACTAAGCTCGAGAACCACTTTCATTCCAAATAACATCAAGTGTAACTCCGCAATGACACTAAAAAAAATAAAACACCACTAAACACTAGGCAAATTGCAAAAAAATCGATGCATCAAAACTTGCTAAAGTTTTAATATACCGCAAAAAACCAACTCCCCTAGCAAACGTTACAAAGAAAAGATCATACTTTCCGCGCTAAGTGAGGTAAGTACATCACACCCCCCAAACTTAGTAGAAACTACAGTCGAAACTAAGTTTGCAAAGAGATATTATTTTCGAATAATAAGCACATCAAATATAAAAATTTCTTACTCACACCAACAAAAATAAAATAATAAAACGAGAGGGAAAGCCCCCAACAGGCAATCATGTTTAACGTTGGAAAGTCACGAAGGTACCAATTTAGCGCAAGGTATCTTCAAAGATGACGCAAGCATCATCCAGTGACTTGTAATGCTTCAAACGATGCCCATTTACCACGATAATGTCCCCATCTTTGTCCATCAACTCGAAACTCTCCCCTCCGCAGGCTCTATGGATAATGAACGGCCCCGTTCACTTTGATTTCAATTTCCCTGCGAAGAGCTTCAAACGAGAGTTAAAAAGTAATACCTCATCACCTTTCTTAAACTCCTTGTATGAGATCTTTGAATCATGCCATTTCTTCATTCTTTCCTTAAAGATCTCTGAATTCTTATAAGTACGATTTCTGAACTCGTCCAATTGATTGATATGAGTCATCCCCAACTTCTTTTGATCCTTTAAAGACAAGTTTAAACTCCTCAATGCCCAAAAAGTTTTGTGTTGAATCTCTACGGGTAAGTGGCACGGCTTTCCATCGATAATTTGTTACGGTGACATATCCAACACCGTCTTATAAGCAGTCTGGAACCCTCACAAAATATCATTGAGCTTTATAGCCCAATCCTTTCTATTGGTTCCGACTACTTTTTCCAAAACTTGTTTCACTTGTCAGTTGGAGACTTTGGCTTGCCCATTCGCTTGAGGGTGACAGGGTGTAGTAACCCTATGCTTAACTCCATAATCCTTAAGCACCTTTTCAAGAAGCTTATTGATGAAGTGAGTACCTCCATCACTTACTAGTGCTCTAGGAACTCCATAGCGGGCAAAGATATGTTTCTTCAAGAACAATAAAACAGTCCTTGAATCATTCACGCGAGTGGGAATGGCTTCCACCCACTTAGAAACATAATCTATTGCTAAAAGAATGTAGAGAAACCCATTAGATGGGGGAAAAGACCCCATAAATCGATCCCCCTGATGAGTGTGTAAATTCACAAGTTTGGCACTATGTTTTGTGCTAGTTTTGGAGAGTTTTGATGTGGAAATAGGTGGAAAACCTATATATATTGTGAATTAGCATGAATCAGGTGTTAGTGGAGCTATTTGAATGGTTTTCATAGCAAAACAGAGTGGAAGTGCCAAGAGTCCAAGAGACGAAGTCGAGCCATGTGAACCGCCCAAGAAATAGGAGGGTTCGACCTGGTTGGAGGAGGGTTCGACCTCTCCAGCAGGTCGAACCAGCATTGCTGAGCTTACAGAAGAAGATTCGACCACGACTCAAGGGGTTCGACCTGTCCATCAGGTTGAACAAAGGTCGAACCAGTTCGCAGAAAAGAGGATTCGACCACGACGTTTAAGTTCGACTTGCCAGTTGGTCGAATCGGGAGCGGAAATTGTCCAGTGATGAGGTTCGACCTGGGGTTCGACCAAGTCCTGAGAGGTTCGACCTGTTCAAGAGGTCGAACCAGTGCAGAATTCTTCCAGTAGCGGGATTCGACTTGGGTTTCGACCTGTGGCCAGTTGTTCGACCTGTTTGACGAGATCGAACCTATGTGTGGAAACTTACCTTATCCGGATTTTCGAGGCCGAAACGCGTGAGATCACTTAGAAAGCCCATTCCAAGCCCTAGAGACGTGATTACAAGTATAAAAGGAGGCTCATGCAGAGAATAAAGGGAGCTTTTGATCATCAATCATAAGGGAGACAAGAGTAGAGGTGGTGATCCATCCGGAGGGCTGTGACAGAAGTTCGCTGAAGGTTCAAGTAAGAATGATCAATCTAACCATGATTGTTCCTAGATCAATCATGGGCTAGAACCGCCTTGGTAGTTCTAGGGTTATGAAAGTTTCATGATGTAATTCGTATTACGTGTGTAAAACTCCGTACAACACTACCTGTGGTTTGTTTTATATAAGATTGCATATTTAATCCACACTCATAGTCGTTTTGTGCATCAATAATCGTTGTGTAGAGTCTGAATGCATAACATGGTTATTGGTTGAGTGCGTTCACTACTAAGCAGGGTTTATTGTTATAATTCTAAGTGAAGGGATTCCAAAGTATTATTAGAACCGTCTTATATGAATATTTATTAATTGAATTAAATTCGGGTTGATAAATAGGATGAAGAGTATAACTTTATAGTACCTAAAAAGGGAGATCAAATCGGGTTAGATTCTAGACGTGGAAGATAATTGATTATGATAGTACCTAGAAAGGAGGGTGAAGTATATCTCTTACTCCGAGATTATTCACACACGTCAAGCGCATATTTACTTGTCTCTATAGAGTAAACTTGCATGGTCTAGTGATGCGTCCACAAACCACAGGGCAGAGTCAGACACCATCACATAAAAATACGAATTGCTAGTGAAACTGGATGACCCGACGAACTACCTACTATTCTTCTTGATCACAACTCACTTTTCTCTAACTCTTGCTATTTCTTTTTGTTATTTCGATTAGAAGTCATTATTCCTTAAACCTTTACAATTACCAAACATAGTCTAAAGTATACTAGAATATAATGAAATTGATGTTTAACCGTCCCGTGGGTTCGATAATGTAACTTGGTCATCTTCGCGACTACAATTGATATCCTTATACTTGAGGATTAATTTGTGTGTTGAGAAAACTCCTATCAAGTTCTTGGCGCCGTTTCCGGGGACGGCGTAAAATATCTTTTTGTATTATTTCTAGTTTATTAGGACTATTTACCTTGTTTTGTTGTTTTCTCTCTTATTCGTTTTAGGTGTATGCTCACAAGATCAAAGAAAGGTAATCTTGAACCGTATAATCCTGAGATTGGAGCATCATCAAGAAAGAAGAAGAAGAAGAAGAAGAAGAGCAAGGCAAAGACAATTGACCCAACTGAAGCTCTGAATTTTGGAGTCAAGGTTGACGAGCAGATTTCGCAGACGATTGAGGCTACAACTGAAGTTAATTTGGAAGTAGGAACAGTCAACATGGCAGCGAATCCGGATAATCTAGCCATCCGAGAGGTTTTCAAAAATAATGGGGCTGGAAATTATGAGCTTTTAGGAGCAAGGGAAACTAACACAGCTTTCGATCTTCATCCCGCTCTTATTAGCATGATAGAAAGGAACTCCTTTTCAGGAGGTTCTTTCGAGGATCCCCAACAGCATCTGAACAAGTTCTTGGGTTATGCAAGTACTCAAAAAGACGTAGGAGAACATGAAGATGCTAGGAAGATCCTTTTGTTCAAATTCTCGCTTACAGAAAAGGCGAGGGATTGGTACGATACTATTAACGCAGCTGAGTGCACCACGTGGGAGCAATTGAAGTTAAGATTCTTGGAAAGGTATATGCCACCTTCGAAGGTGTTTAAGATGAAGTAAGATGTTAACCAATTTGTTATCAGTGGAGGTGAGAAATTTCATGAAGCGTGGGATAGATTCAAGGACATGCTCAGGAAATGCCCTCAACATGGGCTATCTAAAGCCCAATATATCAGTATATTCTATAATGGATTGGACTATGAATCAAGAGTGTTACTTGATGCTTCTTCTAATAGAGCATTGCTTACAAAGTCATCCGTTGAGGCCGAGAAATTGTTTGAAGACATATCGATTAATTCGAGGGATTAGCCGACTGATAGAGTTAGAGGTACGTATGTCCTTGGGAAGGTAGCTCAGGTTGAACAAGCAATGGTGAAAACAAGGAGAGAGGATGAGATCGTTTCAAGCTTGTCCAATATCAACAAGCTACTTGAGTCTCAACAGAAGCAGATCAGCGAGATATCTCAACGAGTACCAATCATGCAGCAAGAGATGATGAATAATGGAACAATCCAAGAAGAATTGGAGGAAGCAAATTATGCCATGGGTCAAAGTATTCAAGGAACGAGGTACCCAAATCAAGGAAACCGGAACTACCAAGGGAACTATCGAGGAAACTTGAACAATCGTGGTCCCTCTGGTGGTTATCAACAACAACCAAGGAGGCCCAAATTTTCGTGGAGCAATACGAACAATGCACTGCAACTTCCGATCGGTGTTGATCCGGGAGAAAAGTTGGAAGAAGAGAAGCCTAGTTTTGAGGATACTGTGAACAGGTACATGGCGAAGAATGATGAAAGAGTGAACCGCCTTGAGGCCAAACTTGAGAAAAAGATTGATGATCACCACAAAGATTTGTCCACTCAAGTGAAAGATCTCACGTTGTTGATGGGTACAATTGCAGAGAATGTGAACACAATGACTCAATCTGTAGGCAAAGGGAAGTTTCCGTCTCAGAGTATAGAGAATCCAAAGTCATGTAATGCCATCACACTGAGGTCGGGAACGCAGTACGAGGGACCGATGAGGCCGGAATCAAAGTTGGAATTTTCTAAGCCTCGGTTCAACCAACACCCACAGGGTTCGACCTGTCATACAGGTCGAACCATGGTCGAATCTCATCAGCAAAAGCACTCTATTTTATCGCAGGAACGGTTCGACCACGACCGTAATGGTTCGACCAACCCACCAGGTCGAACACAGGTCAAACCGGAGGATAGAAACTATACAGTGAAGCAGTTCGACCTAGGGGGCGATTGTTCGACCTCCAATGTTGGTCGAACCCTAGTCGAACCTCAAGAGCAGAATGAGATCAGTCTTCCAGAAGAGAGGTTCGACCAATACAAACCTAGTTCGACCTCTCAAAAAAGTCGAACAATGGTCGAACCTCGCCAAGACATTTTGATTGATGCACCTGATGTTCCTTTCGATGTCAATGCGACTCTAGTGGTACGGAATGAGCAAAGTACATATATAATAGCTGAGAAAAAATAGGAAAGAGCTAAGCGATTTAGAGCCGAAAGGGAGAAAGCGGAGAAGGTTGATCGTGATGAATGGGGGATTCCCAAAACAAAGATACCTCCACCGTTTCCCTACAAGCTAGTGAAGAAGGGATTGGAAGAGAAATTCAAGAAGTTTTCAGAGATAATGAACAAGATAAGCTTGAACATCCCTTTCTCAGAGGCAATCATGGAGATGCCATACTATTCTCGATTCCTTAAAGACATATTGATGAAGAAGCGAAGCTTAACCGGAATTGAAACGGTAAACTTATCTGAGAATTGTAGCTCAATTATTCAAAAGAAGTTGCCGCCTAAGATAAAAGATCCGGGGAGCTTTACTATTCTATGTGAGATCGGAAAGGGGCCGGCACGACGAGCTTTATGCGATCTAGGGGCAAGCATCAATTTGATGTCGTTGTCCATCTTTCAAAGGCTTGGTTTGGGGAGTTGACCCCGACAACAGTGGCTATCCAATTGGCAGATAGATCAATGACGTTTCCGAAAGGTATTGTTGAAGATGTTCTTGTAAAGGTGGAGAAGCTAGTCTTTCCTGTGGATTTCCTTGTACTAGAGATGGATGATGATAAGGATAATATTCCTTTAATCTTGGGGAGACCATTCCTTGCTACGGTTGGAGCTATGATAGATATTCGGAAGGGAGAACTTAAGCTGCGAATGGACAAAGAAGAAGTACTTTTCAACTTGGACAAAGCAATGAAGATGCCAATGGAGTCCCAGTGTTATAGTATTGACGTGGTGGAGGAGATTGTGAAGGAGGATATGTCTCTGATCTTGTCAAAGGATCCTCTTGAGATATGTTTGATGGAGTCTCTTACTTATCCCACTATGGAGCTTGACGGACTTTTTAACGAGGTATGTATTGAATTTCTTGAAAACTTACTTGCTTTGGGTGATGACAGGTTTGAATTGGAAAGAACTAAGGTGGAAGAAGTCAAATGGAAGAAAAGAAAGAGGAGTTGAAACCATTGCCGGAACACTTGAAGTACGTTTTTCTTGGTGATAATGCAAAATATCCGGTAATTGTATCTTCTTCCCTTAATGATGATCAACTTGAGGAGTTATTAGATGTCTTACAGAAGTACAAGTCTGCAATAGGGTGGTCACTTGATGATTTGAAAGGTATTAGTCCTTCGTATTGTATGCATCGGATTAGGTTGTTGGATGAAGCCAAGGTGAGTGTTCAAAATCAGCGGAGGGTGAATCCCGCAATTCAAGAGGTGATAAAAGCAAATCCTTACGTGGTTGGATGCTAGAATTATATATCCTATTAGTGATAGTCCCCATGTGAGTCCATTGCATGTAGTTGCTAAAAAGGGGGGCATGACTGTAGTGAAAGCTGAGAATGGAGAAGCTATAGCCACGAGGATTCCTACGGGATGGCGTACATGTGTGGATTACAGGAAATTAAATGAGAACACGTGTAAGGACCATTTTCCTCTTCCTTTTATGGACCAAATGTTAGATCGTCCTGCAGGTTATGAGTTTTATTGTTTCTTGGATGGATACTCGGGGTACAACCAAATCATGATTGCTCCCGAGGATCAAGAAAATACTACTTTTACTTGCCCCTACGGGACCTTTGCTTTTAGGAAGATGCCGTTTGGATTGTGTAATGCGCCTGCTACTTTTCAGAGATGCATGATGGTGATTTTTGATGGTTTGATAGAGAAGATCATGGAGGTGTTCATGGACGATTTTTCAGTTTTTGGTTCCTCTTTTGTTATTTGTTTGTCTAACCTTGCTATTGTTTTGAAGATGTGTCAAGAAACTAATCTTGTCTTGAATTGGGAGAAGTGCCACTTCATGGTGAAGGATGGGATTGTTCTTGGGCATCATGTTTCCGCTAAGGGATTACAAGTAGATCGTGCTAAAGTGGTGGCAATTGAGAAGCTTCCACCACCGACTAATGAAAGAGGAGTGCGGTCCTTCCTTGGACACGCCGGTTTTTACAGGAGATTCATAAAAGACTTCTCAAAATACTCTAAGCCCTTATCTCATTTACTTGAAAAGGATATTCCTTTTGTGTTTAATGATGAGTGTCTAACAGCTTTTCAAGTTTTGAAGGAGGCGCTAATTACTGCCCCTATCTTGATCACACCAGACTGGACTCAACCGTTTGTACTTATGTGTGATGCAAGTGATGTAGCACTGGGTGTGGTGCTCGGGCAGCTAAGGGAGAAGAAGTTCTGCGTCATTTACTAAGCGAGTAAGACTTTCGATGCAGCACAGAAGAATTACACGGTGACTGAAAAGGAGTTTTTGGCTGTTGTGTATGCATTCGATAAGTTCCGTCAGTATTTGGTTGGCATGAAGACGATTGTGTATACGGATCATTCAGCGATTCGGTATTTGATGGAGAAAAAGGAGACGAAGCCTAGAATTATAAGGTGGATTTTACTACTTTAGGAGTTTGACATGGAGATTCGAACCGTTTACAAGACGGTGTTAGATATGTCACCGTATCAAATTGTCTATGGGAAGCCGTGCCACTTACCTGTGGAGATTCAACAAAAAGCATTTTGGGCTTTGCGACGCTTGAACTTGACCCTCAAGGATGTGAAAGAGTTGAGGATAACTCACATAAATCGATTGGATGAGTTTAGGAGTCGTGCTTACAAGAATTCGGAGATCTATAAGGAAAGAATGAAGAGGTGGCATGATTCTAAGATCTCATACAAGGAGTTCAAGCAAGGAGATGAGGTACTACTTTTTAACTCTCGATTGAAGCTTTTTGCAGGCAAGTTGAAGTCGAAGTGGACGGGACCGTTCATGATTCATCGAGCCTTAGGAGGGGGGAGTTTTGAGCTTATTGACAAAGATGGAGACGTTATCACGGCGAATGGGCATCGGTTGAAGCATTATAAGTCGCCGGATGATGCGTGTGTCATTTTTAATGATACCTTGATCTGATTTGGTACCATCGTGACTCTCCGACGTTAAATATAAGCGCTTGTTGAGGGCTTACTCTTCCGTTTTATTGCTTTATTTCTTTTGTGTGAGTAAAAAATTTTTATATTTGACGTGCTTACTTTTTGGCAATTACATCTCTTTGCAAACTTAGTTTCGACTTTAGTTTCTCCTAAGTTTGGGGGGTGTGATGTACTTACCTCGATAAGCACCGACAGTATAATCTTTTCTTTGTATTGTTTGTTAGGGGAGTTGGTTTTTGCGGCCATATTGAAATTTTAATCGATGTTGATGTGATGAATTTTTTAAACTTGCCTAATGTTCAATGGTTTTTGGTTGTATTTTCTTTTACGGAGTTACTCATGAATGATGTCTTGTGGAACAATTTCTGAAGTTGTGCTCTAGATTGTACCTAATGAGTTGTGTTGAAGCTTGAAGTGTGTAGTGAATGAACAACACTCAGTTTTGAAAATCAAAAGGATGGTTGAATTTCATGGTGAATGGTGATATTGTGACTTATTTCATATGAATTCATGTTTGTTGGTTGAGAATGTTTGATTATAGATTGAACTTGATGGTTTATGTGAATTGATCAACATTATTGTGCAACTATTAGGTCAAGCATGCTAGTTTGGTTGAATTGGTATTCGAATTGGAGTAGTTCATGTTCTGAATTGTTGAAACTGTTATGAATTGCTTGAATTGTTGATGCATGCTTGTTGGTTATTTAAAGAAGGTTGATTGAAGATGTTTTGAGCATGTTGAATAAGCAAGTGGTGTTGAGACGATAGTTGGAGTGATTATGCATTGATGCTTGAAGTCTTGAGTAGAGTATGTAATGTGCTAGTCAAATACTTGTTTTCTTGTTTTGTTGGTTGGATTGAAGTATTTATTTTCAGGAAAGGGACAAGGATCAAATAAAGGTAAAGGGAAGGCAGAGGAGGAAAGATCGAAGAAGAGGCATGACAGGCCTTCGAATTTGGACAAAGTGACAAGGAAACTGAGGTTACAAGATCGTTTACCCAAAAATTTCAAGATTCATATGCAAGATTGGGATGAGATCAAAGAGAAGTGGGAAGAAGTTTCAGACAAGATAGCTCGCACTCGATACCAAGATGATGAGGCGATGAGGATAATGAGAATAGGGGATGACATCTTTTGGATGTTCGATCAAGTAGGGATCCGGAGATTCATGGAGTTGAAGTGGCCGACATACTTCCATGTTACAGCGGAAGTAGTTTGATCATTTGAGATGGAGAAGGACCTGCTTGGGTACCCGTATCAGTGTACGTTTCAGCTTGGCGGAGTGAGAAGGAGATGGACGTCTGAGGATTTCAATGAGTTGTTTGAGACGCCTTTAGAGATCCCTCGATTGGAAAATGATGCATTCAATGCAAATCGGTTTTGGAGGGAGATCACAAGGGAGATTCGAGACTATAAGATCAGACAGGCTTGTGCTTCCGCAATAAAGAAACCAGTCTTGAGGTACATGGACCGAGTCCTGAGCAACACGTTATTCGCCTGCTCGGAGGGGAGTGTTGTGTCTAGAGGAGAGCTTTACGCCCTGTGGTGTATGCTAAACGGGGTGCAGTTCAATGTTGGAGCTTATTTCATTGCGCAGCTACATCGATTCAAGATCATTAGATTTCAAAAGATGAATATTGGAGGGTTACTGACGATCGTGGCTGAGCATTACAACTTGGATTTCACCGGCATTACACCAGTAGAAGGAGAACATGATTTGATGATGATCACGTGCGTGAAGGGAGGATTTGCCCATTTTAGAGATGGAGATTGGTTCTTCACGAGGGGTCTCAAGCCTTTCGAATTTATGTTCCCCTTCAACGTGAGCAACTTGACAACTATTCGGGAAGCAAGGAATAAGTTGATGAATTCTCTCGGACATACCGCCTTATCCGTGGTAGTGAAGTCGGGTGGTGATTGGAGAGCGGTAGCGCAGATGTGTGCTAAGGGGAGAATGGCTGAGTTACAGCAGATCATTGATCAAGGAGAGTTCCGTCCACCTCAGCCACAGCAGCCTGAAGAGGAGGATCAGGTAGATGAGCAGCCGGAGATGGAGATTCCGGAAGAAGAGCAGCATGACGCGCCTCAGCATGCTCCGGTACCGCAGCAGCAGCGGGCAGTCCCAGGTACATGGGAGCAGCTTCGCTTGATTCATGAGCAGCTGGTCGTGGTAGTAGCTGCACAGTAGGAGACGAACAAGCAGCTCGCGCTCGCTAACGCCAACTACGCCATGCTGAACGAGAGGTACTCTGCCTTGGATGAGCATGTTGGTAGAGTGAGTAGTCGAGTGGATATGATGGATAGGCACATTACCAGCCTGTGCCGAGCTGTGGAGAATAGGATGGATGAGGATGACAAAGATGATGATGAGGATGATGATGCTCCTAGGGAGTAGTTTCAGGTTTTCTTTTGGCTTCTCCGATTCATCTTATCTCTCATTCTTCTTTTTATTTTTACAGATTGGGGTGTGATTCATGTGTAAGTGGCATGTACTTGATATAGTTGATCTTGTATGATTGATTTGTATATGGGCTGTTGATTCTGTGCATTCATGTGTTCACGTGTTTATTTTCATTGAAAAGAGCATGTATAATTTGTTAAGTATGTGGAATTCATGAGGAATTGATCTTGATTATGTGCTATGAGGAGTATTAGGAATTGATTTACCTATGTGAGGATTTGAGCCTCTATCATGTTTGATCATGATAGTTTATTTTTGAGAGAATCATTCGTATGAACGTATTCTAGAACTTGGCTTGGCGTCTTGTGTGAAACTTACAATTGATGAAATATTAGGACATGATCTTAGGCCATTTTTGATTAATTGAGTCACTTAGCCAAATTTTACCTTTCCTAATGATCCTATAAACCTTTGGTAGCCCTGTTTGAGCTTTTAAAAGCTTTTTCTTTGGTAAGCCAAATAAAAGAGCCTTATTTACCTTATTTGAGCTTTGAAAATACCCTATTCATTGGTAGAGAGAGTGAGGTGAATAAGTGTGCAAGAAGAAAAGAAAGATGGAATGAGGTTTAGTAAGAAAAGTACATGGTTAAATCTTGTTAGGGGTAGTGCCTGAAACTGGTACCCCGAATTGCTTATACATGGGGCTTGAAGTTTTAAAAAGCAGCTGAATGATGTTCGAGAAGGGTAGTGCCTATAACTGGTACCCGAGCGATCAAAAGAAGAATGATGTTGATGCAAGGAAGAGAAGGAAAATCAAAAATTGCAAGTGCAAGAGAAGAATTGGAGGAGAATATGAAGCCGAATGAGAAATCAAGAACCTCCAAGGTAACTCTCTACTAGTATTTTAAGTCACTATGTCCAAATTTTCCTACCCTTTCCAAAGAGCCAACATTACAACCTAGAAACAAGTCCTTTGTGATCCTAGTATTAAGTTGATGTGAGTTGATTTTTGAGACCTTTGCCAAACTTATGGTTACGCGTGAATATGAATTGATATGAGTTTTTATACTAGCCTATAGTGCCTCACGCACGTGAGCAAAAGAGAGTAAAGACTTATCTTGTCAGCTAGATTACTTAGTACTCCGAATGGTGAATGATTGGATTGATTTTACATGAGTAAAATATATGATGCAAGTAATTCTTGTTTGATTTAATGAAGTGGCATGTGTAATATGTGTTGTACTTGATCTTGTTGAATTATACACGACTCCTGTGGTTTAAATTGGTTGCCTCGGGACGAGCAACATGTAAGTTTGGGGGTTTGATGAGTGTGTAAATTCACAAGTTTGGCACCATGTTTTGTGCTAGTTTTGGAGATTTTTGATGTGAAAATAGGTGGAAAACCTATATATATTGTGAATTAGCATGAATCAGGTGTTAGTGGAGCTATTTGAGTGGTTTTCATAGCAAAAACGGAGTGGAAGTGCTAAGAGTCGAAGAGATGAAGTCGAGTCATGCGAACCGCCCAAGAAATAGGAGGGTTCGACATGGTTGGAGGAGGGTTCGACCTCTCCAGCAGGTCGAACCAGCGTTGCTGAGCTTACAGAAGAAGGTTCGACCACGACTCAAGGGGTTCGACCTGTCCATCAGGTCGAACCAAGGTCGAACCAGTTCGCAGAAAAGAGGATCGACCACGACGTTTGAGTTAGACTTGCCAGTTGGTCGAATCGGGAGTGGAAATTGTCCAGTGATGAGGTTCGACCTGGGGTTCGACCAAGTCCTGAGAGGTTCGACCTGTTCAAGAGGTCGAACCAGTGCAGAATTCTTCCAGTAGCGGGGTTCGACTTGGGGTTCGACCTGTGGCTAGTTGTTCGACCTGTTTGACGAGGTCGAACCTATGTGCGGGAACTTACCTTATCCAGATTTTCGAGGCCGAAAAGCGTGAGATCACTTAGAAAGCCCATTCCAAGCCCTAGAGACGTGATTACAAGTATAAAAGGAGGCTCATGCAGAGAATAAAGGGAGCTTTTGATCATCAATCATAAGGGAGACAAGAGTAGAGGTGGCGATCCATCCGGAGGGCTGTGACAGAAGTTCGCTGAAGGTTCAATTAAGAATGATCAATCTATCCATGATTGTTCCTAGATCAATCATGGGCTAGAACCGCCTTGGTAGTTCTAGGGTTATGAAAGTTTCATGATGTAATTCGTATTACGTGTGTAAAACTCCGTACAACACTACCTGTGGTTTGTTTTATATAAGATTGCATATTTAATCCATACTCATAGTCGTTTTGTGCATCAATAATCGTTGTGTAGAGTCTGAATACATAACATGGTTATTGGTTGAGTGCGTTCACTACTGAGCAGGGTTTATTGTTATAATTCTAAGTGAAGGGATTTCGAAGTATTATTAGAACCGTCTTATATGAATATTTATTAATTGAATTAAATTCAGGTTGATAAATAGGATGAAGAATATAACTTTATAGTACCTAAAAAGGGAGATCAAATCGGGTTAGATTCTAGACGTGGAAGATAATTGATTATGATAGTACCTAGAAAGGGGGGTGAAGTATATCTCTTGCTCCGAGGTTATTCACATGCGTCAAGCGCATATTTACTTGTGTCTATAGAGTAAACTTGCATGGTCTAGTGATGCGTCCACAAACCACAGGGCAGAGTCGGACACCATCACATAAAAATACGAATTGCTAGTGAAACTAGATGACCCGACGAACTACCTACTATTCTTCTTGATCACAACTCACTTTTCTCTAACTCTTGCTATTTCTTTTTGCTATTTCGATTAGAAGTCATTATTCCTTAAACCTTTACAATTACCAAACATAGTCTAAAGTATACTAGAATATAATGAAATTGATGTTTAACCGTCCCGTGGGTTCGTTAATGTAACTTGGTCATCTTCACGACTACAATTGATATCCTTATACTTGAGGATTAATTTGTGTGTTGAGAAAACCCCTATCACCCCCATACATCGAAGATCTCGACAACAATGCTTGGTCGAAGTGGCATCTCATCTCTCCTACTTATGTTCCCCATCCTTTGATATCTATCGCAGGATGCCACATAGGTTTCACAATCTTTAAACAAAGTAGGTCAATAAATAGCAGATTAAAGTACCTTTGCTACAGTCTTTTGAGCTCCGAAGTGCCCCCGTTAGGTTGTGCATGGCAAAAATCAAGAATGCTTTCCATCTTCATCTCAGGCACACACCTACAGACTATGGAATCCGTACATATCTTGTAGACAAATGCATCATACCATATAAATGTCTCAACATCCCTCTTGAATTTTGCAAGTTGATATCGGTTAAGATCTCTCGGAATTTCTCCTACGATAATGTAATTCACATAATCTGCACACCATGGATCCATCCCTTGGACAGCCACCACACATGCTCTTTCCGCTCCTTCAACAAACACTGCCATTATCTTCTTATCAGGGAACATCTCTTCAATGTAATCGAAAGAATTATCACAGTGCTCCCTTGTCTCCAACCTCGATAGGTGATCTGCCAATACGTTCTCCTTACCTTTCTTATCTTGGATCTCCATATCGAACTCTTGCAGAAGAAAGATCCATCTAATGATCCTTGGCTTCGTTTCCTTCTTCTCCATCTAGTATCGGATCGCAGAATGATCCGTATACACTATAGTCCTCATGCTAACCAAATACTATCGAAACTTATTGAACGCGTACACCACAGCCAAAAACTCCTTTTCAGTCACTCTGTAGTTCTTTTGTGCAGCATCAAAAGTCTTACTCGCATAGTAAATGGCGCAGAACTTCTTTTCTCTCAACTGCCCAAGCACCACTCCAAGTGCTAAATCACTTGCATCATACATAAGTACAAATAGCTGAGTCTAATCCGGTGTGATCAAGATATGTGCAGTAATAAGCGCCTCTTTCAAAACCTGAAAAGCTGTTAGACACTCTTCAACAAAAAATAAAAAGGAACATCCTTTTCAAGTAAATGAGATAAGGGCTTGGAGTATTTCGAGAAGTCTTTTATGAATCTTCTATAAAAACCAGTGTGTCCAAGGAAGGACCGCACCCATTTTCATTAGTAGGCGGTGGAAGCTTCTCGATCGCCACCACCTTTGCTCTATCCACTTACAATCCCTTGGCCGAAATATGATGGCCAAGAACAATCCTATCTCTTATCATGAAGTGGCACTTTTCCCAATTCAAGACAAGATTAGTTTCTTGGCATCTCTTCAAAACAGTAGCAAGGTTAGATAAACAAATATCAAAGAAGGAACCAAACACAGAAAAATCATCCATAAACACCTCCATGATCTTTTCTATCAACCCGTCAAATATGGCCATCATGCAACGCTGAAATGTAGCAGTCGCATTACATAATCCAAAAGGCATTTTTTTAAAGGCAAAAGTTCCATAAGGGAAAGTAAAAGTAGTATTTTCTCGATCCTCAGGTGTAATCATAATCTGATTATAACCCGAGTACCCATCCAAGAAATAATAATACTCATACCCCACAAGACGATCAAGCATTTGATCTATGAAAAGAAGGGGAAAATGGTCTTTACATGTATTTTCATTTAGTTTTCTGTAATCCGTACACACACGCCATCCCGTAGGAATCCTAGTGGTTAATGTCTCACCATCCTCTGCTTTCACAAATGTCCTTTTTTTAGCTACCACATGCAATGGACTCACATGGGAACTATCACTAATGAGATAAATAATTCCAACATCTAGCCACATTAGGATTTGCTTCCTAATCACTTCTTGAATAGCGGGATTCACCCTCCGCTGATTCTGAATGCTACTCTTGGCCTCATCTAACAATCTTATTCTATGCATGCAATATGAAGGACTAATACCTTTTAAATCATCAAGAGACCATCCAATCACAGACTTATACTTCCTAAGCACGTCTAACAATTCCTCAAGTTGATCATCATCAAGGGAAGAAGATACAATTACCGGATATTTTCCATTGTCACCAAGATAGGCATACTTCAAGTGTTCCGGTAGCGGTTTCAACTACTCTTTCTTCTCTTCCTGAGGGGTGTTCTCTCTATCCAATGGTAAGTATTTCCTAGTCCACTTGACCTCTTCAAACTTTGTCCTCTCCGATTGATACCTGTCATCACCCAAAGCAAGCAAGTTTTTAAGAAAATCAATATATACCACGTTGGAGAGTTCATCTAGCTCTGTGGTGGGAAAAGTAAGAGACTCCATCAAGCATGTCTCAAGAGGATCCTTAGAAAGAATCAGAGACATGTCTTCTTTAACAATCTCCTCCACCATATCAATGTTATTATACTGTGTCTCCATTGGCATCTTCATTGCTTTGTCCAAGTTAAATAATACCTCTTCTTTATCCATCCTCAGCCGTAGCTCACCCTTTTGCACATCAATCATGATCCCGCAGTAGCAAGAAAAGGTCTCCCTAAGATTAGAGGAATATTATCCTTGTCATCTTTCATCTTAAGAACAAGAAAGTCCACAGGAAAGACAAGCTTCTCTACTTTGACAAGAACATCTTCAATCACACCCTTCGGAAAGGTCATAGACCTATCTGCTAGTCGTAGAGCCACTGATGTGGGAGTTAACTCTCCCAAACCAAGTCGTTTAAAGATAGACAGTGGCATCAAATTAATACTTGCTCCAAGATCGCACAAGGCTCGTCGTACCGTCCCTTTTCCAATTTCACATAAGATAGTGAAGCTTCCCGAATCTTTCAACTTAGCTGGCAGCTTTCTTTGTATGATTGAGCTGCAATTCTCCGACAGGTTCACAGTTCCAATTCCGTTCAAGCTTCTCTTCTTTAAAAGTATATCCTTTAGAAAACGGGCATAATATGGCATCTCCAAGATCGCTTCAGAGAAAGGAATGTTCAAACTTATCTTGTTTATGATATCTGAAAACCTCTTGAACTTTTCTTCCAATCCCTTTTTGACAAGCTTGAAAGGAAACGGTGGAGGTATCTTTGTTTTGGGAATCCCTCATTCATCACGTTCAACCTTCTCCGCTTTATCCTTCTTGGCTCTCAATCTCTTGGCTCTTTCTCAATTTTTTTCTACTACTGTAAGCTCGGTATTCTGCTCTTGAGATGTAGCTGGAGTATTTTGATCAGCAGGTGTCGCATTCGCTATCGAATTGGGCTTAGAACTGTGCTGCTCGACTTCTGCTTGACCAGGATGGTATGGTCGAACAGATTCAGTTTGGTCGAGCAACCTGCTTGATTGCGTACTCTGTTCCTGGAAGTGTTGCTTGACTTCCGTTTGACCAAGATGGTTTAGTCGAGTAGATAGGTTTTGGTCGAGCAACCTACTTGATCGTGAGCTCTCGTCATACTGCTGTCGTTTGACTTCCGTTTGACTTGGGTGGTCTGGTCAAACGGTGTTGTGCAAGTCAAATGGATTGTCAAAAAACAAAGTATCATAATTCTACTTCTTTGGAAGTTGTTCGACCTCTGCTCAACCAGATGATCTGGTCGAGCAAATCCAGTCTGGTCGAGCAACTTCTCTGCTCCCTTCGGTTTTACTCGCCAGCATCATCGGACCTTCATATTACATTCCCGACCTCAATGTAATGGCATGGCAAGACTTTGGATTCTCAATACTTTGAGATAGAAACTTTCCTTTCTCAATAGTTTGAGTCAATTTGTTTACATTCCCAGCCATCTCCCCCATCAACAACGTAAGGTCTTTCACTTGTGTAGACAAATCCTTATGATTATCATCAATCTTTTTCTCTAATTTGGCCTCAAGACGGTCTACTCTTGCATCATTCCTCGCCATGTACCTGTTCACCGTATCTTCAAAGCCAGGCTTCCCTCCTTCCAACTTTGCTCCTGGATCAACACCGATAGGAGGCTACACCGCATTATTCAGATTGCTCCATGAAAACTCCGGCCTTATTGGTTGTTGGTAAACCCGAGGGACCACGGTTGTTGTAATTCTCCTGATAATTCTAGTTTTCTTGATTCGGGTACTAGTTCCTTGAATACTTTGACCCATGGCATAGTTTGCCTCCTCGATCTCCTCTTGGCTAGCTCTTTCATAGCCACCATCCTGCTTTTGCTGAGACTCTAGTAACTTACTAATATTAGCCAAGCTAGAGACGATCCCATTATCTCTTCCCGACTTCACCATAGTATGCTCTACTTGCGCTCCTTTACCAAGGACATAAGTCCCTCTCACTCTATCAGTCGGCCAATCCCTTGAATTCATCGAAATATCCTCGAAAAGCTTCTCGGCCTCAATGGGTGACTTCGCAAGTAATGCTCTATTAGAAGAAGCATCAAGTAACACTTGAGAATCGCAATCCAATCCATTGTAGAATATACTGATATATTGAGCTTTAGATAGCCCATGCTGTAGACACTTACGAAGCATGCCCTTGAACCTGTTCCAAGCTTCATGAAACTTCTTATTACTATGGATAGCAAATTGATTGATCTCTTGCTTCATCTTGAACACCTTTAAAGGTGGCATGTATCACTCCAAGAATTTCACTTTCAACTTCTCCTATGTATCACATTCAGCAGCATCAAGATTATCGTACCAATCTCTCGCTTTTTCATTCAGCGAGAACTTAAACAATATTATCTTCCTCGCATCCTCATGAGCTCTTGCATCTTTTTGTGTACTTGCATATCTAAGGAACTTATTTAGATGTTGCTGAGGATCTTCAACGGTTCCCCCAGAGAAGGGACTCCTTTCAACCATGGTGATAAGAGCAGGGTGTAAATTGAAATCGGCTCCGATCCCTCTTGCTCCTAACAACCCAGCATTACCCCCTCCGTTGTTCTTAAGGACTTGACGGATGGCAAGTGTATCAGGATTCGCAGCCATGTTGACTGCCTCTACTTTCAAATTATCTTCGGTTGTAGCTTTAATCATTTGCGAATTCAGCACGTCAACTTCAACTCCTAAATCAAGAGCTTTAGTTGGATCTACTTTCTTATTCTTATTCTTATTCTTCTTCTTCTTTCTTGACGATGCTCCAATCTCCGGATTATAAGGCTTTAATGTACCTGTTTTAGATCTCCAGAAGAGTAAGTGTTAGAAATCAAAGACAAGAATAATATAATCTCAATTAAACTAGAAATAATAGACTAATAAATAATTTCGTCCCCGGCCAACGGCACCAAGAACTTGATGGGCACTTTCTCAACACACAAAATTAATCCTCAAGTATAAGGATATCAATTGTAGTTTTGATAGGTGACCAAGTGATTATCGTACCCAAGAGACGGATTATTGTCAGTTTTATTATGTTCTAATTTAATAAGATTATGTTTGGCAAATTGGTTTTGAATTATCACGAAATTAAATAGCAATTGACTTAAATAGCAAATCAAATAATAAACAAGCAATAAAAAATACGATTGTGATCAAGTAAGAAATTAGGTAGTTCTTCGGGCATCCAGTTTTACTTATTAATTTCCTTTCCATGCATTATTGTCCGACTCTACCTTGTGGTCTATGGACGCATCACTAAACCATGCAAGTTCACCCTATAGACACAAGTAAACATGCATATGACCCGTGTGAATATCCTTAGAGCAAGAGATATATTTCACCCCCTTTCTAGGTACTATCAATATCAATTATTTCCCGTGCACTTAGTACTCTAACCCGATATGATCTCCCATTATAGGTACTATGACGTTATACTCTTTATCCTACTTATTAACCCGAATAATATTAATTAACAAGTATCTATATAAGATATTTCTAATAAGACTTCGGAATCCCTTCACTTAGAATTATAACATGTAATCCTGCTCAGCGGTGAACGCACTCAATCAATAACCAAGATATGCATTCAGACTCTACATAACAGTTAATGATGCACAAAACGACCGTGAGTATGAATTGAAAAGGCACAATCTTATATAAAATAAACCACAAGTAGTATTGTACGGAGTTTACACATGGAAATTCAATTAACTTATAAAACTTTCATAACCCTAGAACTACTAGAGTGGTTCTAGCCCATGATTGATCTAGGAACAATGATGGTTGTTTGGTATGATCATACTTGACGCGCCAGACGAACCTCTCTTCATGACCCCGTCGGATGATGGTAGAGTTTCGGTGGTAGTTGGATGATGAATGATGTGATCCCCCTATTCTCCTGCGAAAGCTCTTCTTTTATACTGGTGGAACTTCCTTACGGGCTTAGGATGGGCTTTTGCTTGAAGAACACGTCAAATTTGGTAAAAGACATCCGAAATTACCATAAATAGAAATAGCGAAAATCCGTTCGACCAAGTCTGGACTGGTCGAGCAAGGCCTCCAACTCGAGCAATGGTCGAACAAGCTCTCTGTAAGTTTTTGTATATTTTGTTCAACTTTTCTCATCTGCTCGACCAAGATGATTCTGGTTGAGCAACCTCTCCAAGTCGAGCAACCTCTCCAAGTCGAGCAAGCTCTCTAGACGAATCTGCGTATTCTGCTCGACTTGGCCACCTTGTTTGACCAAAGTGATAATGGTCGAACAAGGTCTTGAGGTCGAACGGCCTTCGAAAATCGCTGCAAAAATTATGTCTTCTAATTCCAAGCCCTTTTCTAACTGTTTTCCTGTACAAATATGCTCAAAAAGCCCTTGTACCCTCCGATTCATGGCTTTTCCATAAACATACCGATTTGTCTCAATAAAAGACTCAATCGTACTCAATTTCCACGCAAATCAGAATCCAAAAGACGTGAATTTACACTCTCGTCAATTACCTATAAAAAACTATCATATTATTGTATTATGGTAGTTGAATTGATTAATGATAAAAGTTATTTTTTCCTTACCTCATTTACGGTATTCTTTTTTTTTAAGTAAAAGAAAAGCATTAATTGAATCTTGAGTGATGATTGATAATCCTTCCTATCCTCCTCCCATCCAAAATTAAATTAAAACAGAATATTAAAAAGTTTTTATAAATTACTCATTATCCAAGATGCAGCATATCCAGGAGATCATTTCTAAATACGGCATACGGCACCACCACATTATTTCACATTCGGCATCCAACACCACAAAATTATACAAAAAACTACTGGAACTCTTTCTATCGACCAGAACCTACTACTTTGGACCATCACTCAAAACTCATAAATTGACTTTGATGAATCCTTCACCAGTATTTCGAGGCTCACCAATCGCAACAAGTCGATCACCACATGTTCTAAATGCTAAACCCCATCCGAAACAAAATCAGATCGTTCGGGCAACCTTCCTACTGAAGCCCACTCCTTAGTCTTCTTATTATACTTCTTGATCTCAAAATATATGTAATCTGCAGCGTATAATTTATTATTTACAAAACCAATTAGTGTTGGAGCTAAAATGTAGCAGGTGGTTCATTATCCCTTGGTGCACCAGCGCGCACCGAGGACATGTTCGGCATTTTTGTTAAAGTTTGAGTCTCCCAGTTAAATTCCTCACCACATGTGAGAAGCTTTGACTAAGCTCCAATGATCCATCCAACGACATACAATTTTCCATCCATGAAGACCTAGAACTCATTTTTCTTGATTTGTTCACGCTAGGTATTGTGGTCCACATCTTCAATTCGGAGTTATATAACTCGGCTGAGCTGAGGATGTTACCGTATGTGTCTTACCCCTGGCCACTATAGCGATCTGCCCTTGTAAAAATAAATCACATGAGACATGAGATCCCTCCCAAAAATAAGAAGTTCACTTCTAACAGCCAAAGATTTCTTATCATAATAAGCTCTCAAGCACTTGAGGAATAGAGTTATCTCTACCAAAGGCATTAATCAACAAACTTCTATCGGAGTTATCAACAACTAGACTCCGGGTGTCTTTCTGAAAGTAACTTCTTTTACGGTAATCTTATGAATCAACGTACTTGAGTTATCTATTTTTCGATATTCTTCTGTAATTATCGGATTATAGAGTTTGTTCTACGTATATTTATCTTAAATACGCTCTTGTTGCATCAAATGGTAATTAGAGTCAAATTTTCGATGTTGCATCAGAGATTACAAGTTGGTTTTGTACTGATCCTCTATGCCTTGACGATAAAATAAGATAGATGTTTACTCAAACATTAATTCTTACAAGAATATCGTAGGAGTAGATGAAAATGCGATTAAGAGTGATAATCCATTGATTCAAATTGAATCCCATAAGAATACAAATAAAACAGGATAGAAGGGAATAACTCAATTTTTATAATGATATAAATATAGATGCGTCATAAATTAAAAAATATATTTATTTATTTGTAAATAAATTTTAATTAATCATAATTTACAAAATAAAAAAATAAATAAAAAAAATGTGATTCCCTTATACGTGGGAATACACAATACCTTGGGGGTGGGGAGGAATCACTACTCCTTATTTTAAGGAATAGTGATTTCAATTGGAATAGGAATTTCATCCCCACTAATTATACCAATTATGAGATTGTCAATTAAATAAGGAATGATAATTACATTCCTATTTGATTCCATTATATCAATCATTGATGACCTTTTAGTTTTGCAATGTGAGGTTGTTCTCCTTATCAGTCCATTTAATCTTGTTCTTGAGAATGGTATCTTCATCTTTGTCTTCAATCTAGGTAGCGTCCATCCGAACAGAATAGTTTTTCAGGCATGTTCACTAAGAGTTTTGACGTAACTCATCATCTGGTTTTTCCATGAGGCATAGTTGGTTCCATCAAGTATTGGAGGACGAGTGATCGATCTAATGGAATAATCCATAGAGACACAATTATCAACACCAGAAAAAATACTTGGTACCGTCATGTGTTGGCTCTTATGCTAATTTATGGGGTGTGGGGTGCAGTGTGTTTGTGATAATGATGTTATCCTAAGTGTTGTTGACACTACGTACAACACTAGCTTATATCAGAATATGAACTCATGCAGATTGTAACAAGTTTAAATAGCGAAATACTTGAACATATGAATTACTCAATCTTTCCACAAACTAACGTGTGTGGTGCCCTCATGGCATAAATATTGCCATCTTGGAAAAAGTGAGTATAAAACAGATTTTCAAGAAAGAAATAATCTTTCGATTCTCGAATACAAAATCAAATATATGCGATCCAAACAAGTTCCCAAATAGCAAACTTAGACTATATGATATGAGCTTACTTCAACCATACATTTTCACTATTTGTGAACAATAAATATAAGACATATGGGATAATAATACACACTAAGTGTGACAACACTTGTGAAAATATTGGTGTCTTTCTACTTTGCAAGGGGGGATTTTTCCTCTCACTTGCTTCAAATGTCCAACAGTCCTCTATATAGAAATGAGATACTACTGGAGTTCGCTCCAGTTAAAGGAGTGGTCTAGAGGAGAGGGACACTCCATGACTTAGAAAATAACTACCCACTAACTTGGGTAAAACTGCCTCTAGATGCTTTCTTGGTGTGTTGACTTGTTCAACTCTTTGACCAACTTCCACTTTATCCTAAAAAGTTAAGTAACCATTACGCACCTATAGAAATATCAAACACAATATAAATTCGAATACTAAAACTGTTAACGATTAGAAATTGGTTGGGGATTGGTGTGATTCTTGGTGTCATGACACTGGTTTCAACACTCACATCAACATATATAATTATATAAAAATATGTTAAATGAATTATCAAGCTAATCTTAAGAAACTTTTGGCTGAAAAGGTTTGGGCCAATAAGCCCATTATTTAAATTGACTTCAAAAGTTGGCTTTGATCATAATTTTCAGGGCTAAAATGAACCAATTTTTTCAGCCACAATTCTCAACATCCCTGTATATATAAAATATTAGAATAACTGCTTTAAAAGTTAAATTTCAAAGCTAAAATTAAACGACGTTTGACTTTGGGAATAATCTTACTTTCTAAGTCCAAAAGCAAACATGACTGAACGAGTGAACATGTAATCAGTGGCAGACCCAAAATTTTATATTTGGGGGGTATGAATGAAATTATTAAAGTCATATGAGTCATGTAAAGTGCAAGACATATCTTTTAAAATTTAATGTAAGAAAATTAATGACATACTTTTTAACTAAATACATGATTGAATAAGCATCTCAAGATATTATATATATATATATATATATATATATATATATATATATATATATATATATATATATATATATATATATATATATATATATATGCGTCCTATATTAATTCATAATTGAATGAACAATTTAAAATATTTTGTGCAAATGAATTACGAACTTATTAAATATACTGTGATTAGAAAAGAGTATAGAGAAATATTTGTGTTAGACAATCTCCCGTAAGGAGTAAGCACTTCTGTAAGACGGATAAGAAATGATAACATTACTTAATTAATGAAAATTAATAATGATGCAATAAACTATTTTATAAATAATTTATAGTATAAATAAAATTTGACAATATTTTTTTAAAAAAATGATAACATCTTTTATAAAAAATAATTAATTAAAAACATATTAAATGGTCCCATCGTGAGACGATTTCACGCAATAGTACCTCTAAAATTAATACTCCCTCCGTTCTTCGCAAAGGTATTCATTTGCTTTTTCCACGTAGATTAAGGAGTGTTATTATTTTATATAAAGTTGGTAGTTGTATTAGTTGTGAGTGATGGGTCATGTTTGTACCTTTTTACTAAAAAAAGAAAAAATTAATACTTTAAGATTGGACGGACCAAAATGACAAAATGAATAACTTTGTGATGGATAGAGGTAGTATTATAACTATAAATTTTAATGGTTATAATATTATTTTATATATATATATAAGGGCAGACCCAATGAGGTTCATGAGGATACAGTGGTATCCAAAAATGAAAATATCATATATATATATATATATATATATATATATATATATATATATATATATATATATATATATATATATATATATATGGGGGTATGGGCCAATAAGCCCATTATTTAAATAGACTTCAAAATTTTGGCTTTGATCATAATTTTCAACTCTAAAATGAATCAATTTTTCCAGCCACAATTCTCAACATCCCTGTATATATAAAATATTAGAATAACGACTTTAAAAGTTAAATTTCAAAACAAAAATTAAACGACGTTTGACTTTGGGAATAATCTTACTTTCTAAGTCCGAAAGCAAACATGATTGAACGAGTGAACATGTAATCAGTGGCAGACCCAAAATTTTATATTTGGAGGGTATGAAATTATTAAAGTCATATGAGTCATGTAAAGTGCAAGACACAGCTTTTAAAATTTAATGTAAGAAAATTAATGACATACTTTTTAACTAAATACATGATTGAATAAGCATCTCAAGATATATATATATATATATATGCGTCCTATATTAATTCATAATTGAATGAACAATTTAAAATATTTTGTGCAAATGAATTACGAACTTATTAAATGTACTGTGATTAGAAAAGAGTATAGACAAATATTTGTGTTAGACAATCTCCCGTAAGGAGTAAGCACTTCTGTAAGACGGATAAGAAATGATAACATTACTTAATTAATGAAAAGTAATAATGATGCAATAAACTATTTTATAAACAATTTATAGTATAAATAAAATGTGACAATATTTTTTTAAAAAAATGATAACATCTTTTATAAAAAATAATTAATTAAAAACATATTAAATGGTCCCATCGTGAGACGATTTCACGCAATAGTACCTCTAAAATTAATACTCCCTCCGTTCTTCGCAAAGGTATTCATTTGCTTTTTCCACGTAGATTAAGGAGTGTTATTATTTTATATAAAGTGAATAGTTGTATTAGTTGTGAGTGATGAGTCATGTGTGTACCTTTTTACTAAAAAAAGAGAAAATGAAAATATCATATATATATATATATATATATATATATATATATATATATATATATATATATATATATATATATATATATATATATATATATATATATGATATTTTCATTTTTGGATACCACTGTATCCTCATGAACCTCATTGGGTCTGCCCTTTTCTATAATAGAAATACAATATCTCATGTAGAACATAGATATTGATTCCCGTAACAATAAAAACACTCCTTTTCTACCTCAAATAAATTACTTACTATTTTTGTTTTTCAATAAACAAATCACACCTCATATAAAAAATAGTAATAAAATAACAATTCCACAACACACTTTAATTTTAAAATTATTACGTCTTTATAACTCACAAACTTGCCTTATAATTTACTATTATATGGAGTATTATTGGAGTATTATCTAAAAATATCAAATTACACCTAAATACAAGTCAAGAAGCAACTTTTCTAAAACTATGGATCTACCATAACTATGAACTCCCTCCGTCCCACCACAAGAAGTGCATTTTGTCATTTTCGTTCGTCCCAACACAAGAGGTGCATTTCCCTTTTTAATAAATGGGACTCATACAAAATAATTAATAAATCTCCATGGAACCCAGACACCACACTAATACATCTACCCACTACACATTAATATATTATTTTTCTCACCTCATCTACTCATTAAATATTATATCCCTTAATCTACGTGCAAAAAAAAAGCGCCACTCTTATATTGGAACGGAGGGAGTACTTTTTTATGGGATGCACATGTAACCAATTCATTTCATCATTTACTATAACTATGAAATTTTTTATGGGATTGGACAAAGTTATTTTTTTTGCGTGATAGAAACAAGTACCCATATGTAACCAATTCATTTCATCATTTTGATTACTCCACAAATACTCCCTCAGTCCCATTCAAAAGGATCTTTTTTTTCATTTTAGTCGTCTCATCCAAAGAGTCCCCTTTCCTTTTCTACACACATGGGATACACACACCCTCTCTAATACAATTAAAATATGAAACTCACACTCTCACTAATACAACTACCAACTATACATTAAATAATAATACCCTTAATCTACGGTAAAAAAAAGTAAAAGCCCTTGTTATGCACGGAGGTAGTAAGTGTAAGCTTACTGTAAGCTTATGGAGCAAGTGTAAGCTTACTATAAGCTTATCTGTCGTAATTGAGGATCCTACAATCATAATAACATTAAAAATTTTAAAATATTACACTTTGTCTTCCAATTCAAATTAAAATTTACGGGATAAAAAAATAAAAGTATCCAAAAGAAAACATACTACAACTGAAGGAGTTTATAAAACGTTGATTTACATTTTCCAACAAATTCGCGTGAATGTACATACTGCACAATTTGGTGCAACGTGGCATCAAACAGCCAAGAATACAAAAAAAAAAAAAAATTAAAACAGGGAGATTGTATTTACGTGGTTGAGGGACAATTTGGAAGTGTTGAAACAGTTGTTCAAAGCAATGACAATGAGTGAAAAATGATGCTTTTTTTCTGTCCGCACTAGCTTCTTCGATCTTCCCGGTTCACAGAAGACTGACCCTTTTCGACTCTCCTGATTGCTGATTTTGGCGCCTGTGAACTTGTAATAGGCTTCTGAAGCGGTTTCAAGGCAGCCATAATTTGAGCAAACGTTGGCCTTAAATTTGGATCCCTGCAACACAAAAAAGGACATATCTTTAATGTCCAATCAAGATATGGTTTTGTAATTGGCGTAACTTCAAACTCACGTCTCCCAACATTTCATAATGATATCTGCAATCACTGGATCCATGTCATCCGGTATGTCGAGGCGACGATGCTGAAAACCAACAGCACCAACTACCTGCATTGGGTTCATTCCTCCCCAAGGTTGCCGCATGGTACAAAGCTCCCACAGTATAACGCCGAAGCTATAAACATCGCATCTGCATAATATTATAACCTAGAAAGTAAATATCTCATGTTTTCACACGCTTTACGTAAATTATTATAGCCAAATCAAGTATAGATTCGTACTTCTCATTGGATGGCTCGTTTCTCAAAACTTCCGGCGCCATCCATTCCGCCTAAGCAAGTGTAAAATGACAATTAATGAAGCTGTTACTCAGATATTGCACAGTTACATTTCATAGTCATATCCCTTGTGATCAAGCCCTAGTCACATCCGTTCACACTATATGACCACAAAAGAGTAATGGAATCCTAAAGATTGTATTTGGATTGAGTCATTTAAAATTCAAAGAAATTCAAGGTATTTTAAATGAATTCATTTGAAATACTTTGTTTGGATGTATTATGAATTTATAAGTGAAATTTCAAATCAATAAATTTCAAATTCATTATTTAACAATTTTTTTTATTTTTTTCTAATTATTAAAATTAAAACACTTTACTCATAATTAATAAATAATAATAAGATTTTATAATTATATTATATAAAAATATTATTTATATTAATATATTCAAATATATAAAATTAATAATAAGATTTTATAATTATATTATATAAAAATATTATTTATATTAATATATTCAAATATATAAAATTAGTTTAGTAAGATGTATACAAATTATAATACTATATGAAGAGGTGTGGGGTGACAGGAAAGGGTTGGGAGGGGGTAGGGTTGATTTAATATTTTTAAAAAAAATACATTTTTATTTTTCAAAATTTAATTTTTTGTAAAAAAAAAATTCTTTAAATATTATAATAATTTTTTACACAATATAAGGATTTCAAATGATACGGTTTGAGTAAAGATTTGAAAATTCATCCAAACAACTAAAAATTGATCAAATTCAAATCCATGATTTGAAATCCATTCATTTAAAATTATAGATTTATAAATCCATAGATTTAATGATGGATCCAAACATGGAGGGATTTGAGAGAGGGATTTATAAATCTCTCTTCAGATCCATCAATCCAAACACAACTTAAAGATCAAACTTTTATATAATAGGATGGAAAAATATGCAGACACCATGTTGTTTCTTCTAACCAGAGAAGATTTGGCCATGCACGGAAGTAAATTAGTTTAATCTTGTGATTCAATCTTGAGTTGTATATGTTAAAAGTGAATACTAGATATACACAGCTGATATATAAACACACATATATACATCTTTTACAGGGGTAACCTAGTGATGTGGTATGGCAGAAAGGAATTTTCCAGGTGTATTCTTTGCACAAGTAACATATAATTCATAACATATAGTCATTTCTGGCATATTGAAATGATACATTGAACACTAACACGGAGACTTTATGCAGCATGTTAAAAAGATTTTCCAGTTGCTTTAATGTTGGTAAGAGAATGTGGTGTAGGGGGGATTCCACATTTTGAAATCCAGAGATTTAACAATGTGAAGAGAATGTACTTATGAGTATTATGGGATTACGGGTGGTAGGATTTTATTAAAGATGTCAAAGCCAAATATATTTTGAAAAATAGCATGCAGTGTTGAAAATTGTGGGAAAATGATTGGATGATTGCAGGGATAAGGTCAGATTGTAGTAAGAAATCCATATTTTCAGTCCCTAACCAAACAAGAATTCAAATAATGAATTGCAAAATACATGCCGGGGAAACACAAAAAATTATGAAACATCAAACATAACTAAATATCTATGAATTATTGAAAATGAATTTCTACGTTTCAATTAGTAGTCGTTGCAGTTGGTAAGGGATGTGCCACATAGAATAAATCTATTTTTGTCCATTATTACTTATCAGAATTAAGTTCTGGTCTGGTCATATATTCCGAATCCCAACTAAACCACCTTCTTGAAGAGGAAGTCATTATATTTTAACCTTTACTTGAGATTTTTGTTTTTTGTGCCAGAATAATTTATTTATTTTGCCAATTATTCCCTTCTAAGTTTTAGAGGTAAGAGTTGAACAGAATGACTAGGTTTTTATGTAATTGAATGACATAGAAGGAATGGTCTGACTCGGTTAGTATGGGGTAGGGTGGAACTGTGAGTTTTGATGTACATATGTTGGATAAATGAGAATGAAACATTTTAATATTTGATCACAAGTTGGATTGAAGGTGCAAATTTTAAGACCATAAGTAAAACTAGTCCCTCCTACGACAGATAAGAGGCACAATCAAACACCTATCAAACACAACCTTTTCTGAAGGCGAAACTCGCCTATCAAACACCTCCAAAGGCCATGGAGTAATAGAGGCCAACAGCAATTCAGCCATCTTCTACAAAATGGCTGATAACAAATGACGCAATATTAATTAGAATGTTGCATGATTGGATTTTCATGATTTCCTAAGAAGGCAATGAACTCGTACAAAGAGACTCGACTCCACCAGATATGAAACGAGGACCAAATCACTACACAGAACTGATACTATCAAAAACACACAAATGAATGAAACAAGACATGTTACTGAGAGGATTTAAAATCTGTAAAGGCAAACTTTGCCAGTAGCAAAAAAAACTTCAAACAAATGACAGCTGAGATGTGTGAGAGCTTACTGTGCCAGCAGTAGACCTTGAAGAAAGAAACGTGCTGTGCTTCATTCTTGATAATCCAAAATCACACACCTGATGCAGTAAATAAAATACCACGAAATATGATCAACTAATTACCCACAATATAATGAATTTCTCTAAATCAAAAGGAGTCACCTTCACAACCCAATTTTTATCAACAAGAAGGTTCGGGGACTTTAAATCTCGATGAACAATCACAGGACTGCAATTATGCAAATAATTCATACCTCGAGCCTGTGATCATAAAAAGTTTTCATTAGCACAACCACATTTAACCTAATTTAGACTAAAATACAACAAAATTGAACTCATCATACTGCATCAAGAGCCATTCTCAACCGTCTACGCTCATCTAGCTGATTGTTTGCACGATGAATTAATCTGTACAAGCTACCTCTGGACACCCAAAGAATTGTCATATATAAGTTAAAATTATAAAAATTCATGCCCAGGAAAATTAAAATAAAATAAAATGAACATACTCTCAAATCCATTTGATGTGAACACTTTTCAGTAAATTAATAATGTTTGAAACACTTGCTTTCATTATATCAACCATACTTGATTATTCAAAAACTGAAATGAGCCATGAAAAGGATGCCCTGCAGCAATAACAAATTACTCGATCTTTTATAATGATATCCAATGGCAAATTCTTGCACATACCAGGTGTACCTAATTAATTTGTGCATACACCTGGAGTTGACCACCATATTTAATTCCATGCCCTGGTATGTCTGTTTTGGGTTTTTTGAATCTGGATTTAGATTTTTAAAAAAAAAAAACCCAATGAAATCCATAATTAGGTTTTCAAATTAAGATTTCAATAAACCAATATATTTCAATACTATTTCACATAGATTTGACAAAGAGTTAAATATGAAACCTACTCAAATTAGTTATTTTAGTATTTTGATTTCAAGTCAATTATTTCCTTATTTAGATTATTTAGTTTCCTATTTCCATTTTATCTAATAGTAATTAGGGTTAGGATTTTGTTTGTGGGCCTTCAGCCTATTTAAGTAATGTATGTTACCTTTAGGTTGTGTTTGGATTGAGTCATTTCAAATCCAATGGATTTGAAAATGAGTGGATTTTAAATTGCATGGATTTTAAATCAAGTCATTTGAATTCCATCGTGGCAGGATCGCGAGAAGGAGAAGTGCTACCACTGTGGACAATAATGCAAGGCTGTTCGGAGAAGGAGGCAATTGATAGAGGAAGGAAACATTAGTTATTTTAGTATTTTTATTTCAAGTCAATTATTTCCTTGTTTTAGATTATTTAGTTTTCTATTTCCTTATTACCTTAGTTTCCTATTTCTGCCATATTAGTAATTAGGGTTAGGGTTTTGTTGGTGGACCTTCAGCTTATTTAAATACCGTATGTTACTTTAGGTATTTGGATCATCAAGAAGAATTATCTATTCCGCAGCCTTATTGGTTTGTGGCAAAGCTCGTCTCTGTGGCAGAGTTAGTCTCTGTGGTCCTTTTTAGGGATTTCTTTGTTTCGTGATCATCTTAACTCTATCAAAATCCTTAAACAAACACAACCTCACTATTAACAAGATTCCCCATCAATCTAAAATTTGAAAACAAGATCTTAAAAACCCATCAATTCCCAAGTTTAAGATTTTCTCTAAGGGAGGGTTTAATATTTTGACATTAGGGCTTTATTTCTTTTGGTTTCAGGTTTCTATTAATTTCAAATAGATCTGAGCACGAGTTAGAGTAATTGATTTAAACATAAAATGATACTCCTCTCCAATAGCACAAGTGTTTAGATAAGGTGTTCATTTGACATTGTACCATAGCAATAGCTAAGTGAAAGGTCATTGGTATGAATTTAACCTCCATCACTTATCAAAAAATTACAGGAGCAAGACTTTAGTACACATTATACCGTCTACGCATGAAGGGAGGGGCGTACTGGAGACAACTATTAAATATTAAGTGAAGATACTCTCTATGAACTTGAGCTTTTAGATGAGGTGCACATCTAAAAGTATACTCAGTGCATGCAAGACCAAATCAGACCTTGTTGCTCTCACTCAATTTAGGTTCGAGACCAAATCATATCGCCCCAAAAAAAAAAAAAATCCGAGGGTGGCAGAAAATTGTTTATAATATTTAATTGGCTAATGATTGGAAATAAATGGCAGCAGTTGTAAAGCTAACATAGAGAAGGCATGTAAAAGCAGAAAAGATAAAGGAATATAGGTATGAATATTATTAAATCCAATTATATGGAAAAAAATAAATATCTTTAGAAGTATGGAAAGGATTTTAGCATACCTGGGAAGGAACTCAGTAATAATAGAAAGATTTGGAGGGCGAGTGACAGCTCCCATAAATAAGACTACATTTGGATGTCTGACTCTTTTCATGATCCAAACCTAGCAAAATTATAAAAATAAACTCATACGCTCCAGAAAATTAATACGTAAGCTCACCTGTTCGAACATAATTAGAGTGCTAATCAAGTTTTGAGATAGTTATTGGATAGCCTAAGAACTCTTTACATGGTTTCAAAAATTAGATTCATTTGACCATTACAGATCTTGGAACGAGCAATGACTATTTTGCAAGGAACATATGAGACCATTGAAGCAATTACCTCACTTCTGAATTCTTCAAGTGATTCACCAGTTATATCTTGGTCGAGAAACTTCTTGACAGCAACTTCCTAAAAGTTGAATCAATGTGAAAAATCCTTTCTTTTTATAATCAGACCACCAAAAACAAAACTTATAAACTAGAAATATAACAGATCCATGATAAAATTAATTTTATACACAGAAAATTTTTGATTTTTTACAGTAAAACATCTAGAAACTTCATAAAAATGATGTAGACACCAAGATAGATTAAAATATTCAAGACTGGTACTTCAAATGCAGAAAAGACATGGATCTTTTTTCTTTGCTGATTGCCATGCCATTGCCAGACCATGGACTAAACAGAAAGCTGGAGTTCAGTCACTTTCACAGGGAAGATGGTCTAGTTATGGCACAAAAAAAAAAGAGAGAGAGAGAGAGAGAAAGAAACAACGTGGTAAAATGGAAATCGCAGGTCTAATTATTCTGTTTCACATTGATACAAAGTAAAGGAAAATGACATTTTATGCACTGCTATTCATGACACTGGCTCACAAAGGCAAAAAAACTAAGGTGTAAGAAACAAACATAAAAGAATGATTTTATTGTGAAATTCAATTAAATAACAAGAAATTATCTATCAAATTTTTCATATTCTTATATCAGGAGGAATGAAATGTAAACACTTTACAGACTTCTGACCAGCAAGTCAATTTGAAAATCATGAAAGTTATAAAGAGGTTCTCCACTTTTAATATCCTACAGCTACTTGATGCCAGACCATTCACTTTACCTGAAGGCAACATATTTCATACAACCTGCCTTTTTTTAATTTACAATCAGAAAATTAAATAGAATAACTGTAACCATAAGCCTTCAGACACTTACAGTTCCATGCCAGTCACCACGATATACCTCTCCATAAGATCCTGCAGCAAACAAAATAAATTAAAGTAGAAGAATAATATCCAGAGGTTTGAATTAAAATAAACATGTCAGAATATTAATTAGTAGCTGATTATAATGCAGGATAAATACCAAGTCCGATACGCTCACCCAAGGTGATATCCTCCCAAGGTATTTCACAATCTGCTACATCATCAAGTGTTGACTCAGATTTTGAACTTTCATTTCCAGTTGACCTGTCAGATATCCTCTCACCTTCGGAATTTGCTCCCAGACCCTCATGTTCTCGGTTACCACTTCCTTTTTCATTGACTGTAACTTCTGTGTCCCCATCGATTCTTGTACACCCTGCAGTACCAAAAAGGCTGCAAGGACTATCTGGTGATTGAGCAGCAGATTCCAAGGCCTCATACTGCTTAGTAACAGCTGCAGTTGTTGCTACTACAGCTGCAGCTGTTGCAGTAGCTGCAGCTGCCACAGGAAGTTGTAGCTTTGCATCACTGTTCACCTTAGCAGCAGCAACAACCATTGATGAGGCAACAACAGCAGCAGCAGCTGCTGCTGCAGCGGCAACGGGAACATTTTGCTTGTATTTTACTGGACCAGCTTCAGAATCTGAGGAAACATGTTCGTTCACTTTCTTCAGATCAAACTGGTATTGTGTATGCGTATCCACATTGCCTTTAGGATAAATTACTGGATGTGGCAGTGGAGGGAGAAAAGAGTTGACACCCTTTTGCTTCAATTTTTCATCAGATCCTTTTTCTTTTTCTTCCAGTGGGGACTTGACATCTGCCAGGGGCATTTCTAACTGCTCTGGGTACATTTCAGTGAACAAGTTTGGAGGTGCAACAACACCGCTTTCCAGTAGCACATCATGAAGCTTCTGAGCTAATTGCGGATTTTCTTTGGCAGCCTTAATCATGTATTTTGAAACATCCTTCACTTTCATTTTCCGAACAGCTGGGTTGCTAACACCTTCAGTCCATGAAGGAGACCTTGCATGTGAAGGATTATAGGGCCTACCAGAGACTTCCAGTGCTGGCTCTCTCTTCGTGTCCCAAGATGTATTTGAACCATCAGTATATTGTTCGGATCCTCCCTGAGTTTTGATAGGTAGATTTACTAGAGCACTTGAAGATAGATATTCTTCTTCGTCCATTGATTCCTTTTTCATAGCAATACTCTCCGTTATGGGTCTTTGCCCCATTGTACTGAACTCAGAGATGTCTTCTGATGAACTAGTTGTTCCACCGCTAGATGAAGCCACATGAGAAGGACCAGCACTTGAAGAAACATGGCAGGTATAAAGGAAGGACTCATCATAGTCCATATGGGCTCCTGCTGCATCAGATGGGATAAGTGTACCAGGATCGGCCATCAAATCAACAATGTATTCCCTGTAGCATGTTTCCACTTTTTAAGGAGAGGTGAACACAGGGAGAAAGCTATGCACCCTTTAGGATCACTTATCAACCAAAATATATTCAAAAATCTAATATGAGACAATATCATACATAAGAAAGTTCATTACAATTCTAGAACGAGCTGCAATGTTGATAACCTTTGAATGGATTAGCAAGAATTAGTAAAATTGTTTTTGAGTATTAAGAAGCAACAATGGGGTGTGGCCAGATTCAGCATCCTAGCTTTTACTTGAGCAAAGGGATGCATCTTCAGTACAAATGTCAACAAAAAATCAGAACTGTTGATGCATTGCATTTAAACAGTGATATAATTTATTTCAGGAGTCCATATTGGAATTCATAATGCATTTTGGCAAAAATCAATTGGAAAGATATCTGAGAATACAGCAACTAAACAGCACATACCTTCCACCATCAATCTTCACAAAGTTTATTGCCACGTCATCAGAACCTGTAAACTGCTGTCCTTTGACCAAGCGACAAGGGATGCCCAAACTATCAGCCAAAACCTGCACAGCCATGAAAAATACATGTATGATTGTTAAAAATTGAATAGACTTTGCCAATACTAAACAAATAAACTATTTGGACATCCTTCACTGACAGTCAAATGCTCATTTGCACATATCCATGCAAGAATAGTTCCAGATTAAATTTAACTTGCCACACGAAATGTGAAGATAATCACATCATATGTATTTCATTTGACATTTCCCACCCAAATGTAGATCCATGAACCAATTGAACATACAATTATTGATAATTGACAGCATTTACAAGAACTAAGACATGAACAGAAATATTTAGAATTAAAATCCAAAATTTATCTTTCAATAAAGATTACTAGTACTATTCAAAATCTTATAGTAGAAAATAAACAAATTTAGACCACACAGAAATGCAAGTACATCTTCTGCGTACATATGCTTACTAACCATGCCTGTGTTGTCATGGTATTGACACTACTAAACAGGTTTGGTTCCACAATGGGAAATATGTAGCTACCTCATGATGCTTGAATTAGGTCAACCAAAGAGGGGAATACCCATTAATTATGAGAAACAGAGAGGGAGAAAGGGAGCCATGTGTAAATAGTATAGTTCAAAAAGTCTCAAGCAGAAGCATTTTATACCTTAAACAGCAAAGCACGATGACGAGCCAATCCAACCGTCAGAGAACCAATAGGCAAAACCATGCTCCCATGGTTTAACTTCATAGTATGACTGATGTTTCTCCATTGTATCAACATACTGTCAGGGTCACCAGCTGGGCCTCCCATGTGATCCGAAACTAAAGTAGCAAGCTTCTGCACCATATTGTGTGTTACAGAATGGACAGAATGTGACCTTAATCTGGAACACATTTCTAATGCCTTCTGCTCAAGTTTCAACAACTTGGTGTCAGCTTCTTTATTTACAAGAATGGCTTCCCAGCTAATATTATCAGATGCAGGTGTTCCTTGCAAATCAACAAGGGATGGCATTCTAGATGAAGTGGAATCAGTCAAGATGCCATAAAGATCATAGAAACCATCCAGAATCTTGTCATCGTAGCTAAGGGCATTGTAATTCTGTGAAGCATGGATAAATCTAGAATATGAGATATGTTAGAAAGGAAAGTACAGAGGATCATGCATCTGTAGAGAAGATTATGAATACGAAAACTCTAACACTCCATATTCATTACTAATATATTGAGAATGCCCTTTTTGTCAACCCAATTCATTTTAATCCATACTATCATATTTTTGAGAATTGAGATCCAACACAATCAAATTGATCCAATCATAAAACTTCCTAAGAAATTCTACTTTGATGGGAACCAATTTATGTTTCCTTCCCTTATTACATTAAACCCCATCTTTTTATAGATCATGCCTCATTAAAATAAAGGTCACGGCTATTAACACCTTCAGATACTCTCTATAAACCAGAGATGTTAAATATACCAATTATTTTCCCACTAAATTCACCCCACAAAGGACAATTATTCCCTTCCCTATAACACCCAAATTCTAACATATTCTCTCCCATACACCTTTCTCTTACACACACTCATTTAAAGACAATTCCTTCTACAATTATTCTCTTCTACTAGATAGCAACAGACCAAGATTTAAAGGCAATTCCCACCTAATTCATTATTCTTAATTATTATATAATGTCAGATGATGATCCCTTTTTTCAGTTTTGGGATTAATCCATTGACACTTTGAGGAGAGGGAAATAAAACAGATTGCAGAATAACACTATGCTCCCCTTATAAATTAGGCAACTTAACATCTCAAATTAAATCAAAATATCAGCAAGAAAGATTAAAAAAACTCAATATATAATGCCCCAAGAAACACATATATATTCTAATTACTTACACACATCATATGAAATTAGGATCGGTATAAAGTCAAAAGGTATAAATAACATGTGCAAAGTTGATGATCGATTGCGTAAAGCATGATTGAATACCAGCCTCTTTTTTAATGCAATTTCCAATGGGTTTGCAGAAACTTAATTACTGGCAATATCATTACCACAGCTTAGCGTTAGCTGTTTTAGTTTGCAGAGGGACGACTCTTTAGAGAAAATGGAGACAGGCGTTCGATCTTATGTCTGAGAAATTGGAAGGTACTATCTAAAGCACTGTGAATTACACAATTTATTCTAATAGATAAAAGCAGAATCAAATTCCTATAATTCCTTAAATTATGAAGATCAGAATACTAGTTATGGAATAGTAAATGGACAGTTGAACATTGATTCTTCATTTATGAAGAATCAAATAGAAAAGGAGAACTGAGCGGATATTTTCTGTTATTGAAGATATGGAACGAAGATGAACAACATTATGCCAAAAAAAACTAAGTTATATGTAGGATAAATGTCGTTTCCTACAGATTACTTAGTCCATAATATTTTAAGGTGCATACAGAGTTATTGGAGGTGTTAATGGCCCGGGCATAAAATAAATTTAAGGAACTTTCTTCCCACCTCATAGCAGCTAGCGTCTTATTAACCCAAAGGGTAGCCTCTGATTTCATTTTCTGCAATTAGTTTATAAGCCCGTTCTTGCCTTTAGCCATTTCTTTTTTTTTTTAAAGAATGAAAACAGTACAAAGCATAAATCCAATCTTCAATTTTTCCTTTGACTCTTCCTTTAAATTAATCTCTATCCACGAGGTAGCAAGGGATACTCCGATAAGATATAGAATTCTCGCATCAAATGTTCGATTTTCTTTAAACAGAGGTGGGGATTGATTTCTTTTACATAAATACATTATTTGTCCTTGATCAAATACTACTTGTGTTTTACCTTGCTTATTGACTTATGAATGATTTGGGTCAATGGAAGATATTTCAGATTTGAAGTACGCACATGTTACATATAGTAAAGATGTTTACATTGAATTATTAATGAAATTCAAAGAAAGATTGGATTTCGTGTAAAGACGTTAAGTGAGTTATGTTACAAACTTATGCCATTATAAATTTGTTAACAAATAATTATCCCCACTCAGTCATGGTTAGCTCACCCCTTTATTTTAAAATAAAATCATTTTAGGTTGAGTCTACCATGACACATTGAGGGAGGATGCATTGCAAGAATTTATTTTTGTGAATAAATTAGTTTCCTTGAACATCTTGGAATTGGTTTCTGCTTTCTTTTGTTGATATTTGATGATGGTTAATTCCACTACTTCCGTATGTTTTTAACTACTCACGGAATGAGTGGTTGTTTTACCATCTCTTAAACCATGTTCAATACATTAAGGACATTTCTTTAGTCAATTTCCCTGCATTGCCATCTACTAAAATTTAGCTTGTTTTTAATATTAAGTGGTTAACTAATTTAGTAATCAAACAATTTTACGTCGTATTTAAATTCCCTATATCTCCATGAATGCACAAGAAAAAAAAGGTGTCATAAACATTGTCACCTAAAATAGATTTCCATTATTTTCAACATATTTTAAACAATCTAAGAAGGCTGAGAATAGAAAGAAAGGATATACAGAACATATTATACAGAGCGCTTTTTATATATTTCTAAATAAGAAGAACTCCATATTCTTTACCACGCCTAGGTCAAAAGAATATAAGATGATGAGATGGCAAAAGTTCCAGCCTCAATTGCTAGTTGATACAGATTATATTGCATATGGCATCCAATAAGAATAGAAAAGTCATTTGTTCTCAAAGCAGAGAACCAAGATTAAAATTAAAAAAGGAAAGAAGTTAACTATATGCCAGTTCAGATTCTCATCTCAGTTTCAGTTTGGTTTTTCATTTGGTATTTCATATATTAAAACACTATACCTTAATATTAATAATTAAACCCTAAAACACATGGTGTAAATCTGAACCGTAAAAAATACACTTGGCATCAATTTAGAGAGTGAAACATTAGATGAAACATTAACTGGAATAGATGATTTCAATTGACTATATGCTGATTCCATCATTAGGAATATGGTGGGAGTCCGCATACGAAAAAATATCAAACAACGGACTCTAACCAATTTCTCGCCCACCTGGTTATTAATATGTCTTCCTACTCTTCATGCACTTCATATTTTAAATTGTGCGCATATTTTGTAACAACTTATTTGCATGCTTGAGCTATCATGTAAGTCTGAAATCACAAAGAACTATGGATTGATAAGAGACAATAATGGAGAACATACACGTGGTAAAAGATTGTTGAAAGCAAATGCAAAAGTTGAAAGTGATTGATACTTGTTATAGGTTTGACTTCTACAGAAATTAGAACAACTTGTCTAGTTAATGAAGCAAGAATTAATTCGTTTCACTGAGCTTGATAGCACTACAGAGGTGTCGCCCCCACCAGGCAGAAGGTGTAACTCACTCGAGTAAATTACTTTCCCTTTATGCAACTTTTAAATTGCCATGCATTACACTGATTCAGCATTGATTTATTGAATACAAAATCATAAAAATTCACATTTAGTCAGAGCTTTTCAGATGCCTCCTTTCAAGGAGCTTGAGTCATTAATCATGATTCTTTAGTCCTTTAGTAGTGGTTCCTATTAAGGTATTCGAATGATTGATGTAGGACAGAGTTAGCTTTCATTGGTTATATATCTATATAAAAAATTCTTTCTTGATTCATAATCTGTTTTATAAATTAACTAATGTTTGAGACATTTATTGAGTTTGAAATGTTTCTTACCCATCATCTAACCACAAATGATTTAGCTACGAAAACTAAAGCAAATTATGTCTAAGCTTCAAGATATGATAAGGATAAATCTTAGTTTTATTTACCAGTTAAGTTAATCACTTTATTAGATAACGTACAGTAGCAATCAAAAATCCTGCAGCATTTGGTCTTGAAGTCTCTGGTACTATTCATCTACTAGTTTTACTTCAAACTTGAAATAGCTATCTCCATTAACTTAAAAAAAAATTTGAAGAATCTTTCTGTTATAAACTAATTTTCTCAATAAGTCACAAGATATAACAAGGAATGGCCATTCTCAAATAGAAACCTTAGGAATTAAAATTAAATACATAATACATTTTTGTTCACCATTTTATGTTTTACCCAATTGTTTAGCACTTCTAATGAAGCAATGAGTAGTTGCACATACAATGTTACCACCCATAATCTCAAGCACACTAGAATGTAATACAGAAATATGTGGTGGCACTCTAAATCCAAACTGTTTGCAGCTAATCAATGAATACTCTTTCTCCCTCTTCCACACTCCTTAACATGGCCCATCATGGTTAACACATTTAGTTAAAGTTCATGATACTGACCGTGTAGTAGAACTAATAGAAATAGAACACAAGAACTAAAGATCACAATTATGTAAGCAGTCAAACCACATAATCATTTGGTGGATACAAAACAATGAAACAGCAGTTTACTCTATTTCAATCAACATTCACAAGTGCCAATGACGGAAAAATGTTTTGACTAAAATCTGAAAACCGGAATACGGGAATATATACGTACCCAATATCTGAATGCCAAAACCTCAGCTGGGGTATTTTCAGGAGGACAAGAGCCTAAGCTAATCTTCTTCACAGCTTCAATTTGAACAGCTTCCGGGTCCTCCTTTGCACTCAATTCCAAAGCTAACTGAATTTGATATTCCTCCTCTATATCATTCTCCCTCGTGCTAGACCCTGAATCACGCCTCACTGCATCAAGTGCAGCATCCATGCTACTACTGCCCACAGAATCAGAAGGATCAATTCTCTCACTTCTTGTCACATTAGAGGATGATGGGGGACTAGGACTATGCCTATTTGTAACAGAATTTAACCACCCTGAAATTGTGGAAAAGGGTTTATGCTCTGACTTAGAGTGGGGCAACCTTTCCCTTGTTGAACCATCGAAGATCGACTTATTACCTTTTGATGATGAAGAAGAGCCTTCAGAATCTTCAGATTGATTAGATCCTATATGTAGTCTCTTCAAGAAATTTTTCATTTCTTATCCCCAAAGGAGAAATAATCAATGCTAAAGAAACAAGAATCTGTACAAAAATCTATCCATTGTCTCAGACCAAGCATGAACTTAAATCATCAAAGGGAAAATCTCAAAGTATAAAACCCCCTAAACAAACGATTTAGCTCAATCTCCAAGACTTTAAAACAAAACCCATCAACACCATAATAGTAGAGCTTTTTGCACACTTAAAACCATAACACTAACAGAGAGAACACGCCTGCCTCCGCCCAACTCAAGTCAATGAATATTATATCAATACGACTTCAAGCCTTTCTAACAAAGAACAACAATAATGTTACATTACAAGCTGGATTATAACTAAATAAAGATTGCTCTTCTCTACTCTCCAGCCTCAGATTTCAACAGAACTAGCAAACGGAGAGGGATAGAGGGTCATGAAGAAGAGCCTATTACCATCTTGAATCGTGTGAAGATAGAGAAACTAGGAGGGGGGTGGGAGTTCCTTGGGGTGGATTGCAGAAATACTGAAATATAAGAGAGATGAGTGTAATTGGTCATTTTGGAAAAGAAAGAAAGAGAAAGAAAAAGAGAGAGAGAGAGAGAGAGAAGGCAAATGCAGCAGCGGAGACAGTAAACAAGTGGGAAAAAGAGTAGGACCTCCAACAAAAACGACCCACTTCCACAATATTAATAGTGCTTAATATGCCCCTTTTTTCCTTCCCCACCCCCCTATAAGACTAGGGGTGGGCGGTATGGCATACCGAAGATTTTTGGTCATACCATATACCGTATCGAAATTTTCGGTATTTAAAAAATCATACCGTTACCTTACCTAAACTTTCGGTATACCTTAGTTCGGTATACCAATATTTCGGTATAAGAAAATAGTATACCTTCTACTTACCAATATTTCGGTATGCCATACCATACCTAAAATATCGGTATATATCATCCTATTACATAGTTTGCTATACCGTTATACATCTAAAATTCAATAAATCTTATAAAAACCATGTACTAGAAAAGTGAAAGATAGCTATAAAACATACTCTAATAAATAACAAATTCAAAAATATACGACAATCTGCAAACGACCAAATTAAATAAGAGTAAGTCTCATGAAAACCGGGTTTACAGGTAAGCCTTATTTTTTAATATTACTCTTTAATATATAAAAAATAACTCTTTGAAGAGTAATAATTTTTACACAATAGAGTAATAATTCGTATCTCTAAAAAGTAATTTTTCATGTACTTAAAGTAATCGATACATCGGGATTTACAAGAATTTGAAGAGTAATTTTTTAATTTAAAAAGTAACAATTCATATGCTAAAGAGTAATTTTTTATGTACTAAACAGTAACCGAGTTTACATAATTAATATATCTAAACCCGTTTTACAAAGTGTTTGTCATTAAATAAATAGTACCTAAGAGATCTACACAAAAATATATGGAACTTATATTAAAATCAACACTTTTAAATTTTCATATACATAGAATTACTTAATTAAAAAATAAGTACTAATATCATGTAAGTCAATGATCTTTATCAATAATTTATAATTATGAAGAAATATACAGTAGGATTTTAGATTTAATCTTTAATAAAATAGTGTATATATATAATTTAATTAAAAATTATAATACATAAATAATAATTATAATTGTATATATCATCTAATATGGTAATATCGTATCATATAACTCAAAAAATTGAATATTTTACGGTATTTCGGCATATACCAAAATACCGCGGTATTGATTATTTATATACCTTTATCGTACCAAAATTTTCAATACGGTATCATACCTTACCAAAAATTTCGGCATACCTAAAATTTCGGTAAAATCGGTATTTTTCGTTATGATAAGGGCGGTATACCAAAATTTCGGTATTTTTCCCCAGCCCTATATAAGACCAAGTCCATTACTTCAGCTTGTACCTTTCACTATCAAAACACGTAGAATTCTGATTAAATAATGATTCCGAGCATCCTTGTTAAAATCGTCTATTTAAATGATGTTTAGATTTATTTAGAAACAGATTTAAATGATGTTTTTTTTATTATTAAATAAGAAAAAGAATTCAATATTAAGATTGTTGGTGGTCAATTAGCACAATGTTATAATTATGGGCAAAATAAAAATGAGAGTCCAACACTTATGTAGAGCCCAAATGAGAAGAGATTGGCCCAAATTGAATACTCCCTCCGTCTCACAATAAGGGTCTCTTTTTTCTATTTTGATCGTCCCACCCAAAGGGTTCTCTTTCCTTTTTTACACACATGGGACCCACTCATCCCCTCTAATACAATTAAAACATGGGGCTCATACTCCCACTAATACAACTACTCACTACACATTAAATAATAATACTCCTTAATCCACGTGCCAAAAAACAAAAACTACCCTTGTCGTGGGACGGAGGGAGTAGGTAATATCCACCGGTGAAGAAGAGAAAGGATTTCGGACAGTTGCAAGGGGGATAATATGTCAAATCCTTCAAAACCTACGCCAATTCTGTTCAAAGAGAGAGAAAACCGTTATTGAAGAGCTCTTGAAGAAAATGATGGCAATGAAATCATGGTAATTAAGCAAAAACAAGTAAATCCTCTTTTCTCTAAAATTCTCTCCTCTCCTCTCTAAAATTCTCTCCTCTCCTTCCTCGTTCTCTATACTCATCCTCTGTTATCTTTCATTTCTTACATGTGATACTAGGCTATGGAGTTACCCTCCTTCTTTTATCAATCAATTTTCCCTTAGAAACTCATTTTCTTGATTTGATTGTTTGTTTATAGATATTTGTGTTATCTCTCAAACCTCATATCAATACAAACCTTATTAGGTCATAACAACTTGGCATCCAGAATATGTTAGAGTGATTTGATTAAGTATTAAACGACTCTCCTCTCTATCAGCTTAAGCTTTTAGATGAGGTGATCATTTATCATGGTATCAGAGCACATGGTTAATAAATGTCAGGGTTCGAACCTCACCGCAATCCATTTATGAGAAAATTCCACATGCAAGGCTTGAGGCAAAAGTTAACCCTCCTTGCATGTGAGGAGGCGTGTTAGAGTGATTTGATTGAGTATTAAACGACTCTCCTCTCTATCAGCTAAAGCTTTTAGATGAGATGGTCATTTAACAGAACAACTTCAAGTACTGAGTCTAAATCAAGGAGAAATGGAGCACGTTATTGAATCATTATAAAGTACTATGAAGGTATTAGAAGCAAATCAAAAGGCGATGACATTATAGATGCTGGAAATTTCAAAACAACTTCACATGCTTAATAAAAGGAAATAAGTTAACGATAGTATTTTGTCAATGCCTAAAATTGGTCATGACAATCATGGGGGTAGTTCTACTCAAGGGATGGGAAGTATTAATCATTCAAATAGCAGAGGGAACAACAACAACAACTATATACCTCTTCAAAATAATTGAGTTTTCAAACTTTGACGGAGCAGAACTCCATGTGTGGTTGAGGAAATGCAATTGATATTTCCAGATTATTACAACCATTGTTGAAGATTGCAAGGTGCTCTATGCTACTATGCATTTAGAAGGAAGGGCAGAATATGGTATCATGGTTATGCTGAAAAGAGAGTGGAAGTTAATTAGGAATAATTTATTGAGGCTATTCTCAATAGATTTGATGATAAAGAGCCCGAATTGGTTGTTGGTGAGTTTTATAATTTGAAACAAACAGGGATTGTAGCTGAGTTGGTTGAAAGGTTTGAAGAGCGGAAAGCATACCTCCAGCTCTACAGAAAAGAATTATCAGAGAAGTATTTCATATCTAACTTTATAAATAAACCCAAGAATGATATCAAGGGTGTTGGATTGTATACTAAAAGTCTAACTTTAGTATGAACAATGTCATAACAATATTTGAAATGAGAATCATTGATCAAATGATTGCATCTTATAATTTATTTTATATGCATGATGCAATAGTCCATTTACTTTATACTGTAGATAATATGTTGTGCGAAAACACGCAGAAGATCATATTATCGGTTTCCTTATAAAGTATAAACAGATGCTCACAACTGAGATAGACGGGGACTCTCTATCGGTATGGTTGTAGTGTGGTTTGGTATTAGCTTGTCTTGGCTATAGAATCACATTAGTGCACTTGTGTGTATTGAGAAGGACCGCCTGAGGTCGTTCTTCTTATACTGACTATATAGTAGAACTTGATCTCTGTTATTATGGAAGTTCGTGCTCTTAATCCCTATACAATAACTTCGACACGTAGGGCAGTATGTATTTCTTTGATTCATCAATGGGTGAGATTTATATGTATTAAATCAACAAACTCGATGAGTTGGGAAGTAGTGTTGTATCTATGGTGTGCTGTTGATTGTAGAAGGAATCCATGTCCGTCATAGGTTGATGATGTCCCCTTGAGGAGCTCATAAGGTTTATCATGTAAATCTTGCAAGTGGATTAATTTCCGGCATGATAATAAGGTTGAGTGGTACTACTCTCGGATGAGATATTAATTAATTTGAGTTGTCAGTAACTTAATTAATTAATGGACATTGTTTTTCTTAAACATGTGGAGACCATCGGGCTTATAATAAGAAGGAGCCCAGAACATAATTTTGGGATTGGACGGGTAGTGCAGTAATAATATTTTAGTGGACTATATTATTATTATTGGATTTAATTAAAAGCTTTGGGCTAAGCTTGGTTAATTAAATTCAATTGAGGCCCAGCCCAATTTCTCCTCTTGGTCCCTGCTGTAGCCCAATATATAAGTGAACTCAGCTTCCTGGAACCCTCAGATAATTCCTGCGCCTCTTTTGGTGAGAGAAGGGAAAAGAAGCAGATTGAGAGATCCTGCAGACTGTTGCCCACACAACAGCAGGATCACACTTGGGACATACAGTAGAAGATCAGAGGTAGTTCTCTGCATACAGTAGAAGATCAGAGGTAGTTCTCTGCAGTTCATCCTCTACACCAACCAAGAAGTACGGTAAACGGTTTAATTGCTTCCGCTGCTAATTGTTTGCCTGAAATCCTAACGGATCACGTTGATCCACACGATCCAATTGCTAACAATTGGTATCAGAGCGTTGGTTTCATGGTGAAACGTGAGACGTTAGATTGGGGTTGTTTGTGATTATTTGATTAAGTGATTTGATCTGGTTATATTCGCATGTTTTGTGCTTCTTGTGATTTAATTTTCGCTTAATAGAAAGCATGTTTAAGGGTTTGTATATTTTTGGGTTATTTATAAAAAATTCCCTGTGTACATACTGCAACCCTAATATACATCTTTGGCTGTTTATAAATAAATTCGTGTTCTTGGTAATCACAATACACACACGGCTGCATCGTGAGAAACTGAATTGCGGTAGTGGAAAAGAACGGTGTGACTGCCGGGTATTGGATGACTCACGGTTGGGGTCTAGTGGGAGCGATTACAAGAAGAACGCGTGAAATCGAGAAGAAAGGAAGGCGCGATCTGGGCATCGTTGGACAGCTGCTGGCGCAAGTGTGTCTTGGTGATGTGTCGGATCGCCAAAGGCTGTCGCGACTGGCGGAGCCACTCACGATGGCGGGTCTGTTACCACTGCATCTGATCGATCACAGATGGGATATTGAGATCGCAGGCTGCTATTCTGGACGAATCAACAGCCGGCTCTGGGAGTCTTCGAACATGGACGGTGAGCCTCATGGCGGGCGTTCACGTGTCAGCTGCTGGATCTGGCTAGGCATCTGCTTGTTGCGAGCGAGTCGCTGCCAGTTCGGAGCAGGGCTCCGATACGGGATCAGGCGGTGAGTCGAAGTAGACTGAAGTCGGACTTGCAGCGGCGTCGGAGGTGACTCAGCAACATTTCTGGTCAACACTGAAACTGCTTCCGTGCGAGCTTTTCTCAGTCCCGATCGCGACCGCCATGGTTCAGGGCGATACTGGCAGAGTATGATAAAGAGGCACACGATGATGCATCTCCTCTGGCCTCCCATCGCGTCTTGTTGGCGGCGGGCACGTTGTAGCAGCGGTGGCCGAAGAGAATGGAAGCCGACGTAACTTCGCTGATGGATTCCTGGAGAACAGCCGGTGAATTCGTGGCGGGTTGGCGCTACTGGGAGGTCGTAGCACGGAGCTTGCGACGGCGCGACTCCGACGGACAACGGTGCGACTCCAGGGGGCTGACGGCGTGACTCCGTCGGGACAATCGCCGACAGCAGCGGCGCCGGTGAGAGCTCTGCGTGAATGCTGCTATGGATCAGTTGCGGCTGTGAGATTGAATAGGGCAGCATGGTGATGGGCTGTTGGGCCGAGCAGTTGGGCTTCTTTTATTTATTTGGTTTTGGGCTGGGATTTGGGCCCAAATTTTAATCAAAAGGATATTGGGCTGCTGGGCCCTATTTTAATTAAGGTGTATTTGGGCTTGATTCTCTAGTTCATGGGCTGATGGTTTAATTATAGGGCCCAATTCAGTAATTAATAAATGGCTGCTCATTTTTTTTAATTTGGTTTTTGGGCTGTTGGGCCCAATTTTAATTAAAATGGTAATGGGCTGCTAGGCAATATTAATTGCTGGTTTTTAATTAATTGTGGGTAATGGGTCAAGTATGATTAATTAATTTTATTAATGGACTTTTTGTGCTAGTGGGCTTGGTGGATTTAATTTATTTTTGGGCTGAGTATATGGGTCATGGATAATGGGCTTGATTAATTAATTAATCTGCTGCTCATTTTGTGCTTATTTGATGCTCTAGGGCCCATTTAATTGATCCAACATATTATACAATTAATTATGATATATAACTGAGTTAATTGTTTTAACTTGACAATTAATTGTTATATATGAAAGGCATGTTCTATGTGATTTATTTATTTAAATTGTTGTTAATAGAAGCATGTCTAAGCTGTATATTTTATTCTGGAATATTATATGCATGTTAAAACCCTCGGTGTTAAATAACTAAGTGGGAGAGGGGATTGGTTATAAATTTTCGCGGCCTCCATTATTGGTTTGTTAGTAATGTGAATAGACTTGCGCGTCGGCATTAGAGCCTTCCTCCCTAACGGATGAGTTTATTCACGGATCACTGGTACAAACTTCTTTAAATAATTATTGTTTGTAATGTGATGCATATGGACTTGCGCGTTGGCTATAGTGCCTTCCTCCCTAACGGATGAGCTTATATGCGGTTCACTAGTACAAACTTATATAATTGATGGTTGTAGAAAGTTATCTGAGCGCGTGTGTACTTCTCTAACAGTAAGGCACATAAGCTTGGGCAGCGGACTTGGGATCAAATAATGGTGTACACTTAGATGTGAATAATTAGTATCCTCCCCAACGGAGTCACTGCTATTATTTACATGGCTAAAGAGGAACCGACTATTAATTATTTTGTCATAAAGTTAGGTTGACAAATGAAATTAATGGGTAAAACCTTCTCTTGTAAATGTTCGGGTTTGTAAACGTCCACCCTAACGTGGCTTGCAGACTCACGGTGCTTGAGATGTCGGTGAATTTTAATTTTATATTGTTTTGAGGGAATCAATATAAAAGGATAAAATTCGAAGATTTGATCGGAATATTTATTTGTGATTCTCTGAATTTCGAATGGTTTTATTTCACTAATTATTAAATAAAAGAAATTATATTTACTTGTCCAAATTAGATGATTGGAAAAGAATCTTGGTTTTGAAAATTACTGCTTAAGAAAATACATATGTATTCTCACAAAGGACGTCTCATGATGCCTATTAAAGTCTCTAGTGAAGAGATGAGAGATTCATAGAAATATGATGATCTCATGTAACTCTTCGGATACTTGAGTAAATTAAAAGGCAGAAGATCATGGTTGAATTGATGAATGAATTGGAAAAGCTTGGAATAGAAATTGAAAGGAAAACCTAAATCAATTTATTCTTCACAATTTGCCTGGATGTTTTGAGCAAGTTCTACCTGAAATACGAGAGGTTGTATATGGTGGGAAACTTCTAACAAAACATGTGGCAAAAGAAAGCCATTTTTCATCATGATGTGAACAAGTTTAATATCTTATTTACTAATGGTTTAAACATGATTAGTGATGGCATCTACTGACACGAAGTATGTAGATACTGGAATTACTAAATGTTTATCACTGAGTAAGGATAAGATTGTTAATAACATGGGTAAAACTACAAAGGTAGTGGCTATTGCAGTGGGAGTTGTTTATTTATCTCATGATAAGAATAAACGATAGATTATGAGAAATTGTCTTTACGTACGTTTCATAGAAAGAATTTAATTTTGGTTTCTATGCATTAACGGATGGATACTTCATTTCATTTAAATGACATGGTCATAGTAATGAGGAATGAGGCTATAATCCGTTAAAGTACGTTGGTGGATAAAAAGTATACTCTTGAATCATGTACATCCCACAGATGCAATAAATAGTAATTAAATAATGCATCTTCTAATATTAGTAAGAGAAAGGAACCTTCGGAAATGAACTAAACATACATTTGGCGTCTATGACTAATTCATTTTACTTCAGTAGGATTCAAAAGTTGATAGCCAATAGACCGTAAGGTTTATCTGAAGTGGAAACTATCGGACTTGCGAGTCTTGCTTGGAAGTAAAAATGATTAACTGCTTTTTCAAGGCTGTGGGGTGTAGAGCCAAAGATATATATGTTGGAATTAGTTCATTCTGATTCAAGCGAACCTAATCTTATCCAGGCAAGAGGTGGTTATGAATATTCGAAGATTATTCTGGAAACCAATATATTTATATGATGCACTGCATGTCTAAGTTCTTTGATTAATTCAAGAATTGTAAGGCTGGTACAGTGAAGCGTCATGGAAAATATATTAAGTCATTACGATTCAATCATGATGGCGAATACCTCTTGGGATAGTTAGGAGCTATTGATCAGAAGTTGAGATTAAATCTCAAGTTGACTATACCGGGTATGCCCCAAACTGAATGGTGTGGTGGATAGAAGGAATAAGGCTCTTATGGTTATGATTAGATAGATGATGAATTATTTGGAATAATTAAATTCATTTTATGGATATGCCCTAGATACAGTAATTCGTGAAACGTTTGTCTATATATGGGATATCCTAGAAAAATAGAGGGTGATTTATTTAGTCCAAAAGATCGAAGGATAATTGTTAACTCAATAATTAGATTTTTGGAAAATGACAATGTAATAAATCACAAACCCATGTATAAGTTGTTCTAAAGGAAGTGAGAGAAAAACACTAAGTATAAGTACCAAGTGTACAAAAGGATATACCACAAGGTAAACTGCAATGCGTGTCACGACTGATACACAATTACATGTAGTGCCTGGTCGTAGTGGGAGGGTTGTTTGACAACCCGTAAGATATATGTTTTGGGAGAGTCGTGAGACTTGGTCCCTAGTAAACATGGTATTGTCCCACGAATACGACGTAGCACTACAAGATTAAAATGTGGAATCTTAGTAAGTTGCAATGTATATTGAAATAGAATCTACGGATTCTAAATTAAGTCTGGGAACTTGTAGGATCACTAAAATGGTGTAAAAGCCATTGCAAGTGGTCATAGGAAATAAAAGAAGATCATACAGAAAGGTGAAAACCTTGGAAGTAAAGCTTGTTGCAAAAAAGTGTACTCAGAAAGAAATGGTTCGATTATGAGGAAACATGTTCGCTGGTAGCTATGCTTATGTTGATCCGGATTCTTTTATTGCTGCTATGAGGAACAGAAAATAGATGTCAAGACAGCTTTCCTGATTGGAAGTCTTGAGGAAAACATCTATGTGAAGCAACCAGAGTGATTCATTGCAAAGTACTAATAGCATTTTGATAGTAAGCTTAAAATTGTCCAGCGATGGACTTAAAGCAAGCTTTAAGATCGTGAAGCATCTGTTTTGATTAGGTAATCCAGTGGCATGGATTTAAATCAATGAGCGGATGAGTCTTGTGTGTTGTAAAGAGTGACGGAAACGTGGTGGTGTTTCTTGTACTATACGTAGATAGTATCTTGCTCATTGGAGACAATGAAAGAGTATTATCGGGCGTATGGGTACGGTTAATAAAGCGGTAGAGATGAAGGACTTAAGAAAGGCAAAATATATCCTTTTGATCACGGTAATACGGATCACAAGAAAGGATATTATGCTTATCTCAAGTTTCATAAAATGATACAGTCCATACTCGTTTAGCATGTAAATTTATCTAAGTGAATGTGTCTTTGAGACACAAGAAGAAGATAAAGAGGATGAAAGCGGTTCCTTATGCTTCGGCGAATAAGGAAGCTTAATCTAAGGAATGCTATGAACGATGTTAGATATCTGTTTTGCTGAATGCATGAACAGTGGGTATCAACGTAACCCGGAACAAGAATGATGAACTGTGGTAAGACATTTATAAAGTGCCTGAGAAGGACTCGAAATTATATGTGGACTTACTGGACAGATTCACTGCTTCTTGTGGATTACGTAGATTCGGATTTTTTAGTCAAAATTGGACGGTAGTAAATTCTCCTCAAAGGTTATGTGTTTAATTTTAGGAAGTAGAGTCATAATGTGGAGGAGTGTTATATAGAAATATATTTCAGACTCCGGACTCCATCATGGAAAGATGATGAATTGGAGCCTATGAGGCAGCCAAAGTATCTATATGACTCTAGAGACTTCATGATGGACTTTGAAGTATTTCTAAGTTAGCACAAGGTAATCACAATTTACATTGATGATATTGGTGCAGTTGCAAACTTGAAGAAATCACAAGTCCATAAGGCAATTAAACACATGGAGCGCGAGTACCACCTGTTACGAGAAATCGTATGATGAGGGGAAGGTTGTTGTCGCCTAGATTGCATCGGATGATGACCTAGTAAACCATTTACAAGGACCTTAAGGCGAGAGCTTTTAATGGTCGTGTAAGTGGGAGTAGGAATCAGATGTATGGCAGAAGACATGACAACATATTCTTTTAGTATAAGTGGGAGATTGTTGGATTGTATACTAAAAGTCTAACTTTAGTATGAACAATGTCATAACAATATTTGAAATGAGAATCATTGATCAAATGATTGCATCTTATAATTTATTTTATATGCATGATGCAATAGTCCATTTACTTTATACTGTAGATAATATGTTGTGCGAAAACACTCAGAAGATCATATTATCGGTTTCCTTATAAAGTATAAACAGATGCTCACAACTGAGATAGACGGGGACTCTCTATCGGTATGGTTGTAGTGTGGTTTGGTATTAGCTTGTCTTGGCTATAGAATCACATTAGTGCACTTGTGTGTATTGAGCAGGACCGCCTGAGGTCGTTCTTCTTATACTGACTATATAGTAGAACTTGATCTCTGTTATTATGGAAGTTCGTGCTCTTAATCCCTATACAATAACTTCGACACGTAGGGCATATGTATTTCTTTGATTCATCAATGGGTGAGATTTATATGTATTAAATCAACAAACTCGGTGAGTTGGGAAGTAGTGCTGTATCTATGGTGTGCTGTTGATTGTAAAAGGAATCCATGTCCGTCATAGGTTGATGATGTCCCCTTGAGGAGCTCATAAGGTTTATCATGTAAATCTTGCAAGTGGATTAATTTCCGGCATGATAATAAGATTGAGTGGTACTACTCTCGGATGAGATATTAATTAATTTGAGTTGTCAGTAACTTAATTAATTAATGGACATTGTTTTTCTTAAACATGTGGAGACCATCGGGCTTATAATAAGAAGGAGCCCAGAACATAATTTTGGGATTGGACGGGTAGTGCAGTAATAATATTTTAGTGGACTATATTATTATTATTGGATTTAATTAAAAGCTTTGGGCTAAGCTTGGTTAATTAAATTCAATTGAGGCCCAGCCCAATTTCTCCTCTTGGTCCCTGCTGTAGCCCAATATATAAGTGAACTCAGCTTCCTGGAACCCTTAGATAATTCCTGCGCCTCTTTTGGTGAGAGAAGGGAAAAGAAGCAGATTGAGAGATCCTGCAGACTGTTGCCCACACAACAGCAGGATCACACTTGGGACATACAGTAGAAGATCAGAGGTAGTTCTCTGCATACAGTAGAAGATCAGAGGTAGTTCTCTGCAGTTCATCCTCTACACCAACCAAGAAGTACGGTAAACGGTTTAATTGCTTCCGCTGCTAATTGTTTGCCTGAAATCCTAACGGATCACGTTGATCCACACCATCCAATTGCTAACAAAGAGGGTTATCCTTATTCTCAAACCACAAAGCTTTGAAGAGGTCGTATCTAGATATGGCCAGAAAACATGAGTTCACAGTTGATGCTATGGTTAAGAGATATGGACAAAATCTGAAAATAACTTTCAGTTAGATTCCAAGGAGATAATCATCTAGTTTTCTCAAATCAAATAATTTCAAAGAAAATGATGTGGAAAACAAATTTCCATCGAGAAAACTTTTAACAGAAGCTGAAATGACGGTTAGATTGGAAAATAAGTTTTGTTATAATTGTGATGAGGTGTTCATTCCTAGACGTAAATGCAAAAATAGACAAGTGTCCACACTTATGTCCCAAGAAGAAGAGAATGCTCTAACTAAAGAATCAGAGTCAACAAAGTTGGAAAAAACCATTATAACAGACGACATGATGGTATCTTTGAATTCTATTGATCGGTATTCCAACATAAATACCATCAGATTTAAAGCTAAGGCATTTGGTGTTGAGATTTAATCCTTAGTAGATAGTGGAAGTACCCACTGTTTTATTAATAAAGATGTTGTTTACAAGACTAATTTTCGAGTGGAAGGCACTACATTAAGATGGTGACCATTGCAGATGGCAGCAAGGTGATAAGCACAAGAATGTCCAAATTTCACATGGGAGATACAAGTTCACATTATCATATAAGGTTTATCAAGCTAGGAAGATGTAACATGGTGTTGAGAGGAGATTGGCTAAGGGAACATAGTCCCATCGAGATAGATTACAATCAAATGAAGATTTGCATTAATGACAACAGGAATAAGGTGAATATCAAAGCTGCCACCGCAGAGGCTATAGTCAAGATCATTTAATTGGTGAAGGGATGCATAAAATATTGAAGGGTAATTATAACTGCATATTTGGAAAACTTTACATGGTACAAGATGAGAAGAATCACATGATGAGAAACTTGAGGAATTATTAAATCAGTTCGATGATGTCTTTAAAGAACCTACCACCCTACAACCAGTGAGAAACATTCAGCACCATTTTAAGCTTGTACTTGGATCAGTCTCAAGGAAGCAAACACCTTATAAGTGCTCATGCACAGAAATGAGATATTGAGAAAATGATCAAGGAATTGCAAAATGCAGGATTTAACGTAGTAAGCCAAAGCCCATTTGCCTCGCCTATCATCATGGTTAAAAAAAAGATGGAGGTTGGAGAATGTGAGTAGACTACAAGTATTTAAATACTCTCACTATGAAGCATATATTTCATATACATGTGGTAGATGCATTCTTAGATGAGCTAAATGGGTCAATATACTTCTCAAACATGGACCTAAGGTCTGGGTATTTTCAGATAAGAATGTTGAAAATAATACTTCTAAAATTAGTTTTGTCACACATAACGGGCAGTATGAATTTCTAATGATGCCATTCGATTTGTACAATGCACCAGCCAGGTTTCAAGCACTCATGAACCAAATTTTAACCTCATTTAAGGAAATTTATTTTGGTATTTTTTATGATATTTTGGTTTATAGTCCAAGTTGGGGAATACATATTGAAAACTTGAGATGTACATTGGAGATTTTAAGAGCAATTGAGTTGTATGCAAAAAGAAGTGTTCATTTGGGAAGAAAGAAATTGAATATTTTGGACACATTATCTCAAGCAGAGGAGTAGCCACAGCTCTAAGAAAGGTAGAGATTATTGTTAATTGGCCTATACCTAAGAATGTCAAGGAAGTAAGGGGTTTTCTCGGCTTGACTGGTTAATATAGAAAACTTGTGAAAGGATATGGAATCATCAGCAAGTCTCTTACTAAACTGCTTAGAAAAGATCAATTTTTATGGAACGAAGAAGCTACTAAGGCATTTGAAACAATGAAGCTAGTAATGACTACTGCACTGATCTTAGCTCCCCAGATTTCAAAAAAAAAATTCACGGTGGAGACTGATGCTTCTGGAGTTGGCATGGAAACTATGTTGATGCAAGAAGGAAGGCCCATTGCATACTTGAGTAAAGCCTTTGATCCTAAAAATATTGAAACACATAAGATAGTTAAAGATTCACTATTTAATTCTATTTATGACAACTTTAATACAAGAAAAATCTCTGGATTTCGGAAATTGATTTTATCAAACTACTAAACATAACATAAATTAAGACTTAGAAAAATAAAATATGGAAAAGAAACTGATCAAGTATTCAAGGGTGAAGACTGGTAATGCTAAGGCAAACCAGTTTAACTATGTGACAAATTTTCTAGACTTGTGATTAACTACCCTACAGATATTTATAAGAAGATCACTAAACCAAGCTAGACCACTATGATAAAGTGATATCTAGCACTTATCATGAGCTGGAATTATTAGGATCAATCAGTAATTAATTCTCTTTCCCTCTATAGGTACTAATGCAACTAAGGCGTTTCCTTAAAAGGTACTTAATGATTAATTGATTCTCCCTTTCTAAGTACTAGATTATTAATCATATGTCTCCTTATTAATTACCAAATAATGATGTTTTACCTAGTACTTAATATTCTAAATTGATTGTCTAGCAGTTTTAGGCTATGTGGATTAATCCCCTAAGATTGTCATAGGAAGCAACTACTATTATACAGAAAAAGAGAATCCTAATGATTATTCAATTCTAGCTAACTTCATGAATAATCAAATGAATCAAAACTCAAACACAATCATAGAAATCTTAAAATTTATTCTTCAATAAGAAAATAAAAATTCTGCAATGTATGAAAATTCAAGTTTAGGGCAATCAAATCACATGGTAAAAACTGTCTATAGCCCTAACATCGCCAACAAAAAGCTTATCCCATGGAATTATTAAGGAAAATTACACTGAAGAAATTAACCCTAACCACGAGTCTAATTAATTACATAAATAAAAGTGAAAAGAAAAGAACTAAAGAATTAGACTCAGTCTCTTCAATTACTATCTCTGCTAGGATCTCCATCTCCAATCCAAGTAGCAATCCTTGATTGAACTCCAATGGTGTGGATGGATGGTGGTGGTGAATGATGGTGATTTACGGAGGGTGGAATGGTGTGAAATTAGAGCTGGGGTGTTCTGTGGAATAGAAGAGCGATCCCTTTTTCTATTCTGGGTGTAGGCTTTTTATACTCTCATGCTGAATCAGATCAGAATGCTGATGTGGCCACTTAAGATTCGACGCTTGGCATCGAGCGCACCTGCTCTACGGGAATCGAGCGTCCAATCTCTCACACGCTCATCATCGAGCATCATTGCTCGGTGACCACCGAGGGCTTATCGGTGTAATTTCTCCAATCCTTCAGAGGTAACGCTTGGTATCGAGCGCATTAGCTCAATGGCCGTCGAGTACGTCTCTTCTCTTGCACACCAATGAGCAATCAAGCTCGATGAGCATCAAGCATCCACCCTACTTCCATTTTTTCAAACTACACTTTGACTTTTTGATCATTTTATTTATTTTCTTGTTCAAAACTTGACAAAATACCTCTCATGCACCTTTTAGTTAGTAACAACTAGAGCATTACCATTTCGTGCATATATAAGCATCAAATGTAGAAAATAAATCCATGTATCCTAAAACCTTAAACCTTGCTATGATTAAATGAGATCTAAGCAATAAAATAGAAGCGTACATGGATACATTGAATCCTCTAGGCGGAACACGAACTTGATAATCTACGGTATTATGACCTTCTTCAACTAAGCCTCTTTATTCCCTACAGGACCATCGTAATCTCTTCCAATGGAAAAAAGAAAAAACCGTGTATGGCTTAGTATATTGGGAACCATAATCTGGGAGCCTTTATATACTACTTAACTAGGTCACCCATAATCACCTTGTCATATGATATTGGGTATCTACTTAATTGGCACATATCATAATTATTCTAGTACATGGACTTTTAATCTTAATTATATCACTTAATTAAGTCCACAAAATAATTGAATAGCTAATATAATTGCATAATAATATGTTTTCCACAATTAGATTATATCGAAAATTAAAAATTTCTTAACAATCTCCCACTTGGGCTATATATTTTTTCCAAAGCAATTATATCAAATGTCCTTAGTTACGTAACTTTATGCTAATCCTCTTCAAGTTATACTTAACAATCTGGTCCATTTTATATACTAATATAGAATCACCGCGGCATTCACCACATTACAAATCGTGGTTAAACCCCCTATAATCACCATATTAGTATACTTAATGACAAAGATCAAATATGGTGAGTAGCATGAAAATTACATGCAATGTGATCAAAATCATATCTATTTTCAGCTAGTCCAACTTTAATATTTAGCGAGATCAATCCATAACGTAAAATATTACAAAATGAAAAATTACTTAAGTAAATTCATAATGAATTCAAAGATATCAACTTTATTCTGCAGAAAACTGAATTATTCAAAATCAAAAGAGTTAATTACACTAAAAGTCCCAACATTTTTGTAGATTACAGATTAGTCCAAACTTTTTAATATTTACAAATAAGTCCTCGATCTTAACACCATTTTGAAAATCAAGTCACAGGGCAGCAAGAGGGCTGCCCGGACGCTGACCTGTCACTGTAAATGCCAAATCACTCTACACTTGTTAACAAAATGGTGTCGTTTTAATTTTTTTATTAAATTTTCCATAAAAAATAATTATTAAATTTAACAAATGGTACGTTTTCTACAGAATTTTAAAAAATGAAAAAAAATAAATAAATAAAATGAGATAGTGGGAGAATAATCTAGTCTAGTATTAAATTAACAGCACAATACTATGCAATCAAGATTTTTTGTCAATTAAAACGAATAGCTTTAGAGAACCAAAATTCTAGTAAAATAATTTATGCTAATAATCTAGTTACAGATTTCCTACCCACTATTTAGTATTAACAAGAATAAAAAATAAGAGAAATAATTGATTGTATTTTATTTTTTTTAAAAAGCGAATCAAAAATCTCGTGTGGAAAGTGGCGCTCATCGCATCGCCATTGCTGGTGAGTGCTGCGTTTGCACTTATTAGAGAATTTCATCATTTCATGAATCGATCAAAATTTTCAAACGAAATAATCATCAAATTAATTGAAAAACCAAGAAAAACTAAATTAAAAAACAAGGAATTTAAATCTAAGAGTTTTTGCGTACAGAGACATATGAAAGGGCATAAAGTTTCTGAGAGTCTTATAACTGAGATTTGTGAAAATATGAAGATTGGTGATGGGAAGAAGCGGCGGTCCTCGCACCGGCTAAGGTAAACCGGCGAGGAAAAGATACCTTTGACGATGGCAATTGAGGTGAAAGCGGCGAAATTATGTGAGGGAAAAACGATAGCAGTTATAGCGGGCCATTAGATTCGACTGAACTGGTTAAAAATTGGGTGTTTAGTTGATAGAATGAATGATCCTGATGAGGGTGGTGCAGTCCATGCAGAGTGAAATTTCACTGCTGAATGACATCATCGTTCGAGGAGGTAAAGGCTCGATTCTCATGGAGGAGAGACTCTAGCACCTCCACCTTCTGCTGCTCCATGACCACCATTCCCGCACCCCTTTCTCAATATTCGATTTACCAATTTGCCATTGATGTCGATGCTGCTTCGCGAACGAGGATTAATTTAGGGTTTGATGGTCATGGTGGGAATTTGGATACATCACATTTTTCGGCGGCATTGGGATTGGCAACACAAGACGGCGATGGTGGTTCACGTCTCGTCATCTCCAGAGGTGGAGGCGGCGTTTGCTGGTGGTAAATGCCGGTGTGAGAAGAAAAGTTAAATTATGGATTATAAGAAAACGACGTCGTTTTCTTAAATTTTTTTTAATGGTGGATTTACAGATGGGTTCAAAACGGCGTCGTTTTGAATGCGTGGGAGGGGGCATGGAAGAAACAGTGACACGTCGACATCCGGGCAGCCCTCCAACTGCCTGGCAGCTTGATTTGCAAAATGGTGCTAAGGTCGAGAACTTATTTGTACATATTGAAAGTTTGGACTAATCCGCAATCCGTGAAAACGTTGGGACTTTTAGTGTAATTAACCCAAACCAAAATGTCTTGAAAACTTTTAAAGAATAATAAATATAAACTCCCACTAAATCAGTGTATTCTAAAACCATATCACACCCACATGAATAGCTAGCTCTAAAAAATTACATGAGTTAAATACAAGTTGGAGGATCCTCATTTACACGAGTCATGCACTTCCGGGGCGTACTGGGTGGTGATGGCATCTCGAGCCGCATGTGGCCAACACGAGTGGACTATGTGGGCGGCACGAGCCGTGCCAAGGCTGGCACAAGTCGTGCCATGCTGCACCAATTCCTATTTTGGCCCGGCTTCGCTCCCGACTTTCATTTTTGCTCTTTTTACCCTGTTTTTCACCTAAAAATACGAAATAACACCTCACAAGCATCTATAACACAAATATATGCAATTCAATCAAAAGATGCTCAAATACGGATATAAATATCACACAACAGTGCTAAATCGAACAAAAAAATATGCAGATTTTCTCACTAAATAAACCCCCCAAACTTAAGATGTTGTTCGTTCCCGAACAACAAAATCAAACAAAGAAGAAAGATAGTGTGTAAAATCTAAGGGAAAACAAGGAACATGACAATTAGGCCATTCAAATTACAATTGTTATCAACTCCGGTCAAGCACTCTCATTACATGCAATAATTCATTCATAGCATACAAGTTAGGAAAATTACTACCAATTAAAATGCTCCATCAACTTATTCTCATGGGAAGTATATCACTCTCACTCAAGTGTAAAAGATATACACTTATAGGGTATGGCGTTTACGCTCAAAGTCAATTCAAGTGCATGCATAACCATAAGCTTGCCAAACGTCTCAAACTCTTCACCACTTAAAATATGATTCGACAATGGGATCAAAAAGGACTTTTAATAGGATGTAATGTTGGCTCTTTGGTAAGGGTAGAAAATATATGGATAAAGTGACTCAATTAGTAGAGAATTAAAATCGAAGATCTTTTGTACTGCAGATTTTTACACTTCAAGGCTATCCAGCTTCATGCTCTTCTAATTTTTCTTCTCTCCTTTTCCTTCAAGCTTCAACATACTTTTTTTCCTTTATTTTCATCTTCTTTTCTCGAGGTACCAGTTTCGGGCACTACCTCTAACATCTTGGGGTACCAGTTTCAGGCACTACCCCTAAACAACTTATTTTTAAGCTCATAATCACTTGTACAGCTTCAAATATTTTATTCCGTCCAAACTCCATCAAAATCAACTTCACACACTTCGACAACATTTAATTCTCCACTAAATATAAGAATTTAAGGCTCAAATAGGATATCAAAGTGGCTATCTTCGTAGGTTGCCAAAGAAATAAGGCTTTTAGGCTCAAAATGGCTAACTACGGATATATAATTATTTGGTAGGAAATTATCTGGTAAAGTGACTCATAAAAATCAAAGATGACCTAAAATTATCTCCCATTATCTAACATAACATGTGGTCTCAAGTAAGACAAGAGGCAAGTTCTAGAATACACACACAAGAATGATATTCACCAGAAAGAAACATCATGTGTTTATGTACATGATCTAAAGGCTCAAAATCTCACATGAATTTTTAACAAGTAACAGAGCACTCTTCATGGTAAACAATATCTCACAAGTACACATAGAACTTCATATCACAATATAACTTAAGTACACTTTGTTTGCCTAATTTTGTGCACTCACGAGCAAGAATACTCGATCGTTGTAGTAGTATATCCTAAGAAAAATTATCAATCCAATAAGGAGTTATATTCGGACTAGCAAAATACGTGAGCTCATGTTCATGTTGTTTTTGTAAAGATGATCGGGGGTTTTGAGATGATTAACAACTAAAGCAAGTAACAAGTAAATAAGAATAGCAAATAAGAGAAATGACAATTATAGAAAATGGGTGCTAAAGTTCAAGTATGGAAAAACATGGGATTAGAAACATCCAAGCACACTCGATTCATATTATCATGCAAACGGAATTCAACTCAATTGATGTAGACTAAGGGTGATCACGATTGTATCCTAAGCTTCCTTTCGGGTTACAAAGGTTGTTGATCCATTTTAGACTCCCAAAAGCACTTAAGATCAAAGCCCAACATTAACCCCTTCCATCTAGGTACTAGTTAGATTAAACTCTCCCTTTTTGTGTACTAAGGCCAACGAATGGATTGGTTCCCCTCATTGAATTCAAATATCCTTTCGGTCAAACCCAAACTCAATGTCTATTCATGCCTTCCTAATACTATAGAGGGTCGTTTCCGTCTCACTCCAAGCAATACATACATGAACATCATGATAGCATTTAATTACCACAAATAATCCATTGATCAACAATCCATTAAACCAATAAACATTCATGAATAACAAACCATGTCATCACAACATCAAGACAATTAAACTCCATGAATAGAAATCAACATCAATTAAATCAAAAACCAATTTAATCCACATGATAATATAAATCTAATATACTCTTCATATTCCTAATCCCACTAGAGGGATTAGCTTAACATGATAAAAGTAATAAAACAAATAAATGATTCATTACAAATACCCATAGTCTTAGATCTAAAGAAATACAAAATGAATGGATTCTTCCCTATCAATTTCTTGAAGAGAATCTTCTATTCTTCTTGATCTCCACCTCTAGCTCTTGATTTCTTGAGATCTCTCACACCCAATGGAAGGGATGAATTTTTGATGGAGAATTAATGGAGATGATGGAGATGGATCAAAATGGATGAAGGTGGATGAAGATGATGGTGGAAAATGGAGGAAATGGTGTGTGATGTGTGTGTAGAGGATGGGAATTTCGGATCTCCTGCCAATTGTTGAATAAAGGGGTATTTATACCCCTATGGAGGCTTCTAGAAGGATCTGAAAATTTCAGCAGGAAAAAACACAGCACGAGTCGTGCTCTGCAATACGGCCACGAGATGGCCGTGCTGTGTCTTCTGATGCTGCCGCACGGCCTCGCCTTACAGGGCCATGTTGATGACACGGCTCGTGCTGCCAACACGAGTCGTGTGTTGTAACACGGACACAGGGTGGTCGTGTTGGCTCTTCTGATGTCGGTACACGGCCACTTCTTACAGGGCCGTGTTGATGACACGGCTCGTGCTCCCGACTCGACTCGTGCAACTGGACACGACCTGAAGTTGCCCGTGTTGAATGACTAGATGTCGCCACACGGCCAACTCTTACAGGGCCGTGTTGGCTACACGGCCCGTGTTGGTGCCGGTTCCTGCATTTCTTCACTGTTTTGGCTCGTTCTCCCTCGTTTCAACTCCGAATTGAGATCCGCTTTTTCCTACATCTTTCTTACCATGTTTAGCATCCAATAAAAAGTGAAAATCTTATGTTTAAGCTCATTCACACACATTCTAATAAAAATACAAAACACAACCAAATAACACATAAAATACGGATAAAATCATACGAAAACACATATAAAAAGACACTAAAATATAGGTGAAAATAGCTCTAATCACACTTCCTTCATCAATTTCAAGAGCATATGAATTTCTGGCAGAAATTTAACAAATAAGATCTTAATAAGCGCACAACCAGAAACCCAAACATAAGTACCTCAACTACTAGATGATAAACTCAACATAATAATAAAAATTAAAATAAGAAAATGAAAGCACCTGATTTATCTCCTCCACATCTTGCAAGCTCCTCGAGTTATTCAACTCGGTCAGGCATAGGCCTCAGATAGAACTCACTTTTTTTTCAACTCCAATATCCTTCATAATCATTAAAGCTCAAATACATCTCATCACCAATCAGAACTCATCAGTAAAATTATAGGAGAACTCAAAATTCAATAAAAAATAAACCACACTCCAAATCTAGGAAAACAAAACAAAATAAAACAAACAAGACACTTGTATAGTCGCAAAAAAAATTCAAAAATTCGAAATAAATTCCGAAAATTCTAAAAAAAATCTACCTCCAAGCATCACACACAAGTGAAGAAAACTTACCTGGTGCTTCAAGACATTGGGATGCACGTCTACTCCCCAAACTTAGTTCAAACTAAGTGAGAAACTAAGTTTGTAAAAAGTGAATACCATATACGTAGAAGCACCTAATAAAATTTTCTACACCACACAAACACATAAAAGCAATAAAATAGGAGGGTAAGCTCCCAACAGGCGCTCATGTTTAATGTCGAAGAGTCACGACGAAATGCAGAATTTTTGTAGACTACTGATTAAGAGGGCGATCTTCTTTCATCTTTACCTTCCAATACGTTCTCCCCCTCTTATCATCCACACTTACCACCTTACCTTTCTTAGGTACCATATGATTAGTAGAATCTCCTTTCTCAAACTTTTTTGTCTCATTCCTGTCATCTTCCACTCAATTTCAGAATCACTCCTATCACCATCAAGATCAAAGTCAGGATAAAATTGATCACAAAATAAAGAAAAAGAGAAAGGACTTTCAAATTTGTGGGTATCCGGTGGTAAGTTAGGAGGCTTCAAGTAGGCATCATCTCCTATTCCTTTGTCTACATCCTTCTTCTCAACCTTAACTGCTACATCCTCCGCCACCTTTATAGGTGTTGTTCCTCTTGCACTTGCAACTTTGAGGCTCGCAGTAGTTGGCTTAAGCTTTCTTGCTAAATCCCTGCAATCAGATTTATGTAAGTATTCAATGTAGCCATTAGAAAGCTCATCATACCTATCATCAAAATCAGTAGAAAGAAAAGCAAGAAGTTTGCTTCGACTTTTATCAACAAGATCCTTAGACAGGATCAAAGGCAAGCTTTCCTCCGCGGCTCTTTCTACTTCTTTGATGCTTCTATACTCTTGCATATCAGTAGGCCACTTCATAACTCTCTCAAGTGAAAAGACGACTTCTTCATCATTAACTTGCAACTTCAGTTTCCCCTTCTTTACATCAATGTGTGCTCCTGCAGTCGCAAGGAATGGCCTTCCCAAAATTAGAGGAATTTTGTCATCATCTTCTTCTTCCATGTCTAGTACAATGAAGTCCACTGGAAATATGAACTTTCTCACTTTCACTAGGACATCTTCAACTACCCTCCGTGGGTAGGTCAAGGATCTATCAGCAAGCTGCAATGCTACAGATGTCGGCTTCAACTCCCCCAAACAAAGCTTAATGAATACGGAATAAGGCATCAAATTTATACTAGCCCCCAAATCACATAAGGCTCTCTTAGCTTGTCCTTTTCTAATTTCACATGGTATGGTAAAGCTTCCCGGATCTTTCAACTTCGTAGGAAGTTTCTTTTGTATCACAGAACTCCAGCTCTCTACCTTATTCACTGACTCATCTCCATGCAAACTCCTCTTCTTAGACATAATATCCTTCAAGAACCTTGCATAGTTTGGCATCTCTTCTAAGGCTTCTGCGAAAGGAATATTAATGTGGATCTTTTTGAACATCTCCACAAACTTCTTAAATTTTTCATCTAACCCTTTCTTCAGAAATTGCTGTGGAAATGGAATAGGATGCTTTGTCTTTGGAATTCCCCAAATATCCTTCTCAAACTCATCTCCTTTTTCTTTTTCAGCTCTTTCTGCCTTAGTTTTTTGCCACTTTTTCAACTTAACTTCAGGTTCTTTCGACTTTTTCTCAGTTTTAGGCACCTGGAGATCATTTTGGACGAGTTCAGCAGTGCGAGGATCGAGATAAAATTTCGATGTTTCCACTGGAGATGGACGCGACTCGTGCCGGACAGACTCGGACTCGTGCCGGCGATCGTGCTGCTCAGAATCGGCCAATTTCATGCGCCCGCACGAGTCATGCCTACAGACATGTAGGTCGTGCCGACCATCCTTGGTGGTTGTACCACCCGCTGTTGCCTCCGTCGGCTGGCACAATGCGCGTGGTGCATAGATTTCAGGGCCGCACGAGTCGTGCCGACCTTGGCATGAGTCGTACGACATTTCAGTGCCGATGTGTTCATCCTCGTCCAATTTTTTGACCTCCATTTTAACTTCAAATCATTCCAATGGAAATATCGGACCTTTGTACTGCGTTCCACTCCTCCGGGTGATAGCCATAACTTGCTCCTTTAGGTTCATCACCGTTTGGGATGGAAACTTACCTTGTTGCTCTAATCTCCCAACTACAGCATACAACTGTCCAAGAGCAATATCAGTTTCTTTCTGCTTTTCTTCAGATTGCTCATTAGTAGATATCATCAGATTGACCATCAAGTTTAACTGCTCCCCTTGCTGCGTTATCTGATCTCCTTGCTGCTTCATCTGCTCCCCTTGTTGCTTCATAAAGTCTCCTTGCTGTTTTAACAACAGTTTTAACTCATCATCCACGGATGCTTTTCCTTCAGCTGGCTTATGGGATGGATCAATTCCTGGAGGAGGTCCAACTGCATTATTCGGGTTAGCATATGATAGATTATCATTCCTTCTTTGATTGTTAAAGTTGGAATTTCCTTGGTCATTCCTTCCCCACTGCTGATTACTAGGCCTAAAATTCTGTCTATTCCTATAATCCCCTTGCAAGTTCTGACCCGTAGCGTAATTCGCATTCTCCATCTAATCTTCATCTCCTTCATTACCAGCTTCTTCTCCTTTGCTTCCTTGTGCCATGCGATCCATCTTCTTGTGCAGCACACTGAGTTGACTCTTGAGTTCTGACATCTTATTGCTGTTGACTTGAACTTCTACTTTAGCCACTTTATCAAAAGCGACTCCATCTGATCTCTCCATAGGCCAATCATACGTGTTAGCTGCCATCTCCTGAAAGATCTCTTCTGCTTCTTCTGCTGACTTTTTGAAGACCGATCCACCAGCTGTTACGTCCACCAACACTCTTGATTCACTCCTTAGGCCTTGATAGAAGAAGCCTAAGTAAGTGTCTTTTGTAAATCCATGATGTGGACCACAACGCAATAGGTCCTTGAATCTTTTCCAGGCTTCATAGAAACTTTCAAAGGCTCTTTGTTTGAATTGTGTTATCTTTTGCTTTACCTTAAAGCTCTTGGAAGAAGGGAAGTACTTGTTTAAGAACCTATCTGCCAACTGCTCCCATGTAGTACAGCATCCTGCAGGAAGGTTGTTGTACCACTCTTTGGCTTTCCCCGTTAGTGAGAATGGGAAATGCCTCATTCTGATAGCATCCTCCGGGACATTCCTATGCTTCTGCGTCCTTACATACTCATCAAATAATTGCAGATGCTCACTAGGACTCTCCAAAGGATTACCACCGAACTGCTCTGCTTGTACCATCCGGATCAGTCCAAACGGTAGCTCAAAACTCTGCACAGTGATTGCAGGTCCATTCAATCCAGCATTCATGGTACGCTTCAGCTTATACTGGTCTCGCATGGGAGTTGGGGCCTGATCATCAGCCATCTTAGCTAATTTTACCTGTGCTCACGCAGCTGATTAGAATAATTTGGATCTAAATAAAATAAAAATAAAAGCAATAAAAAAATTTAACGTCCTAAATTAAAATAAATCACAAAAGAATTAAATAGTAAAGCCTAGGAAATTAACCCCGGCAACGGCGCCATTTGTTTGTTCACCTTTTTGCATGTCCCCAAGTGTAGGGAATCAGTTGCAGATAATCGTGTGACCAAGTCTATTATCGAACCCAAAGAATAATTCTAGACTTATTATTTAATCTAATTATAACTATTCTAATTTAAGATAAATCTGGTTTTTAAAGAGAATTACCTAAATTAACTATGCAGAAAATAATTACTAAAAATAATAAATAGCAAATAATTAAATATGAAAAGTATTCAAGAGAGAAGATAGACAGCACTAGGAAATCCAATTAAATCAGTTAAATCAAATCACTAGAAATCAGTTAGAATCCCTGCAGTTCTTATGAAAGCAATCACTTAATTACGTTAAATTCCTTTTCTAAAGTAAACTTAACACATAAATCTGGTTTAACCCCTCAGATACAGAAGAGTAATTCCTACTCCCTTTCTATGTACTTCATGCAAAATTCCATTAAAGGCTAGTACACTAGACTTCCCTATATAGGTAATTAAGAATTAAACCCCAATTCTCACCTAACAATCTAAAAAACCAAATCCTCTAGAATAGTAATTAATAGATATATTAAGTGTCCTATATTAATTATTCTAATGAATAAAGATTATATGTTTAAATCCCTTTACCCATAACAGGTTGACAAATATAATTCTTATATAATGCAAGCAATAAGCATAAGCATGCAAAAGACATTGACATATATATGAATAAAGACAGATCATATAAGATAAAAATATAAGTCTCAAATCAAAGCATTAATAAATGAATAAGTATACTGCAGGTATCCAACCTTAAGTCTAGATCATCAATTCAAAACAACTTAACCTTCAAACCTAGCGCTATCCAAGGAGTACTAGTCCATGGTGTTACAGGCAACACAAATGGTTAGGTATGAAAATATATTATCCAAAATTAAGAAAGAAAAAATAAGAATAATCCTAAATATGATGTGATTCTCCGCTCTCTTCTCTGTGATTCTGAACCTCGTCGTTCTCCTTCTCAAGTATGCAATACGGATGAACTCTTCGGGATGGGTGGATGGGATGGTGAATTGTGAAAAGGTATGAAGAGTTTGTATGGATGTAGAGAGTTATGGAGAGTTAGGGTTTGGAACACCCCAAAGGGCTCCTTTTATAGTTGGGCACATATAATTCCCGAATTATGACTCAAAAGTGGGCTTTTCACATAAAAAACATGAACTGGCCGAAAAATTATGAAACAGACTCGCTGGGAAGCGGCACGAGTCTTGCCATAGGTGGCACGAATCGTGCCGGGCGCATGCTGTCAGAATTTCTCGGTAGCTGGGCAGCACGGGCGCTGGCTGGGTGGTCGGCACGAGTCGTTCCAAATGTGGCACGGGTCGTGCCACCCGTTTGCTGCCTGCGCGACCTTACGATTTTGCTCATAACTTCTTCATCCGATCTCCGATTGAGGTGATTTTTGCACTCACGCAATCCTCTCTTCCTTGACTTTTCAACCATTAAAGAACTCCTAAAAATTCGTCCATTTGAATGTGGCACGAGTCATGTAAAGTAGTGGCACGAGTCATGCACTTCTGGGGCATGCTGGGCGGCGATGGTATCTCGTGCCGCATGTGACCGGCACGAGTGGACTATGTGGGTGGCACGAGCCGTGCCAAGGCTGGCACGAGTCGTGCCATACTGCACCAATTCCTATTTTGGCCCAGCTTCGCTCCCGACTTCCGTTTTTACTCTTTTTACCTCGTTTTCACCTAAAAATACGAAATAACACCTCACAAGCATCTATAACACAAAATATGTAATTCAATCAAAAGATGCTCAAATATGGATATAAATATCACTCAACGGTGCTAAATCGGACCCTAAAACATGCAGATTTTCACACTAAACAGCTGGCTTATTACTCACATGTAAAACAAAATAACTGCCACGTATTCACCACCATAGATGTTTGTGTATTTCGTAGCCAAATACTAATCTACCTATGGACAACCGATTAATACTCGCATGAAAATACACTCACACAACATTATTAATTGGAACCATCACAAGACACCTTATGCAATATTAACCTCGTCCATGGACAAAAATTAATTTTAAGGGTAATCTTGGTGTAATAATATATGGACCGACTGATGTTCATATGAGCAATTCAAGATAATTATCGCATACTTACTATCATATATGTATTATTATTCTGCCCAATTGTATACCTATGGGCCGAACATATAACGCATAAATAATTACACATCCATCTATTTAATTTTAATAAAGCCGCACTCCACACATAGAGGCTACTATGACCACATAATGCTTTGATTGATTAGATTGAAAAATTACTAGATCAATTAAATAAATATTTAAAAATATTACATTTAATTGAACGAATTAAAAAATGTCTCCCCAACTTTTAATTTAATTGAATTCCATGAATCAAATTAGAATTTTGATGATTCACACATACTTAAATAAATATATTAAAAGATTTCTTAACTTGAATTAAGGAATCCAAATCCTAATTTAGAATAAACCAAATTAGGCAAATATATCTATAAATAATAAATTGCCATACATACAGTTTAGGGTTCAAATTACTGAATAGCCACACAAATCAATTGACGTGAACAATAACTCAGTCATTAATATCATTAATTTATAAGTGCTTACAAAAATTAAAACTTTGAAATTGTGTAACTATCGATGCCACGTTGCTCCTTAAAAAAATTTGTATATGTGGCGTCGCAACGCTCAATCTTGAAAATATTTGAGTATGTGTCATTCACACATTAATCCTGCAATTAATGTTTTTATTTTAAGTAATTAAATATTAATTTATATAATCTCTCCTTTTAATATATTCTTAATAATGCAATTAATATTTTATTTTGAGTAATTTAATATTTAAAATAATTAATATATTTTATAATCTTACAATTAATATTTTATTTTAAGTCATTTTTAAAGAAGATTTAATTTAATCTAATAAGAATATTTTAAGTTATTTTTATGAAATTTTATTATTTTAATACTAATAATTTTTTTTTGAATTGTGAAGGTGTCAACGCTGCATTACTCCTTAAAAAAATTTATGTATGTGGCGTCGCCACGTTCATCCTTGAAAAAATTTGTGTATATATCGCTTACACATTAATCCGCAATTACTATTTATTTTAAGTAATTTAATATTTTAAATATTAATTTATTTAACCCCTTCTTTTTAATATTCTTAATAATGTAATTATTATTTTATTTTAAGTATTTTAATATTTAAAGTAATTAATATTTTATATTCTTACAATTAAGGCAAAGACTTGTGTGAGACCGTCTCACGTAAGCTTTGATGTGAGATGGCCGAAAAGCAATAACTTTCATAACGAAGAGTGATACTAAATTAATGAAAAATGATAATGCAATTTTATGAACAATTTATAGTGTAAATGAAAAGTGATAACATTATATAGCGAAAGTAATAACATTTTATAGCGAAATTGATAATTATTTTAAAAAGTCTAAAATGGTCTCAACTGAGACGGTCTCAAGCAAGACCTACCCTACATTTAATATTTTATTTTAAATAATTTTTTTGAAGATTTAATTTAATCTAATAAGAATATTTTAAGATATTTTATGAAATTTTAATATTTTAATAGTAATAAAAAAAATTTTATATTTAAAATATATTTAAAATATTTTAGTTTTGTGTATGGCCTCATCAATTTCGTTCTTAAATTTTTTTGTATATTTAGTCTCATCTATTATTAAAAAACTTAATCTTTTAATTATTATTAAAAAAATAATTTGTAGGTGACGTCATCTGTTCCTTCTTAAAAAAATTTGTGCATGTAATATCATGACTACGTCCATTCCTGAAAAAAATTATATACGTGACGCTCTCAAGTTAATCTTACAATTAATATTTTATTTTATGTAATCAAACATTTTAACTAATATTTTATTTAGTCCATTATATTAATAACTTAAAATTAATATATAATATTATTATTAATAATAATTAGTTTTAGTATATTTTTATATTTACATATTCGAGTTATTCCATAAATAAAAAAGTAATTAAATTAATTTATAAAAAAAAAGAGTAATGCTAAAAATTTTAATTGTGTGTGGGCGTCATCATTCGTTCTTGAAAAAAATTTGTATATTTAGTCTCACATATTAATAATAATTTTAATCTTTCAATTAATATTTTATATAAAAAATAATTTGTAGTTGGCATCATCCGTTCCTTCTTGAAAAATTTTGTGTCATACACGGGAGACAAAAACTAGTTATAATATAATTCTTTCCGTGCAATGTACGGATGGGCAATATCTATTTAGATAATAAAGTTGCAGGAACTATGTGTTCTGTAATATTATGTATTTGAATAAATTTATTTATGCAATGAGCTAATTTTAAATAAAAATAATTTTTAAATTTACCAATGGATTAGCAATAGAATAATTTACAAAATGGATTAGCAACGGAATAATTACCAACAGAATAAATTTACCAATGGATTAGCAAGAGAATTTTTACCAACAGATTAGCAACAGATTAAATTTATCAACAGATTAACAAGGGAATTTTTACCAACAGATTAACAACAAAATAAATTTACCAGTGGATTGGTTGGTAAAAAAATGATTTTTTATGTAGTCGATAGAGGGAAACAGAAACAATGATATAGATAAGAAAAATCAGTCCTATATACTGGTCCTATCAATAAGGGTTAATTAGTTTTTTTAAATCGGCTCAGATTTTTTAACAAATCTAATGGATTATTAGAAAGTCTTCCCATTAAAATAAAGAGATTGATTATGATAGCGAAAATCTTCTCAAAATTCAACACTTCACTCTAATTAAAGATATTATTTAGTTTTTATTTTTAAATATTGATTAAATTAATTAATCCTATAACATCTCTTAAAAATTGGTAAAACTCAATTATTTGTATCTTTGATGAAAATATGTTTTCTATTATTCTGTACAATAATATGTTTCTATAGTATGTTCATATACTTAAAAGGAAAAAAGTGTGTAGAAAGTTCGATGTGAGACTTCTGCGAGTTCGTCCTCCCCTCATAAAAAGGGTGAAGAATGTTGGTAAAATGTGTTCTGTAATATATATGTATTTGAATAAATTTAATTATGAAATTAGCTAATTTTAAATAAAAAGTCATTTTAAAATTTATCAACGGATTAACAACAGAATAATTTACCAAATAAATTAGCAACGGAATAATTACCAATAGATTAGCAAGAGAATTTTTAACAACAGGATAAATTTATCAACGGATTAGTAGGAGAATTTTTACCAATATATTAGCAACAAAATAAATTTACCAACGGATCAATTGGTAAAAAATGATTTTTTTGTAGTCGATAGAGAGAAATGGAAACAACTATATAGATAAAAAAATAGTCCTATATGTACTGGTCCTATGAACAAGGGTTAATTAGTTTTTTTAAGCAAATCAGTTCAGATTTTTTAAAAAATCTAATGGATTATTAAAAAACTTCCCAATAAAATAAGGAGATTGATTATGATTGCGAAAATTTCTCAAAATTTAATACTTCTACCTAATTAAAGACATTATTTAGTTTCTATTTTTAAATATTGATTAAATTAATTACTCCTATAACATCTCTTAAGACTAACCCATTGGCAACCGATGAGAAGGGTCGTGTACAAAAGACAAAAAAAAATAAAAAATTAAAAAAAATAAAAAATGAAAATTAATGAACAACCGGTTGCTAAAACTTTTGTCTGATTATCGACGGCTCAACCCACCTAATTCTGTCATTTTCTCTCACAATGTGACACTTTTCACATTGTGATTGGTAGATTTTTATTTTTATAATTATAATTATAATTTTTAATAAATAATAATAATATTTTTTTTTTGAAAAAATAATTAAAATTCTTATTATTTTTCTCTATAAATAGAGTATAATATTGACATATTTTGGATTGCATTTTATGGGTCACTTACTAGGGGTACACAAAAAAATACATAATTGCTTTAAGCTACATGACTCAAAGCACTATTACTCCTAACTATACAATTATGACTGTAATACCATAAATACCCCTATATTTGCACAATTTGTCTGCATAAATTGATTTTGCACAATTTGGTTCTGCACAATTTTATTTTGCACAATTATTCTGCACAATTTTATTTTTGCACATTTTGTTTGCACATTTTAAATTCCAGCAGCAGGCGGCGGCGGCCAGCTGCGGTCAACGGGCGGTCAATGGGCGGTCAACGCTAGTCCGACTACCGGTCAACGGTGGTCAATGGCTGATCAACGCCGGTAGGTGGGTGAGGGGTAGGGTTGTTGGTTTAAATGTGTATGGAGTATAAGGTTATATTTTGTATTTTACTTTAATATTTTGTATGTGAGAGTAATTATTTAAATTTCATGTATCTAATAGTAATTTAGGTTAAAAGTGTGTATCTATATGTAATAAACCCATAAAAAAAACTCTCTTTTCTCTCTCAATTTCAAATTATATCATCTTTTTCTACTATAATTACGGAATTAAATATTTTTTTAAAATATAAAATCATTTAAAATTTTAAATACAACTATAAAAAAATCTAAAAAAAATTATAACTTAAGTAATAATTATTGTATATATAGATGAGAGAAAAATGAATATTTTATTAAAAAAGTAGGTTGAGTTGGGTTGTTGATGGAGTATATAAAAATTGAGATTGGATTGGGTTGTAGGTTGTAAATGTGGATGAGAGAGAAATGTATATTATATTATTGGGTTGTGTTGTTTTAGGTTATGAATAGGGATAACCTAAAAATTGGTACAACTCAATTATTTGTACCTTGAAGTAAATATGTTTTATAATATGTTTGTACTTAAAAGGGAAAGTGTTTAGAAAGTTTGATGTGAGAATGCTGCAAGTTCGTCCTCCCCTAAAAAAAGGGTGAAGAAGGTTGGTAAATTGTGTTCTGTAATATATATGTATTTGAATAAATTTATTTATGAAATTAACTAATTTTAAATAATTTTTTTTTTTAAATTTATCAACGGATTAGCAACAGAATAATTTACCAAATAAATTAGCAACGGAATAATTACCAACGGAATAAATTTACCAACGTATTAGTAAGAGAATTTTTACCAACAGATTAGCAACAGAATGAATTTATCAACAGATTAGTAAGGAAATTTTTACCAACATATTAGCAACAAAATAAATTTACCAACGGATCAATTGGTAAAAAAATAATTTTTTTGTAGTCGATAGAGAGAAACGAAAACAACAATATAGATATACAAAAAAAAATTAGTCCTATATACTGGTCATATCAACAAGGGTTAATTAGTTTTTTTAAGCAAATTGGCTCAGATTTTTTAACAAATCTAATGGATTATTAGAAAATCTTCCCAATAAAATAAGGAGATTGATTATGATAGCGAAAATTTCTTAAAATTCAATACTTCTACTTAATTAAAGATATTATTTAGTTTCTATTTTTAAATATTGATTAAATTAATTACTCCTATAACATCTCTTAAGACTAACCTTATTGGCAACCGATGAGAAGGGTCGTGCACAAAAGACAAAATAATTGAAATTAAAAAAAGTAGAAAATAAAAATTAATGAACAATCGGTTGCTAAAACTTTTGTCAGATGACCGACGCCTCAACCCACCTAATTCTGTCATTTTCTCTCTTAATGTGACACTTTTCACATTGTGATTGGTAGATTTTTATTTTTATAATTATAATTTAAATTTTTAATAAATAATAATTCATTTTTTTTAAAAAATAATTAAAATTCTTATTATTTTTTTCTCTATAAATAGAGTATAATTGATGAGCATTTTCTCAATACACAATATTAATCCCCAAGTATGAAGGATGCTATTGTAGCTTTGATAAGCGACCAAGTGATTATCGAACCTAAGGGACATACTATTATCAATTTAATTATAATCTAACTTTTTAAGATTAGGTTGGTGATACAATTGAGATGAATTAAGTAACTATTAAACAAATAATTAAAATAACAATTAAAATAAACAAGCAGTAGAGATTAAACGAAATTGAATAAGTGAGAAATTAGGTAGTTTTTTGGGCCATCCAGTTTTATTCATTAACTTTCCTTCCGTGTATCAATATCCGACTCTGTCATGTGGAGTATGGACGCATCACTAAACAATGCAAATCTACTCCATAGACATAAGTAAATAAGCGTGTGAATATCCTTGGAGCAAGAGATATAACTCACCCCTCTTTTTAGGTACTATCAGTATCAATTATTTCCCATGCACTAAGTACTCTAACCCGATATGATCTCTCTTTATAGGTACTATGAATTTATTCCCTTTTGTCCTACTTATTAACCCGAATAAGATTCAATTAATGCTTGTTCACAATTTTGTATGTGTCCCCAAGTGTAGGGAATCATTTGTAGTTCCACGTGTGACCAAGTAAAAATAATATCGTACCCAAAGTATAATTATAGATCTACTATTTAATCTAATTATGACTATTCTAATTTAAGACAAATCTAGTTTTTAAAGAGAATTACCTAAATTAACTATGCAGAAAATAATTATTAAAAATAATAAAATAGCAAATAATCAAATATGGAAAGTATTCAAGAGAGAAGATAGACAGCACTAGGAAATCCAGTTAAGTTGGTCAAATCAAATCACTAGACAATCAGTTAGAATCCCTATAGTTCTTATGCAAGCAATCACTTAATTATGTTAAATCAATTTTCTAAAGTAAACTTAACACATAAATCTAGTTCAAACTCTTAGATGCAGAAGAATAATTCCTACTCCCTCTCTAGGTACTTCATGTAAAATTCCATTAAAGGCTAGTACACTAGACTTCCCTTTGTAGGTACTTAAGAATTAATCCCCAATTCCCACCTAATAATCTAAGAAACCAAATCCTCTAGAATGGTAATTAATAGATATATTAAGTGTCCTATATTAATTATTCTAATGAATAAAGATTATATATTTAGATCCCCTTTACCCATAACAGGTTGACAAATATGATTATTATATAATGCAAGCAGTAAGCATAAGCATGCAAAAGGCATTGACATACGCATGAATAAGGACATATCATATAAGACAAAAATATAAGTCTCAAATCAAAGCATTAATAAATGAATAAGTATACTGCAGGTATCCAACCTTATGTCTAAATCATCAATTCAAATCAATTTAACCTTCAAACCTAGTGCTATTCAAGGAGTACTAGCCCATGGTGTTACAGGCAACATATATGATTAGGTATGAAAATATATTATCCAAAATTAAAAAAGAAAGAATAAGAATAACCCTAAATATGGTGCGATTCTCCACTCTCTCCTCTGTGATTCTGAACCTCCTCATTCTCCTTCTCTAGTAAGCAATACTATGAACTCTCCGGGACGGGTGGATGGGATGGTGAATTATGAAAAGATGTGAAGAGTTCGGGTTTGGAACACTGATGAGTGTGTAAATTCACAAGTTTGGCATCATGTTTTGTGCTAGTTTTGGAGAGTTTTGAGGTGGAAATAGGTGGAAAACCTATATATATTGTGAATTAGCATGAATAAGGTATTAATGGAGCTATTTAAGTGGTTTTCATAGCAAAATCAGAGTGGAAGTACCAAGAATCGAAGAGACAAAGTCGAGACCACGCGAACCGCCAAGGAGAGAGGTGGGTTCGACCTGTTGGAGGAGGGTTCGACCTCTCTAGCAGGTCGAACCAGCAATGCAAAGTGGCAGCAGATGGGTTCGACCATGACTCGAGGGGTTCGACCTGTCTATCAGGTCGAACCATGGTCGAACCAGTTCGCGAGAAAGTTGATTTGACCACGACATTGGGGATTCGACCTGATGGTTGGTCGAATCAAGAGCATAAATTATCCAGTAGCATGGTTCGACCTGTGGTTTGACCAAGACGGAGTGGTTCGACCTGTACAAGAAGTCGAACCAAGTGCAGAATACTTCCAGTAGGTGGGTTCGACCTGTGGTTCGACCTGCGGCAATGGTTCGACCTGTTTGCTGAGGTCGAACCATCATGCGGAAACTTACCTTATCCAGATTTTCGAGGCCAAAACGCGTGTGATCACTTGAAAAGCCCATTCCAAGCCCTAGAGATGTGATTACAAGTATAAAAGGAGGCTCATGCAGTCAGAGGACAACACAATACAAGAGAGCTTTTAGAGAGTTTTAGAGAGCGTAAGATCGTGAAGCACAAGAGGAGATTAGAAGGAGCTGTGACAGAGGTTCCGCTGGAGATTCAAGTAAGATTGGTCCATCTAACCATGATTGTTCCTAGATCAATCATGGGCTAGAGCCACTTCGGTAGTTCTAGGGTTATGAAGGTTTCATGAGTTGATTTGTATTTCGTGTGTATACTCCGTACAACACTACTTGTGGTTTAATTTATATAAGATTGTACGTTTTTAATCCATACGTATAGTTGTTTTGTGCATCAATAATCATTGTGTAGAGTCTGAATGCATAACATGGTTATTGATTGGATGCGTTCACTAATGAGCAGGGTTTATTGTTATAATTCTAAGTGAAGGGATTTTGAGGTTTTATTAGAACCGTCTTATATGAATGTTTGTTAATTGAATTGAATTCGGGTTAACAAGTAGGATTAAGAGTATAACTTTATAGTACCTAAAAAGGGAGATCAAATCGGGTTAGAGTACTAAGTGCACGGGAAATAATTTATTATGATAGTACCTAGAAAGGGGGGTAAAGTATACATCTTGCTCTGAGGATACTCACACGTGTCAAAAGCTTATCTATTTGTTTTGTGTCTATAGAGTAGATTTGCATGGTCTAGCGATGCGTCCATAAACCATAAGGCAGAGTCGGACATCGACACATGAAAGTATGAATTAACGAATGAAACTGGATGGCCTGACGAACTACCTATCATCTTATTTGATCACAACAACTCTTCTCTTGTTCTTGTTATTGATTTGCTATTTTAATTGTTACTTAGTTTAAAAACCAACAATTACAATTCTCAACATAGTCATAATTGCTAGAAAATAACTAAAGTAATATTTACCCGTCCCGTGGATTCGATATTTAACTTGGTCACCTTCGAAACTACAATTGGTATCCTTCATACTTGGGGATAATTGTGTGTTGAGAAAACACTCATCAAGTTTCTGGTGCCATTGCCGGGGACGGCGTAAAATATCTTTTTGTTATTTCTAGTTTATTAGGGCTATTTATCTTGTTTTGCTGTTTTAATTCTAGTTCTTTTTAGGTGTATGCTCACGAGATCAAAGAAAGGTGAACTTGAACCCTATAATCCTGAGATCGGAGCATCGTCAAGAAAGAAGAAGAAGAAGAGCAAGGCAAAGACTATTGATCCAACTGAAGCTCTGAATTTTGGAGTTGAAGTTGACGAGCAGATTTCGCAGACGATTGAAGCTACAACTGAAGTTAATTCGGGAGTAGAGACAGTCAACATGGCAGCGAATTCGGATAATCTAGCCATCCGAGAGGTTTTCAGAAATAATGGGGCTGGAAATTTTGGGCTTCTAGGAGCGAGGGGAACTAATGCAGCTTTCGATCTTCATCCCGCTCTTATTAGCATGATAGAAAGGAACTCCTTTTCAGGAGGGTCTTTCGAGGATCCACAGCAGTATCTGAACAAGTTTTTGGGCTATGCAAGAACTCAAAAAGATGCAGGAGAACATGAAGATGCTAGGAAGATCCTCTTGTTCAAATTCTCGCTTACTGAAAAAGCGAGAGATTGGTACAACACTATCAACGCAGCTGAGTGCACCACTTGGGAGCAACTGAAATTAAGGTTCTTGGATAGGTACATGCCACCTTCAAAGGTGTTTAAGATGAAGCAAGACATTAACCAATTTGCTATCGGTGGAGGTGAGAAATTTCATGAAGCATGGGATAGATTCAAGGACATGCTTAGGAAGTGTCCTCAACATGGGCTATCTAAAGCTCAATATATCAGTATATTCTGTAATGTATTGGACTGTGATTCACGAGTATTATTGGATGCTTCTTCTAATGGAGCATTGCTTACAAAGTCATCCGTAGAGGCCGAGAAGTTGTTTGAAGATATTTCGATGAATTCGAGGGATTGGCCAACTGATAGAGTTAGAGGTACTTATGTCCTTGGGAAGGTAGCTCAGGTTGAACAAGCAATGGTGAAAACAAGTAGAGATGATGAGATCATCTCTAGCTTGTCCAATATCAACAAGCTACTTGAATCCCAACAGAAGCAAATCAGCGAATTATCTCAGCGCGTACCAATTATGCAGCAGGAGTTGAAGAATGATGGACCAATCCAAGAGGAGTTGGAAGAGGCACACTATGCCATGGTTCAAATTATTCAAGGGACTAGGTATCCAGATCAAGAAAACCGGAACTACCAAGGGAACTATCGAGGAAACTTTAATAATCGTGGTCCCCCGGGTGGTTATCAACAGCTTAGGAGGCCAGAGTTCTCATGGAGCAATCCGAATAATGCGATTCAATCTCCGATGGGTGTTGATCCGGGTGCTAAGGTGGAAGAAGAGAAACTGGGTTTTGAGGATACTGTGAACAGGTATATGGCCAAGAACGATGAAAGAGTGAACCGCCTTGAGGCCAAACTTGAAAATAAAATCGATGCAAACCATGAGGTTATATCTAAGCAGGTGAAGGACCTTACATTGCTGATGGGGGAGATGGCAGGAAGTGTTAACAAGCTTACTCAAACTCTTGAGAAGGGGAAGTTCCTGTCTCAAAGTATTGAGAATCCAAGGACCTGCAATGCCATCACACTGAGGTCGGGAACGCAGTACGAGGGACCTATGAGGCTGGAATCAAATTTGGACATGTCTAGGGCAAGATTCGACCATAGTTCGACCAACATTGAAGGTCGAACCATACAGGAAAAGTCGAACCAACACACTGGACACGATCAGGAGGCATCGCAGCATCGGTTCGACCAAACTGCAGATGGTTCGACCTGGCGTACAGGTCAAACCATGGTCGAACCTGACAATTCGGAGCACTCTGTTTTCCAGAACACCGATTCAACCAAATTAATGATAGTTCAACCTATCCAACAGGTCGAACTCAGGTCGAACCGCACAACTTGGAGCACTCTATTTTGTCGCAGTAACAGTTCGACCATGTTGGACATGGTTCGACCTATCCAACAGGTCGAACCTTGGTCGAACCGGAGGGCGGAAGGAGTATAGTAGGTCAGTTCAACCTAGGTAGCCATGGTTCGACCTACTCAACAGGTCAAACCCAGGTCGAACCTCAACTTCAAAAGAGAGCAGTTGTCCAGAGGAGCGGTTCGACCATTACGTGCCTGGTTCGACCTGTTCCACAGGTCGAACCCTGGTCGAACCCATCCAGAAGTTGCCTGTTGCTACTCTGAACACTCTCGATGATGTTGATGCTACTCCAGTGGTTCGAAATGAGTAAAGTACAGAGATAATAGCTGAGAAAAAGTGGGAGAGAGCCAAGCGATTGAGAGCCGAAAAGGAGAAAGCAGAGAAGGTTGATCGTGATGAATGGGGGATTCCCAAAATGAAGATACCTCCGCCGTTTTCTTACAAGCTTGTGAAGAAGGGATTAGAAGAGAAGTTCAAGAAGTTTTCAGAGATAATGAACAAGATAAGCTTGAGCATTCCTTTCTCAGAGGCAATCATGGAGATGTCGTACTATGCTCGATTTCTTAATGACATATTGTTGAAGAAGCGGAGCTTAACCGGAATTAAAACGGTAAATTTATCTGAGAATTGCAGCTCAATCATTCAAAGGAAGCTGCCGCAAAAGATGAAGGATTCGGGGAGCTTCACTATTCTATGTGAGATCAGAAAGGGGCCGACACGGCGAGCTTTGTGCGATCTAGGGGCAAGTATCAATTTAATGCCGTTGTCCATCTTTCAGAGGCTTGGTTTGGGGGAGTTGACCCCTACAACAGTGGTTCTCCAATTGGCGGACAGGTCGATGACGTTTCCAAAAGGTATAATTGAAGACGTTCTCGTCAAAGTGGAGAAGCTAGTCTTTCCTTGGACTTTCTTGTGCTAAAGATGGAAGATGACAAGGATAATATCCCTCTAATCTTGGGGAGACCTTTCCTTGCTACTGTTGGAGCTATGATTGATGTTCAAAAAGGAGAGCTTAGATTGCGGATGGACGAAGAAGAAGTTCTTTTCAACTTGGACAAAGCAATGAAGATGCCCATGGAGTCTCAGTATTATAGTATTGACGTGGTAGAGGAGATTGTGAAGAAGGATATGTCTCTGATCCAGTCAAAGGATCCTCTTGAGACATGTTTGATGGAGTCTCTTACTTATCCCACTACGGAGCTTGACGGACTCTCCAATGAGGTATGTATTGAATTTCTTGAAAACTTACTTGCTTTGGGTGATGACAGGTTTGAATCGGAAAGAACTAAGGTGGAAGAAGTCAAGTGGACAAGGAAGTACTTGCCTTTGGATAACGAGAGCTCTCCGATGGAAGTGAGGAAAGAAGAGTTGAAATTTTGCCGGAACACTTGAAGTACGCCTTTCTTGGCAACAATGAAAAATATTCGGTAATTGTATCTTCTTCTCTTGATGAAGATCAACTTGAGGAGTTATTGACTGTTCTTAGGAAGTATAAGTCTGCGATTGGTTGGTCTCTTAAGGATTTGAAAAGAATTAGCCCTTCGTATTGCATGCATAGGATAAGAATGTTAGATGAGGCCAAGGCAAGTGTTCAGAATCAGCGGAGGGTTAATCTCGCGATTCAAGAGGTGATTAGGAAGCAAATACTTACGTGGTTGGATGCTGGAATCATATATCCTATTAGTGATAGATAGTCCCCATGTGAGTCCATTGCATGTAGTTGCTAAAAATGGGGGAATGACTGTAGTAAAAGCTGAGGATGGAGAAGCGATAGCCACAAGGATTCCTACGGGATGGTGTACATGTGTAGATTATAGGAAGTTGAATGAGAACACGTGTGAGGATCATTTTCCTCTTCCTTTCATGGATCAAATGTTAGATCGTCTTGCAGGGTATGAGTTTTATTGTTTCTTGGATGGATACTCGGGGTACAACCAAATCATGATTGCCCCCAAGGATCAAGAAAAGACCACTTTTACTTGCCCCTACGAGACCTTTGCTTTTCGGAAAATGCCATTTGGGTTATGTAATGCGCCTGCTACTTTTCAGAGATGCATGATGGCAATATTCGATGGGTTGATAGAGAAGATCATGGAGGTGTTCGTGGATGATTTTTCTGTTTTTGGTTCCTCATTTGATATTTGTTTGTCTAACCTAGGTACTGTTTTGAAGAGATGTCAAGTGACTAATCTTGTCTTGAATTGGGAGAAGTGCCACTTCATGGTGAAGGATGGCATTGTTCTTGGGCATCATGTTTCAGCCAAGGGATTGCAGGTCGATCGTGCTAAAGTGGTGGCAATTGAGAAGCTTCCACCACCGACCAATGAAAGAGGAGTGCGGTCTTTCCTTGGACACGCCGGTTTTTACAGAAGATTCATACAAGACTTCTCAAAATACTACAAGCCCTTATCTCACTTGCTTGAAAAGGATGTTCCTTTTGTGTTTGATGATGAATGTCTAACAACTTTTCAAGTTTTGAAGGAGGCGCTTATCACTGCACCTATCTTGATCACACCGGATTGGACTCAACCGTTTGTACTAATGTGTGATGCAAGTGATGTAGCACTTGGAGTGGTGCTTGGACAGCTGAAGGAGAAAAAGTTCTGCGCCATTTACTACGAGAGTAAGACTTTCGATACGGCACAAAAGAATTACATGGTGACCGAAAAAGAGTTTTTGGCTGTTGTGTACGCATTCGATAAGTTTCATCAGTATTTGGTTGGCATGAAGACTATTGTGTACACGGATCATTCAACGATTCGGTACTTGATGGAAAAGAAGGAGACGAAGCCTAGGATCATAAGGTGGATTCTTCTACTTCAAGAGTTTGACATGGAGATCCGGGATAAGAAAGGTTCTGATAAATGTGTTGGCGGATCACCTTTCGAGGTTGGAGACTAGGGAGCATTGTGATAATTCTTTCGAGTATATTGAGGAAATATTCCCAGATGAAAAGATCATGGCCGTGTTTGTTGAAGGGGCTGAGCGAGCGTGAGTGGTTGCTGCACTGGGAGTTGATCCATGGTATGCGGATTATGTTAACTATATTGCTGTGGGAGAAATTCCAAGGGATCTCAACCGATATCAACTTGCTAAATTCAAGAGGGATGTTGAGACTTTCATATGATATGATCCGTTTGTGTACAAGATTTGCACGGATTCTATCGTCCGTAGGTGTGTGCCCGAGATGGAGATGGAGAGTGTTCTCGAGTTTTGCCAGGCACAACCTAACGGGGGGCACTTCGGCGCTCAAAAACAACAGCCAAGGTACTTCAGTCTGCTCTTTATTGGCCTACGTTGTTCAAGGATTGTGAGACCTATGTGGCATCTTGCGATAGATGTCAACGCATGGGGAACATCGGTAGGAGAGACAATATGCCACTTCAGCTGAGCATAGTGGTCGAGATTTTTGATGTGTGGGGTATCGATTTTATGGGGCCTTTTCCCCCATCTAATGGATTTCTCTACATTCTACTTGCGGTGGATTATGTTTCTAAGTGGGTGGAAGCGATTCCTACTCGCTTGAATGATTCGAAAACTGTTATATCTTTCTTGAAGAAGTATATCTTTGCCCGCTTTGGTGTCCCTAGAGCACTTGTTAGTGATGGAGGTACGCACTTCGTTAATAAATTTCTTGAGAAGGTGCTTAAAGGGTATGTTATTAAGCATATGGTTACTATACCCTACCATCCTCAAGCGAATGGGCAAGCGGAGGTCTCTAACCGTCAAGTCAAACAGATTCTGGAGAAGGTGGTCGGAACCAATGGAAAGGATTGGGCTTTGAAGCTCGATGATATCGCGTGGGGGTTCCGGACCGCGTACAAGACGGTGTTAGATATGTCACCGTATTAGATTGTCTATGGAAAGCCGTACCACTTACCTGTAGAGATTCAACACAAAGCGTTTTGGGCTTTGCGAAGCTTGAACTTGACTCTCAAGGATGTGAAGGAGTTGAGGATGACTCACATCAATCTTTTGGATGAGTTTCGGAGTCGTGCGTACAAGAATTTCGAGATCTACAAGGAAAGGATTAAGAGGTGGCATGATTCGAAGATCTCCTACAAGGAGTTCAAGTAAGGAGACGAGGTATTACTCTTTAACTCTCGTTTAAAGCTTTTTGCAGGCAAGTTGAAGTCTGATTAGTCATAGTTTAGTGGAGAATGACCAATTCAAGAAATTATCGAACCCAAGGGAGGTAGGCACTAGTTCTTAAGCGATCTCACGTTTCTTATAATTTTATAGAGACTAATCATCAAAGGGAGGCTGATAAAACAAGAAATTAAATCAATCAATGCAAGTGAACAAGCAATGATCAAACGAACAAGATGGATGGATGAAAAGTGGTTTACCAAATTGATTAAAAGTGAGATTAACAACAATCAAGAAGCGGTAATTCTAGGAATTATGTATCAAATTCATATGTATCATGGATTGAAGACTAAGGGCCAACACTAAAATCACCTAAACTCCCTCTCGAGATGAATAGGATATGAATATCAAATAGCTCAATGGATTGGTTCTCACTTAAACAATTCCAACTAGGTACTAAGCTTAAATGAGAGTCCCTTCACACAATTAATCAATCTCTCGATTAAACCAATCACATGTCCTACCAAAGGGTTCTAAACTATGAAGGACTTCTCAATCTCTTCACAATCTATAATGCACATGAAGTGTTTGATGAAATGATTCACTTAATTATCCTAAGCATATAATTGATTTCTCAATCTAATCACATATCTAGAACAACTAAACACACAAATCATCAATACAATTCAAGCAATTAATAATCAATGGTAGAAAATCATAGATCCAATCAACATATGAACTTAAATACACAAATCCCCAAAATTATCCAACAACTATCATGTTGCTAATCTCACAAGGGAGATTAGCCTACCATATTAAGAAGGAAATAAACATAGACATTAATATCCTTACAAAACATGATGAAACTATGAGGTTTAATACAAGAAATGAATGGAAACTCCCTTGATGTCACTTCAATGGTGATTTCCTTCCTTCCCTTATTATTTTCCTCTCTTCCTTGCTTCTTTTCTTCACTTGGATGATGATTTTGATGGTAGGATGATTGTAGATCTAATGGATGGTGAATGGATGAAGATGAAGGTGAAAAATGGAGGAAATGGTGTGTGAGGTGTGTGGGAACAGTAGAAAATCGGATCTCCCTTCAAAATGTTGAATGGATTGGTATTTATACCCCATGGAGATCTTCTAGAAGAATTAGAAAAAATATCCTGTTCTGGTGCCGACACGAGTCGTGCTGCGTGGCACGAGTCGTGTTGTGTCAGGGCAAACGGCACACGAGTCGTTCTGCGTCGCACGGCCAAAGGGTGGCCGTGTTGAATGTATAGACGTCGCCGCACGGCCGCCGCTTATAGGCCCGTGTCTGGTACACGGGCTGTGTGATGCAACACGGGTCGAGCTCTGCAACACGACCAAGTGGTGGTCGTGTTGGATAAATTGATGTCGCCGCACGACCATTCTGGACAGGCCCGTGTCTGGTACACGGGCCGTGTGCTGCAACACGAGTCGTGTTGCCAGCACGGCCAGCCGTGTTCTTGCACTTTTATTTCTTCTTCCTTGTTTGATCTCCCATCTTCATTTTTACTCCATTTTCACCTGTTATACATATGTTTAAGATCATTCTCACACATTCCCATGAAAACACATAACACCACCAAAATACACGAAAATATGGATAAAACAATACGAAAAATACACACAAAAAGGCACTAAAATCTTGGTGAAAATAATGACAATCACACCTCCAAACTTAAAGTGTTGTGCGTCCCCGCACAACGAAAATGATAAACCAAGGAGAGTGATTTTCACCTAGGAAAAGACTAAACGAACATAAGTAACAACACATCAATAATAATAAGAATCACAATTTATGCTAAGTCATCCTACAACATTAGATTCATGACATGAAGAATTAACAAGTTCAATCTAAAGAGAATGATAGTGTAATACAGTCCCTTTTTAGTCCAAGCCTCACATAGATATCAATTTCACTCAACACTCTTTAAAGTAGGGTAAAACAACACTCATCAATCGATTGGCTCGACTCGCTATAAGCTTGCTCGTGGACTATATTCACAAACCGCCAAGGTTTCCATTAATGATCAAAAAGGTCTTTCATTAAGGATGTAATGATAGGCTCTTTGGTAGAGTAGGAAGAATATAGGTAAGAATGACTAATCAAGTGTAAGTAATCAAAGAGATGGCCAATTTCTCTAACTTCTCCACTTTTCTTTCTTCCTTTCTTGTCTTTAATGTTCACAAGCACTAATCATCAACTTTCTCCTTTGGATTGAGCTTCTTATGATGCATGTTTCATTCTTTAAACTTTTAAATACTTGAGCATATTGTTGTTGCTTTGCTCATTTTCTTGTTTTGAGGTTGCATGTTCATTCTTTCTTGAGCTCTTTTCATCATTTTTCTTGCTTGTTACCATTTTCTTTCTTTTCTTGCACAATTCTCATCAAACCTTTCTAAACAACATCTCCTCAATCACTCACACAAAAGGTATGTATGTAAGGTTCAAGTGGGTAATTAAGGCTTGTAGTGTGCTAAATTCACAATAAAATGGCTTTAAGGCTCAAAGTGGTTGACTAGGGATGATGTTCAAGGTAGGAAAATATATGGTAATGACTATAAATGACAAGGATAGCCTTAGATCATTTCACTAATCTCCACAAATCGGGCTCATTCCTATAGTCCTTGAGCAAGTTCTAGCTTATCAAAACTCAATCGATCCACTCATGAAGGAAAAAAACATGTATGCACGGTTGAGGCTCAAATTCTCACAAGCTTGTGCTCGGACCTTAGGAAACTTATTACACCACATTCATCTCAAAACTGAACAAGTTAAGTAAAACATGTCACAATTCGAAAGTGTAGAGATTCTTAATCATAACTTGTCATCACTTACTACCACAACATATCACCACTCATGTTCAAAAATGACTCACAACATCCCAAAACAAACCACCAAACAAAACCTAAACACGAATAATAAAAACAACTACACACAAAAACAAAATAAAGACTCAACAAACAAGAAACAAAACAAAATCACAAATCAAGCAAGAATAAAAATCACCATCATTAAACAATGAAGCACGTATTCAACTCATCCATAACAATGTAAGCTCACAATCATCCCAACTTTTATTGAAAAGGAAATCCCAAATTACAAAAATAAACATCCCAAAAAAATAACACATGAAGTAACATGTTAATCCATTCAATCCAAATCAAAATCAATTAAAAGTGATAAGGTGTAGAGTACTCCCTCAATAGGCATTTGGTAAGGAAAGCGTTTGCTCCAAGCTCCATTCGTGCTTCCAATACCCTTCATTCATACTCAAAACTCATACAACACCATTAGCTCAACAATTGCCTTAAAAATATGGATTCACAAGCACTTCAACACCACCAATTATACCAAAATCCAACCAAACTCATGAGAAAATTTTAAAATTGAGTGAATTTTATAAGAAGACCTATCATCATCAATATCATCATATCAAGCACACTCAAGTGGTGAGTCACACCACGCACTCTCCCCCCAAACTTAAATCGAACTTAGAAGTGAGAATTAAGTTTGCAAAAAGTGGTGGGACTTACCCTTGTAGTTTCCATTGATGATCTTCTTGTGGAGAAGTAAACGCATCCACACGACTCAAGCTATGTTCACCATGCACTTTCCCCCCAAACTTGACTCGATACAAGAGTCGAGAATTAAGTTTGCAACAAATGGTGATATTTTTACTCAAATCCATGAAGCACTTCTCTTTTCTTCAATGTGCATTTTTCTCACGAGCACAATCCACCTACAAGACCAAAATCAACAAAAAGCATCAAAATAACAAAAGAATGGGTTGCCTCCCATTAGCGCTAAGTTTAACGTCTTCAAGCCGGACGGAATTTTACAATCATTGGACCAAAGGATGGGCCATCCTACTTTCTCATCGTATCCTCACTTTGAACATTAGCTTGGCCCTCTTCTTATCCACTAATTCAACTTCTCCATTCTTGCTCACGAGCATCAAATCGTCATCAAGAAGTGATTCTAGTGGACTTCCTCGTTCTCCTTTGTCAATCTTCCAATCAAGCTCCGATGCTTTCATCCTATCAACATCATAAGAAGATAAGTTAGAATTGGACATTTTCATATAATCATGAAGAAATGAGTTTAAATTGTCAAAGAGGAGAGAATCATGATCAATTAAATCATTCGGAGGCTTTAAGTGAGACTTGGCTCCTTTTTCCTTCTTGCACATGAACGTGACACTCTTTCCTTTTGAGCTCAAGGATAACTCTTCTCTACCAACATCAATTTTTGCTCTTCCCGTAGCTAGAAATGGCCTTCCCAAAATGAGTGGAACTTTGGGGTTCGCCTTCACTTCCAAAATCATGAAGTCGACCGGGAAAGCTAGCCCCTTCACCTTTACTCCACGTCTTCAACAATTTCTAGTGGTTTCACAACCTCACCATTGACAACTTCAAGACGGATAGTAGTAGGCTTTAGCTTTCCAATTGCAAGGTCTTTGAACGTGGCATGAGACATCACGTTGACACTTGCCCCCAAGTCACACAATGCATCAAGGGTGCTTTTTCCTTCAAAATCACAAGGGATTATGAACTTCCCCAGATCACCAACCTTCGTAGGCCCCCCTTTTAGCATCGACTCACTTGTTTCGGGTTGCTCCTCTTTCTTTTTCTCCTCATACTTCTTCTTGAGCGACTTGACATACTCCTCAAATTTCTTCTTCTTTTCCTCTTTTACAAACATTTGTGGATAGGGAATAGGGAATGGAGTGATTGGAATACCCCAATAGTCATGTTTGTACTCATCTTCTTTGATCTTCTCCTCAACTTTCTTTTCCTCTTGCACCCTCTTCCACTTAGGTATCCATTTAGGCCCCTTCTCTTCTTTCTTCTTTATCTCTTCCATTTCTTCAACAACCTTGCTTTCCACCAACACTTCTTGAACCTTTCGTTCCTCCTTCATATCAACCAACAAACATTGAGCTTTGGGATTCACTTCGGTTGTAGCCGGAAACTTTCCTTTTTGTTGAGCACTCAATGAACTTGCCATTTGTCCAACATTGTACTCCAAAGCTTTGCATCTTCTTTCTTTATTTTCCTCAATAGCTTTGAATCTTCTTTCATTAGCTTCATCTCTAGCTTTGTTTGAGGCAATCATTTGTTCAAGTAGCTCATCAATAGATGCTCTCCCCTCATTGTTTGTTGCCTTATCCCCCGGTTGATATCCTGGAGGATACGCAACCGCATTGCTTGGGTTTGAGTACGAGAAGTTGCTTTGCCTTTGTTGTTGTGGGTATGAGCTTCCACTACTTTGACCATTAAAGCCCCCTTGCCTTGGTGGATAGTTTCCTTGACTTTGGTTGAAACTACCTTGGAAATTATTTTGGTAATTCCCTTGGTAGTTTCTTCCTTGCATGTACGACACATCCTCAACACGTGGCATAGAGTTGGCCCATTGTTCCCCACTAACACCATTTGGTGGAAGCACACTTTGATCCATTTGGCCATCAACCATATTAACTCCCTGATTAGTCACTCCTTGTTTCAAACTCATTTGCTTCATTACCTCCGCTACTATCATTTCCATGCTTGGCGTTTGTGGTTCAACATTCACACTCTTCACACTCGAGTGTTGCCCTTGATCATAGCTCTCAAATCCATAGCATCTACTTACCCTCTCCGATGGCCATTGGTACACATTTGTAGCAATCTCTTCAAAAAATTTTATGGCCCTTTCCGGAGTTACTCCAAGTACGGATCCACCCGCTGAATCATCAACAAGCACTCTTTGCCCATTCACAAGTCCTTGATAGAAAAATTTAACTTGTTGATTCTCCGAGAAACCATGTTGTGGACACTTATGTAGCATATCCTTAAACCTTTCCCACACTTCATAAAAACTCTCTTGAGGCATTTGCTTGAATTGAGTGATCAAGCTCTTCATTTGAAGCGTCTTTGAGGTGGGAAGTATTTGTTCAAAAACAATTGTGCTAGCTCGTCCCAAGTATTGCACGTACCGGGAGTAATGGTAGATAACCATGTTCTTGCTCTATCCTTTAAAGAAAATGGGAATAACCTCATCTTGATGCAATCTTCCCTCACCCCATTCATCTTCACGGTGTTAGCAATCTCCACAAATTGGGCTAGATGAGCATTAGGATCTTCATTCGGAGTTCCACTAAATTGTTGCTCTCTCACCAATGAAATCAAGCCCATTTTAAATTCAAAGTTGTTGGCATGAATTGGTGGTCCCATCATTTGTGGCATTGTCCTCGGCATGAAGAAATCCCGGATCACCCTTTGATCATTGTGAATTCCATGTTGCACCAGAGGTGGTGGTGGTGGTACATATGCTTGTTGCGGAGGAGCATAAGCTTGTTGAAAGCCTTGTTGCCTTAGAACTTGTTGTACCATTTGTTGAAGTAAAGCTTGGTTGTTCATAGCTCCATGATTTTGATAGGCTTGTTGAGGAGGATTCTCATTGAATTGATGTGCGTTGTCATGCACGTTCATATTGTGTCCTCCTTCCCCATCATGCTCTATCTCCACACGATTGTCACCTTGAAAATTCTCCATTCGCTCACTATTTTTGTTCTCCTTTCTTCTCCTTCTCAATGTATGCTCAATCTCCAAATCAATAGGTTCTACTTGTTTCCCCTTAGATCTTGTTTGCATATACCTTCAAAAATGAGAGAAGTTAGAACAAAGTTTCACAAAGCAAATACAAGTAAAAATAAAATAAAAAAAATGTCTCTATTAAGATTACTCAAAACGATCCTTCTTCAAGCTACTAGCAACCGTTGCCTCCCCGGCAACGGCGCCATTTGATTAGTCATAGTTTAGTGGAGAATGACCAATTCAAGAAATTATCGAACCCAAGGGAGGTAGGCACTAGTGCTTAAGCGAACTCACGTTTCTTATAATTTTATAGAGACTAATCATCAAAGGGAGGTTGATCAAACAAGAAATTAAATCAATCAATGCAAGTGAACAAGCAATGATCAAACGAACAAGATGGATGGATGAAAAGTGGTTTACCAAATTGATTAAAAGTGAGATTAACAACAATCAAGAAGCGGTAATTCTAGGAATTATGTATCAAATTCATATGTATCATGGATTGAAGACTAAGGGCCAACACTAAAATCACCTAAACTCTCTCTCGAGATGGATATGATATGAATATCAAATAGCTCAATGGATTGGTTCTCAATTAAACAATTCCAACTAGGTACTAAGCTTAAATGAGAGTCCCTTCACACAATTAATCACTCTCTCGATCAAACCAATCACATGTCCTACCAAAGGGTTCTAAACTATGAAGGACTTCTCAATCTCTTCACAATCTATAATGCACATGAAGTGTTTGATGAAATGATTCACTTAATTATCCTAAGCATATAATTGATTTCTCAATCTAATCACATATCTAGAACAACTAAACACACAAATCATCAATACAATTTAAGCAATTAATAATCAATGGTAGAAAATCATAGATCCAATCAACATATGAACTTAAATACACAAATCCCCAAAATTATCCAACAACTATCATGTTGCTAATCTCACAAGGGAGATTAGCCTACCATATTAAGAAGGAAATAAACATATACATTAATATCCTTACAAAACATGATGAAACTATGAGGTTTATTACAAGAAATGAATGGAAACTCCCTTGATGTCACTTCAATGGTGATTTCCTTTCTTCCCTTATTATCTTCCTCTCTTCCTTGCTTCTTTTCTTCACTTGGATGATGATTTTGATGGTAGGATGATTGTAGATCTAATGGATGGTGAATGGATGAAGATGAAGGTGAAAAATGGAGGAAATGGTGTGTGAGGTGTGTGGGAATAGTAGAAAATCGGATCTCCCTTCAAAATGTTGAATGGATTGGTATTTATACCCCATGGAGATCTTCTAGAAGAATTAGAAAAATATCCTGTTCTGGTGCCGACACGAGTCGTGCTGCGTGGCACGAGTCGTGTTGTGTCAGGGCAAACGGCACACGAGTCGTTCTGCGTCGCACGGCCAAAGGATGGCCGTGTTGAATGTATAGACGTCGCCGCACGGCCACCGCTTACAGGCCCGTGTCTAGTACACGGGCCGTGTGATGCAACACAGGTCGAGCTCCGCAACACGGCCAAGTGGTGGTCGTGTTAGATAAATAGATGTCGCCGCACGACCATTCTGGACAGGCCCGTGTCTGGTACACGGGCCGTGTACTGCAACACGAGTCGTGTTGCCAGCACGGCCAGCCGTGTTCTTGCACTTTTGTTTCTTCTTCCTTGTTTGATCTCCCATCTTTATTTTTACTCCATTTTCACCTGTTATACATATGTTTAAGATCATTCTCACACATTCCCATGAAAACACATAACACCACCAAAATACACGAAAATACGGATAAAACAATACGAAAAATACACACAAAAAGGCACTAAAATCTAGGTAAAAATAACGACAATCAAAGTCGAAGTGGACGGGACCGTTCATGATTCATCGAGCCTTAGGAGGGGGTAGTTTTGAGCTCATTGACAAGGATGGAGACATTATTGCGGCGAATGGACATCGCTTAAAGCATTATAGGTCGCCGGATGATATTTGTGTAATCTTTGTGGATACCTTGATCTGAGTTGCTACCGTCGTGACTCTCCGACGTTAAACATGAGCACCTGTTGGGGGCTTTCCCTCCTGTTTTAATGCTTTATTTCTTTCGTGTGAGTAAGAAATTTTTATATTTGAAGTGCTTACTTATCGGCAATTACATCTCTTTGCAAACTTAGTTTCGACTATAGTTTCTACTAAGTTTGGGGGGGTGTGATGTACTTACCTTGATAAGCACCGATAGTATAATCTTTTCTTTGTGACGTTTGTTAGGGGAGTTAATTTTTTTTTGTTAGGGTGTGATGTACTTACCTTGATTTACATCTCTAGTTGGTACTTAATGATTCGTTTTGAAGTTTGAAGTGTGTAGGGAATGAAGAACATGCATTTTGGAGCTTCCAGGGGGTAGGTTCGACCAGTGCCAGGAGGTCGAACCCAACAGTGGAAGTCGAACCGTGGTGATAAATCGTCCAGTAAGGTGGTTCGACCTTTAAAAGCATAGTTCGACCTGATCCTACAGGTCGAACCTAGGTCGAACCAGTGCGGCTGAAGTTCATTTCGACCACGACGTACTTGGTTCGACCTGTTTAACAAGTCGAACCAAGGTCAAACTGGTGATCTGAAACATACAGTAGGGTAGTTTGACCTGATGCGTTTTGGTTCGACCTATTCCAGTAGGTCGAACCCAAGTCGAACCTGAAGAAGAACTCATCCAGAAGGGTGGTTCGATCTTATCAGTCGTGGTTTGACCTGTTTAACAGCTCGAACCCAAGGTTGAACCAAGCCAGGTATGTGTTTTAAGTTCGATTTTTGAGAAGGGTTCGATCATTTTTCACTTCACCCTTCCTCGAACCTTCACGAAATCTCTACACCCTTGCACCAATTCTTCAATTACACTTGATTTCGCACCGATTACACATCACCACACCTTTAATTCATGACTTGGACGCGAATTTGGGGCGGATTTTACACCCAAACTAGGCCTTAATCGCGATTTTGAATGATTTTGTGTGGTTGTTCGAATTCTGCTATGGCTAAGACAAAAGTTATGTTTTCTCAACTCAATTACCCTAGGATTGATGTATAGATGATGCAAATTATTGTGGGTAAGTTGATTGATGTTGAGTTTGTTTGCAATTCATGATGCTATGTGTTGAATTCGAATTAATTCATGTGCATTCTTATGATTTGAGTTTAGATTGCTTGATTGTTGATGAATTATGAGTCTCATGTGAATTGTTTGGAGAATTTTAGAGTATTGATTGATTATGCATGTTGGATTGATTGAAAATTGTTGAAACTAGAGTGGTTCCATGGAATGAATATGTTGAATTTGCTTGTGGAATTGCTTTGATGTTGAATACATGTATGATTGATGGTGATTGATGATTGAAGAGGGTATAGTTGATGTGGTTTGAGGCATGAAAGAAGCAAGGGGGTGTTGGTTTGAGACGGTGAATTGTTTGTTTTCTTATGGCTTGAAGTCTTGAGTAGAGTCTAGGATGTGACAGTTGATTCTGTGCATTCTTGTTCTGTTGTTGGTATTGAAGTAGTGTTTTCAGGTGGAGCAGGACAAGGATCTAACCAAAATAAGGGGAAGGGGAAGGCAGCCGAAGAAAGATCGAAAAAGAGGCAAGATATGCCTTCGAACGTAGATAAGGTGACGGAGATGCTGAGATTGCAAGAACGCCTTCCCGAGAACTTCAAGATTCAGATGCCTGATTGGAGCGAGATCAAAGAGAAGTGGGCAGAGGTCTCAAAAAAGATAGCTCAGACTAGTTACCAAGACGATGAGGCCATGAGACTCATGAGCATCCAGGATGATATGACGATGTTGTTCGATCGAGTGGGGATCTACAAATTTATGGAGTTGAAGAGGCCGACTTACTTCCATATTACAGCGGAGGTAGTTTGCTCCTTTGAGATGGATAAGGACCCACTTGGCTACCTGTATCAGTTCACATTTCAGTTGGGAGGAGTCCGAAGGAGTTGGACAGCTGACGAATTCAACGAGCTGTTTCAGACGCCTCTTGAGATCTCTTCAGTGGAGAGTGGCTACTTCAATGCCCTAGATTTTGGAGGGAGATCTCCGGGGAGATCAGAGACTATAAGATTAAGCAGGCTCGTGCGACCTCGATCAAGAATCCAGTGTTGAAATATATGGATCGAGTGCTCGGAAACACACTGCTTGCTCATTCGGAGGGTGGCTGTGTGTCTAGAGGAGAGCTTTACACCTTATGGTGTATGATGAATGGGGTGAAGTTCAATGTGGGAGCATATTTTATCGCGCAGCTGCATCGATTCAGGACCGTTAGATTTCAGAAGGTGAACATTGGAGGGTTGCTGACGATTGTAGCTGAGCACTACAATATGGACTTCACCGGCATTACACCTGTTAGGGGAGAGCCCGACTTGGTGATGTTAACATACGTAAATGGAGAGTTCTTGTTAGGGGAGAGCCCGACTTCATATGTTCATGTGTTAATTTCTATTGATGAAAAGCATGTATAATTTGATAAGTATGTAGAGTTCTTGTGGAATTGATCTTAATTATGTGCTATGCGGAGTACTTAGGATTCTATTTACCTATGTGAGGATTTGAGCCTTGTTAATCATGCTTGATCATGATTGTTTTATTCTTGAGAGGATCATTCATATGAACGTATTCTAGAACTTGGCTTGGAGTCTTGCGTGAGACTTATGATTGATAAATTGCTAGGACATGATCTTAGGCTATTATTTTGTGATTAAGCTACTTAGCCAAATTTTGTCCTTCCTAATGATTTTATTAACCTTTGGATGCCCTGTTGAGCCGTTAAAAACCTTTTCTTTGGTAGCCGAAGTAAATAACCTTATAAACCTTTACTTGAGCCTTGATTAACCTATTCATTGGTAGAGAGAGTTGAGGTGAGTAAGTGTTGCAAGAAGAAAAAGGAAGATAGAATATGGTTGGTTGAAAAGAATATGGTTAAATCTTGTTTATGGGTAGTGCCTGAAATTGGTACCTCGATTGCTTATAATATGAAGCTTTAAGCTTAAGAGCAGCTGATTGATAAAGAGAAGAAGGGTAGTGCCTAAAACTGGTACCCGAATTGTCTAAAGAGATGATGTTGATGCACGGAAAAGAAGGAAAATCCATGAGAAGAAGAAGAGAAGTTGGAGGAGATATTGCAGCAAGAAGAAGAAATCGAGAACCTCCAAGGTAACTCTCTACTAGTGTCTTAAGTCACTTTACCTAAATTTTCCTACCTTTTTCCAAAAAGACAACATTACAACCCAAAAACAAGTCCTTTGTGATCCTAGTGAAGAGTTGATTATAAGTTGATTTTCGAGACCTTTGCCAAACTTATGGTTACGCGTGAATATGGATTGATATGAGTGTTTATATTAGCCTATATAGTGCCTCACACACTTGAGTGAAAGAGAGTAAATACTTATCTTGTGAGCTAGATTACTTAGTACTCCGAATGGTGTGTGATTGGATTGGTTTTGCAAGAGTGATATATATGAAGTAATTAATACTTGTTTGATTTAATGAATTTGCATGTGTGATATGTGTTGTACTTGATCTTGGTGAATTATACATGACTCTTGTGGTTTGATTTGGTTGCCTTGGGACGAGCAACATGTAAGTTTGGGGGTTTGATGAGTGTGTCAATTCACAAGTTTGACATCATGTTTTGTGCTAGTTTTGGAGAGTTTTGAGGTGGAAATAGGTGGAAAACCTATATATATTGTGAATTAGCATGAATCAGGTGTTAGTGGAGCTATTTAAGTGGTTTTCATAGCAAAATCGGATTGGAAGTGCCAAGAATCGAAGAGACGAAGTTGAGACCACGCTAACTGCCAAGGAGAGAGGTGGGTTCGACCTGTTGGAGGAGGGTTCGACCTCTCCAGCAGGTCGAACCAGCAATGCAAAGTGGCAGCAGATGGGTTCGACCACGACTTGAGGAGTTCGACCTATCTATCAGGTCGAACCATGGTCGAACCAGTTTGCGAGAAAGTTGATTCGACCACGACGTTAGGGATTCGACCTGACGGTTGGTCGAATCAAGAGCAGAAATTGTCCAGTAGCATGGTTCGACCTGTGGTTCGACCAAGATGGAGTGGTTCGACCTGTACAAGAAGTCGAACCAAGTGCAGAATACTTCCAGTAGGTGGGTTCGACCTGTGGTTCGACCTGTGGTCAATGGTTCAACCTGTTTGCTGAGGTCGACCATCGTGCGGAAACTTACCTTATCCGGATTTTCGAGGCCAAAACGCGTGTGATCACTTAAAAAGCCCATTTCAAGCCCTACAGACGTGATTACAAGTATAAAAAGAGGCTCATGCAGTCAGAGGACAACACAATACAAGAGAGCTTTTAGAGAGTTTTAGAGAGCGTAAGATCGTGAAGCAAAAGAGGAGACTAGGAGGAGCTGTGACAGAGGTTCCGCTGGAGATTTAAGTAAGATTGGTCCATCTAACCATGATTGTTCCTAGATCAATCATGGGCTAGAGCCACTTCGTTAGTTCTAGGGTTATGAAGGTTTCATGAGTTGATTTGTATTTCGTGTGTATACTCCGTACAACACTACTTGTAGTTTAGTTTATATAAGATTGTACGTTTTTAATCCATACTCATAGTTGTTTTGTGCATCAATAATCGTTGTGTAGAGTCTGAATGCATAACATTGTTATTGATTGAGTGCGTTCACTAATGAGCAGGGTTTATTATTATAATTCTAAGTGAAGGGATTCCGAGGTTTTATTAGAACCGTCTTATATAAATGTTTGTTAATTAAATTGAATTCAGGTTAATAAGTAGGATTAAGAGTATAACTTTATAGTACCTAAAAAGGGAGATCAAATCGGGTTAGAGTACTAAGTGCACGGGAAATAATTGATTATGATAGTACCTAGAAAGGGGGGTAAAGTATACATCTTGCTCAGAGGATACTCACACGTGCCAAAAGCTTATCTATTTGTGTCTATAGAGTAGATTTGCATGGTCTAGCGATGCGTCCATAAACCACAAGGCAGAGTCGGACATCGACACACACAATATGAATTAACGAATGAAACTAGATGGCCTGACGAACTACCTATCATCTTATTTGATCACAACTACTCTTCTCTTGTTCTTGTTATTGATTTGCTATTTTAATTGTTACTTAGTTTAAAAACCAACAATTATAATTCTCAATATAGTCATAATTGCTAGAAAATAACTAAAGTAATATTTACCCGTCCCGTGGATTTGATATTTAACTTGGTCACCTTCGAAACTACAATTGGTATCCTTCATACTTGGGGATTAATTGTGTGTTGAGAAAACACTCATCAAACACCCTAAGGATTCCTTTTATAGTTGAGAATTGATCCTTCCCGAATTCTGACTTAAAAGTGGGCTTTTTCACGTTAAAAACACGAATAGGCCGAAAAGACGACGAAACTTGAAACTAGGCCTGCGCGCGACCTTGGCACAAGTCGTGCCACTTCCCACACGAGTCGTGCGGGCGCTTGGTGTGCGGGCTTCCTCGGCGCTTCTCGACAGCACCCGGTGCTCGTGCTCGGCTGACCTCGGCAGCTCTTGGCAGGCACGCTCGGCGGTCGTGCGGGCGTCTTTCGGCAGCCTTGTGGCACGACTCTCCCTACTGGCCGGCACGAGTCATGCTAGCTCTTCCTTCTCCCGACTTCGTTATGTCTTCGTTTCCAACTTCCTTTTTGTTTTTTTTACCTCGTTTTTCACTTAAAAACATAAAATAACAACTCACACGTATCTAAAATACAAATTTATACAATTCAACTACAAGATGCTCAAATACGGATATAAATCCCACAAAATAGTGCTAAATCGGACTCTAAAACACGCAGATTTTCACACTAATCAATTAACAAGTATTTATATAAGATAGTTCTAATGAGACTTTGGAGTCCCCTCACTCAGAATCATAACATGTAATCCTGCTCAATAGTGAACGCACTCAATCAATAATCAAGATATGTATTCACACTCTACATAACAATCAATGATGCACAAAACAACTCTGAGTATGAATTTAAAAGGCATAGTCTTATATCAAATAAACCACAAGTAGTGTTATACGGAGTATACACACGAAAGTTCAATTAACTCATAAAACATTCATAAACCCTTGAACTACCGAAGTGGTTCTAGCCCATGATTGATCGAAGAACAATCATGGTAGTTAGATAGATCTTACCCATAGTCTTGAAAATTACAAGATAAAATAAGAAGCGAAGTAAACCCTAGATGCGGGCGCCGTCACGTCTCTCTCCATCTTGAATCTTCACTTGGTTCTCACTTTATTCGATAGACGAATCTCACTCCACAACTCCATAGGATGATGTAGGGTGTCGGATGTTGTGTAGAATGAAGGTGGTGAATGACTCTCTTTCTACTGCGTAGGGTCTTCCTTTTATACTTTCAGCTCCTCCAATGGACCTCTATTGGGCTTTTTGAATGAAAACACGTATTGAAGATGTAAAAATATGGATCCAAAAGCTTCCTGCATAATGGTTTGACCCAGAACCTTGGTCGAACCACTAAGTGCTTGGTCGAACTGGCCTCTAATGCACTGGCAGGGGGCTGGTTCGACCCGAACCACCGGTCAAACCAGAGGCTTCGTGGTCGAATCACTTCTGCAAAACTTTAGGCATTTAGTTTGACCACGGTTCGACCATCACACCTGGTCAAACTACATCATCGTGGTCGAACTGTGCTGTAACAAGATTTCAGTGTGTTGGTTCGACCCGAATCGATGGTTGTACCACTTGTGTTCTTGGTCGAACCAGGTGCTTTCATGCCTCTTTTCTGGTTCCGAGCACTTCTATCCTGTTTTCCTTCAAAAATCCACTCAAACGGCTTCAACCGCACCTGATTCGTGACTTTACACTACATATCTTGATTTATCTTGATTTAAGATCAAATCATACATCATTATCACATAAATCAGAGCTCAAATTACGTGAATTTACACTCTCATCAAACCCCCAAACTTACATATTGCTCGTCCTAAAGCAAAAAAATTAAAACCACAAGAGTAAGTGTAAAATTCACAAGGCCATCAAGTCAAGTACAATACATACCTACACATGCAATTCTATCAAGTTAAAACAAGAACCACTCGCATTATACATTTCATTCATGTAAAAACATCACTCAATTATAATATTCTTCGGAGTACTAAGTCATCTAGCTCACAAGATAAGTATTTACTATCGTTCTCAAGTGTAAAGGACTCATAAACAGGTTAATATATACGCTCATACCTAATTCATATTTCTGAGTAACCATAAGCTTGGCAAGGATCTCAAAAATCAACTTATAATCACTTTATTACTAGTATCACAAAGGACTTGCTTTTGGGTTGTAATGTTGGCTCTTTGCTAAAGGTAGAAAAATATAGATAAAGTGACTAATTCACTAGTAGAGAATTACCTTGGAGTTTTGCTTTTCATCAAACAGCTTCCTCTTCTCCATCTTATTCTCATGATCTTTGCAATTTAACTTCCACTTCTTTTCCTTTGCATCAATATCTTCTTTCTTCAAAGTACAAAGGTACCAATTTCGACACTACCCGTCTAAGCAGTTGGGGTACCAGTTTCAGGCACTATTCCTAAACAAGATTTAACCATATTTTTTTTTCTTTTCTTCATATCATTCAACTAATATTTTTCTTCCTTTTCTTCTCACATTCAAGCTAGCATATATTCACCTCAACTCTCTACTAATGAATAGGGTATTTAACAAGGCTCAAGTAAAGGATGAATAAGGCTTCTTATCAAGGCTTGCCAAAGAAAGAGCTTTTAAAGGCTCAACAGGGCTTCCAATGATTTATACAGTACATGGGAAGGTAAAATTTGGCTAAGTAACTCAAATAAACAATGATGGCCTAAGATCATGTCCTAATAACTAATCAATCATAAGTCTCACACAAGTCTCCAAGCCAAGTTCTAGAATACGGTCATATGAACGATTCTCACAAGAATAAACTATCATACATGGATATATCATGATTTCATAAGGCTCAAATTCTCACATGGGTAAATAGAATCCTAAGCACTCCTCATAGCATATAATCAAGATCAGTTCTACAATGAACTCCACATATTTAGCATGTTATACACGCATCTCATCAACAAAATCAACACATACAAAATACGAATGCAACATACTAATCAAGAACCCATTATATCAATCCAAATCAAGTATCACCAACAATCTAATCTCAGAATCAGTACAGAATATTAATACATACCACTCACACTACCAAATACCCATCCTGTAAAAAGAAAAGAGAAGGGAGATGAGATGAAGCAGATAAGATGAAAACCTGGCGCCCTCTACTCCTGTGGAGTATCATAATCAATATCTCCCCTGCGCCAATTATCAAAATCTCTCTGTAGGGTATCCATCTTTCTATCCAGAGCCTCATAATTGTCACTCAAATCTCATAATCTCTGATCCATCACCACATAGTTAACATGTAGCATGTTGTAACGCATATCGAGCACGACATAGCTCGTCGTCAGCAGGCCCAATTGGGAATTTATCTCCTTCTAGTTGTTGTTCAGGTTGACAAGGTGCTCATGCATCAACCGAAACTTTTCTCTATAATAGTCATCAGGACTGCCCCAATGCTACTGCTGTTGCTGTGGTTGTGGTGGTGGCATCTCATGCTACTGCGGCATACCCATCTCAGGATGCTCTAGAGGCTCCTCTACATGCATTTCCACACCGTGCCCTTCTCGCTGAGGCTGCTCTTGCTGCTGCTGCTGCTGTAGCTGCTGATCTACTATCCTTTTCAACTCCTGATACATCCCAGTAGTGTACATCTGAGCAATAGTCCTCCAATCACCTCTTCTCAAGCACGTTATTGATATCGCCTCGTGTGCCAATGAGTTCATCAACATGTTTCTATCACCCTGGATCATAGTCAAAGCCCTCACATCATATGGAAACATGAAAGAAAAGGGATTAGAACCCCTAATGAAAAACCAGTCTCTATCATGATGAAAAGCGAATCAAGTTCGAACACATGCACTCATCACTAGATCGGGATCCTCCATAATAGGGGTAATGCCAGTGAAATCCATGTGGTACAACTATAAAAAAATTTAAAAAAAATTATAATTTAATAATAATTATTGTATATATAGATGAGAGAAAAATAAATATTTTATTAAAAAAGTAGGTTGAGTTGGGTTGTTGATGAAGTATAAAAAAATTGAGATTGGATTGGGTTGTAAGTTGTATATGTGGATGAGAGAGAAATAAATATTATATTAGTGGGTTGGGTTGGGTTGTTTTAGGTTATGAATGGAGATAGCCTAAAAATTGGTACAACTCAATTATTTGTACCTTTGAAGTAAATATGTTTCTATAGTATGTTTGTACTTAAAAGGGAAAGTGTATAGAAAGTTTGATGTGAGAGTACTGCGAGTTCATCCTCTCCTCATAAAAAGGGTGAAGAAGGTTGGTGTGAGACTGTAGCAAGTTCATCTTCTTCTCATCTTGCAAATCTCTCGTCGAACGATAGGTCTTCCTTACTCTTGCACGTTTGCATGTATCTTTTTTTATTGATTTAATGTGATGATCTACTACATTCATATTTTTAATTTGATTTTTGAAATTGCATTCACGGTGTAATATTTCATTTCTTTAATTCATGGTAGCGAAAAAGCGGAGCTGCCTTCTCAATAGAACTCCCTAACTGAAAATATTCAATACGATCAGATTGTTATGCTTGATGTAAGTTTAAATTTGAAATTTATTGTTTTAGTGGCGTTGTATGGTATTATTAGGTTTGTGATATGTTGTTTTCAAAATGGAAGAGAAAAAGTTGGAAGAACCTGTTCTCAGACATGGGTCCGGGTGTTCTTGTTTCGATTGCATATATTGATCCTGGAAACTATAAGCCCAATTAACCTTCTTTATTTTTTATGTTAACAATTTATTTATCTAACTAACTTTTGATGCTTGATGTATTCACAATCTAGACAGATCTGCAGGCGGGGGCACAATACATGTATGGGGTGAGTAATGATTGGGCTAATATGTGTATGCAGGCCCACTATTAAGCCTAACATCTCTAATATGTGTAGGAAGGCCCACTATTAATACTTCCACCTAATTAAAGACATTATTTAGTTTATATTTTTAAATATGTATTAAATTAATTACTCCAATAACATCTCTTAAGACTAACCCCATTGGCAACCGATGAGAAGGGTCGTGCACAAAAGAGAAAAAAATAAAAAATTTAAAAAAAATGAAAAATAAAAATTAATGAACAACCGGTTGCTAAAACTTTTGTCAGATGACCGACGCCTCAACCCATCTAATTATGCATTTTCTCTCACAATGTGACACTTGTCACATTGTGATTGGTAGATTTTTTATTTTATAATTATAATTTAAATTTTTAATAAATAATAATTAATTTTTTTTTTGAAAAAATAATTAAAATTCTTATTATTTTTTCTCTTTATAAATAGAGTATCATATTTACAGATTTTGGATTGCAGTAAAAAACTCTTTTTTCTCTCTCAATTTCAAATTTTATCATCTTTTTTAACTATAATTACGGAATTAAATATTTTTGATAATATAAAATTATTTAAAATTTTAAATACAACTATAAAAAAATCTAAAAAAAAATTAATAATAATTATTGTATATATAGATGAAAGCAGTGTTGTCGAAACCGAATCGGACCGGCCGGTTCGACCGGTTCAACTAGGAACGGGTATTGGCACCGGTCCAAAAATCACCAAAAACCATTTCTGCGCTTAAACCGGAAAAAACCACTTTGAACCAGTCAAAACTGGAATAATCGATTGAACCGGACAAACCAGAAATGGCCAATTTTTGTATTTTTATCTATAAGATTCAGGCGTCTAGACATATTTTTATCCTTTTTCTACTCAATATTTTCGGATCATTGAAACAACCTAAGAAGAATCGCCCAAAACTAGATGAAACATTACTGATAAATTTGGATAACAGGTGCACGTTATTGATGGCAGAAGAAAGTGAAAGGGCAACGAGTTTGGATAGAGTAGTGAAGAGCATAGAAAGAGATGTCCCGGTGTGGAGGACTTGTGGTGGCGACGGGTCTGCTATGGTAGAGGGAGACGTATCTGTCGTAAAGGGAGAAAGATTCTTGCGCAACGATAAAAAAATAGAGAAATGGGTAGAAGGAGGGCGGAGAATCCACTATGGTGGATCTATAGATGGAGTTCTTAATGGAGAGGGGCGGCAGATGAGTAGATGGTTTCTGTTGTAAAAATAAGAAATTGAGTAATGAGAGTTATTAATTAGAGGATCACACTTATTTTTTACTTTTAAATCCTATGTCAGGCCCAAATTAGTAAGCCCATTATCTTGGACTTAAATAAATTAATTAGAACTAAGTTTTGAAAAAAAAAGTAAATTATTAAAAATGTAATTTTTTTTCCGGTTGAACCGTTGGTCCGACCGGTTGAACCTCGAACTGTTTGAGTTACCGGTTCGATCTCAGGTTCAATTATGAAAACACTGGATGAAAGAAAAATAAATATTTATTAAAAAAGTAGGTTGAGTTGGGTTGTTGATGGAGTATAAAAAAATTGAGATTGGATTGGGTTGTAGGTTGTATACGTGGATGAGAGAGAAAAGAATATTATATTATTGGGTTGTCTTGTTTTAGGTTATGAATGGGGATAGCCTAAAAATTGGTACAACTCAATTATTTATACCTTGAAGTAAATATGTTTCTATAGTATGTTTGTACTTAAAAGGGAAAGTGTGTAGAAAGTTTGATGTGAGACTGCTGCGAGTTCGTCCTCCCCTCAAAACAAGGGTGAAGAAGGTTGGTAAATTGTGTTCTGTAATATATATATGTATTTGAATACATTTATTTATGAAATGAGCTAATTTTAAATAAAAAATTATTTTTAAATTTATCAACGAATTAGCAATAGAATAATTTACCAAACAAATTAGCAACGGAATAATTACCAACAAAATAAATTTACCAACGCATTAGCAAGAGAATTTTTACCAACAGATTAGCAACATAATAAATTTATCAATGGATTAGGAAGGAAATTTTTACCAATAGATTAGCAACAAAATAAATTTACCAATGGATCAATTGGTAAAAAATAATTATTTTGTAGTCGATAGAGAGAAACGGAAACAATAATATAGATATAAAAAAAGTCTTATATACTGGTCCTATCAACAAGGGTTAATTAGTTTTTTAAACAAATCGGCTCAGATTTTTTAACAAATCTAATGGATTATTAGAAAATCTTCCCAATAAAATAAGGAGATTGATAATGATAGCGAAAAAATTCTCAAAATTCCATACTTCCACCTAATTAAAGACATTATTTAGTTTCTATTTTTAAATATTGATTAAATTAATTACTCCTATAACATCTCTTAAGACTAACCCCATTGGCAACTGATGAGAAGGGTCGTGCATAAAAGACAAAAAAATTAAAAATTTAAAAAAAATAGAAAATGAAAATTAATGAACAACTGGTTGCTAACACTTTTATCAGATGACCGACGCATCAACCCATCTAATTCTGCCATTTTTTCTCACAATGTGACACTTTTCACATTGTAATTGGTAGATTTTTATTTTTATAATTATAATTTAAAATTTTAATAAATAATAATTAATTTTTTATAAAAAAATAATAAAATTCTTAATATTTTTGTCTCAATAAATAGAGTATAATATTTACATATTTTGGATTTCAATTAAAAACTCTCTTTTCTCTCTCAATGTCAAATTATATTATCTTTTTTCTACTATAAATACGGAATTAAATATTTTTTAAAATATAAAATTATTTAAAATTTTAAATACAATTATAAAAAAATCTAAAAAAAATTATAATTTAATAATAATTATTGTATTTATAGATGAGAAAAAAATGAATATTTTATTAAAAAAGGAGGTTGAGTTGGGTTGTTGATGGAGTATAAAAAAATTAAGATTGGTTTGGATTGTAGATTGCATATGTGGATGAGACAGAAATGAATATTATATTTTTTGGTTGGGTTGGGTTGTTTCAGGTTATGAATGGGGATAGACTTAAAATTGGTACAACTCAATTATTTGTACCTTTGAAATAAATATGTTTCTATAGTATGTTTGAACTTAAAAGGGAGAGTGTATAGAAAGTTTGATGTGAGAGTGCTGCGAGTTCATCCTCTCCTCATAAAAAGGGTGAACAAGGTTGGTGTGAGTCTGTATCAAGTTCATCTTCTTCTCATATTGTGAATCTCTTGTCGGACGGTAGGTCTTCCTTATTCCTGCACGTTTGCATGTATCTTTATTTTTTTATTGATTTAATGTGATGATCCGCTACGTTCGAATTTTTATTTGGTGTTTGAAATTGCATTCACGGAGTAATATTTTATTTCTTTAATTCATGGTAGCGAAAATGGCGGAGCTGCCTACTCAATAGCTCCCTAACTGAAAATATTCAATACGATCAGATTGTTGTGCTTGATATGAGTTTAACTTTAAAATTTATTATTTTAGTTGGGTTGTATGGTATTATTAGGTTTGTGATGTGTTGTTTTCAAAATGGCAGAGAAAAAGTTAGAAGAACCTGTTCTCATACATGGGTCCGGGTGTTCTTGTTTCGATTGCATATACTGATCCTAGAAACTATTAGCCCAACTAACCTTCTTTATTTTTTTATGTTAACAATTTATTTATCTAACTAACTTTTGATGCTTGATGTATTCTCAGTCAAGATAGATCTGCAAGCGGGGACACCATACAAGTATGGGGTGAGTAATGAATGGGCTAATATGTGTTAGCAGACCCACTATTAAGCCTAACATCTCTAATATGTGTAGGCAGGCCCACTATCAATACCTCCACCTAATTAAAGAAATTATTTAGTTTCTATTTTTAAATATGTATTAAATTAGTTTCTCCTATAACATCTCTTAAAACTAACCCCATTGGCAACCGATGAGAAGGGTCGTGTACAAAAGACAAAAATATTGAAAATTAAAAAAAAATGAAAAATGATAATTAATGAACAACCGATTGCTAAAACTTTTATCAGATGAACGACGCCTCAACCCATCTAATTCTGCCATTTTCTCTCACAATGTGACACTTGGTAGATTTTTATTTTATAATTATAATTTAAATTTTTAATAAACAATAATTATTTTTTTTGAAAAAATAATTAAAATTCTTATTATTTTTTTCTCTATAAATAGATTATAATATTGACATATTTTGGATTGCAATAAAAAACTCTCTTTTCTCTCTCAATTTCAAATTATATCATCTTTTTTTAACTATAATTACGGAATTAAATATTTTTTAAAATATAAAATTATTTAAAATTTTAAATATAACTATAAAAAAATCTTAAAAAAATTGTAATTTAATAACAATTATTGTATATATAGATGAAAGAAAAATGAATATTTTATTAAAAAAGTAGGTTGAGTTGGTTGTTGATGGAATATAAAAAAATTGAGATTGAGTTGGGTTATAGGTTGTATATGTGGATGAGAGAGAAATGAATATTATATTATTGGGTTGTGTTGTTTTAGGTTATGAATGGGGATAGCCTAAAAATTGGTACAACTCAATTATTTGTACCTTGAAGTAAATATATTTTTATAGTATGTTTGTACTTAATACAGAAAGTGTGTAGAAAGTTTGATATGAGACTGCTGCGAGTTCCTCCTCCCCTCAAAAAAAGGGTGAAGAAGGTTGGTAAATTGGGTTCTGTAATATATATGTTTATGAATAAATTTATTTATGAAATAAGCTAATTTTAAATAAAAAATTCTTTTTAGATTTATCAACGGATTAACAATAGAATAATTTACCAAATAAATTAGCAACGAAATAATTACCAATGGAATAAATTTACCAACGGATTAGCAAGAGAATTTTTACCAACAGATTAGCAACAAAATAAATTTATCAACGGATTAGAAAGGGAATTTTTACCAACAGATTAACAACAAAATAAATTTACTAAATGATCAATTGGTAAAAAATAATTTTTTTGTAGTCGATAGAGAGAAACGAAAACAATAATATAGATATAAAAATAAATTAATCCTATATAGTGGGCCTATCAACAAGGGCTAATTAGTTTTTTAAGCAAATCGGCTCAGATTTTTTAAAAATCTATCTTCCCAATAAAATAAGGAGATTGATTATGATAGCGAAAATTTCTCAAAATTCAATACTTCCACCTAATTAAAGATATTATTTTGTTTCTATCTTTTAATATTGATTAAATTAATTACTCCTATAACATCTCTTAAGACTAACCACATTGGCAATCGATAAGAAGGGTCGTGCACAAAAGACAAAAAGATTGAAAATTATAAAATAGAAAATAAAAATTAATGAACAACCGGTTGCTAAAACTTTTGTCAGATGACCGACGCATCAACCCACTTAATTCTGCCATTTTTCTCCCAATGTGACACTTTTCACATTGTGATTGGTAGATTTTTATTTTTATAATTATAATTTAAATTTTAATAAATAATAATTAAATTTTTTTGTAAAAATAATTAAAATTCTTATTATTTATTCTCTATAAATAGAGTATAATATTGACATATTTTGGATTGTAATAAAAAACTCTCTTTTCTCTCTCAATTTCAAATTATATCATCTTTTTTTACTATAATTACGGAATTAAATATTTTTAAAATATAAAATTATTTAAAATTTTAAATACAACTATAAAAAAAATTTAAAATAAATTATAATTTAATAATAATTATTGTATATATAGATGAGAGAAAAATGAATATTTTATTAAAAAAATTGGTTGAGTTGTGTTGTTGATGTAGTATAAAAAAATTGAGATTGGGTTGGGTTGTAGGTTTTATATGTGGATGAGAGAGAAATAAATATTATATTATTGGGTTGGGTTGGGTTGTTTTAGGTTATGAATAGGGATAGCCTTAAAATTAGCACAACTTAATTATTTGTACCTTTGAAGTAAATTTGTTTCTATAGTATGTTTCTACTTAAAAGGAAAAGTGTGTAGAAAGTTTGATGTGAGAGTGCTGTGAGTTCATCCTCTCCTCATAAAAAGGGTGAAGAAGGTTGGTGTGAGACTGTAGCAAGTTCATCTTCTTCTCATCTTGCAAATCTATCATCTGACATTAAGTTCATCTTCTTCTCATCTTGCAATTCTCTCGTCGGGCGGTAGGTCTTCCTTACTTCTGTACGTTTGCATGCATCTTTATTTTTTTATTGATTTAATATAATGATCTGCTACGTTCGTATTTTTATTTAGTGTTTGAAATTGCATTCACGGAGTAATATTTCATTTCTTTAATTCATGGTAGCGAAAATGGCGGAGCTGCGTACTCAATAGAACTTCCTAACTAAAAATATTCAATATGATCAGATTGTTGTGCTTGATGTGAGATTAACTTTGAAATTTATTGTTTTAGTGGGGTTGTATGGTATTATTCGGTTTGTGATATGTTGTTTTCAAAATGGCAGAGAAAAAGTTGGATGAACCTGTTCTCATACATGGGTTTGGGTATTCTTGTTTCGATTGCATATATTGATCCTAGAATCTGTAAGCCCAATTAACCTTCTTTATTTTTTATGTTAACAATTTATTTATCTAACTAACTTTTGATGCTTGATGTATTCACAGTCAAGACAGATCTGCAAGCGGGGGCACAATACAAGTATGGGGTGAGTAATGATTGGGCTAATATGTATAGGCAGGCCCACTATTAAGCCTAACAAGTGTTTAGATTAGGTTTGAATGGGTGCATGTGTTTAGGACATAGAAGTAAGAAAAAGAAATTAAATTCTCAGGATATTTATCTGACTTGTTGATTAAATAAAACGAAATCATTCACATAATTACCGAATTGCTTGTAAAAGGGAAATTTCAATTTGATTACATACAAGCATATGCTACTGGAACCCAACTCTTTACCATATTGGCAACATTAATAAACAAATTCAAGCTAATCAAATGGTTATTACCAATCTGGCGGATCACAGAGTCAGTGCACCAATCTAATATTCTGATATACATGTATTCACATCCATTAATTACCTTATGAAGTATAATGGATTCTGGATGTAATACTTTATGTAATTAATTATCCGTATGAGGATCCGTAACATAGAATTTATAACCACATATATAATTCAATATGCAAATTAAAAAAAATTATCAATACTAAAATTCGACAAAGCGTGAGGATTTTTTGTAATCTCCAGAATTAAAATATGTGATTTCGCACTTTGTTTGAGGGGGAAATGTTGGTTGTATGTGTCAACCAAAGTCCCACATTGGTTAGAAGTGGGGATGACTATGAGATTATAAGTGTGGGTCAGACTCTGCCTAGTATGAGGCCTTTTAGGTATTAGCCTAAAGAGCAAAACTGTGCGGGCATGTGGGTGGCCCAAAGCGGATAATATCATGCTATTGCAATGAGTGGCCCGGCTCTCAGTGGGCCTATAAACCCAACATTAAAAGCAATCTAAGGTACTAAATCAAACATAAAATTACATGAATTTCCATCTTATCAATGCCAAGCAATAACAGAGGTACAACCACTTGATCATTGCAGCATTACACGAATCAGGTTTGGGAGGCAATTCTGAAATACATGGCACTTACTAGAGAATCAAAACATTATTTCATTGGGCTGTGTTGAAGAAAAGTGTAAAGAATTCGTTAAGAGTTCTGATGTTTGCTGGAGGAATAAAGATGAGCACATTCTTTACCCTAGGTTGTTGAATCCTCAACCAATCCTGAACAATCATGGAGCCATATTGCTATGGATTTCATTTAAAGACTTACAAAATTAGAAGGGAATGAAGTAATTTTAATAGTGGTGGATAAAGGTGTGGACATTTTTTGTCACTCTCACATCCACATACAACTGAGGGAGTAGTTAAAATATTCTTAGATCATATCTAGAAATTACATGGAATGCCTAAAAGTATTGTTTCTGATAGAAACAAGGTTTTCACTAGTGTTTTTTGGAAACACTTGTTCACTTTAGATGGAGTAAGTCAAGATACTAGCATGGTCTATCATTCCTAGGCAGATGGACAATATGAAGGCTAAATCAATGTGTGGAAGGTTACTTCAAGTGCAAGACACATAATAATCCTAAGCAATAGGCAAAGTGGTTACCATTAGTTGAATTCTGGTATTATTATAACTTTCATATTGGAATTAAGATGACTTCGTTTGAAGCCTTGTATAGCTATCTATTTTCTTAACTCAGATTTTAAGAGATCCTATGGAGTCATAATCCATGAGTTAAAGAATTAGAAAGGTCATTCAATTACTTAAGGAAAAATTTGAGATTGCTCAACAAAGAATGAAAATGTATGCTGAACAAAAAGAAGTTTGAAGTGGAAGATTATGTGTATCTAAAACTACAACCTTACAGGCAAGATATGGAGGAGTTAAGAGAAAATATAAAACTTTCTCCAAGGTATTATGGACCCTATTTGGTGGAAAATAAGATATGGCAAGTAGCTTACAAGATTAAGTTACCCCCTCAACACTACAACATAAGTGATATTACATAACACCATCTTTATAACACTTTTAATTTATTTAACATAAATTGGTATCATCTTTTATATTATTATAATATGTAACACATTTGTAACACCTTTAATATAAGTGAAATGTATGAGTAACACTTTTATAATATGTAACACATGCATGTAACACTTTTATATTAAGTTACACTTCTCATGTAACATTTTTTTATAAGTAACATCGTATATAACACTTTTATATAAATTAGACTTCTCATGTAACACTTTTATACAAGTAATATCATTACATAATACTTTTATAAAAGTGACATTTTAAACAATACTTTTACAAAGATTATAAATTATTAATGATACACTTTAATGTAGTTTTATTTACTAAGTATCTATATAAATAAAATTTAATTATTATTTCTATTAAAATATATAAAGCTACAAATTGTGTTTGTGTGTGTATATATATACAATGTACTCCATATACTTTTTATTTTAAAAATACTACTTGTTTTTAATAAATTTTACTTTGTATAAATTATGTTAATATTATATTAAAAAAATAAGTACTTATGGAAAATTATTATGAAGATGAATTATTTTTAATTTATCCAAATCCTTAAAAATGATAAAATCCATCTCGATGTAGTCAATTAATCAAGAAAAAGTGCATTTAAATAATATGATCAAAATATATTTTGTAACTGATACTTTTATAAAAAATGCCACTTTTCTCTGTGATAAAAATTTTAGTGGGCTCTGTACAAATCTGTTTATGGTCGATTGAAAAGTACAAATCAAAGTTTCTCAACGTATTTTACATTAAAAATTAGCACTTTAAACGAGACAAGTTACTAATCATATTTTACAATAAAAATTTGCAAAAGTTCAACTCAAAAGCTGACTAATGAAGTTTATTCTCATACTAATTTGTACTCCACACGATAAGCATAAACAAAATAAAACAGATATTGCACAGATGACCAATAGAAGATAAATATAATAATATTAACCTTGTCATCCTCATGTTTACATAAAATGGAAAGGCTAGTGGAATACATCTCCAAACAAAAACATTGTGGTTTATCAAGGTGAATTGAAAAAATCTAAAGCCTCATACGTACTGTGAACCATACCGGAACACTCACCTAAAAGCTGCATAACTATAAGTCAAAGGATGCAGATCGGCATATAGGACGGGCAAATAGATGTATCACGCATATCATCTCAAACAACACTTCTTTCTTTTTCTCAAATGAAACCAGCATTGCTATAATCAGACTCAAATAGTGGGAAACTAAAAATATTATAGAATTGAATCTAATATATAGAACAATACCATATTCTCAGCAAAGCACACCATACGTCCCTCACATAAACATCCTTTGCATAAATGATTATATCAAAGAGCATCATTGACCTCTCAATAGTACTCAAGTGACCAAACCTCTGATAATATCCCATAAGTTAACAATTCCCGCATTGTCCTTATATTGTAAATTTGTGCTCAATTTTTAGAAAAATAAAAATTGGCAAAAAAGAGCTACAACTGTAAGAGATTTGTAAATGTCGAATTAATTGCCGAGCTAAAACATAATCAGTAACAAATTACCTTTGTGTAGACATGTCTTCTATTATAAAATTTTGGTTGCACTATAGTTGGCATACTCTCAATGCTTAAGGATGGTTCTTTATAAATAGGAACATAATGGATTTTAAATAGTCATCAGCTTCTTTTGCTAAATTATACAACAAATTCAATGAGGGAGAAATATAAGTGACCATATTGGCAATATGACATAAGGTAAAAACTTTTGCAGTCCCTTCATTCTTTTTGCAATCCTTTCTATATATAACTACCCACATTTCATTTTCAAAGAGACATATTTTAGATAATTAATCAATACGAATCAAATATGACAGAGAAGTTGGACTGAAATTAGTTTTAAAAATAAAATTAGAAAACTGATTACTGCATAGTATGTCACTATTAACGTACTCTCTCCGTCAAATTAAATGACTCCATCAAGTAAACAATAATCTGTTGGCATTGGAACGTTTGGTTAACGTGACCCGTTAGGGTTCCATGTATTTCTAACAAGAAGCGGAAGCAAGTAAACATGAAACGCATTACCTTTCACCAAGGGTTGATGTAGAGGTTGAATTCTCGCTGGAAGTCTGCGCAGTCCCACGAGAATAGCCATAAGTTCCTCTTCTGATGTCGGAATTGAGTGATCTTTGTGCTCAGACGATCCTCTCTTCGACGGCTTTCCATCAGTATATAAAACATTAAAATCGAAGAACTGTACGATTTTATATGAATTTTGTAACATGACGAACTGCAGCAGCAAACGACCTTCCGGTCTTCTGCTGTATGTCCCAAGTCCGATCTCGACGTCGTGTGGGCGACGATCTACGAGACCTACCCAATCTGCTCTCAACCCTCATCACACGTGAATAATGAATTAGATTAGGGTTCCAGATAAGCTGAGGTGACTTATATACATGGGCTACAGCAGGGACCAGGAGGAGAAATTGGGTTGGGCCTCCATTGGGCTTAAGTATCCAAGCTTAGCCCAAAGCTTATACTTAAGTCCAATAATAATAATATATTCCACTAAAATATTATTACTGCACTACCATACCAATCCCAAAATTACGTTTTGGGCTCCTTCTTATTATGAGCCCGTCAGTCTCCCCATGTTTAAGATATACAATGTCCATTAATTAATTTAAGTTACTGACAACTCAATTAATTAATATATCATCCAAGAGTAGTACCACTCAACCTCATTATCATGCCGGAATAAATTCCACCTGCAGGGTTTACATGATAATCCTTATGAGCTCCTCAAGGGGACATCATCAACCTATGACGGACACGGATTCCTTCTACAATCAACAGCACACCATAGAGACAGCACTACTTCCCAACTCACCGAGTTTATTGATTTAATTGCATGTAAATCTCACCCATTGATGAATCAAAGAAATACATACTGCCCTATGTGTCGAGGTTATTGTATAGGGATTAAGAGCACGATCATCCATAATAACTGAGATCAAGTTCTCCTATAAGTCAGTATAAATCGAACGATCTCAAGCGGTCCTGCTCAATACACACAAGTGCACTAATGTGATTCTATAGCCAAGACAAGCTAATACCAAACCACACTACAACCATCCCGATAGAGAGTTCCCGTCTATCTCGGTTGTGAGCATCAGTTTATACTTTATAAGGAAACCGATAATATGATCTTCCGCGTGTTGTCGCACAACATATTATCTACAGTATAAAGTAAGTGGACTATTGCATCGAACATATAAATAAATTATAAGATGCAATCATTTGATCATATGATTCTCATTTCAAATTAATTGTTACAATATTGGTCATACAAAAAGCTAGACTTTTAGTATACAATCCAACAATCTCCCACTTATACTAAAAGACTATGCTGTCATGTCTTCTGCCATACATCTGATTTCCACTCCCACTACACGACCATTAAAAGCTCTCGCCTTAATATCCTTGTAAATGGATTTACTAGGTCATCATCCGATGCAATCTAGGCGACAACAACCTTCCCCTCATTATACGATTTCTCTTAACAGGTGGTACTTGCACTCCATGTGTTTAATTGCCTTATGGGCTCGTGATTCCTTCAAGTTTGCAACTGCACCAATATCATCAATATAAATTGTGATATCCTTGGGCAAACTTAGAAACACTTCAAAGTCCATCTTGAAGTTTCTAGAGTCATACAGATACTTTGGCTGCCTCATAGGCTCCAATTTATCATCTTTCCATGATGGAGTCCGGAGTCTGAAATATATTTCTATATAACACTCCTCCACATTATGACTCAACTTTCTAAAATTAAACACATAACCTTGAGGTGGATTTACTGCCGTCCAATCTGACTAAAAAATTAGAATCTACGTAATCCACAAGAAGCAGTGAATTTGCCCAGTAAGCTTACATATAATTTCCAGTCCTTCTCAGGCACTTCATATATGTCTTACCACAGTTCAACATTCTTGTTCCGGGTTACGTTTATACCCACTGTTCATGCGTTCAGCAAAATAGATATCCATTCTCGCGCATAGCATTCCTAAGATTAAGCTTCCTTATTCGCCGAAGCATAAGGAACCGCTTTCATCACCTTTATCTTCCTTTTGTGTCTCAAGACATATTTTCTTAGATAAAGTCACTTGCTAAAACAAGTAAGGATCGTATCAATTCATGAAGCTTGAGACAAGCATAATATCCTTTCTTGTGATCCGTATTACCGTGATCAAAAGGATATTTTTGCTCTTCTTAAGTCCTTCATTTCATACCGTTTTATTATCCATACACATACGCCCGACAATACTCTTTCATTGTCTCCAATGAGCAATATATCATCTACGATAGTACAAGAAATACCACCACGTTTCCATCACTCTTTTCAATACACAAGACCCATCCGATCATTGATTAGTTCCATGTCACTGGATTACCTCATCAAAACGGATGTTTCATGATCTTGAAGCTTGTTTTAGTCCATTAATGGACACTTTTAAGCTCACTATCACAATGCTCTTAGCTCTTTGCAATGAATCACTCTGGTTGCTTCACATAGATGTTTCCCTTAAGACTTCCAATCAGGAAAGCTGTCTCGACATCTATTTGCTATCCCTCATATTTCATATGAGTAGCAACATATAAAAGAGTTCGGATCAACTTAGGCATAGCTACAGGCGAACAGGTTTTCTCATAATCGAACCCTTTCTTTCTGAGTATACCTTTTCGTAATAAGCTTGCTTCCAAGGTTTTCACCTTATTCTATGATCCTCTTTTATTCTTGCATGCCTGCTTCCAATGGCTTTTACGCTATTTAGCGGTTCAACAAGCATCCAGACTTAATTTCAAATCGTTCTATTTTAATATTCATTGCACTTTGCTAGGATTAGGCATTTCTAACTTGTAGTGCTTCGTCGTATCCGTGGGTCCATTTCATGTTTGCGAGGGACCAAGTCTCACGACTTTCCCAAAACATGTATCTTACAAGTTGTCGAAGAACCCTCCCACTACGACAAGACACTACATGCAATTGTATATCAGACGTGACACGCGTTGCAGTTTACCTTGTGGTATATCCTCTTGTACACTTGGTACTTATACTTTGTGTTTTCCTCTCACTTCCTTTAGAACAACTTATACATGGGTATTTGATTTATTACATAGTCCTTTTTCCAAAAATCTAGTGTTTATGTTAACAATCACTCTTCGATCTTGTGGACTAAATAAATCATCCTTCATTTTTCTAGGATATCCCACAAATAGAAAAACATTCTTACGAATTACTGTTCCTAGGGCATATCCATAAAATTAATTTAGTAATTCCAAATAATTCATCATCTATCTAATCACTACCATAAGAGTGCTATTCCTTCTATTCGTCACACCATTAAGGTGGGAAATTCATTTCCGAAGGTACCTTTCTCTTACTAGATTAGAAGACTCATTATTAATTACTATTTATCGCATCCAGGGGATAAACATGATTTAAGAGTGTACAAATTGTTCACCAATGTACCATAACAGATTACAACTCTATCATTCATTATAATGACCATATCATTTAAATGAAATGGAGTATCCATCTATTAATGCATAGAAACCGAAATCAAATTCTTTCTATGAAAATGTACGTAAAGACAATTTCATAAAATCAAACGTCTACTCATATCATTAGATAAATAGACAACTCCCACTGCAATAGCCACTACTCTCATAGTATTATCTATGTATAAAATAATCTTATCCTCACTTAGTAATAAACATTTAGTGATTCCGGTATCTACACAATGTATAAGTAGGTGCCATCACTAATCATGCTTCAACGACTAGCAAGTAAGATTCTATCATTGTTCACTCCTTTTATGAAATTGAATTTTCTTTACCACATGTTTTGTCAGAAGTTTCCCACCATATACAACCTCTTGTAATTCAGGAGAAACTTACTCAAAACATCTAGGAAATTATGGAGAATAAAATTGACTTAGGTTTCCCCTTCAACTTCTATTCCATGTATCTAATTCATTCATCAACTTCAATCATGACCTACCGCCTTTTAACTTACTCAAGTATCCGAAGAGTTACATGAGGCCATCATATTTCTATGAACTTCTCACCTATCCACTAGAGACTTTAATAGGCATCATGAACATCTTTAAGAGAGAACACATTTTTATTTTCTTAAGCAGTAAAATTCAAAACCAAGATTCTTTTCTAATCATCTAATTTTGGACCAGTAAATATAATTTCTTTTAGTCAACAATAAGCGAGATAAAACCATTTGAAATTACAGAGAATCATAAATAAATATACCGATCAAATCTTCGGATTTTATCCTTTTATATTGATTCCCTCAAAACTATATAAAAATAAAATTCACCGACATCTCAAACACCGTGAGTCTGCAAGCCACGTTAGTGTGGACGTTTACAAACCCAAACATTTACAAGAGAAGGTTTTACCCATTAATTTCATTTGTCAACCTAACTTTATGACAAAATAATTAATAGTCGGTTCCTCTTTAGCCATGCAAATAATAGCAGTGACTCCGTTGGGGAGGATACTAATTATTTACACCTAAGTGTACACCATTATTTGATCCCAAGTCCACTGCGCGAGCTTGTGTGCCTTACAGTTGGAGAAGTACACACGCGCTCGGATAGCTTCCTACAATCATCAATTATAAGTTTGTACCAGTGAGCCCCACATAAACTCATCCGTTAGGGAGGAAGGCCTATTGCCAACACGCAAGTTCATGTACCACATTACAAACAATAATTATGTAATGAAGTCTGTACCAGTGACCCGTGAATAAACTCATCCGTTAGGGAGGAAGGCCTATTGCCAACACGCAAGTTTACTCACATCACTTACAAACTAATAATGGAGGCCGCGGGAATATTTACCAATCCCCTCTCCCACTTAGTAATTTAACACCGAGGATTTTTACATGCATATGATATTCAGAATACAATACGCAACGCTAGCATGCTTCTATTACGGCACATAAGACAGTAAATCACAGAGAGTCATGCATACATATATAACAATAATCAATAATTAAATCAATCATTAACAGTTATATATCAGCGAATTCGATTGTTCGCCACCAGGCACGAATATCAGCAAAGACTTCCAGACTATCAAATTTTCAAAATTTCCAGATTGTCCAATTTTCGAAACCATCGATATCGACCGTCGATGTCGTCCAGATTATCAAAATCATCGATATCGACTAGATTATCAAATATTCGAAAAACATCAAGATTATCAAAATTCCGAAACTATCGATATCGATCGTCATATCGTCTAGATTATCAAAATCATCGATATCGATGAGCAACCATATATAACAATAATAGATAATTAAATCAATTATATCAGTTATATATTAGAAATCAATTCAACATCCATATATAACAATAATAGACAATCAATTATAGCAGTTATATATTAGGAATTAATTCGACATTCATATATGACAATAATAGATTATTAAATCAATTATAGCAGTCATATATTAGGAATTAATTCGACATCCATATATAACAATAATATGCAATCTATTATGGCGGTTATATATTAGGAATTAGTTTTCTTAAAATTGGATGTCTTATCCAACACTCTAGCAATACATGCATATAATATACCAAATATAATACGCAATCTAGCATGCTTCTATATAAGACAATAAATCATAGAGATCAGGCATCCATATATATATATATAACAATAATAGATAATTAAATCAATTATGACAGTTATATATATTAGGAATAAAAACGCCTCTAAATTTTAATGTCTTGTCCGACACTCCTACTGTGGAATCGATGCCTTACGCAACAAGCAGGATTGCTTGTGCCCCAAGACGTCTATCGTCATATCCCAGCGCCAATTATGTCAGGGAGCACCCCAAGTGCCTTGACGAGCGCCCCTCGCCCGGACTGTCGCTCGTCCAAGGGCCTACTTGCATGGAACCAAGTTCAGCCCAACGCGCAACACCAAACTACACCAACTGTCGTTCGTAGTTCGAAACTGAAAGAACCTCAGAATCCAATCTTCACCGTCCAGAATCTACTACTGTAAGTCCTGAACATGCTGTCCAAATTACAGATCGATCCAACGGTTATTTTGTCAGAAATGGCACTTTTCCCTCGACTGCGCAAAACAGAATCGCCCAAATATCTGCTTCTGTTTTCAGCGTACTCCCAGCAAGAAAAGGCTCCAAATTCGATCTCCACCGTTCAGAATGTACATCCGGAACGTCTAAACGTGCTGACAAAATTACAGCTCGATCCAACGATTAGTTTGTCAGAAACGGCACTTTTCCCTCGACTGCGCAAAACAGAATCGCCCAAATATCTGCTTCTATTTTCAGCGTACTCCCAGCAAGAAAAAGCTCCAAATTCGATCTCCACCGTTCAGAATGTACATCCACAAGTTCTGTACGTGCTGACCAAATTACAGATCAATCCGACCGTTGAAACTATGGTTATTGCCTCTGCAATATCACTACGCTGGATTTTCTCTCAAAAGCGTGATTCTATTTTTGCCCTCTCTTTCTTCCTTGCATGTGAAATTGACGAACAGTTTTCGTCGAATCCTCTCACACACAACCATGGACGAATAGATATGATATAGGGTATATATTACATAGGGATATTCATGGTTTGCGCAATAAAACCAAAACCCTAAACATGTGATCCTAATTCCGAAAAATTAATCACATAAACCCTAGCCTAACGTGTCACGCTTCACCACGAAACCGAAGCTCTGATACCAATTGTTGGCATTCGATCGTTTGGTTAACGTGACCCGTTAGGGTTCCATGTATTTCTAACAAGCAGCGGAAGCAAGTAAACATGAAACGCATTACCTTTCACCAAGGGTTGATGTAGAGGTTGAATTCTCGCTGGCAGTCTGCGCAGTCCCACGAGAATAGCCATAAGTTCCTCTTCTGATGTCGGAATTGAGTGATCTTTGTGCTCAGACGATCCTCTCTTCGAGGGCTTTCTATCAGTATATAATACATTAAAATCGAAGAACTGTACGATTTTATATGAATTTTGAAACATGACGAACTGCAGCAGCAAACGACCTTCCGGTCTTCTGCTGTATGTCCCAAGTCCGATCTCGACGTCGTGTGGGCGACGATCTACGAGACCTACTCAATCTGCTCTCAACCCTCATCACACGTGAATAATGAATTAGATTAGGGTTCCAGATAAGCTGAGGTGACTTATATACATGGGCTACAGCAGGGACCAGGAGGAGAAATTGGGTTGGGCCTCCATTGGGCTTAAGTATCCAAGCTTAGCCCAAAGCTTATACTTAAGTCCAATAATAATAATATATTCCACTAAAATATTATTACTGCACTACCATACCAATCCCAAAATTACGTTTTGGGCTCCTTCTTATTATGAGCCCGTCAGTCTCCCCATGTTTAAGATATACAATGTCCATTAATTAATTTAAGTTACTGACAACTCAATTAATTAATATCTCATCCAAGAGTAGTACCACTCAACCTCATTATCATGCCGGAATAAATTCCACCTGCAGGGTTTACATGATAATCCTTATGAGCTCCTCAAGGGGACATCATCAACCTATGACGGACACGGATTCCTTCTACAATCAACAGCACACCATAGAGACAGCACTACTTCCCAACTCACCGAGTTTATTGATTTAATTGCATGTAAATCTCACCCATTGATGAATTAAAGAAATACATACTGCCCTATGTGTCGAGGTTATTGTATAGGGATTAAGAGCACGAACATCCATAATAACTGAGATCAAGTTCTCCTATAAGTCAGTATAAATCGAACGATCTCAAGCGGTCCTGCTCAATACACACAAGTGCACTAATGTGATTCTATAGCCAAGACAAGCTAATACCAAACCACACTACAACCATCCCGATAGAGAGTCCCCGTCTATCTCGGTTGTGAGCATCAGTTTATACTTTATAAGGAAACCGATAATATGATCTTCCGCGTGTTGTCGCACAACATATTATCTACAGTATAAAGTAAGTGGACTATTGCATCAAACATATAAATAAATTATAAGATGCAATCATTTGATCATATGATTCTCATTTCAAATTAATTGTTACAATATTGGTCATACAAAAAGCTAGACTTTTAGTATACAATCCAACAATCTCCCACTTATACTAAAAGACTATGCTGTCATGTCTTCTGCCATACATCTGATTTCCACTCCCACTACACGACCATTAAAAGCTCTCGCCTTAATATCCTTGTAAATGGATTTACTAGGTCATCATCCGATGCAATCTAGGCGACAACAACCTTCCCCTCATTATACGATTTCTCGTAACAGGTGGTACTTGCACTCCATGTGTTTTGATTGTCGTTATTTTCACCTAGATTTTAGTGCCTTTTTGAGTGTATTTTGCGTATTGTTTTATCCGTATTTTTGTGTATTTTGGTGGTGTTATGTATTTTCATAGGAATGTGTGAGAATGATCTTAAACATACATATAACAGGTGAAAATGGAGTAAAAATGAAGAAGGAAGATCAAACAAAGAAGAAGAAACAAAGGTGCAAGAACACGGCCGGCCGTGCTGGCAACACGACTCGTGTTGCAGCAAAACGGCCCGTGTGCCAGACACGGGACTTTCCAGAATGGTCGTGCGGCGGCATCTATTTATCCAACACGACCACCATTTGGTCGTGTTGTGGAGCACGACCCGTGTTCAGAGCACGACCCGTGTACAAGACACGGGCCTGTAAGCGGAGGCCGTGCGGCGACGTCTAGGCATTCAACACGGCCACTATTTGGCCGTGCGACGCAGAACGACTCGTGTGCCGTATGCCCTGACACGACACGACCCGTGCTACGTGACACGACTCGTGTCGGCACCAGAACAGGATATTTTTTTTACAATTCTTCTAGAAGGTCTCCATGGGGTATAAATACCAATCCATTCAACATTTTAAGGGAGATCCGAAATTCTACTGTTCACACACACCTCACACACCATTCCTTTGATTACACACCATATTCTCCATCCCATTCATCCATTTTGAGATCTACATCATCTCTCCATAATTTCCTCCATCCAAATCAAGTGAAGAAGCAAGGAAGCTTGGGTGATCACCAAAGGAAGAAGGGAGATTCAATTGGATCCATTTCCAAGGGAGTTTTCATTCCAATTTTGTGTTAATCCTTTAGTTTATCATGATTTGTAAGAATTATAATGTCTATGTTATGGATCTTATGAAGATTGTAGGCTAATCTCCCTTGTGAGATTAGCAACATGAAGATTGTTGGTTAATTTGTGGATCTATGTAATTAAATTCATATGTTGATGGGGATATTTGATTTTCTATCATTGGTGCTTATATATCTTGAGATCTATGATGTTTTGTGTGTTTGATTGTTCTAATTATATGATTAGATTGAGAAATCAATTATGTGCTTAGGATAGTCAAGTGAATCATTTCATCAAACACCTCATGTGCATTATAGATGGTAAAGTGATTGAGAAGTCCTTTATTATTTAGAACCCTTTGATGGAACATGTGATTAGTTAGATTGAGAAGTCAATTGATTATATGAAGGGATTCTATAATTGAACTTAGTACCTAGTTGGAATAGTTTAATTTAGAACCAACCTTTGAGCTATTTTGAGATTGTGCAAATGATCTACATCCTATTCATTTCGAGAGGAAGTTTAGGTGGTATAAGTGTTGGCCCTTAGTCTTAACCCTTGATACATATGAGTTTAATGCATGAATCCATAAGTTACCACTTCATTAGTGTTGTTAATCTCACTTCTACTTAATTTGGAAAACCACTCATTCATCACTTTTATCTTGTCATTTGATTATTGCTTGTCTACTTTCATTTGATTGCATTTAATTACTTGTTACCCAAACCATCCATCTATGATTCGTCTCTATAAAATCGTGATAAACGTGATATCGCTTAAGTGCTAGTATCGACCTCCCTGTGGTTCGATAAATTCTTGAATTGGTCAACCCGACTACAAGTTATGGCTAATCAAATGGCGCCGTTGCCGGGGAGGTAACGGTTGCTAGTAGCTTAAAGAAGGAACGTTTAAAGCGATCTTACTAGAGACATTTATTTTCTTGTATTTATTACTTGTATTTGCTTTGTGAAAATTTGTTCTAATTTTTCTTGTCTTGAAGGTGTATGCAAACGAGGTCAAAAGGGAAGCAAGTCGAACCAATTGATCTAGAGCTTGAAAACACTTTGAGGAGAAAGAGAAGAGAGAACAAAACCAAAAATAGTAATTCAATGGAGAATTATCAAGGTGACAATCGTGTTGGGATAGAGCATGATGGGGAAGGAGGACACAATATGAACGTGCAAGACAACGCACATCAATTCAATGAGAATCCTCCTCAACAAGCCTATCAAAATCATGGAGCTATAAACAATCAAGCTTATATTCAACAACTTGTGCAACAAGCGATGATTCAACAAGGTTTTCAACAACCTTATCCTCCTCAACAACAAGCTTATGTGCCACCACCTCCACCTCCGGTTCAACATGGAGTTCAAAATGATCAAAGAGTGATACGGGACTTCTTCATGCCAAGGGCAATTCCACAAATGATGGGACCACCAATTCATGCTAACAATTTTGAGTTTAAAATGGGCTTGATTTCATTGGTGAGAGAGCAACAGTTTGGTGGAGCTCCGAATGAAGATCCTAACGCTCATCTAGCTCAGTTTGTGGAGATTGCCAACACAGTAAAGATGAACGGAGTGAGCGAGGATTGCATAAAGATGAGGCTATTCCCATTTTCTTTGAGGGATAGAGCAAGAACATGGCTCTCCACTCTTACTCCCGGTACGTGCAACACTTGGGATGAGCTAGCGCAAATGTTTTTGAACAAATACTTTCCACCTTCTAAGACGCTTCAAATGAAGAGCTTGATCACGCAATTCAAACAAATGCCTCAAGAGAGTTTTTATAAAGCGTGGGAAAGGTTCAAAGAAATGCTACGCAAGTGTCCACAACATGGCTTCCTGGAGAATCAACAAGTTGGATTTTTCTATCAAGGACTTGTGAACGGACAAAGAGTGCTTGTTGATGCCTCGGCAGGAGGATCCGTACTAGGTGTAACTCCGGAAAGGGCTATTCGAATTTTTGATGAGATTGCTACAAATGTTTATCAATGGCCATCGGAGAGAGTTAGTGGAAGCTATGGTTTTGAAAGCTATGATAAAGGACAACAGTTTAGTGTGAAGAGTGTAAGTGTTGAACCAAGTATGCTAAGCATGGAAAAGATAGTGGCGGAAGTTGTTAAACAAATGAGCTTGAATCAAAGTATGAACAATCAAGGAGCAAATATGGTTGAGGGGCTACAAGTCGAGCAAGGTGTGCTACCTCCGAATGCGGTGAATGGTGAACAATGGACCAACTCTATGCCACGCGTTGAGGATGTGTCTTATATGCAAGGAAGAAATTATCAAGGTAATTATCAAAACAATTACCAAGGTAATTTCAATCAAAATCAAGGAAGTTATCCACAAAGGCAAGGGGGACTCAATGCTCAAAGTAGTGGAAGTTCACATTCACAACATCAACCAAGGCAAGGAGGTTTCACTAGCCAAGGAAGTGGAAGTTCTTATCCACAACAACAAAGGAATGGTATCAGAGCATGATAATTTTTCTTATGCAAACCCAAGTAATGCGATTGCTTATCCTCCGGGGTATCATCCGGGAGCTAAAGCGCCAAATAATGAAGGGAAGGCAACTACCGAAGAACTTCTTGAGAAATTGATTGCTTCCAACAAAAATCAAGAGGAAGTAATTGAAAGAAAATTCAAGGCTTTTGAGGAAGTAAATGAAAGACGATTAAAAGCCATTGAGGAAAACAGTGATAGAAAACTCAAAGCCTTGGAGTATTCATTTAGTCAAATGGCGAGCTCAATGAGTGCTAATGAGAAAGGAAAATTTCCTTCCACTACCATTGTGAACCCAAAGGAACAATGCAAGGCAATTACCTTGAGAAGTGGAACAAATTATGATGGACCGTCTATGCATTTAGAAGATGATAAGGTGGAAGAGAAGGAAATGGAGAAAACCTTGGTTGAAGAAGAAATCGATGTTGAAAGTGAAGTTGAAGATAAATTGAATGAGGAACCGGAATTGATTGATAACAAGGTTGTTGAAAAGAAATGGGAAAGAACCAAGGCGATGAAAAAGAAAGAGGAAGAAATTGAAGTGGAAAGGGATAGTTGGGGAATTCCAAAAACACAAGTACCTATTCCTTTTCCACATCGATTTTTGAAGAAAGGCTTGGATGAAAAATTTGCAAAGTTTTTGGAAATTTTCAAGAAAATCCACATTAATATACCCTTTGCGGATGCTTTGAAACAAATGCCTCACTATGCGAAGTTTTTGAAGGACATCATGTCAAGGAAGAGGAGCTTGATAGAGAATGAGACCGTCAACTTGACGGAGGAGTGTAGTGCAATAATTCAAAGGAAGTTGCCGCCAAAGCTCAAAGATCCGGGGAGTTTTGTTATTACATGCGAAATGGGCAAGAGTGAGGTTCATAAAGCTCTTTGTGATCTTGGGGCAAGTATTAACTTGATGCCTATGTCCATTTTCAAGAAACTTGGTATAGGGGAAGTGAAACCTACATCCGTTACATTGCAATTAGCGGATAGGTCTTTAACCTACCCTAGAGGAATAGTGGAGGATGTGTTAGTCAAGGTTGGAAAGTTTATATTCCCGGTTGATTTTGTAGTGCTTGATATGGACGAGGATGCAAATGTTCCATTGATATTGGGGCGTCCATTTTTAGCAACGGGAAGAGCTTTAATTGATGTACAAAAAGGGGAGTTGAAGTTGAGAGTAAATGAGGAAGAGGTGGTTTTCTCGTTGAAGAGTGCTATGAGATATCCAAATGAGAAAGAAGAATGTAGAAGGATCGACATGATTGATGAAGTTGTTGAAGAGAACCTACCATTCATCTTAGCTAAAGATCCTCTTGAAATGAGCATAAGCCATTCTCTTACTTTATCTTTAAACTCTAATCATTCTGTTCATTGTTTGGAAGATGAAGATATTAATGATTGTTTACATGAATTGAATGCTTGTAGGGAAATGCAAGAGGGTGAAGCAAAGTTGGCATACTATGGAAAGAGGGAATACCTTCCATTAGAGATGGAGATTGAAGAGTCAAAGGTTGATAAAGGAAAGGAAGAATTGAAGCCTCTACCCGATCACCTTAGGTATGCATATTTGGGGGACGAGAAGACATTTCCGGTAATTGTATCATCATCCCTTTCTCCTTTAGAACTTGATAAATTGTTGAGAGTACTTAGAGATCATAAGAGTGCTATAGGGTGGAGTTTGGATGATTTGAAGGGAATTAGTCCTACAATTTGCATGCATCACATAAGGTTGATTGATGAGAACAAATCATGTATACAACCTCAAAGACGTTTGAATCCTATTATGCAAGAAGTTGTTAGAAAAGATGTTTTAAAATGGTTGGATGCTAAAATTGTTTATGCCATTAGTGATAGTCCTCATGTAAGTCCTTTGCATGTTGTGGCTAAGAAAGGAGGGTTAACCATTGTTAAAACGGAATTTGATGAAGAACTTGCAACAAGGGTGAAAACGGGGTGGAGAGTTTGTTGTGATTATAGAAAACTTAATGACAATACTCATAAGGATCATTTCCCTTTGCCTTTTATTGATCAAATGCTTGATAGGTTGGCGGGATACAAGTATTATTGTTTTCTAGATGGATACTCGGGGTATAACCAAATCATGATAGCCCCCGAGGATCAAGAGAAAACAACTTTTACTTGTCCGTACGGCACATTCGCTTTCTATAAATTGCCTTTTGGGTTATGCAATGCGCCCGCCACCTTTCAACGTTGTATGATGGCTATTTTTGGAGGATTGATTGAAAATGTGATGGAAGTTTTTATGGATGATTTCTCCGTGTTTGGATCTTCATTTGATATATGCTTAACTAATTTGTCCATGGTCTTGCAGCGATGTCAAGATACGAACCTCGTCTTGAATTGGGAAAAATGTCACTTTATGGTTCAAGAGGGTATCGTACTTGGTCATCATATCTCCGAAAAAGGTTTGAGAGTTGATAGAGCGAAGGTTGTAGCCATTGAACATCTTCCCCCTCCTAAAAACGAAAAAGGGGTTAGATCGTTTCTTGGTCACGCCGGTTTCTATCGACGTTTTATAAAGAATTTTTCTAATATTGCCAAACCTTTGTGTAAATTGCTTGAGAAAGATACTCCATTTGAATTTAATGATGAATGTCTTGATGCTTTTAGGGTGTTAAAGGAAGCTTTGATTTCTTCACCAATCCTTGTCTCTCCCGATTGGAGCAAGCCCTTTGAACTCCATTGTGATGCAAGTGATAGTGCTTTGGGAGTAGTGCTTGGACAAGTGCGAGAGAAGAAATTTCGAGCTATCTATTATGCATCAAAGTCGTTCAATGCAAATCAAAAGAATTACACCACAACGGAAAAGGAGTTTCTTTCCGTAGTCTATGCTTTTGAAAAATTTCGTCCATACTTAGTTGGCACGAAAACCATTGTCTATACGGATCATGCTGCCATTAGGTATTTGATGAGTAAAAAGGATGCCAAACCAAGACTAATTCGTTGGGTTCTTTTGTTGCAGGAGTTTGATGTTGAGATACGTGATAAGAAGGGAGTCGAAAATGTCATAGCCGACCACTTGTCACGATTGGAGAATGTTGATGAAAAAGGAACCATGGAGCTCATAAATGATATGTTCCCGGATGAAGAGATACTTCAAGTGGATTTTCATCGGATGTACACTTTGTGTGAGACCGGAAGACCGTGGTACGCGGATTTGGTAAATTACTTAGCGTGTGGTATCAAGCCGGACCATCTCACCGAGTCAAAAAGGAAAAAGTTCTACCATGATGTTAAAGAATATTTTTGGGATGATCCTTTGTTGTTTAAGCATTGTCCGGATGGTATCATACGGAGGTGTATTCCGGAGGAAGAAAAACTAAGTGTCATGGAGATGTGCCATAGTTTACCATGTGGAGGACACTTTGGGTTTCAAAAGACGGGAGCTAAGATCTTACAGTCGGGATTGTTTTGGCCAACATTGTTCAAAGATTGCAAAGAATACGTCAAGGAGTGTGATAGATGCCAAAGAATTGGAAGTATTGGACAAAGAGATGAGATGCCTATGAAGAACATCTTTGAAGTTGAAGTGTTTGACGTTTGGGGGATGGACTTCATGGGCCCATTTCCGTCTTCCAATGGTTTTCTTTACATTTTGCTTGCGGTAGACTATGTGTCTAAATGGGTAGAAGCAATTCCTACAAGAACAAATGATGCTCTAGTTGTTAAAGCTTTCTTGAAGAAGAACATTTTTGCAAGGTTTGGAGTACCAAAAGCAATCATTAGCGATCAAGGGACTCATTTCATTACAAGATCATTGAAAAGCTTTTGAGAAGCTATGGAGTTAAGCACAAGGTGTCAACACCTTATCATCCGCAAACAAATGGTTTGGCGGAGGTATCAAATAGGCAAGTAAAGCTTGTTCTTGAGAAGACAGTAAAGGGGAATAGGAAGGATTGGTCTTCTAAGCTAGATGATGCGCTTTGGGCTTATCGAACGGCGTACAAGACCACTCTTGGTTTGTCTCCGTATAAACTTGTCTATGGGAAAACATGTCATCTTCCGGTTGAAATAGAACACAAGACTTTATGGGCATTGAGGAAGTTAAATCTTGAGGAGAAAGAATCGGGAAAGAAAAGATGCCTTCAATTGATTGAACTTGAGGAATTTCGTGAGGAAGCATATTCAAACTCACAAATTGTCAAGGAGAAGCTGAAACGATGGCATGATGAAAGAATCAAAGCAAAGGAGTTTATACCGGGGGATAGAGTACTTTTGTTCAATTCTAGATTGAAACTGTTTCCCGGAAAGCTTCGTTCAAAATGGACCGGTCCATACAAGGTGATTGAAGTTAGAGAGAATGGATCTTTAATGCTTGAGGGATCGGATGGAAATTCTTTTATTGTCAATGGTCATAGGGTTAAGCATTACCATTCTCCCTCTCAAAGGGAGTTGGTATATGTTGACACTTTCTCTTCTTGAGATCCGTATCCTTTTAGTAGTTTAGGTTTGTATATATTTCTTTTCTTGTTTTGTTTTCTTTTGGTATCGTAGGTGGATTGTGCTTATGAGGAGAAGATTTTTGTTAAAACATTCTAAGTGTGTGTCATTGATGTGAACGGTTTATCGTACCACTTTTTGCAAACTTTCTTTGAAACTCTTGTTTCAATTCAAGTTTGGGGGGATAATATGATGTGATACGATACATTATATTCTATGTTGACATGCATTCGTGTGTTTTTGAGCCAAATTTGAAATTTTCTCATAAGTTCGGTTTAGTTTTGATTCGTTTTGGTGGTGTTGAAGTTGATAGTCCTTTTTGTTTTGATATTACCATGAACTAATGATGTTGATGAAGTGTGAGCATGAATAGGGAGTTTTGGAAGCATGGAAACAAGGAAAGACAAGAGTTGAAGATGAAAAGTGGAAGATTCAAGGGAGTAGTGACACGCCTCGTGTCGCCGACACGACCCTGTTAGCTTTGGCCGTGCGGCGACATCAGTTAGTCCAACACGAGCAGGATTTGGTCGTGTTGCGTGACACGGGTCGTGTCCAAGCGCGAGACTCGAGTCGTGTCGGCGACACGACCCTGTACACTTTGGCCGTGCGGGAGCACCAGAACACGCAACACGGGCACCTTATAGCCGTGTTGCGTGACACGACTCGTGTCGGGTCTGAAGCAGCGTTTTAAAAGGCGGATTCTGAACTCATTCCACCGTGAATTTTCAGTCGAAACTCCACCCATCATCCTCTAAACACCAAAGAGTGGTAAGATTGTGAGTGTAGAAGGTGAACTTCAAAGCATAAACAACAATCCCCTACATTTTGTTCAATAGAATTCAAGGTATGTCTTCTTGTGCCCTAATTCTCAATTCGAGGTATGAATGGCGAAATTCATGTATGGGTTTTGAATGATGGAATGTATAAAGCATGTCTAGGATAGTGAAACATGAATTTGTATATTTAATTGTTGGATTGATTGAATTTTGATTAGATTTAGGGTTCATGAAGGATGAATTTGGGGATAATTGTTTTAGGATGATTAATTTAGGGCATGTGATTGTTAAATTGATTAATAATGCTTCTATGATGATTGTATTGATGTGAATTAGTTTAGGTATTGAGGAATTGAGCATGAAAGCATAGTTAAGACTTGTTGAATTGAATTGTGAAATAGGTGCATGCCAAGTGTTTGATGAAATGCCTAAATAAAAATTCAAATTAGAATTCAAAGTTTTTACATGAAGCATTATTGAATTGAATTATGCCCATTGAAAAGTGAAATGTTATGAAAGAATGAGAGGATTAGGATGTTGAAAGTGAGTGATTGAATGAAATTTTTGAAATAACTTTGTGTTAAGTTGATTGGATCGAAATGTTAAGTCTTTGAAACAAAATGTTTATTGTGCTTGAATATGTGCTAGGATTAACACTTGGTTGAATAACTAGCGATAATTCTAATCAACATGAGACATTTTGTTTTGAGTTAACTTGAAACTAATTTGAATTATGTTGGACATTGTAGATGGCTGAAAGAAGAGTGAGGAAACGCAATGAGGACTTCATTTTCATTGAGTCAGATATGGAACTGTCCAACCTTGATGCCAAACTGCTAATGAAAGACCAACACCCTGAGAATTTTGGAGTAGAGTTCATGGAATGGGAGAAGTACGCATTGAGATGGGAGTACATAATCCCAAAGATTAGGGCAACTCGATTCCAAGATCAAGCAACCATGGAAGGCCTTGGAATAGAAGGTGATCTGAGGACTCTATTCCGACGAGTGGAAATGGAGGAGTTTTTCGATAAGAGACCTCCCACTTATCTCCACCTTACAGCCGAGTTCATGAGCACCTTGGAGGTTCACAGAGATAGGAACAAGTTTCCTATTGCTATCACATTTCAGTTAAACAATGAGATGTGGGAGAAGATACCTGTGAATGAGCTGAATAGATTTTTTGGGTGCCCAATCATGAGAGGCCATCAGAACTTCCTACCACAAGGGGGTTTCAATCAACAAACGTGGTGGAGAAAATTGGTTGAGGATGGGACTGAGCCTCCAGAGTACATTCCAAGTTCTTCTAAAGGGACAGCCATAAGGAACCCAGTCATGAGGTACCTTGAGAAGATAGTATCAAATACTATTCTGGGTCGGTTCGAGAGTGGATCTGTTGGGGAGAAGCAGTTATACATCATGTACAGTATATTCAAAGAGTTCACAGTGAACATTGCAGCTCATTTCGTTCAGCATGCAGATAGAGTGGCGAAGAGAGAGAACACTAGAGGGATTATGATTGGAGGAATGGTGACAATGATTGCTCAAGGGTTAGGCATCAACCTTAGAGGGATGCAACACTCGATGATTAGTGAAGGGCTCACGTACAATCAACTCATAAGGATGGAGTTCCTATCATTCATAGGAAATATGTATTGTTTGAAGCAAGATAAGGGAGCTCCATTCCCTCTATCTGCTCCTGAGCTCACCACACTGCAAGGACGAAGAAAGCACCAGAATTTAGCAATGGCAAGTCCTAACCACTCCGCAGTCGTGAGAGCTTTCTACCGAGAGAATAGAGATGGAGTGGAAGCAGTGCTCCAGCAGATGAGAGTGGATGAGAATCCTGAGCTAAGGAATCTGAGAGCTGAGCCGATGGACATGGATGTAGGGGAGGAAGAGCAACATCATCAGGTGGAATTTGAAGAGCATGCACCAGAGCCTCCAGCATTTGAGCACGAAGAAGAAGAACAAGAGGAAGGAGATGGACCAAGAGAGGGGAATGCAAGATGGAATCTTCTGGAGAACGAACTCATGGAGATCAGGCAGACGCAGCAGGCGCTTGGAGATGAGATGAGAGAGTTCCGAGAGGAGCAGCAGAGGCAGGGTGCAATGATAAGGGAGATCCATGAAGGGCAGCGTCGTAGGGAATACTATGAAGAAAATACACGATCACGCTCGAACAACATGGAAGAGATGATCACAAGGATGTTCAATTTCCAATTCCCTACCACACCTCGTGCTTATACTCCTTGGGGATCATGGCATAATCAACCCCCTCCGCCTCCGGATAACTAAGGGAGTACTTTTGGTGTTCGACACTTCATTAGTTCATCTTCTTTAGTGATTTAATTTGTGTTGGATTTGAGACTTCGTATTGTTTTGTTTTGGGATGTTTAATTTCGTACTTTTCTTTCAATTAAGGATTGAGATGATTTTTGTTGTGTATTGACTATGGATGGGGTGAGTTTTCTTTGTATCTTTTCTTTTATTGTATCTTGGTGTTTTTGCTTTTGTCGTTTTGTTGTTTCTTTGGTTTATTTGTGTTTGTGTGTTGTTTTTTTTATTTTTTTCGTGTTAGGGTTTGATTTGGTGGTTTGTTTGGGAGGTTGTGAGTCGTTTTGAATATGAGTGATGATGCATTATGGTGATAAGTGAGGTCGAATTATGATTAAGGAACTCTACGCTTTCGAATTGTGATATGTTTTATTTAACTAATTCAATTAAAAAGAATGAATAAGTTGTAATAAGTCCTTTTAAGTCGAGCATAAACCTGTGAGAATTTGAGCCTCGACCATGTATACATGGTACCTTTTCATGAGTGGATCGGTTGAGTTTTGATAAACTAAATACTTGCTCAAAGACTTTAGGAATGAATCCGATTAATGGAGATCGATGAAATGATGTAAGGCCATCCTTGTCATGTATAGCCATTGCCAAATATTTCCTTACCTTTAAAAATCATCCCTAGTCAACCACTTTGAGCCTATAAGCCTATTTATTGTGAAGATAGCACATTACAAGCTTTAATTACCCACATGAGCTTAAGATATATACCTTGAGTGTGAGTAATAAAGAAGATGGTGGCTAAAAAGGTGTGATGAGATAACAAAAGAGAAAGAGGAAATGGTAAATAAGTAAGGAAAAGGATGAAAAGAGCATAAGAAAGAATGGACATGCAATTTCAAAACAAGAAAATGAGCAAGCAACAATAATATGCTCAAGTACTTAAGAGTCAAAGAAAAGAGGCATGAATCTAGAAGAAGCTCAAAAATCCAAGAAAGTGATGATTAGTGCTTATGATCAATAAAGAAAAGAAAGGAAGAAAAAGAATGTGAAGGGATGGAAGAAAGTAGCTACCTCTTCGATTACTTACACTCGTTTAGTCACTTTTACCTATATTCTTCCTACCCTACCAAAAAGCCTATCATTACGTCCTTAATTAAAGACCTTTTTGATCATTGATTAAATTTTTGGTGGTTTGTGAATAGAGTCTACGAGCAAGTGTATGGTGAGTCGAGCCAATTGATTGATGAGTGTTGATTTACCTTATTTAAAGAGTGTCGAGTGAAATTGATAAACTTATGTGAGGCTTAGACTAAAAGGACTATATTGCTCTTTATTCTCTTTTGATTGAACTTGTTAATTTCTCTTATCATGAATCTAATGTTGTAGGTTAGCTTAGCATAATTTGAAATTCTTGTTGCTAATGATGTGTTCTTACTTGTATTCGTTTAGTCTTTTTACTAGGTGAAAACTTCTCCCTCAGTCTATCATTTTCATTGTTCGGGGACGAACAATACTTCAAGTTTGGGGGTGTGATTGTCGTTATTTTCACCTAGATTTTAGTGCCTTTTTGAGTGTATTTTGCGTATTGTTTTATCCGTATTTTTGTGTATTTTGGTGGTGTTATGTATTTTCATAGGAATGTGTGAGAATGATCTTAAACATACATATAACAGGTGAAAATGGAGTAAAAATGAAGAAGGAAGATCAAACAAAGAAGAAGAAACAAAGGTGCAAGAACACGGCCGGCCGTGCTGGCAACACGGCTCGTGTTGCAGCAAAACGGCCCGTGTGCCAGACACGGGACTGTCCAGAATGGTCGTGCGGCGGCATCTATTTATCCAACACGACCACCATTTGGTCGTGTTGTGGAGCACGACCCGTGTTCAGAGCACGACCCGTGTACAAGACACGGGCCTGTAAGCGGAGGCCGTGCGGCGACGTCTAGGCATTCAACACGGCCACCATTTGGTCGTGCGACGCAGAAAGACTCGTGTGCCGCATGCCCTGACACGACACGACCCGTGCTACGTGACACGACTCGTGTCGGCACCAGAACAGGATATTTTTTTTACAATTCTTCTAGAAGGTCTCCATGGGGTATAAATACCAATCCATTCAATATTTTAAGGGAGATCCGAAATTCTACTGTTCACACACACCTCACACACCATTCCTTTGATTACACACCATATTCTCCATCCCATTCATCCATTTTGAGATCTACATCATCTCTCCATAATTTCCTCCATCCAAATCAAGTGAAGAAGCAAGGAAGCTTGGGTGATCACCAAAGGAAGAAGGGAGATTCAATTGGATCCATTTCCAAGGGAGTTTTCATTCCAATTTTGTGTTAATCCTTTAGTTTATCATGATTTGTAAGAATTATAATGTCTATGTTATGGATCTTATGAAGATTGTAGGCTAATCTCCCTTGTGAGATTAGCAACATGAAGATTGTTGGTTAATTTGTGGATCTATGTAATTAAATTCATATGTTGATGGGGATATTTGATTTTCTATCATTGGTGCTTATATATCTTGAGATCTATGATGTTTTGTGTGTTTGATTGTTCTAATTATATGATTAGATTGAGAAATCAATTATGTGCTTAGGATAGTCAAGTGAATCATTTCATCAAACACCTCATGTGCATTATAGATGGTAAAGTGATTGAGAAGTCCTTTATTATTTAGAACCCTTTGATGGAACATGTGATTAGTTAGATTGAGAAGTCAATTGATTATATGAAGGGATTCTATAATTGAACTTAGTACCTAGTTGGAATAGTTTAATTTAGAACCAACCTTTGAGCTATTTTGAGATTGTGCAAATGATCTACATCCTATTCATTTCGAGAGGAAGTTTAGGTGGTATAAGTGTTGGCCCTTAGTCTTAACCCTTGATACATATGAGTTTAATGCATGAATCCATAAGTTACCACTTCATTAGTGTTGTTAATCTCACTTCTACTTAATTTGGAAAACCACTCATTCATCACTTTTATCTTGTCATTTGATTATTGCTTGTCTACTTTCATTTGATTGCATTTAATTACTTGTTACCCAAACCATCCATCTATGATTCGTCTCTATAAAATCGTGATAAACGTGATATCGCTTAAGTGCTAGTATCGACCTCCCTGTGGTTCGATAAATTCTTGAATTGGTCAACCCGACTACAAGTTATGGCTAATCATGTTTAATTGCCTTATGGGCTCGTGATTCCTTCAAGTTTGCAACTGCACCAATATCATCAATATAAATTGTGATATCCTTGGGCAAACTTAGAAACACTTCAAAGTCCATCTTGAAGTTTCTAGAGTCATACAGATACTTTGGCTGCCTCATAGGCTCCAATTTATCATCTTTCCATGATGGAGTCCGGAGTCTGAAATATATTTCTATATAACACTCCTCCACATTATGACTCAACTTTCTAAAATTAAACACATAACCTTGAGGTGGATTTACTGCCGTCCAATCTGACTAAAAAATCAGAATCTACGTAATCCACAAGAAGCAGTGAATTTGCCCAGTAAGCTTACATATAATTTCCAGTCCTTCTCAGGCACTTCATATATGTCTTACCACAGTTCAACATTCTTGTTCCGGGTTACGTTGATACCCACTGTTCATGCGTTCAGCAAAATAGATATCCATTCTCGCGCATAGCATTCCTAAGATTAAGCTTCCTTATTCGCCGAAGCATAAGGAACCGCTTTCATCACCTTTATCTTCCTTTTGTGTCTCAAGACATATTTTCTTAGATAAAGTCACTTGCTAAAACAAGTAAGGATCGTATCAATTCATGAAGCTTGAGACAAGCATAATATCCTTTCTTGTGATCCGTATTACCGTGATCAAAAGGATATTTTTGCTCTTCTTAAGTCCTTCATTTCATACCGTTTTATTATCTATACACATACGCCCGACAATACTCTTTCATTGTCTCCAATGAGCAATATATCATCTACGATAGTACAAGAAATACCACCACGTTTCCATCACTCTTTTCAATACACAAGACCCATCCGATCATTGATTAGATCCATGTCACTGGATTACCTCATCAAAACGGATGTTTCATGATCTTGAAGCTTGTTTTAGTCTATTAATGGACACTTTTAAGCTCACTATCACAATGCTCTTAGCTCTTTGCAATGAATCACTCTGGTTGCTTCACATAGATGTTTCCCTTAAGACTTCCAATCAGGAAAGCTGTCTCGACATCTATTTGCTATCCCTCATATTTCATATGAGTAGCAACATATAAAAGAGTTCGGATCAACTTAGGCATAGCTACCGGCGAACAGGTTTTCTCATAATCGAACCCTTTCTTTCTGAGTATACCTTTTCGTAATAAGCTTGCTTCCAAGGTTTTCACCTTATTCTATGATCCTCTTTTATTCTTGCATGCCTGCTTCCAATGGCTTTTACGCCATTTAGCGGTTCAACAAGCATCCAGACTTAATTTCAAATCGTTCTATTTTAATATTCATTGCACTTTGCTAGGATTAGGCATTTCTAACTTGTAGTGCTTCGTCGTATCCGTGGGTCCATTTCATGTTTGCGAGGGACCAAGTCTCACGACTTTCCCAAAACATGTATCTTACAAGTTGTCGAAGAACCCTCCCACTACGACAAGACACTACATGCAATTGTATATCAGACGTGACACGCGTTGCAGTTTACCTTGTGGTATATCCTCTTGTACACTTGGTACTTATACTTTGTGTTTTCCTCTCACTTCCTTTAGAACAACTTATACATAGGTATTTGATTTATTACATAGTCCTTTTTCCAAAAATCTAGTGTTTATGTTAACAATCACTCTTCGATCTTGTGGACTAAATAAATCATCCTTCATTTTTCTAGGATATCCCACAAATAGAAAAACATTCTTACGAATTACTGTTCCTAGGGCATATCCATAAAATTAATTTAGTAATTCCAAATAATTCATCATCTATCTAATCACTACCATAAGAGTGCTATTCCTTCTATTCGTCACACCATTAAGGTGGGAAATTCATTTCCGAAGGTACCTTTCTCTTACTAGATTAGAAGACTCATTATTAATTACTATTTATCGCATCCAGGGGATAAACATGATTTAAGAGTGTACAAATTGTTCACCAATGTACCATAACAGATTACAACTCTATCATTCATTATAATGACCATATCATTTAAATGAAATGGAGTATCCATCTATTAATGCATAGAAACCGAAATCAAATTCTTTCTATGAAAATGTACGTAAAGACAATTTCATAAAATCAAACGTCTACTCATATCATTAGATAAATAGACAACTCCCACTGCAATAGCCACTACTCTCATAGTATTATCCATGTATAAAATAATCTTATCCTCACTTAGTAATAAACATTTAGTGATTCCGGTATCTACACAATGTATAAGTAGGTGCCATCACTAATCATGCTTCAACGACTAGCAAGTAAGATTCTATCCTTGTTCACTCCTTTTATGAAATTGAATTTTCTTTACCACATGTTTTGTCAGAAGTTTCCCACCATATACAACCTCTTGTAATTCAGGAGAAACTTACTCAAAACATCTAGGAAATTATGGAGAATAAAATTGACTTAGGTTTCCCCTTCAACTTCTATTCCATGTATCTAATTCATTCATCAACTTCAATCATGACCTACCGCCTTTTAACTTACTCAAGTATCCGAAGAGTTACATGAGGCCATCATATTTCTATGAACTTCTCACCTATCCACTAGAGACTTTAATAGGCATCATGAACATCTTTAAGAGAGAACACATTTTTATTTTCTTAAGCAGTAAAATTCAAAACCAAGATTCTTTTCTAATCATCTAATTTTGGACCAGTAAATATAATTTCTTTTAGTCAACAATAAGCGAGATAAAACAATTTGAAATTACAGAGAATCATAAATAAATATACCGATCAAATCTTCGGATTTTATCCTTTTATATTGATTCCCTCAAAACTATATAAAAATAAAATTCACCGACATCTCAAACACCGTGAGTCTGCAAGCCACGTTAGTGTGGACGTTTACAAACCCAAACATTTACAAGAGAAGGTTTTACCCATTAATTTCATTTGTCAACCTAACTTTATGACAAAATAATTAATAGTCGGTTCCTCTTTAGCCATGCAAATAATAGCAGTGACTCCGTTGGGGAGGATACTAATTATTTACACCTAAGTGTACACCATTATTTGATCCCAAGTCCACTGCGCGAGCTTGTGTGCCTTACAGTTGGAGAAGTACACACGCGCTCGGATAGCTTCCTACAATCATCAATTATAAGTTTGTACCAGTGAGCCCCACATAAACTCATCCGTTAGGGAGGAAGGCCTATTGCCAACACGCAAGTTCATGTACCACATTACAAACAATAATTATGTAATGAAGTCTGTACCAGTGACCCGTGAATAAACTCATCCGTTAGGGAGGAAGGCCTATTGCCAACACGCAAGTTTACTCACATCACTTACAAACTAATAATGGAGGCCGCGGGAATATTTACCAATCCCCTCTCCCACTTAGTAATTTAACACCGAGGGTTTTTACATGCATATGATATTCAGAATAAAATACGCAACGCTAGCATGCTTCTATTACGGCACATAAGACAGTAAATCACAGAGAGTCATGCATACATATATAACAATAATCAATAATTAAATCAATTATTAACAGTTATATATCAGCGAATTCGATTGTTCGCCACCAGGCACGAATATCAGCAAAGACTTCCAGACTATCAAATTTTCAAAATTTCCAGATTGTCTAATTTTCGAAACCATCGATATCGACCGTCGATGTCGTCCAGATTATCAAAATCATCGATATCGACTAGATTATCAAATATTCGAAAAACATCAAGATTATCAAAATTCCGAAACTATCGATATCGATCGTCATATCGTCTAGATTATCAAAATCATCGATATCGATGAGCAACCATATATAACAATAATAGATAATTAAATCAATTATATCAGTTATATATTAGAAATCAATTCAACATCCATATATAACAATAATAGACAATCAATTATAGCAGTTATATATTAGGAATTAATTCGACATTCATATATGACAATAATAGATTATTAAATCAATTATAGCAGTCATATATTAGGAATTAATTCGACATCCATATATAACAATAATATGCAATCTATTATGACAGTTATATATTAGGAATTAGTTTTCTTAAAATTGGATGTCTTATCCAACACTCTAGCAATACATGCATATAATATACCAAATATAATACGCAATCTAGCATGCTTCTATATAAGACAATAAATCATAGAGATCAGGCATCCATATATATATATATATAACAATAATAGACAATTAAATCAATTATGACAGTTATATATATTAGGAATAAAAACGCCTCTAAATTTTAATGTCTTGTCCGACACTCCTACTGTGGAATCGATGCCTTACGCAACAAGCAGGATTGCTTGTGCCCCAAGACGTCTATCGTCATATCCCACCGCCAATTATGTCAGGGAGCGCCCCAAGTGCCTTGACGAGCGCCCCTCGCCCGGACTGTCGCTCGTCCAAGGGCCTACTTGCATGGAACCAAGTTCAGCCTAACGCGCAACACCAAACTACACCAACTGTCGTTCGTAGTTCGAAACTGAAAGAACCTCAGAATCCAATCTCCACCGTCCAGAATCTACTACTGTAAGTCCTGAACATGCTTTCCAAATTACAGATCGATCCAACGGTTATTTTGTCAGAAACGGCACTTTTCCCTCGACTGCGCAAAACAGAATCGCCCAAATATCTGCTTCTGTTTTCAGCGTACTCCCAGCAAGAAAAGGCTCCAAATTCGATCTCCACCGTTCAGAATGTACATCCAGAAGGTCTAAACGTGCTGACAAAATTACAGCTCGATCCAACGATTAGTTTGTCAGAAACGGCACTTTTCCCTCGACTGCGCAAAACAGAATCGCCCAAATATCTGCTTCTATTTTCAGCGTACTCCCAGCAAGAAAAAGCTCCAAATTCGATCTCCACCGTTCAGAATGTATATCCACAAGTTCTGTACGTGGTGACTAAATTACAGATCAATCCGACCGTTGAAACTCTGGTTATTGCCTCTGCAATATCACTACGCTGGATTTTCTCTCAAAAGCGTGATTCTATTTTTGCCCTCTCTTTCTTCCTTGCATGTGAAATTGACGAACAGTTTTCGTCGAATCCTCTCACACACAACCATGGACGAATAGATATGATATAGGGTATATATTACATAGGGATATTCATGGTTTGCGCAATAAAACCAAAACCCTAAACATGTGATCCTAATTCCGAAAAATTAATCACATAAACCCTAGCCTAACGTGTCACGCTTCACCACGAAACCGAAGCTCTGATACCAATTGTTGGCATTCGATCGTTTGGTTAACGTGACCTGTTAGGGTTCCATGTATTTCTAACAAGCAGCGGAAGCAAGTAAACATGAAACGCATTACCTTTCACCAAGGGTTGATGTAGAGGTTGAATTCTCGCTGGCAGTCTGCGCAGTCCCACGAGAATAGCCATAAGTTCCTCTTCTGATGTCGGAATTGAGTGATCTTTGTTCTCAGACGATCCTCTCTTCGAGGGCTTTCCATCAGTATATAATAAATTAAAATTGAAGAACTGTATGATTTTATATGAATTTTGTAACATGACGAACTGCAGCAGCAAACGACCTTCCGGTCTTCTGCTGTATGTCCCAAGTCCGATCTCGACGTCGTGTGGGCGACGATCTACGAGACCTACTCAATCTGCTCTCAACCCTCATCACACGTGAATAATGAATTAGATTAGGGTTCCAGATAAGCTGAGGTGACTTATATACATGGGCTACAGCAGGGACCAGGAGGAGAAATTGGGTTGGGCCTCCATTGGGCTTAAGTATCCAAGCTTAGCCCAAAGCTTATACTTAAGTCCAATAATAATAATATATTCCACTAAAATATTATTACTGCACTACCATACCAATCCCAAAATTACGTTTTGGGCTCCTTCTTATTATGAGCCCGTCAGTCTCCCCATGTTTAAGATATACAATGTCCATTAATTAATTTAAGTTACTGACAACTCAATTAATTAATATCTCATCCAAGAGTAGTACCACTCAACCTCATTATCATGCCGGAATAAATTCCACCTGCAGGGTTTACATGATAATCCTTATGAGCTCCTCAAGGGGACATCATCAACCTATGACGGACACGGATTCCTTCTACAATCAACAGCACACCATAGAGACAGCACTACTTCCCAACTCACCGAGTTTATTGATTTAATTGCATGTAAATCTCACCCATTGATGAATCAAAGAAATACATACTGCCCTATGTGTCGAGGTTATTGTATAGGGATTAAGAGCACGAACATCCATAATAACTGAGATCAAGTTCTCCTATAAGTCAGTATAAATCGAACGATCTCAAGCGGTCCTGCTCAATACACACAAGTGCACTAATGTGATTCTATAGCCAAGACAAGCTAATACCAAACCACACTACAACCATCCCGATAGAGAGTCCCTGTCTATCTCGGTTGTGAGCATCAATTTATACTTTATAAGGAAACCGATAATATGATCTTCCGCGTGTTGTCGCACAACATATTATCTACAGTATAAAGTAAGTGGACTATTGCATCGAACATATAAATAAATTATAAGATGCAATCATTTGATCATATGTTTCTCATTTCAAATTAATTGTTACAATATTGGTCATACAAAAAGCTAGACTTTTAGTATACAATCCAACATAATCATCACAAGTAAATTATTGGAATTCATAACATAATGAGATTTGTGACGAGGGCTAACAAGTAAGATAAAAATCTGAGGATGACAGAAATATTGCTGATGATGATTTGATTTGACTATGGGATAAGATGAAGTCGTTGAATAAAACCTTAATGGATGTTTAATTTGCATGCAAATGTTTTAAATTTGATTCACAATAGATGTCATATATATGATAATTAAGGTGTTCTTAACATCAAAGAAAATAAATCTCACCAATTTTTCATTGGCTGATTATTAGCCCTTAATGTTAATTATGTAAGTCTGATGCCCTTTTTTACACTAAATTAGAAACTGATAACTCATGATTTTCCATTAGTTTGTCAAAAATAATCATCACATGTAACTTTATATGGATTGCAAACATGGGAATTTCATCTTCAAGATTATTTGTCATTTCGTTAGTGGATAGTTTCCTTGACTTTGGTGGATAGTTTCCTTGACTTTGGTTGAAACTACCTTGGAAATTATTTTGGTAATTCCCTTGGTAGTTTCTTCCTTGCATGTACGACACATCCTCAACACGTGGCATAGAGTTGGCCCATTGTTCCCCACTAACACCATTTGGTGGAAGCACACTTTGATCCATTTGGCCATCAACCATATTAACTCCCTGATTAGTCACTCCTTGTTTCAAACTCATTTGCTTCATTACCTCCGCTACTATCATTTCCATGCTTGGCGTTTGTGGTTCAACATTCACATTCTTCACACTCGAGTGTTGCCCTTGATCATAGCTCTCAAATCCATAGCATCTACTTACCCTCTCCGATGGCCATTGGTACACATTTGTAGCAATCTCTTCAAAAAGTTTTATGGCCCTTTCCGGAGTTACTCCAAGTACGGATCCACCCGCCGAAGCATCAACAAGCACTCTTTGCCCATTCACAAGTCCTTGATAGAAAAATTTAACTTGTTGATTCTCCGAGAAACCATGTTGTGGACACTTATGTAGCATATCCTTAAACCTTTCCCACACTTCATAAAAACTCTCTTGAGGCATTTGCTTGAATTGAGTGATCAAGCTCTTCATTTGAAGAGTCTTTGAGGTGGGAAGTATTTGTTCAAAAACAATTGTGCTAGCTCGTCCCAAGTATTGCACGTACCGGGAGTAATGGTAGATAACCATGTTCTTGCTCTATCCTTTAAAGAAAATGGGAATAACCTCATCTTGATGCAATCTTCCCTCACCCCATTCATCTTCACGGTGTTAGCAATCTCCACAAATTGGGCTAGATGAGCATTAGGATCTTCATTCGGAGTTCCACTAAATTGTTGCTCTCTCACCAATGAAATCAAGCCCATTTTAAATTCAAAGTTGTTGGCATGAATTGGTGGTCCCATCATTTGTGGCATTGTCCTCGGCATGAAGAAATCCCGGATCACCCTTTGATCATTGTGAATTTCATGTTGCACCAGAGGTGGTGGTGGTGGTACATATGCTTGTTGCGGAGGAGCATAAGCTTGTTGAAAGCCTTGTTGCCTTAGAACTTGTTGTACCATTTGTTGAAGCAAAGCTTGGTTGTTCATAGCTCCATGATTTTGATAGGCTTGTTGAGGAGGATTCTCATTGAATTGATGTGCGTTGTCATGCACGTTCATATTGTGTCCTCCTTCCCCATCATGCTCTATCTCCACACGATTGTCACCTTGAAAATTCTCCATTCGCTCACTATTTTTGTTCTCCTTTCTTCTCCTTCTCAATGTATGCTCAATCTCCAAATCAATAGGTTCTACTTGTTTCCCCTTAGATCTTGTTTGCATATACCTTCAAAAATGAGAGAAGTTAGAACAAAGTTTCACAAAGCAAATACAAGTAAAAATAAAATAAAAAAAATGTCTCTATTAAGTTTACTCAAAATGATCCTTCTTCAAGCTACTAGCAACCGTTGCCTCCCCGGCAACGGCGCCATTTGATTAGTCATAGTTTAGTGGAGAATTACCAATTCAAGAAATTATCGAACCCAAGGGAGGTAGGCACTAGTGCTTAAGCGATCTCACGTTTCTTATAATTTTATAGAGACTAATCATCAAAGGGAGGTTGATCAAACAAGAAATTAAATCAATCAATGCAAGTGAACAAGCAATGATCAAACGAACAAGATGGATGGATGAAAAGTGGTTTACCAAATTGATTAAAAGTGAGATTAACAACAATCAAGAAGCGGTAATTCTAGGAATTATGTATCAAATTCATATGTATCATGGATTGAAGACTAAGGGCCAACACTAAAATCACCTAAACTCTCTCTCGAGATGGATATGATATGAATATCAAATAGCTCAATGGATTGGTTCTCAATTAAACAATTCCAACTAGGTACTAAGCTTAAATGAGAGTCCCTTCACACAATTAATCAATCTCTCGATCAAACCAATCACATGTCCTACCAAAGGGTTCTAAACTATGAAGGACTTCTCAATCTCTTCACAATCTATAATGCACATGAAGTGTTTGATGAAATGATTCACTTAATTATCCTAAGCATATAATTGATTTCTCAATCTAATCACATATCTAGAACAACTAAACACACAAATCATCAATACAATTCAAGCAATTAATAATCAATGGTAAAAAATCATAGATCCAATCAACATATGAACTTAAATACACAAATCTCCAAAATTATCCAACAACTATCATGTTGCTAATCTCACAAGGGAGATTAGCCTACCATATTAAGAAGGAAATAAACATATACATTAATATCCTTACAAAACATGATGAAACTATGAGGTTTATTACAAGAAATGAATGGAAACTCCCTTGATGTCACTTCAATGGTGATTTCCTTTCTTCCCTTATTATCTTCCTCTCTTCCTTGCTTCTTTTCTTCACTTGGATGATGATTTTGATGGTAGGATGATTGTAGATCTAATGGATGGTGAATGGATGAAGATGAAGGTGAAAAATGGAGGAAATGGTGTGTGAGGTGTGTGGGAATAGTAGAAAATCGGATCTCCCTTCAAAATGTTGAATGGATTGGTATTTATACCCCATGGAGATCTTCTAGAAGAATTAGAAAAATATCCTGTTCTGGTGCCGACACGAGTCGTGCTGCGTGGCACGAGTCGTGTTGTGTCAGGGCAAATGGCACACGAGTCGTTCTGCGTTGCACGGCCAAAGGGTGGCCGTGTTGAATGTATAGACGTCGCCGCACGGCCACCGCTTACAGGTCCGTGTCTAGTACACGGGCCGTGTGATGCAACACGGGTCGAGCTCCGCAACACGGCCAAGTGGTGGTCGTGTTAGATAAATAGATGTCGCCGCACGACCATTCTGGACAGGCCCGTGTCTGGTACACGGGCTGTGTACTGCAACACGAGTCGTGTTGCCAGCACGGCCAGCCGTGTTCTTGCACTTTTGTTTCTTCTTCCTTGTTTGATCTCCCATCTTTATTTTTACTCCATTTTCACCTGTTATACATATGTTTAAGATCATTCTCACACATTCCCATAAAAACACATAACACCACCAAAATACACAAAAATACGGATAAAACAATACGAAAAATACACACAAAAAGGCACTAAAATCTAGGTAAAAATAACGACAATCAAAGTCGAAGTGGACGGGACCGTTCATGATTCATCGAGCCGTAGGAGGGGGGAGTTTTGAGCTCATTGACAAGGATGGAGACATTATTGCGGCGAATGGACATCGCTTAAAGCATTATAGGTCGCCGGATGATATTTGTGTAATCTTTGTGGATACCTTGATCTGAGTTGCTACCGTCGTGACTCTCCGACGTTAAACATGAGCGCCTGTTGGGGGCTTTCCCTCCTGTTTTAATGCTTTATTTCTTTTGTGTGAGTAAGAAATTTTTATATTTGAAGTGCTTACTTATCGGCAATTACATCTCTTTGCAAACTTAGTTTCGACTATAGTTTCTACTAAGTTTGGGGGGGTGTGATGTACTTACCTTGATAAGCACCGATAGTATAATCTTTTCTTTGTGACGTTTGTTAGGGGAGTTAATTTTTTTTTGTTAGGGTGCGATGTACTTACCTTGATTTACATCTCTAGTTGGTACTTAATGATTCGTTTTGAAGTTTGAAGTGTGTAGGGAATGAAGAACATGCATTTTGGAGCTTCCAGGGGGTAGGTTCGACCAGTGCCAGGAGGTCGAACCCAACAGTGGAAGTCGAACCATGGTGATAAATCGTCCAGTAAGGTGGTTCGACCTTTAAAAGCATGGTTCGACCTGATCCTACAGGTCGAACCTAGGTCGAACCAGTGCGGCTGAAGTTCATTTCGACCACGACGTACTTGGTTCGACCTGTTTAACAAGTCGAACCAAGGTCAAACTGGTGATCTGAAACATACAGTAGGGTAGTTTGACCTGATGCGTTTTGGTTCGACCTATTCCAGTAGGTCGAACCCAAGTCGAACCTAAAGAAGAACTCATCCAGAAGGGTGGTTCGATCTCATCAGTCGTGGTTTGACCTGTTTAACAGCTCGAACCCAAGGTTGAACCAAGCCAGGTATGTGTTTTAAGTTTGATTTTTGAGAAGGGTTCGATCATTTTTCACTTCACCCTTTCTCGAACCTTCACGAAATCACTACACCCTTGCACCAATTCTTCAATTACACTTGATTTCGCACCGATTACATATCACCACACCTTTAATTCATGACTTGGACGCGAATTTGGGGCGGATTTTACACCCAAACTATGCCTTAATCGCGATTTTGAATGATTTTGTGTGGTTGTTCGAATTCTGCTATGGCTAAGACAAAAGTTATGTTTTCTCAACTCAATTACCCTAGGATTGATGTATAGATGATGCAAATTATTGTGGGTAAGTTGATTGATGTTGAGTTTGTTTGCAATTCATGATGCTATGTGTTGAATTCGAATTAATTCATGTGCATTCTTATGATTTGAGTTTAGATTGCTTGATTGTTGATGAATTATGAGTCTCATGTGAATTGTTTGGAGAATTTTAGAGTATTGATTGATTATGCATGTTGGATTGATTGAAAATTGTTGAAACTAGAGTGGTTCCATGGAATGAATATGTTGAATTTGCTTGTGGAATTGCTTTGATGTTGAATACATGTATGATTGATGGTGATTGATGATTGAAGAGGGTATAGTTGATGTGGTTTGAGGCATGAAAGAAGCAAGGGGGTGTTGGTTTGAGACGGTGAATTGTTTGTTTTCTTATGGCTTGAAGTCTTGAGTAGAGTCTAGGATGTGACAGTTGATTCTGTGCATTCTTGTTCTGTTGTTGGTATTGAAGTAGTGTTTTCAGGTGGAGCATGACAAGGATCTAACCAAAATAAGGGGAAGGGGAAGGCAGCCGAAGAAAGATAAAAAAAGAGGCAAGATAGGCCTTCGAACGTAGATAAGGTGACGGAGATGCTGAGATTGCAAGAACGCCTTCCCGAGAACTTCAAGATTCAGATGCCTGATTGGAGCGAGATCAAAGAGAAGTGGGCAGAGGTCTCAAAAAAGATAGCTCAGACTAGTTACCAAGACGATGAGGCCATGAGACTCATGAGCATCCAGGATGATATGACGATGTTGTTCGATCGAGTGGGGATCTACAAATTTATGGAGTTGAAGAGGCCGACTTACTTCCATATTACAGCGGAGGTAGTTTGCTCCTTTGAGATGGATAAGGACCCACTTGGCTACCTGTATCAGTGCACATTTCAGTTGGGAGGAGTCCGAAGGAGTTGGACAGCTGACGAATTCAACGAGCTGTTTCAGACGCCTCTTGAGATCTCTTCAGTGGAGAGTGGCTACTTCAATGCCCTAGATTTTGGAGGGAGATCTCCGGGGAGATCAGAGACTATAAGATTAAGCAGGCTCGTGCGACCTCGATCAAGAATCCAGTGTTGAAATATATGGATCGAGTGCTCGGAAACACACTGCTTGCTCATTCGGAGGGTGGCTGTGTGTCTAGAGGAGAGCTTTACGCCTTATGGTGTATGATGAATGGGGTGAAGTTCAATGTGGGAGCATATTTTATCGCGCAGCTGCATCGATTCAGGACCGTTAGATTTCAGAAGGTGAACATTGGAGGGTTGCTGACGATTGTAGCTGAGCACTACAATATGGACTTCACCGGCATTACACCTGTTAGGGGAGAGCCCGACTTGGTGATGTTAACATACGTAAATGGAGGATTTGCACACTTTAGAGATGGTGATTGGTTCTTCACGAGAGGACCAAAGCCATCCGACTTCATGTTTTCCTTTGACGTGAACAACATGACCACTGTTTGGGAGGCGAGGAACTTGTTGATGAACTCCCTAGAACACACCGTGAACAACATGACCACTGTCCGTGACTGTGAAGACCAACGGGGATTGGAGAGCCGTGGCTAGGATGTGTGCGGAGGATAAGTTGGCAGAGCTACAGCAAATTATGGATCAGGGAGATTACCGTCTGCCACCGCAGCAGCCATTACAGTCACCACAGCAGCCCGAGGTTGAGCATTGGGTAGATGAGCAGCCAGAGATGGAGATTCCGGAGGAGGAGTAGCATGACGCGCCTCAGCATGCTCCAGTACCGCAGCAGCAGCGGGCTGTTCGGGATGATACCTGGGAACAGCTTCGCTTGATTCACGAGCAGCTGGTCGCGGTCGTAGCTGCACAGCAGGAGACAAACAGGCAGCTCACACTCGCCAATTCCAACTACGCCATGTTGAACGAGAGGTACACTGCCTTGAATGAGCGGGTTGGTAGGGTGAGTAGTCGGGTGGATCTTATGGATAGGAATATCAGCAGTCTGTATCGAGCTGTGGAGCAGAGATTGGATGACGAGGATGATGATGATGAGGATGATGATGCTCCGGAGGAGTAGATCTTCAGGTTTTCTTTTGATTTTCTCCGATTCATCTCACCTCCATTCTTCTTTTTCTCTTTACTGATTGGGCTGTGTTTATTGAGTGAGTGGCATGTATATTCTTGGATATCATTGTTAGGATAGATGGATTCATGAGTGTTGAATACTTGTATGGTTGATTCGGTTTATGGGCTATTGATTTTGTGCATTCATATGTTCATGTGTTAATTTCTATTGATGAAAAGCATGTATAATTTGATAAGTATGTAGAGTTCTTGTGGAATTGATCTTAATTATGTGCTATGAGGAGTACTTAGGATTCTATTTACCTATGTGAGGATTTGAGCCTTGTTAATCATGCTTGATCATGATTGTTTTATTCTTGAGAGGATCATTCATATGAACGTATTCTAGAACTTGGCTTGGAGTCTTGCGTGAGACTTATGATTGATAAATTGCTAGGACATGATCTTAGGCTATTATTTTGTGATTAAGCTACTTAGCCAAATTTTGTCCTTCCTAATGATTTTATTAACCTTTGGATGCCCTGTTGAGCCGTTAAAAACCTTTTCTTTGGTAGCCGAAGTAAATAACCTTATAAACCTTTACTTGAGCCTTGATTAACCTATTCATTGGTAGAGAGAGTTGAGGTGAGTAAGTGTTGCAAGAAGAAAAAGGAAGATAGAATATGGTTGGTTAAAAAGAATATGGTTAAATCTTGTTTATGGGTAGTGCCTGAAACTGGTACCTCGATTGCTTATAATATGAAGCTTTAAGCTTAAGAGCAGCTGATTGATAAAGAGAAGAAGGGTAGTGCCTAAAACTGGTACCCGAATTGTCTAAAGAGATGATGTTGATGCACGGAAAAGAAGGAAAATCCATGAGAAGAAGAAGAGAAGTTGGAGGAGATATTGCAGCAAGAAGAAGAAATCGAGAACCTCCAAGGTAACTCTCTACTAGTGTCTTAAGTCACTTTACCTAAATTTTCCTACCTTTTTCCAAAGAGACAACATTACAACCCAAAAACAAGTCATTTGTGATCCTAGTGAAGAGTTGATTATAAGTTGATTTTCGAGACCTTTGCCAAACTTATGGTTACGCGTGAATATGGATTGATATGAGTGTTTATATTAGCCTATATAGTGCCTCACACACTTGAGTGAAAGAGAGTAAATACTTATCTTGTGAGCTAGATTACTTAGTACTCCGAATGGTGTGTGATTGGATTGGTTTTGCATGAGTGATATATATGAAGTAATTAATACTTGTTTGATTTAATGAATTTGCATGTGTGATATGTGTTGTACTTGATCTTGGTGAATTATACATGACTCTTGTGGTTTGATTTGGTTGCCTTGGGACGAGCAACATGTAAGTTTGGGGGTTTGATGAGTGTGTAAATTCACAAGTTTGGCATCATGTTTTGTGCTAGTTTTGGAGAGTTTTGAGGTGGAAATAGGTGGAAAACCTATATATATTGTGAATTAGCATGAATCAGGTGTTAGTGGAGCTATTTAAGTGGTTTTCATAGCAAAATCGGATTGGAAGTGCCAAGAATCGAAGAGACGAAGTTGAGACCACGCGAACTGCCAAGGAGAGAGGTGGGTTCGACCTGTTGGAGGAGGGTTCGACCTCTCCAGCAGGTCGAACCAGCAATGCAAAGTGGCAGCAGATGGGTTCGACCACGACTTGAGGAGTTCGACCTATCTATCAGGTCGAACCATGGTCGAACCAGTTTGCGAGAAAGTTGATTCGACCACGACGTTAGGGATTCGACCTGACGGTTGGTCGAATCAAGAGCAGAAATTGTCCAGTAGCATGGTTCGACCTGTGGTTCGACCAAGATGGAGTGGTTCGACCTGTACAAGAAGTCGAACCAAGTGCAGAATACTTCCAGTAGGTGGGTTCGACCTGTGGTTCGACCTGTGGTCAATGGTTCAACCTGTTTGCTGAGGTCGACCATCGTGCGGAAACTTACCTTATCCGGATTTTCGAGGCCAAAACGCGTGTGATCACTTAAAAAGCCCATTTCAAGCCCTACAGACGTGATTACAAGTATAAAAAGAGGCTCATGCAGTCAGAGGACAACACAATACAAGAGAGCTTTTAGAGAGTTTTAGAGAGCGTAAGATCGTGAAGCAAAAGAGGAGACTAGGAGGAGCTGTGACAGAGGTTCCGCTGGAGATTTAAGTAAGATTGGTCCATCTAACCATGATTGTTCCTAGATCAATCATGGGCTAGAGCCACTTCGTTAGTTCTAGGGTTATGAAGGTTTCATGAGTTTATTTGTATTTCGTGTGTATAATCCGTACAACACTACTTGTAGTTTAGTTTATATAAGATTGTACGTTTTTAATCCATACTCATAGTTGTTTTGTGCATCAATAATCGTTGTGTAGAGTCTGAATGCATAACATTGTTATTGATTGAGTGCGTTCACTAATGAGCAGGGTTTATTATTATAATTCTAAGTGAAGGGATTCCGAGGTTTTATTAGAACCGTCTTATATAAATGTTTGTTAATTAAATTGAATTCAGGTTAATAAGTAGGATTAAGAGTATAACTTTATAGTACCTAAAAAGGGAGATCAAATCGGGTTAGAGTACTAAGTGCACGGGAAATAATTGATTATGATAGTACCTAGAAAGGGGGGTAAAGTATACATCTTGCTCAGAGGATACTCACACGTGCCAAAATCTTATCTATTTGTGTCTATAGAGTAGATTTGCATGGTCTAGCGATGCGTCCATAAACCACAAGGCAGAGTCAGACATCGACACACACAATATGAATTAACGAATGAAACTAGATGGCCTGACGAACTACCTATCATCTTATTTGATCACAACTACTCTTCTCTTGTTCTTGTTATTGATTTGCTATTTTAATTGTTACTTAGTTTAAAAACTAACAATTATAATTCTCAATATAGTCATAATTGCTAGAAAATAACTAAAGTAATATTTACTCGTCCCGTGAATTTGATATTTAACTTGGTCACCTTCGAAACTACAATTGGTATCCTTCATACTTGGGGATTAATTGTGTGTTGAGAAAACACTCATCAAACACCCTAAGGATTCCTTTTATAGTTGAGAATTGATCCTTCCCGAATTCTGACTTAAAAGTGGGCTTTTTCACGTTAAAAACACGAATAGGCCGAAAAGACGACGAAACTTGAAACTAGGCCTGGCGCGACCTTGGCACAAGTCGTGCCACTTCCCACACGAGTCGTGCGGGCGCTTGGTGTGCGGGCTTCCTCGGCGCTTCTCGACAGCACCCGGTGCTCGTGCTCGGCTGACCTCGGTAGCTCTTGGCAGGCACGCTCGGCGGTCGTGCGGGCGCCTTTCGGCAGCCTTGTGGCACGACTCTCCCTACTGGCCGGCACGAGTCATGCTAGCTCTTCCTTCTCCCGACTTCGTTATGTCTTCGTTTCCAACTTCCTTTTTTGCTTTTTTTACCTCATTTTTCACTTAAAAACATAAAATAACAACTCACACGTATCTAAAACACAAATTTATACAATTCAACTACAAGATGCTCAAATACGGATATAAATCCCATAAAATAGTGCTAAATCGGACTCTAAAACACGCAGATTTTCACACTAATCAATTAACAAGTATTTATATAAGATAGTTCTAATGAGACTTTGGAGTCCCCTCACTCAGAATCATAACATGTAATCCTGCTCAATAGAGAACGCACTCAATCAATAATCAAGATATGTATTCACACTCTACATAACAATCAATGATGCACAAAACAACTCTGAGTATGAATTTAAAAGGCATAGTCTTATATCAAATAAACCACAAGTAGTGTTGTACGGAGTATACACACGAAAGTTCAATTAACTCATAAAACATTCATAAACCCTTGAACTACCGAAGTGGTTCCAGCCCATGATTGATCGAAGAACAATCATGGTAGTTAGATAGATCTTACCCATAGTCTTGAAAATTACAAGATAAAATAAGAAGCGAAGTAAACCCTAGATGCGGGCGCCGTCACGTCTCTCTCCATCTTGAATCTTCACTTGGTTCTCACTTTATTCGATAGACGAATCTCACTCCACAACTCCATAGGATGATGTAGGGTGTCGGATGTTGTGTAGAATGAAGGTGGTGAATGACTCTCTTTCTACTGCGTAGGGTCTTCCTTTTATACTTTCAGCTCCTCCAATGGACCTCTATTGGGCTTTTTGAATGAAAACACGTATTGAAGATGTAAAAATATGGATCCAAAAGCTTCCTGCATAATGGTTTGACCCAGAACCTTGGTCGAACCACTAAGTGCTTGGTCGAACTGGCCTCTAATGCACTGGCAGGGGGCTGGTTTGACCCGAACCACCGGTCAAACCAGAGGCTTCGTGGTCGAATCACTTCTGCAAAACTTTAGGCATTTAGTTTGACCACGGTTCGACCATCACACCTGGTCAAACTACATCATCGTGGTCGAACTGTGCTGTAACAAGATTTCAGTGTGTTGGTTCGACCCGAATCGATGGTTGTACCACTTGTGTTCTTGGTCGAACCAGGTGCTTTCATGCCTCTTTTCTGGTTCCGAGCACTTCTATCCTGTTTTCCTTCAAAAATCCACTCAAACGGCTTCAACCGCACCTGATTCGTGACTTTACACTACATATCTTGATTTATCTTGATTTAAGATCAAATCATACATCATTATCACATAAATCAGAGCTCAAATTACGTGAATTTACACTCTCATCAAACCCCCAAACTTACATATTGCTCGTCCTAAAGCAAAAAAATTAAAACCACAAGAGTAAGTGTAAAATTCACAAGGCCATCAAGTCAAGTACAATACATACCTACACATGCAATTCTATCAAGTTAAAACAAGAACCACTCGCATTATACATTTCATTCATGTAAAAACATCACTCAATTATAATATTCTTCGGAGTACTAAGTCATCTAGCTCACAAGATAAGTATTTACTATCGTTCTCAAGTGTAAAGGACTCATAAACAGGTTAATATATACGCTCATACCTAATTCATATTTCTGAGTAACCATAAGCTTGGCAAGGATCTCAAAAATCAACTTATAATCACTTTATTACTAGTATCACAAAGGACTTGCTTTTGGGTTGTAATGTTGGCTCTTTGCTAAAGGTAGAAAAATATAGATAAAGTGACTAATTCACTAGTAGAGAATTACCTTGGAGTTTTGCTTTTCATCAAACAGCTTCCTCTTCTCCATCTTATTCTCATGATCTTTGCAATTTAACTTCCACTTCTTTTCCTTTGCATCAATATCTTCTTTCTTCAAAGTACAAAGGTACCAATTTCGACACTACCCGTCTAAGCAGTTGGGGTACCAGTTTCAGGCACTATTCCTAAACAAGATTTAACCATATTTTTTTTTCTTTTCTTCATATCATTCAACTAATATTTTTCTTCCTTTTCTTCTCACATTCAAGCTAGCATATATTCACCTCAACTCTCTACTAATGAATAGGGTATTTAACAAGGCTCAAGTAAAGGATGAATAAGGCTTCTTATCAAGGCTTGCCAAAGAAAGAGCTTTTAAAGGCTCAACAGGGCTTCCAATGATTTATACAGTACATGGGAAGGTAAAATTTGGCTAAGTAACTCAAATAAACAATGATGGCCTAAGATCATGTCCTAATAACTAATCAATCATAAGTCTCACACAAGTCTCCAAGCCAAGTTCTAGAATACGGTCATATGAACGATTCTCACAAGAATAAACTATCATACATGGATATATCATGATTTCATAAGGCTCAAATTCTCACATGGGTAAATAGAATCCTAAGCACTCCTCATAGCATATAATCAAGATCAGTTCTACAATGAACTCCACATATTTAGTATGTTATACACGCATCTCATCAATAAAATCAACACATACAAAATACGAATGCAACATACTAATCAAGAACCCATTATATCAATCCAAATCAAGTATCACCAACAATCTAATCTCAGAATCAGTACAGAATATCAATACATACCACTCACACTACCAAATACCCATCCTGTAAAAAGAAAAGAGAAGGGAGATGAGATGAAGCAGATAAGATGAAAACCTGGCGCCCTCTACTCCTGTGGAGTATCATAATCACTATCTCCCCTGCGCCAATTATCAAAATCTCTCTGTAGGGTATCCATCTTTCTATCCAGAGCCTCATAATTGTCACTCAAATCTCATAATCTCTGATCCATCACCACATAGTTAACATGTAGCATGTTGTAACGCATATCGAGCACGACATAGCTCGTCGTCAGCAGGCCCAATTGGGAATTTATCTCCTTCTAGTTGTTGTTCAGGTTGACAAGGTGCTCATGCATCAACCGAAACTTTTCTCTATAATAGTCATCAGGACTGCCCCAATGCTACTGCTGTTGCTGTGGTTGTGGTGGTGGCATCTCATGCTACTGCGGCATACCCATCTCAGGATGCTCTAGAGGCTCCTCTACATGCATTTCCACACCGTGCCCTTCTCGCTGAGGCTGCTCTTGCTGCTGCTGCTGCGGTAGCTGCTGATCTACTATCCTTTTCAACTCCTGATACATCCCAGTAGTGTACATCTGAGTAATAGTCCTCCAATCACCTCTTCTCAAGCACGTTATTGATATCGCCTCGTGTGCCAATGAGTTCATCAACATGTTTCTATCACCCTGGATCATAGTCAAAGCCCTCACATCATATGGAAACATGAAAGAAAAGGGATTAGAACCCCTAATGAAAAACCAGTCTCTATCATGATGAAAAGCGAATCAAGTTCGAACAATGCACTCATCACTAGATCGGGATCCTCCATAATAGGGGTAATGCCAGTGAAATCCATGTGGTACAACTATAAAAAAATTTAAAAAAAATTATAATTTAATAATAATTATTGTATATATAGATGAGAGAAAAATAAATATTTTATTAAAAAAGTAGGTTGAGTTGGGTTGTTGATGAAGTATAAAAAAATTGAGATTGGATTGGGTTGTAAGTTGTATATGTGGATGAGAGAGAAATAAATATTATATTAGTGGGTTGGGTTGGGTTGTTTTAGGTTATGAATGGAGATAGCCTAAAAATTGGTACAACTCAATTATTTGTACCTTTGAAGTAAATATGTTTCTATAGTATGTTTGTACTTAAAAGGGAAAGTGTATAGAAAGTTTGATGTGAGAGTACTGCGAGTTCATCCTCTCCTCATAAAAAGGGTGAAGAAGGTTGGTGTGAGATTATAGCAAGTTCATCTTCTTCTCATCTTGCAAATCTCTCGTCGAACGGTAGGTCTTCCTTACTCTTGCACGTTTGCATGTATCTTTTTTTATTGATTTAATGTGATGATCTACTACATTCATATTTTTAATTTGATTTTTGAAATTGCGTTCACGGTGTAATATTTCATTTCTTTAATTCATGGTAGCGAAAAAGCGGAGCTGCCTTCTCAATAGAACTCCCTAACTGAAAATATTCAATACGATCAGATTGTTATGCTTGATGTAAGTTTAAATTTGAAATTTATTGTTTTAGTGGCGTTGTATGGTATTATTAGGTTTGTGATATGTTGTTTTCAAAATGGAAGAGAAAAAGTTGGAAGAACCTGTTCTCAGACATGGGTCCGGGTGTTCTTGTTTCGATTGCATATATTGATCCTGGAAACTATAAGCCCAATTAACCTTCTTTATTTTTTATGTTAACAATTTATTTATCTAACTAACTTTTGATGCTTGATGTATTCACAATCTAGACAAATCTGCAGGCGGGGGCACAATTCATGTATGGGGTGAGTAATGATTGGGCTAATATGTGTATGCAGGCCCACTATTAAGCCTAACATCTCTAATATGTGTAGGAAGGCCCACTATTAATACTTCCACCTAATTAAAGACATTATTTAGTTTATATTTTTAAATATGTATTAAATTAATTACTCCAATAACATCTCTTAAGACTAACCCCATTGGCAACCGATGAGAAGGGTCGTGCACAAAAGAGAAAAAAATAAAAAATTTAAAAAAAATGAAAAATAAAAATTAATGAACAACCGGTTGCTAAAACTTTTGTCAGATGACCGACGCTTCAACCCATCTAATTATGCATTTTCTCTCACAATGTGACACTTGTCACATTGTGATTGGTAGATTTTTTATTTTATAATTATAATTTAAATTTTTAATAAATAATAATTAAATTTTTTTTTGAAAAAATAATTAAAATTCTTATTATTTTTTCTCTTTATAAATAGAGTATCATATTTACATATTTTGGATTGCAGTAAAAAACTCTTTTTTCTCTCTCAATTTCAAATTTTATCATCTTTTTTAACTATAATTACGGAATTAAATATTTTTGATAATATAAAATTATTTAAAATTTTAAATACAACTATAAAAAAATCTAAAAAAAAAATTAATAATAATTATTGTATATATAGATGAAAGCAGTGTTGTCGAAACCGAATCGGACCGGCCGGTTCGACCAGTTCAACTAGGAACGGGTATTGGCACCGGTCCAAAAATCACCAAAAACCATTTCTGCGCTTAAACCGGAAAAAACCACTTTGAACCAGTCAAAACTGGAATAATCGATTGAACCGGACAAACCAGAAATGGCCAATTTTTGTATTTTTATCTGTAAGATTCAGGCGTCTAGACATATTTTTATCCTTTTTCTACTCAATATTTTCGGATCATTGAAACAACCTAAGAAGAATCGCCCAAAACTAGATGAAACATTACTGATAAATTTGGATAACAGGTGCACGTTATTGATGGTAGAAGAAAGTGAAAGGGCAACGAGTTTGGATAGAGTAGTGAAGAGCATAGAAAGAGATGTCCCGGTGTGGAGGACTGGTGGTGGCGACGGATCTGCTATGGTAGAGGGAGACGTATCTGTCGTAAAGGGAGAAAGATTCTTGCGCAACGATAAAAAAATAGAGAAATGGGTAGAAGGAGGGCGGCGAATCCACTATGGTGGATCTATAGATGGAGTTCTTAATGGAGAGGGGCGGCAGATGAGTAGATGGTTTCTGTTGTAAAAATAAGAAATTGAGTAATGAGAGTTATTAATTAGAGGATCACACTTATTTTTTACTTTTAAATCCTATGTCAGGCCCAAATTAGTAAGCCCATTATCTTGGACTTAAATAAATTAATTAGAACTAAGTTTTGAAAAAAAAAAGTAAATTATTAAAAATGTAATTTTTTTCCCGGTTGAACCGTCGGTCCGACCGGTTGAACCTCGAACCGTTTGAGTTACCGGTTCGATCTCAAGTTCAATTATGAAAACACTGGATGAAAGAAAAATAAATATTTATTAAAAAAGTAGGTTGAGTTGGGTTGTTGATGGAGTATAAAAAAATTGAGATTGGATTGGGTTGTAGGTTGTATACGTGGATGAGAGAGAAAAGAATATTATATTATTGGGTTGTCTTGGTTTAGGTTATGAATGGGGATAGCCTAAAAATTGGTACAACTCAATTATTTATACCTTGAAGTAAATATGTTTCTATAGTATGTTTGTACTTAAAAGGGAAAGTGTGTAGAAAGTTTGATGTGAGACTGCTGCGAGTTCGTCCTCCCCTCAAAACAAGGGTGAAGAAGGTTGGTAAATTGTGTTCTGTAATATATATGTATTTGAATACATTTATTTATGAAATGAGCTAATTTTAAATAAAAAATTATTTTTAAATTTATCAACGAATTAGCAATAGAATAATTTACCAAACAAATTAGCAACGGAATAATTACCAACAAAATAAATTTACCAACGGATTAGCAAGAGAATTTTTACCAACAGATTAGCAACATAATAAATTTATCAATGGATTAGGAAGGAAATTTTTACCAATAGATTAGCAACAAAATAAATTTACCAATGGATCAATTGGTAAAAAATAATTATTTTGTAGTCGATAGAGAGAAACGGAAACAACAATATAGATATAAAAAAAGTCCTATATACTGGTCCTATCAACAAGGGTTAATTAGTTTTTTAAACAAATCGGCTCAGATTTTTTAACAAATCTAATGGATTATTAGAAAATCTTCCCAATAAAATAAGGAGATTGATAATGATAGCGAAAAAATTCTCAAAATTCCATACTTCCACCTAATTAAAGACATTATTTAGTTTCTATTTTTAAATATTGATTAAATTAATTACTCCTATAACATCTCTTAAGACTAACCCCATTGGCAACTGATGAGAAGGGTCGTGCATAAAAGACAAAAAAATTAAAAATTTAAAAAAAATAGAAAATGAAAATTTATGAACAACTGGTTGCTAACACTTTTATCAGATGACCGACGCATCAACCCATCTAATTCTGTCACTTTTTCTCACAATGTGACACTTTTCACATTGTAATTGGTAGATTTTTATTTTTATAATTATAATTTAAAATTTTAATAAATAATAATTAATTTTTTATAAAAAAATAATAAAATTCTTAATATTTTTGTCTCAATAAATAGAGTATAATATTTAAATATTTTGGATTTCAATTAAAAACTCTCTTTTCTCTCTCAATGTCAAATTATATTATCTTTTTTCTACTATAAATACGGAATTAAATATTTTTTAAAATATAAAATTATTTAAAATTTTAAATACAATTATAAAAAAATCTAAAAAAATTATAATTTAATAATAATTATTGTATTTATAGATGAGAAAAAAATGAATATTTTATTAAAAAAGGAGGTTGAGTTGGGTTGTTGATGGAGTATAAAAAAATTAAGATTGGTTTGGATTGTAGATTGCATATGTGGATGAGACAGAAATGAATATTATATTTTTTGGTTGGGTTGGGTTGTTTCAGGTTATGAATGGGGATAGGCTTAAAATTGGTACAACTCAATTATTTGTACCTTTGAAATAAATATGTTTCTATAGTATGTTTGAACTTAAAAGGGAGAGTGTATAGAAAGTTTGATGTGAGAGTGCTGCGAGTTCATCCTCTCCTCATAAAAAGGGTGAACAAGGTTGGTGTGAGTCTGTATCAAGTTCATCTTCTTCTCATATTGTGAATCTCTTGTCGGACGGTAGGTCTTCCTTATTCCTGCACGTTTGCATGTATCTTTATTTTTTTATTGATTTAATGTGATGATCCGCTACGTTCGAATTTTTATTTGGTGTTTGAAATTGCATTCACGGAGTAATATTTTATTTCTTTAATTCATGGTAGCGAAAATGGCGGAGCTGCCTACTCAATAGCTCCCTAACTGAAAATATTCAATACGATCAGATTGTTGTGCTTGATATGAGTTTAACTTTAAAATTTATTATTTTAGTTGGGTTGTATGGTATTATTAGGTTTGTGATGTGTTGTTTTCAAAATGGCAGAGAAAAAGTTAGAAGAACCTGTTCTCATACATGGGTCCGGGTGTTCTTGTTTCGATTGCATATATTGATCCTAGAAACTATTAGCCCAACTAACCTTCTTTATTTTTTTATGTTAACAATTTATTTATCTAACAAACTTTTGATGCTTGATGTATTCTCAGTCAAGATAGATCTGCAAGCGGGGGCACCATACAAGTATGGGGTGAGTAATGATTGGGCTAATATGTGTTAGCAGACCCACTATTAAGCCTAACATCTCTAATATGTGTAGGCAGGCCCACTATCAATACCTCCACCTAATTAAAGAAATTATTTAGTTTCTATTTTTAAATATGTATTAAATTAGTTTCTCCTATAACATCTCTTAAAACTAACCCCATTGGCAACCGATGAGAAGGGTCGTGTACAAAAGACAAAAATATTGAAAATAAAAAAAAATGAAAAATGATAATTAATGAACAACCGATTGCTAAAACTTTTATCAGATGAACGACGCCTCAACCCATCTAATTCTGCCATTTTCTCTCACAATGTGACACTTGGTAGATTTTTATTTTATAATTATGATTTAAATTTTTAATAAACAATAATTATTTTTTTTGAAAAAATAATTAAAATTCTTATTATTTTTTTCTCTATAAATAGATTATAATATTGACATATTTTGGATTGCAATAAAAAACTCTCTTTTCTCTCTCAATTTCAAATTATATCATCTTTTTTTAACTATAATTACGGAATTAAATATTTTTTAAAATATAAAATTATTTAAAATTTTAAATATAACTATAAAAAAATCTTAAAAAAATTGTAATTTAATAACAATTATTGTATATATAGATGAAAGAAAAATGAATATTTTATTAAAAAAGTAGGTTGAGTTGGGTTGTTGATGGAATATAAAAAAATTGAGATTGAGTTGGGTTATAGGTTGTATATGTGGATGAGAGATAAATGAATATTATATTATTGGGTTGTGTTGTTTTAGGTTATGAATGGGGATAGCCTAAAAATTGGTACAACTCAATTATTTGTACCTTGAAGTAAATATATTTTTATAGTATGTTTGTACTTAATACAGAAAGTGTGTAGAAAGTTTGATATGAGACTGCTGCGAGTTCCTCCTCCCCTCAAAAAAAGGGTGAAGAAGGTTGGTAAATTGGGTTCTGTAATATATATGTTTATGAATAAATTTATTTATGAAATAAGCTAATTTTAAATAAAAAATTCTTTTTAGATTTATCAACGGATTAACAATAGAATAATTTACCAAATAAATTAGCAACGAAATAATTACCAATGGAATAAATTTACCAACGGATTAGCAAGAGAATTTTTACCAACAGATTAGCAACAAAATAAATTTATCAACGGATTAGAAAGGGAATTTTTACCAACAGATTAACAACAAAATAAATTTACTAAATGATCAATTGGTAAAAAATAATTTTTTTGTAGTCGATAGAGAGAAACGAAAACAATAATATAGATATAAAAATAAATTAATCCTATATAGTGGGCCTATCAACAAGGGCTAATTAGTTTTTTAAGCAAATCGGCTCAGATTTTTTAAAAATCTATCTTCCCAATAAAATAAGGAGATTGATTATGATAGCGAAAATTTCTCAAAATTCAATACTTCCACCTAATTAAAGATATTATTTTGTTTCTATCTTTTAATATTGATTAAATTAATTACTCCTATAACATCTCTTAAGACTAACCACATTGGCAATCGATAAGAAGGGTCGTGCACAAAAGACAAAAAGATTGAAAATTATAAAATAGAAAATAAAAATTAATGAACAACCGGTTGCTAAAACTTTTGTCAGATGACCGACGCATCAACCCACTTAATTCTGCCATTTTTCTCCCAATGTGACACTTTTCACATTGTGATTGGTAGATTTTTATTTTTATAATTATAATTTAAATTTTAATAAATAATAATTAAATTTTTTTGTAAAAATAATTAAAATTCTTATTATTTATTCTCTATAAATAGAGTATAATATTGACATATTTTGGATTGTAATAAAAAACTCTCTTTTCTCTCTCAATTTCAAATTATATCATCTTTTTTTACTATAATTACGGAATTAAATATTTTTAAAATATAAAATTATTTAAAATTTTAAATACAACTATAAAAAAAATTTAAAATAAATTATAATTTAATAATAATTATTGTATATATAGATGAGAGAAAAATGAATATTTTATTAAAAAAATTGGTTGAGTTGTGTTGTTGATGTAGTATAAAAAAATTGAGATTGGGTTGGGTTGTAGGTTTTATATGTGGATGAGAGAGAAATAAATATTATATTATTGGGTTGGGTTGGGTTGTTTTAGGTTATGAATGGGGATAGCCTTAAAATTAGCACAACTTAATTATTTGTACCTTTGAAGTAAATTTGTTTCTATAGTATGTTTGTACTTAAAAGGAAAAGTGTGTAGAAAGTTTGATGTGAGAGTGCTGTGAGTTCATCCTCTCCTCATAAAAAGGGTGAAGAAGGTTGGTGTGAGACTGTAGCAAGTTCATCTTCTTCTCATCTTGCAAATCTATCATCTGACATTAAGTTCATCTTCTTCTCATCTTGCCATTCTCTCGTCGGGCGGTAGGTCTTCCTTACTTCTGTACGTTTGCATGCATCTTTATTTTTTTATTGATTTAATATAATGATCTGCTACGTTCGTATTTTTATTTAGTGTTTGAAATTGCATTCACGGAGTAATATTTCATTTCTTTAATTCATGGTAGCGAAAATGGCGGAGCTGCGTACTCAATAGAACTTCCTAACTAAAAATATTCAATATGATCAGATTGTTGTGCTTGATGTGAGATTAACTTTGAAATTTATTGTTTTAGTGGGGTTGTATGGTATTATTCGGTTTGTGATATGTTGTTTTCAAAATGGCAGAGAAAAAGTTGGATGAACCTGTTCTCATACATGGGTTTGGGTATTCTTGTTTCGATTGCATATATTGATCCTAGAATCTGTAAGCCCAATTAACCTTCTTTATTTTTTATGTTAACAATTTATTTATCTAACTAACTTTTGATGCTTGATGTATTCACAGTCAAGACAGATCTGCAAGCGGGGGCACAATACAAGTATGGGGTGAGTAATGATTGGGCTAATATGTATAGGCAGGCCCACTATTAAGCCTAACAAGTGTTTAGATTAGGTTTGAATGGGTGCATGTGTTTAGGACATAGAAGTAAGAAAAAGAAATTAAATTCTCAGGATATTTATCTGACTTGTTGATTAAATAAAACGAAATCATTCACATAATTACCGAATTGCTTGTAAAAGGGAAATTTCAATTTGATTACATACAAGCATATGCTACTGGAACCCAACTCTTTACCATATTGGCAACATTAATAAACAAATTCAAGCTAATCAAATGGTTATTACCAATCTGGCGGATCACAGAGTCAGTGCACCAATCTAATATTCTGATATACATGTATTCACATCCATTAATTACCTTATGAAGTATAATGGATTCTGGATGTAATACTTTATGTAATTAATTATCCGTATGAGGATCCGTAACATAGAATTTATAACCACATATATAATTCAATATGCAAATTAAAAAAAATTATCAATACTAAAATTCGACAAAGCGTGAGGATTTTTTATAATCTCCAGAATTAAAATATGTGATTTCGCACTTTGTTTGAGGGGGAAATGTTGGTTGTATGTGTCAACCAAAGTCCCACATTGGTTAGAAGTGGGGATGACTATGAGATTATAAGTGTGGGTCAGACTCTGCCTAGTATGAGGCCTTTTAGGTATTAGCCTAAAGAGCAAAACTGTGCGGGCCTGTGGGTGGCCCAAAGCGGATAATATCATGCTATTGCAATGAGTGGCCCGGCTCTCAGTGGGACTATAAACCCAACATTAAAAGCAATCTAAGGTACTAAATCAAACATAAAATTACATGAATTTCCATCTTATCAATGCCAAGCAATAACAGAGGTACAACCACTTGATCATTGCAGCATTACACGAATCAGGTTTGGGAGGCAATTCTGAAATACATGGCACTTACCAGAGAATCAAAACATTATTTCATTGGGCTGTGTTGAAGAAAAGTGTAAAGAATTCGTTAAGGGTTCTGATGTTTGCTGGAGGAATAAAGATGAGCACATTCTTTACCCTAGGTTGTTGAATCCTCAACCAATCCTGAACAATCATGGAGCCATATTGCTATGGATTTCATTTAAAGACTTACAAAATTAGAAGGGAATGAAGTAATTTTAATAGTGGTGGATAAAGGTGTGGACATTTTTTGTCACTCTCACATCCACATACAGCTGAGGGAGTAGTTAAAATATTCTTAGATCATATCTAGAAATTACATGGAATGCCTAAAAGTATTGTTTCTGATAGAAACAAGGTTTTCACTAGTGTTTTTTGGAAACACTTGTTCACTTTAGATGGAGTAAGTCAAGATACTAGCATGGTCTATCATTCCTAGGCAGATGGACAATATGAAGGCTAAATCAATGTGTGGAAGGTTACTTCAAGTGCAAGACACATAATAATCCTAAGCAATAGGCAAAGTGGTTACCATTAGTTGAATTCTGGTATTATTATAACTTTCATATTGGAATTAAGATGACTTCGTTTGAAGCCTTGTATGGCTATCTATTTTCTTAACTCAGATTTTAAGAGATCCTATGGAGTCACAATCCAGGAGTTAAAGAATTAGAAAGGTCATTCAATTACTTAAGGAAAAATTTGAGATTGCTCAACAAAGAATGAAAATGTATGCTGAACAAAAAGAAGTTTGAAGTGGAAGATTATGTGTATCTAAAACTACAACCTTACAGGCAAGATATGGAGGAGTTAAGAGAAAATATAAAACTTTCTCCAAGGTATTATGGACCCTATTTGGTGGAAAATAAGATATGGCAAGTAGCTTACAAGATTAAGTTACCCCCTCAATACTACAACATAAGTGATATTACATAACACCATCTTTATAACACTTTTAATTTATTTAACATAAATTGGTATCATCTTTTATATTATTATAATATGTAACACATTTGTAACACCTTTAATATAAGTGAAATATATGAGTAACACTTTTATAATATGTAACACATGCATGTAACACTTTTATATTAAGTTACACTTCTCATGTAACATTTTTTTATAAGTAACATCGTATATAACACTTTTATATAAATTAGACTTCTCATGTAACACTTTTATACAAGTAATATCATTACATAATACTTTTATAAAAGTGACATTTTAAACAATACTTTTACAAAGATTATAAATTATTAATGATACACTTTAATGTAGTTTTATTTACTAAGTATCTATATAAATAAAATTTAATTATTATTTCTATTAAAATATATAAAGCTACAAATTGTGTTTGTGTGTGTATATATATACAATGTACTCCATATACTTTTTATTTTAAAAATACTACTTGTTTTTAATAAATTTTACTTTGTATAAATTATGTTAATATTATATTAAAAAAATAAGTACTTATGGAAAATTATTATGAAGATGAATTATTTTTAATTTATCCAAATCCTTAAAAATGATAAAATCCATCTCGATGTAGTCAATTAATCAAGAAAAAGTGCATTTAAATAATATGATCAAAATATATTTTGTAACTGATACTTTTATAAAAAATGCCACTTTTCTCTGTGATAAAAAATTTAGTGGGCTCTGTACAAATCTGTTTATGGTCGATTGAAAAGTACAAATCAAAGTTTCTCAACGTATTTTACATTAAAAATTAGCACTTTAAACGAGACAAGTTACTAATCATATTTTACAATAAAAATTTGCAAAAGTTCAACTCAAAAGCTGACTAATGAAGTTTATTCTCATACTAATTTGTACTCCACACGATAAGCATAAACAAAATAAAACAGATATTGCACAGATGACCAATAGAAGATAAATATAATAATATTAACCTTGTCATCCTCATGTTTACATAAAATGGAAAGGCTAGTGGAATACATCTCCAAACAAAAACATTGTGGTTTATCAAGGTGAATTGAAAAAATCTAAAGCCTCATACGTACTGTGAACCATACCGGAACACTCACCTAAAAGCTGCATAACTATAAGTCAAAGGATGCAGATCGGCATATAGGACGGGCAAATAGATGTGTCACGCATATCATCTCAAACAACACTTCTTTCTTTTTCTCAAATGAAACCAGCATTGCTATAATCAGACTCAAATAGTGGGAAACTAAAAATATTATAGAATTGAATCTAATATATAGAACAATTCCATATTCTCAGCAAAGCACACCATACGTCCCTCACATAAACATCCTTTGCATAAATGATTATATCAAAGAGCATCATTGACCTCTCAATAGTTCTCAAGTGACCAAACCTCTTATAATATCCCATAAGTTAACAATTCCCGCATTGTCCTTATATTGTAAATTTGTGCTCAATTTTTAGAAAAATAAAAATTGGCAAAAAAGAGCTACAACTGTAAGGGATTTGTAAATGTCGAATTAATTGCCGAGCTAAAACATAATCAGTAACAAATTACCTTTGTGTAGACATGTCTTCTATTATAAAATTTTGGTTGCACTATAGTTGGCATACTCTCAATGCTTAAGGATGGTTCTTTATAAATAGGAACATAATGGATTTTAAATAGTCATCAGCTTCTTTTGCTAAATTATACAACAAATTCAATGCGGGAGAAATATAAGCGACCATATTGGCAATATGACATAAGGTAAAAACTCCTGCAGTCCCTTCATTCTTTTTGCAATCCTTTCTATATATAACTACCCACATTTCATTTTCAAAGCGACATATTTTAGATAATTAATCAATACGAATCAAATATGACAGAGAAGTTGGACTGAAATTAGTTTTAAAAATAAAATTAGAAAACTGATTACTACATAGTATGTCACTATTAACGTACTCTCTCCGTCAAATTAAATGACTCCATCAAGTAAACAATAATCATCACAAGTAAATTATTGGAATTCATAACATAATGAGATTTGTGACGAGGGCTAACAAGTAAGATAAAAATCTGAGGATGACAGAAATATTGCTGATGATGATTTGATTTGACTATGGGATAAGATGAAGTCGTTGAATAAAACCTTAATGGATATTTAATTTGCATGCAAATGTTTTAAATTTGATTCACAATAGATGTCGTATATATGATAATTAAGGTGTTCTTAACATCAAAGAAAATAAATCTCACCAATTTTTCATTGGCTGATTATTAGCCCTTAATGTTAATTATGTAAGTCTGATGCCCTTTTTTACACTAAATTAGAAACTGATAACTCATGATTTTCCATTAGTTTGTCAAAAATAATCATCACATGTAACTTTATATGGATTGCAAACATGGGAATTTCATCTTCAAGATTATTTGTCATTTCGTTAGTAACATTAGCATTATCCTCATAACACTTACAAACCCCCAATTTTTTCGAGGATAGTATCTCTATTATATATTTCTGAAATCAAAAGAGAAGTCTGAGTAACTCATAAATTAGGTAAAACATCACCTTTGTCAAATAAAAATTGTAAAACGATAATTAAGCGCTCATTGAAAATTATTTCTTATCAGAGACGAAATGATTTTATCATACTCAGAATTCATGTTAACATATATTTCATATAATAACAACTTTACTTTCTCAGTAGAAGGGGTCTCTACATTGCGCACTTATTTACAATACTAATCATGAAGGATACATAATTAGTAGTAATGTACTATGCAACGTATCATCTTTTCTACAGCAACTCTTCCAAGAATAACTTAAGGCTACTAAGACTCATTCTACTCATTTCACATATAGAAAGTGTTCTACCAAAATTTTCTTCCAACACTGCTCGATCATTCTCTCTCAGAGATATAGCCTGAAAAAAGACATATATGAGTATAGTATGACAAGAGGAAACTTGAATGAAATACAACATTTGTGGGGTAACAGTCCCATTATGGTTGCTCTGCTACCATGCATTAATGAGTGATATTTTCTCCTAGATTTTAGTATCTTTTATGTCTGTTTTCGTATTATTTTATCCATATTTGTGTACTATTTGATTGTGTTTTTATGGAGATGTGTGTGAATGAGCTTAAACGTATGATTTTTAGGCAAAAATAGATTCTAGACGCGAAAAGGAAGATGTAGGAAAAAATAAATCTCAATTCGGAGTTGAAACGAGGGAGAACGAGCCAAAACAAAATTGTAAAAATAGGGGTTGCACCAACATAGCCGACCATGTTGCAGCACACGAGCCATGTTGCAGCACACAAGCCGTGTTGCACAACATGGCCCTATAAGCCTTGGCCGTATTCTGACACCCAAAACACCTACACGGCCACCCTGTTGCCGTGTTGCAGCACACGAGTCATGTTGTTGCAGGATCAGAAAAATATCAGAACCCCTCTAGAAGCTTCCTAAGGGGTATAAATACCCAATACTTCAATATTTGATCATAATTTCGAAGGGTTTCACCCCTGCACACACCACACATACCATTTCCTCCATTTTACACCATCATCTTTATCCATTCTTCATCCATATCATGTACCTTCATCCCACCATCCAATCCATCATCCAAGTAGTTAGAGAAGCAAGGGGGAGTGGAGTTTGCAAGAAGAGGAAGAGAAGCACCATTGAAGCTATTTAAGGGAGTTTTAATTTCAATTTTTGTAGATTTCTTTGTAGATCAATCATGTATTTTGGAGATACAATTGTCTATGTTGTTTTCTTTGAGACTATGAGAGGCTAATCTCCTTTGTGAGATTAGCAATATGAATTGTGTTGGATAATTTTGGGTATTTTGCAATTGAATTCATATGTTGATTGGATTTGTTAATTTTCTATCCTTGATTGTTAATTGCTTGATTTGTATTGTTGATTTGTGTGATTAATTGTCATGGACATGTGATTAGATTGAGAAATCAATTATATGTTTAGGATAGTTCATTGAATCATTTCATCATACACTTCACGCGTATTATAAGTTTTAGAGAGATTGAGAAATCATTTGGAATTTAGAACCCTTTGATAGAACATGTGATTTGTTAGATCGAGAAGTCAATTGATCGTGTGAAGGGACTCTCTAATTGAACTTAGTATGTAGTTGGAATTGTTTGATTGAGAACCAACCTTAGAGCCTTTTTGAGACCTTGTAAAAGATCTACATCCTATCCATCTCGAGAGGGAGTTTAGGTAGAATGACATATATGAATTCGTCGCATGTTAACTAGATTTTCCATGCTTTAAGTATTGCTAGTCTCATTCTCTATCTACTTGGCTCATTCATTCATCTTCCATTTATCTATCCCATTGTTTATCTTGTCATTTAATTGCTTAATTGTCATTTCTTGATTAATCCTTCCCCTTTATTATCATCTCTATAAAACTATGACAAATACGAGTTCGCTTAAACCCTAGTACCTTCCTCCCTGTGGTTCGATAAATTCTTTAATTAGTCACCTCGAGTACAAATGGCTAATCATGCACATCTAAACTATTGCGATGTCACTTTGTCAAAATATCTATGATCCATAAAAAATATCCCAGAGGGAATAATTTTTAACCAAAGTCACTTTCTGACACTACTTGCTGCTTTGGAACGGCTAATTTGAAGATAATTTGATTGAACCAATGTATCTCACAAGTCACAAATTACATTACCCTTGCTACTTATGTACAACAGCTTTCACGGGTTGTGCAATGGATGTAATCACTTTATATAACAGAATAAATGCGTGACTCTTACATGATGTTATTGGAACTAAATTTACAAATAAATAACATGATTTAAAACACCCAGATTATCTTTAGACTGTATGAAATTCATAAACAAAATCAAACTAAAATCAGCACCATGTTATCAATTGTAGGGAATAAGAGAAAAATCAAGACTTAGTTACCAGCTAAATTACTTGTATTATGAATGGAAGACATATTACATGGCAATGCTACAATGATGTCAAAAGCAATGGTTTCAATTGAAAAACTTACTGAAGAATATAATGCAACTAAAAAAGGAGAAGACTCACCTGCTTAAAGTCATCGTTAGATCAGTAAACTGGCTTATGCTCAGATCCAACTCTTTCAGAAAGAATAAGTGTAAAGAAAGGTGAGTCGCCTAACATGAGACCATCAAGTGTGCTTGCAGGTGGTGAAAGAAAAACTTTCCACATCTAAAACTCGTGCAAACTAAGTGATTTTTGTATTAAGCTTAGTAGAGACAACTACAGTCCTTGAAAGTTCAGGATCGATCTACAATCTACAAGATATGATTCATCCTTTAATAAAATTGCCAAAACTATTAATGTGTTCAATAAAGAGATGCAATTGAAATAATGGAGGTCTTTAATATGCTCTCATTTAATTTCCAACCATCTAAACGCTATCACTAATTCATCATACAACAACTATGCAACTAACATCGGTGAAAAAGCTTTACCTTATCCAACATACAAGTGTAAGAATAATCTTTACTAGTTATAAGATAAAATACAAATATCCATTTTGCTCTTCCTACATAAAGGACTATTACTACCCAACAATGCACAAATAAGCATGAACATATCATTTTATCAAATGTAAAAAATTAAATTTACCCAGATATTAGCATCATTGGACGCACACACATGCACATGATATTTTACAGAATAAAATCAAACCGGCATCTTCAAATAAAATTATACCCAAATAACACCTCCAACATGCCCATCAAAACGCCTTTCAAACGGCTAAAACTGGGACTTACAGGAGCAACATATTTAAGGCATAATTCTAATAAAAAGGCCATTTAATTTCCATCTAACCCCTAAAATTCTTATTAGAATATTTTTGTCCTAAACTATCCCATCAAATTTTTATTAGAATATCCTAGCCATAAACTATATAAGTTCCATGCTAGCACAATTAATAGTTATGAATCAACACATGATTTATTTAGCCTATGAGGCTAAACATAATTAAAATAAATAAATAAAAAAATACAGAAATTTAAAAACTAAAAACTAAAAATACTTACGTAAATTTTACATGCTAATTGAAAGAGCATCAGTGAATAAGTGCATTTCTACCCACAAAATGGTGATATTTCTATCATGCCGACAAATTCACACTTAATGTAGGCATCAGGAACAGGTGATAGGACACTCGTGCATTTTACTAATTTTCACTTTAAGTTTTTACGTTGACTATATTAATTAGTTTGTTCAATTACTAATAGGAGAATAAACTTCCCATGATGTGCAATTAATAACGTTTATCATGAGATCTGCAAATGAGAAGTATAAAGTATGTGTCACGATAAAGAATTTTACATCACATGAAACCAAATAGTCCTAAAGTATATTTCCCCAATCCTTCTCTTAAATTCCACAACAAAAATAAGTTTTAGATAAATTTCCCAATTTGCTGCCAGGAAGTTCCTGAAGGCATGTTTTGGGATGAAACATGAGTTTTATACACAGAAAAATTGAATATTACTGGAGGCATTCTGCAATTCTTCTTTTGGGAAAATTATGCATAATTCATTCATCTCTAATTGAAGAGGATAAAATAATATATCCACACACAAAAAGGACAGAATAATATATTAGAATATTTGTTACCCCAACACCATTTAGTATTGAGGGATTTCATTTTAATTTAAATTAGATGTTTGCTTAATCACCAATAAATGAAACATAAAGATAGCCTCACACAAAAATAATAGAATAATACATTAGAATATTTGTTACCCCACACCATTTAGTATTGAGGGATTTCATTTTAATTTAAATTAGATGTTTGTGATCAAGCTATGTTGAGGGAGAAAAGAAATTCACCCTAATTTGGGCAAGTTTGTACATCCACAATAAACAACAAAAGTAATTCAAAATGAGAGGAGTGGTTTTCAAATTGGGTTCAAATCTAAGGATATATCATCTCCCATACAGGAAAGAAATTTACTCTCACTGTTCATGTGAACAGTGAGAGAAACCCCCATACTGGAGAGAACCCATTTCAAGAACACAACCAATGAAATACGCTATTATGAATTTCAAATTCATCTCTAAATCCTTCAAAATCCTAAACAACATTAAATATAGAAATGGTTTGGTAGAAGTGACCATGTTAATACATGCAAGTTAGTACTTATCTGAAGCATTGTGTGAATAAGGAGATACTTGGTCCCGGAAATCAGACTGCACAGATTCCTTCATCCCCTGAAATAGATGGAACATTAGAAAGTAGAACAATAAAATTGGGCTTAAACAACATACCATAATTTATAAAGCACCTGTAACTTTGAATATAGTTGAGACATTGCATCTTTTAATTTGGTTACCTGTTCGAAATAGAAAGCTTATTTATCCACTTCAATATTCTTCCAGTGTTGTAACTAGCCAATTCTTGGCCTCCGATCCCACTCAAAAGACACATCATTCAGAAAATCTTTCTTGCCGTTGATTAGCAGCTTGTTATTGAATGGGTTGCCTTTCCCATCGTCTCATTTGGGAATTGCAGCCGATGGTTATTTTAGAAGAGAAAAAAAATGGGAAAAGCATGTATTGTGGTTATTTTGGAAGGGAAAAGGAATTGGAGAATGAGACTTTGAGATGATATAAAGAGACTAAGAGCTTATGGATTTAGAAAGTTCATTTTTGTAAGTGGATTGTGAATAGCGAGAGCTGAACATTATTCAATTAAGTTATTTATAATTTTGGAGTGGTTATTATGAATCATACATGATTTGTGCTATAATTGGTTTGTGCAAATATCACTATATTGCTAAGTTTGCATATTCGATTGCTTCTTTGGCCATGTAAATGGAAATTTCATTCAAATTTTAAATAAATTAGGTTGAATTGGGAGTTTTTTTATTCTACATTTTAAAGTTTCTACTTCCTGTGTATACAGGTTGAAATGTCCTCTGCATATTTAATGTTCAATGTATTACTTTAATCGTCAATGTATTAATTTAATCAAGTAAGTTATACCAAATGAATAGTATGACTTACTTTCAAATTACTTGATTAAAAATATCATTTTAAAGCCCTGACTTACTTTCTTTCATTCAATTTGAAGAATTGACTAGAACAACATTTTCAATATGAAGGCGTAGCAAATGTTGGATTATAATAATCATATTGTCGTATAAGGAAAATAAAATAGTAATAATAATAAAAAATCTGTATAGTTCATTAATTTTATTTTTTCTATATTGTAATTTTTTCTAAGACTACTTATAGCCCCTTGGATTATATGAAAACGGATATGCTAGTTCATAAATTATATGCATGGCGATGAACTGTGATGTTGTGTTATGGCTTCTTTGGATAATGTATTGCTTATGATTTTTTTGTTGAATATGCAGTGAAAATAGTGGAAGAAGATAGAAGGTAGTAGGAAAGGATTGAATAATAGAGAGAGAAATCAAGAGAGAGATTTTGGTTAATTATTTTTGATTCATTTCTTTTGCCAGAATTGGCATATGTAACATACAGGGGGACCACATGGGTTAATAAGTAAATTTAAATATTTAAAGTGCATAATTGAAAATATCTAAAATACTGTATTAATTGGGCTAACAGTAAAGCCCAACACATTGCTTAACCCATTTACATGTTCAATTTAACAACTAGGCCCACAGATTCTAATTACTTCCTGAAGTGATTTCCAGACACATTATCAACTCTTCTCTAACACAATCTTTCTCACCACTCATTATCTCAGAAGTTCCATTTTTATTTTCCTCAATGTCTTTCACCATTGGAGTATTTGAGATCATGACATTACTCTCAAGATTGAAAAATCCTTGTCCCCAAGGATAAAGTTCTGGAAACTTCTTCAAGATAAAAGAGGTATCTTTCCAAGAGTTTACAGCGAGCTCACTAATTCCCCAAACCATCATTACTTGATTTCATTTTTGTTATTTCACCAAATTAACCCAGTGTTCACAAATTTGAGTTGGGAAGATCGAAAAGGTCCCATCTCCATCAGATGTCGGGAGCTGTTGCAAAGTTATGTGCTTCTCTCCAATATGCTTCTTAAGTAAAGACACATGAAAAAACTGGATGCACTTTATAGCCTTCTGGTAATTTCAAACGATAGGCAACAGATCCGATTTTTTCTAAAATCTCATAAGGTCCAAAATACTTTAAAGACAACTTCAAATTTTTTTCTGAGGTATACAGATGTCTGCCAATACGATTGTAGTTTGAGGAAAATAAGGTCTCCAACTTCAAAGACCCTCTATTATCTTGATTTGTCGGCAAAAAAATTCATAGGTTATTGAGCTTTGTGTAAATTATCTCTTATCTTCTCCATGAGTAGTTGTCTTTCCAATAACAACCCCTTCACCTCTTTATTAGTTGACTCCAAGTAGGGTCCTAAACCGATACTTGGTGGAGAATATCCATACAATGCTTGGAAGGGTGTCATTTTGAGGCTAGTGTGATAGTTAGTATTGTACCAGTGCTCAACCAAGTGTAACCACTTTAACCATTGTTTGGGGTTATCACCCACCATGCACCTTAAATATTGCTCCACATACTGATTCACCCTTTCCGTTTTTCCATCGGTTTGAGGATGATAAGAAGAACTCATGTCTAGCTATGTACCTTTCAGTTTAAATAACTCCTTCCAGAAAGCACTTGTAAAAACCTTATCCCTATCACTTATTATGCTCACTGGTAATCCATGTAATTTATAAATAACATCCAAATATGCCTTAGCAACAGACTATGCAATGTATGGATGTGAAAGAGCAATGAAATGTGCATATTTTTGAATCTGTCAATGATTAACCAAATAACGTATTTACCCCACGAGTTTGGCAAGCCCTAAATGAAATCCATAGCTACGTGGGTCCAAGCCTATTGTGGAATGGGTAGTGGTTGCAGTAGCCCTTAATAAATTCATGTGCATCTTTTACTCCTTTCACACACTTCACATTGTTGTAACCAATTTATAACCTCCTTCTTCAAGTTAGGCAAAAAAATATGTTCTTTTCAACCTATGCAATGTTCCAAAAATGCTTGAATGGCCTCCATAAGCAGTCTGGTGCATTTCTGTAAGGATCAAGTTTTTAAGATCTTGATCATTGCCAACAACTAGCCTTTTCTTGTATCTCAACAGTCCTTCAACATATTGAAATTTCGGATAAGGTTCTGAATTTAAAGTTTTATCCTTAATATCTTCTGAATGAATTCATCTTTAACATAGCTCTTGAGAATTTGCTCAACCCACTTGGGAACCACATTAGAAACAACTCTACAAACTATCGGATATTCTCCTTTCTTGATAGGGCATCTGCTACATCATTTTCACACCCTCGTTTATATTGTATATCATAATCAAGGCCCAACTACTTAGTGATCCACTTTTGCTGCAATGGTGTCATTACCTTTTGGTCCAAAAGGTACTTTAAAGAGTATTGGTCTATCCGAATTGTAAACCTTTTGCCTTTTAAGTAGTGTTTCCATTTTTAAATAGCCATCAACAAGGCTAAGAATTCTCTTTCATATATTGAGAGAGGTTGATTCTTAGGGCATAAAACCTTGCTCATGTAAGCCAATTGTTTTCCCTCTTGCATGAGAACTGCCCCCTATTTCTGTCCCGTTTGCATCGGTTTCTACTAGATATTTTTTTTCTAAAATCTGGAAGGATCAAAACAAGAGCTATCACCATGGTCTTTTTCAACTTGTTGAAAGCCATTTCTGCTTCTGGGTTCCATTTAAATGTATCTTTTTTAAGTAAAGCAGTCAACAACTTGCTAATCACCCCATATCCTTGCACAAATTTTCTATAATATCCAGTCAACCCAAGAAAACCTCTTAGCAGCTTGATGGTGTTTGGTTTAGGCCATTGAGCCATACAAGAAATCTTTTCTGTATTAGTAGACACCCCATGTTCTGAAATAACGTGCCCCAAGTATTCCACTTTATTTGTCCAAACTGACATTTACTTCATTTAGCAAACAACCGATTCTTTCTCAACAATTGCAAAACCAACTCCAAATGTTTAAGATGTTCCTCTCTAGAATTTCTATAGATGAGGATGTCATAAAAAAACAAAAATGGATTCTGAATACCTTATTCATCAATGATTGAAAGGTAGCTGGAGCATTACAAAGTCCAAATGGCATCACTAGGAACTCATAATGCCCATTATGAGTCCTAAAGATTGTCAAGTATCTATGCTCGGGTGTCATACGTATTTGAAATTACCCTGATCTCAAATCAATTTTCGAAAAGAACTTGGCCCCATTTAACTCATCAAGTAACTCATCGATGATTGGTATAGGGTAGTTATGCTTGATAGTGAGCTCATTGAGATATCTGTAATCCACACAAAGCCTCCAGGTTTCGTCTTTCTTTTTTACGAGAATGATGGGAGAAGCAAATGGACTTTTGTTTTCTTGTATCACTCTAGACTTGAGCTTTCATTATTTTTCGATCTCATCTGTGTGGGTGTGTGATGTGCGATATGGATACTGTTGCTTTGGTACGCTGTCCAGTTTGAGTAGAAGTTCGTTTGGCTCTTCAAAAATTTCTTGATATGATATCAAAAGTTGCTGTAATTCCGGGTCACTTTCTTCAGGTTGGTGATCTATAGATACCAAATACATAGCCTCTACATCTTCAATTCCCTCCGTATGCATCATCATATATAATGATATGTCAGAGAGTATTTTGCACTCACTGGATGAGGTAAGGGCTTGAAGTGTCACCCTTTTACCCATTAATGTTACTGTGACCATCATCTTTGCATAATCCAATTTAATTGGTGTGCATACTTTGAGCCAATCTCCACCTAGAATGAGATCACAACCTTCACTCTTTAGCAATCTTAGGGAATACTTGAATGAGTGCCCTAGTATCTTCCATGCGAATGGTTACACCTTGTGCGAGCTTACAAGTTACTGGCCATTCGTTACCTTAACCAAAAGTGGCTTAGCTTTAACAAGAGAACAATTCAGTTTCTTTGCAGTAGTACACCTTATGAAACTAAGTGTGCTTCTCGAGTAAATCAAAATATGTAACTTGTGTTGTCCATACTCCCCAAACACCCTCATTGTTGTAACTCCATCCTCTCCATAGATGGAGTTGAGAGACATTTGAACTTCATCCATCATTTTCGGACCATGTCATGTCATTCCACCACCACAAATTGTCATTTTTGGCTCAAAAGACAAGTATTCTTCTTCACCTTCAGCCACAATCATGTAAGATATCTTCTTTTTACATTTGTGACCATAAACAAATGGTTTATCACAATTGTAACAGAGTCCTTTCTCGCATCTGGTTGCCATTTCAGCCGAGGTAAGAACCTTAAACGATGACTTAGAAACCTGTCCACTCCCTTTACTTTGCTCCATAGACTTTTGATCATTCTTTTTCCACTGATTGTAGTTAAGGTTAGGTCAGGAATTAGGTTAGAACCCTTAGAATATGGTTTGAATTTCTTGTGCACAAATACATTTTCTACTTTTGTTCCGAGTTTAATAGCATGCTGGAGAGTGGTAGGTTCGAACATGGTTACAAAAGATTTCATCTCTTCACTAGACGCCACTAATGAAACTAGCAAAAAAGTATGATTCTGAAAATTCATCCCCACTAACCAATAAATAAGTCTTGAGCTCTTCAAACTTGTCCACATAATCATCATATGAACTTACTTGCTTAAGTTTATCAAACTCAGCAACCACAGAAGTTTCTTTTAATTCTTCAAACCATACTAAACCTATTTTGTGACCAAGTAATATTAATTTTCTTTTGATTGAAATTTGAAACCTCAGGGAAGCTTTTCCATCAAAGTGAATGGATGCAAGTGTTACCTTCTATTCATCGGTCATATTCGGATTGAGGTTGAAATAACCATTGCACTTGAGCATCCATGTTCTTGGGTAGTTGGGTTGGTTCCATTGAACTTGGGAAAATCAATCTTAGGAACATGACTGCGAGAATCTGCTACCTCCATGGCTTGCCTAGGCCTTGGAGCTTCCTGGAGTTGATGGAAATGTGCAAAACTCGAAGATCCCACATTTGGACTCCCCAAAATCGACCCATTTCTACTTAAACCTTAGTTTTTCTCCATGTTTAACATTTATAACTGCACTGATGCTAGAGTGATAGTAAGATGCTCCAATTTATTTGTGACACCACTTAACTGATAATTGATTTTAGCTTCAGTAGCTTCCCACTTCATGGTTCCCATTTGGATTAATTGCTCTATATTTTAATGAGAGTCTTGTAGATCTTTGAACCTTTTATGTTCAGCCATTGCCAACATCTTGATCTGAGATACCAAATGTTATGGCTTCTTTCGATAATGTACTGTTTATGATTTTTTTGCTGTATATACAGTGAAAATAGTGGAAGAAGATAGAAGGTAGTAGGAGAGGATAGAATAAAAGAGAGAGAAAGTAAGAGAGAGATTTTGGTTAATTGTTTTCTGATTCATTTCTTTTGAAAGAATTGGCATATGTAATAAATAGGGGGACCACATGGGACAATAAGTAAATTTTAGTATTTAAAGTGCTTAATTGAAAATGTCTAAAATACTAAAATAATTGGGCTAACAGAAAAACCCAACACATTGCTTAACCCATTTGCATGTCCAATTTAACAACTAGGCCCACAAATTCCAATTGCTTCCTAAAGTGATTTCTGGACACATTATCAACTTTTCTCTGACACAACCTTTTTCACCACTCATCAAATCAAAAATTCCATTTTTATCTTCCTCAATGCCTTTCACTATTGGAGTATTTGAGATCATGACATGTTGTTCTTGAAAAGAGCAGTTTCAAGTCATGGTTAGTTGTATGTACGCGGCAGTATCAAAATCAACGAGTAAGAAGAGTTTAAAATTTCTATTGAAATTGAATGATGGTGCACACATCAATGTACAAGAAATCAATGAACAAGAATTATATTTTTAGATAGGTATTTGGGAATGTATGAGATGTTGTTTAACTAATAATTTTGAAATGGAAGGCAACTTTGTAATGATATAAATATTTCATTTAAAAATATGTCGTAACTTTAAAACAACTATCTCCATGAAATGCATGAGTATTTTACGAGCCCGTAGGTTTAGCGTATTTCATGCTATTTGAGTCATGAGTAGTGAATAACCTACGTGGCATTTCTTTTTCATCCATACCATGTTTACTTCTAAAGGGAAGTTAATAATATGATTATGAACAACAATCACAACCCTTCTAATTAAAAATTTTATGATCCAATTTACATATACATTCGAAATCTCTAAACTATTTAGTTTGCTTAGAACCGTTTTTGAAATCATATCTCCATGCATTCATATTTTTGCAATTATTTTTCTCCAGGTGGTTTATTGAGATTCTAAAGAAATCAAGTGCGTGGCTTTCTTAGTTTATTGGGGGATTCTAATACAAATATGGTTTATTCTTTAGTCGTTCACATATGCGAATATATATCTAAAAGATAATTTAGCGAACATCGAAATCCCTTGGATCATTTTAATGGGCTTGCCTGTCATTCTATTTTTTCATTTGTTGCAGAAGTAGAAGGACCTTTAAGAAGTACATAAATTAAATGCTAAATAGCGATGAGATCCGGAGTGCTAGAGATTTGCATAAAAAATTAACCTACTGCATATTAATTGTAAAATTTGCAGTCAATGAAACAGATTTTATTAACAAGAATAAGTAGAGTACGTGGGATTCTATTTGTAATTTGCGAATAAGTCTAAGAGTATGTTAAAGAGAGGTGAACCAATCATTGCAAATAATATTCTTGCTATGGTTTTTGGTCTGAGTTGGGAGCAACCAGTTGTGCTATATTATTTCAATTACTAAGCAAAAGTATTGAAATAAGAAGCCTGTGTGAAGGCTATTGATTGCTTAGATTGGCATGAGGTATTAATTTATTCTTTTCTACATTTTCTGCATTGAATCCCTTTGATGATGTTTTTCACATTTTTAATGTTAAAAGTAGACTGAAAATCAGTGATAAAAAATTGGTTTTGAGGGATTTGCTGCAATTTTGAACTTGCAAATTTTGTATCTTTTTAATTTCTTTGTGCATTACTTCATCTTTTAAATTTTGACGTAATGCTAATTTTTCATTTAAATCCCTTTAAAAAGAATGTAGATTGAACGCATTTTCTTACAACCTTTTTATTATGCTAAAAGCAGATTTTTTAGGGATTAGTATATTATTCATACATAAGTTGTCTAATTCTTTTTCTTTTTGAGGCTTGAAAGCATATTTGTTTATTAAATCATTTTGGAACACTGAAGGTCTTGATTATATTGTTTCTAAAAGCTGCAGGAAATATATTTTTTTCATTAAATCATTATGCATTATTTCGTGGCTTCAATTTTTTCAGTTTAATAATTTTATTTATACCTTGTAGGAAATTTTTTTTTTTTTGAACTTTTAGTCTTTAACTGTTTAATGTTTTGATTCTTCTATGAATTCAGTTGTGGTTGAATAATAAAAGAACCTGCCATTTTGTAATGGTCAGTATAATTACTTTGGCAATATTCTTGGTTGAATTATAAGTTTCATCTTTTTCAAGTTTTTTATTATAGGTGATGAAGTTTATTCATTCTCGAATTTATTTTATGCCAGTTTTTCATTTTAAAATAAATTAATATTAAATGTGTATGTGTAATTTTAATATTGCTAACTGTAATAATCATTATTTAATTTGCTATAGTTTCAATTAGTTAGGATTAGTATAATTTTCTTAAGATTCTTAAAATTATTACGGACTTTGTTATATTACTTTTAGTTTCAACTTTGTAACCAATTAAGATTGGCTAGGATTCTTAATAAACAAAAAACTATTACATCTTTGCACAGTAATTTTGCATTTGATTAGGTGGAATTTGAGAAATGGCTACTACTGTGATGACCTCTCTCCCACAGTTAATTGAGCATAAATTCTAAATACCTTCTCTTTCTCCTGTCAAAAACTTGCAGAGTTTCCAAATGCACAATTGATTTTATTTTTTAATTCAAGTTTTTTAAATTTATATAAATACATTGTAATTATAAACAAATTTAATTTTTATTCAGGTAGTTGTTCAGCTCATAAGAAGTAGAGGGCAGGGAGCTTTCGGGGCTCGATGTGACTTCTTCAAGTCACCCACAAATTTGGTAATACTTTAAAATTTATCCAGTATTTTTCTTTGTAATAACACTTTAGAATTCGATATTAAGGTTAAGGTTCAATCCATTTTCTCATATACATATTGGAAGAGTAGGTATAAAGTTTGAACTTGGAAATTACATCCCTCCATTTTCCTTTCATTTTTCGAATTTTGATATTTTTTACGGTTGAAAGTGTTCGATTCAGTACAGACTTAATTGTTCTAGAGTTGAATGTGTTCTTGAAGGTGACAAGAGGAGCTATTAGATGGATCTTCTTCATGCAAAAATAGCAAATGGAGTTCAAGGGAAGATAGTTGATAATTCTTTTGAAAATGGAGCAGATAGATATTTTCACATATATTTACTAGCTTTTTGTTAAATTGTATACTAAAAGCCTAATTTTTTGTTTGGACAATGTTGTAACAATATTTTGAAATGAGAATCAAACGATCAAATGTTTGCATATTATAATTTGTTTATATATTATTGCAAAAGTCCATTTACTTTATAATGTAGATAATATGGTGTGTAGCATCGCACGGAAGATCATATTATCAGTTCCTTATAAAGTATAAATAGAGGCTCATAATCAAGATAAATAGGGACAAACTATCGGGATGGTTGTAGTGTGATTTGGTATTAGTTTGTCTTGACTATAAAATTACACTAGTACACTTTGTGCGTATTGAGTAAGACTGCTTAAGGTTGTTCGATTTATACTGACTATATAAAAGAACAAGACCTTAGTTACTATGGATGTTCGTACTCTTCATCCCTATACAATAACATCGACACGTAATTCAGTATTTATTCCTTTGATTCACCAATGGGTGATATTTATTTATTAAATCAATAGGCTTGGTGAGTTGGGAGATAGTATTGTCTATATGGTGTGCTGTTGATTGCTGAAGGAATCCGTGTCCTAATTATTTCGGTTGATGATGTCCCCTTGAGTAGCTCATAAGGATTATCATTTAACCCTATATGTGGATTTATTTCGGCATGACAATAAGGTTGAGTGATACTATTCTTGGATTAAGATTAATTAAATGAGTTGTCAGTAACTCATTTAATTAGTGGGCATTGTATATCTTAAACACGGGGAGTTAAACACGCTCATAATAAGAAGGAGCCCATTAGGTAATTTGGGATTAGGGTGACAGTGCAATAATAATTCGTTAGTGGACTGAATTATTATTATTAAGCTTAAGGTATAAGGTTAGGGCTAGACTTAGATGCTTAAGCCCAATGGGAGGCCCAACCTTAATTTCTCCTCACGGTCCCTACTGTAACCAATAAATAAGTCATCTCAACAGTCTCAGAATCAGAGTTTGTCATGCTTATTTCATAATAACATGAGAAACCAGATTTCTCATCATAAAAAAATAACGTGAGAAATAAGAGAGACTGCGAATTGAGATCACTTGGAGTATCGTCGCCCACGTAACGTCTAGACGAGGCATATTCTTCAGACTTACATACGTAGCCTTCGATGAAAGGTAATACTTTCTATTCGTTCCGCTGCGTTAGAATTGCATGGATCCCGAAGGGATTATGTAGGCCATAAGATCCGATCATCATCACTTTTTAAAAATTTTGTGTATTTTTATATTGAAGGTACAAAGTTGTTTGAGACAACCAAATAGTTTTGAACACTGAATTATCACTTCCTCCCGAAGATTCTGTTGTGCCAAAAACAATAGTAATAAAAAACTAAGAAAAAGGTTCCTCTTTATGTTTCTACACTAAATACAATTTTTGGTTAGGGAGGGGGATTATTGTTGCAAAGTGATCTCACAAAGGGGACAAAAAACCATTATCTATAGGTCTATGTCCTATTAGTTATTGCTAACTTTTACTCACTACAAAATCATGCAGAATTTGCTTTGCTTCGATTATTTCTATTCATATTTTGTTGGAAACACACATCCTTCAACATGCATAGAGAGGAAATCTCTTACCTCTCACCGTAGGATTGTGTTGCAGCGGAAGAAAGACGAACCTGTTGGTACTCACGTTGTTAAACCGTGATCTCTGGATCAATCTTTCAACACGGGGTTGAGAGAATATATTTCCACGAATGTGCATTAACTGTGGAATATGATGACTGGATTTGTATGTGAATCCGAGAGAGAGAACTAGAGATATAATGTTTAGGCATTCTTAGTTTGCGTTCTGCATGTTCTGTAATTCATGCGTATACGCTTGTTTAGCATTCCGTGTACTCAAACGCATTCTGAATACACACGCGCATATCTCTCAAGTCCCACCATGTCTTAATGTATTCTCCTCTCTATTCTGCATGTTTCTACGCAGAAGAAATAGAGTACACAGAGATGGGAGTTAATTAACGGTTTTTATTAACTCCCTCTCTTTCTCTCTTATCCACTTCTTATGTGGAAAAATAAATAATAATAAATTATTATTTACATCTCCCTGATGAGCGTTTTCTCAACACACAATTAATCCCCAAGTATGAAGGATATCAATTGTAGTTTCGAAAGGTGACCAAGTGAATATCGAACCCAAGGGACGGCGTATTATCAATTAAATTATTATCTAAATTAATTAAGACAAGTTGGTAATTAAGTTTGAGGTTTAGGATGATTAAATTAATAAACAAGTAATTAAAATAACAAATAAAATAAATATCACTCGAAGAATACGAAAGTGGATCAAGTAGGAGAATAGGTAGCTCTAGGATAATCCAGTTTCACTACTTAAGTTCTCTTCCATGTGTCAATGTCCGACTCTGCCTTGTGGAATATGGACGCATCACTAAACCATGCATATCTACTCTATAGACACAAGTAAACATGCGTGTAACACGTGTGAATAACCTCGGAGCAAGAGATATAATTTCACCCCCTTTCTAGGTACTATCAGTATCAATTATTTCCCCCTAGGATTGGTACTCTAACCTGATATGATCTCCCTTTATAGGTACTATGAAATTATCCTCTTTACCCTACTTATTAACCCGAATTCAATTCAATTAATAAGTATTCATATAAGATAGTTCTAATGAAGCTTCGGAGTCCCCTCACTTAGAATCATAACATGGAATCCTGTTCAGCGGTGAACGCACTCAATCTACAACCAAGATATATATTCAGACTCTATATACCAATTGAAGATGCACAAAACGACCGTGAATATGGATTAAGAAAGCACAATCATATATAAAATAAATCCACAAGTAGTGTTGTACGGAGTTTACACATAGAAGATCAATTAATTCATAAAACCATCAAAACTCCTAGATCTACCAAAAAGGCTCTAGCCCATGGTGTTTCGAAGAACAATCATGGGTGTTGGATAGATCTTACCCGGATGTCCGGAAAATACAAGATAAATTAGGAAACGAATAAACCCTTGATATGGCGTCTTCATGCCCTTCTCCATCTTGAATCCTCCTCTTGGTTCTCCTCTTGATTCCACAAACGAATCTTCAAAGTGATGGATGGATGGAGGAAAGGAAGTGGATGATGGATGGGGGGTGATCCCCCCTTGTGGGGTGTTGTATGTTGTGGCCTCTCCTCGGTGATTGGTGACGTTTTTCTTGACTGCATGAGCCTCCTTTTATACTTGTAATCACGTCTCTAGGGCTTGGAATGGGCTTTTCAAGTGATCCCACGCGTTTTGGCCTCGAAAATACGGATTTGGTAAGTTCCCGAAGCGCAGGTTCGACCTCGTCAAACAGGTCGAACCACTTGCCACAGGTCGAACCACAAGTCGAACCCTGCTACTGGATTTGCGCAGTCTCTCCGTTTTGCGTATAACTTTCACATCCGACCTCCGAATTGAGTGATTTTTACGCTCACGCGATCCTCTCTTCCTTGGCTTTCTATCCATATAAAGAAATCAGAAGAACACCAAGAGTTGAATATGTAACAGGCCATGGAAAGTAGCACTGCAATTCTGTTCGCATAGCTCGCGCGGCGTCACCACTTTGCTCATAACTTCCTCGTTCGGACTCCGAATGGGATGTTCTTTACGCCAAAACGACCCTCTCTTCAGTAGCTTTCCAACCATATATCACAAATCCAATTCAGAGCTCCACATCAATACAGAATAATTACACAAGTTCGACGTGCGTTTATCAGCATTCTTGCACAAATTGCACCTTTTCTCAAACTTGGCTCTTTTGATCTTTTTCCCACCTAAAACACAACAAAACACCTCAAGTGCACCTTATTCTCATATATATCGAATATAAGATATTTTTGCTCATATAAGACTACAATATCAATCAAAAAGGTGTTAAATTGAATATTAAAATACGCTTATTTTCACTCTCATCAAACCCCCAAACTTACCCGTTGCTCGTCCCGAGGCAACAAAATAAAGATAAAGATAAAGAGAGTACGAAAATTAGAGGGGAAACAAGGACTATGACCAATACCCCATTCAAAATATAATTGTCATCAACTTAGGTCGTGCAACTCTTATCACGTGTAATAATCAATTCAAAGCATACAAGTTAAGACAATCACCACCAATTCAAATGCTCCATTGACATGTTCTCACGGGAAGTATATATATGATCTCTCACTCAAGTGTAAAAATGTACACTTATGGGTTAAGGTGTTTACGCTCAGATTCAATTCAAGTGCATGCGTAACCATAAGCTTGCCAAAAGTCTCAAACTCTCCACCACTAAAAGTATGATTCGACAATGGGATCAAAAAGGACTTTTCTTTTGGATGTAATGTTGGCTCTTTGGTTAAGGTAGGAAATATATAGACAATGTGACTCAAATAGTGGAGAACTAAAGCTGATTGATCACTTCAACTTTCATCCTCTCTTCCTTTTCAATGCAGACGATTTTCATTCCTTCTTCACCTTCAAGCACAATTATTTTTCTTTTCTCAAGCTCATCCGTTTTTTCCTTCTCTTTTTCTGCTTTTTCTCTTGAGGTACCAGTTTCGGGCACTACCTCACGCATCCTCCATAGGGTACTAGATTTAAGCACTACCCTAGGGTATTTGATTCAATGGAGTACTAGATTTAAGCACTACTCCATGCTTCTCCTTAAATGCATTATCAAAATCCATCACTAATTCAATACCAATTTCATTCCTTCCCAAGCTGTTCGTTATCAAGCTCTATCAACACACTTTGAAAAGCCATTAATTCTCCACTAATAAGACAATCAAGGCTAAAAAAAATTCAGATGCTCAAAGTGGTTATTTCACGTAGGCTGCCAAAGAATGAGGTTTTTAGGCTCAACGGGGCTAACTACGGATAAACAATCATATGGTATAGGGAATTATTTGGCTAAGTGGCTTATAAATTCAAAGATGGCCTAAAATCATCTCCCATTATCTATCACACGTAGTTTCAAGTAAGACAAGAGACAAGTTCTAGAATACACACACAAGAACGATACTCACCAGAAAGAAATATCATGTGATTATGTATCATGATAAACAAGGCTCAAAATCTCACATGGGTATTTAACAAGTAACAGAGCACCTTTCATGGTAAGCAATATCCCACAAGTACACATAGAACTTCATATCACAATATAACTTAAGTACACTTCCTTCATCAATTTCAAGAGCATATGAATTTCAAAGATAATTTTAATAATATAAGCTCACATGGATCACCACCATAAACACAATCCTTCCACTCCTATGAATTAAAAGCACATATAAAAATTAGAAAAAGGAAACAAGGGCACCTGATTTCTCCTTCAAAACGCACGAGCTCCTCGAGTTAAAGCCATAGTGTAGAACTCGTCTTGCCACCTAGTTACCCTTTTTCTATCATCAAAGCTCAAACAAACTCATCATCACAGGATTCATCAATAATAAAATAGGAGAACTATAAGAAAGAATTAATTGACTATGTAATCGACTCCACACACTAGAAACTCCACTGAACACTAGGCAAATTGCAAAAAATCGACACATCAAAACCGATTAAAGTTTCAATATACCGCAAAAAATCAACTCCCCTAACAAACATTACAAAGAAAAGATTATACTCTTGGTGCTTCAATGAGGTAAGTACATCATACCCCCCCCCCAAACTTAGTAAAAACGTAAGTCGAAACTAAGTTTGAAAAGAGATGTAATTGCCGAATAGTAAGCACCTTAAATATAAAAATTTCTTACGCACACGAAAGAAATAAAGCAATAAAACAGAAGGGCAAGCCCCCAACAGGCGCTCATGTTTAACGTCGGAGAGTCGCGACGGATTACCGCTTTGTAGACTACTTGATCGGAGGACCGTCTTGTCGCATCCTCACCTTCAAATACTTTCTTTCCCTCTTCTTGTCTACACTCAACACCTCACCTTTCTTGGTCACAAGTATATGATCATTGAAATTTCCTTCCTCCCATAGCTGTCTAGATACCCCCTTGTCAATCTTCCACTTAAATTCAGAATCACCTGTCTTAGAAAAATCAAGATTAAACAAGTTAGAAACCATATCAATGCTCTTGCACGATTGAGTCTCCATGGGCATCTTCATTGCATGATCAAGAGAGAAAACCACATCTTCATTATCCATTCGCAGTCTAAGCTTTCCTTCCTTAACATCTATCATAGCTCCAGCTGTGGCAAGGAACGGTCGTCCCAAAATAAGGGGAATATCACCCTTATCATCTTCCATGTCAAGTACAAGAAAATCCACGGGAAAAACTAACTTATCCACTCTCACTAAAACATCTTCAATTAAACCCTTTGGACAAGTCATGGATCTATCCGCCATTTGAAGAGCAATATTCGTGGGAGTAAACTCCCCCAAACCAAGCCTTTTAAATATGGACAAAGGCATCAAGTTAACGCTTGCCCCCAAATCACACAAGGCTTTATGTGCCGACCCTTTTCCAATGTCACAAAGAATGGTGAAGCTTCCCGGATCCTTTAACTTTGCAAGCAGCTTCCTTTGAAGGATCGAGCTGCAATTCTCTGATAGGTTCACCGTCTCCACTCCGTTCAAGCTTCTCTTCTTTGATATAATATTCTTGAGGAATCGGGCATAGTATGGCATCTCAATGATTGCTTCAGATAAAGGAATGTTCAAGCTTACTTTGCTCATGACATCGTGAAACCACTTGAACTTTTTTTCCAATCCCTTCTCGGCCAATCTCGAAGGAAACAGAGGAGGTATCTTGGTCTTTGGTCTTCCCCATTCATCACGTTCAACCTCCTTCGCTTTATCCTTCTTGGCTCTCAATCTCTTTGCTTCTTCCCACTTCTTCTCCATTGTAAGCTCAGTATTCTGCTCATGTAATGGTACTGGAGTAACATCAACATCATGCGGAACATTTGGCGAAGAAATGGGCAACTTCTGGATGGGTTCGACCAGGGTTCGACCTGTGGAACAGGTCGAACCAAGCACGTACTGGTCGAACCTACCTTCTGGACAACGGCTCTTTTTTTGAATTTGAGGTTTGACCTGGGTTCGACCTTGTTGAGAGGTCGAACCAGGTACGTAATGGTCGAACCTATCTCCTGGAAAACTGCTCTCTTTCTGCTCTTGAGGTTCGAATAGGGTTCGACCAGTGTTAGAGGTCGAACCACTGCCCCGTAGGTCGAACTGCCTTAATGTATAGTTTATATCCTCCGGTTCGACCTGGGTTCGACCTGCTGGGTTGGTCGAACCATTACAGTCGTGGTCGAACTGTTGCTGCGATAAATCAGAACACTCCGGATGAAGAGGTTCGACCATGGTTCGACCTGCAGAACAGGTCGAACCCTCTGGGTTTTGGTCGAACTGGTGTTCTGGAAAAACAGAGTGCTCCGCATGGTGAGGTTCGACCATGGTTCGACCTGAATGCCAGGTCGAACCTTCTGGATGTTGGTCGAACCGAGGATTAGCTATGTCCAAATTTGATCTCGGCCTCGTCGTTCCCTCGTACTGCGTTCCAGATCTTAACATGATGGCTTTATCTTCCAATTTGTGTGCCAATTGATTCACGTTCGTGGTCATCTGCCCCATAATCAAGGTAAGCTCCTTCAACTGCTTAGACAAATCTGCACGATCAACATTCATGGTATCCTCAAGATGATCAATCCTTGTATCATTCTTAGCCCTGTATCGATGGAAGGTATCTTCAACACTCTTTACTTCTTGCTGCTTCATACTAGGCCCCCTTTGTGTCAACTCTGTGATCTGCCTCTGCTGGGACTCTAGTAGCTTGTTGATGTTAGCTAGACTAGAGACGATCTCATCATCCCTATTCGGCTTCACCACTTGATGTTCAACCTGCGCTACCTCGCCAAGTACATATGATCCTCTATCTCTCACTACAGGCCAGTCACGTGTATTCATAGAGATGTCTTCAAACAACTTTTCCGCTTCAAGTGTTGTCATAGATAACAACGCTCCTCCTGATGATGCATCAATAAAAATACGCGATTCACAATCCAATCCATAGTAGAAAATGCTTATGTATTCAGCCTTAGACATTCCATGCTGTGGGCACCTCCTGAGCATATCTTTAAATCTGTCCCAAGCCTCATAAAATTTCTCACCCCGATTCATAACAAATCGGGTGATCTCTTGCTTCATCCTTAAGATCCTTGAGGGTGGCATGTATCTCTCCAAGAACTTCTGCTGCAGTTGGTCCCATGTAGTGCAATCGGCTGCATCAAGAGTGTCATACCAAGCTTCTGCTCCATCAATCAATGAGAACTTGAATAGGGCAATCCGCCTAGCATTATCGTTAGATCCAGCTCCTTTTTGAGTGTTTGCATAACCAAGAAATTTTCGGAGATGCTGATATGGATCTTCAAAACAACCTCCAGAAAAGGGATTCTTCTCTACCATGTTAATAAGAGCGGGATTTATCTCAAAATCATCATCTTCCCCCCTTGCTCCTATCAACCCCATGTTGACAATCCCAAAGTTCGTGAAAATTTCACGAATGGAAACATTATCCGGATTCTGCCTTGCTCCGGCCATGTTTAGCTCAATGTGTTATTCCTTCTTTTCCTTCCTCTCATTTTACAAACACACAAGTAACTCGAAAAAATTCAAGGTTAGATAGAAATAAATAATCACAAATAAAAGAAAAAAAAATATCTTAATCAAATTAGAAATAATAAAATCAATAATAACAGCCGTCCCCGGCAACGGCGCCAAGAACTTGATGAGCGTTTTCTCAACACACAATTAATCCCCAAGTATGAAGGATATCAATTGTAGTTTCGAAAGGTGACCAAGTGAATATCGAACCCAAGGGACGGCGTATTATCAATTAAATTATTATCTAAATTAATTAAGACAAGTTGGTAATTAAGTTTGAGGTTTAGGATGATTAAACTAATAAACAAGTAATTAAAATAACAAATAAAATAAATATCACTCGAAGAATACGAAAGTGGATCAAGTAGGAGAATAGGTAGCTCTAGGATAATCCAGTTTTACTACTTAACTTCTCTTCCATGTGTCAATGTCCGACTCTGCCTTGTGGAATATGGACGCATCACTAAACCATGCATATCTACTCTATAGACACAAGTAAACATGCGTGTTACACGTGTGAATAACCTCGGAGCAAGAGATATAATTTCACCCCCCTTTCTAGGTACTATCAGTATCAATTATTTCCCCCTAGGATTGGTACTCTTACCCGATATGATCTCCCTTTATAGGTACTATGAAATTATCCTCTTTACCCTACTTATTAACCCGAATTCAATTCAATTAATAAGTATTCATATAAGATAGTTCTAATGAAGCTTCGGAGTCCCCTCACTTAGAATCATAACATGGAATCCTGTTCAGCGGTGAACGCACTCAATCTACAACCAAGATATATATTCAGACTCTATATACCAATTGAAGATGCACAAAACGACCGTGAATATGGATTAAGAAAGCACAATCATATATAAAATAAATCCACAAGTAGTGTTGTACGGAGTTTACACATAGAAGATCAATTAATTCATAAAACCATCAAAACTCCTAGATCTACCAAAAAGGCTCTAGCCCATGGTGTTTCGAAGAACAATCATGGGTGTTGGATAGATCTTACCCGGATGTCCGAAAAATACAAGATAAATTAGGAAACGAATAAACCCTTGATATGGCGTCTTCATGCCCTTCTCCATCTTGAATCCTCCTCTTGGTTCTCCTCTTGATTCCACAAACGAATCTTCAAAGTGATGGATGGATGGAGTAAAGGAAGTGGATGATGGATGGGGAGTGATCCCCCCTTGTGGGGTGTTGTATGTTGTGGCCTCTCCTCGGTGATTGGTGACGTTTTTCTTGACTGCATGAGCCTCCTTTTATACTTGTAATCACGTCTCTAGGGCTTGGAATGGGCTTTTCAAGTGATCCCACGCGTTTTGGCCTCGAAAATACTGATTTGGTAAGTTCCCGAAGCGCAGGTTCGACCTCGTCAAACAGGTCGAACCACTTGCCACAGGTCGAACCACAGGTCGAACCCTGCTACTGGATTTGCGCAGTCTCTCCATTTTGCGTATAACTTTCACATCCGACCTCCGAATTGAGTGATTTTTGTGCTCACACGATCCTCTCTTCCTTGGCTTTTTATCCATATAAAGAAATCACAAGAACTCCAAGAGTTGAATATGTAACAGGCCATGGAAAGTAGCACTGCAATTCTGTTCGCACAGCTCGTGCGGCGTCACCACTTTGGTCATAACTTCCTCGTTCGGACTCCGAATGGGATGTTCTTTACGCCAAAACGACCCTCTCTTCAGTGGCTTTCCAACCATATATCACAAATCCAATTCCGAGCTCCACATCAATACAGAATAATTACACAAGTTCGACGTGCGTTTATCAGCATTCTTGCACAAATTGCACCTTTTCTCAAACTTGGCTCTTTTGATCCTTTTTCCACCTAAAACACAACAAAACACCTCAAGTCCACCTTATTCTCATATATATCGAATATAAGATATTTTTGCTCATATAAGACTACAATATCAATCAAAAAGGTGTTAAATTGAATATTAAAATACGCTTATTTTCACTCTCATCACTCCCACTCACATATGAAGTCAAAAGTCGTCTGACTCATTTTCTTCATGAATCATATTCTCGTACAGATTAATACATCGTTTGACCCACGAGATATGAGTTTTAATTGCTATACACTTGTTGGAGATATATAACAACTCAACCAGTTCATCAATGAAACTCAACAAGCTCGCTATACCCCAGAACTCTTGAACATTTAACATAAGTTGACATATCTCTTTTTCAATCCCTGAATTTGTCAGAGCATATTCAACCCTTTTTGCAAAATAACTATGTATTCATAATCAAGACCATGCTTGATTGACTAGTCAATGAATCATAATAGTATATGTTAAATTAAGACGTTCTTCCCATCTCACTAAGTATCTACAGTCTCCAACTATAGCTGCTTTCCTAGACATGTACCGCATCGCCGTTATTAACCATAGCTCTTTTGGTAGCATGCTAAAGTAGCATCACCAAAGTGAAGACTTAGAATATAGTAGAAACTCATAAGGGTAACCAATAGATAAGGACTCATACTTTTGAGAAAATAGGGATTATTTTCTCAATCCTGTTGTGGTCAACTTGGCACATGTCGTTTTCCTAAAACACATGTCACAATGTCTTTAACTTCCTTCCAAGAAAGTGTATGTTGTATTTCATTTAATTTAGACATCGTGTAAATCAGAGTTCAAATGTGTCCCATACACTTAACTCGGGTATCCTCCCTCCAAGGTATAGGATCTCCGTCGATTTAGCTATACAACAAGTTGGATTAGATTCGTGGCGAAATCTATCCCGATTACATTAATTATCGTAATCTCATCTCTGTGCTCCCACTGAGCCAGAGGCAATTGCTCGTATGAGGGAGCCAATCATAACTTGCCGACATACTATTATATATGAACCATCACATATAATATATAAAACATGTATATAGTTAAACCATTAACTACTCCATTAACATACATAAACATATTCAATTCATCGTTTTAAATCCTTTACAGACTCAAACGAGTAGAAGTTTAATTAAGAATCACTTTTCTTCTTATCTATAATATCTCTAACAAAGTTGTACTTTATGTCAATGTGTTTGATTTTTCCATGATATTTTGGGTCTTTTGTGTAAGCAATAACCGCCTGATTATCACATTAACTAAAACAGCTCCCAATGGAGTGTTTGAGACCTCCTAATATTTCATGAATCTTCTCAACCAGATAGCCTCTTGAACTGCAAACGCACATGTCACAAACTCAGCTTCCACTAGTGGACAGTGCTATTCAAGTCTGTTTCTTGCTACACCATGAGATTGCTCCATTGTTGATCAAGAAGATATAGCCGGGAGTTGATTTACGTTTATCTAAATCACCACTCCAGTCAGCGTCTATATACTCATTCAGTGTACTGTTATTCCCTTGATAACAGATAAAATAGTCTGCAGTCAATCACATTGGCATATGGTACTCTGGCCATTTCATTCTTTTCATCTTGAGTCTTGGGACACATTTGTTGACTCAAAGATTCACCTTCCGCAATGGGAGTATCTATAGGTCTGTAGGTGTCCATCTTGAACCGTTCTAAAAATTTCTTGATGTAAGTCTCTTGAGACAAACCCAATAATTTCTTTGAATGATCCTTATGGATCCACACACCAAAGTATGTACTCTGCTTCACCCATATCTTTCATTTCGAAATTTGAAGACAACCATCCTTTTATGGTTTCAAGATACTCTTTTGCTATTTCCAGCTAGAAGTATGTCATCCACATACAAGGATAGAATCACAAAACAATTATTGGACCGTTTAAAGTAAACACAGTGGTTTTCGTTTATCATAATAAAGTTATATGAGATGATCATTGAGTGAAATCTCAAATACCACTGTCTAAAGGATAGTTTGAGTCTATAGAACAACTTCTTCTATTTACAAACTTTATCCTCTTGACCTTGAAGAATAAATCCTACAGGTTGTTGTATGTAGATTACTTCTTCTAATTCTCCACTGAGAAATGCGGTCTTAACATCCATTTACTGTAATTCTAAATCCATACTAGCCACTATAGCCAACAGTAGACAAATCAAGGCAAACCTCACTACAGGTGAAAGTGGTTTCTACGTAGTCTATACCCTTGTAGAGTATAACCTTTTATCACCAAGCGAACTTTCTACCTCTCTATTGAGCCATCAGCATTTCTTTAGATTTTGAAAATCCATTTATTCTCAATTTTCTTTCGTCCCTTTGAAAGATCTACAAGTCCCCATACTTGATTTGACTTCATAGACTCCATCTCCTCTTTCATCCATTTATCCTTTGCCTGACAAGTTAGAGCTTCTGTAACGTTTATAGGCTCTTCCTCGTCAACAGGAGAATCATCTCCATTTTCTAGTGAAACTAAGAAGGTTTGTCCTTCAATATCATAATGCCTTTTAGGCATATGTTTCCTAGAACTTTTCGAGATGAGATAACTGATGATGGTCTTCTGTAGACAAAAATGCTCTAATTGGGAATCACTTGATTCTCAATCGGCAAATATCTATCAAGATCCACGCCATCAACTATCAAGATCTACACCATCACCATCAGCTTATTACTCCCACTTGGATCTTGTAGATATTGGTTTTCTACTATCTCGAAAAACAGGTTCAGCATCCCTGATGCCATTTTACTAGGAAATTCAGTTTCTAGAAAATGAGCATTATGTTATTCTGTCTCAGTTAAGCTCCCATCATGATCTCCTATGAAATGTAACCCTTAGAATTCGAAATATCTTATGAAGATACATTATTTTGCCTCTAGGACCCAACTTTCCATACTGACTCGATGAATCATGTACGTAAGCTACTGATCCCCAAGCTCTGAGGTTACTCAAGTCAGGTTTTTTTTTACCCGTCCAAAGTTCATATGGAGTCGAAGCAACTGACTTAGAAGGCACGTGATTAAGCACATAAGCTTCCGTAAATAACGCATCTCGTTATAATAGCTTGTGCCATCATGGATCTTACCATCTCCAACAAAATCTTATTCCTTTTCCAGCAACACCATTTTGTTGAGGTGTATAAGGAACAGTTGATTTTCGGATTGACCCTTTTCATTACAAAATTCCTTGAATTGTTCTGATAGATATTCACATCTTCAACTTCACTCAAGTATCATCTAAAACAATCCATTGCTTCAGATTTATCAGATATAAAGTAGACTGAATAATTATCAATGAACGTAATGAATAGTAAGCTCCATTTTGTGCTTTCACATTTACAGAACCACATATATCAGAATGGATTACTACAAATAGAGATAAAGATATAACAGCTTTACCAAAAAGGTTTTCTAGTCAATTGCCAGCAAGATAATGTTCGCACCATTTGGACTACTCCTGGCGAACACACCATATGGATAATTCGACTTTAGAAGAAAGATTCAACAATCATTCTTTCACAAGTCTATTCATTCTATCTTGCCCAATATGACCTAATCTAGCATGCCAAACATCATCATTCACGTTTGCATTACTAGAAGAAGCATGACAAGTATCATTAACGCTAATTACCACAGTGCCTTTAGTGAACAGTACATCATAACCCAAATTACGTAGAACTGAAACAGAAATCAAATTTCGCGTGATCTCCGGAGCATATAGAACATCATGTAGGATAAAGTTCGGACCATCGTTAAGGTCCAATTTGCAAGTCCAAAGTCCTTTGACTTCGACTCATGCATTGTTTCCTACATATTTCTACCTAGTCCCCTTCGGAATATGGCAAAAAACTACAAAAGCTCCTCTGTCTCTCGTCACATGGTCCATTGCTCCCGAGTCTATAATCCTCAAAGGATAAGAATCAGACAGAAAGACAGTACTCGAGACATTAATTTCACACAAAACAGAATAAGATGAATCCACCCTTTCCCTCCCGGGATCAGGGCATTCACGAGCATAATGACCAAACTTACTTTAATTGTAACATGACATCATGCTTTTATCTTTCTTATTCTTTTTATCACGCTTGTTTTCCTTTTTCTGTTCATCAATTTTATAGTTGGATTATCGTCAGGCTTACCACCATCACCATCAGATCGTCTTCCCTTCTTTCTCTTCTTCCAATTCCATTTCCTTTTGAAGCATGAAGCTCCTTTAGAAGTAGAACTGGCATAGAAGGCCACAGAATAAGGCTTTGAGGCTCTGAGCCTCTCATCTTCCAGCTCAACATGACGAGTAACATCATTCAAAGTTTTAATGCTTTTATTATGCGTCAAGTTGACTTTAAGATGTTCCTAACGATCAGGTGAAATGCGTATTAAGGCTTGAACTTACTGATCCTCAGAGAGCATATGACCGGTAGTCTTAAGTTCGATTATCATATTAGACATCTCTCTAAGATGTTGTCTAATTTTATGATCAGGTTTCTTTTCATAAGTGTCGAACTTAATAGTCAACTGCATAAGCCTTGTAATCGATGTACCTTCATACTTCTCACGTAGATACAACCAGATATCATGTGCAGTGGGATTCATGAATCATCGCATCGATTACTGAGCTTACAAGAATACCTCGTACAAATGGAATTTTCCCTTTCCATGCCTGGTATGCTCCTTGGTCATGTCTCCCTTGGTTTCTAAAACCCATGTCTAGATCAACTATCATTTGATTTATAGCATCCAATGCATCTTGTTCATACAATACATACCAAAATTTATGACCCCTTGTGTCATAATTGTCACCATTGAGTTTATCACCTTTTTTCAATTCAGCGACAATAGATTTTGAAGCTCATTTCTTTGATAGAGATTAAAGTGATTCAGTATGTTAATAATGTTTTATCAAGTTTCACGTTAAGACTAACAGAGACATCTCAATAAATAACACAAGACTTGATCTCGAAAAATAGCTCGGAGACTACTAATCATCAATCTTATCAAGTGTCATAATACTAGATTCTTATTTCAAAACGTAAAACACATTGTTCAAGTAATTAATCAAATAACATTGAACAGCCACTCATAAATTTAACTCTAAACAACCATCCACAATAGCGAAAACACCAAGTCTGACAAGTCATGAACATAAAATTCTAATGAACTCCCTGAGTTTCCAATTAGAAATACAATAGAAAAGAATTAAGAAAATCTATGGATTAATCTCCCTAATTTATCATCACTAGATTTCCATCGATACTCATAATCAAATTTCTTAGTCCCCACACTATAGATAGCTTGCCCCAAAGGATCTATATGAGGATTCTTTATCCGACGCTTCTCTCGACCACTTAGTCTTAAAGAATCAGAACGTCGAATCTTTCCCATCCTTAAGCAGGCCGATCTTAGTGCCTGTGTCCTATCTCTTGCTACAGAAACATCAACCAAATCTTCCATAATTTGTCGACCATTAGGCTTCACTTCATAAGTCTCCCACTGAAGCCAGAAATCCTTTTGTAGATAAGGAGGCAAAGTGTTTGCCCAGGTCTCAGGACAGGAAACTTCGAAATACTTATCACGTGGAATCGCATTGCTATAAATCAAAGGCAATAATCGGTTGTAGAGTTCAATCAAATCAATTGCGTGTTCCCTTATGTTGTGTGTAGGCTTCATTTTATAATTCAAGAATTCATGGAGGATTTCATTTTTAGTGCTAATGTCTTCCTCTGAAATTGATCCCGGCCCTGACATGCCTCTGAGAAAACGAGCAACCAAAAACAAACATACCAGTGTTAGTCAAACTATATCACATGAATTTCATCTCCATTTAATGCATATGGAAACAACTTTCCAAGATGCAATAGGTATATTCACAAGTGAATCAGTCCAACTTGGCTCCCACTTTCATAGGCTACAGGAGTTTGAACAATTCAAACATCACCAAAACACCATGAATATAGTATTAAATGACATATAAAAGTGCATATTCTTCAAAAATTGCAACCAAATAGCCACCCCGTAGGTTCGTATTCAATAAATATGTCATTAAATGAAGCAAAAACACACATACACACTAAAGATGACGTCAAACATTCTCGAAAACATCACCATCGGACTCAATGCATCGACCCAGTTCGTATCCAATTAGAAATACAATGGAAAAGAATTAAGGAAATCTATGGATTAATCTCCCTAATTTATCATCACTAGATTTCCATCGATGCTCATAATCAAATTTCTTAGTCCCCACACTATAGATAGCTTGCCCCAAAGGATCTATATGAGGATTCTTTATCCGACGCTTCTCTCGACCATATAGTCTTAAAGAATCAGAACGTCGAATCCTTCCCATCCTTAAGCAGGCCGATCTTAGTGCCTGTGTCCTATCTCTTGCTACAGAAACATCAACCAAATCTTTCATAATTTGTCGACCATTAGGCTTCACTTCATAAGTCTCCCACTGAAGCCAGAAATCCTTTTGTAGATAAGGAGGCAAAGTGTTCGCCCAGGTCTCAGGACAGGAAACTTCGAAATACTTATCACGTGGAATCGCATTGCTATAAATCAAAGGCAATAATCGGTTGTAGAGTTCAATCAAATCAATTGCGTGGTCCCTTATGTTGTGTGTAGGCTTCATTTTATAATTCAAGAATTCATGGAGGATTTCATTTTTAGTGCTAATGTCTTCCTCTGAAATTGATCCCGGTCCTGACATGCCTCTGAGAAAACGAGCAACCAAAAACAAACATATCAGTGTTAGTCAAACTATATCACATGAATTTCCTCTCCATTTAATGCATATGGAAACAACTTTCCAAGATGCAATAGGTATATTCACAAGTGAATCAGTCCAACTTGGCTCCCACTTTCATAGGCTACAGGAGTTTGAACAATTCAAACATCACCAAAACACCATGAATATAGTATTAAATGACATATAAAGGTGCATATTCTTCAAAAATTACAACCAAATAGCCACCCCGTAGGTTCGTATTCAATAAATATGTCATTAAATGAAGCAAAAACACACATACACACTAAAGATGACGTCAAACATTCTCGAAAACATCACCATCGGACTCAATGCATCGACCCGGTTTCCGGTCACGGGTTGACCCACTGGACAGACCCAGTTCTGCTGGGTCTGACCCGGATCCGTCTGATTACGATCAAGTCCCTAAACTTTATCGAATTTTCAAAAAGCAACCCCTGAAGTTTCTGAACTTTTGCAGTTTAGCCCCAATTTCGTAAAAAACTTCAAAAATTCATAACTAGAGTTTTAGAAGGCCAAAAATTCCACAAAAAATACTGACGGACTCCTCTCGACGAGCCCTATGCAGTGGAATAATCAAAACATGCTTTTGCTTGTACGAAAAAATGACGAAAAAATCACACTTTCAAGTTTCATGGTGGATCACAACGTCATTAACACATATACACTGGAAACGAAGTTAATCTGCCTCATACTCACATAAATAACTCATCAAAGTCACACAATTCACCAATCATATAACTTCAAACAAAATAATGTGAGAATGTTTCAAAAATAAAAGCAGAAAACTTTAACGCAAGAAATCCAGAGAAGGAAAACGAAGAACCAATCATTGGCTTTGATACCAATGTTGGAAACACACATCCCTCAACATGCATAGAGAGGAAATCTCTTACCTCTCACCGTAGGATTGTGTTGCAGCGGAAGAAAGACGAACCTGTTGGTACTCACGTTGTTAAACCGTGATCTCTAGATCAATCCTTCAACACGGGGTTGAGAGAATATATTTCCACGAATGTGTATTAACTGTGGAATATGATGACTGGATTTGTATGTGAATCCGAGAGAGAGAACTAGAGATATAATGTTTAGGCGTTCTTAGTTTGCGTTCTGCATGTTCTGTAATTCATGCGTATACGCTTGTTTAGCATTCCGTGTACTCAAACGCATTCTGAATACACACGCGCATATCTCTCAAGTCCCACCATGTCTTAATGTATTCTCCTCTCTATTCTGCATGTTTCTACGCAGAAGAAATAGAGTACACAGAGATGAGAGTTAATTAACGGTTTTTATTAACTCCCTCTCTTTCTCTCTTATCCACTTCTTATGTGAAAAAATAAATAATAATAAATTATTATTTACATATTTTATCCAGAATTTTTTGAATAATTTCCAAGTATATGACATTATCGCTAAATGTTGCCTTTATTTATGTATATATTCATATTGGAGTATAATTTGTAGTTTTTTTCAGATGGTGTGAATTTGATAAACATTTATTATATGGTTGATGCGTGATATTGGTTATTTTAAAACAACAAGTGTCGCATAAGTTAATAGCCTGTTTGCTCTTTTTTACTAAAAGTTCAATCGATTTCCTATTAGCTGGGAATAGTCCTATTTATTGCCTTTACTTCCGAGGACATCCATTCTGGTAAGAAATAGCTAGATACGAGAACTTACGCCTACTCGCTTTATTTATTTATTTATTTTTTACGATTCATGTATAGAATAGATTAGGATAAGGATGTAATAAAGAGGTGTAAAAAACCCATGAAGCAATCCAGTGAGTTTAAAAATTCCATGAATTTAATATGTCTAAAAATTTCTCTATTGTTATATAATTTTCGTTAAGTTCTTTATTATTTTTTGTCCTTGGGGTGCATGTGCGTTGTCGGTTTTGGTAGTGTTTGATTAAGAATATGCCACATCAAATAGTAAAAATTACTATTTGGCATATTAACAAGTTATTAATCAATGCACTTGTGTTTCTGCCCGAGTACTAATAGTTTATACATCTAACATATAATCACTGAATATTGAAAACGCTTTGATATAATTGCATTTTTAATTATTTTTTAAAAAAAATTACGGGAAGCTTTCACCTAAATAATTCTTTCAATAAAGGTTTTTCTTTTTTATTAATTTTGCAAAAATCTATTTAGAATTCACAGGACTTGCTAAACTTAGAAGTTATTACAAGATGAAATATTTTTAATCTACCATCAAAGAAAATTAAAGAATTTTTTTTTTTAACTAATAGAGGCATCACAACAGTTCAAAAGATTTGTATGAGTAACTTATGGTATTATTAAATGAGTTTGGGACTTATACAAATATTGCAATGAATCTTTAAACAGAACAGGTATGAGTACATGTGGTGAATATTTAAATAGAAATGAGTACGAGTACCACTAAGTAAGTATGGATAAATTAATAATTGATAAATATGAAACTAAGTAATGTTCAAAATAAAATAAAATAAAAATTACATGAGAATAGGCAAAAATATGTAAAGAACTAGAACTATAACTAAAAAATATATAAATTCAAATGAAAATATATAGATAATCTTTTTTAATGATTAACATAATAATATCAACTTAAAAATAAAAGGTGAATAATTATCTTATATTTTCTACCATGCAATGCACGATACGGGTAAAAAATATAATTTTATTCGCCCATAAATTAGAAGTGATGGTGTAAAAACTAAAAAAAGTAATTCATCTTTCAAACCAGTTTCGCTAGGAGAATATGATACAATGTAAAAATACCTTTTTTTTTAAAAAAAAGTTTTGTTATTGAATCCGTTTTGGAATCACTAAAAATAAGTTATGTTATTGAATTAGTTCTGGAATCATTAAAAAATTATACGCCCTTCGTCCGCCCGCAAGGGTGTCATTTGTTTTTTGCACGTGTAAGGAGTATTATTATTTTATGTGTAGTGGGTAGTTGTATTAGTGGGGTGTGTTGGTCCCATATTTTAATTGTATTAGTGATATTAGTAATGTGTGTGGGTCCCATATATTTAAAAGAGGAAATGAGACCCTTTAGGACGGATGCCCAAAATGGTAAAATGAAACCCTTGCTTGTGGACGAAGAGATCACATATCACAACCTCTAAGTTCCAAATAACAACTAATGATTATATTAAAGTATAATTCTAAAATCTATAAATAATAAATATATAATAACAAGATAGTCCTAAAATAGTAAGTTCCCGCCAAAACCAACTTACAATAACTAGAAATATAGGAAAAATTAAAAAATAATAAATGTCAAATTGTTAGTGGTGTGTGCAATTCACTATTTTATTATTCATTTTTTCTTATTTAAATTTTTATCTGAATTTTTAAATGTTTATAACTTTTTAATTTTAAATCGATTTCACATTAAAATTACATCAAATTAATCATCTTTTTAAGATCTTTAATTTGACATCGATATTACCAAGCATTAAAATACATCACCTTTTCCTCTTTTCTAAATTTAATTATGAACTTTTTTTATGTCAAAAAATGCATGACCTTTTTTCCTTTTTTTGATTTAATCTTGAACTTTTTTTCTCAATTAAATACACGATTTTTTATACCTTCTCAATTTAATCACAATGAGGAAAAGGCCGTGTATTTTAATGAAATTAACCCTTACAACATCAGCAGATGCTTATGCAATAGTGCATTTCAAAAGATTCTAGAAGATAGAACAGAGTGACAAACTCCACAAACAAGAATTTAAAACCTAAATGAAAACTTAATTTATAGTCCATAAAAGCAAAATATGATATTGTTACCTAATAATAATAATGCAAAATATACATCAGATCCAGTATTCGGATGTTGAGGAAACCGTAAATTAGACTTGACTAGGATAAATCTTGGCCTGTTGGCGAACACGTCTCTTGTACTCTTCAGGATCCTGGATGAAAAGTTGATAGCCATTAGTTTGGGCTGGATCATTTGGATTCAGTTGGTCAATTAGATCCTGAATGCCAACCAGAACTTGCTTCACGGTAATAGCTGGTCTCAAACCACTGTCTTCGTTGAGGATAGAGAGACACATAGTTCCAAATGGGTATATATTATGATGGAAGAAATTCTGAGGGAACTTGCACTTGGGAGGTCTGCTTGGATAGTCTTCGCTGAAATGCATGGTAAGAGGATAGTAACCACCTTTCTAGTCGGTCTTGGGTTTGCCAGGTATGGCGCAATGCCATACCATCAGATTCACAGTCCCATCTGCACTCGTCTCTTGTCTCGCCACAAAACCGTGTGGGTGATTCTTCCGCCAAGATTTTCGCTCCTCAGCAAGGTGGGCTCAGGCTATGCCTCCAGATATTCTGGTGTTGCTTTAATGAAATTAACCCTCACCAATATAATATAGTAAGATTAATAAAGGGAGCGACTATTCGCACCCCCAATTCTACTATATGGGTTAGGATCTTCACACCATTTTTCTTCCTCAGGACACCCAATCAGATCATTGCCCTTCCATCACATCCTTCCAAAATCCGAGCCCCCACTATATAAGACCCCTTCAGATTTTATAATTTTTGGACTAACCATGAAAATTTTTTGGCTCTCATTTTTTCTTATTGGCAGGTACATGTAGCTGGTACAAGATAATTCATCCTATGCCAGAAATTGAAAGGCCTTAAAAAACCTCTGAAGGAGTTGCAGAAACAGAACTACTACCACATTTCTGAGAGAGTTGCCAGAGGAAGAGAGCATGTGCACCATCTCCAGACCCTCTTTATGTCAAGTCTGAATAATCATGAGCTATATCAGGAGATTAGTGAGGAGCTAAAAAAGCAGAAGCATTTGGAGGATTGTGAGACTAACTTCCTTATGTAGGTTCTAAAACACAAGCACATTAAGAACCAGGATCGCGCTACAAAGTACTTCTACTATCTTATTCGAAGTAATGGAGCGAGGAATGATATTCATTCTCTTCACACTGATAGTGGGCCCACTTCTTCATACGAAGAACTGATTGATACCTTCCTCTCTTATTATCAATCAATACTTGGTGAAGAAGGTCCGACATCTCAGTCAGTGGAGCAGAAAGTGTTGGATAGAGGTTCGAAACTCTCTTCTGTGGATGCTGGTAATCTAGAAGCACCGGTAGATGAGGCAGAGATTAATAAAGCATTGTGGTCAATCAACAAAAATAAATCTCCTGGTCCTGATGGCTACACCTCGATTTTCTTTCAGAGTACATGGAATGTGGTTGGTGGAGATGTGGTGGCAATGGTGAAGGAATTCTTTCGGAAAGGGAAACTGCTCAAACAGATGAATGTTACTTTTATTTCCTTGATCCCCAAAAAGATTCATGAGCCGAGAGTCTAAGATTTTAGACCCATTTCATGTTGCAACACTGTGTACAAAATCATTTCAAAAATCTTGGCAGCTCGACTCAGGTTATGTCTTCCTTCCTTAATAAGTCAATCTCAATTTGGATTTATTAAAGGAAGAAAAATGAGAGATTGTGTTATGCCTGTAGAGGAGATCTTTAGGGGATATGGACGGAGAGAAGGGACTATCTCCCCTAGGATGACAGTCAAAGTAGACATTTCCAAAGCTTATGACTCTGTTAGCTAGAAATATCTCTTTGAATTTCTTACGGGATTGGGTTTTCTCTCTACTTTTTGTACTTGGATTCAGTAGTGTGTTACTACTACTTCCTATTCCTTACTCATCAATGGCAAACTGGAAGGTTTTTTCAAAGGCAAGAGGGGTCTTCGACAAGGTGATCCGATCTCCTCGCTCCTCTTTATTATTTTCATGGAATACCTTAGTCCACATGAGTACAGATTCCATTCTAGAATTTGTAAACATGTAGATGTCTCACATCTGATCTTTGCGGATGATCTTCTAATTGTGGGCTATGGAGATGTAGCTACTGCAAACTGTATTGAAAGGATATTGAAAGGATTCTCTGAAGTTTTTAGGTTAACTGCTAATCCTCAGAAATCTAATCTCATTACCTCGGGAGTTTCGACTCGTTTCTGACGCAAAATTGCTCAGATACTTCCTTTCAATATAGGTATAATTCCTTTCAAATACTTGGGCATCCCTATTTGTAGTAGGAGAATAGAAGTTGAGGATTTACACCCCTTCTGAATGACATTAACAACATGATACAAACTTGGTCTTCTAAACTTTTGTCATTCACGTGTCGATTGGAACTTATCACTTGTGGGATATATGGAATTCTATCCTTTTGGTGTGGCATTGTCAAAATCTCAATTGTGGTGGTCAAGAAGGTGGAGACAATTATTCGTAGATTCTTGTGGGGAACGAAGGTGAGCCCGGTGAGCTGGAACGACATCCTTCAACCTAAGAATTCTGGGGGGCTAGGGTTGAAGGACATTACCACTTGGAACAAGGCCCTTTTGGCAGGAGCATTGTGGGATGTACACAGGGAAGCCTCATCTCTTTGGGTAAAATGAATCCACTTTGTCTACCTCTCGTCTTCTCAGTGGACAATGACCTCTCCTGGTAACAATTCTACATACTTATGGAGAGTTCTCATTGCCATTAGGAATGCCATAGAGAATGAATTAGAAAGGGATGAAGGAGTCATTGGAGTTATGGAGAAGTGTTGTGACAATGGAATATTCAAAGCCAGTCGTATGTATGATCGTCTGAGGAGTAGATACACAGAGGACTCGAGCTTTGTCTATAAACAGGTTTGGCACAAATGGATTGTGAGAAGTTCAGCTTCAGACTATGGTTGGTGTATAGAGACAGAGTTGCTACTAAGGACAGGATTTGGTGCACAGGAGAAGACAAATGATGTTGTTTTTGCTTCGATCAGGAGACAACATCGCATCTCTTCTTTCATTACCCTTATACTATACGCATTTTAATAAAGTCAGAGGATGGATTGGATGGAGAAGATGAAGGTTAACATCAGTCACAGATGCCTTCCTTAAGATAATGCAGGATACCAGAAACAACAAAAAAGCAAGAAGATTTCTTTTCATTACCTTTTCTACCATGATCTACTACATCTGGATGGAAAGGAATGCTCTTCATTTTGGCACGAGGATGCTGTCTCCGACTCATGTTGCAAACAGAAAAAAAATCCAGATAGCATCTTTGTATATGAATCCTTGATGTATTTTATTTATTCACCTTAAACTTTTTGCATAAGTAGGTTGAATAGGTTGAGTAGACTTTGTATTCACATCGTGGGTAAGTACTTGATGTAACCGTATTCAGTGAAATAACATTTACCAATTTCACTAAAGACATAAATACCCTATATAAATTTTAAATTTAGATATTTCTCTTATTCTTACCCCAAATTTTTAAACGTATCCCAATCTCATAAACTATAAACCCTACTTCTCCATCACTGAACAAGCAATAATCTTAGAAAAGCAGAATGATCATGATCAAGACTTTGAGATTAGTACTTCTGAAATAAGTTATACAATTTGTAGTTTTTTATTATTAATCGATGTATCTATAAACGCGTTGTCTGCATTAAAGTTGCGAGAACTCAAATTGTTCAGACTCTACAACCGAACGAAAATATTAAGATATTTGCGTTCGAGTTGTGTAACCGAACACAACATGCTGAACAAGTTTATATCATTGGACACGTGGAGCTCCGAGCCGATATCCAAGCTAAGGAACCACATGACAGTGATGAAGTGTTGAACTTGATAATATCAGTTCTATTTGAATACACAAATATGTGTGTTATACTTGAATTTTTTTTTAAATATAACCAACAACGTCTTTTATTTCTAGTACATCAGTCAAGAAAATATTTTCTGCTTCTGAGCCGCTTTTGGTTTTCATTCTCTTCATTGCAACGCATCTGCCATCTCGAAGATTACGTGGCTTCTTCCTCTAACTCCAATTAAATTAGTCCCAGAGAATCCGTTAGTTGCTCTTTTCAGTTCGGAGTAGAAAAACTGTATTAATATTATTGTTCCATGTAATGCTCCCGTTGTCGTGTTGCTCCTGTTGTCTTTCATACCTTTCAAATTCTATTTCCTCTTCATGTTCCTCATCCTCTTCAAATGTGAGGGCAAATGAGCTCTTCATCGAACAGATTTATTTAAGTTAAAAAGTGAGAAAAATGAATTCTTTAATTAAGAGGGTAATATGGTCTTTTTAAAAGGGGTATATTTAATAAAATACATATATTTCTTTCATTTTAATAGGGTACATTTAATAATTGGGGTATATTTAGTAGAGTTGGGGGTGCAAATAGCCATGCTCTTAATAAATTCTCAAATTTAACCAAAAAAATATCTTTATTTAAACGATTTTTTAAATAAAATTTTAAAAGGTTCATTAATTAATAGGTACAAAATTTTTTTAAGTATTACTAAACGATACATTCGCTTAAATAAATTACTGATAAATATAAAATTATATTTTGTTTTACCCATAATACCCAACTCATCCGTAGATTAGTGTACATTGTTAAGATAGAACAAAAATACACAATTAAATATAATATTAATAGGAATGTAGATTAGTGTACAGTTTTAGAGAGAAATAGAAAATACACTATTATATTAAAAAATCCTACTAAGTACATTAGTGAGCATTCCTGATAGAGGAACAGAAAATACGCGACTAAATTGAAGAACCTTATTAATGTACCTTTGTGTGCATTCTTGAGAGAGAAACAAGTTTCATTCTTCATAGAGAAACAGAAAATAAACAATTAAATTGAAGAACCCTACGAATGTACATTAATGTGCATCCTTGAGGGAGAAACATAAAATACATGATTAAATTGAAGAATGGGTTGTTATAATTATATCCTTAAATCTCTCCTTAAATCTCTCACTCATTGTTTTTATTTGATTTAGTGCATATTATTATTCAATGAAACTATTATTAAGTGCAAATGTTGAATATTAATTGTTGTAAATAAGTGTAATGCTGGAAAAAAATAAGACGTTATGTATTCATCAGTAATTATATTACATCAATTTATTTATTAGTAATTAGGCTATACATACGCGTACATATCAGTAATAATCCCTTTTTCAAACTATTAAATAAAATATTAAAAAAACTATTTAAGTTAAAAAATTATTTCCCCTATAAGATTTTCATCTGTTAATTTTACCATATTATATTTCCAGTCATTTTAAATATAAGTATGAACTTTTTCAAATAAAATAATCTAAATATTTTAAAGAAGTAATACTTGTTATTTTAAAAATGTAATAACACTTTTAGGAAAGACACATCACTCACTTCATGTATATTTGTAGTATTGTTATTGTTAAACAATTTACTCCACTATATAAGGTATTTGAAGATGAATAATAGAAATTTTACAATGTTAATTTCCATTTCTCATTCTATTTGAGATAATGAATTTTTTTATTTTTTTTATATTTCACATTAATTTAATAATTATTCCACTGCCTTTAATTAACTCAATTCTTAAACTATTACTTTCATCAATAATTCTCATTATTATTTTTATAAGGGAAAATAATATGATCCAATTCTAAATTTTTATATAGACAATGTCTTTTGTGAGACGGTAATTATATGAGACGGGTTGACCCATTGTTAAAGTATCATTGTTATATAGATAAAGTATACTAATTGTTAGTTAAAGTATGTTTTTCTAAAGAATGATGAATAATGAATTAAAGTATGCTTTTAAGGTGTTATATGATGATTCATTAAAAATATAATTTAACTACCAATAAACATAATTTATTTATATAATAAACATACTTTAATAATGGGTCGACCCATCGCACGATCCTTCTCATATATACCCGTCTTATAAGAGAGTAGCTCTTTTATATATTCTGTTGGGTGCCCAGTGGGTGTAAGTGTGTTTTTGATAGAAATATTGTCCTAAGTGTTCTCGACACTTCAAACAACACTGACTCGTATCAGATTATGAAACTTAAATATATATTGCAAGTTTAAACATTGGAAAACTCAAACACACTGATTACTCAATCTTTTCACAAACTTAAAAAGTTTGTGGCAACCTCATGGTATAAATATTACTATCTTGAGAAAAGTGATTACAAAATCAAATTCAAGAGATAGAAACATTTCTTCAACTCTCGAATACAAAATCGCATAAAATCCAAACAAGTTCTTAAATGACAAACTTAGATTGTTAGATATAAGCTTACTTCAAGTATGCACTTCCACTGCCTATGAACAGTATACACAAAACGTTTGGGATAATAATATATACGTAATGTTGAACAAAGTATTACAACATTAGTGAAAACACTACAGGAGAAACCTAAAAATAAACTCTAAGTGTGGCGTCTCTCTATTCTATAGGATCTCTACAAGATGATCGATACGTTCTGACCATCGAACTGCTTTATTAATTGGCTAAGGAATGCTGCATGAGTCGAATATGTGAGTGGTCCACTAGGTGAGGTTGAACCACCAATTATTGAGGGAAATAACTACCCATTACTTCGGGTAACCACCATCAACTTCAAGATCTTTCGATCCAGAGCTTTTCTAGGTTAGTGTTTGACTTCAAATCAACATCTGACACGTCTACCTTTGACTTTTACAAGCCTAAAAATAACACTAAGCAAAACACAAGTCAAACAACATAAACGTGTAAGTGGTTAATAAAAAATGCTGGAATTATAGGAATCAATTTAATTAATTAATTTAATTAATTGGATTTAATTAGTTAGTAAGGGTTAATTGTAAAACTAATTACCAATTAAATGAGTATAGTGGGTGGGTGTAATTTGGCTCATCTATTGGAGAGATTATATGAAGCTTAATGAGACATAATGGGATTAATACAAAATTATTTTTTATGTTGAATATGTGGGAGGGAATCCTCAAAAGTCAGGTCAAGTCGTGAAGATGAATCGCGTTGTGTGTAAAGATTCGTTGGACCTGGAGTAGGTTCGTTGAACCTAGACACAGTAACTCTCCATAATTGCTGATTAGAGGAAATTACGCCATCAGCAATTAATTCATCATAATTGCTGATTAGAGGAATTACACCATCAGCAATTAATTCGTCGTAAATCATGCAATTGCCATTATGGCTGAGTGGAATGATGTGCCTATAAATAGGGTCATTCAGCATGCATTCCAAAATAATAAACATACCACAATCAACGAGCACCTCTGCATACACTTGCATAGTGCATAGTCTAGACGATCCAATTCTCCATCCTCTTTAGTTCGTCGGAGTTCCTGCGATAGCGGTGCTACTTCGCCGAAAATGAAGAACTGTTTTACCTTTGGGGACGTTCAGCCAAGAACTGGAGCACTACCGGGGCATTTTATGTGTTGTGGGAAGAGATCTAATCTCGACTCAGTTCAAGATCCAGATCCAGTTCACGCGCCAGTTTTGTTTGAAGATCTAGATCCAAAGATAAGATTTGAAGACTTTACTTATTTCTTCATTCCTTGTATTTACTTTTCAGTATTCATATTGTAAAAGGGATTGATTGATGTAACCCCCAATATTTCCCCAATAATCGCAAGACGTAAAACCGTTGTAACCCCTGCACCTACAATCACAATATGAATACCGTGATGGATATTGACGGAGTATGATCCCAAAAGTGGGTGTAATCTCCAATGTCAATAGGGACTCTGTTAGGACTCATTCCCGAAGAGTAAATGTATCCTGTTGGGACTGATTCCCAAACGATGTATCCTTCAATGGGGATGTCGAGATCATTTATAGTTTTGGCACTGGGAGAAGCCTGAAATAATTTACGAGAGTCGATACGTATGCAATGAACATCTATGGAGATGTTGGATCCGAGATCATTGGATTTGGTAAGGATAAATTATTGTGCAGAAATTCATTCTTAGTGGCATATGTAATGCACTTTGAAATGTTATTGTGGCACTTAAATGCTTATCGAGTTGTTGAACTCTTTGAGAAATAAAGAAAATAAAGCCAAAAATGGCAATGTGTTAGCCGAGAAGGCAAGTGAAGATGTGAATATCTTTGATTCAAATTAAACTGCTCATGACATGTTACTGTCATGTGAGTTGATGTAAGATTGTGTGAATTTTGGATAAAATCCAAAATTCATAAAATACTTAAAACCCTCAAGTGTGGAGGGTGCCACCCCGAGTGTAGGGGTATCACTCCAAGTGTAGGGGTGCTACTCGAGTATGGGATGTGACACTCCAAATATGGGAGTGTTTGAATTAAAGATGAAAAGTGGTTGTGTTTAATATATAATAAATTGATCTTGAAGAAAAGAAAGTGGATCCACTCACACATGTGTGAAAATCAAGATCAATAAAATTGCTAGAAGGAACGTGATTAAAATCCATATAGTAAGAACTAAAACAATGGAAATCCAACCATGATGACTAGAGATCCTAAGAACTTGGTTCAATGAGAAAACGAAACTGTGGAGGTTCATGTGAAACTTGGCCCTACTATTCCTTAGTAGAGCAATATTACCAAGTATGGAACCTGTATTGTGGTGAGGTTAAGTCTCCGACTTTCAATGATTCCTAAAAGGCCTAGTAAAGGCTGGTTGAGAATAACGGGGTACACAAAATAGGAGATCACCTATGTAAGTGTGAAGTGAGTGGTCGCTTTAAAGGGAAACACATATGAATTCAAAGGGGGTCCATGGCCAAAACGGACCAAAACGTGAGAACAAGGATGATGAGAGGCATTGATGCGTTAACATTGTTGTCTCAGTATACGCTAAGGAGGAGTAATTCAAAGACCTTGTGTCTACTAACCCACCGGTATACTCGATAGTGTTGGACTACGAAAGGTTCAAAGTCCCAAGCTACCTATCTGGATACATTAGTGTCTCACAAGGACTGAATTGTGTGTCTGCATTTCATGTGGGTTCACCAAATTCCACTCATGTAGGGGATTGTAGGAATTAATTAAATTAATTAATTAAATTAATTAGATTTAATTGGTTAGTAAGGGTTAATTGTTAAATTAATCACCAATTAAATGAGTGTAGTGGGTGGGTTTAATTTGGCTCAACTATTGGAGAGGTTATATGAAGCGTAATGAGACGTAATGGAATTAATACAAAATTATTATTTATATTGAATTTGTGGGAGGAAATCCTCAAAATTCGGGTCAAGTCATGAAGACGAATCGCGTTGTGTGTAAAGATTCGTTAGCCCTGGAGTAGGTTCGTTGAGCCTAGACGCAGTAACTCTCCATAATTGTAGATTAGAGGAAATTACGCTGTCAGAAATTAATTCATTATAATTGCTGATTAGAGAAAATTATGCCATCAGTAATTAATTCGTCGTAAATCACGCAATCGCCATTATGGTTGAGTGGAATGGTGTGCCTATAAATAGGGCCATTCAACATGCATTCTAAAACAACAAACACACCACAATCAATGAGCACCTCTGCATACACTTGCATAGTGCATAGTCTATACGATCCAGTTCTCCATCCTCTTAAGTTCGTCGGAGTTCCTGCGATAGTGGTGCTACTTCGCCGAAAATAAAGAACCATTTTTCCTTTGGGGATGTTCCGTCAAGAATCGAAGCACTACTGGGGCATTTTACGTCTTGCGGAAATAGATCTAATCTCTACTCGGTTTAAGATCCAGATCCAGTTCCCGCGCCAGTTCTATTTGAAGATCCAGATCCAGATCCAAAGATAAGATTTGAAGACTTTACTCGTTTCTTCATTTCTTGTATTTACTTTTAAGTATTAATATTGTAAAGTGATTGTCTGGTGCAAACCCCTCTATTTGCCTCAACAAAAATATCAGTAGAGGATTGGTGTGATTCCAGATGTGATGGCACTGGCGTCAACACTTACATTAACAACATCCCCCAATCACATCTATCCACAACCACACAACTTGATGCAAAGATAATCAAAGTATAGAAAAATAACCAATATAATATATCATATATAAGTTCGTGTGCTTAGTTAAGAGCTAATATCCAGCAAATAGAAACCAAATGAATCAAATGAGTTTAACAGAAAATAAAAATAAAAATAAAAATAGTTTAACAGACCAATAGTTTCATCAAATAGTTAGAGTAACAGTTAGCAAAAGCTGCAGCAGCAACAACAGTCCTTTCCTTCAGTCCTCCCACTTACTATGTGAACTCCTCTTAAGTTGCAGCATCAATATCAGCACTATATCACCAGTTTCACTATTTTCTTTTAAAAATATAAATCTCACCCTCAAGTGTAAGGGATCTATTATAATGCCCATATGACCAAGTTAAATTATCGAACCCACGGGATATTGTCAGAGTGACAAATAAATCTAATATGACCAATTCTATTTAAGATAAACTCAAGTTATGAAAATCAAATAATAATTAAGAAACTGAAAATAATAAATACTAAATAAATAAGATATGATGGCGAGAAAACAATCAAGTATTCAAAGATAAGAGACTGATAATGCTAAGGACAATCCAGTTTAACCATGTGACATATTATTCTAGACCCAAATAAATTACCGGCAGATATTTATAAGATGGTCACGAAACCTAGTTAGACCACCTTGTTCGGGTAAAATCTAACATTTATAATAAGCTGAAAAATCTAGGATCGATTAGGAATTAACTCTCACTCCCTCTATGGATACTTCATGCTAAATTCCATTAAAGGCTAGAGCACTAGACTTCCTTTTCTAGGTACTAAATTATTAACCCCTTGTCTCCTTACTAATTACCTAATAATGATGTTTTATGATTAGCCATAATATAGTGGGCATGACCAATTAAAGAAATTATCGAACCACATGGAGGAAGGTACTAGGGTCTAAACGATCTCATGTTCACCATAGTATTATAGAGATGATCATAAAGGGAAGATAATCAATAAATGACAATAAAATAAATGGATAGATGAATGGGAGATGGATGAATGAGCCAAGTAGATAGAGATGAGACTAGCAATACTTAAAGCATGAAAAATCTAGGTATCATGCAATGAATTCATATGTGTCATGGGTAAGAGACTAAGGGCCAACACTAAGATCACCTAAACTCCCTCTCGGAATGAATAGGATATGGTTCTAAACATAGCTCAATGGATTGGTTCTCACTTAAACAATTCCAACTAGGTACTAAGCTTAAATGAGAGTCCCTTCACACAATTAATCAACCTCTCGATCAAACCAATTACATGTCCTACCAAAGGGTTCTAAACTATGAAGGACTTCTCAATCTCTTCACAATTTATAATGCACATGAGGTGTTTGATGAAATGATTCACTCAATTATCCTAAGCATGCAATTGATTTCTCAATCTAATCACATATCTAGAACAACTAAACGCACAAATCAACAAAACAAATCAAGCAATTAATAATCAATGATAGAAAATCATTTAACCCATTCAATATAATCATTCAATTGCAAAATACCCAAAATTATCTAACACAATTCATATTGCTAATCTCACAAGGGAGATTAGCCTCTCATGGTCACAAGGAATCCAACATAGACATTAAAATCCTTACAAAACATGATAAACAATAGGTTTCAATACAAAATGTAGATGAAAACTCCCTTGGATGTCTCCAATGGTGATCTTCTTCTCCCCCTTGCAATTCACCTCTCTTTCTTGCTTCTCTAGCTACTTGGATGAAGGATTTTGATGGTTGGATGAAGGTAGATCCAAAGGATGAAGAATGGATGAAGGTGAATGGGATGAAGGGTAGATGGAATGGAGAGGAAAGTGTGTGAAAAATGGTATGAATTGGGTGTGTGGATCTGATCCCTACTGATATTTACACTCCAAAATGGGTGTTTTTACCCCTTAGAACCTTCTAGAACACATTCTAATCATAAAAATGACTTTGGGCCGAGCTTGGGTCGAATTCGGGTCAAGTTCGGGTTGGTGCAGTGCAGTCTCACCGTTTCGCGCATAACTTCCACATCCGATCTCTAATTTGAGTAATTCTTGCGCTCACGCGATCCTCTTTTCATTGGATTTCTATACATATAAAGATCTGACAAAACTTCCAATATTTGAAGGTGTAACAAGTCATGCAAAGTAGCACAACCGTGCTGAGTAGAAGCAGCTTGCGCGACGTCACCATTTTAATCATAACTTTCTCGTTTGGGCTCGGATTGAAGTGTTTCTTATACCAAAACGATCCTCTTTTATGTGGCTTTCCAACCATATATCACACTTCTAGTTTTGAGCTCCACAAGAGTACAGAAAAATTACACAAGTTGGACGTGCGTTTTTCAGCATTTTGCTTAATTTGACTCATTTTCCCTCGTTTCAACTCCGAATTAAGCTTCGTTTTTTTCCAAATCTTCCTTCTCGTGTCTAGAATTCATTTTTACCTGGAAATCATACATTTAAGCTCATTCTCACATATTTCTATAAAAACATAAAACACAACCAAATAGAACACAAATACGGATAAAATAATACGAAAACACATATAAAAAGACACTAAAATCTAGGTGAAAATATCACTCATCACACCCCCAAACTTAAAGTGTTGTGCGTCCCCGTACAACGAAAATAATAAACCAAGGAGAGTGATTTTCACCTAGGAAAAGACTAAACTAACATAAGTAACAACACATCAATAATAATAAGAATTACAATTTATGCTAAGGCATCCTACAACATTAAAATCATGACATGAAGAATTAATAAGTTCAATCACAAGAGAATAATAGTGTAATATAGTCTCTTTTTGGTCCAAGCCTCACAATGGATATCGATGTCTCTCAACACTATTTTGAAATAGGATAAATCACACTCATTAATCGATTGGCTCGACTCGCTATAAGCTTGCTCGCGGACTATATTCACAAACCACCAAAGTTTCCATTAGTGATCAAAAAGGTCTTTAATTTGGATGTAATGATAGGCTATTTGGTAAGGTAGGAAGAATATGGTAATAGTGGCTTAAACAAGTGTAAGTAATCGAAGAGATGTCCAATTTCTCCAACTTCTCCACTTTTCTTTCTTCCTTTCTTGTCTTTGGTACTCACAAGCACTACTCATCAACTTTCCTTGGATTTCTTGAGCTTCTTATGATTCATGCTTCTTTTCTTTGATTTTTAAGTACTTGAGCATATTATTGTTACTTTGCTCATTTTCTTGTCATGAGGTTGCATGTTCATTCTTGTTTGTGCTCTTTTCATCCTTTTTCTTGCTTGTTTACTATTTTCTTTTTTTTTTCTTCCTCATCAAACATTTCTAGCCACCATCTCCTCAATCACCCACACAAAGGGTATATATACATGGCTTAAGAGGGTAATCAAGGCTTGTAATGTGCTATATTCACAATAAAAAGGCTTTAGGGCTCAAAGTGGTTGACTAGGGATTATGTTCATGGTAGGGAAATATATGGCAATGACTATAATAACAAGGATGACCTTAGATCATGTCACTAATCTCCACAAATCGAGCTCGTTCCTCTAGTCCTTGAGCAAGTTCTAGCTTATCAAACTCAATCGATCCACTCATGAAAGAAAAACCATGTATGTACGGTTGAGGCTCAAACACTCACAAGCTTGTGCTCGGACCTTAGGAAACTTATTACACCACATTCATCTCAAAATTGAACAAGTTAAGTAAAACATGTCACAATTCGAAAGTGTAGAGATTCTTAATCATAACTTGTCATCACTTATCACTACAACATATCATCACTCATATTCAAAAATGACTCACAACCTCCCTAAACAAACCACCAAATATACCAAGACAAAAATAAGAAAACACATAAAACATAAAACAAGGACACAACAAACAAGAAATAAAACAAAAACACATAACATGCAAGAATAAAAATCACCATCATTAAACAATAAAGCACACATTCAAATCATCCATAACAATGTAAGCTCACAATCATCCCAACCTTTGATTGAAAAGTAAACCTCCCAAAAACATAACACATAAAGTAGCATGCTAATCATCAATCCAAATCAACGTCAATTAGAAGTGCTAAGGTGTAGAGTACTCCCTCAATAGGCATTTGGTAAGGAAAGCGTTAGCTCCAAGCTCCATTCGTGCTTCCAATACCCTTCATTTATACTCAAAAACTCAACAAACACCATTAGCTTAACAATTTCATTAAAAATATGGACTCACATGCACTTCAACTCAACCAATCATACCAAAATCCAACCAAACTCATGAGAAAATTTTTAAAATTAGCCCAAAACTACGAAAAGTATATGCTTTCAAAACAAAGTACGTCACACCACACCATATCCCCCCAAACTTAAATTGAAACAAGAGTTTCGAGGTAAGTTTGCAAAAAGTGGTGTGACTTACTATCACACTTCAAATCAAGCACTCTTCGTGTCTTCAATACGCGTATTCTTCACAAGCACAATCAACCTACATGCCAAAAATGCAAGAAATAACAAATCCACAATCCTTATTGAAAGCAATAAATAAAGCAATAAAGATAATGATGGGTTGCCTCCCATCTAGCGCTAAGTTTAACGTCTTCAAGCCGGACGGGATATGGAGAACTCATCGGAATGGCCACGGATATCTTTCGTCCTTGCCATCGAATTTTAACCGTTGTGCTTCTTCCTCTATTAGGCATTTGTGGCAAGTGACGACCTCAGTTGCATCCTTCGAGCATGACTTCAAAAATTCGACTCTCTTGAACTTACACTCCATTGCCCTCTCCATTCTTGAACACCACTTATTCCTCCTTACCAAATAGATCTCCAACATCTCTTCGAGTTCTCTTTTGTTTCTAAGGATATGAGAAAAATCAATGGGTAAGACAAAGTCAATGTAAACAATATTATCAAATTCAAAGCAACTTAAAGAGTTTAAAGGTTTAGAAATGCTCATTTCACTCTAAAAGTCATCATCATTTGCTTCTTGACTTTGTTCCTTCTCTTCAACATCATTTGCCTCAATATGCTCTTCAAATACCTCTTTTGATTCTTCATCTCCCAAATTCTTTTCTTCCTCAAACTCTTCTTCAAATTTACTCTCCTCTTCAAGCTCTTCAACTTGTTGAAAATTGGTCAAAGCACATACAATTTGGCTCACTTGATGCTCCAAGGCTTTGAATCTTTGATCAATAGCTTCCTCAATAGCTTTGAATCTTCTTTCATTAGCTTCATCAATCTTTCTCCTTGTTTCATCTCGAGCTTTATTAGATTCAATCAACTTCTCAATCAATACTTCTAAAGATGATTTTTGTTCTTCGACTTATTGAAAGTCTCCTCCCTCTTGGTTGTCACAATTCCATTCTTGAATTGGTGGATAATTCCCATGAAAACTTCCTTCATAGTTATGTTGAAAATTTCCTTGGAAATCATCCACTCCCATGAAAGAAACATCTCCTACTTGATGCGTAGGCATCCTCCACTCTTCTTGCTCCATAGGACTAGGAATCGACACACCTTGCACATTTTGAGCACCCCCCAAACTTGAATTAGACAAGACTTGACCATAAGCACCTTGATTCATCATCCTTATTTGTCTTGTCACTTCCAAAGTAACTTGGGTAATTATCTCGGAGGATTCATTTTGAAGAAAAATTGATTGAGGATCTTGACCTTCATCACTTCCTTGAGCACTTCTTCTATATAATTCAAGTAAGGCGTAGTTTTGAAACGGAGGAGAAGTGTTGGTGTTGGGATTTGGTGGAGAATAAGTGTATGTTTGATACGGATGGAATGTATTTGCATTGTAAGCTTGTTGCCATTCTCCATTTCTTCCTTGATTGTAGTATTGAGAGCTATCTTGATTCATTTGGAAGTTGTACCCATAGTTGCTCTCATTCATGTAGCCTCTTGATTGTGGAGGTGGAACCCTTGCAAATTGATCCCCAAAGACATTTGTGAATTGGTTCCAACCATCCATTTAAATACTCTTCTCAAGGCTTACTACAATTCTTCTCAAACTTGCTATTTTTGTCTTTGATCCCCCTTCCTCTTCTCTCAAGGTAGTTTCACGTACCTATCAAAACGAAAAAGTGAGATCAAAAATTTTCCAAAACAAATAATGAAAAACAATAAAAATATCTCTAGTAATACCAATCAAAACACTCATTTGTTAAACCACTAGCAACCGTTACCTCCCCAGCAACGGCGCCATTTGATTAACCATAATATAGTGGGCATGACCAATTAAAGAAATTATCAAACCACAGGGAGGAAGGTACTAGGGTCTAAGCGATCTTATGTTCACCATAGTATTGTAGAGATGATCATAAAGGGAAGATAATCAATAAATGACAATAAAATAAATGGATAGATGAATGGGAGATGGATGAATGAGCCAAGTAGATAGAGATGAGACTAACAATACTTAAAGAATGGAAAATCTAGGTATCATGCAATGAATTCATATGTGTCATGGGTAAGAGACTAAGGGCCAACACTAAGATCACTTAAACTCCCTCTCGGAATGAATATGATATGGTTCTAAACATAGCTCAATGGATTGGTTCTCACTTAAACAATTCCAACTAGGTACTAAGCTTAAATGAGAGTCCCTTCACACAATTAATCAACCTCTCGATCAAACCAATTACATGTCCTACCAAAGGGTTCTAAACTATGAAGGACTTCTCAATCTCTTCACAATTTATAATGCACATGAGGTGTTTGATGAAATGATTCACTCAATTATCCTAAGCATGCAATTGATTTCTCAATCTAATCACATATCTAGAACAACTAAACACACAAATCAACAAAACAAATCAAACAATTAATAATCAATGATAGAAAATCAATTAACACATTCAACATAATCATTCAATTGCAAAATACCCAAAATTATCCAACACAATTCATATTGCTAATCTCACAAGGGAGATTAGCCTCTCATGGTCACAAGGAATCCAACATAGACATTAAAATCCTTACAAAACATGATAAACAATAGGTTTCAATATAAAGTGTAGATGAAAACTCCCTTGGATGTCTCCAATGGTGATCTTTTTCTCCCCCTTGCAATTCACCTCTCTTCCTTGCTTCTCTAGCTACTTGGATGAAGGATTTGATGGTTGGATGAAGGTAGATCCAAAGGATGAAGAATGGATGAAGGTGAAAGGGATAAAGGGTAGATGGAATGGAGAGGAAAGTGTGTGAAAAATGGTATGAATTGGGTGTGTGGATCTGATCCCTACTGATATTTACACTCTAAAATGGGTGTTTTTACCCCTTAGAACCTTCTAGAACACATTCTAATCATATAAATGACTTTGGGCCGAGCTTGGGTCGAATTCGGGTCAAGTTCGGGTCGGTGCAGCGCAGTCTCACCGTTTCGCGCATAACTTCCACATCCGATCTCTAATTTGAGTAATTCTTACGCTCACGTGATCCTCTTTTCATTGGATTTCTATACATATAAAGATCAGACAAAACTTCCAATATTTGAAGGTGTAACAAGTCATGCAAAATAACATAACCGTGCTGAGTAGAAACAGCTTGCGTGACGTCACCATTTTAATCATAACTTTCTCGTTTGGGCTCGGATTGAAGTGTTTCTTATACAAAAACGATCCTCTTTTATATGGCTTTCCAACCATATATTACACTTCTATTTTTGAGCTCCACAAGAGTACAGAAAAATTACACAAGTTGGACGTGCGTTTTTCAGCATTTTCCTTAATTTGACTCATTTTCCCTCGTTTCAACTCCGAATTAAGCTTCATTTTTTCCCAAATCTTCCTTCTCGTGTCTAGAATTCATTTTTACCTGGAAATCATACATTTAAGCTCATTCTCACATATTTCCATAAAAACATAAAACACAACCAAATAGAACACAAATACGGATAAAATAATACGAAAACACATATAAAAAGGCACTAAAATCTAGGTGAAAATATCACTCATCATTTTACCAAGTAATTAATATTCCAGATTGATTTTCTAACCATCTTAGGAATTATAGTCCAATCCCCTAAGATTACCACATGAAACAATAATTATCATGCAGAAAAAGATAATCCTATTAACTATCCAATTAATGATACCGTCATGAATAATCAAAGGAATCAAAACTCAAAACAGTCTCAAAATATCTTCTTCAATAAGAAAATAAAAAATCTGCAGTATAAGAAATCTAAGTATATGGCAATCAAATCATATAATCAATATTGTCCAAAGCCCTAACATTACCAATAAGATACTAAGTCCATGGTGTTACAAGCAACAACCATGTCTATGGAAGAAGACTTACCCATGAGTCTAGAAACTAAAAAGAATAAAGTAAAGAAAGAAAAATTTATTTGTTTGGTTCTCTTACTTCAACTCCGTCCTCTCCAGAATTCCCGTCTCCGATCAAGTAGACGAATACTCTCTTGAATCCTTTCCAAATGGTGGATGGAGGATGATGGATAGAAGATGAAAGGCTGATATGATGGATTAGGGTTTAAAACCCTAGGTGATGTAGTGGTGATAGATTAGGCGATTTCTCCACATTTTTATGTATGTGGTGATGAGAATGGAATATATATAGTTGTGAGAATGAAATAGGATGAGATCTTGAAAAAGCCATCAAGTTAAGGTTCGAAATGCAGTATGAAGGTTTGATGAAGTCAGTGGGCGAAAATGAAGAGACAACGAGCCAGTTCGACCGCAGTTCAACCAAACATCTTGGTCGAAATATGGTCGAACAACATGGGAAAGAATAGAGAAATAATACTTTATTTTTTAGCTCGCAGTTCGACCAAAGCTCTACATTTTGACCAGACCTTATTGGTCGAACTACTGTCGAACCAGCACCTATTGAACCGAAAGATCGAGTTTAATTTACAGAGCTGCAGTTCGACCAGACCTCTCTGGTCAAACTACAGTCAAACCAGCACTCTCTGAACTGGACCAAACTCATCTAGTTCGACCAAACTCATCTAGTTCGACCAGACCTCTCTGGTCGATCTACGATCGAACTGCAGCATTTGAACCCCGTTTCTGTGCCGAATGCTATACCTGTTATTCAGAACACTCTAGTACCATCACAAGAGTAGAATACTGAGCTTATAGTTGAGAAGAAGTGGGAAAGAGCAAAGAGATTGAGAGCCGAGAAGGATTAAGCGAAGGAGGTTGAACGTGATGAGTGGGAAAGACCAAAGACCAAGATACCTCCTCCGTTTCCTTCAAGATTAGCCAAGAGGGGATTGGAAGAAAAGTTCAAGAGGTTTCACGATATCATGCGCAAAATTAGCTTGGACATCCCTTTCTCTGAAGCGATCATGGAGATGCCATACTATGCCCGATTCCTCAAGGATATTATATCGAAGAAGAGAAGCTTGAACGGAGTGGAGATGGTGAACCTGTCAGAGAATTGCAACTCAATCATTTAGAGAAAGCTGCCTGTAAAATTGAAGGATCCAGAAAGCTTCACTATTCTTTGTGACATTGGAAAAGGGACAGCACATAAAGCCTTGTGTGATTTGGGGACAAGCGTCAATTTGATGCCTTTGTCCATATTTAAAAGGTTTGGTTTGGGGGAGTTGACACCCACAAAAATTGCTCTTCAATTGGTGGATAGATCCATGACTTGTCCAAAGGGTTTAATTGAAGATGTTTTGTGAAAGTGGATAAGTTGGTATTTCCCGTGGATTTTCTTGTACTTGAGATGGAAGATGACAAGGATGACATTCCCCTTATTTTAGGGTGGCCGTTCCTTCCCACAGCTGGAGCCATGATAGATGTTCAGGAAGAAAAGCTTAGACTGCGGATGGATAATGAAGATGTGGTTTTCTCTCTTGATAAAGCAATGAAGATGCCCATGGAGACTCAATCATGCGGGAGCATAGATCTAGTTTCTAACTTATTTAATCTTGATTTTAATAGGATAGATGATTCTGAATTTGAGTGGGAAATTGACAAGGAGAAGCCTAGACAGCCATGGGAGGAAGGAAATTTCAAGGATCATATTTTTTGTGACCAAGAAAGGTGAGGTGCTAAGTGTAGACAAGAAGAGGGGAAGAAAGTACTTGAAGGTGAGGATGCGAGAAGACTGCCATCTGATCCAGTAGTTCAAAAAGCAGTATTCCGTCGTGACTCTCCTACATTAAATATGAGCGCCTGCTGGGGCCTTGCCCTTCTATTTTATTGCTTTATTATTTTTTTCGAGTGAGTGAGGAGTTATTATATTTGAAGTGCTCATGCTTCGACAATTACATCTCTTTTCAAATTTAGTTTAGACTTACGTTTTTACTAAGTTTGGGAGGTGGTGATGTTCTTACCTCATCTTACGAGCACTAAGGGTATAATTTTTCCTTTTGTTGGTTGTTTGTTTGTTAGGGAGTTTATTTTTTGCGGCATATTAATACTTTAACCAGTGTTGGTATGTCGATTTTTTTGCAACTTACCTAATATTTCGTGTGTTGTTTTTGGTGTGTTTCCTAGTATTAGTGGTCAAGTTTTTAATTCACCTTTTTGATTTTTCTGGAGTCTCCTATTTTATTATTGATGAATCTTGTGATGATGAGTGTGTTTGAGTTTTGATGATAGAAAAGGTAACTAGGTTGCAAGATGAGTACTACACTGAGGCTTTGACCTGACCGAGTTGAACAACTCGAGGAGCTCGTGCATACGTTGAAGAAAAATCAGGTGCCCTCATTTCCTTATTCTAATTTTTATGTGCTTTTATTAGTAGAAGTGATAGAATTGAAATCTTGATTTTGGTGATCATGTGAGCTTATATTGTTTGAATTGTGCCTGAAATTCATATGCTCTTGAAATTGATGAAGGAAGTGTACTTGAGTTATATTGTGATATGAAATTCTTTGTGTACTTGTGGGATGTTGCTTACCATGAAGAGTGCTCTGTTACCTGTTGCAACCCATGTAAGATTTTGAGCCTTGTTATTCATGTAGATAATCACATGATAATTATTCTCTGGTGAGTATCGTTCTTGTGCGTGTATTTTAGAACTTGCCTTGAGTCTCGTTGAATATTCAAGATTAGTCTAGCAGATTATGGAGATGATATTAGGCCATCTTTGATTTATAGTCCATCTTTTCTCATATACTTTATCTGAATTCATTAAATCCCTTGTCAGCCTATTTGAGCCTTTTAAATCCATTCTTTTGATATCCAATAAAGTTTAATTGAAGAGAGTGGTGATTTGAGGGATGATGAAAAGGAAAATTTCTGGAGTAGTGCTCAATTCTAGTACTCCATGTAAACAAACACCCTAGGGTAGTGCTTAAATCTAGTACCCTATGGAGGATGCGAGAGGTAGTGCCCGAAACTGGTACCTCAAAAGAAAAAAAGGAAAATAAAGTGAAGAAGAGGAGAATGATGGAGTTCAAGAGCTAGAAAAAGTTCGGAAAAAAAATATTGTACTTGAAAGAGAAAGATGGAAGAGTTTGAGTAAAATGTTGTGTTTGATTGAAGTGATGAGGAAAAATAAAGATTGAGAGAGACGGCCGCTTGATCGATCTAAGTTTTGAGTCACTTATCCATATATTTCCTACCTTTTCCAAAGAGCCTACATTACAACCAAATAAAAGAACTTTTTGATCCATGACTTGCTAGCTACAAGTAAAAGGAGAGTTGAGACAATTGACAAGCTTATAGTTACGCATGCACTTGAATTGAATCTGAGCATAAACACCTTAACCCATAAGTGTACATCTTTTACACTTGAGTGCGAGTGATATATATTTCACGTGAGAATATGTGAATGGAGCATTTGAATTGGTAGTGATTGTCTTATCTTGTATGCTATGAATTGATTATTACATGTAATGAGAGTTGCATGACCTAAGTTGAGGACAATTATTTTATGAATGAGGTATGAGTCATAGTCCTTATTTCCTAGCTAATTTTCTTACTCTCTTTCTCTTTATTTTTATTTCATTTCCTCGGGACGAGCAACGGGTAAGTTTGGGGATTGATGAGAGTAAAAATAAGTGTGTTTTAGTGTCCAATTTAACATTTTTTATGGGAATTGTTATTATATATTAGCACAAATATCTTATATTCAATATATTTGAGAAAAAGGTGCGTTTGAGGTGTTTTATTGTGTTTTAGGTGGAAAAAGATCAAAAGTGCAAAGTTGGGGAAAAGGTGCAACTTGTGTAGGAATGCTGAAAAACTCACATCTAACTTGTGTAATTTTTCTATGTTCTTGTAGAGATCTGAACTAGAAGTTTGATATATTGTTGGAAAGCCGCAAAAGAGATGATCTTTTTGCATAAAGAACACTTCAATCGGAGTCCTAACGAGAAAGTTATGATCAAAATGGTGATGTCTCGCAAGCTATTTCTACTCTGCACGATTATGCTAATTTCCATGACTTGTTACACCTTCAAATATTATATTTTTATGATTTCTTTATATGGATAGAAAGCCAAGGAAGAGAGGATCACGTGAGAGTAAGAATCACTGAAATTGGATTTTGGATGTGGAAGTTATGCGCAAAACGGTGAGACTGCGCATGCAGCTGGACCAGTAGTTCGACCAAGGCCTTCCAGTTCGACCAAAACCACTTTGGTCAAACTAGGACACGAAAATCTATTTTAATCTAGTTTTACACCCCTAGTGCATGTATTTTTGTGTTTTTAAGAAAAAGCTCATCCAAGGTCCATTAGGAGAGCTTACAAGTATATAAGGGGATGCAGATCACACCAAGGAAGGACCGCAACACAATAATCCTACTCCCCACAAGGGGGGATCACCCCCCAGCCATCATCCACATCCTTTCCTCCATCCATCCATCACTGTGAAGATTCATCTTTGGAATCAAGAAGGAGAACCAAGAGGATTTGAAGATACGGAAGAGAGAAGGGAAGAGACTTCTACGCCAAGGGGTTTTCTAATTCTTTTCTTCTACTTTCTAATTTTCCGGATATATGGGTAAGATCTATCCAACTCCCATGATTGTTCTTCGCAACATCATGGGCTAGAACTATTTTGGAAAAATCTAGGTTTTGAAGGTTTTTATTAATTAATTGAACTTTCGTGTATATACTCCGTACAATACTACTTGTGGATTTAATTTTATATATGACTATGCTTTCTTAATCTATATTCAGAGTCATTTTGTGCATCATTAACTGTGGAATAGAGTTTGAATTTTCATCTTGGTTATTGATTGAGCGCGTTCACTGCTGAACAGGATTTCATATTACGATTCTAAGTGAGGGGACTCGAAGCTTCATTAGACCTATCTTATATAAATACTTATTAATTGAGTTGAATTTGGGTTAGTAAGTAGGATAAAGAGGATAATTTTATAGTACCTATAAAGGGAGATCATATCGGGTTAGAGTACCAATTGGCCAGGGAAATAATTGATACTGATAGTACCTAGAAAGGGGGGTAAAATTATATCTCTTGCTCCAAGGTTATTCACATGTCTTACACGCATATTTACTTGTGTCTATAAAGTAGATTTGTATAGCTTAGTGATGAGTCCATATTCCACAAGGTAGAGTCGGACATTAATACACGAAATGGAAATTAATGAGTGAAAATAGATTACCCTAGGGCTACCTATTCTCCATTCTCGAGTCACATTCATATTCTTCTAGTGCTTAATTTATTTTAATTGTTATTTTGATTAATTGTTTAGTAGTTAATAATAAATCCCAACTTTTATTGCCTTTCGTCTTAATTAAATTAGTTAATAATTAAATTGATAATACGCCGTTCTTTGGATTCGATATTTAACTTGGTCGCTTGCTTAAGATGTAAATGATATCCTTAGTACTTGGGGATTAATTTTGCGTACAAAGAAAACGTTCATCACATCCAGATCAACATTAGGTTTCTCAGAGGGTGTTGCCTCAGCGGTGGCAATATCAAGAACAACTCAGCGGACTATCCTTCTTTTCCTTAAGGCTTTACAAAACTGAGCAAGTGTGAGCTTCTCACCTGACACATCTACTTCCATAGGAGTAGAGTCAGTAACATCGGGATTAGAATTAGAAACAAGGATATGAGACTTCCTTTTTGCAGCACTTGGTTCACCACTTGGAGCAGTAGTGGAGGACTTTTTATGAACACGGAGTGATCAGTGGGTGGGTCGATCCTTACGCTTTGGAGCAGCAGACTTGGTCACTTTTGCTTTAATCGGAATTGGTGGTGATAATAAGAGAGAATACACTAGTGGAATAAGCTCAGTGCGAAAAGAAGAGGGAGCAGGTGATGAAGAGAAGGGAACTTGGACTGGAACAGATGGTTCAAAGTTCTCAGTAGATGGGATTTCTTCTGGAATTTCAAAGGAGGGAATAGGAGTTTCAGAAGTAATTTCAGATAATGGAGTTGATGATAAGAATGGGACTTTGTTTCGATAGACAAAGGTGTTGGAATGAGCAAATTTGGAACGGAGAGAATCAAGGATGGAATTGGGAGTATCTTTGGAAGGACAATCTGTCGGGGAACAACAAAGTCAACAACGGAAGTCAACGGCAGTGCGGCAGCATCTAGATTCACAATTTGGGCAGCATCGGACCCGACATTTTAGGCCATATTTTCTAGGGTTTCGAGTGGAGATGGATTTTCAGAGGAGGAGATGGGTTTGGCTTTGGAAAATGGAAGGGTTTGATTTGGTGGAGACATCAATGGTATGTGTGAGACAGATTTAAATTTGAACACCAAAAATATGAGTGAAAGTGTTTCCAGCAATTAATAAAATAATGCAAGCAACACAGAATATTTCGACATTTAAAGAGAAGGAAAATGACAGTTTTAAGAAGAAAACTGTATTACCACTACTAAGAAACTACTTGATCGTGTGTGTAATACAGGGAAAAAAAGCAGTTGTGGCCCACTAACATGTATGAAAAATAACCGGCCATAAATTAAAATAAAATAAACAATATGCATAAAATTAAATACTATAAAATTTATCACTTAGTGTAATGAAAATAAATAATTTAATAACACATTTTAATAAAGCTAAATAGATTGTGGAAAAATAAATCAAGGTTGATTTTTTATGCAGGCACACATTCACAATTTTTATCCTTTTATGAATTTCTATGCACTTTTCAATCTAAAGAAACATACCACCTTTTGAAAATATCAAATCATGGTTTTTAGCCCCGTATGTCTGGTTACTCAGTGATAGTCCAAGAGTACTATTCTCATTCCTTTTTTGAAACTAAACATCTTTTAGAAAAGAACACATCGTGGTTGTCAGCCCCGTGCGCCTAGTTACTCAGCATGTTTAGACCTTTGACTTTTTAGAACATAGTGCTTTCAGCTATGTATGTCCAGAATTGCACCTCAAGATTAATCAGAATATAATTAACAACAAGAAAATAAGCTACCAAATCAGTTAATTTTAACATAAAATGACAAAACTTACAGTAGTGTTGCCTCGAGTGTTGTAATAGTCTAAGCAACATAATACATGATCATGGAATGCAGAGTCCAAGAGATTTCCTAGGTGAAGAAACCCTACCTCTTGAAATCAAGTGCTTTGGTGAATATACTAACAAGTTGTTTCTTAGTGGAAATATACTCCAACTTTACTACCTCATTCTCAACTAAATCAATTAGAAAATGATGTCTAATGCTAATACGTTTAGTGAGTGAGTGTTGCACTAGATTTTTAGAAAAGTTTATAGCACTCGTATTATTACAATAAATTACCAAAGTATTTGTCTCAAGCACATAGTCATCTAACATCTTTTTCAGCCAAAGCAATTGAGTACAACAATTACCAGCAGCAATGTATTCAGATTCAGTAGTGGATTGTGAAATGCATTTTTTCTTTTTATTATGCCAAGAGACAAGATTGTTACCCATGTAAAAGCATCCACCACGTATGCTTTTCCTGTTATCACAGTCACCAGCCCAATCTGCATCGCTATAGCCAACCAATGAGCTGTTTGTATCATTTGAAAACCACAATCCCATGTCATTTGTTCCAGCAACATATCTGATAATCCTCTTCACACCCTTCATGTGTGATTCCTTGGGATTTGCTTGGTATCTAGGACACACACATACACTATACATGATGTCAGGTCTACTAAAAGTTAAGTACAGAAGACTACCAATCATAGATCTATACAGAGTGTGGTCAACATCTGGGCCAACATCATCGCTGCACAGTTTCTGTGAAGTTCCCATTAGAGTTTTCACAGGCTTAGCATTTTCAAGAACGAATATTTTCACCAAGTTCTTAGCATACATAATAAGACCGAACGGTTTTGTGAAATAAAAATACTACTTTCACCTTGTTTGCTTTTGGAGCCCTAAAGAGTAATTTAGGTCACCAACCATACTCATTTCAAATATCGTGGTCATTGCCTTCACAAAGTTGTCCATCATGACTTGAGATGTTGCTCCAAATACAATGTCATCAATCTATATTTGTGCAATCAAGAAACCATCAGATTCATACTTAATGAAAATAGTTCTATCAGTCTCACCTCTATGAATCCAAACTGAAGTAAGAAATCTGTCAGTCTACCATACCTTGCTTTATGAGCTCGTTTTAGACCATACAAAGCATTTTGCAGTTTATACACATGATCGGGATGAAATGGATCAATAAAACCTTTCGGTTGTTCAACAAAAGCTTCTTCAAGTGATATACCAGTTAAAAATGTAGCTTTAACATCCATTTGAAATATTTAATTCCAATAAAATATACAATACCTAAGAGAAGTCTAACGGACTCTATTCTAGCTACGGGTGCAAATGTTTCATCAAAATCTATTCCTTCAACCTGTGTGTATCCTTGTGTAACAAGCCTAACTTTGTTTCTTACTATGTTACTAGATTCATCAGTTTGTTCTTGAAAATCCACTTAGTTCTAATCACATTAGTGTTTGTAGGTCTAGGTACTAGACTCCAAACATCATTCCTAGTAAATTGTTCAAATTCTTCTGGCATAGGTTGAATCCAACATTCATCTTTTAAGGCTTCAGTAACATTTTAGGGTTCAACAGAAGAAAAATAACATTGAGCACATACGTGATTGCATAGATTAGACAAGCAATGATCTGTGATCAAGGGTAATCCTTCTTGTATCTGTGAACAAGGTCATTTCTTGGAGTTTGGTGGAGTAATTCTCATTATCTTCAAATTTGACACTCAATATTGTAGGAGATGTGGTCACATTTGGATCAACATTGTTTACTGGTTCTACAGGACTTGCAATTTCAATAAGATAAGAGATGTCATATTCTATATTTTTACCTATAATATTGGATGTATCATCAAACAGAACACTGACAGACTCTTGTACAGTTCTGGTTCTAAGATTAAAGACTCTGTAAGCTTTGCAATTCTTAGAATAACCTAAGAAAATACCTTTATCACTCTTAGAATCAAACTTTGAAAGATACTCTCTATCATTTAGAATATAGCACATGCAACCAAATATATGAAAGTATTTCATATTTAATTTCCTCTTGTAAAGTGATAAGCATTTTCTTTGCAAGCAAAATTAATCCTCAAGTATTAAGGATATCAATTGCAGCTTAAGCAAGCGACCAAGTTAAATATCGAACCCAAAGAACGGCGTATTATCAATTTAAATTATTTACTAAATTAATTAAGACGAAAGACAATTAAGTTTGAGGTTTGATTATCAATACTAAACAATTAATTAAAATAATAAATAAAATAAATAACACTGGAAGAATACAAAAGTGTCTCAAGAATGGAGAATAGATTGCTCTAGGGTAATCTAGTTTTACTACTTAACTTCTCTCTCAAGTGCAGGTCGACTCTGTCTTGTGGACTATGGACACATCACTAAACCATGCAAATCTACTCTATAGACACAAGTAAATATGCGTGTAACACGTGTGAATAACCTTGGAGCAAAGAGATAATTTTACCCCCTTTTTAGGTACTATCAGTATCAATTATTTTCCACGTCTGGAATCTAACCCGATATGATCTCCCTTATAGGTACTATAAAATTACCCTCTTTATCCTGCTTATTAACCCGAATTCAATTCAATTAATAAACATTCATATATGACAGTTCTAATGAAGCTTCAGAGTCCCCTCACTTAGAATCATAACAATAAACCCTGTTCAGCAGTGAACGCGCTCAATCAACAATCAAAATTATATTCTGACTCTATATAACAGTTGAAGATGCACAAAACGACCGTGAATATGAGTTAAGAAAGTGCAATCATATATTAAACAAATCCACAAGTAGTGTTGTACGGAGAACACACAAAAGAGTTTAATTAATTCATAAAACCTTCATAAACCCTAGATCTACCAAAACGGTTCTAGCCCATGATGTTGCGAAGAACAATCATGGGGGTTGGATAGATCTTACCCATGTGTCTGGAAAATACAAGATAAATTAGAAAATGAATAAAATCCTATATGTGAGAGTCGTCGCGTCCTTCTCTGTCTTGAATCCTCCTCTTGGTTCTCCTTTTGATTCAACAGACGAATCTTCAAAGTGATTGATGGATGGAAGAAAGGATATGGATGATGGTTGGGAGGTGATCCCCCCTTGTTGGTGGTGTAAGATGATTGTGGTGTTGTCTCACATGAATGATGATGTAAAATATATAGGTGTGAGAAAGGAATTAAATAAGGAAATAAAAGATATGGGTGAATCATGGAAGATTATGTGATAAGGATATTAATTGTGAACTAATAAAATAGGAATTATGGGCTAATTTTTGGAAATTTTCAGAAATTCTCGAAAATTCTCGCCGGCAGCTGCGCGACCTCACGATTTTGAGCATAACTTCCTCGTCTGATCTCCGATTTGAGTGATTCTTGTACCAAAATGATCCTTTCTTCCGTAGATTTCTATACATATAAAGAACTTACTAAAGGTCCAACAATTGAAGATGTAACATGTTATGTAAAGTTGTAGAGTCGTGATGAATAGAAATAGCTTGCGCGACATCACCATTTCGATCATAAATTTTTTATTTGGACTTCGATTGAGATGTTTCTTATGCCAAAACGACCCTCTCTTCTGTGGCTTTCCAACCACGTATTATACTTTTATTTTTAAGCTCCATAAAAATACAGAAAAATTACACAAGTTGAACGTACGTTTTTCAGCATTCTTGCATAAGTTGCACCTTTTCTCCAACCTTGCACTTTTAATCCTTTTTCCACCTAAAACACAATAAAACACCTCAAATGCACTTTTTCTCACATATATCAAATATAAGACACTTGTGCTAATATATGACAATAATTTCTATAAAAAAGGTGTTAAATTGGACACTAAAACACGCTTATTTTCACTCTCATCATAAAGTAGCTCATAAGAAGTAATAGAACAGTCTGGTCTAAAGAAAATCCTATTAGACACATGACATGTAGTGTTTAATGCTTCAGCCCAAAATCTTTTAGACACATTCAATAAAGTAAGCATGAATCTAGCCATTTCTTATAGTGTTCTATTCTTTCTTTTAGCAATATCATTCTTTTACAAGAAAGAAAGAGTACAAGAAAATTACAAGAAAGATTAAGTTGCGAAGTAAACCCTAGATGTGGGCGTTGTCGCTTCTCGCTCCATCTTGAATCTTCACTTGGTTCTCACTTGATTCGTTGCACGAATCTCTCTCTACAGCTCCTACGGATGGAGTTAGGATTTGGATGTGGTGTAAGATGGATGTGGAATCTAACTCTCCTCTTGATGTGATCTGCTTCCCTTTTTATACTTATAAAACACTCCTTACAGACCTTTACTGGGCTTTTTCTTGAAAAATATGCTCATACACGCACTGGAGGGTTGGAATTATAAAAAATAAAACTGAGTGTCCCCGCTCGACCAAAATGATTTAGGTCAAATGGGCTCGGCCAGATCGAGCGATGATCGACCGGACTCTCTGAGCGCTAAAACTCTGTCCGGGGTCTTGCTCGACCAAATTTGATGTTGCTCGACCAAACTGACTTGGTCGAGCGGTACCTCAAAATTCGTGTTTTCTAATTCTGAGCACTTCTGACCTATTTTCTAGTATAAATATGCTCAAATAGCCTTAGTAGCATCTGATTCATGACTTTTCCATAAACAACCCAATTTGCCTTGATTATAGACAAAATCGTATACAATTTCTACATAAATTAGAGCTCAAAATACGTGAATTATCACTCTCATCAAGGGCTCATTAATATTGGTTATTACATGTTTAAACATGTTGTTACAGATTTAACTCTGCCCATGCTTACCCTCAACTATTACACTTTCGAATTTGATCTTGTAATTGATGGTTGAATTTATCCAAAGTTCAAAGACCACGAAGGCCTCACCTCTAATAAAATGGAACGAGCCCACTCAAATGAACTTCCATTATTTGAGTTCTTATATTACTAGACCTTGGTCCAAAATTGTAAATAGACTATAATTTTCCATAAAGCTTATGGTTGTGTCTCACATGTGGTACTAGGAGTTTTCTCATTTCCTACACATTATTATTCCATAATGACATTAATATAATTAACCTTTTATAATATAAGATAGATTTTTTAAATATACATAAATTTTATTTTAATATAAGTATTCATTTTAATTAATGATTATATAATTATATAATTTATTTTAATTATTATTTACCAATTAAATATAAGAAAAAAGAATATTAAAGATATTATTGAAGCATGAAACAAAATAAGAGTCTAAAGGAATGAAATTTTTTTAATATAAGTAATTATTCAATTTAATCATTATTATTTACCATTTTAATGTAAAAGAAAAAAGAATATTAAAGATATTTTCTAAATAGATGATATTATTGAAGTATAAAACAAAAATATATAAGAGTCTAAAAGAATGAAAAAATGGAAAAGAGCAACTAATTCTTATACACTTATTAATGAATATATATACACTACAGTATTTATTTAATTCATGTACACTTATACTTTAACGAAATAGTGTTATATCATTGGATCTGCATATTAATAACATAATTTTATCACTTTTAGTTTTCCTTTAACAATTTTTTATCATTTTTTTAATGACCTATTTTATTATAATTGTTTGCATTTTATTATTCAAAAATTTAGTATTGAGGCAAGTAGATGATATTTTATTAAAAGATAAATGAAAATAAGATAGGGGAAAGAAACAGAGAAGTACAAGTTAAATTTTATTATTCAAAAATTTAGTATTGAGGCAAATAGATGATATTTTATTAAAAGATAAATGAAAATAAGATAGGGGAAAGAAACAGAGAAGTATAAGTTAAATAAAATAAGCCAAACATGTGGCTTTAAAAAAAGGTCAAACAGGTGGCCTTGTAAAAATGAACCGCCTATACTAATCTAATAATATCTCGATGCTCAATCGGCTTAAGCAAAAAATAATCCTAGTCTAAACTAGGAGATGGTTCAAACAGGATCGACGGGACCTATAGCAAGCAAACTAAATCCAATACAAGCCAACCAAGAAATATGTTAAGTGGGAACTAATGGTTTCATCAAGGAACAGCAACCTTAAGAAAAGATACAGCAGCAAAGCCCCAAGGCATAAATCAATCAATCCAAATACTTAGAATCTCGAACAAAGTCGCAAACAAAGCCCCAACAAGTATACCAATCTGAGGCATAGGGCAAAATAGACAAGAGCATCACAAAGGCCGCAAGATCAAGCACCTCAAAACAGTCCTGAGTGAAATGCAAAAAGGGCTCATTCACATCTGATACAAACAAAGTAACAAGCAAAGCATATCAAACCTCTATCAACAAGATCAGATGAGCCAATTTGTGAAACAAACTTTCAAAAAAACCATAAACTGGAACCACATAGTACTCCCTAGATGTTCGTTAGATTCAAATACAAAGCACATCCCAAGAGGAGGAAGGTCCAGAATTTGTAACTTCCATAGCGAGACAATAACAGTTCTGCGCAAACATAAGGAAGTGTAAGCATCAAGAGCCCTGCTCATAGACTTACTGCCACGGCAGCACAAGACCCTACAGGAATAGGGCAAGCAAAGGAATCAGTAGGTGATGCCACCTGATTTTACAAATCCCTCAAGGTCCAAAATTTAGTATTGAGTAATTTAATGCAAAATGGTAATAATAATCTAAGAATAAATATTAATGTAGATTTAATTTTGTATTAAAAATAAATACATAATTCTCAAAATATTAAAATTATAACAATATTTATGTATTTCATATCAATTAAGAAATATATTTTCCTGTTAATTTGTGTATATCCAGGTGCACAAAACATTCAACGATATTATATTTTATTTTAAAAAGTATTTATTTTATTATTTATTAAGTTTATTATGCTTTCAATATGTTGAAATATGAATAGCACTCAAATTTAACTAATAAAAATATTTTTTAATTAAATAAATAAAAGTATTCTTTATGGTGAATAATGGTTTTAAAAGAGTTTTTTCAATTTAAGACCTAAAAAATAAGTAAACAATTAATTTAGGATTTGAATTATTTTTTCTATCAATTATGAACATGAAATATGTAATATTATAAATTCAATTCAATTCAAGGCTTGAAAATTTAAAAAATATTTTTTTAAAATTAGAACTACAACTACATTAAATTCACATATTTAATATGTTTTTAAAGATATTTTTAAATAATTTATTAGCGTTAAAATAATATTTTTGGCAAATTTATATTGTGGTAGGACACATTGTACTAGGCACTCAAAGAGAAATATAGGCCAAATTCGATTGGGCCCAATTGTATTGCTCTCTCTCCAGGGCAGTCGTTGGGCTAGATATGAAACACTCTCAATAGCTGGCCCCCAATTGTGTAGCCGAGCGCGTCCTCCTACGTGTTCTACCGAGATGAGCCCTCCATCTCCCCACTTGACCACTTGCGCTGGCCAGTCTAGAAGCTATATGGATATCCCCTAAGATTCATATATTGGGGATATCCTAAAATATATATACTCCCTCCGTCCCTCACTAAGAGGGTCTTTTACTTTTTGGCACACATGGATTAAGGAATATTATTATTTAATGTGTAGTGGATAGTTATATTAGTGGGAGTGTGGATTCCATATTTTAATTGTATTAGTGGGTGTGTATGGGTCCCATGTGTGTAAAAAAGGAAAGGAGACTCTTTGGGTAGGACGTCCAAAATTGAAAAAAGACCCTCTTTGAAGGGGATAGAGGGAGTATCTTTTTAATAGCCTGGTGTGGCTAAGCATTTAATACCTATAGTATCTGTAATTAATGTGATGTGACATGTCACAAGATCCTTAGATACGGATGATGACAGCCACGTCCATTATAAGGAGCTCGCTCCTAATGGAAATGATTCAAGGAGACACACTACATTTTCCCTCCCAAAGGCAAGATAAGCCGGGAGGAAATTCTGAGCCATCTTATCCTATTTTATGTTAGATTAGCAACGATTATCCCCCCTTTTTCTCAATAAATAACCACATCAACACGCAATTAAAGGAGGGTTAATCCGCGCTATCTACATTTGGCACTAGAGGAAGGGCTGAACCTTCGTACCTTCGCAGATTTCAGAAAGGTAACTTTCATGGTTATTCCGCCTACCGATCGCATTAGTCAATCGATATGATGAACGAATAAGATGAAGCCACACCCAACAAAGTTGGAGGACCAACCAGCCAATAATATGGGATGCCGAATCCTCCCCGAAATGTCAAAAAAGAAATTCCACCTCAGGAGGTAAGTTCATAAGAGGAAGAAATGGAAATCAATTTTCGTAAGAAGTATTTCGATCTTCTTAAGCAGCTAAAAGGGAAGCGACCAGCTGGACAAAAGAGTGCCAGTCGAAAGTTGAGTTTCGACCTAGAAGAAAACATCACAGAACAAATGAACGAGACACAACGCGAGTAGATTCCACCCAAAAAGTCCATACACGAGCGGATGGGACCAAAGGGTGTCCAGAACGAGCCGCGCAAGGCTCAGAAGGTAGTGGATGAAAGACGCGAACGGAGGCAAGTGGTCAGTCTAGCTAACTCTATCGCCAGTATAGCCCCTACACACACGATCGGGCGCATAAGTGTTAAAGACCACCTAGGCCCCGAGCCAGTAAAGTCTCACCGAGAACAAATAGAGGAAAACATAGGTGAGGACCCCTTGACCAAGTTCAAATAGACTCGGAACTAGTGGCAATAAGGAGATGACTTGATGAGATAGAGAGAAAGAATAATGCTGGACGGACCCCTTTCAACCATCGAATCATCACAGCCCCCTCGCTAAAAAAGATCCGAATACCTCAGATCCATCAATATGCCAGCGACTCAAACCGTACAATACATCTCAATAAATACGTGGGATGGATGTTAGCTCAAGGGAGTTAGAAGAAGGATCATTGCAAAATGTTTCCTTTTACGTTGGCAGATAGAGCGCATTCATGGTCCGAATTATTGCCGATTAATTCAATTGACTCGTGGGCCCAACTTCAACATCCTTCTCATCCCATTTTTCCTATCTTGGATAGGGAAAAAACTGAAGCAGAAGCTGGCCTGCCTACGACAAGGAACGAAGGAATTGCTCAAGGATTTCATGAAGAGGTTCAACGAACAGTGGGCAAACACTGAAGAAATCTCAGACGAAACGTCTATTATCTTGCCAGTGGCGGTCCTACTTCCCGGGTCCTTGATGTGGACGAGTTGCCAGCAGAAGCTGCCGACCAATTATGCAGCCTTCATGGCCCAGGCACAAGCGTTCATCCATAATGAGGAGATCCTCGAAGAATATAAGAAGTCTAAAGGCGAGGACAAAGAAAGGGAGAAGAAAAAAAAGAAGGGAGACAAGGATTACAAGACTCCATCTTCTTTTAAACCCTTTCCAGAAGATGATCAGATACAAGAAATGACAGAGGTGCTCGAATTGACTCCCGAAGAGATATTCAACAAGATTTAACATGCCAATTTTTAACCTCTCTACCTAGGATGCGGGCGAATCCAGCTAATCTGAAAAGAAAAAATTTTGCAAATACCACAATTCCATTGGACATGACACCAACAAGTGTCGAGATCTATTGGCGGAGTTGGTAAAGTTGTTCGAGGATGGAAAGCTGGATAGGCTGGTAACAGGCCTAAAATGTAGGAGGGAGTTACCTCCGGCACCAAACAAGCGACCGAGAGGACTCGCTACCCCGCAGGGACGAGATACACCAGGCGACCGAATACCTTCCCCACCTCGAGAAGTGTATACGATGGAGGAACATTACGTAGGAATGTCACAAACCCTGACCACCTTGTCTCGTAGGAAGAGGAAGGCTGAGCTCTGGGAGCTGGATAGATTCCAACATATCCTGATGGCAAGCCCGCGTCTGCCCAAACACGAAGCCGACATACTCTTCTCTGAAGAAGACCTTGCCGAGGTACGAATCCCCATAATGACCTATTAATCATCTCAACCATTATCTCAGCAGTAAAGGTGCACCGATGCTTGATAGACACGGGCACTTATACGAGCATCATATTCAAGAAAGTGTTCGAGGCCATTGGAGGTCTAGCCACCATAAGGTATCTTCATGTGCCAACGAAATACGAGGGTTCGGTAATGCCATTACGACTCTCCTGATGCAAACCGAACAGTCGGTCCAGATAATGGATGAGAAGCAAGCGTTGAGAACCCAGCGCACGCTCGAGTTTAAGGTAGTCGATCTTCCATCACCCTACAATTGCATCTTAGGAAGGACATTCATACATCAATTCAACTTCATCCCCTCGACACTCCACCAATGCTTAAAATTCATAACCGCCGACGGAAGAGTCGGTGCCATCAGGGAAGACCAAAAGAAAGCTAGGGAGTACTCCTTCATCGAGAAGGCCGAATAACTCAGGTACCACGACCCACATTTTCAATTGCTAGTGGCCGAGGAAGGACAAAGTGATGAAGCCCCAAACATCATTGCAGAATGTAACTCGCCAGCAGAATACATAAACCTGGAGAATGCCTGCAAGTTCCGACCCTTTGGCACAAAAGAAGTTGACTTACCTCCAATCACCGATGAGGATCCAAGATCTGAAAGGAAAAGAAAAAGAGGGGAACCAGTCGAAGAAATCGAAGCCATTAGGATGGAGCCAAGCAACCCGGATTTAGAATTATACATCGGATCGCAACTGCAGGAGCCTCAAAGAACAGCTTTAATAGAGTTCTTGAAGGCTAATATGGATGTGTTTGCTTGGATGCCGATGGACATATCGAGGATAGATCCCAAACACACGTGCCATTGGCTCAACGTAAACCCATTGTACCTCCTAGTCGAGCAGAAGAAAAGGAAGTATTGTCCAGAAAAATATGAGATCATCGATATAGAGGCGAGGAAGCTCCTAGCAAACAACCTTGTAAGGGAAGCCTTGTTCCCCTCATGGGTAGCCAACCCAGTCCTAGTTCAAAAAGCCAACAAATCCTGGAGACACTGCATCGACTTCACCGACCTCAATAAAGCATGCCCTAAGAACAACTTCCCATTACCGGATGTTGATCAGATGGCAGATGCGACGGCAGGCCATGTGCTGATGAGCTTCATGGATGCCTACTCGGGCTACCACCAGATCCCGATGCACCCAGATGACGTGAAAAATATGGCTTTCTACACTAAAGAGGAACATGTTGTGCTGGGTAATGATGTCGTCGGACTGAAAAATATGGGCGCCACATACCAGAGATTGGTCATTAGAATGTTATATGAAGAGCTAGGAAAGACCATGGAAGTGTACATGGACGACATGTTAGTCAAAAGCATAGCCGTGGGTGATCACGTACACCACTTGAATAAAGCATTCGACATCCTACGCCACTACGGGATAAAAGCTAAACCCGAAGAAGTGCACCTTCGGAGTTTCAGCGGAAAAGTTTCTCGGCTGCATGGTAAGCAAAAGGGGTATAGAAGTGAACCCGAACAAAGTTAAAGCGATACAGGATATGGAATCCCCGAAGTATGCTAAAGGAGCACAAAAGCTGACTGGAAGAATAGCATCCCTCAGCCGCTTCCTATCCAAGGCACCAGACAAGTACAAACCCTCCTCGATGTGATTCGCAAAGAGAAGTTCGAATGGACACCATCGGCCCAAAAAGCCTTCGATAGGCTGAAAGTTATCCTATCCAACACACAAACCCTCTCGAAACCCGACCGGGCAAGACTCTCAGTTTATATCTAGCTACATCAGAGTCGGCATTAAGTGTCGTCCTGGTCCTCATGGAGAAGAAGCAATAGGAGCCCATATATTACGTGAGTCAAATGCTCAGAGATGCAAAACTCAGGTACCTCATAGTCGAGAAACTTGTTTATGCATTGGTAATGAGCGCGCAAAAGTTAAGGCCCTATTTTTTTAAACATCCGATCAAAGTAGTGATGTCCTTCTCGCTAAGGTAAGTCCTCTCCAAACCCGATTCTATAGGAAGATTGATGAAGTAGGCCATCGAGCTGAGTCAATTCGACATCAAATACGTCCCCAGAACTGCCATTAAAGCACAAGCCCTGGCAGAGTTCATAGTCGAGCTCACCATACTTACCCTGCCAAACGAGGTAATCGCCATGCCATGACAGATGTCAGTAGACAAATCGTCCACAGCCCACGCAGCCGGAGTCGTAGTTGTCCTCACAGCCCCTACAGGCAAAGTATTTTGGTTGGTAATCAGATTCGAATTTCCCGCAATCAACAACGAAGCTGAGTATGAGGCCTTACTTTCCGGCATGAGGATGGCGCTGACGGTTGAGGCTTAGAGGTTGATGATCTTCAGTGACTCCGATCTCATAGTTAACCAAATAAGAGAAGACTATGAAGCTTAGCATCAACAGCTCGCGGGATACCAAAAGCTAGTCGCTAAAATGATCCTAGAGTTTGATCACATATACATCACACAGATACCCAGGCAGCGTAACACCCAAGCTGACGCCATAGCTCGACTTGCAACCTCGGAGGATGCCGAACAGCTGGGAAGCATTAGTGTGATGAGACAGGATGCCCCAAGCGGCAAAATGATCTAGCAGATTGACAAGGAAGAAACATGGATAACCCCTATCAAAGCCTTCTTACAAGAGGGAAAGGAGCCAGAGAACAAGTTTGAAGCAAAGCAGTTGAGGCTCAGATCAGCCAGGTATACTTTAGTCAATGGCTTATTATACAAAAGAGGATACTCGATGCCACTCTTGAGATGCTTATCCAAGGACGAAGCCACCAAAGTCCTCTCCAAAATACATGAGGGTGTGTGTGGGAATCACTCAAGAGGCCAAGCTTTAGCCCAAAAAGTCATCAGACAAGGCTTCTTCTAACCCACCCTCAGGAAGGACGCGGTTGAATACGCCAAAGCATGTAAGCAATGCCAGATATAAGCCCCTCTAATTAGGACCCCCTCCACTGAGCTAATCACAATGGCAGCACTGTGGCCTTTTACCAAATGAGGGATTGATTTAATCGTCCCATTCACCCGGGCAGGGGAGGAGTCAAATTCGCAATAGTCGCAGTCGATTATTTCTCCAAATAGGCGAAAGCAGAGATGTTAGCCACGGTCAACAAAGCCAACATAATGGGATTCATGTGGAAGAACATTGTCTGCCATTTTGGAATACCCAACGCTATAGTAATCGATAATGGAAAATAATTTGAAGGGGTGAAACTCTAAAGATTTTGTGACGGCCTGGGAATCAAAAAGTTGTTCTTATCACCATACTACCCTTAGTCTAATGGGCTAGTAGAGGCAGTAAATAAAGTGATCAAGCATACCCTCAAAACGAGACTGGAAGGACTTAAGGGAAGTTGGGCCGCATAACTACCCGGAGTTATGTGGTCGTACCGCACCACCACTAGAACATCAACAGGAGACACTCCATTCTCCCTGACATATGGCACAGAAGTGCTCATCCCGACAGAAGTGGCCTACCCAAATTTCTGAATAACCCACCAGAAGGAGAACCCTAACCCTGAAGCTCTTGAACTCAACATAGACTTGGCAGAAGAACTCCGATTACAAGCGGCAGAAAGGTATGCAATATACAAATCCAGATTGGAGGCTCAATATAATAAGAAAGTTCATCGGAGAGACTTTGTAGTTGGTGAGTTGGTAATGAGGAAGATTTGTCAGACAGGCGAGGGTGTATTCGGTGGTAACTGGGAAGGCCCGTATATAGCAAAAAGAAATCTAGGCAATGGAGTATACGAGCTTAGCAAAATTGATGGTGAGAGCATTAAGCACCCATGGAATGCTCAAAACATAAAGCGTTTCTATATCTGATAATGCAGTATACCACCCATAAATGTCCATACTTTAGCAAGGGTGGAAAGGCCGCGTGAGTTTAACCTCATGCGAAGGCCCATATTAAATAAAATGCGAACAAATTAATTAAAAATGCACACTATGCCACAACCTACTGCGTTAATAGCAATCAAGTCAAATGGACATTAACTGATTAAGCTTGGAATATGTTCAAAATATGTCTTATAAAGGCTACAAAGTGCCCTACATGGACATTAGAGCAAGCAAAATAGAAAGCTTAAAACTAAAAAGGACCACCAGTTCCACCTAGACCCCCGCCTGCACCACTCAGACCAGTGTCATCAGCACCGCCACCAGCAAAGTCGCGAAGGCTCCTCATCCAAGCCACCTCCGCCTCCAATTGCGCAACATGCTCCCTCTCACGCTCCAACTCGTGCTCAGCAAGATAGCAGCCAGCTGAGCCCTCTCATTATAAGCTTCAGATTGAGCAATAGCCACAGCAATCAACTGCTCAGCTACCAGCGCCTGACGAGTCTCGGACGCAACGGAACCTTCTTCAGCACGGACTGAGGACCAGAACTTAAGCTAATGGCAGGTGGGATGGCATGACCGGATTCAGTCAATAGGAGAAAGAGACGTAGAAGGATCAGAGCGTGGCCGACACTAGCAAGAGCGGCGTTTCTGATCTCATGGGTCCCCGCGCTTTGAGGCCAATGAGTTAGGACAGGACTCCAAGAATGAGCGGGGACAAAGCCAGCTTTAGACACACTTATCTATGTTTCTATCATAGCTCGAGATTTCCCAACGCTTCGTAACCTCAGCAGATCTGCTAAGGCGACCAGAGGCACCCCGCCACATGTGCCACCCATCTTGGCACACACACTTTCCTCCGCCAAGGGCCTTCGAGGCTGACTAGTGCCCGGTAGGATCTGTGCAGGATCAATCCTCACCCCAATAGCACTGCCAGAATGGGAAGTAGATCCGAAAGCCACACTAGTCGGTGATTCCTCGTCACTGATTGATGTTTTTCCTCTATCAAGATAACGGGCCCGAGCCACGGCATCATTCTCGCGAGGACCCTCATTACCTGGCTTTGCTCGTCTTGGGGTTACACTCGGTCTAGCCACCTCAGCCTCTACAACAGCAACGGTAACCCCGTTGGGAGGTGCCCGAGTATCCTCATTGGTAGGGAGAGCATTCTAAGCAGCCACAGAATTGGGACTAGCTTCCCAATAAATATTACGAGCTACGGAAGAATACGCAGCCTAAGGAGAAAAATACTCATCAAGAGCAGCGTCCTAAGAGGTGAAGTTGTCACTTACTCTCCCGATGAAGCTTATCGAAGGGGCCCGGGTAGGATCTTGAAATAAGTTAGCGTTAGATAGCTGAGTATCGGATAAAAGAGGTAAGACGTCGTGGGGAAGCACCATCTAGTTGATTATGTCAAAGGCCCATCGAAAACTCAGAGACAATTTCTCTTCTGAGGACGGACGGGGGCTATCACCAAATGGAAACAGTGGAAAGATCAAGACCATGAAGGCACAAAGGAGACAAACAAAAAAAAGAGGGAGAGAGCTTACGAGACTCCGGGGTTTGAAAGGTGTAAGGAATTGGCAGATAGTTCCCAAGACGATCCCGACACTCGAATTCGTGAACCCAAAACCATTGCCGCCTCCAGTGCCAACCACCAATATCATTCCGACTTAAGATAGGTCGAATGCCCCGCTCCACTTGCAAATAATAGTGCCCCTGACACCCAGGATCGCGAACATACCGATAGACATAATCAATGTCGCTAGCTGTGGAGGATGAGCAACCGCTCTCGTGAAGAGGCACCAAGAGGCCAACTAAACTCGCCCAAACAGTAGGTATCAACTGCGTTGGAGCTAAACCCAACCTATCAACACCCGGGCAAGAGTCTGGGCTAACGAAAGTCGCACGCCCTCAGCAAACATCCCTGTATTAAAAGCTGCATGACCGGACACCCCCCTCCAAGGTCGTTCTTGGTTATTGGGAGTTGCAAAACCTATATCAGGGTAATTGTAGAGGTTGAAAGCACTCTCCACATCCTCCTCCCTTATACTCAAAGCATAGCCCCTCAGAGTAGTGTTGGTAATGGCGTGCCCTGGTCGGAGGGGCGGCCAAAGCTTCCAGGCTCGACTGAGTCCTCCAGATACACGAATGATGGTGAAGCCCTACCTTCAGTTTTTTCCACCACACGCCGGCATGGAGTCCCAGCCGCAAAGGGTGTGGCTTCCTGTTGAACCTCGTAACGCAGTGGCAGAGGAATGGAACGATGGCCGCTACATATCACAAGAGGAGCTCTAGCGTTGCTGGCCTCCTCCTCCTCTTCCTCCTCAGAACCGCTAAAGTTATGGGAGGACCTTGAGTCCACAGCCCAAAGCGGCAGAAGAAAATCGCTAAAGATCAACCAAAAGAAAGTGAGTATCGCCAGAGGATAAGTAACAACCATTGAGAAAAAAATTTCAAAAGTTGCAAGAGAAGAAATTGTAGAAAAACTGCAGAAGCAAGAAAATGGTAAGCGTGGCCTCTCTAGTTTCATGGCCAACCCTTTTACAGAAAATGGGGTAACAGTTCCCCCCAGAATTCGAAGCGTCCACCCCAAATTCGAACGAGAACTGTTGGATCATTACACGTGGGCACAATCAAGCACTAAGGCAAGAGGGAATGATAACTGATGTGACAGTTCAAGGAAAAGTGGTGGAAAGAATATCGAGAGATTAAACACATTAATGGCGCATTTAATGCGTGTTAGAAACTACTGTTTATAGCAATCATTTCCATTGAAGAAAAAGAATACAAACTGACTAGAAATTTAAAACAGAAAGTAATATTGTTCTTATCCTAAAATCTAACTCCCGCCAGCCGAGCTAGTTAGGAGGAGAGTCGGACCATTAGGAGCTACTTTGGAAGTCGACGCCATCGAAGTTTGAGAGGCAGTTCGAGTAGCGAAGCCAGGAACAGGGAAAAAGTCGGACACGTAACCCAAGGGAGCCAGATTCATCCCCTTCGATTCCCAATCGATGCCAGTCGATAGTCCGAACGCGGGTATCCAAGCCTATAGTATTTAACAGAAATTGTCAAGAAGGCCTAACATCCCACCCATATTCACCAGCCGTGCCGAATGAGCCAACGCTTTAGCAAAGCTGATTATGCCAGCCACCTTCCTCTCAGAGTTTATCAGAGCTGAGAAGTTGGAACGATACCTGTCATTAAGCGCGGTCACCTCGAATTCTTTAGCAGCAAGCTTTTGCTGATGATCCACGAGCTGCTCCTTATCATCATTCAATTCCCGAGCAAGTAGCTCGTACTTTCCCTCCGAGCTCTTTAGTGCCTCTTCGGCGGCCTTCAACTCCGCTTCGCGAGGGAGCCATCTCTCCTCAGCCAACTTCAACTCCCCCTTGACTGCCTCCAGGGCCACCTCTAGAGCTGCACACCGCTGAGCCGCCCTTTCCTTCTTGGAGTCCAGATTCTCCAAGAGCCTCTGTTCGGCCAACTCCGCTTCCCGCCTTACCTGAACCAACTCCGCTTCATGCTGGCGATCATGAGCATTTAGCTGCCCTATCTCCTAATCCTTCTGGGCCAATAAAGATGACGTCTGGCTCAAATAAGCCAAAGCCCTAGAATGGTACCCAACAGTGGAATAAATCAGGTCATCGATATTCAACTCTCTGATGATATCGCTCTCCTCCCGAGTGAAAGAGACAGGGATAGTCTTCGCCACCCTTAGCATATAAGCAGGCAGATCTGGCTAGCTGAGGTGATACGAATTGGACCCATATAAGCTGTGCAGGACGAGGGAAGTGGACGAACCTCTGACAAGGAGGCGCCAACCTTGAAACCCAAGTAAGGGGTTTCAGTCAAAGGAGCCGCTGGAAGGGGCCCACTAGTAAAGAGACCTAAGCTCTCGGCCATAGCTCTCTTACTTGGGGGCTGGGAAGGGTCACTTGTAAGCGATGGCTAGCACAAAAGAACATCGTCGGAACCCCCAAGCTGGCATTGCACGGGCCGCACAATCGGAGATGAGCTACCAGAATCGAGAAGGAGATAGTCCTCTTCTTGCACTTTGTCTCGCTCATCCGTTGCGCTACAAGTCCCGAATCCTTCTCAGTTGGAAGGCTCTAGAATGCCTTTACCCAAATCCCATCGAACAGCCGTATCGCCAGTCTGAGAAACATCTAAGCCCGCCTTATGGCCGGGTACGTGAGCATTATGATCCTTGGAATTACATTCTCCACATGGCTGTTTAGACTACTCCTTGTCAATCTTCCACTCAAATTCAGAATCATCTGTCCTATTAAAATTAAGATTAAACAAGTTAGAAATCACATATGTGCTCTTGCATGATTGAGTCTCCATGGGCATCTTCATTGCTATCTCAAGAGAGAAAACCACATCTTCATTATCCATCTGCAGTCTAAGCTTCTCGGCTCTCAACCTCTTTGCTCTTTCCCACTTCTTCTCAACTATAAGCTCAATATTCTGCTTTTGTAATGGTACTGGCATGTTCTGAACAACACGTGTAGCATTCGGCACGGAAACAGGGTTCGACTATTGTAGTTCGACCATGGTTTGACCAGAATGGTCTGGTCGAATGGAATGAGGCTGGTCGAACTGGGTTCTTGAAAATGGGCTCAGTCTATCCAGTTGTGGTTCGACCATAGTTTGACCAGAGAGGTCTGGTCAAACTACAAAAGTGTTGTCAAATGGAGGCTCTGTAAACTGAACTTGATTTTTCAGGTCAACAGGTGATTGTTCGACAATAGTTCGACCAGAGAGGTCTGGTCGAACTAGAATGATTTGGTCAAACGCCGAGCCAGAAAATATAGCACTATTATTCTATTTTTTTGAAACCCATTCGACCACGGTTTGACCATCAGGTCTTGTCAAACCACACTGGTCTGGTCAAACTGGAGACCTGCTCTCTTCTTTTTTATCCACAGGCTTCATTGGACCTTCGTACTGTGTCCCGGACCTCAATGTGATGGCATTATTCTCTAACGTTTGTGTCAATTGATTCACATTCGTGGTTATCTGACCCATTATAAAGGTAAGGTCCTTCAACTGCTTAGATAAATCTGCATGATTAGCAGTCATACTCGCTTCGATGCGGTCAACCCTTGCATCATTCCTTGACATGTATCGATTGAAGGTAACTTCAACACTCTTCGCTTCTTGCTACTGCATACTAGGCCCCTTTATGTCAACTCTGTAATCTGCTTCTGCTAGGACTCTAGTAACTTGTTGATTTTAGCTAGAATAGAGACAATCTCATCATCCCTATTCGGCTTCACCGCTTGATGTTCAACCTGAGCACCTTACCTAGTATACAAGATCCTCTTACTCTTTCTGTAGGCCAGTCACGTGAATTCATAGAGATGTCTTCAAATAACTATTCTGCTTCAAGTGTCGTTTTAAATAATAGTGCTCCTCCTGATGATGCATCAATAAGAATACGCGACTCACAATCCAATCCATAGTAGAAGATACTTATGTACTGAGCCTTAGTCATCCCATGCTGTGGGAACCTCCTGAGCATATCTTTAAACCTATTCCACACCTTATGTAATTTCTCACCCTGATTCATAAGAAATTGGGTGATGTCTTGCTTCATTCTTATGATCCTTGAGGGTAGTATGTATCTCTCCAAGAAATTCTACTGCAGTTGGTCCCATGTAGTGCAGTCCATGGCATCAAGAGTCTCATACCAAGCTTCTGCCCTATCAATCAAAGAGAACTTGAATAAGGCGATCCGCCTAGCATTGTCTTTAGCTCTAGCACCCTTTTGAGTGTTTGCATAACCAAGAAATCTTTTGAGGTGCTGATATGGATCTTCAAAATAACCTCCAGAAAAGGGATTCTTCTCTACCATGTTCATAAGAGTAGGATGTATCTCAAAATTATTATCATCCCCCTTGCTCCTATCAACCCCATGTTGCTAATCCCATAGTTCGTGAAAATTTCACGTATGGTAACATTATCCGGATTATGCCTTGTTCCGGCCATATCTAGCTCAATGTGTTATTCCTTCTTTTTCTAGAGCACAAGTACCTCAGAAAAATTTAAGGTTAGATAGAATTAAATAATCACAAATAAATGTCTTAATCAAACTAGAAATAATAAACTAATAATAACTGTCGTCCCCAGCAATGGCGCCAAAAAACTTGATGCGCATTTTCTTTGCACGTAAAATTAATCCTCAAGTATTAAGGATATCAGTTGCAGCTTAAGCAAGCGACCAAGTTAAATATCAAACCCAAAGGACAGCGTATTATCAATTTAGTTATTAACTAAATTAATTAAGACAAGACAATAAGATTTTAAGGTTGATTATCTAATAACTAATATGCTGAAAATTAAATAACAAATAAAATAAATTAAACACTGGAAGAATACGAAAGTGTCTCAAGAATGGAGAATAAGTAGCTCTAGGCTAATCCAGTTTTACTACTTAACTTACCTCTCAAGTGCAGGCCGACTCTGCCTTGTGGACTATGACGCATCACTAAACCATGCAAATCTACTCTATAGACACAAGTAAATATGCGTGTAACACGTGTGAATTAACTTGGAGCAAGAGATATAATTACACCCCCTTTCTGGATACTATCAGTATCAATTATTTCCCTGGCCAATTGGTACTCTAACCCGATATGATCTCCCTTTATAGGTACTATAAAATTACCCTCTTTATCCTACTTATCAATCCGAATCCAATTCAATTAATAAGTATGCATATAAGATAGTTCTAATGAAGCTTCAGAGTCCCCTCACTTAGAATCATAACATGGAATCCTGCTCAGCAGTGAACACACTCAATCAATAACCAAGATATGTATTCAAACTCTACATAACAGTTAATGATGCACAAAACAACTCTAAGTATGAATTAAAAATACATAGTCTTATATAAAATAAATCCACAAGTAGTATTGTACAGAGGACATACAAGAGAGTTTAATTAATTCATAAAACCTTCAAAACCCTAGACTACCAAAATAGTTCTAGCCCATAATGTTGCGAAGAACAATCATTGGGGTTGGATAGATCTTACTCATATGTCTGGAAAATACAAGATATATTAGGAAACGAATAAAACCCTAGATGCGGAAGTCGTCGCGTCCTTCTCCGTCTTGAATCCTCCTCTTGATTCTCCTCTTGATTCCACATATGAATCTTCACAGTGATGGATGGATTGAGGAAAGGATGTGAATGATAGTTTGGGGGTAACCCCCCCTTGTGGGGTGGTGTAGTGTGGATGTGTTGCGGTCTCTTCTTGGTGTGATCTACATCGTCTTGGAAAATATGAAAATACACGCATTGAGGGTGTAAAACCCTTCAAAATCAGAATTTCATGTCCCCGTTCGACCAAAGTGGTTTTGGTCTAACGGGAAGGCCTTGGTCAAACTACTGGTCGAGCTTCATGCGTAGTCTCACCATTTCGCACATAACTTCCACATCTAAACTCTGATTTTAGTGATTCTTATGCTCACGTGATCCTCTCTTCCTTGTCTTTATATCCATATAAAGAACTCACAAAAAATTCAACATTTGAAGGTGTAACAAGCCATGAAAATGTTGGATTGTATACTAAAAGTCTAGCTTTTTGTATGAACAATGTTTAATCAATTTATTTGAAATGAGAATCATATGATCAAATAATTGCATCTTATAATTTATTTATATGCACGATGCAATAGTCCACTTACTTTATACTGTAGATAATATGTTGTGTGACAACATGCGAAATATCATATTATCGGTTTCCTTATAAAGTATAAACAGATGCTCACAACTAAGATAGACGGGAACTCTCTATCGGGATGGTTGTAGTGTGATTTGGTATTAATTTGTCTTGGCTATAGAATCACATTAGTGCACTTTGTGTGTATTCAGCAGGACCTCTTGAGATCGTTCGACTTATACTAACTTATAGAAGAACTTGATCTCTGTTATTATGGATGTTCGTCCTCTTAATCCCTATATAATAACCTCGACACGTAGGGCAGTATGTACTTCTTTGATTCATCAATGGGTGAGATTTACATGTATCAAAATAACAAACTCTGTGAGTTGGGAAGTAGTGTTGTCTCTATGGTGTGCTGTTGATTGTAGAAGGAATCTGTGTCCGTCATAGGTTGATGATGTCCCTTTGAGGAGCTCATAAGAATTACCATGTAAACCCTACGGGTGGATTTATTCTGGCATAATAATGAGGTCGAGTGGTACTACTCTCGGATGAGATATTAATTAATGGAGTTGTCAGTAATTTAATTAATTAATGGATATTGTATATCTTAAACATGGGGAGACTAAAGGGCTCATAATAAGAAGGAGCCCATACGTAATTATGGGATTAGAACGGTAGTGCAGTAATAATATTTTAGAGGAATATATTATTATTATTGGGCTTAAGTATAAGCTTTGGGCTAAGCTTGGATACTTAAGCCCAATGGAGGTCCAACTCTAATTTCTCCTCTTGGTCCCTGCTGTAGCCTATAAATAAGTCACCTCAACTTATCTGGATCCCTAATAAATTATTTCTGCGCCTAAAATAAGTGAGAAAGAAGGGAGAGAAAGCAGATTGAGATCTTGAAGATCGTCACCCACACGATGTCAAGATCAAACTTGAGAATACAGCAGAAGACCGGAAGGTTGTTTACTGCTGCTCCTGATCATCCTCTACATCAACCCTGGTGAAAGGTAATATGATTCTACTCTTTTGCTTCCACTGCAGTAGAATTGTATGGAACCCTAATGGTTCACGTTAACCAAATGATTGAACGCCAACAAAAAAGTAGCACAGCTGTTCTATTCGGCACATCTTGCACGATGTCACCATTTTGATCATAACTTTCTCATTTAGATTCCGATTGAGGTGTTCCTTATGCCAAAACGATCCTCTCTTCTGTGGCTTTTTAGTCATTTATCACACTTAGAATTCAGAGCTCCACATAAATATAGAAAAATTACACAAGTTGGACGTGCGTTTTTCAGCATTCTTGCACAAATTGCACCTTTTCTCAAACTTGGCACTTTTGATCCTTTTTCCTCCTAAAACACAATAAAACACATCAAACGCACCTTTTTCTCATATATTGAATACAAAACATTTGTGCTAATATATAACAACAATTCCCATCAAAAATGTGTTAAATTGGATATTAAAACATACTTATTTTCATTCTCATCAATAGGCAAACGAAATCCTAGCTTCATCATCACGCCGTTCACCGCCACAAAGCCCTCTGGAGGCTTACTCGCCCTATCACCAGAAATGGGCTTCACAAATCTCACCCCCGGCGCTGTATACTTCGAGGCTTGCTCTTCGAATTGGGCGAAAGGTATTGAACTATCCTGATAGTGGGCCTTTATCTCATTGTGAGCCCCATCATGTGACACAATATGCGACCGAATATTCGTTGGATCTAGAACGTCTTCCATTGATAGCAAAAGGATAGGCGGCAAAGAACGAGACGCAACTGGAGGGCGTCGCAACGAAGAGAAAACTTCGCCCTCTCCACACAATTCTTGGTAAGCCCTTATTAAGTTAAGAAATCAGAGTGATATTAACTTAATAGAGGATAATAGTCTAATTTAATTTATTTTAAATTAGAATTTGGAATCCCTTATTAAGTTAAGAAATCATTTATTATTTTTAAGTACGAGGGAATCATCTAAAATTCCTATTTGGTTGAGGAATTTAATTAAATTAAAATTGGGAAGACATTTTTAATGTCGTTCAATTAAACTTAATATTTTGAAATATTTGTTTAATTGGTCTAGTAATTTTTCAATCTAGTCAATCAAAGCATCATGTTGCCATAGCAGCCTCTGTGTGTGGAGAAAGACTTTATTGAAATTACATAGATGGGTGTGGAATTATTTATGTGTTCTGTGTTCGGCCCATAGGTAGGCACAGTTTGACAGAATAATAACACACATGTATGTGATAATTATTTAAATTGTTCATGTGAACATTTATCGTTCCATATATAGACTATTGTTTGATAGAACTTATTATCAATACTTGATTATTACAACAAGATTACCCTTGCAGTTAATTTTTGTCTATAGACAACGTTAATGTTGCACAAGATGTCTTGTGATGGGTCCCCAATTAATAATGTTGTGTAAGTGTATCTTCATGCGGGTACTGATCGGCCCAAAGGTAGATTGATATTTGGCCCGAAATACACAAGCACCTGTGGTGGTGAATACGTGACAATTATTTATTTAACATGTGAGTAATAAGTCGGTACAAAGGAAGACTATTGCTTGACAGTTTTATTGTCAGTATTTGACTACTACGTAGAGGGTGTCACTAGTTGGTATTATTGTCATTGGACATAATACTAATGATGTGCTTGATTCCTTGAGATGATTCTAAGTTATTTAAATTTTGAAAGATTATAAAATTTAATGAGAGCATGATAAATTATTTTGCAATAATTCTCTGTACAATTAAGAAGTCTGCTAATTAAGTTTTACCTATATCAACAACAAAATCATACATGATGATAACTTCAACAATAAAGATAAGACTAGTAGGCTTCAAGAAAATTTGGTCTCAATAAAGTATAAGGGCAATATAAGAAAACCCATTAAGAAAGCTGCTAAAGACAAAACTAAAGTATAACCTTTTATTTTCTCCTAAAGGCCTATGGAATTGTCTTATAATACACTACATTAAGATTATTCGGTGTATATGGTGTAGTTAAAAGACAATATAGAACTCTATAGGATATGGTTACTATTATGACAAATACTTAAGATTGCAGCTTAAGATCTCAATAAAGTTCCAACTAAAGTAGTTGTGAGAACTCTTTGAGTTTCACATATGGTGATGTCCAACTAAGGCTAGATCATTGGGATCTACTAAAGAAAATTGGACTCAAATAAATACAAGCTACTTTATTGGTTATGAAAATAATAAAAGTTTATAATTTAATTAATCGGATCATATTTGAGATGGGTAATTTTGTATTCTTTGAGAATGTTGAGTTTGGGGGAAGAGTGATATTATAGACATTGTCCCTAAGGGAGAGTCGATTCGACCCCCATACTTATGCTTTTAAGAATGTGTAAATACAGTACATTCCTAGGACATTGTCAATAATATTTAAGGAAGAGAAACTCAATAATCTCAAGAAATAATGTCACTATGGAAACCACTAGAGTTGGGAGAAAGACAATTTGAATGATTATGTAGTTTTCTCCTAAATAATGAGGACACTACGGAATTAATAGTAGAACATTACAACAATATTCATCAAGCCATGTAAGGTCCAAATACTCGAAAGTGAGTTAATGCTATAATTTATGAGTTTAAATCAATACGAGATGTGTTGGATTGTATACTAAAAGTCTAGCTTTAGTATGAACAATGTTATGACAATTTATTTGAAATGAGAATCATATGATCAAATGATTGCGTCTTATAATTTATTTATATATTCGATGCAATAGTCCACTTACTTTATACTGTAGATAATATATTATGCGACAATAACGGAAGATCATATTATCGATTTCCGTATAAAGTATAAATAGATGCTCACAACTGAGATAGACGGGGACTCTCTATCGGGATGGTTGTAGTGTGATTTGGTATTAGTTTGTCTTGACTATAGAATCACATTAGTGCACTTTGTGTGCATTGAGTAGGACCGCTTGAGATCGTTCGACTTATACTGGCTTATAGAAGAACTTAATATCTGTTATTATGGATGTTCATACTCTTAATCCCTATACAATAACCTCAACACGTAGGGCAGTATGTATCTCTTTGATTCATCAATGGGTGAGATTTACATGTAATTAAATCAACAAACTCGGTGAGTTGGGAAATAATATTGTCTCTATGGTGTGTTGTTGATTGTAGAAGGAATCCGTGTCCGTTATAGGTTGATGATGTCCCCTTGAGGAGCTCATAAGGATTATCATGTAAACCCTGTAGGTGGATTTATTCCGGCATGATAACGAGGTTGAGTGGTACTACTCTCGGATGAGATATTAATTAATGGAGTTGTCAGTAACTTAATTAATTAATGGACATTGTATATCTTAAACATGGGGAGACTATCGGGCTCATAATAAGAAGGAACACAAAATGTAATTTTGGGATTGGAGCGGCAGTACAGTGATAATATTTTAGTAGACTATATTATTATTATTGGACTTAAGTAAAAGTTTTTGGCTAAACTTGGATACTTAAGCCCAATGGAAGCCCGACTCTAATTTCTCCTCCTGGTCCCTGTTGTAGCCCAAATATAAATCATCTCAACTGTTTTAACCCTAGAGACACATGCCTAACATGTGATGAGGGTAGACGGTACAACAGATTGAGAAGATATCGAAGATCGTTGCCCACACGATGTCGAGATTGGAATTGGGAATACAGCAGAAGATTAAGAGGTCGTTTGTTGCTGCTGTCTGCCAACTTACACGATTTTTATAAACTCGTACAGAAGTCAAAATTCAACGTGTGATATATTGACGGAAAGCCGTGGAAGAGAGAATCATTTTTGCGTATAGATCACTCAAATTTAATATCGAATGAGAGTGTTATGCCAATACGGTAAGGCTGCGCAAGTTACCGGTGAGAATCCATCTTCTTCAACATACCCTGGTGAAAGATAATACGTTTCTTTGATTTCTTGCTTTCACTGAATTAGAAACGTATGAAACCCTAATGGTTCATATTAACCAAACGATCGAACGCCAACAATGTTCATCAAGCCATGTAAGGTCCAAATACTCGAAAGTGGGTTAATGATATAATTTATGAGTTTAAATCAATACGAGATGATCATGATTGCATCTTGATAAAAAATAAAAAAAAACCATTGTTCTAAGGGACTTTCTATCCGGTCTAAGAAAGTCTCTTTTAGGATAATTGTGGCATTAGTAACATAATATGATTTTGAATTGCAATTGATGGATGTAAAGACAAAGTTCCTTGATGGCAACACTGATGATACGATCTAAAAGTTTAAGAATTACAAGGAAATCCATCTATGAATTCAAGCAAGTTTTTCCATAAAGGAATCACAATCATCATCATGAAGTAATTAACTCATTTGGATTTAAGACAAGTATAGATGATTATGTGATTCAGTGGAAAAATGTTTAAGTTAAACTAAGGGAGACAAGTGAAGTCTCAATAAGGTGCCCTAAAGTTAAACTAAAGATTTAAGAAATGTAGAAATATTCTATATGTTTTGGCTATTGGGAGTTGTTGTATGATGAGGTCTGCACAAGACTTAATTTGGCTTCTGTTGTTGGTATATTAAGTAGACATTTAAGTAACTCTAGTATGAATCTTTATAAAGTATTTATAGAGAATTAAGGATAACATGCTTGCATATTAGGGATCAGATTTGTTAGAGATCATAAGAAATTCTGATTCTAAGTTTGTTGGATGCTAATAAGTATAAGATCCACTTTAGGCTATATCTTTTGTTGGACTGGAGAGCTATACAAGTAAAAGTGTTAAGCAAACACTTATAGCTCCTTAACCATGACAACCGAATCAGTAGCACACTAAGGGGCATTCAAACATGAAATAAAGGTTGCGAAGTTTTGTCACATAAAGTTTATTGTGACAGTTAGTTCGCAGTAAAGTATTAACGAAAAGGGTACTATAAGTCAAGCATAGTGACATAGAATTCTTGGTTGTTAAAGAAAGTATTTTGTGTAGATAAAATTTTAGTAGAGCACATTATGATAGACTCTAAATATGGATCCACCATTTATGTATTCAACACCCTGTAATTTTATGAGCTAGCTACTCATGTGGGTCTTATATGGTTTTAGAATACATTGGTTGAGTGTGAGTCTATATTAATTGCTCTTTAAAGTTTTTAAGACACTTTGATTTGGATAATTCGATTTTCTGCTGAATACAGTTGATGGTTTTGAATTCATTGTGAATTCAATAAAGTTAATTTTTCTATTTTGTAATATTTTACATTATGGATTGATCTCACTAAAGATTAAAGTTAGACCAGTTGGAAATAGACATAATGTTAATCACATTGCATGTAATTTCCATGCTACTCGCCATATTTGATCTATGTCATTAAGTATACTGATATGGTGATTGTCGGGGTTTAACCACGATTTGTAATGTGGTGAATGTAACGGTAGTTCCATATTAGTCTATGAGATGGACCAGATTGTTAAGTATATCCTGAAGAGGAATAGCTTAACGTTGCGCAACCAAGGACTCTTGATATAATTATTTTGAGAAATATATAGTCCAAGTGGGAGATTGTTGGAAATTTTTAATTTACATTATAATCTAATTGTTGGCAATATATTATTATGCAATTATATTAGCTATTTAATTATTTTATGGACTTAATTAAGTGATCCAATTAAGGTGAAAAGTTCATGGGCTATAATAATAAATAATATAGGCCAATTGAGTAGATACCCAATACTACATAATTAAGGTGATTATGGGTGGCCCAGTTGTATAGTATATAAAGGCTCACAGATTATGGTCCCCAATATACTAAGCCGCACATAGTTCTCTCTTCTCCTCATCGGGAGGGATTACTACGATCCCATAAAGGAATAAGGAGACTTAGTTGAGGAAGGCCATAATACCACTGATCTCCGAGTTCGTGTTCCACCTAGAGGACTCAATGGATCAAGGTACGCTTTTGCGTTATGGTATAAATCTCAGTTTATCAAGATAGGATCTCAAGTTTAGGATTTATGGATTTATTTTATACATCTGAAACCCCTTCCCCTCCACTCACCGCTCGTCTCGAACCTACTGGACGGCCGGAATCGTGATGACCACCTCTCTTCATACAATGGCTCGCCAAAGAAAAGAACAATGAAATGAGACAGAGCAAGAAAACTGAGAGGGAAAGAAAGCGTGAGAATTCTTAAGCTGAAGAGCGTTCTTATATACTAACATAACCCCAATCAATCGACACGATGCTTCTAGAGAAATAATAAAGACGAGGCTCCTTATTCAATCGACGCAATGATTAGGCGGCGCCTTGAGTACCCAACCCGGTTCCTGAAATGTCGCGTCAGGAAAAAGCAAAATTTAAAATTGGGACAACAAAGACACACGCGCTATGGGAACAGGCCCCGCCTCCACTCGCCTGGGGGCTAATGTGGTAGGGCCCATTGCACTAAGGCCCTCAAAGAGAAATATGATCCATATTCGATTGGGCCCAATTGTATTACTCTCTCCCCAGGGTAGCCGTTGGGCTGGAAATCGCTCTCAACAGCTGGCCACCAATTGTGTACCCGAGCGTATCCTCCTACACGTTCGACCCAGACGAGTGATGAGCATTTTTCAACACACAATTAATCTCCAAGTATGAAGAATGTTATTGTAGCTTAGATAAACGACAAAGTTAAATATCGAACCCAAATGATGGCTTATTATCAATTTAATTATTTACTAAATTAATTAAGATGAAAGCAATAAAGTTTGAGAATTTAATTATCAATCTACTAACGAATTAATTAAAATAAAAATTAAAATAAAAGCACTTAGAAGAATTCAAAAGTGACTCAAGAGAGAGAATATGTAGCCCTAGGGTAATTCGGTTTCACTCATTAATTTTCCTTTCATGTATTAATGTCCGACCCCGCCTTGTGGAATATGGACGCATTACTAAGCCATGCAAATCTACTCTATAGATACAAGTAAATATACGTATAACACGTGTGAATAACCTTGGAGCAAGAGACATAATTTCACCCTCCTTTCTAGGTACTATCAGTATCAATTATTTCCTACGTCCGGAACCTAACCCGATATGATCTCCCTTTATAGGTACTATAAAATTACCCTCTTTATCCTGCTTACTAACCCGAATTCAATTCAATTAGTAAACATTCATTTATGATAGTTCTAATGAAGCTTCGGAGTCCCTTCACTTAGAATCATAACATGAAATCCCGTTCAGCAGTGAACGTATTCAATCAATAGCCAAGATGAACATTCAGACTCTACTCAATAGTTAAAGATGCACAAAACGACTCTGAATATGGATTAAAAATGCATAGTCATATATAAAATAAACCACAAGTAGTGTTGTGCGGAGTATACACACGAAAGTTTAAATAATTCAGAAAAACCTTCAAAACCCTAGATCTACCAAATAGGTTCTAGCCCATGATGTTGCGAAGAACAATCATGGGTGTTGGATAGATATTACCCATATGTCTGGAAAATCACAAGATAAATTAGAAAACAAAATAAACCCTAGATGTGGGTGTCGTCGCGTCCTTCTCCATCTTGAATCCTCCTCTTGGTTCTCCTCTTGATTCAACAGACGAATATTCAAAGTGATGGATGGATGGAGGAAATGATGTAGATATTGGTTTAGGTGATCCCCCCTCTCAGGTGTAGAATAATTGTGTTGTGGTTCCTCTTCTTGGTGTGATCTGCATCCCCTTTTATACTTGTAAGCTCTCCTAATGGACCTTGGATGGGTTTTTAAAGATGAAAACATGCAAATACACGCACTGAAGGGGTAAAACCCGCACAGATCTGAAAATTCGCGACCTAGTTTGACCAAAGTGGTTCTGGTTGAACTACGGTCGAACTGCATGTCTTTAAGTTGAAATTTTCAATTAGACTTGATAGCTGTAGTTCGACCAAAATGGCTTGGTCGAACTACCGTCGAACTGCATGCACAGTGTTATCGTTTCACGCATAACTTCCACATCCAAACTCAGATTTGAGTGATTCTTACACTCACGCAATCTTCTTTTCCTTGGCTTTCTATCCATATAAAGAACTTATAGAAACTCCAACATTTGAAGGTGTAAAAAGCCATGAAAAGTAGCACAACCATTCTGTTCAGGAACAGCTTGCCGACGTCACCATTTTGATCATAACTTTCTCGTTTGGAATCCGATTGAGGTGTTCCTTAGGCCAAAATGACCCACTCTTCTGTGGCTTTCCAACCATATATTTTTTGCATTCTTTCATAAGTTGTACCTTTTCTCCAACTTTGCACTTTTGATCCTTTTTCTTACATATATTGAATATAAGACACTTGTGCTCATAAAAAAGGTGTTAAATTAGATACTAAAATATACTTATTTTCACTCTCATAAATGAGCCCTCCATCTCCCTACTTGACCACTTGTGCTAGCCAGTCTAGAAGTTATATGGATATCCCCTAAGATTCATATATAGGGGATATTCTAAAACATATCTTTTTAATAGCCTTGTGTGGCTAAGCATTCAATGCACAATATCTGTAATTAATGTGATGTGACATATCACAAGATCCTTAGATATGGATGACGACAGCCACGTCCATTATAAGGAACTCGCTCCTAACAGAAATGATACAAGGAGTCACACTACATTTTCCCTCCCAAAGGTAAGATAAGCCGGAAGGATATTTTGAGCCATCTTACCCTATTTTATGTTAGATTAGCAATGATTATCCCCCTTTTTTCTCAATAAACAGCCACATCAACAGGTAATTAAAAGAGGGTTAATCCGCGCTATCTACATATATGATTATCATAAAATCATTTATATAATTTAATGATTGGAGACCCTGAATTAATAGTTTAGCATATTTTAGGCCCTTATTTTGATGGAAAAAATAACAAATAAATTTTATTTAACCACCAAGAGAAATGAAATATAAAGATTACAAAAGATGTTGGAAAACCATGTCAAAACTGACTATTTGAATCTATAATACTCATGATTCATATCATGGAACATGTATTTAGCAAGAAAGCTTGGAGTAGGATGATGCCACTGGAGTCCACCCCCAATCGCCACCAACCTATCCGCAGTCGAGTTGCCCTCCCTGTATATGTGAGAGATGTGAAAAGTCATCTGCTGGAGAAAATGCACAGCCTTCTTCCACCATGAGATAAGCTTCCATGGCAGCACTGTGGAAGAGGTCGTGAAAGCATGTACCACGAACATGGAGTTCGTCTCTAACCAAAGCTTATTCCATCCTCTATCATGTGCGTACTTTATTGATAAGCATGCAGCCGCTAGTTCCGCCTCTAGAGAGAACCCATATCCAAATCCACTCGTAAAGTATCCCATCGGGAATCCTCTGGAGTTCCTGAACACACCGCTTCCTGAAATATTTCCTGGCGTCCCAGAAGCGTGGCCATTGGTGTTGACCTTCACTCAACCAGGTAGGAGGGGTCGCAATCGAACAGGTATCATACGAGGGGCCTTTCTGGCAACCCCTTTAATGCTGAAAAATCTCAAAGTGGTTAGATCATCAATAGTGTTGTGCATGCTGCCCAAGTCAAATGTGTTGCCCTCTCTGATGATCGTCACGAGTTTTGCAGTAATGCCTGATGCTCTTACTTCCTTATCGGTGCCATCCTCCTTGCACCCACCATAGACAGCTGCATTACATTCTTGCCAAATAATCCACACATAGGATACGATAGCCAATCTACATAGTGAAGTTACTTGCTTGCTCTCGTTAACATTCATTGTCTGCATCAGGAATCCCACAAAAGGCTGTTCCAAGCTGATTCTGTCGCCAAATACAAACCCTGATAGGATTTTTTTCAATACTGCAAGAGATACAGGACATCCAAGCATGATATGATCCAAGATTTTCTCATCATTCTTGCATAGAGAACATCTAGAAGGCCCCCGGAAGCCCCTGCCTTGCACTACCTCCCATGTGGTAAGGACACCTCTGATCGCTTTCCACATCGTAAAATATCTTCTTCCTAGTATGAATTTTGCCCTAATCCATGTACCCCAGTTTGGCTCAATAAAGGATTGTCTCACATGCATGTACGCCACCTTTGCCGATATCCTTCCTTGAAAGGATCTCCTCCATATTCTACAATCCACCATATTTGGGGACATACGAGTCTCCAAGATAGCATTAACTATGTGAGAGTAACTTATAGAAAAGTTATCCGTAATGTGCCAATTTCCATCATATAGGTAGTCGCCTATTGTTTGATCAAAATGATGCCTCAAATCATGTGGAATATCCACTATATCAGCAATAGTGGTTCCTAGCCAATTGTCCAAACAAAACCTCACCTTGGAGTCATATCCTACAAGCCAAATCTCATCTTCCATGAGGCGCCGTATATGAGCAACACAAACTGCTCGAATGGAAGATAGAACATACCCTCTGATAGTGCTGCCACTATCGGACCATCTACATTTGAGAAAAACCATCGCTCATTTTCCTTCCAAAACATCGCAAGACAGCTTCATCAAATAAGCCCCATTCGCTGCCCTCAATGATCTTACTCCCAAACCCCCCCAAAGTCGGGCTACACACTCTCTTCCATCCATTAGTAAATTGATGCTGTCTAGTTATATCGCTTGTCCATATGAAATTCCGACAAGCAACCTTAATCTTTTTAATAAGATATCTTGGCCACTTGTATACCATCATAATAATAACCGAATTCACCAAACATATCCTCCCAGCCATAGATAGAGAACCCCATTTCCACCTTTGGAACTTGCTGATAATTTTATCCGCAGCTTGGCCGAAGTATTGAGACTTTGGTGCTCCAATGAATGTAGGGGCACCGAGGTAAGTAAAAGGAAAATTTTCTTCTGAAATACCAAGATTGGTAAATATTCTTCTTCTAATTACAGTTGGCACATGCTGTCCAAAATACACCTTCGATTTTGTGGGATTAAACTCCTGAACCGAGACCCTTGCATATTTCGCGAGCACATTTTTCAGACCATCCACAGATTTCTCATCTCCTTTACAAAAGTGCACAATATCATCAGCATAGAAGAGAAAAGGTGGAATATTTATGTACCTATTTGCACGAGCAGTCTTGATAACACCTCTTGAAATTTCATAATCAATCCACCTGCCTAACAATTCTTCAGCAATACAGAAAAGTAAGTGAGATAACGGGTCACCCTGTCTGACTCCCCTTCCACAGGAAAAGAATCCCTCTGGACTTCCATTCACCAAACTGAGATCATGGCTGATTGAAAAATCGAACGAATCTAGTGAATATGTACATGATTGAACCCCATTATGTCCAAAACCTGCAATACAAACCCCAGCTCAAAGTGTCAAAAGCTTTTTTAATGTCTATTTTCAATCCAATACTACCAAGCGTAGAATTGTTAAAGCTATTGAAGCTCTCCGATGCTATCGCAATACAGTGATGAATGCTCCTACCTGATATGAATCCAAACTGATTAACACTGAGATTCTCACTTAAGATGGGACCAAGTCTATTCGAAAGGATTTTGGGGATGATCTTGAATAGAAAATTGCACAGATTTATAGGGCAAAAGTCCCCAACCCTTCTTGCTCCATCAATCTTCGGGACTAGGATAATAAAGTTACAATTGACTCCCTATGGCATGTCTCTCGTAATAAAGAAATGTTGTATTGCTGCACATAAATCTTTCTCAATAAAATATCAACATTTGTGATAGAAGGATCCACCAAATCCGTCTGGACCCGGCGAGCTGTCGGTAGACAGCTCCATAACTGTTGTCCTGATCTCATCTGAGTTTGGAACTTCAGTGAGCTTAGCCTTATCCATATCTCCCACAAACGGTTGAAGAAATCCCAAATCTACAAAGTCTTGAACACCCTCCTGTTTCTGAAAGAGCTGTGAATAAAATTGAATAATATGTTGAGAAATCAGACTTGCATCCTCTACGAGCTCCCCATCTATCTCCATACTAGAAATAGCATCTTTAGTGCGACGAATGCGTAGCGCTTTATGGAAAAATTCAGTATTCCTGTCTCCCTCCTTGAGCCAAGATTTCCTATTTTTTTATAGAAAAATTGGCACTTCTCCTCCAATTTTTTATTCAAGTCCACATGAGCCTCTACCCCATCAAAGAAAAAATCTTCACTATCTCCCTCCTCATCAATAAGAATTTGTATATTCCTCAGGGTCTCCATGGCTGAATCCATAGAATTAAAGATGTTGCCAAAATCATTCCTGTTCCATTTCTTGATATCCTCCTTAATCTGTTTAAGCTTGGCAACAAAAGCACTTAAAGGATTCCCTCCAATTAGAAGTTTCCACGAGGTTTCCGCCATCACAAAAAATCCCGTGTCTATTAACCACATAGACTGAAAACGGAAGGGACGGGGCACCAAGGTATTCATGCTGCAAGTAACTAAGATGGGAGAATGGTCAGAACCATGTCTAGCTAATGCCATTCCAGTCACAACGTCCCATTTATCCAACAACGAATTATTAACCAGAGCCCTATCAATCTTAGAAGCCCTCATACTTCTCGTGGCAGACCTACTAACCCATGTGAATCGTAGCCCCTACAGGGGTACATCAACCAACCCAGAAGTGTCTAAAAACATCCTTAACTCCTCCGACCCCAGATTAGCATGACCACCACCATGCAGCCTCTCATGTGATCTCAGAGTAGAGTTAAAGTCCTCAACTAACATCATATTAGCCGTCAAATTTGCGGTAATATCATACCACATCTCCCTCCGGATGACATGGTTTGTATGTGCATGTATAAAGCCAAAATGATAATTGGCAGCATTGAAAATAAAATAAAAAATCATGATTCGCAATGTAGAGAGAACAACTTGTACCTGAGAGATGAAGCTGGGATTATAGAATACCCAAATGTTAGGCCGAAGTCCCTCTCTATGATTCTGCCCCACAAACTGAAGACCAAGACTCAACCAAACACTGGTGGGGATAGAGTCAAACAAGACCTTTGGTTTAGCAAGGGCTAGCCAAACCGGATTATGCTTTCTTACAAACACTTTGAGGGCCGATTGGGAAGCATCCCATCCTATGCCGCTAACATTCCAAAATAAGACTTTCATTTATTCCGCGTTCCACGACTGTGCTTCGGCGGTGTTTCCAAGGTACCCTAACCCTTGTTCGCCGTAGAATGCATATTTTTTGTAGGCTTCTTGAGAGGAGGGACATGTTTAATTCCAGGACCCCATAGAGTACGGGAACGGGTCACCGACGGATCTGCCCGGGTAAAGAGAGTGGCGCTGCTACTTGTGCCCTTCACTGACTTCTTGGTTGGAGACTCAGCCACTACCATCTGCAGCTGCCCCTCTAATGGACATAGGGTAGGGCTCCTATGCCTTTCTGGACTCAAGATAGCGTAGGGAATTGGTTCTTCCATCACAACCAAAGAAAGGTCCTGTAAGTTCCCTTGCTTTTCATTGTCATCACAATTCTCCTGTTCTGAGAGAGATTCGTCCTCTCCACTCAAGCTGTTAATCTCTTCATCCTGATCTGAGTTTTGCTTATCCATGATATCTTCTGTCACCTTCTCAGGAATATCTTTTTGTTGAGACTCCTCATCATCCTCCTGACCATTGTGCTCATGCAAATAATAGTTTGGCGGAATGTTGTGATCAGGGTTTGCAGGAAAGCCCATTTGTTGTCTGTCGTAAGGCTATTGTGGGGGCCGACTATCACCTCGAACCACAGGCAGAGGAGATTGCGGTGCAGCCGATCCAATATGAATATTGCCGGTGCTATCAATGGAACATGTCGCTCCAACGAACGCCACATTCTAGGCAAGAAGCTCTTCGAACGAAGGAAGGCCGGATGATCCGACTGTAGCAGAAGTAGAAAGGCCGGAAGGGCCAACCGAAGCAGCAGAAGGATGGGAGGAACCATCTATGGCCGGTTCCTCCATGCTAAAAACGTGAATGGAAACCTTAAAAAATTTTAGAGAGAGATGTGAGAGAATTTCCTAGAGAGAGAAACATCTTGGATTCTTTATACATAATTGATAATTTACATTATGGCCCAATATCTTTGATGGAAAAAATAATTCACACCTCAAATTGATAATTTACCTAATTTTCAAGTTTTGAATTAAAAATATTTTTTAAAGTATTATTATATTATTCTCAAATTAAATTAATTTTAAATTATAGTATATTATATTATATTATATTAAAGTGATTAAAAATATTGCAAGTTTATCTAAAAATTTGTATATGAATAATTATCTAAGATTTTAATATTTTATATTAATGTACTACTAATAATTATTTTAGAAATTAATTTACAAATTTTAACTTAAATACAAATTACATTATGAAAACTAAATACATGCTATGCTAGTAAAAAACTTCACGATGAATTGTTAAAACTAAAATATTTATGTCTTCGGGAAAGTTTTTAGAACTATTTATTGAATTGTTAAGAGATAAAGGTTCAGACATAATTTTATATTATTCTTAAGTTAAATTCTAAAAAAAATGCACGAGCTTTTACAAATCTAAATTGCAAATAGTTTAGATTAATATTGTTATGTTTGAATACTTTTACATAAATTAAAAATTACATTATAAAAAATCAAATTATATTATATAAAAAGGTAATTTATTTTATGCAACTGGGTGCAAGATTGCACCCAGATCCAACCCATTTCTATAACCCGGAGTATAAATATTGTTCTCTATCCAAATTTTATTTTTCAGATTTATGAATTCTCAAACCCTATCCTTCTTCTGTTCTCTCTCTCTCTGCGAAACTCTACAAATTCTTTGCCACTCTCTCTCTTTCTTTCTTCATTTTTTCATGTTTACTCTGCGAATCTCTGTCAATAGTTCGTCTATTAGATCTGCACAGCGCTCTTTGATTTCTCGTGGTATATGTTTCTCTATTTAGATTTTTTCGATTTTCATTTTTTGATTTTTATGTTTTCGTTCTTTGACTTTGTTTACATGTTTTCGCTTTTATTCTGTGCATTTATTGTTGTTTATGTTTATCTATTTCTATTTTATTTTCGATTTTTACTTTTTGATTTTTACGTTTTTCGTCTTGTGATCTCCATTGCTCATCTTTTTCTTGGAGGAATTGGAGTTTGGCACCTTTGATTTAGTAGAGGAACGACCCATTCTTCCAAAGTCGAGATTTAAAGGAACTCAATATTAACAAAAATAAAAGAGTTAATAGATATAGATAAAGAAATTTGAATATCTAAAATGAAGAGAGAGGTTTTGTCAGCTTTAAAGGGGAAGATTGTGGACAATACTAGAAATGCTGTAAAGACTTTAGCTCTCATTCTAATTGTATGTGTCTATAATTAAGTTAATCTTGCAGCTAGTTTTTGAGTGGAACTAAAGAAGATATATGTCGGGTGTTTGATGGTTTTCTGCTTTTAGCATACTCATATAATTTGAGGAGAAATTAGACAATGGGTTGTGTCTTTGTGTTTGTGTGTATGTGATAGAGAAGCTCCACCTTCTCCACAAGGACTACAGAGATATGATATGAAAGTAATGTGAGCCCTATGGTACAGTGTGTTTCTCTCTCTTCTCTTTTCTCTAGTTCTAGAACTCTAGGGTGAAAGAGAGCTAATAGGAACTCAGAACCTGCTGACCTATATGAGGTGGCTTTGCTCTTGTCTCTAAACATTTTGTTGTTAAATGCACTTACTGTTTTATGCAGCCACTCTTCCAATTTTGCATTTAACTCTTTCTATTTTCTTGGATTTTTTGTTTCTAACCTCTTCTTGATGGCTCTCAGCAGGCCCCCATAGGATGGCACCAAGCCAAGCCATGTAGTCGACGGCTCGATTAGCCTTGAGAAGTAGAATCCACTTGACTTGCTTGGTGTTTTTAAGCTGACTCTTATCCATCGATTTGAATGCAGCATTTGGGTTGTTAATTTTGACAATGGAAAAATTGGCTTTCTCTAGTTTCGCTATCACATGTATTTCTTTTGGGGTATCTTTATCCCACCACTCGACAAGATTCAATCTTGGAGCCATTCTCGTGAAACAACCCCAAAATCCACTTTGGTTATTAAGAGGGAGGAAATATTTAGGAGGTTACATCTCATGCCTCATTGGAGAAACAAAGAGCAATGGCCCAAATCTCTCACCAAAGAATCACTCCTTCCACAATTAATATGCCTTAGTTTTATAGTTAGAACAGAATAAAGAGTAGAGTTGGAATAAAAAATTATTTTATTAATATTCTTTGCATACTGTCTAACGCTAGCTATCCTTTATAATCAACTTGAACAGTTGTGCTAACGACTTACTGTATTTTATATTTTATACCTTGTACAATTATCTTCTTGTATTTATTTACTTTTTTTTTCTAGCTGTAGTCTTATTATTGTATACTTTTTTTTGAAGAAGTGTATTATTTTCTTACTCATAATGTATCATGTTGGAAATTACAAATTTGAGGACAATATCATGTATTTGAGTGAATTTACTTAAAAATTTTTCAAAAAGCTTGTGATCAAATTAGAAAATTACATTAAAATCATGTATTATTACATAACTTGGTATAGAATTTTTTTGCCAAAAAGTAAGGCCAATATCTTTTTCAATTTAGTTGTTCATAATTTAGCATTAAATTAAAATTATCAGAATCAAGAAAACTAGCACAATTATATTTTGCTATATGCCATCCACCAATTAATGTCATGGTCACTTGATTAACTACATTGTTAACTACTTTTCTAGATGAAGTATTCTTAATAGCATAAACAAAATCTCTTTGTGGCAAGAGGGAAGTTTTCTTCTCTTTGAGGAAGTTCATCTTCATTTTTGAGCATGAACACCATGGATGACATGCTTGGCCTATCTTTTGGAGACTTTTGCAAGCACAACAGTTCTGCAAAGAATGAACGTACTGCTTGAGATTCGTCAAACGAATCACCAAGAGAAACATCAACCAATTCCAATAAGTTATCAACCTATAAAGTCTCCATGCATGTCATGAGTTTGAAACGGTTGATCAATACACATAATGAGTAAAATACAATTTAGTAGAAATTATTATACACTTAATGATAAAAATACTTCAATTTATATATTTAACAGAACTGATTATTACACCCATATATGATTTAGGAGAAAATATTATACCCATGTATAATTCAGATCATATCTATATACAATTAACGGAGAAAACATGTACAATTAAAATAATGCACCATACTCATCATGCCCATGTATAATTCAGAACAAATCTATATAGAATTAATGAAGATAACATATACAGTAAAGAAAAATCCATCACCTCGAATGCACAATACTACCAATATGCATATCATACCATGTCCAATTCAGATTATATTTATATACAATTAATAGAGAAAATATATACAATTAAAATAATCCACCATACTCATTATGCCCATGTAAAATTCAGAACATATCTATATATAATTAACGGAGAAAACATCTACAGTAAAGAAAAATTCATCACCTCGAATGCACAATTCTACCAACATGCCCATCATACCCACGTACAATTCAGACCATATCTATATATAATTAATGGAGAAAACATATATAATTAAAATAATCCACCATACTCATCATGCCATGTACAATTCAGAACATATCTATAAACAATTAAAGGAGAAAATATATACAGTAAAAAGAATACCTTCATTCCCCAATTCTGTTGTTCGATTCCGTACAATGATGTTTCACAGAACTTCAATGCTTGACTAAATGAGATTGTTCTGCAACTAAGAAAGGACCTTCCTCTGACTGCAATCACATTCGTCGACGTTTACTCCGTCTAATATTCTCTCATCTACAAAGCCAAGAAACTAGGCAAGTATTTTTAGTTACTTTATTTTGAATTTTGCTATTGAGAAAGATTAATTATCCATTATGTAATGAAATGATAGGGTTTGGCAATCCCTTCCTGGTTTGCTATGGTCATGAAGGGTTTAGAATTTAGGGTTTTAGGGGTTTAAGTTTAGGGTTTAAGGGTTTAGGGTTTTTTCCTTTCACCAAATCCATCTTATCGAATGCACAATGCTATCAAGATACCCATCATAACCACATACAATTCAGAATATATCTATATACAATTAATGGTGAAAATATGTACAATTAAAATAATCCACCATACTCATGCCTATGTACAATTCAAATCATACCTATTTACAATTAATTAAGAAAACATATGCAGTAAAGCAAATCCATCACATCGAATGCACAATTCTATCAAGATGCCATTATGATCACATACAATTCAGAACATATATATACAATTAACGGATGAAATATATACAGTACAGAAATATCCATCACATCGAATACACAATACTACCAAGATGCCCATCATGCCCACATACAATTCAAAATATACCTATATACAGTTAACGGATGAAACATATACATTTAAAATAATTCACCATACAAATCATGCACATGTACAATTCAGACCATACATATATACAATTAAAGGAGAAAATATATACAATTAAAAAGACAAATTAATTACTCCTTTTTTCTTTGATCATGCGTTTCAAAATTACTTGTAAAGCAAATCTAATGCAAAATTATATAAAAAAGAAATTCTCTATAATAAGGAAAAGCAATCATGCACATGTACAATTCAGACCATACATATATACAATTAAAGGAGAAAATATATACAATTAAAAAGATAAATTAATTACTCCTTTTTTCTTTGATCATGCGTTTCAAAATTACTTGTAAAGCAAATCTAATGCAAAATTATATAAAAAAGAAATTCTCTGTAATAAGGAAAAGTAGAGATAGAATGTCATAATTTACACAAATCACTGTATAATGAAATTACTACTACAATTATATAAATAAACAGATCTAGTACAAAGAGTATTAAAGCACAATCAGAACTAAAACATCAGCAACTTTACAAGCCAGAGTCAAATTATCCAGTTAAAGATGAAGGGTAAAATCTCAAAGGAAGCATAGAATGAATGCACAGAAATCATCAACAAGTTTTCATAACACCAAAAAATCATACAGCAAAACGTTGTATTGTAACTCTTTTCATAAATGATAAATCGAAAACCACCAAATAATCAGAAATTTAACCAACGTTGTTCTCAGTAAAAAATTACAAAAAAGTACCAATTGAAATTAAAAAACATAACCTAAAGAAATGGCTTACGGAAAGGGGGAAAATAGTAGAGAGAAGAAATCACACCTCACAATAGGAGAAACCAATTGAATTCTTGATTGGCTTCAACATTGATAAAAATCAGCGAAGAAGAAATGGAGAAAAGGGAATGTATATATACGAAAATGGAGAAAACAGCAGAGACAATAAATTGCGCTCTCTAAATCAGCAACAGCGGTGGAATCTGGTGGTGAAATTGGCAGAACTCGGTTGTGGATTGCGAGAGAATCGTCGTAGATTGAGAGAGAAACACCATTGGTTTAGATGAAGTGAGAGGGAGCAGTTTTAGAATGAATTTTTTACACTTGAGTTTTAGATTTTATATGACCCATTTAAAAATGGGTCGACCCGGTGCACAATTAAAAAAATAAAACTAGTTGCACCCAATATACACTCATAAAAAAAATCACTTCTCGTGCAACGTTTGGGTTCTGCAGATGGGCTATGCTTGCATAATTCAATCTGGTAGAGTTCATGCATGTTTGCATTAAATCTTATGTTCTAATTAAAATATATTAATACTTTCATTAAGTATCAATGTTGAGTTTCTTTATTGTTGGTTGTACTTGAATGTTGAGTTTTTTTTATTGTTTGTTGTACTTGCTTACTAGTTAATGTTGCTACCAATTTTTTTGTTGAGTGTCTGCTTAGTGGTTATAATGTAGTTAACGGAGGGAGTATTATATATTTGTATTTAATTTTTATCAATTATAGCACTCTAATTTTTTTATTATTTTTTCTTTTGTTTAAAATTTTGCTAAAATTTAAGAACTTAAAAAGAACTTAGCAAACTTGAAAATCTGTTTTAATGTTAAAATTGAGCCTCAAAATTGTTACGAAACCAAAATCGACGTAAGCACAAATTTTTAAGGTTAAAAAAGTTAAATGACTAAAATTAATATGTTTACATAATAATATTAAAATATAAAATTGTTTGTTATCTTAAAATACACAATACATACATGGGTTAAAAACTAGTTAATTTGAAATGGATGCAAATCTCCCACACAACACTTTTGTTTTTAAGGATAAGTGTTGCATGAGACTATCTTACCCTTTTTAAAATAATTATTACTTTCAATATAAATTGTTATCACATTTTATTTATATTATTCATGAAATGACATTATCACTTTTTATTATAAAAGTTATTACTTTTTATTATCCGTCACACGTAAGTCCTTATATAAGACGGTATCACAATAAGTCTTTGCCTTTTTTGGTAAATATTTTTCTCAATCTTAGTAGGGCAGGTCTTACGTGAGACCATTTTTACACCTTTTAAAATAGTTATCATTCTCGCTATAAAATGTTATCACTTTCCATTTATAATATAAATAAATTATTTATGAAATAACATTATCACTTTTTATTAATTCAATATTATTTTTGTTATAAAAGTTATCACTTTTCACCGGTCTCACGTAAGCCTTTACATAAAAAAATTATTCAACAAGTCTTTGCCATGTTAGAGGTAGTATTCTAATTACTTTTTAATACATAAAAATTTATTTTATATATTGATAAATCATTACATTTCTAAATAAAAAAAAATTAAGTATTATTTTTCAATGTTTAATATATTACGATTTATTTATATTATTATTGAAATAAAAAATTTTTGTAATTTAGAAGATTAATATTTTTATCTTTTTAAAAAATACTCCCTCCGTCCAGTCATAATAGCACCATTTTACTATATTGGGCGTCACGTCCAAATTGCACCATTTTTTTTCTTTTAGTATAAATGGCCCACTACTACCCATTACATCTCTCTAATACACCTACCCACTTTACATTACATAAAATAATAATACTCCTTAATCTACGTGCAAAAATAAAATGGTGTTATTTGTTCGGGACGGAGGGAGTACTTTTTAATACACTGAAATTTGTAAAATCAAGATGAACTGAAAGAGACTCCATTTTCTTATACGAAACAGAAGATTATTACTCCCTCCGTCCACTGTCAATCTATCAATTTTACCATTTTTGGTCGTTCATCCTTAATCTATTGGTCGTTCATCCTTAATCTATCCATTTCCCTTTTTGGACTATGGGACTCACACTCTCCACTAATACAAATAAAATATAGGACTCACATCCTCCACTAATACAACCACCTACTACACATAAAATAATAATACTCCTTAATTTACGTGCGAAAAGCAAATGAATACATTGAGGATGGACAGATAGGGTAATTTACAAAATTTTAAACGGAAAGACACGCGTGGTATTGATATGTTTCATTATTAAATTTATTATACTATGATATTTTTTCGTACGTATCAATAATATAATGAAGTGATAACATGCTATGTAAGAGTATGTACATAAAATATAAAATAACCTAATTACTAAATATTTTCCGGTTTTAAATGTATTATCTGAGAATTTTATTTCTCTTGGAACAAAGCCAGAGCCACAAAATTAACAATATCATTGCCAAGCATATGAATAAGTAATAACAAGACATAGCTCCCACATATTCCTTCCACCACCACCCCCCACCCTCTCTCTCACTAAATCTACAAACATTCTTGAAGCCATGTCCCAAGACATCATATTCTGGTTCACTTTCTTCAATTCTATATTACACATCACGCATTCACTACCCGACGTTCCCATTCTACCAGATCCGGACCCGGCTGCAGTCCAAACCCAGACCCTGCACCGCACCCCACCCGCCACTATTCCCGCCTTACCCGAACAATCCGAAGCCTCCGGCTGCCCGCTCGACCTGCCCGAAGATCTCTTCCACGACATTAAGTACGCGTGCGGCGCCAAGCCCCACCACCGCCTCGATCTCCCCGGGCAGCTCCACCGCAGCCGCTGCTGCCCGGTTCTCGCCGCCTGGATCTACTCCGCCTACTCTGAAACCGGACTACGCCCGACCACCAAATCCCAGCCGCAGGCGGTGGCGTACGACATGCCCGTGCTGCCCGACGACTCGGAGACGTGTGTGGACACTTTGGAGAAGGCGTTGATCAACAGAGGAATAGAGCTGGGCAGGCCGAACGAGACGTGCGACGTCGTATATTGTTACTGCGGGATTCGGCTGCACCCGTTCAGCTGCCCCGAGGCATTTTCGGTCAGCCAGGATGGGAAATTGGTGGCGGGGAAGGCGGTGAAGAAGCTGGAGAGGGATTGCTTCGACGGCGGATACGGTGGCGGCGGCCTTCGCGGTTGCTCTAAGTGCCTCGACACCCTTTACTTGGTAACTTATTTGTCTAATTTACGCACGCAAATCGTATGTATAATCCGGCTTATATATTCATAAACACGCGTTTACTTTATATTATACGGCGACGTATATTATAAAATAGGAATAAAGAGGATATAATAATAAGGCAGCATTAATGTGCAAGTGTGCTTGTCTTTTTTCAGCTTTAGCAGCAGGAGTCACATGCTAGTCATTGTCCTATAGCCCCCACTTTTTGGCTTTTTCTCCCGCTACTATTTTCATTTTTCTCCAAATTTATGTTTAATGAATAAAGAAAATTATTTAGGAAAATACTGGTACTGCCATTAATTTCACCCTCCGGGTATAATCTATCTCTATTGCCATCGTGGAATTCCAACTCAGCCGATTTGAAGTATAAACTATGAATTAAAAATTAATTATCTTAAGACAATCAGATTTTATATGCGTAGTGATGAGAATGATGAAGAAAGATTTAAAAGTTTGCAATTCTAATTTTTGGACTTCGAAGTTTCCATTCTCTATCGAGGCAATCCGTGCGAGTTAACTAAAATAACTGTTTTTTTTTTAAATTACCAACGTATTAACTACGAAATCCGTTGGTAATTTTTTGTTGGTATAAGAGTGGATAAATTTTTAGTAACGTCCATTTCAGTGGATAATCCTTTGGTATTTTATATAATGATTCCGTTGATAAATAGCAATGGAAATGGAATAAAATCCTTAGCATTATGTGGGTAAAAGAAAAATATAGCAGTGGAAATGGAATAAAATCCTTAGCATTCCGTCGGTAAAAGAAAAATATATTTTTTTATTGGCAATCCGTTGATAAATTCCGATGTTAAAAAAGAGTTTTTTTATTGTAGTTGTAACACGAGTTGTGATATTACTGAATTACCACAAATCGAATTTTTTATTTCTAATGTAGTTAATTGGGATTTGGTAGATTATAAATAAATTATCAAGTATAAATAAATTAACCTGATGTAGCTGATGTAGTTACTTGGGTAGATTATAATTAGGGAAATTTCTCATCAACCTGATGTTCTAATAAATAAACTAATTGATTGTGCTATTATAAATTCAATTATTTATGAATTATGAGTAAGACTTGTGCATACTAATTACACAATTGATGTGCAATTATGTTTGTTAATACTAATATTTTGGCGTGGTGTGTTTATTAAAAGTTACACGAAGTTAGTTCTGTATGGTTTAATGCTTTCTCTTATGTTACTTTGTAGTGATGTTACAAATACTTTTGCATAATGTGTTTAGTATCGCTTGATAAGCATTTGTTTAACCCATTGTGCCGAAGTATTAGTAATAATGTAACTATAGAGGTATTAACATTAAATAATTAAATCCATTAGTTGGTGCGCACAAGATTTTGTGATGACTTATATATTTACAACTTAAAATAAAATATGAACAAATGAATAAAAAAATCACATATATATATAAAAGTTGAGAAGTAAGATATGGTAAATAGATTGAAGTTCAATGGATTGGGAATTGGGATGTTAGTCCACATTACTATTATGCAAATCAAATTATATATGGTTAAAATGTGCATTAAGCTGAGTTATTCACACAAGTACTAGGATTCATTAGATTTCCCGTCTTTTCTACGAGCATGATTTGGACATCTACGGTTTATCTAATTTTCAAGCTTTATTAAGCTTTATATAGCTCTGCTTGTTAAGTCGTTTAGCAATGTGCATGATGAAGTTGCTGTTAAACTTTTAGTAAAACATGGGATGTGATGCTTATGTAAATACATTCATTTTTTTAGGCCTTAAGATGCGAGTTTAGAAGTGTCTTTATTTAGTCGAATGTTTAAGCTATTGGATAGCATCCTGTAAGGTATATTTATGCTTGATTTGGTCGACATTTCAGAGTCTCCGATCAGCTCTAGTTACTAATGCAGTGTGCATTTGATCTGGAGGGAAAGTAGGAATAGTAGAAGAGTGCTTTTTTTTTTTTTTTTTTTTTCTTAAAGGCCTGATTAGGATCCTTAAAGGACTAGTCATTCTTGCAGCTACACTGCTTTTTCTTGGTAGTATTTTAATTAATCATCTGCAATCGAAAAATGTTTTGAAGTATAACAGGGAATATTCTTAAACATACTGCTGCGACAGTGAATTCCTTAAATTTGCAGCTTAATGGGGATAAAGCTGGAAGAAGCAACAGAACGGAGAGGACGAGTAAAATGCACAACCGTGACTGTGAGTTGATGGGCTTAACTTGGCTTCTGAACAAAGACCGATCTGCTTACATACGAACTGTATCTGCTGTTTTAAGGGCTCTCATAATGACCACCGATGATGATTTCGACCCCATGTTTTGCAGCCTCAATACTGATGGAATGCCTCTCGCAGTTGATTCTTCTCAAATCACTAATCATTCTTCCTCGATTCATCACTACTTTCTGCCACTTCTATTCTTGTATGTGTCCATTTTTTTGTTCCTTGCTCCTTGTTACATGCCTCTATTTTTGCTCATGTAATGCTCCTTGTCAAGTTTATTTTTTTGTTTGTTGTGAAAAAAATATTGTTCAACTAAGTTATTTTAGCTTGTACAATGCATTGTCTGTTGGCGCCTATTTCAATAGAACAAAGGAACTTATCGATCTGTAGTTTGAGATTTTCCTTTAGGAGAAATTTAGAACAGTGTCAACCAGTGTTATAATCCCTAGTTACGTTCAAAGATTTACATTTTTTTTTCTTTTAACCGCGAATAATGAATATAATATTTTAATATATAGTGATTCAAAAGTTTACATTTTTTTTCTTTTAACCACGAATAATAAATATAATATTTTAATATAATACAATGATATTTTAGTATTTTTGCCTCTAATTTTAATTTGAATTAATAACAAATTGTGTAATAAAGTAAAATTTTTTAAGAATATTAACATTTAGGTGTGGATCCAAATTTATTAAAAAGAGGAGTCTCAGTTCCGAGCCCTAGAAAATGTAAACTTTTAAATAAAACACTTAAAATGATAAATGTTATAATATATAAATATTATAACGGGAATATTTTAAATAAATATTTTACCCAAGTCCGACTGTAGGTCTAATGAATAAGTTTGGAAGCAATATAAAAAGCAAAAAAGTAAAGATTAACAGATAAATAAAGAGTTGGTCTCTTGTCTTCGGATGCACAAGGTGTATAAGAGTATAATATTTTGTTCAAAATTATATACCTTTTAATTAATAAAGATATAATGTTTTTTATTAAAAAGGTCGACTAAAATATGAATAATTTAAATATTTGATTACAAAAATTAAATTTTTTTTTTCGAAAATTATGAAATTTGATTATAGGCAAAGATTTGGGGTGAGACCGTCTTACGGATCTTAATTCATGAGACGAATTACCAGTTAATCCATCAAATATATTTTAAAGGGCCTTGTTTGATTCTAATCAAATTATAAAATTGAAAATTTAATTTTGAAATTAAATTAATTTGGTAATTTTATATTATGAAATTTAAAGAGTCCATTTTTTAATATATTAATTTTTTTTTAATTTATACTTTTTATCATTTGCAAATTTATTCAATTAATTTATTTTTTTATTTACATATTATAAAATTTATAAAATGTGATAATCAATTAATAAAAAGTGATAACAATACTGTGAACTAATTCATGAACAAATTATAATATAAATGAAAAGTGATAACATTTAAAAAAAAGTGATAACATCTTTAATAAATAGGGATAATTAATTAAAAACATGTATTTCACGAATAATTTACTAGAATAATAAAGAGTGATAACACTTTTAATAAAAAGTGATGCCTAATTAAAGAAAAGAGATGATATCTAATTGAAATATTTCACTAATAATTCATTGGAATAAAAAGTGACAACATGCTTAATGTGATACGTGTTAAAAAAAAGTAATAATCGTATAATTTAATTTTTTTACTAACAATTCATATAATAAATAAAAAATGATAATATTTTTAATATAAAGTGATACCTGATTAAGATAAAGTGATAATAAAATAGTTTAACTATCTAGTGAACCAATGATGATAATAATAATAATAATAATAATAATAATAATAATAATAATAATAATAATAATAATAATAATAATAATAATAATGATAATGATAATGATAATGATAATGATAATGATAATGATAATGATAATGATAATGATAATGATAATGATAATGACAATGATAATGATAATGATAATGATAATAATTAATAAATAAAAAATAAATTAAATAAATAATATTTTTATTAAAAGTAAAAAAAAAAATTGAAAGTAATGTGTATTCCATGCGCATGAAACATTAGTTGAAATTTAATTGTATCTTAATTAGTGTAATCTAAACACAGTCCTTTTTTTAAATTTTTTTTAATTTAATATTAAATATATTTATTTAGGTTAATAAATAATTCGTCTCACGAATTAGGATCCGTGAAATGGTTTAAAAATTAATTGATAAATAAATAGATATTATGGGTTTAATAAATAAATATAGGAAAGGCAAGGATAATGATTAACAGATAAATAAATACTCACTCCCTCCCACGGCAATGGTAATTTTTGCTTTTTGGCACGTGGATTAAAGAGTGTTATTATTAATGTGTAGTGGGTAGTTGTATCAGTGAGAGTGTGGGTCCCATATTTTAATTGTATTAGTGGGTTTGTGTGGGTCCCATGTGTGTAAAAAAGAAAAGTTGACTCTTTGGGTTGGACGTCCAAAATGAAAAAAAAGAGACTTTTTGGGTGGGACGGAGGGAGTAGATACTTGTAAGACAAATCCTCTTTTTGAGTCGGTATTTGTTTGAGACGTTTGTGGATCATATTAAAGTATAATTATTATACTCCCTCCATCCCAAATTCAAGTTCACGTTTACTGTAGATACGGAGTTTAAGAAAAATCACTTTTTGACTTACTTTTGAGGGTAGTATGGTATTTTTGGGTAATAAATAAATGATAAAGTATGTTATGTGTGTTAAAAAGGTGATGGCAAATTTGAAATTAAAGTATGTTAGAGGGATATTAGTTTGTTGTTTTTTCCTTTTATGGAAGTGTGAAGTTGAAGTTGGGACGGAGGGAGTATAAGTAAAATATATTTATTGATTGTTGAAGTATATTTTTTTATAAGTATGAGTGATATATAAAGTATAATTCTTGAGTGTTTTATTATGATTTACTACATACAAAATTTAAATACAATAAATATTTACTTATTATGAGCAATACTTTAAACCATTGATGAATCTATCTTACTCAAGGGTTGTTTGGATGATGACTTTCTAGTGGGGGAATTGGAATGGAATAGAATAATGATGTTTGTTCGAAAAGTTTGATAGTACAGTATTTTCATTCCCATAAACTAGGGAATGGCTCATTCTTTAGGAAAATGAGATCTGTCATTTCATTCCTTGAAGCAATATGCGAACACTACAAATCATTTGTTTTCTATGAATTTTTTTTATTAAAAATATCAAAATACTCTTTTCTAAAGAAATGGTAAAATTATATAATAAATTATAAATAAAAATTTTGTTTCATTTCTGAAAAAAATACGAACATACCAAACACAATCAATCACTACAATAGTCATTTCTAAAATCAATCAAACAATACTTATTGTAATACAAATTCATTCCCATTCCATATTACTACCATTACCATTCCAATTCACATCCCTTATAATAAAGCAAACGACCCCTCAGTCTCCTTTACTCATCTCGCTTTCCACCTCCAATTTATTCAACTTTGTCTTCAATATTTTATTCAACATGTTAAATCACAATCTTAAAGTGTGACAGGCACGGCATAATTTAAACAAATAGAAATATCTAAAATATTGCATGCAGCTATAGGTAATCAGTTACAAACCCAAACCATCATTTCAAAAACTAACTAATAACAACAATAAAGAAACAGAAGCAAGAAACAAAAGAACTAATAAATAAAACAATACATCATTAAATTATTGTTTCTTATCTTTAATCAATCCAGATGCTCAACCCTTAAAACCTGAGATAACCCTGTAAAAAATGTACAAGAAAGAGAGGTCTTCAAACCATTCCTACGAATTATTTATTGGTCAAATTATCAGAATCAACACAGATTCAAATGAGCCTCTGGTTCAGCAAACTACCAAATACGAGCAGCAAGATAGTGCAATCAGTTTAGGATATCTCAAAGCAAAATTTGTAATTTTCCCTTTCAAACGCATACAATATAATTTTTGAACATTATTGTTGTGCTACCTTCCATACACGGATGCAAGGATCCTCACCAGAACTAACCAGTGTGTGGTCATCAAGGTAACCCAATCCGTAGACCCCTCCCAAGTGAGCCCCCTTGATCGTTGTCCGATCTGATGCTGGCTTGTCTACTTCATATAGAATAACACAAGTCTCAAGGGAACCAGTGGCAATCATGCTGCTATTAGGAGACCAAGCCAAGCAGTTTATTCGGGCTGTGTGGTAGAGCATGTTTTTGAGCTTTACCTGGAATTGAAATTTATGCCAAGAGAAAAAGCAGCTGGATGAAATAGTAAAGGAAACAAAGAGGTTAAAATTAATCATAAGTTTATTAAAAAATGATGACAACAACTATATTAATAATAATATTAAGAAAAAAATTCACAACTATAACACATCTCAAGGTTGTTTCACACAAATTAACAAACTTATTTAATATAAATATATAATTGTGTAAAATGACCTGATAAACACTGTAGTTAGCATAGGATTATCAAATAGGCAGCAGTTTTATTAAAAAGTGAAAAGAAAATAAAAGAGTGCAGCAGATAAAGTTGTATCAGGCAAGATCCAAGGACGGTCGTGAAAGAGGCCAAACAGGCAGCCGAAGCCAAACAGGTGGCCCAAAAATTGTATTTTTAAAAGCAATGAAGCTATACTAGCAAAGATTCAATCAACCATGTTCATCAAGCGTAGTATAGGATTATATCACAAAAATGAAACAGAGAGAGTTTTGGATTTGAGCATTTATTTTTTAGGGTATTACTAGATGATAATTATTTTGAAGCAGTTTGTTCTCACGAAAGTCCGTTAAAACGGAATGGAAGGAGTACTTATTTTTAGAATAATAAAAGCTAAATCAATATATAAAAGGTGGAAGGTAATGCATACCATTGCTATCACTAGGTTCCATTAACATGAGGAAAATGCAGCAATATATGGACACAATAACAATGTAAAATGTGTAAGGTGTTGCGCTTGAGTTGCAAGTGAGCCAGAGAGTAAGTTTGATTTGCAAGCAGAACTTTCACTTTAAAGGAAGTTTCGGATAATGAGCAAGCCGTTCAAACAAAATCAACCAATATAATAAGCTGTTTAAGAAATGGCATATTTAACAGACAGTGCTGCCATTTCCTTGACATTAATTTTTATCATCTTAAGGAGAACCAACAAAATATAAATAATAAGGTGTTGAGCTTCCACTAGCAACTTCTATATGGGTGTAAAATACCCTGGTCTACAGGAAGATTTTTACAAGTTACAGTTTCAATATACTACTAATTTATTTATCGAGTAGTAAATTATGACTTCCATTAGTTGATGTGTCCCAGCTAGGCTGCGTAAATTGAAAAAGTATATAAGTGAGTGCGTAGTTCCTAATAGAAAGTTCAATAAATTATTTTCATTCAGCAAGAACAATTACATAGTTGATATTAGAGTTTATCATGCTGACTTCTAAATTGAGGGCCCGAGCATGATAAATCGGCAATGCATAGTATGCCAAAATATGAAGTAAAGCAAGCGTTTGGAGAGAATACAAGGAGAGCAAGCCATTTATACTCAATAGGAGGGGAAAAAAAAAAGATTATCCACTAAAAAAAAATAATATGATTCATAAGAGGGTATACCAGACTATTCGAACAATTGAATCAAGTATTTAGATGAAGCGGCAAAGTCCTTGTTAATAAAGTATTAAAGCCTATTGTGTATGAATCTACTTACTAACAGACGCACCTGTCGGCATTGGACGTTCTAAGTTCAGCTTGATATATCTTTTAGAACAATAATTCAAACAATTGGAAGACATCCAGGTTGTGTTTGGACTGAGAGATTTGGGGAAGGATTTATTAATTCAAACCCCCTTAAAAAAAAATCCCTCCTTTATGTTTGGATGTAAAATAAAATCAACAGATTTATAAATTCATGATTTTAAACGAATGAATTTCAAATCATGGATTTGAATTTAAAATTTTTTCAGTTATTTTGGAAGGATTTTCAAATTCTTAGTCAAACCGTGTCATTTGTAACCCTTGTCCCTTCCCATGAACGAGAAAATATTTTAATATTTACTAAAAAAAATACTGATAAAATTTTAAACAAAAAATAAACAAATAATTTTTAGATAATTTAATTTAAAAAAATATAATTTTTTTTTATTTACCCCCAACCGAACCCCACCCTCATCCCGCACACATCATACCCCAAATTTCACCCCCCAACCCCCTCCCTCCCCCAAATTTTACTCCCCAGTCCGCTCCCTCCACCATTTGCTTAATTCATTTTCACATGCATAAAAATTAACAAAATTACAATTTTTTTATTTAATATAATAAAATTTCATTTTTATTTATTTATTTATTTATTTATTTATTTATCATAAATGAAATTTTAATTTTAAAAATTAAAAATAATTGTTGAATAATGGATTTGAAAATCCTTCATAAATCCATATTACATCCAAACAACGTAATTCAAATGAGTTCATCTGAAATCTAAGGACTTTTAAATCTCTTCTTTTTCAAATCCTTTGAATTTCAAATGACTCAATCCAAATACAACCACAGACTTTTCAATAGCTTATAATATGACTATCTTTCGTTGTCCAAAAAATTAGAAACTAGTAATCAGAAGTCAACACAGGCAACCTGTATGATATCAGGTTGGATGTTCAGAGGATATTCTCTATTTGAAGAAAACAAATGAGGAAGACATAGATGATCCATGTGATGCAAGATATGCAGTAAATCTAAATTAATTCTCTCTAACCCAACTTCAATATCCTAATATTTTTGACAGAAAACACTAAGATATATTCAGAGCCTATTAAAGTAGGTTGAGTGACAAGCATGAATTTATCTTCATCTTGAACACATTTACAAGCGACTGTTATCATAAAGATTAACAATAAAGAAGACATAATCCACTCACTCGCAATAGAAGAATGATGACTCATAGTTGTTAAAGGCGCGCCCAAGGCGCGTCTAAGGAGCTCAGGCGCTCAGGCTCAGGGGTCTGCGCCTAGATTGTTGATTTTTTTCTATTCTAGGCTCATGTATCAAAGGCGCACGCCTAGGTGCTCCTAGATGCGCCGCCTCTTCAACATCCTGGTTTTTTCTTTTTTTTTTTTTTAAGTTTTTTGAAATTGCTACTCAATTATTAAAGGGTTTACATATTTTAAAGATAAAAATGGACAGCCCACTTATAGAATGATATAAATAGAGAATTAGGGTTAGAGTTTTAGTACTTGAACTTTCAAAACGAAGACAAAAAGGTGGGCTGCCTTCACCTCCACCTCCTACCTCCACCATCTGCCGCCTACTTGAACTTTATTTGTGTGTATGTTTTATGTGTTATAATGCTATAATGAGTTATTATGAATCATTATGTGATGTTATGTGATTTTTATCTTAGTTTAGTTAGGTAATATGATTGTAAGTAGATTATATTTGTATATATACATTGTAAATTCAGTTTTGGGCAAAATATAGCTCAGGCGCGCGCCTAGGGGCCTGTGCGCCTAGGTGCACCTCTCGCTTTTAACAACTAAGAATGATTTATTAAAAACCAAATATAAGAAAAGTTATAATGTGGAAAATTGTAACACCCCTTAATTTATTTATTTCTCCCTCTGTCCTAGAGAAATAAAGTGTAAAGTATGTTAAGTACTGATGGAAATTATGAAATTAAAGTTCATTTTGAGGTAATTGGGTTGAGGTGTTGTTTTCTTTTTGGGGTGTGAAAAGTTTTATGGGACAAAAAATGAGGAAAGTGTGAAGGGTCCACCGGATAAAAGGGAGTAGTTCTTAATAAATATTTAAGATATTGGGCCACAGTAGGATTTACTGCCTACTAGGCAACTAATTCATTTTAGCACACTTCATTAACCTTAAAAAACCCATTACTTTCAAGACTAACCTCTATTCTAGAAATTGAATTAAGAAAATTTCTTGAAGTAATTACTGCACGTTCTTTCCAAAATAAATTTTCCAATGAATGCATTAACTTTAAAATCCATGTGTCTTATTTATGGTAACAATTGATTTATGTCCTCTTGTACACAATAATCTTCCTTAGTAAAGCACTATTTTTTTCCTTTATAAAACATTCAATCATCCACAATAAAACATAATATCAGACCCTCATAAATTCATAAAGCTCCTGCAGAAATTTTATGCTCTCACAAAATTTTCAAGGTATTTTCTACCCTTCGTCTTTACTTCAAATTATGATTTCTTAAACTCACCAATAAATACAGTGACCTTTGATTATTTTCCAGCCTTCCGATATTAATACTATTACCTATTAAGGATTTATTCTAATCATGTACTAGGTAGCGAGGGTGTAGAGGGAGTTTAAGTTTAGGTCTTGCATCGATACTCGAAGCTTTCTTTTGCAAAACAAGGTGGGGATTTATTTGGTTTCTCTTTATTAAATATCACTTGTAGTTATGAGGTTTATATACAGAAGGTTCTTATAGGTCTTATGACCTCCACATTGCTAATAGGTCTCCGAATATCTCTAACCAATGATGCAAGTCATAGTAATCTGTTGTCATGCTTAATTCTATAAAAAAAGGTCCCCGCGTAGCCATGATTCCTCACCCCAATCTATATCTATTTTTTCAGTTGAAGGAGTTGACGTAGTCAAGTAGGAGAATACATAAGACAAACAAAAATTATTAAACAATATGGATTTATGTTTTGGTTTTAACTTTTAAGATATTATTGTTAAGAGTATTATGCTTTGACTAGGTCTAATTATAGTTTTTGTATAATAAGTTTTGCTTCAGCTGTTAGATTCATTTTAGTTATCCCAAGCACCATTTCTTTAGTCATCAAACCTTCCTCCTCCAACACATAAGTATTCTATACTATGTCTTTGTCTAAATAATTCTGTGATGCCTAAGTTCTTATTGCATTAATAGACCCAAGCTTAATAGAGATTATGTCTAAATAATTCTGTAATTCCGCTAAATGAGCCATCATACCTGTTATACCTTTGTGTTGGTTATTTAGAGTCTGATGATGTCTTAATTGACCCAAACTTGATTTCGTCGCTTCTTGAAACTAATTCATTTTATGTCAAAGTGGTCTTCTTAATATTTTCAAAACAAACATGCATGTTAAGGATAAAGGGTGATGGATAAATATAATAAATTTCTTCAAGGAATTTAGTCCCTAATTTATGATGAACCACCCTACTTTTACATAAAAGTTTTATATCACGTCCTTCACCTAAAATTTATAATTATGTGATTTATTATTTTAAATTTTAAATACTAATCTTATAAATTGAGATGTGACAAAAACCATAACCAAAATCCATAAGGGGGTGTAAGTTTTGGGATTCTTCAGAAATCGGATATGGAATTTCAAAATCCAAAATCGTTTTTCAAACCCCACCCCTATGTTAAACTTAATAATCTAATCATTACACTAGCAACCAGAAAGATATAATAATACAACACTATTACCTTTTACAATTTGATTTTACATAAAAGTTAAATCTCAACCCACCAAAACCCATAACAAACGAAATATTATTATTCATAAGATAACCTAATTTCTGAGTTTTTTTTTTTAAATCAAATTTTAAAATCCCACTAAATCTCAAATCAAACATACCCTCATTGATATTAACTTGAACTCCTTGCATGTTAAACATGTTTACTAAGATCAATGTAGTTGCAGTTGCATATTGATAATTACTTCATCACAAACTTTCAAGGATTATAATTTTTTGGGATTTCTATAGGAAAAACACATTTTTCCCCATTTCATTATATTTTACTTTCGCCCCAATACTTTGCTAACTAGTATTTTACCCCTTTCACAGTCATTTTCTTGTTTCTAGACACCAATACTTTAAAGTTTAACCCATCTAAACTTTTGCTCCCTAAACTTTATTTTAAACTTTTAACCTATAACTTGAATCCTCTATTTTAGCATTGAGGGTGCCAATCAAATAAATTGGAAATACATGGAGCAAAAAGTTTAAAAATACTGTTCAGTAGGAAAAGTTAAAAATAAAAAAATAAGAAGTACAAGGAGCTAAATATGCATTTTGCCTAAAAATTATGATAAGTTACCTCTTGGGAAGCACGATCCCAGACAACAGCTTCTCGATTTGTATCTGCAGATGCAATCATGGTAACGTCTGGAGAATAGCGAATGACAGTGATATGACCTCTATGTTTTTCAAGTATTGCCTGCTCATGTAAAGTATCGCCTGTTACAGAGTAGACATGCAATTTTCCATCCTGACCACCCACAATAGCCTCATTTCCATCAGGCGCAATCACACATGCTGTCACAGTGAATCCCAGGTCAATAGTGGACACAACTTTTGTACCACGAAGGAGTGTTACACCAGTATCAGTTGAAACCAATACAAGCTCGGGAGAAAGAAGGGCGAGACTCAAGTCCTTTGGTTGATTGCCAATATCAACAGATTCTGAATCTCCACATTGGTCTCCCAGTAGAGAAAATCTCCAGATCTGTAACCCAGAGAGAGAGAGAGCATTAACACCACACCACAAGCTGATACATTTTAAGCAACATTGATAGGGCATATAATAAACTATCTTCTCAACAACAGAACAGATAAGTGCGGTTAATATTAAAAAAATGCCTAAGATCTTAAATACAATATAAAATATATATATTACTAATGGCTGAAAATTCACATCAAAGGATTCTGCAAGTTCCAACTGAAGTTCAAATGAAGAAAGTTAAAAAAGAGGCTTTCTAGACAAAAATAATTCTTTTAACACCACATATTTGCCCTATCATTTTACATATAATTGTACTGCTATATTATTGAGTATCTTATTTAGATTAACAAGCTAGGATCATATATATAAAAAAGGGCAGTCCATCTGATAATTAAGAGTTCTAAATAGATAAATTTCACATGAAGGTTTACTAAAGAAAATTACAAAGAGGTTTTTACGGACAGGTACAATAGTTCCAATACAATTTTTTTCCCCTAAAGTTTCAAAATAACTAAAACAGTTCTTATATAGGAAACTTATTTGTATCATTTACAGACAGAAGATACTTCCTCTGTATCAACAAGTTCCAAATGGACAAACTTGAATGCACAAACTTTTAAGGAAAAGCTCATCTATCTTTGAGTACTTCCATTAAAGGAGAGTTTTCAACAACAATTCTAGGGCAAAGGGGCAAAAAAGTTCATACAAGATAGACAGGGGAAGCAAGATTAACATACAGAACTCAAATACAAGTAGCCACAGAATCATACAAGGATAAGCATATTATTAAACTATTATAAACCAACCTGGTTATCGAATCCTGATGACACTATTTCTTAGTCAACAGCTGCAAAACATTTAATTTGAGTAATCATCTTCCTCTCTAGTTTCCCAGAATATCCGACACCTTGGACCCACTTAACTATTAAGCCATCGTAACTAGTGGACAATATTACTTTTGGATTTTTGTTAAGCACAGTTAGTGAATTAATATTTTTCATGTGTCCAGATAATTCAAGTGGAGCTTTGTTAAGATCGCTGGCAGAGTACAAATATACAGTGCTACCAAGAGAAACAATAACGATGTGTTCATTCTGCCATAGAAAGCCAACTAGCATGTCTTCTACTCCACCAGAACCAGGACACACCAATGTCTTCACCACCTTCCCATTGTTATCATCAGATATCTCCCACACCTTAGCAGACTTGTCAGCAGACACTGTTAGCACCTGAGGTTCACGCATTAAGGTTCAAAGTCAGAACCTATTCAAAAAAGAGAAATGATTGTTTGAATATCCATTTTTCTATCTTCAGTACGAAGGAGGTGCAAAATTGATGATGTATGCAGTATAAAATTGGACAAGTCCAAATACTTTAATAATGTATATTCACCTGAAGTAGTGTTCAAATCAAATTTGAGAAACATGATTAGAATATGACTTTGCAATGATGCAACTCCCATATAGACTCATAATCACAAACAAGCGAGTGATTGAAATTTGAGCCTTTGAAAGCATCAGTTTTATAACCTTGCTATAAATATATTTTTAGCTTATCTAGACCATTTTTAGAATTCAGACTTTTTAAGTAAATGCATATAGGGGCTCTGTAAGTCACTAGAACAGAAAATTACTGGAAGGACAAAAAGTTTACCACTTCCCAGTATTATCTTATCATCCTCTTTAGGACATTCTAATGCAAGCACATAAACTCACATATCAACAGATATGGACACCGCTGACACATATGATCCTTGAATATATAAAGAATCCCACACAACCACTCAGACCCAATGGTAGATAGCACATTGCATGATCAAACCTTGACTCACGCTTAATACAAAAACATACAGAACATCAACAACTAAATTAAATATGGCTATAACCGGCCACATATTCAACATAAATCACATCTGTAATAGTTACTATTATGTAGTCATTAATTTTCATTTCATTTAAATGTAGTGGTTAAATATATTGCAGCTATGTGTGTGATGAAAATTAATTGGAAACAGGGTGTTTGCTGAAACGAGGATCATGATTGTAAATATGACTGACATTTATATATATTAGCATTCTTTTTGTATAAGTTTCACTTTAGCATCCAATCATGCTATTCTGGATTGACCTAACATTAGCATATAAACATGTTAAAAAGTCATCACATGAACTGATGATGTTCTGTTGTTTTTTATGACCAGAAAAACATGCTGGCAAACCATGTGATGGCCTAATCGCAAGAAATGTTGGTCACATTTCTTGCATCGTGACGTAGCAAAAAGTTAATCTAGTCTATTGATTTTGATTCAAGTTGGGCGGTAGTATTAAGTATGCTAATCAGACGAAAGGCCATATGCAATTAAGCTTTTCAGTATAAACTGTAATAAATCACAGAAAAGAAAATGCTTAAGTTATTAGTAACACAGTAACATCCTGAATTTTATTATTTCAAATTACTGAGTACATTTGAGCAATCAACAAGATTATCATACTGATTCCTTAGGAAGCTAATACTTTTAAATCACAATTTTCTACCTTTAAACATTAAAAGTTTCACATGGGAGTAAGTGAATACAAGTACTAGAAACTGCATTAGTTTCAGTAAAACGCAAACGTGGAACTACAATTTGCACTTCTAACCATATAAAGAAAATTAAACATGTATTCCTAATTCTCAAAGATAGAGCTACATGATACTAGTTATCACTAAACAAATACTTCCAGCAAATATACACAGCTATTGTCATTGATTATGCTAACAATACCAGTTTACTATCTGGACTCCAACTAGCTGCATATATGCTGCCTTTGTGACCATCATCAGAAGACAACTCCCCTATTTTGTCTCCAGTCTTGGCATCGAATATAATACCCTTTTTGTCAGAGCTTACGGTAATAAATCTATTCCCATCAGGAGAAAAGCGAACACAATTGACAAAATTTGAATGGTCCCTGAAGGACAACGAGACACACTATTGTATCTTTTAGCCACATAGCAATAACTACTAATTTATGATGGGAGTACAGTAGTTGAGATAGAGCCAAATTGATGTGGAGCGACGTGCGGACAAGTGGGAGCCACAGCCGTTGCTCGTCTATCGACGTCGTGGCAAGGCTGGCGTGGTTTAGTCTAGTCTAGTTTTATTATTATTCTGAATATTTTTGCTATTTAGTAGTTGGGCCCGTATCGTTGGGCTTAGGGTTTGTTTTGCTATTTAAATTACGTGGTGTACTATCGTTGAATCTTCTTTTGAATAATATTGAATTGGAAGCTTCGGCTATTGGCAAACGTACTTTTACGTTTGATTTCTGAGTGCTAACAATTGGTCCGACCTGCCGGATCACTCACCCGAGATGACAAACACTCGCAACGAACAAAGGTTCGAAGATTTGGAGAATAAGCAGATGGCGATGGCTGAAAACATTGAGCAGATCATGGAGGAGCAAGCAAGCATCACACAGCAACTGAAGGAGATCACCAAGGTAATATCCAGCCTAACCGTATCGGTGGCGGGGCTGTCGATCGCGACTGCTCGCGCGACCTCTGGGACAGCGGACGGCGGCTCCAGCGCAGCAAAAACGGCAGTGGGGGTGACGACACAGCGACAAGCGACTGATGAAAGTGACTCTACGCCATTGGGAACGGCGGCGGCCATCACGGCCGTGGGAGACAGGCCACCTCTTTCACCCGTGCTTCCTTCTTTTGACGGAACTGACCCTATCGGTTGGCTCACCAGGGCCAACCAACAATTTGAAATACATCAGACGCCGGAGGGGATGAGCTACCGGCGGCTATGGTGGCCATGGAGGAGACAACTCTGTATTGATTAAGTGGATTCGCGCTGGGAAACCTAATATGTCATGGGGGAATTCGCGCGGGCCCTTATCAGTCAGTTTGATGCACGTTTCAAGTGTAGCCCCTATGAGCGTCTGTCGGTGGTTAAGCAGACGGAGTCGGTGGAAGAGTACATATCAGTGTTCATCCAATTGGACAGTCAGGTGCCGGGCCTTAACGACGAGCACTATCTGGGGTATTTTATGCAGGGGTTAGCTGATGACGTTTGAAGCTCTCTACGTCTTCTGTGCCCGGCTAATTTAGAGACGACGATGGATTTAGCTAGAGACGTAGAGGAAAACCTCCGGATCACGGGGGGTGGTCGCCCTCCCAGGCCATCTGGGGGCGCTGCTTTTGGGCGCCCAATAGCCTACAACCGCTTCTCGATGGGATCTAGTTTTAGCCCTTCTCCGAGATTGGCGGGTTAACCTGAGGTCTCATCGACTGGATTCTCTGGGCTGCTCATGTCGAGGCTGCAGAACCGAGGCCAGAATGGGAGGACATTCACGACTGGGCAGCCCATTGGATCCCCACATTTCGAGCGCATGTCACTCGAGGAGATGTTCGAATTGCGAGCTAAAGGGCTGTGCTTCCGCTACAAGCGGCAGTATATGCCAGGGCATCAGTGCCCCATGCGACAATTGAATATCTTGTTGGCAGATGATGACGAAGCACTTGATTTGAGTTGCTTCGAGTGTAACCGGGGAAGCAAGGTGGCTAAGGAGGGGGAGTTGGTGGCCAGTTTGAACGAGGGAGATAAAGAGGAGCCAGTTATGCCTATCTACTCCGTGGCGGGTATCACTAGCTCGTGCACCATGCGTTTCGGTGGGAAACTACAAGAGGAAAACATAACCATCCTCATTGATAGTGGGGCCAGTCACAATTTTATTTCCAGCTCTTTGATGACTAAATTGAATTTGTTACCTGACAGGTCGAGATGTTTTGGAGTACAGCTGGGTGATGGTCGGCGATAGGAGTTAGAGGGGTTTTGTCGAGGAGTAGTTCTCTCAGTGGGTGACATAACCATAGAGACGGATTATCACGTATTCGCTCTTGGTGGTGTGGATGTTATCTTGGGGGTGGCATGGCTGTCTACTTTAGGTGATGTCAGAACTAACTGGCCAAGATGACCATGTCCTTTGTTTATCGGGGTAGAACGGTGCGTCTAAAAGGGGATCCAGCATTGTGCCGGAGCCCCATCGGAATCTGGGAATTGATACAAATTCAGGATGCCGAGCTCTTGGTTATGGTGATGGAAGGTGGACCGCCAGCTATGAGGGAGGTGGCGGATGAAGGGGCCGTGGATGAGGAATTGCCGCCATCTTGCGGCAGTTTGCAGCGGTGTTTGGCGAACACGAGGGACTGCCACCGCCTAGAGGAACGGAGCACCGAATTGAAATATTTTCAGGATCCGGACCGGTGTCTGTCCGTCCGTACAGTCACATACAGAAGGATGAAATTGAGCGACTGGTTGCGGATATGTTGTTGGCAAAGATAATTAAACCAAGCTCTAGTCCTTTCTCCAGTCTGGTGCTACTCGTGAAGAAGAAGGATGGAAGTTGGAGGTTCTGTGTGGACTACATGGAGTTGAATAAGGCGACTGTGTTGAATAAATACCCAATTCCGGTAATCCAGGAAATGTTGGATGAATTGGCGGGGGCAGTACTATTTTCAAAGATTGATTTGCGTTCCGGCTATCATCAGATTTGGGTAGCTGAGGAGGATGTCCACAAGACAGCCTTCCGAACCCATAGCGGGCACTATGAGTTTCTGGTCATGCCGTTCGGCTTGAACAATGCGCCGGCAACTTTTCAGCCAGCTATGAATGACTTGTTTCGCCCATATTTGAGAAATTTTGTATTGGTTTTCTTTGACGATATTTTGGTTTACAGTCGTTCTTGGCAGCAGCATGCGGAGCACTTGAAGGAGGTCCTTAAGATCTTACAGGACAACCAATATAAGGCCAATATGAAGAAGTGTTAATTTAGATGCTTGAAAGTAGAATACTTGGGTCATATTATCTCTGCAGCCGGAGTGGAGATGGATCCGGCAAAGATACGAGCAGTGATGGATTGGCCCCGTCCTTGCAGTGTTCGAGAACTGAGAGGATTTCTGGGTCTGACGGGGTACTATCGTCGGTTTGTATGCGAGTATGGGATGATTGCAAGACCGCTAATAGCCTTGCTTAAGAAAATAGCACCGAGCAAGTTTGAGTGGCTGGAGGGGACGGATGCAGCTTTTCAAAAGTTGTAGGAGGCATTGACGACCGCACCGGTGCTTGCTATGCCAAACTTTGAAAGGCAGTTTGTAATTGAATGCGGCACCTCTGGCACCGGCGTGGGCACCGTATTGATGCAGGACGGGTGGCCGATTGCCTACTTTAGTTAGTCGTTTGCTGACAGAACGATTACTAAGTCGGCATATGAGAGGGAGATGATGGGTTTGGTCCTCGCGGTCCAACATTAGAGGTCGTACCTTGTGGGGCGCCAGTTTACAGTTCGCACAGATCACAACAGTCTGAAGTACTTGTTGTCTCAGAAAATCACAACGCCTTCGCAATAAGTCTGGGTTGCCAAACTGCTAGGTTATGACTTCATAATTGAGTACAAACCAGGCACTGCCAATTCGGCCGCCGATGCGCTCTCGCGCCAAGAGGAGGGTGAGAGTCCGAGTCTGTTAGCGCTCAGTGGTCCAGTTTAGGGTGAGATGGCGAATATATTATCCGAACAGTCGCCCGATGAGTTTATCCAGTGTGTGGTGAAGGATTTACAAGCAGACCCATCAAGCCGTGTAGGGTTTAGTTTGATTGGGGGAAAGCTATTTTACAAGGGGAGGATTGTGTTAGCGGCTAGTTCTGAGTGGATACCAAAGCTTCTTTATGAATTCCACAACACTCCGTCAGGTGGGCACGCCGGGGCCTTGCATACTTATCGTCGCCTGGCCGCCAATGTGTACTGGAGAGGGATGTTTCGAGCTGTCAGGGAGTACGTTGCTCGATGCTTGGTGTGTCAGAAGGCCAAGTATGAGGCTATGTTGCTGGCAGGGTTGTTGCAACTGCTGCCAATTCCAGAGTTGGTGTGGGAGGATCTTTCCATGGATTTCGTCACCGCATTACCTAAGTCTCAAGGGTACACGACTGTGATGGTCGTGGTGGATCGGTTGTCAAAGTATGGCCATTTCACTGTGCTGAGGAGTGGGGTGATGGCCCGTGGCATGGCCGAGGCTTTTATGCGCGATGTTGTGAGACTGCATGGGATTTCGAACTCCATTGTAAGTGATCGTGACCCGCTATTTGTTAATTCTTTTTGGAAAGAACTTTTCAGCTTGTCAGGTACTCAGCTCAAATTTAGCTCCGCTTACCATCTAGAAACAGATGGGCAGACAGATGTTTTGAATTGGGTGTTGGAAACTTATCTCCGGTGTTTTGCGGGGGAGCAGCCCAAGAGCTGGGTTGGTTGGTTGCCTTGGGTGGAATACTGGTATGATACAACATTTCAAACGGTGGCTCAAATTACCCCATTTGAGGCGGTGTACGGGCGACCACCTCCTTCCATCCAGTGGTTCTTGCCCGGGGAATGCAAAATTACGGCAGTGGCGGAAGTGCTCGAAAGTAGAGCGGAGATGTTGGCAAGGTTATGAGTGAACTTGTGTCTTGCAAGGGATCGGATGGTTCATTTTGCGAACCGCGATCGTCGCGACGTGAGCTATTTGGTTGGAGATCGAGTGTTTCTTAAAGTGAGGGCTCATCGGCAATTATCATGGGCAAGAAGCGCCCATCACAAACTGTTCGCTAAGTTCTACGGGCCGTTTCTTATAATGGCGAGGGTAGGACCGGCGGCTTACCATCTTGAGCTGCAGGAGGGGAGTCGCATCGATCCGGTATTTCATGTATCGCAGCTCAAGCGGGTGGTGGGAGATCATCAGGTGGACGCTGAGTTGCCAGCGTCCTTGGAGCTGCCCGTGGCCCCTCTTTTCGAGCCTGAGAGTGTTTTGGCTTGGCGTAGCGTGACAGAAAATGGTGGAGTAGTTGAGCAACTATTGATCAAATGGAATGCTTTGTCGGAAGAGGAGGCTCAGTGGATAGGTGAGGAGGAGTTTCGAAGGCAGTTTCCTTGGTTCAACCTTGGGGACAAGGTTGTTTCTGAGGGGGAAGGAGTTGATGTGGAGCGACGTGCGGACAAGTGGGAGCCACAGCCATTGGTCATCTATCGACATCGTGGCAAGGCTGGCATGGTTTAGTCTAGTCTAGTTTTATTATTATTTTGAATATTTCTGCTATTTAGTAGTTGGGCCCGTATCGTTGGGCTTAGGGTTTGTTTTGCTATTTAAATTACGTGGTGTACTATCGTTGAATCATCTTTTGAATAATATTGAATTGGGAGCTTCGGCTATTAGCAAATGTACTTTTACGTTTGATTTCTGAGTGCTAACACAAATACTATACTTACTCGATAAAATAAGAAATAAGAAACCCATCCCCTTGACTTAAATGTATCAACCAAAAAGCCGTAGTGCAATAAGATTTGGAAAGCTTTCAACTTTTTATTTGAAAATCTTGCACCCTAAATTTATAGATTTAGTTTTCTAGCTCCTTGAAACCTTGATTTTATCACTCAAAAGTCAAAACTGAATTCTTTAAAAGGCACATTAATGAATAATGATGAATAGATTAACAACCAAAATAAATGCAAATAGAGTAATATTAAACATAAACTCAAATCTTTAGCTTCCATAAACCCATAGGGTTGATTTCAAGAGAAGAAATGAAACTTAATATGTGTGTTGTATTTGTGAAAGCAGAACATATGCAAAAGTAATATGACAGCGTCACAGCAAGCATCATATTTTATGCTTAAAACTCAACAAAGGGCTATGGTGACATGCTTAGAGCTTGATATGCCCATTAGGAAAAAGAATAAGAATAAAACAGCTATTGATGAGGACAGAAAATCATTTATAGATGCTACTTTTAAATAATTTTATGTTCCCGTGGTTAGGGAACATAAGAGTTTCGGGCTATATTCCAGTAAAACAGCAATGATATCAAACACGTGTGATAGCTTGAACTTAAATGGAGGTCCTTCATAAAAGTTAACCAAAGAGTCCTCCCCACGTTACAATTCGGTATGGTCTTGTTGGCTTAAATGCACAACTTAAAACCCTTCTTGAATGCCCATCAAATTCTCCAACATTGCTTCCTGAGTCCCACCTACAAGCAATGTCAGATAAAAGAATTATGCTTTGTGACTTATGGAGATAATAACATCTTGATTTCATACAAAAAGTATAGCCTCAATCTAGCCTGAGGAGCAACAACCAAGGCACACAAGTGGCAGCCACTTAGATATCCAACTTAATGCCATGATTTTGAGGAGCAAAGTTAAAGCCTCAGCCAAGGCGACTTTGATATATAGCCATTCCCCTTTTCATGCAAAAGTCCGTGCAAGTTCAAAACATGAATTTCTAATTACAACCACAAAGCTTACACACCGCCCACCACATAGAACATATCTGCAGGTATTGAAAATATGGAAGATAGGCTCACATAAAAGCGCGAACAAGGGACTTCCCCTTCCCATCACCGGAGGCCACAATGCGCTGCCCATCAGGAGACCACTGAAGATCATCGATCCGACCAGACAGAACCCGGTACTCTTTCTTCAGAACGAAATCATTGTGGGTCCCCCAGATCTGAACCACACCCGAAACGTCGGCGGAGGCAATCCACTCCCCGTAGGGGGAGTACTGCGCCACTGTAGCTGGATAGGCGTGCTCCCCGTATACTTGCACCTCCAACGGGCTGTCCTGATGCCGAATGATGACAGATCGCCCATTACAATACAGAATTGAATTGGATTTCGGGTCACCTGATATTAAAATTCCTCGGCCCCTGGGCCCTTTTGGGTTATGGCCCAAATGATGGTCTTCTTCCCTTAAGTATTGGGTCCATTCTAATTTATTAGAATGTGGCCCATAGTCTTACACCCATCCCTTATCAACACCCATTTGTGACCCTTATGGGTAGAACGTGGATTTGAATTCTTGTGTGAGTTCAACGGGAATCTGAGCACTGTGGAGTTTATCCCTCGACCACCTTCTCCAGCGTAGACGATGAACACGGACGACGATGACGACCGTATCCGCCTAACAGTGGTATCAGAGCGGGTTTCGTCGTCCGTCCATCTCCCGAAGCTGCTGACCATCAGCCGCCGGTGGGAGATCGCTGCCGTCTAGCCGCCGCCGGATTTTCTCGCCGGAATCGCGATCTAAGTCACGATTTGTTCGATCGGAGCTGCCGCACCGCCGATCTGCAGGAAGGGATCGCGATCTGAAGCCCGCCGCCGTCGCGAGGGAAGCCAGCTTCCAGATCGCGTCGCCACCGCTAGGGTTCCGTCAGCCCACCGCGCGCGACCGCCACTGTCCAGACTGCAACCGCTCGCCACCAGGGTCCCGCGACGATCGAAGCCCGCCACCGCCACCCTCCAGCTTTTCGTCACTGAACTGTCGCGATCTTCCGCGGCTCGTTAGATCATGCCGCCGCCTGTCCTCCACCTGCAGGGAGTCGCCGCTGACCTGCCTCGAACCGTGCCGCCGCTCCTGCTCGACGCTGGGCTTCGCGCCGCTAGGGTTCCGCCGCTGCTCTAGGTCGCGAAGCTGCTGCCGATGGGAGAAGCAGCTGCTCGTCCCGTGTTGGGCTCAGCCGCTGCACAGTCGCCGCCGAAGCTGCAGACCGCCGCGACGCCGCCGAGGTTTCAGGTAGGGTTTCAGATGCCGGCCGCCAGCAGTTGACCGCCTGTTGACCACCGTCGAAGACCGCCGCTGTCCAGTTGGCCGCAGCCACTGACCTCCGGCCACCGCCGCCGTTGACCGCCGGCGTTAGGGTTCCGGTCAGATTGGGCTCTCCATTTTGTGGAAGGGAAGTGTCTCTCCTCCTCATTTTATATTGTTCAGAAAAATTTCAGATTTGTTTTGTTATTTTTCCGGATAGTTCTTTTTTCTGAAATTTTTTTCAGATTGTGCCTTTACTAACCCCCAATGTTTCTCACTTTGTGTGTAGGTTGAAACTTGGAGTGAAGGCTGCCCCGTTCGTATTTGCTACGTAAACAAGACTACGAGGGATCCGTCCCCGTTAAGTAACGGGCTGTGGCTCGTAGAGGTGGTACGGAGTTCTCGTCGGAGACACCGCTCTGGTAAAATAGCTTGAGCCTTTCTTATTTATTTTTCTTGTCTGATGCCCTGAGGCGGCTGGCCCTCTTATTTGCTCTTGTGTGATGCCTGAGGCGGCTGGCCCTCTTATTATTGTTCTTGTTTGTTTTTTTTGTGAAATTGTCATCTTAGTCTTTCAATTTCCGCTGCTGAAAATATGTCCTTGTGTATTATACTGCTCCGTTTCTCGCTTTGTGTGTGATTAGAGTAGTGTCAACCTGGTGTGTGACAGATTGTTGCTCTGTAATTCTGTATTTTCTCCATTCAAAGTGTGTTCTACTCAACTTTAAATACCCATGGCTTCGTCTTCTTTTGGACAAGCACCGTTTGATGGTAAGAGAGACTTCAGTATCTGGAAACAGAAAATGAAGTACATACTCATTCAACAAAGGGTATTCAAAGCTGTAGATCACTCGTATGATAAGGATGATACACCTGCTAAAAAGGCTGAGATGAATGAGCTTGCTTTATCTGCGATTATCTTGAATCTTTCTGACCCTGTGCTTAGGAAACGTTGGATAAGCTGTACACTGAAACATCTTTGCCTGGTAAAATGTTTCTTCTGGAAAAATTCTTTCGTTTTAAACTTGATTTAAACAAAGATGTTGAAGATAATTTGGATGTGTTCCCGAAGTTATTCAAGATATTAAGCTAACTGGTGACAAGCATATTGATGAATACACTCCTATTGTGCTTTTAAATGCTATACCTGATTCTTACAATGATGTCAAGTCTGCTATAAAGTATGGCCGTGATGACGTTACTCTTGATATTATGGTGAATGCCTTAAAAAGCAAAGAGCATGATTTAAAACAAAATGGGGGTGTTAAGAATTTTGGGGAGGTTATGCATGTTAAGGGGAAACCTAACAATCGTAACAAGAACAAGAACAAGAATAAGAACAAGGACAAAAATTCTGATTTGAAATCCCAGAATAATCAGAATGGGGATAAGAAAAAGAAGAAATGCTTTAATTGCCATGAAAGGGGACATTTTGCAAACAAGTGTCCTCATCCTAAGAGGAATAATTCTAATGATCATGCTAATGTTGCCTCTGAATCTGTGAATTATGGTGATGTGTTTGCTATTTTTGATAGTTGTGTAAATTCTGTGCATTCATCTCTGTGTGATAGTGAATGGCTTGTGGATTCCGGTTGCACATTTCATATGACACCTTTTAAACATCTTTTCTCTTCATATAAAAATATTTCTCATGGATCTGTGTCTATGGCTAATGAAAGAAGATGTGATGTGCTTGGTGTTGGTGACATTTGCTTGCGTTTTGAAGATGATTCTGTGTTCACTTTGAAAAACTTGCGACATGTGCCTGATTTGTGTAACAACTTGATTTCTTTTGCTGCACTTGAAGATGAGGGGCTTGAGGGTAGGTGGGGAAAGGGTTGCATGTCTATTGTAAAGGGTTCTGTGCCCATCTTTAATGCTAACAAAAGGAATAACCTGTATGTTTGTTGTGCTAAATCTGTTGTTATGTCTGCTAACGCGGTTAAAGAAGATAAAACAAATATTTGGCATGGTAGGCTAGGTCACATGAGTGGAAAAGGTCTTGAAATATTGCATAAAGCTGGTTCTTTTGGTAATGATAAGCTTACATGCATTCCTTTCTGTGATTCTTGTGTGCAAGGCAAACATGCGAAGGTGAAATTCCCTATTTCCCCATACCCTAAGACTTATTCGTGTAGTGATATACTTGAGTACCTGCATGCTGATGTGTGGGGGCCTTCTAGTGAGCCAACTCAAGGTGGTAATGTGTATTTTCTGTCCATTATTGATGATTTTTCAAGAAAAGTGTGGGTGATTTTGCTTAAAAACAAATCTGTTGTTTTTGAAAAGTTCAAAAATTGGAAAACTTTGATTGAAAATCAAATGGGTAAAAAGATTAAGCATCTTAGAACTGATAATGGATTGGAATTTTGCAATAATGCCATGGATGATTTATGTGTCAAATCTGGAATTGTGAGACATAAGTCTGCTCCTTACACTCCCCAACAGAATGAGGTTGCTGAGAGGATGAATAGGACTTTGTTAGAAAGGGTGAGGAGCATGTTGGTGTCTTCTGGACTTTCTAAAAAGTTTTGGGGTGAGGCGCTTATTAACGCAGCATTTTTAATAAACAAATCCCCCTCTGTGCCTTTAAAGGGTAAGTGCCCTGACTATGTGTTTTTTGATAAATGTATTGATTATTCTGTGCTACGTGTATTTGGCTGTGCTGCGTTTGTGCGTCAGAAACATGACAAATTGGATCCTAGGAGTAGAAAATGTATTTTTCTTGGTTATCCTGAGGGTGTTAAAGGTTATAAGCTGTGGGATTTTTCTGAATCGGGTTTCAAAATTGTGATTAGTAGGGATGTGATCTTCAATGAATCTGAATTTCCTTGCTTATCTGCTCCTCTGCCTGATGTTGTGCCTTTACATGATCCTACCACTTCTTCGAGTGAGGTGGAGTTGTCTCCTTTGTTATCTGATGTTGAAAACTTGCCTGACACTGTTGTTGATCAAGAACTTGTTGCCAATGAACCTACTATCAATGATGAAAATGTGCATGATATTCCTGAAGATGATGACTATGTGTTACCTAGGGATAGACCTAGAAGGAATATTAGGCCACCTGCTAGGTATGATGATTTTCATATTGATACTCATGCTTGTAATGCATTTGAAAGTATAGATAATGAACCTAAGACCTATCAAGAGGCTTTAAAATCTGACAACTCTGTGAAATGGTTAAATGCTATGAAAGATGAAATGAAATCGTTGCATGTTAATCATACTTGGACTCTGGTTCCAAAACCTGCTCATTGCTCTGTTGTTGATTGCAAGTGGCTTTTCAAAGTGAAACATGAGCCTGAAAATGTTAGATTTAAAGCTAGATTGGTAGCAAAAGGTTTTACTCAAAAAGAAGGGGTTGATTATAATGAAATCTCTGCTCCTGTTGTTAAATTCACCACTATTCATATAATGCTTGCATTAGTTGCTCATTTTGATTGGGAATTGAAGCAAATGGATGTCAAAACGGCTTTTCTTAATGGTGATTTAGACAAAGAGATTTTCATGAAACAACCTGAGGGTTTTGTGGACCCCAAAAATCCTGATCATGTATGTTATTTGAAGAAATCCTTGTATGGCTTGAAACAATCTCCTAGACAGTGGAATAAGAAGTTTGATCAATGCATGACATCGTTGAAGTTTAAGAGAAGCTTGCATGATAATTGCCTTTACTTCAAGATTGATACTTTTGTTCCTGTTTTTCTGCTCATATATGTGGATGATATGCTAATTGTTAGCCCTAATCTTGAATATGTTGAGCTTGTTCAAAAGAGTCTATGTGATAATTTTGATATGAAAGATCTTGGAGATGCTAAAAGGATTCTTGGTATGAACATTGATAGAGATAGGAAGAACAATTTTCTCTTGCTTAATCAGATTTCATATGTTGAAAAGATTTTGAGTAAATTCTCTATGATGTCTGCTAAAACTGTGAATGTGCCTCTTGCTGCTCACTTTGTGTTAAGTAAGGATCAGTCTCCAAAGACTGATTCTGAAATTGCTGAAATGAAAAAGGTTCCTTATTCCAATGCCATTGGGTCTGTTATGTATCTTATGGTTAGCACTAGACCAGATATTACATATTCTGTTAGTTGCTTGAGTAGGTATATGGCTAATCCAGGTGCGCCTCATTGGGAGGCTTTGAAATGGCTCTTGAGATACCTCAAGGGCTCCATGGAGGTAAGTTTGCGCTTTTCCAAATCTGCAAATGGTGTGAGCCTTGTTGGCTATGTTGATTCCAATTATGCAAATGATAAGGATAATAGGAAGTCTACAACTTCTTATGTGTTTACTTTGTGTGGCTCTTGCATAAGTTGGAAGTCTCAGTTACAGCATGTGATTGCTTTATCTACAACTGAATCTGAATATGTGGCTATTACTGATGCTTTAAAGGAAGCTATTTGGCTGCAAGGCCTTCTGAATGAAATAGGTTTTCTTGACAAATGTGCCACTGTGTTTTCTGATAGAATGTCTACGATTCAGTTGTGTAAAAATCCTGTTTTCCATGATAGAACCAAGCATATAGATGTTAGGTATCATTTTATTCGTGATATTGTGGAAAAAGGTATTGTTAACCTGGAAAAGATTGCATCTGAGTTTAATCCTACTGATATGGGTACTAAATGCTTATCTGTTGAAAAATTTAGGTCTTGCATGAGGACTTAAAATTTCGACTCTCTTGATTGAAGCATGTTGTATGCAGTTCTTTTCCGTGGATGTTGTGTCCACTCTTGAGCTTGTGTGCTCCGTTTATTTTGTCCTTGGGATATTTTAAACATTTTGTGACTGTGTGTCCTTGATCTTTGCTTCGGCTTAGATTTGTGTATCTTTTGTGATACCTTGACATTGTGTCAATTTTCTGGATCTTGCATTTGACTTTGTGTCTTTTGTTTTGCAGGTGTCCGAAAAAAGTGCGATGATGAATTCCCATTTAGTTATACACAAGGGTGGATGATTTGGGCCAAGGTGGAGATTGTTGGGCCCTTTTGGGTTATGGCCCAAATGATGATCTTCTTTCCTTAAGTATTGGGCCCATTCTAATTTATTAGAATGTGGCCCATAACCTTACACCCATCCCTTATCAACACCCATTTGTGACCCTTACGGGTAGAACGTGGATTTGAATTCTTGTGTGAGTTCAACGGGAATCTGAGCACTGTGGAGTTCATCCCTTGACCACCTTCTCCGGCGTAGACGATGAACACGGACGACGATGATGACCGTATCTGCCTAACAGCCCCGTTCCGTTGACGGCACACGCATATGTTTCTGATCGCTGTGTCATTTCTCTCGTGCTCTTCGTTTCTTGCTATCGTCCTCTTTCCCAATTGATTGATGTGGTTTAATACATTTGTTTATGAGATGTGGTGAAAAGTGAGGGTTGAGGAATGAAAAATTATGGATTTTAGAAAGTGAGAATTTGTTGTTAGATAGTTATATGTCCCATTCGGTGCCACCTGAGCTCCTGCCATGTAGTATGGAGTTAAGGGCATCAAGTGCTCTTTACAGAAGTAATGTCCACTAAAAGTTAGTGACCATGATAAGTTAGAACAATTTTTTCGGTACCAAGTGCACACATGATGATCCAAATTAGCACGAGTTGCAGGTTAAAAAGATTCACTACTTTTATTCTAATGTTTTGTTTCATAAATTATCATAAATATGTTGTGTTTTTTTTTCTCATTTACAAAAGAAATATGTGTAAATTATTTTTTATTTTAGTGTAAATTTTATATTTTATATTTTTTTTTGAGATAGTTATTACAAAATGTATATATACTATTTTAAATAGATATATAATTTAAAATAGGGGTCGCTATTTGTACCCCCAAAACTACTAAACGAACCACATTAATTTATAGATTTAAAATATATTTATATAAAAAAGAGTAAATACCCTTTTATAGATAATAAAATGAGATTAGTTATCCCAATTAAATTTCTACATGCACCCCAATTAAATTTCTAAATGCACCACATCATTATAATCACTAAACACGATGAACTCTAAACCCTATAAATTCTTCATCAGCATAATATCATGGAACAAATAAAATTACGCTCAAAATCGTTATAATCACTAAACCACGATGAACTCTAAAACCACGATGAATGATATCTACGCTATGAATTTCTAATACATCGCCGCCGACTCTCTGCAGAAGGTCATCATGCTTGCGGTTCTCGTCCTTTGAACTAATTTCACCAACAATGGAATTAGTTTGGAATGGTCAATCACCATTTTCTCGCTTTCTACATTAGTATGCAGAAGGTGTTTTTTTTCTCATTTATAAAAGAAATGTGTAAATTATTTTTTATTTTAGTGTAAATTTTATATTTTTTATTTTTTTATATAGTTATTACAAAATGTATATATACTATTTTAAATAGATATATAATTTAAAATATGTAATGATACTATTTTAAATAGATAGATATATAATTTAAGAGAGAGTCTAAGGTGGAACCGGTCCTATTAATATTTGGTGGAACCCCTCTCTCTCACATGTAAAGAGTCTTTTTTGCTCCCAACTTCCCTCTTCTCTCTCTTATGGACATAGCCATTTTTGCTCCAAGAAGGTCAGAATTCAAATCAAATTCGGAATAGCGACTACAATTTTAAAGGCCTTTGTTACACATCTTCTTCTGAAAATATGAGAAACCTCCAGTCGATAACATCGTCGTCGACGAGAAAACAGCGTGGGCATAAGACGGATCGATGCTCGACGTTAATTAACATATATTAGAGCAAATTAATTATAAAATTTCTCTGCAATAAGTTTTCCAGCCATATAAATAGGGGCCAAAATCTTCACCCCTTTTCTTAATTGCCAGACCAAATCCACCACATCATCCTCCACACTATCCCATGGTGTTGAAGACGATATATGAGTAATGCAGAGATAGAGAAAAACTAAAAGATACTGCAAATAACGAAAATACACAACTGATAACAAATAATAGCACAAACCTTAAGAAAAAAAAGGGACACTAAACTCGAAAGCCCAACGAAAAGACAAACAAAGAGCAGAAAGGAAATGAGACACAAAGAAGAACACCCAAAAAGATAGAAGGAAGAGAGAAGAAGAGAAAAAACTTAATGGAAAAAACTTGTATGAACCCGGGCGCATAGGGGCACACTTCGTGCGCCTTTAGAATTTTGAGTTAAATTATATACCCTTTAGTATAAAGATGTGTACTCTTTATTTTCTGAAGAAAAATAAAAAATATTAATAAAAAAGTGTATACCTTTAGAACAAAATGGTGTACCTTTACTAATCAAAGTGTACCCTTTAGAACAAAACAATATACCCTTACCCATAATACTAAATTTTAAAGGCACACGGTGTGGCCCGGGTGCACGCAACCCTCACTCAAACTCAAAACCCACAATGTAGCAACTAACTTCTAAAAAGAAGAACAAACTCCTACAAAGGAGAATCCATTTCACATATTGCACATGATTGAAAAGGAAAAACATCCATAAATCTCTCCAACAAGATATTTGTAAAAAACATTCATAAAGTATGACTAGCAAGGACAAGATTTGAATACAAAAAGGAAGAGAGAAAAATGACCCAAAATACAATAAGGGAAACTATAAACATATTGGCTATATATATTCCATAAATCAAGATTGAATTATCATATAATTCAAATTCCTTCTCATTCTTTGTCTACATCCATTAATCCGTTTGAATTAAAATTTAATTATCCCATAATTCATACTAATTCTCTTAAATTTTCCTAAATTAGACTATTAGTATAATTAGACGATGTTCTGAAAATTAATTAATTAGGATTTTTATTTCAAATATGCGTGAGAATTCATTATAGTAATATATGATAAAACTACGCAAATTTCACTTATCTTAGGAAAAACTATTGAGAAATATATTGACCATCAAATTTAGGACTTAGAATTTTTTAAATATATTATGAATCATTTAATATTATTTAGAATTTGTTAATAAGATTTAGGATATAAATTATTATTTATACTCCCTCCGTCCCTCACTAAGAGAGTCTTTTACTTTTTGGCACGTGAAGTAAGAAGTATTATTATTTAATATGTAGTGAGTAGTTGTATTAGTGGGAGTGTGGATCCCATATTTTAATTGTATTAGTGAGAGTGTATGGTCCATGTGTGTAAAATAGAAAAGATGACTCTTTGGGTGGGACAACCAAAATGGAAAAAAGATCTTTTTATAGGGGACGGAGGGAGTATTTATAATTAGTATATACCTAATTATGTATCTCGATTACTTTTCGGTAATATACTAATTAGTATAAGAAACATGTATCTTACTAATTATTATCTAATTAATTACAAATTATCCTCTATTAATCCATTTGTTGTTGATTTTTAAAGATTAATTGCGTGCATAAATATATTTAAATTAGAAATAAAGTCAAAGTACACTAATATTTTCATTTCTTGTTTCTTAAAAAAAATCTTAACAGGTAAAGAGTATTTGAGTGTCGTTAAATACACACCCCTTTTTTATTGAATACACACTCTTTATTAAATGCACAACCCTTATAAATTTTGAAATCTTAATTTTATTACATACGCACCTCCTAAAAACCAAAATTTATCCTTTTAAAAATTAAGATAATATACTATCCTTTCAATTTATCCTCTTAAAAATTACACCATAATTATTTTCTTCCTCCTTTTTAAAAATAATACACGCTACTTTCAATTTAATTTTTCACCCACTGGCGCCGCCCTCACCACTTCATCTCTCAAAATTTTCATATGAATTCAAACTTTTGAAAAACCTCAATGCAGAACATTTACTAATACGTTACCAGTGATCGGGCAATTGATATTCCAATTCTAAATTTTATGTAATTTCGAAGTATTCGTCAAATGATTTCGAACAGTGATAGTTTGACTTTATAAAATTTCAGAATTTCGAGTTGGATAGTTTAAATTGGGTAGGAGATTGTTTCATATTGTTCGAGACGACTTCGAAAGAGTATATAATACCATCGACTTTGTGATCGATTATTAACCAAAATTAAATTGAGGTTCGTCAGTTTGAAAATATGGTATTTTCTGTTTTCAAAGTTAGTAGATCAATAAAGAAGATGGTCAGAATTATTTTTCAAGCATTAGACTTGTCGTCGACGAGGAGGTCTCTGGCTTTGAATAGTGATTTAATCTCAACTATTGATAATCCATCCATTTTCTTATTCATGATTGGTAACAGAGAATTTTAGAGAGAAAAGTAAAAATAGAGATGGATCAAATTCTTCTAGAAGGGAGAATTCAAGTATTTTCTACTTTGGCTCGAGGGTACAACCACTACCTCAGCCTCAATCCTTGAATTTTTATTTGAAAAACTTTATACTGTATTGTGCTGAAACCAAAGCTTGAGTTGATGGAAGATATTGATTCCGTTGATTTACTTTACATAACTCTAGGCTCACTAAGAAGCAGAAAGCGAAAGAGATAAGGATGTAATGTATATAAAATATAATATATAAAGGGTGTATTTAATAAATGAAGGATAAATTAGACTTTTTAAAAATATATTTTTTAATTATATAATGTAATAGGGGTGTGTATTTAACAAAAGAGGGTGTGTATTTAGTCAGACCCTTTTCTTAATTGTCATCCGTTAATCCATTTGTGGCTAATTTTAAGATATTGATTATCATTAATATTTAATGTTGAGTTTATTTAAATTTATTATTTAGTTTTTTCATGTATATATATTTTAATAATATGATGTTAATACTTCATTTTTCATTCTTTGAGAACAGACATTAATCTATTTTAATTAAGATTGAATTGTCCTATAATTCAGACTCATCTATTCATTTTTAAAAAAATAGTAAGTGTTATCATTATGTAAATCAAACCAAAATATTAACAAAAGAAATGTCACATATTGAACTCTTACGCTGAAAATTAAACATTCACGAGTGATTATCTATCCATTAAGAAATCAAGTTTTTCTCTTCTGTCTGTTGTTTTTCTTGAGAAAGAAATATGATATGTTAAAGTCATAGCCAGTATTTTTATTACCGAATTAAAGATCGAACCGGTGGAGATAACTGTTCGAGGTTTAACTGGTCAAACTGACATTTCAACAGGAAAAATTAAATGCACTTATTTTTATTTATATATTTTATAATAATCATCAAAAGAAATATATAATAAATAAAATTATTTAATAAAATACATAAATTATTAATTTATAAAGCCCACATAGTACTTTTTTTTTAAAAAAATATAGCCCACTATTTCTTTAAAGTAAAGCCCAATTAATATTTTTTTTAAAAGCAAGCCCACTAACTCCACTAATATAATGTGAATTAGGGTTATGTCTGTATTCATATCAGGGCCCTCATCTCTCTCCCACTTTGATACCAACATCGCTCCTCTCTCTCTAATAGTTGTAGCGTCGTTCCTCTCTACTCTAATAATACCATCGCTCCTCTCTATATAACAATACATTCCTTCTTCTATTCGTTCGGCGTGCATGGTTCAGATTTATCGATTAATGGATAACGAGATGTGGATTGTGGGTATTAATTTTAAGGTTCGATTTTGGTTGGATAATTAGATAGGTACCCCTATTGCTGAATTGGTGGATATACCTCATGAATATCGCCATTATTTTGAGCAGGTTATAGGTAATTATTTCGATGATGGACATTGGCATTTTACGGAGAGCTTTACTGAGACGTTTTCCCAAATTGTGGATGATATTCTAGCTACAAGAATGCCACCTACGGTGGTGGATTGTAGGACATGGCGAAGATCTTTTCAGGGTAAGGTTTCGTAAAAAATTGCATACATGCATGCTAGACAATCTTTCATTAAGCCATCTTGGAGATCTTGGATTTGGGTTTTTTTAATTCCAAATAGGAGATATATTACTATGTGGAAGGCTGTTAAAGGGATTCTCACTACATGGGAGGTTATTCAGAATAGCGTCTTCCGGGGTCCTTCTCGTTGCTATTTGTGCAAACAACAAAGGAAACGCTTGATCATATAAATATTTCTTGCCCAGTTTCTTTGAAAATTTTAAAGAAGATGCTTTCGGGGTTTTATTTTGGCCATAGAATCATTACGGAGCAATCTTTTGTTGGGTTCTTGCTACAGTCGATGGAGGTGAAGGGTAGTAAACAAATTGTTTCTTTGTGGAGGCTTGTGGTGGTTACATATGTATGGCTCATTTGGCAAGAAAGAAATAATACCATGCATGATGGTTATGTAGATGATATGGGTGAAATCAAGGACAAGGTTATAAGGGCTTCGGGTATTAAGGCAATGCTCTTTGCTTTAATAAGGGAGGGCGGTGAGTTTGAGATGTGGTGCATGGACAATACAGTTGATGATCTCGCAACCCTTAAGTTTTTTGGTATAACAGGATATCCGAGGAAAGCACCGCAAGTGATACCGATTAGGTGGAGGCCTCCGATGCGGGTTGGGTGAAGGCCAATACTAATGGACATGCCAAGGGATCACCGGGCTATATCTGGAGGAGGTATCTTTCGGAACACCAGGGGTTTTTCGATGGGTTGCTTCACCAGTAGCTTCGGTGAGGGTTTTCGCATTGAAGCTGAGCTGGCAGCGGCTTGTTAGCGGTTGAATATGCATTTGGTAGGGGTTGGAGAAAGCTCTGGTTAGAGTCCGATTCTATATACGTGGTATATGCTTTCACACACCCTTCTCGATCAATTCCATGAAGGTTGATTTCTAGTTGGATGAGGGTGAAGGATATTATACGGCAGCTGCATTTCCATGTATCGCACATCTATAGGGAAGGCAATACAATTGCGGACTTACTTTCGCCCATTGGAGGTCCGCTAATTTGGCACAATCCATTGCCACATGCTCTTTCGAAGCCTATGTACCATGATATGAATTTTGATTATTTTAGATTTAGATAAGGCTTGTTTTGCTTAACATCTTTGTAGTTGTATTTGTTGGCGTTCGATCGTTTGGTTAACGTGAACCGTTAGGGTTCCATGTGATTCTATATCAGTGGAAGTAAGAATATAAAATCGAATTACCTTTCACCAGGGTATGTTGAGGAAGAACAGCTACAGAAAATAACCTCTTGATCTTCTGCTGTATTCCCAAGTCCAATCTAGACGTCGTGTGGGCGACGATCTTCAAGACACTCTCAATCTGCTCTCCTCCCTTATTTCTCACGTGTATTAGGTGTGTAATTAGGGTTTTCGGACAGCTGAGATGACTTATATATATGGGCTACAACAGGGACCAGGAGGAGAAATTAGAGTTGGGCCTCCATTAGGCTTAAGTATCCAAGTTTAGCCCAAAATTTATACTTAAGTCCAATAATAATAATATAGTCCACTAAAGTATTATTACTGCACTGCCGCTCTAATCCCATATTAAGTTATGGGCTCCTTCTTATTATGAGCCGTTAGTCTCCCCGTATTTAAGATATACAATGTCCATTAATTAATTAAGTTACTGACAACTCCATTAATTAATATCTCATCCGAGTGTAGTACCACTCAATCTTGTTATCATGGCAGAATAAATCTACCTGCAGAGTTTATATGATAATCCTTATGAGCTCCTCAAGGGGACATCATCAGCCGATTTAATAGGACACAGATTCCTTCTACAATCAATAGCACACCATAGAGACAACACTATATCCCAACTCACCAAGCTTGTTGATTTAATAATTAAATCTCACCCATTGATGAATCAAAGACATAAATAATGGCTTACGTATCGAGGTTATTGTATTGGGATTAAAAGCATGAACATCCATAATAACTGAGATCAAGTTCTCCTATATAGTCAGTATAAGTCAAACGATCTCAAGCGGTCATGCTCAATACACACAAAGTGAACTAATGTGATTTTATAGTCAAGATAAACTAATACCAAATCACACTACAACCATTCTGATAGATTGTCCCCGTCTATCTCGATTGTGAGCATCTGTTTATACTTTATAAGGAGCCGACAATATGATCTTTCGTGCGACGCTGCACACCATATTATTTACAGTATAAAGTAAATGGACTATTGAATCGACATATAAATAAATTATAAGAGGCAATCATTTGATCAATGATTCTCATTTCAAATATTGTTAAAACATTGTTCATACTAAAGCTAGGCTTTTAGTATACAATCCAACAGTATTGAGACTCTTTCTTTTCTCTTTAATAATATCATTTATTTGCCTCTCTCTCCTACTCTGATGGATATCGCTGCTCCTCTCTCTCTAATAATTTGAACATGAGTGATTGCCCCTTCTCTTTTTCTTCATTTCTTCATTTCACGTCTTTTTTTACAGTCTATACTTCAGTTGTGAAGTTTGCAGCGAAGATTTGAAAGAATGAGATTTTTAATATTTTGTTCTATTTAGATAGAATGTATGTCTATAGTAAGTGTAACTATAATTTTGAGATTTGTATAATTTGATTGAATTTATAGAATATAAATAGAGATGCTTGGAAAGTGAATTTATGAAGAAAACCGATAATTTTTCATTTGGATTGATTTCATTGATTTTCCAATTTTGACCGGTTCGATCTTATTTTTCCTAGTTCAATAATAAAAAATAGTTATATATGCTCTTCTGGATCGGTTTCAGCTGTTGTTCCTGGTTGAACAGATCAGTTTGGTCCAATTTCGAAAACATTGGTCTAGGTGATTCATTCTTGATTTGTATTCAACAAATCAATAAAGGATAAAAAAACTATATGGATATCATATTGATGGATACTCAGATAATAAAAAAAAATTATTGTTGTGAGTATTGAGGCTAGTGTTTTCACATCTAGAATCACACTGATCCTTCATTGATTTATATTAATCACTAACACTTTTATGATGTTCGAGTTGTTTTGTGTTTATTGTTGTTTTAGGTTTGTGGCAGTCAAAGCTGTACGTGTCAGAAGTTGATTCAAGGTTAACACAAACCTGGAATGTCATGGAAGTTGAGTGGAGGTTACCCGAGTAGTGGGTAATTATCACCTCATTCATGGGTGGTTCAACCTCTTCTAGTGAACCAATCACCTCTTCGCATACAATAACATTCCCACATTTATTTATAGAGCTGTTGGATAGTCAGAACATTAAGGATTGATCAAAAGATAAATTCCCGCTGCAGACTAGAGAAACACTAAGGATTTCATATAGTGTTTTCACTAGTGTTGTCACATTTCGTGAAACACTCAGTGTATAGTATTATCCCATTATTTTTGTATGTACTATTCACAAGCAGTGAAAGTGCATACTTGAAGTAGGCTTAGATCTAACAATCTCAGTTTGCCATTGGGGAACTTGGTTGGATTTTATCTGATTTTGTATTCAAGAGTGGAAGGAATGTTTCCATCTCTTAAATTTATTTTTATAATCACTTTTTTCAAAGATAATGATATTTATGTTATGAGGCTGCCACAAACAAAAGTTTGTGGAAAGATTGAGTAATTTTGCTGATTTAAACTTACAATTTCTATTCAAGATTTATATTCTGATACAAGTCAGTGTTGTACATAGTGTCAACAACACTTCGAACAACATCGCACACTTAAACCCCCTGGGCACCCGATAAATATCTTGATTCCAAATAGTTTACTCTCTATATTTGTATGTCTAATGTTAAATTTATTGTTATTTATTAGCGGAGATAAAGTCCGATGTCTATCTTCAAGAATTTTCTAAAGAAGTTCGAACCTATTAATAGGGTTGGGATATGCTAAATTGTGTCAAACTTTCACGTCTATCAAAACACATGTCAAATGTTGACAATGAACCACTCACATAAGATTCATTTCCACTTCAACACATGCATACAATATTGTCCGAAGTTTCCAGTTAGTAAGCCTGCATATTAATTTGTTGCATTTGATGAGGTCCAATACTAAACTCATCAGCAAGACACAATCCTCATACATATATATTAAGGAAAATATAAATTTTGGTCCTCTATGTTTGCCCAAATCCAACTTCAGTCCCCAGGTTTAGTAAAATCTCAATCTTGGTCCTCCAGTGTCCAATTTTATTCTTTTTTTTGTCCAGTTTTAGTTCTTTTTTTGCCAAAAATTATTAACTCTCACCGGAAAATGACTAGTGATAATCATGCACTTAACAAATTTTTTTTGCCAGGTGTGTTAGTTTACTCTGACGTGACTTTACATATCATCATACTTTTGACACATTGGATCCAAATCATATGCTAAGTCATTTTAGAGGGAATAATAGTAGGTAAAATTATAATTTCCTAATAACTTTAGGGTAAATGGGTAAATGGTAATGGGATAACCCGATGTTCCTAATTACCTAAACCCTAATTACTTATTATTACCCAAATCACCACTATTTTATCCTACAAAATAAGAAATCTCATTGATTCAAAGGATTATGAACTTGACGATAAAGCCGTAATCACACTGTCAAATTCTCAAAGATGTCGGGGCGGTTGGCCTAGAAAGAAGTAAAAAGAGCCATTACATTAGTCCTTCAGTTGGAGATGTCAGACGTCTTCTACATTTGGCCGAAGAAGAAGGAGCACAAGCTACTCCCACCTTATCGTAAGAAATATTTTACATGTTTATGCACCGATTAGATTGAAAAAGATGAGAAATAAAATTTGGGTGTTTTTTCAGTTTTAGACTTTTATCCATAGTGTCTTTGAGCCTGGAGTGGAAATGGGATGCACATGAGGATTTATTTATAATTTTTCCACTAATGTGTTAAGTTTTTAAGTGGATGAGTAAAAGCAGGGTCTTTCTACGAGTATTAAATATGTATTGTTGTCCATTTATTATTGTCTTTATGTTGTTGTGTTCACATCTTACTTTATGTGTTGTCTCCCAGCTGTCTCCATATGGGAAAAAAATAGAGTTAAAAAGGGGATTGAGTATGTATAGCTGCCCTTCATTAAGAATATTCCCACATGCTTTTACTAATTTTTTAAGGCAGGTTGTATAATAAACTCAATATAAGAAACTGGTTTGGTGCATTGACTTGTTTAAGCTTCTGAATATAATATCTTGAGGCAGCTTCTAAGATGTTATTATTCTTGTTGTTTGGTGCAGCTCCTGAATCTGGTGACATGACATTAATCTTGAGCCACGAGGGTAAGTTTACTACCAACTATGAAAATTACATTGGTGGAGAAAAGGTGATTCTTGATTACACATTTCCTAAGCTTATGACTCTATTAGCTGGAAGTATCTCTTTGAATTGCTTATGGGACTGGGTTTTCCTTCTACTTTTCGTACTTGGATTGAGCAGTGTGTTACGACTACTTCATACTCCTTACTCATCAATGGCAAATCGGAGGGCTTTTTCAAAGGCAAGAGAGGTCTTCGACAAGGTGATCCGATCTCCTCGCTACTCTTTGTTATTTGCATGGAATACCTTAGTAGATTGATGAGTAGAGCAGTAGATTTGCATGAGTACAAGTTCCATTCTAGAATCTATAAACGTGTAGATGTCTCACATCTGATCTTTTTAAATGATCTTCTGATTGTGGGTTATGGTGATGTAGCTACTGCAAAGTGTATTGAAAGGATATTGAAAGGATTCTCTGAAGTCTCTGGGTTAACTGCAAATCCTAAGAAATCTAATCTTATTACCTCGAGAGTTTCGACTCGTGTCCGACGACGAATTGCTTAGATACTTCCTTTCAATACATGTACCATTCCTTTCAAATACTTGGGCATCCATATTTGTAGTAAGAGAATAGGAGTGGAGGTATTTACACCCCTTCTGTATAACATTAATAATATGATTCAAACTTGGTCTTCTAAACTGTTGTCATTCACGGGTCGATTGGAACTTATCACTTTTGGGATATATGGAATTCTATCTTTTTGGTGTGGCATTGTCAAAATTCCAATGGTAGTAGTCAAAAAGTGGAGACTATTATTCGCAACTTTCTGTGGGGAAACAAGGTGAGCCCGGCGAGATGGAATGATATCCTCCAACCTAAGAATGCAGGGAGGCTAGGATTGAAGGACATTACCACATGGAATAAGGCTCTTTTCGCAGCAGCACTGTGGGATGTACATAGGGAAGCCTCATCTCTCTGGGTAAAATGGATCCACTTTGTTTACCTCTCATCTTCTCAGTGGATAGTGATCTCCCAGTAATAATTCTACATACTTATGGAGAGTTCTCATTGCCATTAGGAATGTCATAGAGATTGAATTAGAAGGAGATGAAGGAGTAATTGGTATTATGGAGAAGTGTTGTGACAATGGAATATTCAAAGCCAGCCGTATGTATGATCATCTGAGGAGGAGACACACAGCGGACTCAAACTTTGTTTATAAACAGTTTTGGCACAAATGGATAGTGAGGAAGTTCAGTTTAAGACTATGGTTAGTACGTAGGGAAAGAGTGGCTACAAAGGACAGGATTTGGTGCACAGGAGAAGACAAACGATGCGGTTTTTGCTTCGATCAGGAGACTACATTGCATCTCTTCTTTCACTGCCCTTATACTACACACATTTGGAATGAAGTTAGAAGATGGATCGGATGGAGAAGAAGAAGGCTAACATCAGTCACAGATGCATTCCGTAAGATAATGCATGATACAAGAAGCAACACCAAGGCAAGAAGACTTCTTTTCATCACCTTTGCTACCATGATCTACTACATTTGGATGGAAAGAAATGCTCTTCAGCATGGCACAAGGATGTTGTCCCCGAACCACATTGTTGACAGAATCAAACTTCAGATGAACCCTTGATGTATTTTTATTATTCACCTTAAGCGCTGTGCTTAAGTAGGTTGGATAGATTGGTTAGATTTTGTATTCGCATCGTATGTAAGTACTTGATGTAACCGTTTTCAGTGAAATAATATTTACCAATTTCACTACTTTAATGTAGACCTTGACTACAATTATATAACACTGAACTTGTTCTTAGAGCACATTGGTACAGTTATTTCCAATGAAAGGTATTATGCAAATTTTGGTAATGGCTATAAGTTATTGAGTGATGATGAATCACTTGCTGAATAGGGTAAAGCATATCTTCCTACATCTATAATGCAGTAATGTGTAGAATTTAAAGGATGTGGTGGAGATAAGGAGTTCGCTGGACAAGAATTTTGAGCTGCTGATGAAATACTTGGTGATGATAGAATAGGGTTTGATGACGATGGAATAGATGGTGAAAGTGCTGATCACATACTGAATGATGATGGATTAGATGATGTTGTTTTATTGGACATGTATTATAATGATGAGGATAAAGAGTCAGAAGATGATGATATGATATGGGATGGTTACGTAGATGCACATCGTGTTGATGAGGGTAATGTGGAAGACGAGGGTGTCAATGATGATCAGGATAGTGGGGAGGATGATGTGGTTTGTGCATGTGATGGTTTTGATGAGTATAGAGTATCCGATGAAGAGGGGGAAGCAGAACCATATAATGTATTCAATCGAGATATAATTTTTAATCCTTCTTTTAAATTGGGAATGGAATTTGAGAATAAGAAGATTTTTAAGAAGGCTATCCAAAGTCAATCAATAATTACCAAAAAATGTTTGAACTTTGTGAAGAATGACAAGAAGAGAGTGCATGCTAAATGTAAGGATTCAAATTGTGATTGGAAGATACATCTACTGAAGAGGGATAAGGAAAAACCTAGAGGATTAGAACATATAACCCTACTCATACATGTCCATTCGATTTTAAAGTAAAAATGTTACTGGAACATGGTTGGGAGAGAGATTTATATCTAACTTTCAAAATAATCCAAAGAGAAAAGAGTTGAGAAAAGAAGAAGCTTATAGAACAAAGAAGAAGGCTTTAGAAATTATTCAAAGACAAACCGGCTGATCAATACATAAAGTTGTGGGACTATGCTCAAGACTTGAGAAATTCCAACCTAAACTCAATTGTTGTTTTGCTAACCGAGAGAAGGGAGGGTAAAGAAAGATTCTGCGGATTTTATGTGTGTTTTGATGCAGTGAGGAGAGGATATAACAGAGGTTGTAGGCCTTTTATTAGCTTAGACAGATGTTTCCTTAAAGGGCCACATGGAGGGGTGTTGTGGAAGGAGAGACCTAGTCTAAAACTAGAATAGACAATTTGCAAAGATATTTCATCACAGCAGAAATTCCAATAATATCAATGCTCCAAACCTTCCACTCAAATATAACCACAGGCAATAAACCAAATAAATATGTAGAAAATTAACATATTCAACACCAATAATTTTAATGTGGAAAATCCCTTCAACCTGAGGGTAAAAACCATGGGACATCTCGTCCAGAAAATAATCTAGTAATACACAAAACACAATTCAATCTCTCTATCACAAGTGGAGGAATACCATCTATATCACAAGTAGAGGAATACATAATAACAATGGAAGAAAAGAATACCAATATGTCGAGGATGTCGCCACAAACTCCCTCTCAAAAAGTGAATTGTAACGATGAATAAACGGACCCCAAAGCGGATACCTTCTAATGCACACCTCTCCTTCTTTTTCTCCCTTGTTTCAAGTTGAATCTCTCACTCTCTCTGGTGGTTTGATTCACACGTTGCTAGACGTCATCTCCCATTGGATTAATCCACGCCAGGACGACTGATGAGCATTTTCTTTGCACGCAAAATTAATCCCCAAGTATTAAGGATATCAATTGCAGCTTAAGTAAGTGACCAAGTAAAATATCAAACTCAAAAGACGACGTATTATCAATTTAATAATTAACTAATAATTAAGATAAGATGGCAATAAAATTTAAGGTATCAAATTATTAATCTACTAACAAAAATATTAAATAATAATTAAAATAAAATAAACACTAAAAGAATACGAATGTGACTCAAGAATGGAGAATAGGTAGCCCTAGGGTAATCCGGTTTCACTTATTAATTTTCCTTTCATGTATCAATGTCCAACTCTGCCTTGTGGAATATGGACGTATCACTAAGCCTTGCAAATCTACTCTATAGACACAAGTAAATATGCATGTAACACGTGTGAATAACCTTGGAACAAGAGATATAATTTCACCCCCTTTCTAGGTACTATCAGTATTAATTATTTTCCCCTAGGTTGGTACTCTAACCTGATATGATCTCCCTTTATAGGTACTAAAAAATTAACCTCTTTATCTTGTTTATTAACCCAAATTCAATTCAATTAATAAACATTCATATATGACAGTTCTAATGAAGCTTCGGAGCCCCCTCACTTAGAATCATAACATGGAATCATGTTCAGCAGTGAACGCGCTCAATCAACAACCAAGATATATATTCATACTCTATATAACAGTTGAAGATGCACAAAACTACCGTGAATATAGATTAAAAACTCATAATCATATATAAAATAATTCCATAAATAGTGTTTTATGGAGTATACACACGAAAGTTCAATTAATTCATAAAAATCTTCAAAACCCTAGATCTACCAAAAAGGCTCTAGCCCATGATATTACAAAGAACAATCATGGGTGTTGGATAGATCTTACCCATATGTCTGGAAATTACAAGATAAATTAGGAAACAATAAAAACCATAGATGTAGGCATCGTCGCATCCTTCTCCGTCTTGAATCCTCCTCTTGGTTCTCCTCTTGATTCAACAAATAATTTTTCACAGTGATGGATGAATGGAAGAAAGGATGTGAATGATGGTTGGGGGGTGATCCCCCTTGTGGGGTGGTGTAGAATGATTGTGTTGCGGTACTTCCTTGGTGTGATCTGCATCTCCTTTTATACTTGTAAGCTCTCCTAATAGACATTAGATGGGATTTTTCTTAGAAAATATGCAAATACACGCACTCGGGTATAAGACCCGACAAAAATAGAATTCCATATCCCCGCTCGACCAGAATGGTCTTGGTCGAGTGGCTGTCGAGCGGCCTGCACAGTCTCACCGTTTCGCGCATAACTTCCACATCCAAACTCCGATTTGAGTGATTCTTTCGCTCACAAGATCCACTTTTCCTTGGCTTTCTAAGTATATAAAGTACTTACAAAAAATCCAATATTTGAAGGTGTAAAAATTCATGCAAAGTGGCACAGCTGTGCTGAGTAAGAACAACTTGCGTGACGTTACCATTTTGATCATAACTTTCTCGTTTGGACTTTGATTGAGGTGTTTCTTATGCCAAAACGATCCTCTCTTCTGTGGCTTTCCAACCATTTATCACACTTCTAGTTTTGAGCTCCACATGAACACAAAAAATTTACAAAATTTGGACGTGCATTTTTCAGCATTCTTGCACAAGATGCACCTTTTCTCCAACTATGCATTTTTTATCCTTTTTTTACCTAAAACACAATAAAACACTTCAAACTCACATTTTTCTCATATATATCGAACATAAGACACTTGTACTAATATATAATAACAATTCCTATAGAAAATATGTTAAATTGGACACTAAAACACGCTTATTTTCACTCTCATCAATTATGCCTCATGCCCATTGGCCTAAATTTGGATGGTGGACAGCAACCTCAATTACAGGAGGAGGTAATATATATTAACCCAATTTGGTTAATTCAACCTAATGGATATACCATTAACAATAATTAAATTAATAGGCCTCAATTCCTTTTAATTGAAAATTCTTTTAATTTCTTTTCTAACCTATTATATTGGATAAGCCATATAGGGGTGTACAACTCTCTGCCGTTGGTGTGGATCTTAACAATAGAATCTACCCCATTGCATGGTCTGTTGTCTTTAGTGAAAATGCCAATATATGAGTGGTTTTTGCTCATGTTATATTGAATATCCAAAAAGATGGGCATTTATGAGCGATAAGCAGAAAGGTCTGATTCAAGCAATGATGTTGGTATTCCCTAATGCCGAATATAGATTTTGTGTGAGGCATATTGTAACACCCCACTAAATTTAAATAATTAATTAAATCAAATAAGAATAAAAGAAAAGACTCTAGCATATAAAATAATATTAACACACTAGTGACCATTCAAATTCATACTTAGAATTTATAATTTAGAAGCTTTATGATCACATGAGCCCTTTCACATTTCTAACAAAATAAGCTATAAAATAAAATGAAAACAAAGTATACTAAAAGATGACAACATCACCCCATGCCCTTTCACATTTCTAGCACATGTGAGATTACACACCAAAAGACTTCCCATTTCTCCATAATCTATAATTAATTTAGGGTAATTATTAGGATATCATTTATATTTATTTAGTACCAAGACTTATCATTAGCTCAAAAATCCCCTATATAAACCCCAAGCTCCAAGCTCACCATCCACACTACCACATTTCATTTTAAGATTTTGCAAGTTCTCAAGAGGTTCTAAGCTAGGATAAGTCTCAAGCAAGTTATTTATTCAAGACTAAGGTGTGGGAATTTTATGTTTTCTTATATGAATATGCATGTTTCTTGATGTTTATGATATGAGATATATGAATGCATACATGAAAGCAAGTTTGTACTTAATTGTACCATGGAAATTAGTCAGGATCCCTTAGAGACCGTGATTGTATAAAGATCCCCGAGGTATACTCGCCGTGCTCATGTTATTATCGATCGATCAAGAGACTTAAAACTATTTTTATGCCAAGTTGATGAATTCATGATATCTATGCATGTCATTATTTATATTTGATTATACATATTGTTCCCCACTACGAAAGTTGGAATGCTCACCCCAAAAACTTAACATTTTCAGATTATGAAGATTGAGGCAAGGCTTGGGCAGAGGTGTAATTGGCTCGGCGCCCATACCTAAATTTCTATAATTTTTATTTTAAGTTCTGTACTTCAAGAACTCATGTTTCTTTACTTAACTAGAGGCAAAACTATGTTTTCATCATGAACTATAATTTTGGTACTTTGTTATCAATTATGAAGTATGGCTTATTGGTTTTTGAGCTTTAATATTCCTATTTTAAATTAATTAATATCCTATTTTTATAAAAATATTTTTATAAAAATCAAAATGTTACAGTATGGTATTAGAGCCTTTGCGGTTCTATAAACTATAAAAACAAAATATTTTTCGCTACTCATAATTTATTTTACATGTGCTATGTGTAAAATTCTGCAAATTGATTTTTTGCAAAAAAAAAAAAATCTTATTTTGTGTTAAATTCTACCTGCATTCTGTATTAAAAAAAACTACTCCTTACAGAAAATTCTACATAAAAAAATTTTCCGCCCTTCTATTTTTTTAAAATTCAGCATGTACATCTTTACAAAAAGAATTTCTACATATATAAATATCACATATACATACCTATTTCTGCATGTGTATGTATTGGTATTATATCACATTACACATCAAGTCCAAGCACTTACACACTCGCCAGGCCGCGTCAATCACAAGGTAACACTCTAACCTTTAGACACAAATGTACTAGTATTTATGACTAATGTGGAAAAATCTAGATGACATCACTAAGAGTCACCACAAGAAAATCTATCCATATCGACCCGCTTCTTCAAATGAGATTACACGTGTTCCGCTAATATCCAAAGAACAAGGACCACGATGTGGCACAACACCTTGTGCCTTGTATAGTTTGTTGAAGGCATCATATGAGGCAGTTACGAGTTACGTAGCAGCCCAGAAGACGATACAAAGCTTACTTTGTGAGTGGAGTGCCAAAGCGGGGAGGTTGTTGATTAGCCATAACTTGTAGTCGGGTTGACCAATTCAAGAATTTATCGAACCACAGGGAGGTAGGTACTAGTGCTTAAGCGATCTCATGTTTGTTGTAATTTTATAGAGATGAATCATCAATAGAGTGATTGTTCACACAAGTAAATAGAAGTAATCAGAGCAATGCAAGCAATGATCAAACGAATCAAGATAAGTGGATGAAATGTGATTTACCAAATTAAGCAAAAGTGGGATTAACAACAATTAAGTAATGGGAAATCTTAGGATACATGCATTAAACTCATATGAATCAAGGATATTAATTAAGGGCCAACTCTAAATTCACCTAAGCTCCTTCTCAAGATGAATAGGATATTAATTTCAATTAGCACAAAGGTTGGTTCTCATTCAAACAATTTCAACTAGGTGCTAAGCTTGAAATAAGAATCCCTTCACACAATTAATCAATCTCTCGATCAAATCAACTGTATGTCCTATCAAAGGATTCTAAACTCTAAAGGATTTCTCAATCTCTTCACAATTTATAATGCACATGAACTGTTTGATGAAATGATTCACTCAAATGTCCTAATCACATAATTGATTTCTCAATCTAATCATATATTTAGAGCATTTAAATACACAAATCATCAAAACATTAAGATCTAAAGCATCAATGATAGGAAATCAATTAACCCAATCAACATATGAATTTAAATACGTAGATCCCAAAATTTAACCACAAACTTTCATGTTGCTAATCCCACAAGGGAGATTAGCCTACAATCTTCATAAGATCCTTAACATAGACATTAAAAGCTTTACAAATCATGGTAAACTAGAAGATTAACACTAAATTGGGATGAAAAATCCCCTGGATTGGCTCCAATTGAATCTTCTTCCTTCCTTTGGTGATCACCCACTCTTCCTTGCTTCTTCACTTGATTTGGATGGTAGAATTTATGGAGAGATGATGTAGGATCAAAGTATGGATGAATGGGATGAAGAATATGGTGCAAAATGAAAGGAATGGTGTGTGAGGTGTGTGAGCAGCCAATAATTCGGTTCTGCAATGATCAAATGTTGAATGGAGTGGTATTTATACCCTTAGAGATCTTCTAGATGGATTCTGAAAATTTTCTAAAATCTTACACCTACACGGCTCGAGTCTAGTACATGGCCCGAGTCGTGTCTAGGGTTCTGGTCAACGAAAGGCTTTGGACAGTGCACGACTCATGCGCGGTACACGGCCACAGGGGTGGCCGAGTTGTGATTTCTGACGACTGCGCACGGCCAACTCTTACAAGCCCGTGCGCGATACACGGACCGTGCGCACTATACACCCCGTATACCAAATACGGCTGGCCGTGTTTGTGTAGCTTTGCCTCCTTCTTTCTCCCGACTCCATTTTTGCTCCATTTTTCACCTGTTTTGACATTTAATAAGTTCATTCACACATAATTCTATACAAACACAAAACACCACCAAAATATACACAAAATACAGATGAAATAATACGAAAACACATATAAAAAGATACTAAAATTTAGGTGAAAATATCACTCATCACACCCCCAAACTTAAAGTGTTGTTTATCCCCGAACAACAAAATTAATGATAAATCAAGAGGAGTGATTTTCACCTAGGAAAAGACTAAATGAATACAAGTAATAACACATCAATAGCAAAAAGAATTACAAACTATGCTAAGGCATCCTACATCAATAAAACCATAACATAAGGAATTAACAAGTTCAATCACAAGAGAATAATTTTGTAATATAGTCCCTTTTAGTTCAAACCTCACATAGGTTATAAATGTCACTCAACAGTCTTTAAAGTGGTAAAACAACACTCATCAATCGATTGGCTCGACTCGCTATAAGCTTGCTCGTAGACTACATTCACAAACCGCCAAAGTTTTAATTAATGATAAAAAAAGGTCTTTCATTAAGGATGTAATGATAGGCTCTTTGGTAGGGTAGGAAAAATATGGATAACAGTGACTAATCATGTGAAAGTAATCGAAGAGGTAGCTACTTTCTTTCATTCCTTAACATTTTCTTTCTTCCTTTCTTTCCTTAATTGATCACAATCACTATCATCAAATTTCCTTGAATTAAGCTTCTTTCAATGCACACCTCCTTTCTTTGATTTTCATGATTTCCTTGAGCATTTTGTTACTTTGCTCATTTTCTTATTATGAGGTTGCATATTCATTTTTTTGCTTATGCTCTTTTCATCCTTATTTCTTTCTTTTCTTTTACCATTTCCTTTTCTTCTTTTCTTTCCGTATCAAACCTTCCTAGCTACCACCTCCTCAATCACTCACACAAAGGGTGAATATATAGGGCCATGTGATTAATCAAGGCATGTAATATGCTAAACTCACAAGAAATAGGCTTACAGGCTCAAAATGGCTAACTAGGGATGATGTTCATGGTAGAAAAATATATGTCAATGACTTTTAATAACAAAGATGGCCTTAGATCATGTCATTAACCTCTACTAATTGGGTTCATTCTCTTAGTCCTTGAGCAAGTTCTAGTTTATCAAACACAACCAATCCACTCATGAAGAAATAACCATGTATGCACGGTTGAGGCTCTAATGCTCACAAGCTTATGCATTGGACCTTAAGGAACTTATTACACCACATTCATCTCAAAATTGAACAAGTTAATTAGAACATGTCAAAATTCGAAAGTGTAGAGATTCTTAATCATAACTTGTCATCACTTATCACCATAACATATCATCACTCATGTTCAAAAATGACTTACGACATCCCTAAAACAAACCACCAAACATCCCTAAACAAGAATAAAAATACACATAACACAAAAAAGAAAGACTCACCAAACAAGAAATAATACAAAAATACATAACATACAAAAACAACAAAACCATCATAAAACAATGAAACACACATTCATAACATCCATATTCAAGTAAGCTCACAAGCATCCCCATCTTGTTTTAAAAGAAAATCCTAAATTACGAAAGTAAACCTCCAAAAACATAACACATAAAGTAGCATGCTAATCACATCATTCCAAATCAAAATCAATTGATGTCAAGCAAATAGAAGTGGTAGAGTATAGAGTGAACTCCATCAATAGGCATTTGGTAGTAGAAGTTGTTAGCTCCGAGCTCAATTCGTGCTTCCAATACCCTTCATACATGCTCAACAAGCCTATTAGCTCAACAATTTCATTAAAAATATAGACTATCTTGCACTTCAATCACCACCAATCATACCAAAATCTAACCAATACTCATGAGAAAAATTTTAAAATTGATTTAATTTTACAATAATCACACTCAAGTGGTGAGTCGCACCATGCACTCTCCCCCCAAACTTAAATAGAAACAAGTTGAGACTTAAGTTTGCAAAAAGTGGTGGGACTTACCCTTGTAGTTTCCATTAATGATCTTCTTATGGAGAAGTAAACGCATCCAACGAATTGAGCAACAATGTCCATCACGCACTAGCCCCCCAATCTTAACTCGAGACAAGAGTCGAGAATAAAGTTTGCAACATGTGATGCGATATGCCTATTTGAATCCATGGAGCACTTCTCTTTTCTTCACTATGCTTTTTCTCACAAGCATAATCCACCTACAAGACCAAACAACAAAACAAGCATAAAAAAATAAAAAGAATGGGTTGCCTCCCATTTAGCGCTAAGTTTAACGTCTTCAAGCCGAATGAAATTTCACGATCATTGGATTAAAGGATGGTCTACCACACTATCTCCTCGCATCCTCACTTTAAACATTTACTTTGCCTTCTTCTTATCCACTAGCTCCACTTTACCATTCTTGCTTACAAGCATCAAATCATCATCAAGAAGTGAAACTAGTAGACTTCCTCTTTCTCCTTTATCAAGCTTCCAATAAAGCTCCGATGCTTTCATCCTATTAACATCAAAAGAAGATAAGTTAGAATTTGATATTTTCATATAATCATGAAGAAATGAATTTAAATTGTCAAAGAGAAGAGAATCATGATCCATCAGATCATCCGGAGGCTTCAAATGAGACTTGGTTCCTTTTTCCTTATTACACAAGAATGTAACACTTTTCCTTTTGAGTTCAATGAAAGCTCTTCTCTCCCAACATCAATTTTAGCTCTTCCCGTAGCTATAAATGGCCTTCCTAAAATAAGTGGAACTCGAGGGTCTTCCTTTACTTCCAACACCATGAAATCAACCGGGAAAGCTAGCCCTTTCACTTTCACCTCAATGTCTTCAACAATCCCTAGTGGCTTCACAACTTCTCCATTTACTACTTCAAGATGGATAGTAGTAGGCTTTAGCTCTCCAATTTCAAGGTCTTTAAACGTGGTATGAGATATCACGTTGACTCTTGCCCCCAAGTCACACAATGCATCAAGGGTACCTTTCCCTTCAAAATCACAAGGGATGATGAACTTTCCCGAATCACCAACTTTTGTAGGCCTCTCCTTATGCTCCAATTCACTTTCTTCGGGTAGCTCTTCTTTCTTTTTCTCCTCATACTTTTTCTTGAGACATTTGACATGCTCCTCAAACTCTTTTTTCTTCTCCTCTTTTACAAATATTTGTGGATAGGGAATAGGGAATGGAGTGATCGGAATACCCCAATAATCATGTTTGTACTCCTCTTCTTTCACCTTCTCCTCCACTTTCTTTTCCTCTTGCACCCTCTTCCACTTGGGGATCCATTTAGGCCCCTTCTCTTCTTTCTTCCATACTTCTTCCATCTCTTCAACAACCTTGCTTTCCACCAACCCTTCTTCAACCTTTCGTTCCTCTTTCATATCAACCAACAAATATTGAGCTTTATGATTAACCTTGGGTGTGGCCGAAAACTTTCCTTTTTGTTGAGCACTCAAAGAACTTGTAATTTGTCCCACATTATACTACAAGGCTTTGAGCCTCTTTTCATTTGCTTCTTCCGCCTTTTTCAAAGCTTGTTCTCGAGCTTTGTTTGATGCTATCAATTGTTCAATAGCTCATCTATTGATGCTTTCCCTTCATTGTTTGATGCCTTGGCCCCCGGTTGATATCCCGGAGGATAAGCAACCGCATTGCTCGGATTAGAGTAGGAGAAGTTACCTTGCCTTTATTGTTGTGGGTATGAGCTTCCACTACCTTGACTATTAAAGCCTCCTTGCCTTGGTGGAAAATTACCTTGGAAATTATTTTGGTAATTCCCTTGATAACCCCTTCCTTGCATGTAGAGCACATCTTCTATATTGGCTTTGACATAGCCCATTGTTCTCCATTCACAACATTCGGAGAAAACACACCTTGCTCACTTTGTAGCCCTTCAACCATGTTAGCTCCTTGATTCACACCTTGGTTCAAACTCATTTGCCTCAACATTTCCATCGCTATCGCTTCAACACTTGGCATTTGTGGCATACTTGGCTCAACATTCAAACTCTTCACACGAAACTGTTGCCCTTGATCAAAATTCTCAAAACCATAGCATCCACTTACCCTCTCCGATTGCCATTGATAAACATTCATAGCAATCTCATCAAATATTCTTATTGCCCTTTCTGGAGTTACACCAAGTACGGATCCACCCGCCGAAGCATCAACAAGTACTCTTTGACCATTCACTAATCCTTGATAGAAAAATCCAACTTGTTGATTCTCCAGAAATCCATGTTGTGGACACTTGCAGAGCATATCCTTAAATCTTTCCCACACTTCATATAAGCTCTCTTGAGGCATTTGCTTGAATTGAGTAATCAAGCTCTTCATTTGAAGCGTCTCAGAAGGTGGGAAATATTTGTTCAAAAATATTTGTGCTAGCTCATCCCAAGTGTTGCACGTACTCGGAGTAATGGTAGATAACCATGTTCGTGCGTGCTCCCTCAATGAAAATGGAAACAACCTCATTCTTATACAATCTTCACTCACCCCATTCATCTTCACAGTGTTGGCAATCTTAATAAATTGAGCTAGATGAGCATTAGGATCTTCATTCGGGGTTCCACTAAATTGTTGTTCTCTCACCATCGAAATCAAGCCCGCCTTAAATTCGAAGTTGTTGGCATTGATAGGTGGTCCCATCATTTGAGGTATTGCCCTTGGCATGAAAAAATCCCGGATCACCCTTTGATCATTGTGAACTCCATGTTGCACCGGAGGTGGTGGTGGTGGCACATATGCTTGTTGAGGAGGAGCAAAAGCTTGTGGAAAGCCTTGTTGCCTTAGAACTTGTTGCACCATTTGTTGAAGCAAAGCTTGATTGTTTCTAGCTCCAAAATTTTGTTGAGCTTGTTGAGGAGGATTAGCATTGACTTGAGGTGCGTTGTCTTGCACGTTCACATTTCGTCCTCCTTTCCCATCATGCTCTATTTCCACACGATTATCTTCTTGGAAATTCTCCATTAACTCACTATTTTTTGCTTTGTTCTCCTTTCTTCTCCTTCTCAACGTATGCTTAATCTCCCAATCAATAGGTTCTATTTGTTTTCCTTTGGATCTTGTTTGCATACACCTTCAAAGAAAAAAAAGTTAGAACAAGGTTTTCAAAAGCAAATACAAGTAAATAAAAAAAATAAAAATAAAAATATCTCTATTAAGATCACTCAAAACGATCCTTCTTCAAGGTACTAGCAACCGTTGCCTCCCCGGCAATGGCGCCATTTGATTAGCCATAACTTGTAGTCGGGTTGACCAATTCAAAAATTTATCAAACCACGGGGAGGTAGGTACTAGTGCTTAAGCGATCTCACGTTTGTTGTAATTTTATAGAGACAAATCATCAATAGAGTGATTGTTCACAAGTAAATAGAAGTAATCAAAGCAATGCAAGCAATGATCAAACGAATCAAGATAAGTGGATGAAATGTGGTTTACCAAATTAAGCAAAATTGGGATTAGGAACAATTAAGTAATGGGAAATCTTAGGATACATGCATTAAACTCATATGAATCAAGGGTATTAATTAAGGGCCAACTCTAAATTCACCTAAGCTCCTTCTCAAGATGAATAGGATATTAATTTCAATTAGCACAAAGGTTGGTTCTCATTCAAATAATTCCAACTAGGTACTAAGCTGAAATAAGAATCCCTTCACACAATTAATCAATCTCTCGATCAAACCAACAGTATGTCCTATCAAAGGGTTCTAAACTCTAAAGGATTTCTCAATCTTTACACAATTTATAATGCACGTGAAGTTTTTGATGAAATGATTCACTCAAATGTCCTAATCACATAATTGATTTCTCAATCTAATCATATATTTAGAGCATCTAAATACACAAATCATCAAAACATCAAGATCTAAAACATCAATGATAGGAAATTAATTAACCCAATCAACATATGAATTTAAATACATAGATCCCAAAATTTAACCACAAACTTTCATGTTGCTAATCCTACAAAGGAGATTAGCCTACAATCTTCATAAGATCCTTAACATAGACATTTAAACATTACAAATCATGGTAAACTAGAAGATTAACACTAAATTGGGATGAAAACTCCCTTGGATTGGCTCCAATTGAATGTCCTTCCTTCCTTTGGTGATCACCCACTCTTCCTTGCTTCTTCACTTGATTTGGATGGTAGAATTTATGGAGAGATGATGTAGGATCAAAGTATGGATGAATGGAATGAAGAATATGGTGCAAAATCAAAGGAATGGTGTGTGAGGTGTGTGAGCAGCCAATAATTCGGTTCTGGAATGATCAAATGTTGAATGGAGTGGTATTTATACCCTTGGAGATCTTCTAGAAGGATTCTGAAAATTTTCTAAAATTTTACACCTACGCGGCTCGAGTCTAGTACACGGCCCGAGTCGTATACAGCGCACGGCTCGTGCGCGGTACGCGGCCACAGGGGTGGCCGTGTTGTGATTTCTGACGACCACGCACGGCCAACTCTTACAGGCCCGTGAGCGGTACATGGACCGTGCGCACTACACGCCCCGTGTACCAAACACGACTGCCATGTTTGTGCAGCTTTGCTTTCTTCTTTCTCCCGACTCTCTTTTAGCTCCATTTTTCACTTGTTTTAACATTTAATACGTTCATTCACACACAATTCTATAAAAACACAAAACACCACCAAAATATACACAAAATACAGATGAAATAATATGAAAACACATATAAAAAGATACTAAAATCTAGGTAAAAATATCATTCATCAGTTGTATCGAATGCAAGTCATGGAGAGCGCAATGGTGGATTCACCCATAATCGTCTATGCAGCGTTTGCGGGTGATTTAACCAAATGGTGGATGATCGGGGAAGAACCCGAGTGTATATGGGGGGATAACCAGGATATGAAAGTTGGTGGAGAAACCGACCCGGAGGAAGATCCCATAGACATAGAAAATTAATCATGACCACTAGTTTTCTTTTCTCAAGTCTTATATATATATGTTTCACTTGTCACCCAAATTATCTACCATTTAAATATACTAGTAACTAATCTTTCCCTATTTACTTGGTATCTAAAGCATACGAGGAGTAAAATATCAAAATAATTATATACATACACATACATAAATTCAATCAAAATTTCTCGAATTACTCAAATCTGTAACTTCAATGAAATTCGAATTGGTCCCCCATTGGATACAACTACATTAGGATGAAATCAAATCGGGGGACCCATTTCTTATTGATTCCTATCAAAAAGAAACAATTGGAATGGAATAGAAGGCCCATAATCTTTTTTTTTCAAATCAATTTG